>JAXCHO010000018.1:12792500-14025000 GCA_036630365.1 Acanthiza pusilla
GGAAAGGAAATGAAATCCCAAATTCAGAGAAGAAGAGTAACAAGCACTTGGGACAGGAGATATGATCAAAGAAAAGGTGAGCGGAAAAAACGGCAGCATTTGGAAATGCAGCATATGGAAGGCAATGCATTGGGATGAAATGAGGGCCAGGGAAAAAACCGGAGAGATGCCCAGATTCTAGGGGGTGAATTTCTGAAATCCAAAGAGAAAGGAACAAGGCGAGACGCGAGAAGAAAGTGAGGAAGGGAAGGGCTCAAAAAAAAAAAAATCGGAAAATAATTTGTCACCAAAGTTCAGACAAGCAAATGGCATGGCATGAGCTGAAGGGCAGAGAACTGGCCGAAAGATTGCCAGCTTGATCCTCACTGAAATCGCAAGATTTCATTTCCTTTCATGAAATGACTTTCATGAAAGGAAATGAAATCCCAAATTCAGAGAAGAAGTGTAACAAGCACTTGGGACAGGAGATATGATCAAAGAAAAGGTGAGCGGAAAAAACGGCAGCATTTGGAAATGCAGCATATGGAAGGCAATGCATTGGGGTGAAATGAGGGCCAGGGAAAAAACCGGAGAGATGCCCAGATTCTAGGGGGTGAATTTCTGAAATCCAAAGAGAAAGGAACAGGGCGAGACACGAGAAGAAAGTGAGGAAGTTAAAAGATTAAAAAAAAAAAAAAAATTGGAAAATAATTTCTCACCGAAGTGCAGACAAACAAATGGCATGGCATGAGCTGAAGGGCAGAGAGCTGGACCAAAGCTTGCCAACTTGATCCTCACTGAAATTGCAAGATTTCCTTTCCTTTCATGACATGAAATTCTTCATTTCATTTCATGCAGGGAAAAGGGCTGAAAAAAAAGGAAAAATTTGTCACAAAAGTTCAAACAAGCAAATGGCATGGCATGAGCTGAAGTGCAGAGAACTGGCCCAAAGCTTGCCAGCTTGATCCTCACTGAAATCGCAAGATTTCATTTCCTTTCATGAAATTCATGAAATGAATTTCATGAAAGGAAATGAAATCCCAAATTCAGAGAAGAAGTGGAACAAGCACTTGGGACAGGAGATATGATCAAAGAAAAGGTGAGCGGAAAAAACGGCAGCATTTGGAAATGCAGCATATGGAAGGCAATGCATTGGGAAGAAATGAGGGCCAGGGAAAGAACCGGAGAGATGCCCAGATTCCAGGGGGTGAATTTCTGAAATCCAAAGAGAAAGGAACAAGGCGAGACACGAGAAGAAAGTGAGGAAGTTAAAAGATTAAAAAAAAAAAAAAATTGGAAAACAGTTTCTCACCGAAGTGCAGACAAACAAATGGCATGGCATGAGCTGAAGGGCAGAGAGCTGGACCAAAGCTTGCCAACTTGATCCTCACTGAAATTGCAAGATTTCCTTTCCTTTCATGACATGAAATTCTTCATTTCATTTCATGCAGGGAAAAGGGCTGAAAAAAAAAGGAAAAATTTGTCACAAAAGTTCAAACAAGCAAATGGCATGGCATGAGCTGAAGTGCAGAGAACTGGCCCAAAGCTTGCCAGCTTGATCCTCACTGAAATCGCAAGATTTCATTTCCTTTCCTGAAATTCATGAAATGAATTTCAGGAAAGGAAATGAAATCCCAAATTCAGAGAAGAAGAGTAACAAGCACTTGGGACAGGAGATATGATCAAAGAAAAGGTGAGCGGAAAAAACGGCAGCATTTGGAAATGCAGCATATGGAAGGCAATGCATTGGGATGAAATGAGGGCCAGGGAAAAAACCGGAGAGATGCCCAGATTCTAGGGGGTGAATTTCTGAAATCCAAAGAGAAAGGAACAAGGCGAGACGCGAGAAGAAAGTGAGGAAGGGAAGGGCTCAAAAAAAAAAAAATCGGAAAATAATTTGTCACCAAAGTTCAGACAAGCAAATGGCATGGCATGAGCTGAAGGGCAGAGAGCTGGACCAAAGCTTGCCAACTTGATCCTCACTGAAATTGCAAGATTTCTTTTCCTTTCCTGAAATGAATTTCATGAAAGGAAATGAAATCCCAAATTCAGAGAAGAAGTGTAACAAGCACTTGGGACAGGAGATATGATCAAAGAAAAGGTGAGCGGAAAAAACGGCAGCATTTGGAAATGCAGCATATGGAAGGCAATGCATTGGGATGAAATGAGGGCCAGGGAAAAAACCGGAGAGATGCCCAGATTCTAGGGGGTGAATTTCTGAAATCCAAAGAGAAAGGAACAAGGCGAGACGCGAGAAGAAAGTGAGGAAGGTAAGGGATAAAAAAAAAAATAAATCGGAAAATAGTTTCTCACCGAAGTTCAGACAAGCAAATGGCATGGCATGAGCTGAAGGGCAGAGAGCTGGACCAAAGCTTGCCAACTTGATCCTCACTGAAATTGCAAGATTTCCTTTCCTTTCATGACATGAAATTCTTCATTTCATTTCATGCAGAGAAAAGGGCTGGGGAAAAAAAAAAATTGTCACGGAAGTTCAAACAAGCAAATGGCATGGCATGGACTAGCCGAAAGCTTGCCAGCTTGATCCTCACTGAAATCTCAAGATTTCATTTCCTTTCATGAAATGAATTTCATGAAAGGAAATGAAATCCCAAATTCAGAGAAGAAGTGTAACAAGCACTTGGGACAGGAGATATGATCAAAGAAAAGGTGAGCGGAAAAAACGGCAGCATTTGGAAATGCAGCATATGGAAGGCAATGCATTGGGATGAGATGAGGGCCAGGGAAAAAACCGGAGAGATGCCCAGATTCTAGGGGGTGAATTTCTGAAATCCAAAGAGAAAGGAACAAGGCGAGATGGGAGAAGAAAGTGAGGAAGGGAAGGGCTCAAAAAAAAAAGAAATTATTGGAAAAAAATTTGTCACGGAAGTTCAGACAAGCAAATGGCATGGCATGAACTGAAGGGCAGAGAGCTGGACCAAAGCTTGCCAACTTGATCCTCACTGAAATTGCAAGATTTCCTTTCCTTTCCATTCATGAAATTCTTCATTTCATTTCATGCAGGGGAAAGGGCTGAAAAAAAAAGGAAAAATTTGTCACAAAAGTTCAAACAAGCAAATGGCACGGCATGAGCTGAAGTGCAGAAAACTGGCCGAAAGCTTGCCAGCTTGATCCTCACTGAAATCGCAAGATTTCATTTCCTTTCATGACATGAAATTCTTCATTTCATTTCATGCAGAGAAAAGGGCTGGGGAAAAAAAAAAAATTGTCACGGAAGTTCAAACAAGCAAATGGCATGGCATGGACTGGCCGAAAGCTTGCCAGCTTGATCCTCACTGAAATCGCAAGATTTCATTTCCTTTCATGAAATGAATTTCATGAAAGGAAATGAAATCCCAAATTCAGAGAAGAAGTGTAACAAGCACTTGGGACAGGAGATATGATCAAAGAAAAGGTGAGCGGAAAAAACGGCAGCATTTGGAAATGCAGCATATGGAAGGCAATGCATTGGGATGAAATGAGGGCCAGGGAAAAAACCGGAGAGATGCCCAGATTCTAGGGGGTGAATTTCTGAAATCCAAAGAGAAAGGAACAAGGCGAGACGCGAGAAGAAAGTGAGGAAGGGAAGGGCTCAAAAAAAAAAAAAAATCGGAAAATAATTTGTCAACAAAGTACAGACAAGCAAATGGCATGGCATGAGCTGAAGGGCAGAGAGCTGGACCAAAGCTTGCCAACTTGATCCTCACTGAAATTGCAAGATTTCCTTTCATGACATGAAATTCTTCATTTCATTTCATGCAGGGAAAAGGGCTGAAAAAAAAAGGAAAAATTTGTCACAAAAGTTCAAACAAGCAAATGGCATGGCATGAGCTGAAGTGCAGAGAACTGGCCGAAAGATTGCCAGCTTGATCCTCACTGAAATCGCAAGATTTCATTTCCTTTCATGAAATGACTTTCATGAAAGGAAATGAAATCCCAAATTCAGAGAAGAAGTGTAACAAGCACTTGGGACAGGAGATATGATCAAAGAAAAGGTGAGCGGAAAAAACGGCAGCATTTGGAAATGCAGCATATGGAAGGCAATGCATTGGGGTGAAATGAGGGCCAGGGAAAAAACCGGAGAGATGCCCAGATTCTAGGGGTGAATTTCTGAAATCCAAAGAGAAAGGAACAGGGCGAGACACGAGAAGAAAGTGAGGAAGTTAAAAGATTAAAAAAAAAAAAAAAATTGGAAAATAATTTCTCACCGAAGTGCAGACAAACAAATGGCATGGCATGAGCTGAAGGGCAGAGAGCTGGACCAAAGCTTGCCAACTTGATCCTCACTGAAATTGCAAGATTTCCTTTCCTTTCATGACATGAAATTCTTCATTTCATTTCATGCAGGGAAAAGGGCTGAAAAAAAAGGAAAAATTTGTCACAAAAGTTCAAACAAGCAAATGGCATGGCATGAGCTGAAGTGCAGAGAACTGGCCCAAAGCTTGCCAGCTTGATCCTCACTGAAATCGCAAGATTTAATTTCCTTTCATGAAATGAATTTCATGAAAGGAAATGAAATCCCAAATTCAGAGAAGAAGTGGAACAAGCACTTGGGACAGGAGATATGATCAAAGAAAAGGTGAGCAGAAAAAACGGCAGCATTTGGAAATGCAGCATATGGAAGGCAATGCATTGGGATGAAATGAGGGCCAGGGAAAGAACCGGAGAGATGCCCAGATTCCAGGGGGTGAATTTCTGAAATCCAAAGAGAAAGGAACAAGGCGAGACACGAGAAGAAAGTTAGGAAGTTAAAAGATTAAAAAAAAAAAAAAATTGGAAAATAGTTTCTCACCGAAGTGCAGACAAACAAATGGCATGGCATGAGCTGAAGGGCAGAGAGCTGGACCAAAGCTTGCCAACTTGATCCTCACTGAAATTGCAAGATTTCATTTCCTTTCATGACATGAAATTCTTCATTTCATTTCATGCAGGGAAAAGGGCTGAAAAAAAAAGGAAAAATTTGTCACAAAAGTTCAAACAAGCAAATGGCATGGCATGAGCTGAAGTGCAGAGAACTGGCCCAAAGCTTGCCAACTTGATCCTCACTGAAATCGCAAGATTTCATTTCCTTTCATGACATGAAATTCTTCATTTCATTTCATGCAGAGAAAAGGGCTGGGAAAAAAAAAAAAATTGTCACGGAAGTTCAAACAAGCAAATGGCATGGCATGGACTGGCCGAAAGCTTGCCAGCTTGATCCTCACTGAAATCGCAAGATTTCATTTCCTTTCATGAAATGAATTTCATGAAAGGAAATGAAATCCCAAATTCAGAGAAGAAGTGTAACAAGCACTTGGAACAGGAGATATGATCAAAGAAATGGTGAGCGGAAAAACGGCAGCATTTGGAAATGCAGCATATGGAAGGCAATGCATTGGGATGAGATGAGGGGCAGGGAAAAAACCGGAGAGATGCCCAGATTCTAGGGGGTGAATTTCTGAAATCCAAAGAGAAAGGAACAAGGCGAGACGCGAGAAGAAAGTGAGGAAGGGAAGGGCTCAAAAAAAAAAAATCGGAAAATAATTTGTCACCAAAGTTCAGACAAGCAAATGGCATGGCATGAGCTGAAGGGCAGAGAGCTGGACCAAAGCTTGCCAACTTGATCCTCACTGAAATTGCAAGATTTCTTTTCCTTTCATGACATGAAATTCTTCATTTCATTTCATGCAGGGAAAAGGGCTGAAAAAAAAAGGAAAAATTTGTCACAAAAGTTCAAACAAGCAAATGGCATGGCATGAGCTGAAGTGCAGAGAACTGGCCCAAAGCTTGCCAGCTTGATCCTCACTGAAATCGCAAGATTTCATTTCCTTTCATGAAATGAATTTCATGAAAGGAAATGAAATCCCAAATTCAGAGAAGAAGTGGAACAAGCACTTGGGACAGGAGATATGATCAAAGAAAAGGTGAGCGGAAAAAACGGCAGCATTTGGAAATGCAGCATATGGAAGGCAATGCATTGGGATGAAATGAGGGCCAGGGAAAGAACCGGAGAGATGCCCAGATTCCAGGGGGTGAATTTCTGAAATCCAAAGAGAAAGGAACAAGGCGAGACACGAGAAGAAAGTGAGGAAGTTAAAAGATTAAAAAAAAAAAAAAATTGGAAAATAGTTTCTCACCGAAGTGCAGACAAACAAATGGCATGGCATGAGCTGAAGGGCAGAGAGCTGGACCAAAGCTTGCCAACTTGATCCTCACTGAAATTGCAAGATTTCCTTTCCTTTCATGACATGAAATTCTTCATTTCATTTCATGCAGGGAAAAGGGCTGAAAAAAAAAGGAAAAATTTGTCACAAAAGTTCAAACAAGCAAATGGCATGGCATGAGCTGAAGTGCAGAGAACTGGCCCAAAGCTTGCCAGCTTGATCCTCACTGAAATCGCAAGATTTCATTTCCTTTCCTGAAATTCATGAAATGAATTTCAGGAAAGGAAATGAAATCCCAAATTCAGAGAAGAAGAGTAACAAGCACTTGGGACAGGAGATATGATCAAAGAAAAGGTGAGCGGAAAAAACGGCAGCATTTGGAAATGCAGCATATGGAAGGCAATGCATTGGGATGAAATGAGGGCCAGGGAAAAAACCGGAGAGATGCCCAGATTCTAGGGGGTGAATTTCTGAAATCCAAAGAGAAAGGAACAAGGCGAGACGCGAGAAGAAAGTGAGGAAGGGAAGGGCTCAAAAAAAAAAAAATCGGAAAATAATTTGTCACCAAAGTTCAGACAAGCAAATGGCATGGCATGAGCTGAAGGGCAGAGAACTGGCCGAAAGATTGCCAGCTTGATCCTCACTGAAATCGCAAGATTTCATTTCCTTTCATGAAATGACTTTCATGAAAGGAAATGAAATCCCAAATTCAGAGAAGAAGTGTAACAAGCACTTGGGACAGGAGATATGATCAAAGAAAAGGTGAGCGGAAAAAACGGCAGCATTTGGAAATGCAGCATATGGAAGGCAATGCATTGGGGTGAAATGAGGGCCAGGGAAAAAACCGGAGAGATGCCCAGATTCTAGGGGGTGAATTTCTGAAATCCAAAGAGAAAGGAACAGGGCGAGACACGAGAAGAAAGTGAGGAAGTTAAAAGATTAAAAAAAAAAAAAAAATTGGAAAATAATTTCTCACCGAAGTGCAGACAAACAAATGGCATGGCATGAGCTGAAGGGCAGAGAGCTGGACCAAAGCTTGCCAACTTGATCCTCACTGAAATTGCAAGATTTCCTTTCCTTTCATGACATGAAATTCTTCATTTCATTTCATGCAGGGAAAAGGGCTGAAAAAAAAGGAAAAATTTGTCACAAAAGTTCAAACAAGCAAATGGCATGGCATGAGCTGAAGTGCAGAGAACTGGCCCAAAGCTTGCCAGCTTGATCCTCACTGAAATCGCAAGATTTAATTTCCTTTCATGAAATGAATTTCATGAAAGGAAATGAAATCCCAAATTCAGAGAAGAAGTGGAACAAGCACTTGGGACAGGAGATATGATCAAAGAAAAGGTGAGCAGAAAAAACGGCAGCATTTGGAAATGCAGCATATGGAAGGCAATGCATTGGGATGAAATGAGGGCCAGGGAAAGAACCGGAGAGATGCCCAGATTCCAGGGGGTGAATTTCTGAAATCCAAAGAGAAAGGAACAAGGCGAGACACGAGAAGAAAGTGAGGAAGTTAAAAGATTAAAAAAAAAAAAAAATTGGAAAATAGTTTCTCACCGAAGTGCAGACAAACAAATGGCATGGCATGAGCTGAAGGGCAGAGAGCTGGACCAAAGCTTGCCAACTTGATCCTCACTGAAATTGCAAGATTTCATTTCCTTTCATGACATGAAATTCTTCATTTCATTTCATGCAGGGAAAAGGGCTGAAAAAAAAAGGAAAAATTTGTCACAAAAGTTCAAACAAGCAAATGGCATGGCATGAGCTGAAGTGCAGAGAACTGGCCCAAAGCTTGCCAACTTGATCCTCACTGAAATCGCAAGATTTCATTTCCTTTCATGACATGAAATTCTTCATTTCATTTCATGCAGAGAAAAGGGCTGGGAAAAAAAAAAAAATTGTCACGGAAGTTCAAACAAGCAAATGGCATGGCATGGACTGGCCGAAAGCTTGCCAGCTTGATCCTCACTGAAATCGCAAGATTTCATTTCCTTTCATGAAATGAATTTCATGAAAGGAAATGAAATCCCAAATTCAGAGAAGAAGTGTAACAAGCACTTGGAACAGGAGATATGATCAAAGAAATGGTGAGCGGAAAAACGGCAGCATTTGGAAATGCAGCATATGGAAGGCAATGCATTGGGATGAGATGAGGGGCAGGGAAAAAACCGGAGAGATGCCCAGATTCTAGGGGGTGAATTTCTGAAATCCAAAGAGAAAGGAACAAGGCGAGACGCGAGAAGAAAGTGAGGAAGGGAAGGGCTCAAAAAAAAAAAATCGGAAAATAATTTGTCACCAAAGTTCAGACAAGCAAATGGCATGGCATGAGCTGAAGGGCAGAGAGCTGGACCAAAGCTTGCCAACTTGATCCTCACTGAAATTGCAAGATTTCTTTTCCTTTCATGACATGAAATTCTTCATTTCATTTCATGCAGGGAAAAGGGCTGAAAAAAAAAGGAAAAATTTGTCACAAAAGTTCAAACAAGCAAATGGCATGGCATGAGTTGAAGTGCATAGAACTGGCCCAAAGCTTGCCAGCTTGATCCTCACTGAAATCGCAAGATTTCATTTCCTTTCATGAAATGAATTTCATGAAAGGAAATGAAATCCCAAATTCAGAGAAGAAGTGGAACAAGCACTTGGGACAGGAGATATGATCAAAGAAAAGGTGAGCGGAAAAAACGGCAGCATTTGGAAATGCAGCATATGGAAGGCAATGCATTGGGATGAAATGAGGGCCAGGGAAAGAACCGGAGAGATGCCCAGATTCCAGGGGGTGAATTTCTGAAATCCAAAGAGAAAGGAACAAGGCGAGACACGAGAAGAAAGTGAGGAAGTTAAAAGATTAAAAAAAAAAAAAAATTGGAAAATAGTTTCTCACCGAAGTGCAGACAAACAAATGGCATGGCATGAGCTGAAGGGCAGAGAGCTGGACCAAAGCTTGCCAACTTGATCCTCACTGAAATTGCAAGATTTCCTTTCCTTTCATGACATGAAATTCTTCATTTCATTTCATGCAGGGAAAAGGGCTGAAAAAAAAAGGAAAAATTTGTCACAAAAGTTCAAACAAGCAAATGGCATGGCATGAGCTGAAGTGCAGAGAACTGGCCCAAAGCTTGCCAGCTTGATCCTCACTGAAATCGCAAGATTTCATTTCCTTTCCTGAAATTCATGAAATGAATTTCAGGAAAGGAAATGAAATCCCAAATTCAGAGAAGAAGAGTAACAAGCACTTGGGACAGGAGATATGATCAAAGAAAAGGTGAGCGGAAAAAACGGCAGCATTTGGAAATGCAGCATATGGAAGGCAATGCATTGGGATGAAATGAGGGCCAGGGAAAAAACCGGAGAGATGCCCAGATTCTAGGGGGTGAATTTCTGAAATCCAAAGAGAAAGGAACAAGGCGAGACGCGAGAAGAAAGTGAGGAAGGGAAGGGCTCAAAAAAAAAAAAATCGGAAAATAATTTGTCACCAAAGTTCAGACAAGCAAATGGCATGGCATGAGCTGAAGGGCAGAGAACTGGCCGAAAGATTGCCAGCTTGATCCTCACTGAAATCGCAAGATTTCATTTCCTTTCATGAAATGACTTTCATGAAAGGAAATGAAATCCCAAATTCAGAGAAGAAGTGTAACAAGCACTTGGGACAGGAGATATGATCAAAGAAAAGGTGAGCGGAAAAAACGGCAGCATTTGGAAATGCAGCATATGGAAGGCAATGCATTGGGGTGAAATGAGGGCCAGGGAAAAAACCGGAGAGATGCCCAGATTCTAGGGGGTGAATTTCTGAAATCCAAAGAGAAAGGAACAGGGCGAGACACGAGAAGAAAGTGAGGAAGTTAAAAGATTAAAAAAAAAAAAAAAATTGGAAAATAATTTCTCACCGAAGTGCAGACAAACAAATGGCATGGCATGAGCTGAAGGGCAGAGAGCTGGACCAAAGCTTGCCAACTTGATCCTCACTGAAATTGCAAGATTTCCTTTCCTTTCATGACATGAAATTCTTCATTTCATTTCATGCAGGGAAAAGGGCTGAAAAAAAAGGAAAAATTTGTCACAAAAGTTCAAACAAGCAAATGGCATGGCATGAGCTGAAGTGCAGAGAACTGGCCCAAAGCTTGCCAGCTTGATCCTCACTGAAATCGCAAGATTTCATTTCCTTTCATGAAATTCATGAAATGAATTTCATGAAAGGAAATGAAATCCCAAATTCAGAGAAGAAGTGGAACAAGCACTTGGGACAGGAGATATGATCAAAGAAAAGGTGAGCGGAAAAAACGGCAGCATTTGGAAATGCAGCATATGGAAGGCAATGCATTGGGAAGAAATGAGGGCCAGGGAAAGAACCGGAGAGATGCCCAGATTCCAGGGGGTGAATTTCTGAAATCCAAAGAGAAAGGAACAAGGCGAGACACGAGAAGAAAGTGAGGAAGTTAAAAGATTAAAAAAAAAAAAAAATTGGAAAACAGTTTCTCACCGAAGTGCAGACAAACAAATGGCATGGCATGAGCTGAAGGGCAGAGAGCTGGACCAAAGCTTGCCAACTTGATCCTCACTGAAATTGCAAGATTTCCTTTCCTTTCATGACATGAAATTCTTCATTTCATTTCATGCAGGGAAAAGGGCTGAAAAAAAAAGGAAAAATTTGTCACAAAAGTTCAAACAAGCAAATGGCATGGCATGAGCTGAAGTGCAGAGAACTGGCCCAAAGCTTGCCAGCTTGATCCTCACTGAAATCGCAAGATTTCATTTCCTTTCCTGAAATTCATGAAATGAATTTCAGGAAAGGAAATGAAATCCCAAATTCAGAGAAGAAGAGTAACAAGCACTTGGGACAGGAGATATGATCAAAGAAAAGGTGAGCGGAAAAAACGGCAGCATTTGGAAATGCAGCATATGGAAGGCAATGCATTGGGATGAAATGAGGGCCAGGGAAAAAACCGGAGAGATGCCCAGATTCTAGGGGGTGAATTTCTGAAATCCAAAGAGAAAGGAACAAGGCGAGACGCGAGAAGAAAGTGAGGAAGGGAAGGGCTCAAAAAAAAAAAAATCGGAAAATAATTTGTCACCAAAGTTCAGACAAGCAAATGGCATGGCATGAGCTGAAGGGCAGAGAGCTGGACCAAAGCTTGCCAACTTGATCCTCACTGAAATTGCAAGATTTCATTTCCTTTCCTGAAATGAATTTCATGAAAGGAAATGAAATCCCAAATTCAGAGAAGAAGTGTAACAAGCACTTGGGACAGGAGATATGATCAAAGAAAAGGTGAGCGGAAAAAACGGCAGCATTTGGAAATGCAGCATATGGAAGGCAATGCATTGGGATGAAATGAGGGCCAGGGAAAAAACCGGAGAGATGCCCAGATTCTAGGGGGTGAATTTCTGAAATCCAAAGAGAAAGGAACAAGGCGAGACGCGAGAAGAAAGTGAGGAAGGTAAGGGATAAAAAAAAAAATAAATCGGAAAATAGTTTCTCACCGAAGTTCAGACAAGCAAATGGCATGGCATGAGCTGAAGGGCAGAGAGCTGGACCAAAGCTTGCCAACTTGATCCTCACTGAAATTGCAAGATTTCCTTTCCTTTCATGACATGAAATTCTTCATTTCATTTCATGCAGAGAAAAGGGCTGGGGAAAAAAAAAAATTGTCACGGAAGTTCAAACAAGCAAATGGCATGGCATGGACTAGCCGAAAGCTTGCCAGCTTGATCCTCACTGAAATCTCAAGATTTCATTTCCTTTCATGAAATGAATTTCATGAAAGGAAATGAAATCCCAAATTCAGAGAAGAAGTGTAACAAGCACTTGGGACAGGAGATATGATCAAAGAAAAGGTGAGCGGAAAAAACGGCAGCATTTGGAAATGCAGCATATGGAAGGCAATGCATTGGGATGAGATGAGGGCCAGGGAAAAAACCGGAGAGATGCCCAGATTCTAGGGGGTGAATTTCTGAAATCCAAAGAGAAAGGAACAAGGCGAGATGGGAGAAGAAAGTGAGGAAGGGAAGGGCTCAAAAAAAAAAGAAATTATTGGAAAAAAATTTGTCACGGAAGTTCAGACAAGCAAATGGCATGGCATGAACTGAAGGGCAGAGAGCTGGACCAAAGCTTGCCAACTTGATCCTCACTGAAATTGCAAGATTTCCTTTCCTTTCCATTCATGAAATTCTTCATTTCATTTCATGCAGGGGAAAGGGCTGAAAAAAAAAGGAAAAATTTGTCACAAAAGTTCAAACAAGCAAATGGCACGGCATGAGCTGAAGTGCAGAAAACTGGCCGAAAGCTTGCCAGCTTGATCCTCACTGAAATCGCAAGATTTCATTTCCTTTCATGACATGAAATTCTTCATTTCATTTCATGCAGAGAAAAGGGCTGGGGAAAAAAAAAAAATTGTCACGGAAGTTCAAACAAGCAAATGGCATGGCATGGACTGGCCGAAAGCTTGCCAGCTTGATCCTCACTGAAATCGCAAGATTTCATTTCCTTTCATGAAATGAATTTCATGAAAGGAAATGAAATCCCAAATTCAGAGAAGAAGTGTAACAAGCACTTGGGACAGGAGATATGATCAAAGAAAAGGTGAGCGGAAAAAACGGCAGCATTTGGAAATGCAGCATATGGAAGGCAATGCATTGGGATGAAATGAGGGCCAGGGAAAAAACCGGAGAGATGCCCAGATTCTAGGGGGTGAATTTCTGAAATCCAAAGAGAAAGGAACAAGGCGAGACGCGAGAAGAAAGTGAGGAAGGGAAGGGCTCAAAAAAAAAAAAAAATCGGAAAATAATTTGTCAACAAAGTACAGACAAGCAAATGGCATGGCATGAGCTGAAGGGCAGAGAGCTGGACCAAAGCTTGCCAACTTGATCCTCACTGAAATTGCAAGATTTCCTTTCATGACATGAAATTCTTCATTTCATTTCATGCAGGGAAAAGGGCTGAAAAAAAAAGGAAAAATTTGTCACAAAAGTTCAAACAAGCAAATGGCATGGCATGAGCTGAAGTGCAGAGAACTGGCCGAAAGATTGCCAGCTTGATCCTCACTGAAATCGCAAGATTTCATTTCCTTTCATGAAATGACTTTCATGAAAGGAAATGAAATCCCAAATTCAGAGAAGAAGTGTAACAAGCACTTGGGACAGGAGATATGATCAAAGAAAAGGTGAGCGGAAAAAACGGCAGCATTTGGAAATGCAGCATATGGAAGGCAATGCATTGGGGTGAAATGAGGGCCAGGGAAAAAACCGGAGAGATGCCCAGATTCTAGGGGTGAATTTCTGAAATCCAAAGAGAAAGGAACAGGGCGAGACACGAGAAGAAAGTGAGGAAGTTAAAAGATTAAAAAAAAAAAAAAAATTGGAAAATAATTTCTCACCGAAGTGCAGACAAACAAATGGCATGGCATGAGCTGAAGGGCAGAGAGCTGGACCAAAGCTTGCCAACTTGATCCTCACTGAAATTGCAAGATTTCCTTTCCTTTCATGACATGAAATTCTTCATTTCATTTCATGCAGGGAAAAGGGCTGAAAAAAAAGGAAAAATTTGTCACAAAAGTTCAAACAAGCAAATGGCATGGCATGAGCTGAAGTGCAGAGAACTGGCCCAAAGCTTGCCAGCTTGATCCTCACTGAAATCGCAAGATTTAATTTCCTTTCATGAAATGAATTTCATGAAAGGAAATGAAATCCCAAATTCAGAGAAGAAGTGGAACAAGCACTTGGGACAGGAGATATGATCAAAGAAAAGGTGAGCAGAAAAAACGGCAGCATTTGGAAATGCAGCATATGGAAGGCAATGCATTGGGATGAAATGAGGGCCAGGGAAAGAACCGGAGAGATGCCCAGATTCCAGGGGGTGAATTTCTGAAATCCAAAGAGAAAGGAACAAGGCGAGACACGAGAAGAAAGTTAGGAAGTTAAAAGATTAAAAAAAAAAAAAAATTGGAAAATAGTTTCTCACCGAAGTGCAGACAAACAAATGGCATGGCATGAGCTGAAGGGCAGAGAGCTGGACCAAAGCTTGCCAACTTGATCCTCACTGAAATTGCAAGATTTCATTTCCTTTCATGACATGAAATTCTTCATTTCATTTCATGCAGGGAAAAGGGCTGAAAAAAAAAGGAAAAATTTGTCACAAAAGTTCAAACAAGCAAATGGCATGGCATGAGCTGAAGTGCAGAGAACTGGCCCAAAGCTTGCCAACTTGATCCTCACTGAAATCGCAAGATTTCATTTCCTTTCATGACATGAAATTCTTCATTTCATTTCATGCAGAGAAAAGGGCTGGGAAAAAAAAAAAAATTGTCACGGAAGTTCAAACAAGCAAATGGCATGGCATGGACTGGCCGAAAGCTTGCCAGCTTGATCCTCACTGAAATCGCAAGATTTCATTTCCTTTCATGAAATGAATTTCATGAAAGGAAATGAAATCCCAAATTCAGAGAAGAAGTGTAACAAGCACTTGGAACAGGAGATATGATCAAAGAAATGGTGAGCGGAAAAACGGCAGCATTTGGAAATGCAGCATATGGAAGGCAATGCATTGGGATGAGATGAGGGGCAGGGAAAAAACCGGAGAGATGCCCAGATTCTAGGGGGTGAATTTCTGAAATCCAAAGAGAAAGGAACAAGGCGAGACGCGAGAAGAAAGTGAGGAAGGGAAGGGCTCAAAAAAAAAAAATCGGAAAATAATTTGTCACCAAAGTTCAGACAAGCAAATGGCATGGCATGAGCTGAAGGGCAGAGAGCTGGACCAAAGCTTGCCAACTTGATCCTCACTGAAATTGCAAGATTTCTTTTCCTTTCATGACATGAAATTCTTCATTTCATTTCATGCAGGGAAAAGGGCTGAAAAAAAAAGGAAAAATTTGTCACAAAAGTTCAAACAAGCAAATGGCATGGCATGAGTTGAAGTGCATAGAACTGGCCCAAAGCTTGCCAGCTTGATCCTCACTGAAATCGCAAGATTTCATTTCCTTTCATGAAATGAATTTCATGAAAGGAAATGAAATCCCAAATTCAGAGAAGAAGTGGAACAAGCACTTGGGACAGGAGATATGATCAAAGAAAAGGTGAGCGGAAAAAACGGCAGCATTTGGAAATGCAGCATATGGAAGGCAATGCATTGGGATGAAATGAGGGCCAGGGAAAGAACCGGAGAGATGCCCAGATTCCAGGGGGTGAATTTCTGAAATCCAAAGAGAAAGGAACAAGGCGAGACACGAGAAGAAAGTGAGGAAGTTAAAAGATTAAAAAAAAAAAAAAATTGGAAAATAGTTTCTCACCGAAGTGCAGACAAACAAATGGCATGGCATGAGCTGAAGGGCAGAGAGCTGGACCAAAGCTTGCCAACTTGATCCTCACTGAAATTGCAAGATTTCCTTTCCTTTCATGACATGAAATTCTTCATTTCATTTCATGCAGGGAAAAGGGCTGAAAAAAAAAGGAAAAATTTGTCACAAAAGTTCAAACAAGCAAATGGCATGGCATGAGCTGAAGTGCAGAGAACTGGCCCAAAGCTTGCCAGCTTGATCCTCACTGAAATCGCAAGATTTCATTTCCTTTCCTGAAATTCATGAAATGAATTTCAGGAAAGGAAATGAAATCCCAAATTCAGAGAAGAAGAGTAACAAGCACTTGGGACAGGAGATATGATCAAAGAAAAGGTGAGCGGAAAAAACGGCAGCATTTGGAAATGCAGCATATGGAAGGCAATGCATTGGGATGAAATGAGGGCCAGGGAAAAAACCGGAGAGATGCCCAGATTCTAGGGGGTGAATTTCTGAAATCCAAAGAGAAAGGAACAAGGCGAGACGCGAGAAGAAAGTGAGGAAGGGAAGGGCTCAAAAAAAAAAAAATCGGAAAATAATTTGTCACCAAAGTTCAGACAAGCAAATGGCATGGCATGAGCTGAAGGGCAGAGAGCTGGACCAAAGCTTGCCAACTTGATCCTCACTGAAATTGCAAGATTTCTTTTCCTTTCCTGAAATGAATTTCATGAAAGGAAATGAAATCCCAAATTCAGAGAAGAAGTGTAACAAGCACTTGGGACAGGAGATACGATCAAAGAAAAGGTGAGCGGAAAAAACGGCAGCATTTGGAAATGCAGCATATGGAAGGCAATGCATTGGGATGAAATGAGGGCCAGGGAAAAAACCGGAGAGATGCCCAGATTCTAGGGGGTGAATTTCTGAAATCCAAAGAGAAAGGAACAAGGCGAGACGCGAGAAGAAAGTGAGGAAGGTAAGGGATAAAAAAAAAAATAAATCGGAAAATAGTTTCTCACCGAAGTTCAGACAAGCAAATGGCATGGCATGAGCTGAAGGGCAGAGAGCTGGACCAAAGCTTGCCAACTTGATCCTCACTGAAATTGCAAGATTTCCTTTCCTTTCATGACATGAAATTCTTCATTTCATTTCATGCAGAGAAAAGGGCTGGGGAAAAAAAAAAATTGTCACGGAAGTTCAAACAAGCAAATGGCATGGCATGGACTAGCCGAAAGCTTGCCAGCTTGATCCTCACTGAAATCTCAAGATTTCATTTCCTTTCATGAAATGAATTTCATGAAAGGAAATGAAATCCCAAATTCAGAGAAGAAGTGTAACAAGCACTTGGGACAGGAGATATGATCAAAGAAAAGGTGAGCGGAAAAAACGGCAGCATTTGGAAATGCAGCATATGGAAGGCAATGCATTGGGATGAGATGAGGGCCAGGGAAAAAACCGGAGAGATGCCCAGATTCTAGGGGGTGAATTTCTGAAATCCAAAGAGAAAGGAACAAGGCGAGATGGGAGAAGAAAGTGAGGAAGGGAAGGGCTCAAAAAAAAAAGAAATTATTGGAAAAAAATTTGTCACGGAAGTTCAGACAAGCAAATGGCATGGCATGAACTGAAGGGCAGAGAGCTGGACCAAAGCTTGCCAACTTGATCCTCACTGAAATTGCAAGATTTCCTTTCCTTTCCATTCATGAAATTCTTCATTTCATTTCATGCAGGGGAAAGGGCTGAAAAAAAAAGGAAAAATTTGTCACAAAAGTTCAAACAAGCAAATGGCACGGCATGAGCTGAAGTGCAGAAAACTGGCCGAAAGCTTGCCAGCTTGATCCTCACTGAAATCGCAAGATTTCATTTCCTTTCATGACATGAAATTCTTCATTTCATTTCATGCAGAGAAAAGGGCTGGGGAAAAAAAAAAAATTGTCACGGAAGTTCAAACAAGCAAATGGCATGGCATGAGTTGAAGTGCATAGAACTGGCCCAAAGCTTGCCAGCTTGATCCTCACTGAAATCGCAAGATTTCATTTCCTTTCATGAAATGAATTTCATGAAAGGAAATGAAATCCCAAATTCAGAGAAGAAGTGGAACAAGCACTTGGGACAGGAGATATGATCAAAGAAAAGGTGAGCGGAAAAAACGGCAGCATTTGGAAATGCAGCATATGGAAGGCAATGCATTGGGATGAAATGAGGGCCAGGGAAAGAACCGGAGAGATGCCCAGATTCCAGGGGGTGAATTTCTGAAATCCAAAGAGAAAGGAACAAGGCGAGACACGAGAAGAAAGTGAGGAAGTTAAAAGATTAAAAAAAAAAAAAAATTGGAAAATAGTTTCTCACCGAAGTGCAGACAAACAAATGGCATGGCATGAGCTGAAGGGCAGAGAGCTGGACCAAAGCTTGCCAACTTGATCCTCACTGAAATTGCAAGATTTCCTTTCCTTTCATGACATGAAATTCTTCATTTCATTTCATGCAGGGAAAAGGGCTGAAAAAAAAAGGAAAAATTTGTCACAAAAGTTCAAACAAGCAAATGGCATGGCATGAGCTGAAGTGCAGAGAACTGGCCCAAAGCTTGCCAGCTTGATCCTCACTGAAATCCCAAATTCAGAGAAGAAGAGTAACAAGCACTTGGGACAGGAGATATGATCAAAGAAAAGGTGAGCGGAAAAAACGGCAGCATTTGGAAATGCAGCATATGGAAGGCAATGCATTGGGATGAAATGAGGGCCAGGGAAAAAACCGGAGAGATGCCCAGATTCTAGGGGGTGAATTTCTGAAATCCAAAGAGAAAGGAACAAGGCGAGACGCGAGAAGAAAGTGAGGAAGGGAAGGGCTCAAAAAAAAAAAAATCGGAAAATAATTTGTCACCAAAGTTCAGACAAGCAAATGGCATGGCATGAGCTGAAGGGCAGAGAGCTGGACCAAAGCTTGCCAACTTGATCCTCACTGAAATTGCAAGATTTCTTTTCCTTTCCTGAAATGAATTTCATGAAAGGAAATGAAATCCCAAATTCAGAGAAGAAGTGTAACAAGCACTTGGGACAGGAGATATGATCAAAGAAAAGGTGAGCGGAAAAAACGGCAGCATTTGGAAATGCAGCATATGGAAGGCAATGCATTGGGATGAAATGAGGGCCAGGGAAAAAACCGGAGAGATGCCCAGATTCTAGGGGGTGAATTTCTGAAATCCAAAGAGAAAGGAACAAGGCGAGACGCGAGAAGAAAGTGAGGAAGGTAAGGGATAAAAAAAAAAATAAATCGGAAAATAGTTTCTCACCGAAGTTCAGACAAGCAAATGGCATGGCATGAGCTGAAGGGCAGAGAGCTGGACCAAAGCTTGCCAACTTGATCCTCACTGAAATTGCAAGATTTCCTTTCCTTTCATGACATGAAATTCTTCATTTCATTTCATGCAGAGAAAAGGGCTGGGGAAAAAAAAAAATTGTCACGGAAGTTCAAACAAGCAAATGGCATGGCATGGACTAGCCGAAAGCTTGCCAGCTTGATCCTCACTGAAATCTCAAGATTTCATTTCCTTTCATGAAATGAATTTCATGAAAGGAAATGAAATCCCAAATTCAGAGAAGAAGTGTAACAAGCACTTGGGACAGGAGATATGATCAAAGAAAAGGTGAGCGGAAAAAACGGCAGCATTTGGAAATGCAGCATATGGAAGGCAATGCATTGGGATGAGATGAGGGCCAGGGAAAAAACCGGAGAGATGCCCAGATTCTAGGGGGTGAATTTCTGAAATCCAAAGAGAAAGGAACAAGGCGAGATGGGAGAAGAAAGTGAGGAAGGTAAGGGATAAAAAAAAAAATAAATCGGAAAATAGTTTCTCACCGAAGTTCAGACAAGCAAATGGCATGGCATGAGCTGAAGGGCAGAGAGCTGGACCAAAGCTTGCCAACTTGATCCTCACTGAAATTGCAAGATTTCCTTTCCTTTCATGACATGAAATTCTTCATTTCATTTCATGCAGGGAAAAGGGCTGAAAAAAAAAGGAAAAATTTGTCACAAAAGTTCAAACAAGCAAATGGCATGGCATGAGCTGAAGTGCAGAGAACTGGCCCAAAGCTTGCCAGCTTGATCCTCACTGAAATCGCAAGATTTCATTTCCTTTCATGAAATTCATGAAATGAATTTCATGAAAGGAAATGAAATCCCAAATTCAGAGAAGAAGTGTAACAAGCACTTGGGACAGGAGATATGATCAAAGAAAAGGTGAGCGGAAAAAACGGCAGCATTTGGAAATGCAGCATATGGAAGGCAATGCATTGGGATGAAATGAGGGCCAGGGAAAGAACCGGAGAGATGCCCAGATTCCAGGGGGTGAATTGCTGAAATCCAAAGAGAAAGGAACAAGGCGAGACACGAGAAGAAAGTGAGGAAGTTAAAAGATATAAAAAAAAAAAAGATTGGAAAATAGTTTCTCACCGAAGTGCAGACAAACAAATGGCATGGCATGAGCTGAAGGGCAGAGAGCTGGACCAAAGCTTGCCAACTTGATCCTCACTGAAATTGCAAGATTTCATTTCCTTTCATGACATGAAATTCTTCATTTCATTTCATGCAGGGAAAAGGGCTGAAAAAAAAAGGAAAAATTTGTCACAAAAGTTCAAACAAGCAAATGGCATGGCATGAGCTGAAGTGCAGAGAACTGGCCCAAAGCTTGCCAGCTTGATCCTCACTGAAATCGCAAGATTTCATTTCCTTTCCTGAAATTCATGAAATGAATTTCAGGAAAGGAAATGAAATCCCAAATTCAGAGAAGAAGAGTAACAAGCACTTGGGACAGGAGATATGATCAAAGAAAAGGTGAGCGGAAAAAACGGCAGCATTTGGAAATGCAGCATATGGAAGGCAATGCATTGGGATGAAATGAGGGCCAGGGAAAAAACCGGAGAGATGCCCAGATTCTAGGGGGTGAATTTCTGAAATCCAAAGAGAAAGGAACAAGGCGAGACGCGAGAAGAAAGTGAGGAAGGGAAGGGCTCAAAAAAAAAAAAATCGGAAAAAAATTTGTCACCAAAGTTCAGACAAGCAAATGGCATGGCATGAGCTGAAGGGCAGAGAGCTGGACCAAAGCTTGCCAACTTGATCCTCACTGAAATTGCAAGATTTCTTTTCCTTTCCTGAAATGAATTTCATGAAAGGAAATGAAATCCCAAATTCAGAGAAGAAGTGTAACAAGCACTTGGGACAGGAGATATGATCAAAGAAAAGGTGAGCGGAAAAAACGGCAGCATTTGGAAATGCAGCATATGGAAGGCAATGCATTGGGATGAAATGAGGGCCAGGGAAAAAACCGGAGAGATGCCCAGATTCTAGGGGGTGAATTTCTGAAATCCAAAGAGAAAGGAACAAGGCGAGACGCGAGAAGAAAGTGAGGAAGGTAAGGGATAAAAAAAAAAATAAATCGGAAAATAGTTTCTCACCGAAGTTCAGACAAGCAAATGGCATGGCATGAGCTGAAGGGCAGAGAGCTGGACCAAAGCTTGCCAACTTGATCCTCACTGAAATTGCAAGATTTCCTTTCCTTTCATGACATGAAATTCTTCATTTCATTTCATGCAGGGAAAAGGGCTGAAAAAAAAAGGAAAAATTTGTCACAAAAGTTCAAACAAGCAAATGGCATGGCATGAGCTGAAGTGCAGAGAACTGGCCCAAAGCTTGCCAGCTTGATCCTCACTGAAATCGCAAGATTTCATTTCCTTTCATGAAATGAATTTTATGAAAGGAAATGAAATCCCAAATTCAGAGAAGAAGTGGAACAAGCACTTGGGACAGGAGATATGATCAAAGAAAAGGTGAGCAGAAAAAACGGCAGCATTTGGAAATGCAGCATATGGAAGGCAATGCATTGGGAAGAAATGAGGGCCAGGGAAAGAACCGGAGAGATGCCCAGATTCCAGGGGGTGAATTTCTGAAATCCAAAGAGAAAGGAACAAGGCGAGACACGAGAAGAAAGTTAGGAAGTTAAAAGATTAAAAAAAAAAAAAAATTGGAAAATAGTTTCTCACCGAAGTGCAGACAAACAAATGGCATGGCATGAGCTGAAGGGCAGAGAGCTGGACCAAAGCTTGCCAACTTGATCCTCACTGAAATTGCAAGATTTCATTTCCTTTCATGACATGAAATTCTTCATTTCATTTCATGCAGGGAAAAGGGCTGAAAAAAAAAGGAAAAATTTGTCACAAAAGTTCAAACAAGCAAATGGCATGGCATGAGCTGAAGTGCAGAGAACTGGCCCAAAGCTTGCCAACTTGATCCTCACTGAAATCGCAAGATTTCATTTCCTTTCATGACATGAAATTCTTCATTTCATTTCATGCAGAGAAAAGGGCTGGGAAAAAAAAAAAAATTGTCACGGAAGTTCAAACAAGCAAATGGCATGGCATGGACTGGCCGAAAGCTTGCCAGCTTGATCCTCACTGAAATCGCAAGATTTCATTTCCTTTCATGAAATGAATTTCATGAAAGGAAATGAAATCCCAAATTCAGAGAAGAAGTGTAACAAGCACTTGGAACAGGAGATATGATCAAAGAAATGGTGAGCGGAAAAACGGCAGCATTTGGAAATGCAGCATATGGAAGGCAATGCATTGGGATGAGATGAGGGGCAGGGAAAAAACCGGAGAGATGCCCAGATTCTAGGGGGTGAATTTCTGAAATCCAAAGAGAAAGGAACAAGGCGAGACGCGAGAAGAAAGTGAGGAAGGGAAGGGCTCAAAAAAAAAAAATCGGAAAATAATTTGTCACCAAAGTTCAGACAAGCAAATGGCATGGCATGAGCTGAAGGGCAGAGAGCTGGACCAAAGCTTGCCAACTTGATCCTCACTGAAATTGCAAGATTTCTTTTCCTTTCATGACATGAAATTCTTCATTTCATTTCATGCAGGGAAAAGGGCTGAAAAAAAAAGGAAAAATTTGTCACAAAAGTTCAAACAAGCAAATGGCATGGCATGAGTTGAAGTGCATAGAACTGGCCCAAAGCTTGCCAGCTTGATCCTCACTGAAATCGCAAGATTTCATTTCCTTTCATGAAATGAATTTCATGAAAGGAAATGAAATCCCAAATTCAGAGAAGAAGTGTAACAAGCACTTGGGACAGGAGATATGATCAAAGAAAAGGTGAGCGGAAAAAACGGCAGCATTTGGAAATGCAGCATATGGAAGGCAATGCATTGGGATGAAATGAGGGCCAGGGAAAAAACCGGAGAGATGCCCAGATTCTAGGGGGTGAATTTCTGAAATCCAAAGAGAAAGGAACAAGGCGAGACGCGAGAAGAAAGTGAGGAAGGGAAGGGCTCAAAAAAAAAAAAAATCGGAAAATAATTTGTCAACAAAGTACAGACAAGCAAATGGCATGGCATGAGCTGAAGGGCAGAGAGCTGGACCAAAGCTTGCCAACTTGATCCTCACTGAAATTGCAAGGTTTCTTTTCCTTTCATGACATGAAATTCTTCATTTCATTTCATGCAGGGAAAAGGGCTGAAAAAAAAAGGAAAAATTTGTCACAAAAGTTCAAACAAGCAAATGGCATGGCATGAGCTGAAGTGCAGAGAACTGGCCGAAAGATTGCCAGCTTGATCCTCACTGAAATCGCAAGATTTCATTTCCTTTCATGAAATGACTTTCATGAAAGGAAATGAAATCCCAAATTCAGAGAAGAAGTGTAACAAGCACTTGGGACAGGAGATATGATCAAAGAAAAGGTGAGCGGAAAAAACGGCAGCATTTGGAAATGCAGCATATGGAAGGCAATGCATTGGGATGAAATGAGGGCCAGGGAAAAAACCGGAGAGATGCCCAGATTCTAGGGGGTGAATTTCTGAAATCCAAAGAGAAAGGAACAGGGCGAGACACGAGAAGAAAGTGAGGAAGTTAAAAGATTAAAAAAAAAAAAAAAAATTGGAAAATAATTTCTCACCGAAGTGCAGACAAACAAATGGCATGGCATGAGCTGAAGGGCAGAGAGCTGGACCAAAGCTTGCCAACTTGATCCTCACTGAAATTGCAAGATTTCCTTTCCTTTCATGACATGAAATTCTTCATTTCATTTCATGCAGGGAAAAGGGCTGAAAAAAAAAGGAAAATTTGTCACAAAAGTTCAAACAAGCAAATGGCATGGCATGAGCTGAAGTGCAGAGAACTGGCCCAAAGCTTGCCAGCTTGATCCTCACTGAAATTGCAAGATTTCTTTTCCTTTCATGAAATGAATTTCATGAAAGGAAATGAAATCCCAAATTCAGAGAAGAAGTGTAACAAGCACTTGGGACAGGAGATATGATCAAAGAAAAGGTGAGCGGAAAAAACGGCAGCATTTGGAAATGCAGCATATGGAAGGCAATGCATTGGGATGAGATGAGGGGCAGGGAAAAAACCGGAGAGATGCCCAGATTCTAGGGGGTGAATTTCTGAAATCCAAAGAGAAAGGAACAAGGCGAGACGCGAGATGAAAGTGAGGAAGGGAAGGGCTCAAAAAAAAAAAAAAAATCGGAAAATAATTTGTCACCAAAGTTCAGACAAGCAAATGGCATGGCATGAGCTGAAGGGCAGAGAGCTGGACCAAAGCTTGCCAACTTGATCCTCACTGAAATTGCAAGATTTCCTTTCCTTTCATGACATGAAATTCTTCATTTCATTTCATGCAGAGAAAAGGGCTGAAAAAAAAAGGAAAAATTTGTCACAAAAGTTCAAACAAGCAAATGGCATGGCATGAGCTGAAGTGCAGAGAACTGGCCCAAAGCTTGCCAGCTTGATCCTCACTGAAATGGCAAGATTTCATTTCCTTTCATGAAATTCATGAAATGAATTTCATGAAAGGAAATGAAATCCCAAATTCAGAGAAGAAGTGGAACAAGCACTTGGGACAGGAGATATGATCAAAGAAAAGGTGAGCGGAAAAAACGGCAGCATTTGGAAATGCAGCATATGGAAGGCAATGCATTGGGATGAAATGAGGGCCAGGGAAAGAACCGGAGAGATGCCCAGATTCCAGGGGGTGAATTTCTGAAATCCAAAGAGAAAGGAACAAGGCGAGACGCGAGAAGAAAGTGAGGAAGGGAAGGGCTCAAAAAAAAAAAAAATCGGAAAATAATTTGTCACCAAAGTTCAGACAAGCAAATGGCATGGCATGAGCTGAAGGGCAGAGAGCTGGACCAAAGCTCGCCAACTTGATCCTCACTGAAATTGTAAGATTTCTTTTCCTTTCCTGAAATGAATTTCATGAAAGGAAATGAAATCCCAAATTCAGAGAAGAAGTGTAACAAGCACTTGGGACAGGTGATATGATCAAAGAAAAGGTGAGCGGAAAAAACGGCAGCATTTGGAAATGCAGCATATGGAAGGCAATGCATTGGGATGAAATGAGGGCCAGGGAAAAAACCGGAGAGATGCCCAGATTCTAGGGGGTGAATTTCTGAAATCCAAAGAGAAAGGAACAAGGCGAGACGCGAGAAGAAAGTGAGGAAGGGAAGGGCTCAGAAAAAAAAAATCGGAAAATAATTTGTCACCAAAGTTCAGACAAGCAAATGGCATGGCATGAGCTGAAGGGCAGAGAGCTGGACCAAAGCTTGCCAACTTGATCCTCACTGAAATTGCAAGATTTCCTTTCCTTTCATGACATGAAATTCTTCATTTCATTTCATGCAGGGAAAAGGGCTGAAAAAAAAAGGAAAAATTTGTCACAAAAGTTCAAACAAGCAAATGGCATGGCATGAGCTGAAGTGCAGAGAACTGGCCCAAAGCTTGCCAGCTTGATCCTCACTGAAATCGCAAGATTTCATTTCCTTTCATGAAATGAATTTCATGAAAGGAAATGAAATCCCAAATTCAGAGAAGAAGTGTAACAAGCACTTGGGACAGGAGATATGATCAAAGAAAAGGTGAGCGGAAAAAACGGCAGCATTTGGAAATGCAGCATATGGAAGGCAATGCATTGGGATGAAATGAGGGCCAGGGAAAAAACCGGAGAGATGCCCAGATTCTAGGGGGTGAATTTCTGAAATCCAAAGAGAAAGGAACAAGGCGAGACGCGAGAAGAAAGTGAGGAAGGGAAGGGCTCAAAAAAAAAAAAAAGCGGAAAATAATTTGTCACCAAAGTTCAGACAAGCAAATGGCATGGCATGAGCTGAAGGGCAGAGAGCTGGACCAAAGCTTGCCAACTTGATCCTCACTGAAATTGCAAGATTTCCTTTCCTTTCATGACATGAAATTCTTCATTTCATTTCATGCAGGGAAAAGGGCTGAAAAAGAAAGGAAAAATTTGTCACAAAAGTTCAAACAAGCAAATGGCATGGCATGAGCTGAAGTGCAGAGAACTGGCCCAAAGCTTGCCAGCTTGATCCTCACTGAAATGGCAAGATTTCATTTCCTTTCAGGAAATTCATGAAATGAATTCCATGAAAGGAAATGAAATCCCAAATTCAGAGAAGAAGTGTAACAAGCACTTGGGACAGGAGATATGATCAAAGAAAAGGTGAGCGGAAAAAACGGCAGCATTTGGAAATGCAGCATATGGAAGGCAATGCATTGGGATGAAATGAGGGCCAGGGAAAAAACCGGAGAGATGCCCAGATTCTAGGGGGTGAATTTCTGAAATCCAAAGAGAAAGGAACAAGGCGAGATGGGAGAAGAAAGTGAGGAAGGGAAGGGCTCAAAAAAAAAAGAAATTATTGGAAAAAAATTTGTCACGGAAGTTCAGACAAGCAAATGGCATGGCATGAACTGAAGGGCAGAGAGCTGGACCAAAGCTTGCCAACTTGATCCTCACTGAAATTGCAAGATTTCCTTTCCTTTCCATTCATGAAATTCTTCATTTCATTTCATGCAGGGGAAAGGGCTGAAAAAAAAAGGAAAAATTTGTCACAAAAGTTCAAACAAGCAAATGGCACGGCATGAGCTGAAGTGCAGAAAACTGGCCGAAAGCTTGCCAGCTTGATCCTCACTGAAATCGCAAGATTTCATTTCCTTTCATGACATGAAATTCTTCATTTCATTTCATGCAGAGAAAAGGGCTGGGGAAAAAAAAAAAATTGTCACGGAAGTTCAAACAAGCAAATGGCATGGCATGGACTGGCCGAAAGCTTGCCAGCTTGATCCTCACTGAAATCGCAAGATTTCATTTCCTTTCATGAAATGAATTTCATGAAAGGAAATGAAATCCCAAATTCAGAGAAGAAGTGTAACAAGCACTTGGGACAGGAGATATGATCAAAGAAAAGGTGAGCGGAAAAAACGGCAGCATTTGGAAATGCAGCATATGGAAGGCAATGCATTGGGATGAAATGAGGGCCAGGGAAAAAACCGGAGAGATGCCCAGATTCTAGGGGGTGAATTTCTGAAATCCAAAGAGAAAGGAACAAGGCGAGACGCGAGAAGAAAGTGAGGAAGGGAAGGGCTCAAAAAAAAAAAAAAATCGGAAAATAATTTGTCAACAAAGTACAGACAAGCAAATGGCATGGCATGAGCTGAAGGGCAGAGAGCTGGACCAAAGCTTGCCAACTTGATCCTCACTGAAATTGCAAGATTTCCTTTCATGACATGAAATTCTTCATTTCATTTCATGCAGGGAAAAGGGCTGAAAAAAAAAGGAAAAATTTGTCACAAAAGTTCAAACAAGCAAATGGCATGGCATGAGCTGAAGTGCAGAGAACTGGCCGAAAGATTGCCAGCTTGATCCTCACTGAAATCGCAAGATTTCATTTCCTTTCATGAAATGACTTTCATGAAAGGAAATGAAATCCCAAATTCAGAGAAGAAGTGTAACAAGCACTTGGGACAGGAGATATGATCAAAGAAAAGGTGAGCGGAAAAAACGGCAGCATTTGGAAATGCAGCATATGGAAGGCAATGCATTGGGGTGAAATGAGGGCCAGGGAAAAAACCGGAGAGATGCCCAGATTCTAGGGGTGAATTTCTGAAATCCAAAGAGAAAGGAACAGGGCGAGACACGAGAAGAAAGTGAGGAAGTTAAAAGATTAAAAAAAAAAAAAATTGGAAAATAATTTCTCACCGAAGTGCAGACAAACAAATGGCATGGCATGAGCTGAAGGGCAGAGAGCTGGACCAAAGCTTGCCAACTTGATCCTCACTGAAATTGCAAGATTTCCTTTCCTTTCATGACATGAAATTCTTCATTTCATTTCATGCAGGGAAAAGGGCTGAAAAAAAAGGAAAAATTTGTCACAAAAGTTCAAACAAGCAAATGGCATGGCATGAGCTGAAGTGCAGAGAACTGGCCCAAAGCTTGCCAGCTTGATCCTCACTGAAATCGCAAGATTTAATTTCCTTTCATGAAATGAATTTCATGAAAGGAAATGAAATCCCAAATTCAGAGAAGAAGTGGAACAAGCACTTGGGACAGGAGATATGATCAAAGAAAAGGTGAGCAGAAAAAACGGCAGCATTTGGAAATGCAGCATATGGAAGGCAATGCATTGGGATGAAATGAGGGCCAGGGAAAGAACCGGAGAGATGCCCAGATTCCAGGGGGTGAATTTCTGAAATCCAAAGAGAAAGGAACAAGGCGAGACACGAGAAGAAAGTTAGGAAGTTAAAAGATTAAAAAAAAAAAAAAATTGGAAAATAGTTTCTCACCGAAGTGCAGACAAACAAATGGCATGGCATGAGCTGAAGGGCAGAGAGCTGGACCAAAGCTTGCCAACTTGATCCTCACTGAAATTGCAAGATTTCATTTCCTTTCATGACATGAAATTCTTCATTTCATTTCATGCAGGGAAAAGGGCTGAAAAAAAAAGGAAAAATTTGTCACAAAAGTTCAAACAAGCAAATGGCATGGCATGAGCTGAAGTGCAGAGAACTGGCCCAAAGCTTGCCAACTTGATCCTCACTGAAATCGCAAGATTTCATTTCCTTTCATGACATGAAATTCTTCATTTCATTTCATGCAGAGAAAAGGGCTGGGGAAAAAAAAAAAATTGTCACGGAAGTTCAAACAAGCAAATGGCATGGCATGGACTGGCCGAAAGCTTGCCAGCTTGATCCTCACTGAAATCGCAAGATTTCATTTCCTTTCATGAAATGAATTTCATGAAAGGAAATGAAATCCCAAATTCAGAGAAGAAGTGTAACAAGCACTTGGAACAGGAGATATGATCAAAGAAATGGTGAGCGGAAAAACGGCAGCATTTGGAAATGCAGCATATGGAAGGCAATGCATTGGGATGAGATGAGGGGCAGGGAAAAAACCGGAGAGATGCCCAGATTCTAGGGGGTGAATTTCTGAAATCCAAAGAGAAAGGAACAAGGCGAGACGCGAGAAGAAAGTGAGGAAGGGAAGGGCTCAAAAAAAAAAAATCGGAAAATAATTTGTCACCAAAGTTCAGACAAGCAAATGGCATGGCATGAGCTGAAGGGCAGAGAGCTGGACCAAAGCTTGCCAACTTGATCCTCACTGAAATTGCAAGATTTCTTTTCCTTTCATGACATGAAATTCTTCATTTCATTTCATGCAGGGAAAAGGGCTGAAAAAAAAAGGAAAAATTTGTCACAAAAGTTCAAACAAGCAAATGGCATGGCATGAGTTGAAGTGCATAGAACTGGCCCAAAGCTTGCCAGCTTGATCCTCACTGAAATCGCAAGATTTCATTTCCTTTCATGAAATGAATTTCATGAAAGGAAATGAAATCCCAAATTCAGAGAAGAAGTGGAACAAGCACTTGGGACAGGAGATATGATCAAAGAAAAGGTGAGCGGAAAAAACGGCAGCATTTGGAAATGCAGCATATGGAAGGCAATGCATTGGGATGAAATGAGGGCCAGGGAAAGAACCGGAGAGATGCCCAGATTCCAGGGGGTGAATTTCTGAAATCCAAAGAGAAAGGAACAAGGCGAGACACGAGAAGAAAGTGAGGAAGTTAAAAGATTAAAAAAAAAAAAAAATTGGAAAATAGTTTCTCACCGAAGTGCAGACAAACAAATGGCATGGCATGAGCTGAAGGGCAGAGAGCTGGACCAAAGCTTGCCAACTTGATCCTCACTGAAATTGCAAGATTTCCTTTCCTTTCATGACATGAAATTCTTCATTTCATTTCATGCAGGGAAAAGGGCTGAAAAAAAAAGGAAAAATTTGTCACAAAAGTTCAAACAAGCAAATGGCATGGCATGAGCTGAAGTGCAGAGAACTGGCCCAAAGCTTGCCAGCTTGATCCTCACTGAAATCGCAAGATTTCATTTCCTTTCCTGAAATTCATGAAATGAATTTCAGGAAAGGAAATGAAATCCCAAATTCAGAGAAGAAGAGTAACAAGCACTTGGGACAGGAGATATGATCAAAGAAAAGGTGAGCGGAAAAAACGGCAGCATTTGGAAATGCAGCATATGGAAGGCAATGCATTGGGATGAAATGAGGGCCAGGGAAAAAACCGGAGAGATGCCCAGATTCTAGGGGGTGAATTTCTGAAATCCAAAGAGAAAGGAACAAGGCGAGACGCGAGAAGAAAGTGAGGAAGGGAAGGGCTCAAAAAAAAAAAAATCGGAAAATAATTTGTCACCAAAGTTCAGACAAGCAAATGGCATGGCATGAGCTGAAGGGCAGAGAGCTGGACCAAAGCTTGCCAACTTGATCCTCACTGAAATTGCAAGATTTCTTTTCCTTTCCTGAAATGAATTTCATGAAAGGAAATGAAATCCCAAATTCAGAGAAGAAGTGTAACAAGCACTTGGGACAGGAGATATGATCAAAGAAAAGGTGAGCGGAAAAAACGGCAGCATTTGGAAATGCAGCATATGGAAGGCAATGCATTGGGATGAAATGAGGGCCAGGGAAAAAACCGGAGAGATGCCCAGATTCTAGGGGGTGAATTTCTGAAATCCAAAGAGAAAGGAACAAGGCGAGACGCGAGAAGAAAGTGAGGAAGGTAAGGGATAAAAAAAAAAATAAATCGGAAAATAGTTTCTCACCGAAGTTCAGACAAGCAAATGGCATGGCATGAGCTGAAGGGCAGAGAGCTGGACCAAAGCTTGCCAACTTGATCCTCACTGAAATTGCAAGATTTCCTTTCCTTTCATGACATGAAATTCTTCATTTCATTTCATGCAGAGAAAAGGGCTGGGGAAAAAAAAAAATTGTCACGGAAGTTCAAACAAGCAAATGGCATGGCATGGACTAGCCGAAAGCTTGCCAGCTTGATCCTCACTGAAATCTCAAGATTTCATTTCCTTTCATGAAATGAATTTCATGAAAGGAAATGAAATCCCAAATTCAGAGAAGAAGTGTAACAAGCACTTGGGACAGGAGATATGATCAAAGAAAAGGTGAGCGGAAAAAACGGCAGCATTTGGAAATGCAGCATATGGAAGGCAATGCATTGGGATGAGATGAGGGCCAGGGAAAAAACCGGAGAGATGCCCAGATTCTAGGGGGTGAATTTCTGAAATCCAAAGAGAAAGGAACAAGGCGAGATGGGAGAAGAAAGTGAGGAATGGAAGGGCTCAAAAAAAAAAGAAATTATTGGAAAAAAATTTGTCACGGAAGTTCAGACAAGCAAATGGCATGGCATGAACTGAAGGGCAGAGAGCTGGACCAAAGCTTGCCAACTTGATCCTCACTGAAATTGCAAGATTTCCTTTCCTTTCCATTCATGAAATTCTTCATTTCATTTCATGCAGGGGAAAGGGCTGAAAAAAAAAGGAAAAATTTGTCACAAAAGTCCAAACAAGCAAATGGCATGGCATGAGCTGAAGTGCAGAAAACTGGCCGAAAGCTTGCCAGCTTGATCCTCACTGAAATCGCAAGATTTCATTTCCTTTCATGACATGAAATTCTTCATTTCATTTCATGCAGAGAAAAGGGCTGGGGAAAAAAAAAAAATTGTCACGGAAGTTCAAACAAGCAAATGGCATGGCATGGACTGGCCCAAAGCTTGCCAGCTTGATCCTCACTGAAATCGCAAGATTTCATTTCCTTTCCTGAAATTCATGAAATGAATTTCAGGAAAGGAAATGAAATCCCAAATTCAGAGAAGAAGAGTAACAAGCACTTGGGACAGGAGATATGATCAAAGAAAAGGTGAGCGGAAAAAACGGCAGCATTTGGAAATGCAGCATATGGAAGGCAATGCATTGGGATGAAATGAGGGCCAGGGAAAAAACCGGAGAGATGCCCAGATTCTAGGGGGTGAATTTCTGAAATCCAAAGAGAAAGGAACAAGGCGAGACGCGAGAAGAAAGTGAGGAAGGGAAGGGCTCAAAAAAAAAAAAATCGGAAAATAATTTGTCACCAAAGTTCAGACAAGCAAATGGCATGGCATGAGCTGAAGGGCAGAGAACTGGCCGAAAGATTGCCAGCTTGATCCTCACTGAAATCGCAAGATTTCATTTCCTTTCATGAAATGACTTTCATGAAAGGAAATGAAATCCCAAATTCAGAGAAGAAGTGTAACAAGCACTTGGGACAGGAGATATGATCAAAGAAAAGGTGAGCGGAAAAAACGGCAGCATTTGGAAATGCAGCATATGGAAGGCAATGCATTGGGGTGAAATGAGGGCCAGGGAAAAAACCGGAGAGATGCCCAGATTCTAGGGGGTGAATTTCTGAAATCCAAAGAGAAAGGAACAGGGCGAGACACGAGAAGAAAGTGAGGAAGTTAAAAGATTAAAAAAAAAAAAAAAATTGGAAAATAATTTCTCACCGAAGTGCAGACAAACAAATGGCATGGCATGAGCTGAAGGGCAGAGAGCTGGACCAAAGCTTGCCAACTTGATCCTCACTGAAATTGCAAGATTTCCTTTCCTTTCATGACATGAAATTCTTCATTTCATTTCATGCAGGGAAAAGGGCTGAAAAAAAAGGAAAAATTTGTCACAAAAGTTCAAACAAGCAAATGGCATGGCATGAGCTGAAGTGCAGAGAACTGGCCCAAAGCTTGCCAGCTTGATCCTCACTGAAATCGCAAGATTTAATTTCCTTTCATGAAATGAATTTCATGAAAGGAAATGAAATCCCAAATTCAGAGAAGAAGTGGAACAAGCACTTGGGACAGGAGATATGATCAAAGAAAAGGTGAGCAGAAAAAACGGCAGCATTTGGAAATGCAGCATATGGAAGGCAATGCATTGGGATGAAATGAGGGCCAGGGAAAGAACCGGAGAGATGCCCAGATTCCAGGGGGTGAATTTCTGAAATCCAAAGAGAAAGGAACAAGGCGAGACACGAGAAGAAAGTGAGGAAGTTAAAAGATTAAAAAAAAAAAAAAATTGGAAAATAGTTTCTCACCGAAGTGCAGACAAACAAATGGCATGGCATGAGCTGAAGGGCAGAGAGCTGGACCAAAGCTTGCCAACTTGATCCTCACTGAAATTGCAAGATTTCATTTCCTTTCATGACATGAAATTCTTCATTTCATTTCATGCAGGGAAAAGGGCTGAAAAAAAAAGGAAAAATTTGTCACAAAAGTTCAAACAAGCAAATGGCATGGCATGAGCTGAAGTGCAGAGAACTGGCCCAAAGCTTGCCAACTTGATCCTCACTGAAATCGCAAGATTTCATTTCCTTTCATGACATGAAATTCTTCATTTCATTTCATGCAGAGAAAAGGGCTGGGAAAAAAAAAAAAATTGTCACGGAAGTTCAAACAAGCAAATGGCATGGCATGGACTGGCCGAAAGCTTGCCAGCTTGATCCTCACTGAAATCGCAAGATTTCATTTCCTTTCATGAAATGAATTTCATGAAAGGAAATGAAATCCCAAATTCAGAGAAGAAGTGTAACAAGCACTTGGAACAGGAGATATGATCAAAGAAATGGTGAGCGGAAAAACGGCAGCATTTGGAAATGCAGCATATGGAAGGCAATGCATTGGGATGAGATGAGGGGCAGGGAAAAAACCGGAGAGATGCCCAGATTCTAGGGGGTGAATTTCTGAAATCCAAAGAGAAAGGAACAAGGCGAGACGCGAGAAGAAAGTGAGGAAGGGAAGGGCTCAAAAAAAAAAAATCGGAAAATAATTTGTCACCAAAGTTCAGACAAGCAAATGGCATGGCATGAGCTGAAGGGCAGAGAGCTGGACCAAAGCTTGCCAACTTGATCCTCACTGAAATTGCAAGATTTCTTTTCCTTTCATGACATGAAATTCTTCATTTCATTTCATGCAGGGAAAAGGGCTGAAAAAAAAAGGAAAAATTTGTCACAAAAGTTCAAACAAGCAAATGGCATGGCATGAGTTGAAGTGCATAGAACTGGCCCAAAGCTTGCCAGCTTGATCCTCACTGAAATCGCAAGATTTCATTTCCTTTCATGAAATGAATTTCATGAAAGGAAATGAAATCCCAAATTCAGAGAAGAAGTGTAACAAGCACTTGGGACAGGAGATATGATCAAAGAAAAGGTGAGCGGAAAAAACGGCAGCATTTGGAAATGCAGCATATGGAAGGCAATGCATTGGGATGAAATGAGGGCCAGGGAAAGAACCGGAGAGATGCCCAGATTCCAGGGGGTGAATTTCTGAAATCCAAAGAGAAAGGAACAAGGCGAGACACGAGAAGAAAGTGAGGAAGTTAAAAGATTAAAAAAAAAAAAAAATTGGAAAATAGTTTCTCACCGAAGTGCAGACAAACAAATGGCATGGCATGAGCTGAAGGGCAGAGAGCTGGACCAAAGCTTGCCAACTTGATCCTCACTGAAATTGCAAGATTTCCTTTCCTTTCATGACATGAAATTCTTCATTTCATTTCATGCAGGGAAAAGGGCTGAAAAAAAAAGGAAAAATTTGTCACAAAAGTTCAAACAAGCAAATGGCATGGCATGAGCTGAAGTGCAGAGAACTGGCCCAAAGCTTGCCAGCTTGATCCTCACTGAAATCGCAAGATTTCATTTCCTTTCCTGAAATTCATGAAATGAATTTCAGGAAAGGAAATGAAATCCCAAATTCAGAGAAGAAGAGTAACAAGCACTTGGGACAGGAGATATGATCAAAGAAAAGGTGAGCGGAAAAAACGGCAGCATTTGGAAATGCAGCATATGGAAGGCAATGCATTGGGATGAAATGAGGGCCAGGGAAAAAACCGGAGAGATGCCCAGATTCTAGGGGGTGAATTTCTGAAATCCAAAGAGAAAGGAACAACGCGAGACGCGAGAAGAAAGTGAGGAAGGGAAGGGCTCAAAAAAAAAAAAATCGGAAAATAATTTGTCACCAAAGTTCAGACAAGCAAATGGCATGGCATGAGCTGAAGGGCAGAGAGCTGGACCAAAGCTTGCCAACTTGATCCTCACTGAAATTGCAAGATTTCTTTTCCTTTCCTGAAATGAATTTCATGAAAGGAAATGAAATCCCAAATTCAGAGAAGAAGTGTAACAAGCACTTGGGACAGGAGATATGATCAAAGAAAAGGTGAGCGGAAAAAACGGCAGCATTTGGAAATGCAGCATATGGAAGGCAATGCATTGGGATGAAATGAGGGCCAGGGAAAAAACCGGAGAGATGCCCAGATTCTAGGGGGTGAATTTCTGAAATCCAAAGAGAAAGGAACAAGGCGAGACGCGAGAAGAAAGTGAGGAAGGTAAGGGATAAAAAAAAAAATAAATCGGAAAATAGTTTCTCACCGAAGTTCAGACAAGCAAATGGCATGGCATGAGCTGAAGGGCAGAGAGCTGGACCAAAGCTTGCCAACTTGATCCTCACTGAAATTGCAAGATTTCCTTTCCTTTCATGACATGAAATTCTTCATTTCATTTCATGCAGAGAAAAGGGCTGGGGAAAAAAAAAAATTGTCACGGAAGTTCAAACAAGCAAATGGCATGGCATGGACTAGCCGAAAGCTTGCCAGCTTGATCCTCACTGAAATCTCAAGATTTCATTTCCTTTCATGAAATGAATTTCATGAAAGGAAATGAAATCCCAAATTCAGAGAAGAAGTGTAACAAGCACTTGGGACAGGAGATATGATCAAAGAAAAGGTGAGCGGAAAAAACGGCAGCATTTGGAAATGCAGCATATGGAAGGCAATGCATTGGGATGAGATGAGGGCCAGGGAAAAAACCGGAGAGATGCCCAGATTCTAGGGGGTGAATTTCTGAAATCCAAAGAGAAAGGAACAAGGCGAGATGGGAGAAGAAAGTGAGGAAGGGAAGGGCTCAAAAAAAAAAGAAATTATTGGAAAAAAATTTGTCACGGAAGTTCAGACAAGCAAATGGCATGGCATGAACTGAAGGGCAGAGAGCTGGACCAAAGCTTGCCAACTTGATCCTCACTGAAATTGCAAGATTTCCTTTCCTTTCCATTCATGAAATTCTTCATTTCATTTCATGCAGGGGAAAGGGCTGAAAAAAAAAGGAAAAATTTGTCACAAAAGTTCAAACAAGCAAATGGCATGGCATGAGCTGAAGTGCAGAAAACTGGCCGAAAGCTTGCCAGCTTGATCCTCACTGAAATCGCAAGATTTCATTTCCTTTCATGACATGAAATTCTTCATTTCATTTCATGCAGAGAAAAGGGCTGGGGAAAAAAAAAAAATTGTCACGGAAGTTCAAACAAGCAAATGGCATGGCATGGACTGGCCGAAAGCTTGCCAGCTTGATCCTCACTGAAATCGCAAGATTTCATTTCCTTTCATGAAATGAATTTCATGAAAGGAAATGAAATCCCAAATTCAGAGAAGAAGTGTAACAAGCACTTGGGACAGGAGATATGATCAAAGAAAAGGTGAGCGGAAAAAACGGCAGCATTTGGAAATGCAGCATATGGAAGGCAATGCATTGGGATGAAATGAGGGCCAGGGAAAAAACCGGAGAGATGCCCAGATTCTAGGGGGTGAATTTCTGAAATCCAAAGAGAAAGGAACAAGGCGAGACGCGAGAAGAAAGTGAGGAAGGGAAGGGCTCAAAAAAAAAAAAAAATCGGAAAATAATTTGTCAACAAAGTACAGACAAGCAAATGGCATGGCATGAGCTGAAGGGCAGAGAGCTGGACCAAAGCTTGCCAACTTGATCCTCACTGAAATTGCAAGATTTCCTTTCATGACATGAAATTCTTCATTTCATTTCATGCAGGGAAAAGGGCTGAAAAAAAAAGGAAAAATTTGTCACAAAAGTTCAAACAAGCAAATGGCATGGCATGAGCTGAAGTGCAGAGAACTGGCCGAAAGATTGCCAGCTTGATCCTCACTGAAATCGCAAGATTTCATTTCCTTTCATGAAATGACTTTCATGAAAGGAAATGAAATCCCAAATTCAGAGAAGAAGTGTAACAAGCACTTGGGACAGGAGATATGATCAAAGAAAAGGTGAGCGGAAAAAACGGCAGCATTTGGAAATGCAGCATATGGAAGGCAATGCATTGGGATGAAATGAGGGCCAGGGAAAAAACCGGAGAGATGCCCAGATTCTAGGGGGTGAATTTCTGAAATCCAAAGAGAAAGGAACAGGGCGAGACACGAGAAGAAAGTGAGGAAGTTAAAAGATTAAAAAAAAAAAAAAAAATTGGAAAATAATTTCTCACCGAAGTGCAGACAAACAAATGGCATGGCATGAGCTGAAGGGCAGAGAGCTGGACCAAAGCTTGCCAACTTGATCCTCACTGAAATTGCAAGATTTCCTTTCCTTTCATGACATGAAATTCTTCATTTCATTTCATGCAGGGAAAAGGGCTGAAAAAAAAAGGAAAAATTTGTCACAAAAGTTCAAACAAGCAAATGGCATGGCATGAGCTGAAGTGCAGAGAACTGGCCCAAAGCTTGCCAGCTTGATCCTCACTGAAATCGCAAGATTTCATTTCCTTTCATGAAATTCATGAAATGAATTTCATGAAAGGAAATGAAATCCCAAATTCAGAGAAGAAGTGGAACAAGCACTTGGGACAGGAGATATGATCAAAGAAAAGGTGAGCGGAAAAAACGGCAGCATTTGGAAATGCAGCATATGGAAGGCAATGCATTGGGATGAAATGAGGGCCAGGGAAAGAACCGGAGAGATGCCCAGATTCCAGGGGGTGAATTGCTGAAATCCAAAGAGAAAGGAACAAGGCGAGACACGAGAAGAAAGTGAGGAAGTTAAAAGATTAAAAAAAAAAAAAAATTGGAAAATAGTTTCTCACCGAAGTGCAGACAAACAAATGGCATGGCATGAGCTGAAGGGCAGAGAGCTGGACCAAAGCTTGCCAACTTGATCCTCACTGAAATTGCAAGATTTCATTTCCTTTCATGACATGAAATTCTTCATTTCATTTCATGCAGGGAAAAGGGCTGAAAAAAAAAGGAAAAATTTGTCACAAAAGTTCAAACAAGCAAATGGCATGGCATGAGCTGAAGTGCAGAGAACTGGCCCAAAGCTTGCCAGCTTGATCCTCACTGAAATCGCAAGATTTCATTTCCTTTCCTGAAATTCATGAAATGAATTTCAGGAAAGGAAATGAAATCCCAAATTCAGAGAAGAAGAGTAACAAGCACTTGGGACAGGAGATATGATCAAAGAAAAGGTGAGCGGAAAAAACGGCAGCATTTGGAAATGCAGCATATGGAAGGCAATGCATTGGGATGAAATGAGGGCCAGGGAAAAAACCGGAGAGATGCCCAGATTCTAGGGGGTGAATTTCTGAAATCCAAAGAGAAAGGAACAAGGCGAGACGCGAGAAGAAAGTGAGGAAGGGAAGGGCTCAAAAAAAAAAAAATCGGAAAAAAATTTGTCACCAAAGTTCAGACAAGCAAATGGCATGGCATGAGCTGAAGGGCAGAGAGCTGGACCAAAGCTTGCCAACTTGATCCTCACTGAAATTGCAAGATTTCTTTTCCTTTCCTGAAATGAATTTCATGAAAGGAAATGAAATCCCAAATTCAGAGAAGAAGTGTAACAAGCACTTGGGACAGGAGATATGATCAAAGAAAAGGTGAGCGGAAAAAACGGCAGCATTTGGAAATGCAGCATATGGAAGGCAATGCATTGGGATGAAATGAGGGCCAGGGAAAAAACCGGAGAGATGCCCAGATTCTAGGGGGTGAATTTCTGAAATCCAAAGAGAAAGGAACAAGGCGAGACGCGAGAAGAAAGTGAGGAAGGTAAGGGATAAAAAAAAAAATAAATCGGAAAATAGTTTCTCACCGAAGTTCAGACAAGCAAATGGCATGGCATGAGCTGAAGGGCAGAGAGCTGGACCAAAGCTTGCCAACTTGATCCTCACTGAAATTGCAAGATTTCCTTTCCTTTCATGACATGAAATTCTTCATTTCATTTCATGCAGGGAAAAGGGCTGAAAAAAAAAGGAAAAATTTGTCACAAAAGTTCAAACAAGCAAATGGCATGGCATGAGCTGAAGTGCAGAGAACTGGCCCAAAGCTTGCCAGCTTGATCCTCACTGAAATCGCAAGATTTCATTTCCTTTCATGAAATGAATTTCATGAAAGGAAATGAAATCCCAAATTCAGAGAAGAAGTGGAACAAGCACTTGGGACAGGAGATATGATCAAAGAAAAGGTGAGCAGAAAAAACGGCAGCATTTGGAAATGCAGCATATGGAAGGCAATGCATTGGGATGAAATGAGGGCCAGGGAAAGAACCGGAGAGATGCCCAGATTCCAGGGGGTGAATTTCTGAAATCCAAAGAGAAAGGAACAAGGCGAGACACGAGAAGAAAGTTAGGAAGTTAAAAGATTAAAAAAAAAAAAAAATTGGAAAATAGTTTCTCACCGAAGTGCAGACAAACAAATGGCATGGCATGAGCTGAAGGGCAGAGAGCTGGACCAAAGCTTGCCAACTTGATCCTCACTGAAATTGCAAGATTTCATTTCCTTTCATGACATGAAATTCTTCATTTCATTTCATGCAGGGAAAAGGGCTGAAAAAAAAAGGAAAAATTTGTCACAAAAGTTCAAACAAGCAAATGGCATGGCATGAGCTGAAGTGCAGAGAACTGGCCCAAAGCTTGCCAACTTGATCCTCACTGAAATCGCAAGATTTCATTTCCTTTCATGACATGAAATTCTTCATTTCATTTCATGCAGAGAAAAGGGCTGGGAAAAAAAAAAAAATTGTCACGGAAGTTCAAACAAGCAAATGGCATGGCATGGACTGGCCGAAAGCTTGCCAGCTTGATCCTCACTGAAATCGCAAGATTTCATTTCCTTTCATGAAATGAATTTCATGAAAGGAAATGAAATCCCAAATTCAGAGAAGAAGTGTAACAAGCACTTGGAACAGGAGATATGATCAAAGAAATGGTGAGCGGAAAAACGGCAGCATTTGGAAATGCAGCATATGGAAGGCAATGCATTGGGATGAGATGAGGGGCAGGGAAAAAACCGGAGAGATGCCCAGATTCTAGGGGGTGAATTTCTGAAATCCAAAGAGAAAGGAACAAGGCGAGACGCGAGAAGAAAGTGAGGAAGGGAAGGGCTCAAAAAAAAAAAATCGGAAAATAATTTGTCACCAAAGTTCAGACAAGCAAATGGCATGGCATGAGCTGAAGGGCAGAGAGCTGGACCAAAGCTTGCCAACTTGATCCTCACTGAAATTGCAAGATTTCTTTTCCTTTCATGACATGAAATTCTTCATTTCATTTCATGCAGGGAAAAGGGCTGAAAAAAAAAGGAAAAATTTGTCACAAAAGTTCAAACAAGCAAATGGCATGGCATGAGTTGAAGTGCATAGAACTGGCCCAAAGCTTGCCAGCTTGATCCTCACTGAAATCGCAAGATTTCATTTCCTTTCATGAAATGAATTTCATGAAAGGAAATGAAATCCCAAATTCAGAGAAGAAGTGTAACAAGCACTTGGGACAGGAGATATGATCAAAGAAAAGGTGAGCGGAAAAAACGGCAGCATTTGGAAATGCAGCATATGGAAGGCAATGCATTGGGATGAAATGAGGGCCAGGGAAAAAACCGGAGAGATGCCCAGATTCTAGGGGGTGAATTTCTGAAATCCAAAGAGAAAGGAACAAGGCGAGACGCGAGAAGAAAGTGAGGAAGGGAAGGGCTCAAAAAAAAAAAAAATCGGAAAATAATTTGTCAACAAAGTACAGACAAGCAAATGGCATGGCATGAGCTGAAGGGCAGAGAGCTGGACCAAAGCTTGCCAACTTGATCCTCACTGAAATTGCAAGGTTTCTTTTCCTTTCATGACATGAAATTCTTCATTTCATTTCATGCAGGGAAAAGGGCTGAAAAAAAAAGGAAAAATTTGTCACAAAAGTTCAAACAAGCAAATGGCATGGCATGAGCTGAAGTGCAGAGAACTGGCCGAAAGATTGCCAGCTTGATCCTCACTGAAATCGCAAGATTTAATTTCCTTTCATGAAATGAATTTCATGAAAGGAAATGAAATCCCAAATTCAGAGAAGAAGTGTAACAAGCACTTGGGACAGGAGATATGATCAAAGAAAAGGTGAGCGGAAAAAACGGCAGCATTTGGAAATGCAGCATATGGAAGGCAATGCATTGGGATGAAATGAGGGCCAGGGAAAAAACCGGAGAGATGCCCAGATTCTAGGGGGTGAATTTCTGAAATCCAAAGAGAAAGGAACAGGGCGAGACACGAGAAGAAAGTGAGGAAGTTAAAAGATTAAAAAAAAAAAAAAAAATTGGAAAATAATTTCTCACCGAAGTGCAGACAAACAAATGGCATGGCATGAGCTGAAGGGCAGAGAGCTGGACCAAAGCTTGCCAACTTGATCCTCACTGAAATTGCAAGATTTCCTTTCCTTTCATGACATGAAATTCTTCATTTCATTTCATGCAGGGAAAAGGGCTGAAAAAAAAAGGAAAATTTGTCACAAAAGTTCAAACAAGCAAATGGCATGGCATGAGCTGAAGTGCAGAGAACTGGCCCAAAGCTTGCCAGCTTGATCCTCACTGAAATTGCAAGATTTCTTTTCCTTTCATGAAATGAATTTCATGAAAGGAAATGAAATCCCAAATTCAGAGAAGAAGTGTAACAAGCACTTGGGACAGGAGATATGATCAAAGAAAAGGTGAGCGGAAAAAACGGCAGCATTTGGAAATGCAGCATATGGAAGGCAATGCATTGGGATGAGATGAGGGGCAGGGAAAAAACCGGAGAGATGCCCAGATTCTAGGGGGTGAATTTCTGAAATCCAAAGAGAAAGGAACAAGGCGAGACGCGAGATGAAAGTGAGGAAGGGAAGGGATAAAAAAAAAAAAAAAAATCGGAAAATAATTTGTCACCAAAGTTCAGACAAGCAAATGGCATGGCATGAGCTGAAGGGCAGAGAGCTGGACCAAAGCTTGCCAACTTGATCCTCACTGAAATTGCAAGATTTCCTTTCCTTTCATGACATGAAATTCTTCATTTCATTTCATGCAGAGAAAAGGGCTGAAAAAAAAAGGAAAAACTTGTCACAAAAGTTCAAACAAGCAAATGGCATGGCATGAGCTGAAGTGCAGAGAACTGGCCCAAAGCTTGCCAGCTTGATCCTCACTGAAATCGCAAGATTTCATTTCCTTTCATGAAATTCATGAAATGAATTTCATGAAAGGAAATGAAATCCCAAATTCAGAGAAGAAGTGGAACAAGCACTTGGGACAGGAGATATGATCAAAGAAAAGGTGAGCGGAAAAAACGGCAGCATTTGGAAATGCAGCATATGGAAGGCAATGCATTGGGATGAAATGAGGGCCAGGGAAAGAACCGGAGAGATGCCCAGATTCCAGGGGGTGAATTTCTGAAATCCAAAGAGAAAGGAACAAGGCGAGACGCGAGAAGAAAGTGAGGAAGGGAAGGGCTCAAAAAAAAAAAAAATCGGAAAATAATTTGTCACCAAAGTTCAGACAAGCAAATGGCATGGCATGAGCTGAAGGGCAGAGAGCTGGACCAAAGCTCGCCAACTTGATCCTCACTGAAATTGTAAGATTTCTTTTCCTTTCCTGAAATGAATTTCATGAAAGGAAATGAAATCCCAAATTCAGAGAAGAAGTGTAACAAGCACTTGGGACAGGTGATATGATCAAAGAAAAGGTGAGCGGAAAAAACGGCAGCATTTGGAAATGCAGCATATGGAAGGCAATGCATTGGGATGAAATGAGGGCCAGGGAAAAAACCGGAGAGATGCCCAGATTCTAGGGGGTGAATTTCTGAAATCCAAAGAGAAAGGAACAAGGCGAGACGCGAGAAGAAAGTGAGGAAGGGAAGGGCTCAGAAAAAAAAAATCGGAAAATAATTTGTCACCAAAGTTCAGACAAGCAAATGGCATGGCATGAGCTGAAGGGCAGAGAGCTGGACCAAAGCTTGCCAACTTGATCCTCACTGAAATTGCAAGATTTCCTTTCCTTTCATGACATGAAATTCTTCATTTCATTTCATGCAGGGAAAAGGGCTGAAAAAAAAAGGAAAAATTTGTCACAAAAGTTCAAACAAGCAAATGGCATGGCATGAGCTGAAGTGCAGAGAACTGGCCCAAAGCTTGCCAGCTTGATCCTCACTGAAATCGCAAGATTTCATTTCCTTTCATGAAATGAATTTCATGAAAGGAAATGAAATCCCAAATTCAGAGAAGAAGTGTAACAAGCACTTGGGACAGGAGATATGATCAAAGAAAAGGTGAGCGGAAAAAACGGCAGCATTTGGAAATGCAGCATATGGAAGGCAATGCATTGGGATGAAATGAGGGCCAGGGAAAAAACCGGAGAGATGCCCAGATTCTAGGGGGTGAATTTCTGAAATCCAAAGAGAAAGGAACAAGGCGAGACGCGAGAAGAAAGTGAGGAAGGGAAGGGCTCAAAAAAAAAAAAAAGCGGAAAATAATTTGTCACCAAAGTTCAGACAAGCAAATGGCATGGCATGAGCTGAAGGGCAGAGAGCTGGACCAAAGCTTGCCAACTTGATCCTCACTGAAATTGCAAGATTTCCTTTCCTTTCATGACATGAAATTCTTCATTTCATTTCATGCAGGGAAAAGGGCTGAAAAAGAAAGGAAAAATTTGTCACAAAAGTTCAAACAAGCAAATGGCATGGCATGAGCTGAAGTGCAGAGAACTGGCCCAAAGCTTGCCAGCTTGATCCTCACTGAAATGGCAAGATTTCATTTCCTTTCAGGAAATTCATGAAATGAATTCCATGAAAGGAAATGAAATCCCAAATTCAGAGAAGAAGTGTAACAAGCACTTGGGACAGGAGATATGATCAAAGAAAAGGTGAGCGGAAAAAACGGCAGCATTTGGAAATGCAGCATATGGAAGGCAATGCATTGGGATGAAATGAGGGCCAGGGAAAAAACCGGAGAGATGCCCAGATTCTAGGGGGTGAATTTCTGAAATCCAAAGAGAAAGGAACAAGGCGAGACGCGAGAAGAAAGTGAGGAAGGTAAGGGATAAAAAAAAAAATAAATCGGAAAATAGTTTCTCACCGAAGTTCAAACAAGCAAATGGCATGGCATGGACTAGCCGAAAGCTTGCCAGCTTGATCCTCACTGAAATCTCAAGATTTCATTTCCTTTCATGAAATGAATTTCATGAAAGGAAATGAAATCCCAAATTCAGAGAAGAAGTGTAACAAGCACTTGGGACAGGAGATATGATCAAAGAAAAGGTGAGCGGAAAAAACGGCAGCATTTGGAAATGCAGCATATGGAAGGCAATGCATTGGGATGAGATGAGGGCCAGGGAAAAAACCGGAGAGATGCCCAGATTCTAGGGGGTGAATTTCTGAAATCCAAAGAGAAAGGAACAAGGCGAGATGGGAGAAGAAAGTGAGGAAGGGAAGGGCTCAAAAAAAAAAGAAATTATTGGAAAAAAATTTGTCACGGAAGTTCAGACAAGCAAATGGCATGGCATGAACTGAAGGGCAGAGAGCTGGACCAAAGCTTGCCAACTTGATCCTCACTGAAATTGCAAGATTTCCTTTCCTTTCCATTCATGAAATTCTTCATTTCATTTCATGCAGGGGAAAGGGCTGAAAAAAAAAGGAAAAATTTGTCACAAAAGTTCAAACAAGCAAATGGCACGGCATGAGCTGAAGTGCAGAAAACTGGCCGAAAGCTTGCCAGCTTGATCCTCACTGAAATCGCAAGATTTCATTTCCTTTCATGACATGAAATTCTTCATTTCATTTCATGCAGAGAAAAGGGCTGGGGAAAAAAAAAAAATTGTCACGGAAGTTCAAACAAGCAAATGGCATGGCATGGACTGGCCGAAAGCTTGCCAGCTTGATCCTCACTGAAATCGCAAGATTTCATTTCCTTTCATGAAATGAATTTCATGAAAGGAAATGAAATCCCAAATTCAGAGAAGAAGTGTAACAAGCACTTGGGACAGGAGATATGATCAAAGAAAAGGTGAGCGGAAAAAACGGCAGCATTTGGAAATGCAGCATATGGAAGGCAATGCATTGGGATGAAATGAGGGCCAGGGAAAAAACCGGAGAGATGCCCAGATTCTAGGGGGTGAATTTCTGAAATCCAAAGAGAAAGGAACAAGGCGAGACGCGAGAAGAAAGTGAGGAAGGGAAGGGCTCAAAAAAAAAAAAAAATCGGAAAATAATTTGTCAACAAAGTACAGACAAGCAAATGGCATGGCATGAGCTGAAGGGCAGAGAGCTGGACCAAAGCTTGCCAACTTGATCCTCACTGAAATTGCAAGATTTCCTTTCATGACATGAAATTCTTCATTTCATTTCATGCAGGGAAAAGGGCTGAAAAAAAAAGGAAAAATTTGTCACAAAAGTTCAAACAAGCAAATGGCATGGCATGAGCTGAAGTGCAGAGAACTGGCCGAAAGATTGCCAGCTTGATCCTCACTGAAATCGCAAGATTTCATTTCCTTTCATGAAATGACTTTCATGAAAGGAAATGAAATCCCAAATTCAGAGAAGAAGTGTAACAAGCACTTGGGACAGGAGATATGATCAAAGAAAAGGTGAGCGGAAAAAACGGCAGCATTTGGAAATGCAGCATATGGAAGGCAATGCATTGGGGTGAAATGAGGGCCAGGGAAAAAACCGGAGAGATGCCCAGATTCTAGGGGTGAATTTCTGAAATCCAAAGAGAAAGGAACAGGGCGAGACACGAGAAGAAAGTGAGGAAGTTAAAAGATTAAAAAAAAAAAAAAATTGGAAAATAATTTCTCACCGAAGTGCAGACAAACAAATGGCATGGCATGAGCTGAAGGGCAGAGAGCTGGACCAAAGCTTGCCAACTTGATCCTCACTGAAATTGCAAGATTTCCTTTCCTTTCATGACATGAAATTCTTCATTTCATTTCATGCAGGGAAAAGGGCTGAAAAAAAAGGAAAAATTTGTCACAAAAGTTCAAACAAGCAAATGGCATGGCATGAGCTGAAGTGCAGAGAACTGGCCCAAAGCTTGCCAGCTTGATCCTCACTGAAATCGCAAGATTTAATTTCCTTTCATGAAATGAATTTCATGAAAGGAAATGAAATCCCAAATTCAGAGAAGAAGTGGAACAAGCACTTGGGACAGGAGATATGATCAAAGAAAAGGTGAGCAGAAAAAACGGCAGCATTTGGAAATGCAGCATATGGAAGGCAATGCATTGGGATGAAATGAGGGCCAGGGAAAGAACCGGAGAGATGCCCAGATTCCAGGGGGTGAATTTCTGAAATCCAAAGAGAAAGGAACAAGGCGAGACACGAGAAGAAAGTTAGGAAGTTAAAAGATTAAAAAAAAAAAAAAATTGGAAAATAGTTTCTCACCGAAGTGCAGACAAACAAATGGCATGGCATGAGCTGAAGGGCAGAGAGCTGGACCAAAGCTTGCCAACTTGATCCTCACTGAAATTGCAAGATTTCATTTCCTTTCATGACATGAAATTCTTCATTTCATTTCATGCAGGGAAAAGGGCTGAAAAAAAAAGGAAAAATTTGTCACAAAAGTTCAAACAAGCAAATGGCATGGCATGAGCTGAAGTGCAGAGAACTGGCCCAAAGCTTGCCAACTTGATCCTCACTGAAATCGCAAGATTTCATTTCCTTTCATGACATGAAATTCTTCATTTCATTTCATGCAGAGAAAAGGGCTGGGGAAAAAAAAAAAATTGTCACGGAAGTTCAAACAAGCAAATGGCATGGCATGGACTGGCCGAAAGCTTGCCAGCTTGATCCTCACTGAAATCGCAAGATTTCATTTCCTTTCATGAAATGAATTTCATGAAAGGAAATGAAATCCCAAATTCAGAGAAGAAGTGTAACAAGCACTTGGAACAGGAGATATGATCAAAGAAATGGTGAGCGGAAAAACGGCAGCATTTGGAAATGCAGCATATGGAAGGCAATGCATTGGGATGAGATGAGGGGCAGGGAAAAAACCGGAGAGATGCCCAGATTCTAGGGGGTGAATTTCTGAAATCCAAAGAGAAAGGAACAAGGCGAGACGCGAGAAGAAAGTGAGGAAGGGAAGGGCTCAAAAAAAAAAAATCGGAAAATAATTTGTCACCAAAGTTCAGACAAGCAAATGGCATGGCATGAGCTGAAGGGCAGAGAGCTGGACCAAAGCTTGCCAACTTGATCCTCACTGAAATTGCAAGATTTCTTTTCCTTTCATGACATGAAATTCTTCATTTCATTTCATGCAGGGAAAAGGGCTGAAAAAAAAAGGAAAAATTTGTCACAAAAGTTCAAACAAGCAAATGGCATGGCATGAGTTGAAGTGCATAGAACTGGCCCAAAGCTTGCCAGCTTGATCCTCACTGAAATCGCAAGATTTCATTTCCTTTCATGAAATGAATTTCATGAAAGGAAATGAAATCCCAAATTCAGAGAAGAAGTGGAACAAGCACTTGGGACAGGAGATATGATCAAAGAAAAGGTGAGCGGAAAAAACGGCAGCATTTGGAAATGCAGCATATGGAAGGCAATGCATTGGGATGAAATGAGGGCCAGGGAAAGAACCGGAGAGATGCCCAGATTCCAGGGGGTGAATTTCTGAAATCCAAAGAGAAAGGAACAAGGCGAGACACGAGAAGAAAGTGAGGAAGTTAAAAGATTAAAAAAAAAAAAAAATTGGAAAATAGTTTCTCACCGAAGTGCAGACAAACAAATGGCATGGCATGAGCTGAAGGGCAGAGAGCTGGACCAAAGCTTGCCAACTTGATCCTCACTGAAATTGCAAGATTTCCTTTCCTTTCATGACATGAAATTCTTCATTTCATTTCATGCAGGGAAAAGGGCTGAAAAAAAAAGGAAAAATTTGTCACAAAAGTTCAAACAAGCAAATGGCATGGCATGAGCTGAAGTGCAGAGAACTGGCCCAAAGCTTGCCAGCTTGATCCTCACTGAAATCGCAAGATTTCATTTCCTTTCCTGAAATTCATGAAATGAATTTCAGGAAAGGAAATGAAATCCCAAATTCAGAGAAGAAGAGTAACAAGCACTTGGGACAGGAGATATGATCAAAGAAAAGGTGAGCGGAAAAAACGGCAGCATTTGGAAATGCAGCATATGGAAGGCAATGCATTGGGATGAAATGAGGGCCAGGGAAAAAACCGGAGAGATGCCCAGATTCTAGGGGGTGAATTTCTGAAATCCAAAGAGAAAGGAACAAGGCGAGACGCGAGAAGAAAGTGAGGAAGGGAAGGGCTCAAAAAAAAAAAAATCGGAAAATAATTTGTCACCAAAGTTCAGACAAGCAAATGGCATGGCATGAGCTGAAGGGCAGAGAACTGGCCGAAAGATTGCCAGCTTGATCCTCACTGAAATCGCAAGATTTCATTTCCTTTCATGAAATGACTTTCATGAAAGGAAATGAAATCCCAAATTCAGAGAAGAAGTGTAACAAGCACTTGGGACAGGAGATATGATCAAAGAAAAGGTGAGCGGAAAAAACGGCAGCATTTGGAAATGCAGCATATGGAAGGCAATGCATTGGGGTGAAATGAGGGCCAGGGAAAAAACCGGAGAGATGCCCAGATTCTAGGGGGTGAATTTCTGAAATCCAAAGAGAAAGGAACAGGGCGAGACACGAGAAGAAAGTGAGGAAGTTAAAAGATTAAAAAAAAAAAAAAAATTGGAAAATAATTTCTCACCGAAGTGCAGACAAACAAATGGCATGGCATGAGCTGAAGGGCAGAGAGCTGGACCAAAGCTTGCCAACTTGATCCTCACTGAAATTGCAAGATTTCCTTTCCTTTCATGACATGAAATTCTTCATTTCATTTCATGCAGGGAAAAGGGCTGAAAAAAAAGGAAAAATTTGTCACAAAAGTTCAAACAAGCAAATGGCATGGCATGAGCTGAAGTGCAGAGAACTGGCCCAAAGCTTGCCAGCTTGATCCTCACTGAAATCGCAAGATTTAATTTCCTTTCATGAAATGAATTTCATGAAAGGAAATGAAATCCCAAATTCAGAGAAGAAGTGGAACAAGCACTTGGGACAGGAGATATGATCAAAGAAAAGGTGAGCAGAAAAAACGGCAGCATTTGGAAATGCAGCATATGGAAGGCAATGCATTGGGATGAAATGAGGGCCAGGGAAAGAACCGGAGAGATGCCCAGATTCCAGGGGGTGAATTTCTGAAATCCAAAGAGAAAGGAACAAGGCGAGACACGAGAAGAAAGTGAGGAAGTTAAAAGATTAAAAAAAAAAAAAAATTGGAAAATAGTTTCTCACCGAAGTGCAGACAAACAAATGGCATGGCATGAGCTGAAGGGCAGAGAGCTGGACCAAAGCTTGCCAACTTGATCCTCACTGAAATTGCAAGATTTCATTTCCTTTCATGACATGAAATTCTTCATTTCATTTCATGCAGGGAAAAGGGCTGAAAAAAAAAGGAAAAATTTGTCACAAAAGTTCAAACAAGCAAATGGCATGGCATGAGCTGAAGTGCAGAGAACTGGCCCAAAGCTTGCCAACTTGATCCTCACTGAAATCGCAAGATTTCATTTCCTTTCATGACATGAAATTCTTCATTTCATTTCATGCAGAGAAAAGGGCTGGGAAAAAAAAAAAAATTGTCACGGAAGTTCAAACAAGCAAATGGCATGGCATGGACTGGCCGAAAGCTTGCCAGCTTGATCCTCACTGAAATCGCAAGATTTCATTTCCTTTCATGAAATGAATTTCATGAAAGGAAATGAAATCCCAAATTCAGAGAAGAAGTGTAACAAGCACTTGGAACAGGAGATATGATCAAAGAAATGGTGAGCGGAAAAACGGCAGCATTTGGAAATGCAGCATATGGAAGGCAATGCATTGGGATGAGATGAGGGGCAGGGAAAAAACCGGAGAGATGCCCAGATTCTAGGGGGTGAATTTCTGAAATCCAAAGAGAAAGGAACAAGGCGAGACGCGAGAAGAAAGTGAGGAAGGGAAGGGCTCAAAAAAAAAAAATCGGAAAATAATTTGTCACCAAAGTTCAGACAAGCAAATGGCATGGCATGAGCTGAAGGGCAGAGAGCTGGACCAAAGCTTGCCAACTTGATCCTCACTGAAATTGCAAGATTTCTTTTCCTTTCATGACATGAAATTCTTCATTTCATTTCATGCAGGGAAAAGGGCTGAAAAAAAAAGGAAAAATTTGTCACAAAAGTTCAAACAAGCAAATGGCATGGCATGAGTTGAAGTGCATAGAACTGGCCCAAAGCTTGCCAGCTTGATCCTCACTGAAATCGCAAGATTTCATTTCCTTTCATGAAATGAATTTCATGAAAGGAAATGAAATCCCAAATTCAGAGAAGAAGTGGAACAAGCACTTGGGACAGGAGATATGATCAAAGAAAAGGTGAGCGGAAAAAACGGCAGCATTTGGAAATGCAGCATATGGAAGGCAATGCATTGGGATGAAATGAGGGCCAGGGAAAGAACCGGAGAGATGCCCAGATTCCAGGGGGTGAATTTCTGAAATCCAAAGAGAAAGGAACAAGGCGAGACACGAGAAGAAAGTGAGGAAGTTAAAAGATTAAAAAAAAAAAAAAATTGGAAAATAGTTTCTCACCGAAGTGCAGACAAACAAATGGCATGGCATGAGCTGAAGGGCAGAGAGCTGGACCAAAGCTTGCCAACTTGATCCTCACTGAAATTGCAAGATTTCCTTTCCTTTCATGACATGAAATTTTTCATTTCATTTCATGCAGGGAAAAGGGCTGAAAAAAAAAGGAAAAATTTGTCACAAAAGTTCAAACAAGCAAATGGCATGGCATGAGCTGAAGTGCAGAGAACTGGCCCAAAGCTTGCCAGCTTGATCCTCACTGAAATCGCAAGATTTCATTTCCTTTCCTGAAATTCATGAAATGAATTTCAGGAAAGGAAATGAAATCCCAAATTCAGAGAAGAAGAGTAACAAGCACTTGGGACAGGAGATATGATCAAAGAAAAGGTGAGCGGAAAAAACGGCAGCATTTGGAAATGCAGCATATGGAAGGCAATGCATTGGGATGAAATGAGGGCCAGGGAAAAAACCGGAGAGATGCCCAGATTCTAGGGGGTGAATTTCTGAAATCCAAAGAGAAAGGAACAAGGCGAGACGCGAGAAGAAAGTGAGGAAGGGAAGGGCTCAAAAAAAAAAAAATCGGAAAATAATTTGTCACCAAAGTTCAGACAAGCAAATGGCATGGCATGAGCTGAAGGGCAGAGAGCTGGACCAAAGCTTGCCAACTTGATCCTCACTGAAATTGCAAGATTTCTTTTCCTTTCCTGAAATGAATTTCATGAAAGGAAATGAAATCCCAAATTCAGAGAAGAAGTGTAACAAGCACTTGGGACAGGAGATATGATCAAAGAAAAGGTGAGCGGAAAAAACGGCAGCATTTGGAAATGCAGCATATGGAAGGCAATGCATTGGGATGAAATGAGGGCCAGGGAAAAAACCGGAGAGATGCCCAGATTCTAGGGGGTGAATTTCTGAAATCCAAAGAGAAAGGAACAAGGCGAGACGCGAGAAGAAAGTGAGGAAGGTAAGGGATAAAAAAAAAAATAAATCGGAAAATAGTTTCTCACCGAAGTTCAGACAAGCAAATGGCATGGCATGAGCTGAAGGGCAGAGAGCTGGACCAAAGCTTGCCAACTTGATCCTCACTGAAATTGCAAGATTTCCTTTCCTTTCATGACATGAAATTCTTCATTTCATTTCATGCAGAGAAAAGGGCTGGGGAAAAAAAAAAATTGTCACGGAAGTTCAAACAAGCAAATGGCATGGCATGGACTAGCCGAAAGCTTGCCAGCTTGATCCTCACTGAAATCTCAAGATTTCATTTCCTTTCATGAAATGAATTTCATGAAAGGAAATGAAATCCCAAATTCAGAGAAGAAGTGTAACAAGCACTTGGGACAGGAGATATGATCAAAGAAAAGGTGAGCGGAAAAAACGGCAGCATTTGGAAATGCAGCATATGGAAGGCAATGCATTGGGATGAGATGAGGGCCAGGGAAAAAACCGGAGAGATGCCCAGATTCTAGGGGGTGAATTTCTGAAATCCAAAGAGAAAGGAACAAGGCGAGATGGGAGAAGAAAGTGAGGAAGGGAAGGGCTCAAAAAAAAAAGAAATTATTGGAAAAAAATTTGTCACGGAAGTTCAGACAAGCAAATGGCATGGCATGAACTGAAGGGCAGAGAGCTGGACCAAAGCTTGCCAACTTGATCCTCACTGAAATTGCAAGATTTCCTTTCCTTTCCATTCATGAAATTCTTCATTTCATTTCATGCAGGGGAAAGGGCTGAAAAAAAAAGGAAAAATTTGTCACAAAAGTTCAAACAAGCAAATGGCATGGCATGAGCTGAAGTGCAGAAAACTGGCCGAAAGCTTGCCAGCTTGATCCTCACTGAAATCGCAAGATTTCATTTCCTTTCATGACATGAAATTCTTCATTTCATTTCATGCAGAGAAAAGGGCTGGGGAAAAAAAAAAAATTGTCACGGAAGTTCAAACAAGCAAATGGCATGGCATGGACTGGCCCAAAGCTTGCCAGCTTGATCCTCACTGAAATCGCAAGATTTCATTTCCTTTCCTGAAATTCATGAAATGAATTTCAGGAAAGGAAATGAAATCCCAAATTCAGAGAAGAAGAGTAACAAGCACTTGGGACAGGAGATATGATCAAAGAAAAGGTGAGCGGAAAAAACGGCAGCATTTGGAAATGCAGCATATGGAAGGCAATGCATTGGGATGAAATGAGGGCCAGGGAAAAAACCGGAGAGATGCCCAGATTCTAGGGGGTGAATTTCTGAAATCCAAAGAGAAAGGAACAAGGCGAGACGCGAGAAGAAAGTGAGGAAGGGAAGGGCTCAAAAAAAAAAAAATCGGAAAATAATTTGTCACCAAAGTTCAGACAAGCAAATGGCATGGCATGAGCTGAAGGGCAGAGAACTGGCCGAAAGATTGCCAGCTTGATCCTCACTGAAATCGCAAGATTTCATTTCCTTTCATGAAATGACTTTCATGAAAGGAAATGAAATCCCAAATTCAGAGAAGAAGTGTAACAAGCACTTGGGACAGGAGATATGATCAAAGAAAAGGTGAGCGGAAAAAACGGCAGCATTTGGAAATGCAGCATATGGAAGGCAATGCATTGGGGTGAAATGAGGGCCAGGGAAAAAACCGGAGAGATGCCCAGATTCTAGGGGGTGAATTTCTGAAATCCAAAGAGAAAGGAACAGGGCGAGACACGAGAAGAAAGTGAGGAAGTTAAAAGATTAAAAAAAAAAAAAAAATTGGAAAATAATTTCTCACCGAAGTGCAGACAAACAAATGGCATGGCATGAGCTGAAGGGCAGAGAGCTGGACCAAAGCTTGCCAACTTGATCCTCACTGAAATTGCAAGATTTCCTTTCCTTTCATGACATGAAATTCTTCATTTCATTTCATGCAGGGAAAAGGGCTGAAAAAAAAGGAAAAATTTGTCACAAAAGTTCAAACAAGCAAATGGCATGGCATGAGCTGAAGTGCAGAGAACTGGCCCAAAGCTTGCCAGCTTGATCCTCACTGAAATCGCAAGATTTAATTTCCTTTCATGAAATGAATTTCATGAAAGGAAATGAAATCCCAAATTCAGAGAAGAAGTGGAACAAGCACTTGGGACAGGAGATATGATCAAAGAAAAGGTGAGCAGAAAAAACGGCAGCATTTGGAAATGCAGCATATGGAAGGCAATGCATTGGGATGAAATGAGGGCCAGGGAAAGAACCGGAGAGATGCCCAGATTCCAGGGGGTGAATTTCTGAAATCCAAAGAGAAAGGAACAAGGCGAGACACGAGAAGAAAGTGAGGAAGTTAAAAGATTAAAAAAAAAAAAAAATTGGAAAATAGTTTCTCACCGAAGTGCAGACAAACAAATGGCATGGCATGAGCTGAAGGGCAGAGAGCTGGACCAAAGCTTGCCAACTTGATCCTCACTGAAATTGCAAGATTTCATTTCCTTTCATGACATGAAATTCTTCATTTCATTTCATGCAGGGAAAAGGGCTGAAAAAAAAAGGAAAAATTTGTCACAAAAGTTCAAACAAGCAAATGGCATGGCATGAGCTGAAGTGCAGAGAACTGGCCCAAAGCTTGCCAACTTGATCCTCACTGAAATCGCAAGATTTCATTTCCTTTCATGACATGAAATTCTTCATTTCATTTCATGCAGAGAAAAGGGCTGGGAAAAAAAAAAAAATTGTCACGGAAGTTCAAACAAGCAAATGGCATGGCATGGACTGGCCGAAAGCTTGCCAGCTTGATCCTCACTGAAATCGCAAGATTTCATTTCCTTTCATGAAATGAATTTCATGAAAGGAAATGAAATCCCAAATTCAGAGAAGAAGTGTAACAAGCACTTGGAACAGGAGATATGATCAAAGAAATGGTGAGCGGAAAAACGGCAGCATTTGGAAATGCAGCATATGGAAGGCAATGCATTGGGATGAGATGAGGGGCAGGGAAAAAACCGGAGAGATGCCCAGATTCTAGGGGGTGAATTTCTGAAATCCAAAGAGAAAGGAACAAGGCGAGACGCGAGAAGAAAGTGAGGAAGGGAAGGGCTCAAAAAAAAAAAATCGGAAAATAATTTGTCACCAAAGTTCAGACAAGCAAATGGCATGGCATGAGCTGAAGGGCAGAGAGCTGGACCAAAGCTTGCCAACTTGATCCTCACTGAAATTGCAAGATTTCTTTTCCTTTCATGACATGAAATTCTTCATTTCATTTCATGCAGGGAAAAGGGCTGAAAAAAAAAGGAAAAATTTGTCACAAAAGTTCAAACAAGCAAATGGCATGGCATGAGTTGAAGTGCATAGAACTGGCCCAAAGCTTGCCAGCTTGATCCTCACTGAAATCGCAAGATTTCATTTCCTTTCATGAAATGAATTTCATGAAAGGAAATGAAATCCCAAATTCAGAGAAGAAGTGTAACAAGCACTTGGGACAGGAGATATGATCAAAGAAAAGGTGAGCGGAAAAAACGGCAGCATTTGGAAATGCAGCATATGGAAGGCAATGCATTGGGATGAAATGAGGGCCAGGGAAAGAACCGGAGAGATGCCCAGATTCCAGGGGGTGAATTTCTGAAATCCAAAGAGAAAGGAACAAGGCGAGACACGAGAAGAAAGTGAGGAAGTTAAAAGATTAAAAAAAAAAAAAAATTGGAAAATAGTTTCTCACCGAAGTGCAGACAAACAAATGGCATGGCATGAGCTGAAGGGCAGAGAGCTGGACCAAAGCTTGCCAACTTGATCCTCACTGAAATTGCAAGATTTCCTTTCCTTTCATGACATGAAATTCTTCATTTCATTTCATGCAGGGAAAAGGGCTGAAAAAAAAAGGAAAAATTTGTCACAAAAGTTCAAACAAGCAAATGGCATGGCATGAGCTGAAGTGCAGAGAACTGGCCCAAAGCTTGCCAGCTTGATCCTCACTGAAATCGCAAGATTTCATTTCCTTTCCTGAAATTCATGAAATGAATTTCAGGAAAGGAAATGAAATCCCAAATTCAGAGAAGAAGAGTAACAAGCACTTGGGACAGGAGATATGATCAAAGAAAAGGTGAGCGGAAAAAACGGCAGCATTTGGAAATGCAGCATATGGAAGGCAATGCATTGGGATGAAATGAGGGCCAGGGAAAAAACCGGAGAGATGCCCAGATTCTAGGGGGTGAATTTCTGAAATCCAAAGAGAAAGGAACAAGGCGAGACGCGAGAAGAAAGTGAGGAAGGGAAGGGCTCAAAAAAAAAAAAATCGGAAAATAATTTGTCACCAAAGTTCAGACAAGCAAATGGCATGGCATGAGCTGAAGGGCAGAGAGCTGGACCAAAGCTTGCCAACTTGATCCTCACTGAAATTGCAAGATTTCTTTTCCTTTCCTGAAATGAATTTCATGAAAGGAAATGAAATCCCAAATTCAGAGAAGAAGTGTAACAAGCACTTGGGACAGGAGATATGATCAAAGAAAAGGTGAGCGGAAAAAACGGCAGCATTTGGAAATGCAGCATATGGAAGGCAATGCATTGGGATGAAATGAGGGCCAGGGAAAAAACCGGAGAGATGCCCAGATTCTAGGGGGTGAATTTCTGAAATCCAAAGAGAAAGGAACAAGGCGAGACGCGAGAAGAAAGTGAGGAAGGTAAGGGATAAAAAAAAAAATAAATCGGAAAATAGTTTCTCACCGAAGTTCAGACAAGCAAATGGCATGGCATGAGCTGAAGGGCAGAGAGCTGGACCAAAGCTTGCCAACTTGATCCTCACTGAAATTGCAAGATTTCCTTTCCTTTCATGACATGAAATTCTTCATTTCATTTCATGCAGAGAAAAGGGCTGGGGAAAAAAAAAAATTGTCACGGAAGTTCAAACAAGCAAATGGCATGGCATGGACTAGCCGAAAGCTTGCCAGCTTGATCCTCACTGAAATCTCAAGATTTCATTTCCTTTCATGAAATGAATTTCATGAAAGGAAATGAAATCCCAAATTCAGAGAAGAAGTGTAACAAGCACTTGGGACAGGAGATATGATCAAAGAAAAGGTGAGCGGAAAAAACGGCAGCATTTGGAAATGCAGCATATGGAAGGCAATGCATTGGGATGAGATGAGGGCCAGGGAAAAAACCGGAGAGATGCCCAGATTCTAGGGGGTGAATTTCTGAAATCCAAAGAGAAAGGAACAAGGCGAGATGGGAGAAGAAAGTGAGGAAGGGAAGGGCTCAAAAAAAAAAGAAATTATTGGAAAAAAATTTGTCACGGAAGTTCAGACAAGCAAATGGCATGGCATGAACTGAAGGGCAGAGAGCTGGACCAAAGCTTGCCAACTTGATCCTCACTGAAATTGCAAGATTTCCTTTCCTTTCCATTCATGAAATTCTTCATTTCATTTCATGCAGGGGAAAGGGCTGAAAAAAAAAGGAAAAATTTGTCACAAAAGTTCAAACAAGCAAATGGCATGGCATGAGCTGAAGTGCAGAAAACTGGCCGAAAGCTTGCCAGCTTGATCCTCACTGAAATCGCAAGATTTCATTTCCTTTCATGACATGAAATTCTTCATTTCATTTCATGCAGAGAAAAGGGCTGGGGAAAAAAAAAAAATTGTCACGGAAGTTCAAACAAGCAAATGGCATGGCATGGACTGGCCGAAAGCTTGCCAGCTTGATCCTCACTGAAATCGCAAGATTTCATTTCCTTTCATGAAATGAATTTCATGAAAGGAAATGAAATCCCAAATTCAGAGAAGAAGTGTAACAAGCACTTGGGACAGGAGATATGATCAAAGAAAAGGTGAGCGGAAAAAACGGCAGCATTTGGAAATGCAGCATATGGAAGGCAATGCATTGGGATGAAATGAGGGCCAGGGAAAAAACCGGAGAGATGCCCAGATTCTAGGGGGTGAATTTCTGAAATCCAAAGAGAAAGGAACAAGGCGAGACGCGAGAAGAAAGTGAGGAAGGGAAGGGCTCAAAAAAAAAAAAAAATCGGAAAATAATTTGTCAACAAAGTACAGACAAGCAAATGGCATGGCATGAGCTGAAGGGCAGAGAGCTGGACCAAAGCTTGCCAACTTGATCCTCACTGAAATTGCAAGATTTCCTTTCATGACATGAAATTCTTCATTTCATTTCATGCAGGGAAAAGGGCTGAAAAAAAAAGGAAAAATTTGTCACAAAAGTTCAAACAAGCAAATGGCATGGCATGAGCTGAAGTGCAGAGAACTGGCCGAAAGATTGCCAGCTTGATCCTCACTGAAATCGCAAGATTTCATTTCCTTTCATGAAATGACTTTCATGAAAGGAAATGAAATCCCAAATTCAGAGAAGAAGTGTAACAAGCACTTGGGACAGGAGATATGATCAAAGAAAAGGTGAGCGGAAAAAACGGCAGCATTTGGAAATGCAGCATATGGAAGGCAATGCATTGGGATGAAATGAGGGCCAGGGAAAAAACCGGAGAGATGCCCAGATTCTAGGGGGTGAATTTCTGAAATCCAAAGAGAAAGGAACAGGGCGAGACACGAGAAGAAAGTGAGGAAGTTAAAAGATTAAAAAAAAAAAAAAAAATTGGAAAATAATTTCTCACCGAAGTGCAGACAAACAAATGGCATGGCATGAGCTGAAGGGCAGAGAGCTGGACCAAAGCTTGCCAACTTGATCCTCACTGAAATTGCAAGATTTCCTTTCCTTTCATGACATGAAATTCTTCATTTCATTTCATGCAGGGAAAAGGGCTGAAAAAAAAAGGAAAAATTTGTCACAAAAGTTCAAACAAGCAAATGGCATGGCATGAGCTGAAGTGCAGAGAACTGGCCCAAAGCTTGCCAGCTTGATCCTCACTGAAATCGCAAGATTTCATTTCCTTTCATGAAATTCATGAAATGAATTTCATGAAAGGAAATGAAATCCCAAATTCAGAGAAGAAGTGGAACAAGCACTTGGGACAGGAGATATGATCAAAGAAAAGGTGAGCGGAAAAAACGGCAGCATTTGGAAATGCAGCATATGGAAGGCAATGCATTGGGATGAAATGAGGGCCAGGGAAAGAACCGGAGAGATGCCCAGATTCCAGGGGGTGAATTGCTGAAATCCAAAGAGAAAGGAACAAGGCGAGACACGAGAAGAAAGTGAGGAAGTTAAAAGATTAAAAAAAAAAAAAAATTGGAAAATAGTTTCTCACCGAAGTGCAGACAAACAAATGGCATGGCATGAGCTGAAGGGCAGAGAGCTGGACCAAAGCTTGCCAACTTGATCCTCACTGAAATTGCAAGATTTCATTTCCTTTCATGACATGAAATTCTTCATTTCATTTCATGCAGGGAAAAGGGCTGAAAAAAAAAGGAAAAATTTGTCACAAAAGTTCAAACAAGCAAATGGCATGGCATGAGCTGAAGTGCAGAGAACTGGCCCAAAGCTTGCCAGCTTGATCCTCACTGAAATCGCAAGATTTCATTTCCTTTCCTGAAATTCATGAAATGAATTTCAGGAAAGGAAATGAAATCCCAAATTCAGAGAAGAAGAGTAACAAGCACTTGGGACAGGAGATATGATCAAAGAAAAGGTGAGCGGAAAAAACGGCAGCATTTGGAAATGCAGCATATGGAAGGCAATGCATTGGGATGAAATGAGGGCCAGGGAAAAAACCGGAGAGATGCCCAGATTCTAGGGGGTGAATTTCTGAAATCCAAAGAGAAAGGAACAAGGCGAGACGCGAGAAGAAAGTGAGGAAGGGAAGGGCTCAAAAAAAAAAAAATCGGAAAAAAATTTGTCACCAAAGTTCAGACAAGCAAATGGCATGGCATGAGCTGAAGGGCAGAGAGCTGGACCAAAGCTTGCCAACTTGATCCTCACTGAAATTGCAAGATTTCTTTTCCTTTCCTGAAATGAATTTCATGAAAGGAAATGAAATCCCAAATTCAGAGAAGAAGTGTAACAAGCACTTGGGACAGGAGATATGATCAAAGAAAAGGTGAGCGGAAAAAACGGCAGCATTTGGAAATGCAGCATATGGAAGGCAATGCATTGGGATGAAATGAGGGCCAGGGAAAAAACCGGAGAGATGCCCAGATTCTAGGGGGTGAATTTCTGAAATCCAAAGAGAAAGGAACAAGGCGAGACGCGAGAAGAAAGTGAGGAAGGTAAGGGATAAAAAAAAAAATAAATCGGAAAATAGTTTCTCACCGAAGTTCAGACAAGCAAATGGCATGGCATGAGCTGAAGGGCAGAGAGCTGGACCAAAGCTTGCCAACTTGATCCTCACTGAAATTGCAAGATTTCCTTTCCTTTCATGACATGAAATTCTTCATTTCATTTCATGCAGGGAAAAGGGCTGAAAAAAAAAGGAAAAATTTGTCACAAAAGTTCAAACAAGCAAATGGCATGGCATGAGCTGAAGTGCAGAGAACTGGCCCAAAGCTTGCCAGCTTGATCCTCACTGAAATCGCAAGATTTCATTTCCTTTCATGAAATGAATTTCATGAAAGGAAATGAAATCCCAAATTCAGAGAAGAAGTGGAACAAGCACTTGGGACAGGAGATATGATCAAAGAAAAGGTGAGCAGAAAAAACGGCAGCATTTGGAAATGCAGCATATGGAAGGCAATGCATTGGGATGAAATGAGGGCCAGGGAAAGAACCGGAGAGATGCCCAGATTCCAGGGGGTGAATTTCTGAAATCCAAAGAGAAAGGAACAAGGCGAGACACGAGAAGAAAGTTAGGAAGTTAAAAGATTAAAAAAAAAAAAAAATTGGAAAATAGTTTCTCACCGAAGTGCAGACAAACAAATGGCATGGCATGAGCTGAAGGGCAGAGAGCTGGACCAAAGCTTGCCAACTTGATCCTCACTGAAATTGCAAGATTTCATTTCCTTTCATGACATGAAATTCTTCATTTCATTTCATGCAGGGAAAAGGGCTGAAAAAAAAAGGAAAAATTTGTCACAAAAGTTCAAACAAGCAAATGGCATGGCATGAGCTGAAGTGCAGAGAACTGGCCCAAAGCTTGCCAACTTGATCCTCACTGAAATCGCAAGATTTCATTTCCTTTCATGACATGAAATTCTTCATTTCATTTCATGCAGAGAAAAGGGCTGGGAAAAAAAAAAAAATTGTCACGGAAGTTCAAACAAGCAAATGGCATGGCATGGACTGGCCGAAAGCTTGCCAGCTTGATCCTCACTGAAATCGCAAGATTTCATTTCCTTTCATGAAATGAATTTCATGAAAGGAAATGAAATCCCAAATTCAGAGAAGAAGTGTAACAAGCACTTGGAACAGGAGATATGATCAAAGAAATGGTGAGCGGAAAAACGGCAGCATTTGGAAATGCAGCATATGGAAGGCAATGCATTGGGATGAGATGAGGGGCAGGGAAAAAACCGGAGAGATGCCCAGATTCTAGGGGGTGAATTTCTGAAATCCAAAGAGAAAGGAACAAGGCGAGACGCGAGAAGAAAGTGAGGAAGGGAAGGGCTCAAAAAAAAAAAATCGGAAAATAATTTGTCACCAAAGTTCAGACAAGCAAATGGCATGGCATGAGCTGAAGGGCAGAGAGCTGGACCAAAGCTTGCCAACTTGATCCTCACTGAAATTGCAAGATTTCTTTTCCTTTCATGACATGAAATTCTTCATTTCATTTCATGCAGGGAAAAGGGCTGAAAAAAAAAGGAAAAATTTGTCACAAAAGTTCAAACAAGCAAATGGCATGGCATGAGTTGAAGTGCATAGAACTGGCCCAAAGCTTGCCAGCTTGATCCTCACTGAAATCGCAAGATTTCATTTCCTTTCATGAAATGAATTTCATGAAAGGAAATGAAATCCCAAATTCAGAGAAGAAGTGTAACAAGCACTTGGGACAGGAGATATGATCAAAGAAAAGGTGAGCGGAAAAAACGGCAGCATTTGGAAATGCAGCATATGGAAGGCAATGCATTGGGATGAAATGAGGGCCAGGGAAAAAACCGGAGAGATGCCCAGATTCTAGGGGGTGAATTTCTGAAATCCAAAGAGAAAGGAACAAGGCGAGACGCGAGAAGAAAGTGAGGAAGGGAAGGGCTCAAAAAAAAAAAAAATCGGAAAATAATTTGTCAACAAAGTACAGACAAGCAAATGGCATGGCATGAGCTGAAGGGCAGAGAGCTGGACCAAAGCTTGCCAACTTGATCCTCACTGAAATTGCAAGGTTTCTTTTCCTTTCATGACATGAAATTCTTCATTTCATTTCATGCAGGGAAAAGGGCTGAAAAAAAAAGGAAAAATTTGTCACAAAAGTTCAAACAAGCAAATGGCATGGCATGAGCTGAAGTGCAGAGAACTGGCCGAAAGATTGCCAGCTTGATCCTCACTGAAATCGCAAGATTTCATTTCCTTTCATGAAATGACTTTCATGAAAGGAAATGAAATCCCAAATTCAGAGAAGAAGTGTAACAAGCACTTGGGACAGGAGATATGATCAAAGAAAAGGTGAGCGGAAAAAACGGCAGCATTTGGAAATGCAGCATATGGAAGGCAATGCATTGGGATGAAATGAGGGCCAGGGAAAAAACCGGAGAGATGCCCAGATTCTAGGGGGTGAATTTCTGAAATCCAAAGAGAAAGGAACAGGGCGAGACACGAGAAGAAAGTGAGGAAGTTAAAAGATTAAAAAAAAAAAAAAAAATTGGAAAATAATTTCTCACCGAAGTGCAGACAAACAAATGGCATGGCATGAGCTGAAGGGCAGAGAGCTGGACCAAAGCTTGCCAACTTGATCCTCACTGAAATTGCAAGATTTCCTTTCCTTTCATGACATGAAATTCTTCATTTCATTTCATGCAGGGAAAAGGGCTGAAAAAAAAAGGAAAATTTGTCACAAAAGTTCAAACAAGCAAATGGCATGGCATGAGCTGAAGTGCAGAGAACTGGCCCAAAGCTTGCCAGCTTGATCCTCACTGAAATTGCAAGATTTCTTTTCCTTTCATGAAATGAATTTCATGAAAGGAAATGAAATCCCAAATTCAGAGAAGAAGTGTAACAAGCACTTGGGACAGGAGATATGATCAAAGAAAAGGTGAGCGGAAAAAACGGCAGCATTTGGAAATGCAGCATATGGAAGGCAATGCATTGGGATGAGATGAGGGGCAGGGAAAAAACCGGAGAGATGCCCAGATTCTAGGGGGTGAATTTCTGAAATCCAAAGAGAAAGGAACAAGGCGAGACGCGAGATGAAAGTGAGGAAGGGAAGGGATAAAAAAAAAAAAAAAAATCGGAAAATAATTTGTCACCAAAGTTCAGACAAGCAAATGGCATGGCATGAGCTGAAGGGCAGAGAGCTGGACCAAAGCTTGCCAACTTGATCCTCACTGAAATTGCAAGATTTCCTTTCCTTTCATGACATGAAATTCTTCATTTCATTTCATGCAGAGAAAAGGGCTGAAAAAAAAAGGAAAAACTTGTCACAAAAGTTCAAACAAGCAAATGGCATGGCATGAGCTGAAGTGCAGAGAACTGGCCCAAAGCTTGCCAGCTTGATCCTCACTGAAATCGCAAGATTTCATTTCCTTTCATGAAATTCATGAAATGAATTTCATGAAAGGAAATGAAATCCCAAATTCAGAGAAGAAGTGGAACAAGCACTTGGGACAGGAGATATGATCAAAGAAAAGGTGAGCGGAAAAAACGGCAGCATTTGGAAATGCAGCATATGGAAGGCAATGCATTGGGATGAAATGAGGGCCAGGGAAAGAACCGGAGAGATGCCCAGATTCCAGGGGGTGAATTTCTGAAATCCAAAGAGAAAGGAACAAGGCGAGACGCGAGAAGAAAGTGAGGAAGGGAAGGGCTCAAAAAAAAAAAAAATCGGAAAATAATTTGTCACCAAAGTTCAGACAAGCAAATGGCATGGCATGAGCTGAAGGGCAGAGAGCTGGACCAAAGCTCGCCAACTTGATCCTCACTGAAATTGTAAGATTTCTTTTCCTTTCCTGAAATGAATTTCATGAAAGGAAATGAAATCCCAAATTCAGAGAAGAAGTGTAACAAGCACTTGGGACAGGAGATATGATCAAAGAAAAGGTGAGCGGAAAAAACGGCAGCATTTGGAAATGCAGCATATGGAAGGCAATGCATTGGGATGAAATGAGGGCCAGGGAAAAAACCGGAGAGATGCCCAGATTCTAGGGGGTGAATTTCTGAAATCCAAAGAGAAAGGAACAAGGCGAGACGCGAGAAGAAAGTGAGGAAGGGAAGGGCTCAGAAAAAAAAAATCGGAAAATAATTTGTCACCAAAGTTCAGACAAGCAAATGGCATGGCATGAGCTGAAGGGCAGAGAGCTGGACCAAAGCTTGCCAACTTGATCCTCACTGAAATTGCAAGATTTCCTTTCCTTTCATGACATGAAATTCTTCATTTCATTTCATGCAGGGAAAAGGGCTGAAAAAAAAAGGAAAAATTTGTCACAAAAGTTCAAACAAGCAAATGGCATGGCATGAGCTGAAGTGCAGAGAACTGGCCCAAAGCTTGCCAGCTTGATCCTCACTGAAATCGCAAGATTTCATTTCCTTTCATGAAATGAATTTCATGAAAGGAAATGAAATCCCAAATTCAGAGAAGAAGTGTAACAAGCACTTGGGACAGGAGATATGATCAAAGAAAAGGTGAGCGGAAAAAACGGCAGCATTTGGAAATGCAGCATATGGAAGGCAATGCATTGGGATGAAATGAGGGCCAGGGAAAAAACCGGAGAGATGCCCAGATTCTAGGGGGTGAATTTCTGAAATCCAAAGAGAAAGGAACAAGGCGAGACGCGAGAAGAAAGTGAGGAAGGGAAGGGCTCAAAAAAAAAAAAAAGCGGAAAATAATTTGTCACCAAAGTTCAGACAAGCAAATGGCATGGCATGAGCTGAAGGGCAGAGAGCTGGACCAAAGCTTGCCAACTTGATCCTCACTGAAATTGCAAGATTTCCTTTCCTTTCATGACATGAAATTCTTCATTTCATTTCATGCAGGGAAAAGGGCTGAAAAAGAAAGGAAAAATTTGTCACAAAAGTTCAAACAAGCAAATGGCATGGCATGAGCTGAAGTGCAGAGAACTGGCCCAAAGCTTGCCAGCTTGATCCTCACTGAAATGGCAAGATTTCATTTCCTTTCAGGAAATTCATGAAATGAATTCCATGAAAGGAAATGAAATCCCAAATTCAGAGAAGAAGTGTAACAAGCACTTGGGACAGGAGATATGATCAAAGAAAAGGTGAGCGGAAAAAACGGCAGCATTTGGAAATGCAGCATATGGAAGGCAATGCATTGGGATGAAATGAGGGCCAGGGAAAAAACCGGAGAGATGCCCAGATTCTAGGGGGTGAATTTCTGAAATCCAAAGAGAAAGGAACAAGGCGAGACGCGAGAAGAAAGTGAGGAAGGTAAGGGATAAAAAAAAAAATAAATCGGAAAATAGTTTCTCACCGAAGTTCAAACAAGCAAATGGCATGGCATGGACTAGCCGAAAGCTTGCCAGCTTGATCCTCACTGAAATCTCAAGATTTCATTTCCTTTCATGAAATGAATTTCATGAAAGGAAATGAAATCCCAAATTCAGAGAAGAAGTGTAACAAGCACTTGGGACAGGAGATATGATCAAAGAAAAGGTGAGCGGAAAAAACGGCAGCATTTGGAAATGCAGCATATGGAAGGCAATGCATTGGGATGAGATGAGGGCCAGGGAAAAAACCGGAGAGATGCCCAGATTCTAGGGGGTGAATTTCTGAAATCCAAAGAGAAAGGAACAAGGCGAGATGGGAGAAGAAAGTGAGGAAGGGAAGGGCTCAAAAAAAAAAGAAATTATTGGAAAAAAATTTGTCACGGAAGTTCAGACAAGCAAATGGCATGGCATGAACTGAAGGGCAGAGAGCTGGACCAAAGCTTGCCAACTTGATCCTCACTGAAATTGCAAGATTTCCTTTCCTTTCCATTCATGAAATCCTTCATTTCATTTCATGCAGGGAAAAGGGCTGAAAAAAAAAGGAAAAATTTGTCACAAAAGTTCAAACAAGCAAATGGCATGGCATGAGCTGAAGTGCAGAAAACTGGCCGAAAGCTTGCCAGCTTGATCCTCACTGAAATCGCAAGATTTCATTTCCTTTCATGACATGAAATTCTTCATTTCATTTCATGCAGAGAAAAGGGCTGGGGAAAAAAAAAAAATTGTCACGGAAGTTCAAACAAGCAAATGGCATGGCATGGACTGGCCGAAAGCTTGCCAGCTTGATCCTCACTGAAATCGCAAGATTTCATTTCCTTTCATGAAATGAATTTCATGAAAGGAAATGAAATCCCAAATTCAGAGAAGAAGTGTAACAAGCACTTGGAACAGGAGATATGATCAAAGAAATGGTGAGCGGAAAAACGGCAGCATTTGGAAATGCAGCATATGGAAGGCAATGCATTGGGATGAGATGAGGGGCAGGGAAAAAACCGGAGAGATGCCCAGATTCTAGGGGGTGAATTTCTGAAATCCAAAGAGAAAGGAACAAGGCGAGACGCGAGAAGAAAGTGAGGAAGGGAAGGGCTCAAAAAAAAAAAATCGGAAAATAATTTGTCACCAAAGTTCAGACAAGCAAATGGCATGGCATGAGCTGAAGGGCAGAGAGCTGGACCAAAGCTTGCCAACTTGATCCTCACTGAAATTGCAAGATTTCTTTTCCTTTCATGACATGAAATTCTTCATTTCATTTCATGCAGGGAAAAGGGCTGAAAAAAAAAGGAAAAATTTGTCACAAAAGTTCAAACAAGCAAATGGCATGGCATGAGTTGAAGTGCATAGAACTGGCCCAAAGCTTGCCAGCTTGATCCTCACTGAAATCGCAAGATTTCATTTCCTTTCATGAAATGAATTTCATGAAAGGAAATGAAATCCCAAATTCAGAGAAGAAGTGTAACAAGCACTTGGGACAGGAGATATGATCAAAGAAAAGGTGAGCGGAAAAAACGGCAGCATTTGGAAATGCAGCATATGGAAGGCAATGCATTGGGATGAAATGAGGGCCAGGGAAAAAACCGGAGAGATGCCCAGATTCTAGGGGGTGAATTTCTGAAATCCAAAGAGAAAGGAACAAGGCGAGACGCGAGAAGAAAGTGAGGAAGGGAAGGGCTCAAAAAAAAAAAAAAATCGGAAAATAATTTGTCAACAAAGTACAGACAAGCAAATGGCATGGCATGAGCTGAAGGGCAGAGAGCTGGACCAAAGCTTGCCAACTTGATCCTCACTGAAATTGCAAGATTTCCTTTCATGACATGAAATTCTTCATTTCATTTCATGCAGGGAAAAGGGCTGAAAAAAAAAGGAAAAATTTGTCACAAAAGTTCAAACAAGCAAATGGCATGGCATGAGCTGAAGTGCAGAGAACTGGCCCAAAGCTTGCCAGCTTGATCCTCACTGAAATCGCAAGATTTCATTTCCTTTCATGAAATGACTTTCATGAAAGGAAATGAAATCCCAAATTCAGAGAAGAAGTGTAACAAGCACTTGGGACAGGAGATATGATCAAAGAAAAGGTGAGCGGAAAAAACGGCAGCATTTGGAAATGCAGCATATGGAAGGCAATGCATTGGGATGAAATGAGGGCCAGGGAAAAAACCGGAGAGATGCCCAGATTCTAGGGGGTGAATTTCTGAAATCCAAAGAGAAAGGAACAGGGCGAGACACGAGAAGAAAGTGAGGAAGTTAAAAGATTAAAAAAAAAAAAAAAAATTGGAAAATAATTTCTCACCGAAGTGCAGACAAACAAATGGCATGGCATGAGCTGAAGGGCAGAGAGCTGGACCAAAGCTTGCCAACTTGATCCTCACTGAAATTGCAAGATTTCCTTTCCTTTCATGACATGAAATTCTTCATTTCATTTCATGCAGGGAAAAGGGCTGAAAAAAAAAGGAAAAATTTGTCACAAAAGTTCAAACAAGCAAATGGCATGGCATGAGCTGAAGTGCAGAGAACTGGCCCAAAGATTGCCAGCTTGATCCTCACTGAAATCGCAAGATTTCATTTCCTTTCATGAAATTCATGAAATGAATTTCATGAAAGGAAATGAAATCCCAAATTCAGAGAAGAAGTGGAACAAGCACTTGGGACAGGAGATATGATCAAAGAAAAGGTGAGCGGAAAAAACGGCAGCATTTGGAAATGCAGCATATGGAAGGCAATGCATTGGGATGAAATGAGGGCCAGGGAAAAAACCGGAGAGATGCCCAGATTCTAGGGGGTGAATTTCTGAAATCCAAAGAGAAAGGAACAAGGCGAGACGCGAGAAGAAAGTGAGGAAGGTAAGGGATAAAAAAAAAAATAAATCGGAAAATAGTTTCTCACCGAAGTTCAAACAAGCAAATGGCATGGCATGGACTAGCCGAAAGCTTGCCAGCTTGATCCTCACTGAAATCTCAAGATTTCATTTCCTTTCATGAAATGAAGTTCATGAAAGGAAATGAAATCCCAAATTCAGAGAAGAAGTGTAACAAGCACTTGGGACAGGAGATATGATCAAAGAAAAGGTGAGCGGAAAAAACGGCAGCATTTGGAAATGCAGCATATGGAAGGCAATGCATTGGGATGAGATGAGGGCCAGGGAAAAAACCGGAGAGATGCCCAGATTCTAGGGGGTGAATTTCTGAAATCCAAAGAGAAAGGAACAAGGCGAGATGGGAGAAGAAAGTGAGGAAGGGAAGGGCTCAAAAAAAAAAGAAATTATTGGAAAAAAATTTGTCACGGAAGTTCAGACAAGCAAATGGCATGGCATGAACTGAAGGGCAGAGAGCTGGACCAAAGCTTGCCAACTTGATCCTCACTGAAATTGCAAGATTTCCTTTCCTTTCCATTCATGAAATTCTTCATTTCATTTCATGCAGGGGAAAGGGCTGAAAAAAAAAGGAAAAATTTGTCACAAAAGTTCAAACAAGCAAATGGCATGGCATGAGCTGAAGTGCAGAAAACTGGCCGAAAGCTTGCCAGCTTGATCCTCACTGAAATCGCAAGATTTCATTTCCTTTCATGACATGAAATTCTTCATTTCATTTCATGCAGAGAAAAGGGCTGGGGAAAAAAAAAAAATTGTCACGGAAGTTCAAACAAGCAAATGGCATGGCATGGACTGGCCGAAAGCTTGCCAGCTTGATCCTCACTGAAATCGCAAGATTTCATTTCCTTTCATGAAATGAATTTCATGAAAGGAAATGAAATCCCAAATTCAGAGAAGAAGTGTAACAAGCACTTGGGACAGGAGATATGATCAAAGAAAAGGTGAGCGGAAAAAACGGCAGCATTTGGAAATGCAGCATATGGAAGGCAATGCATTGGGATGAAATGAGGGCCAGGGAAAAAACCGGAGAGATGCCCAGATTCTAGGGGGTGAATTTCTGAAATCCAAAGAGAAAGGAACAAGGCGAGACGCGAGAAGAAAGTGAGGAAGGGAAGGGCTCAAAAAAAAAAAAAAATCGGAAAATAATTTGTCAACAAAGTACAGACAAGCAAATGGCATGGCATGAGCTGAAGGGCAGAGAGCTGGACCAAAGCTTGCCAACTTGATCCTCACTGAAATTGCAAGATTTCCTTTCATGACATGAAATTCTTCATTTCATTTCATGCAGGGAAAAGGGCTGAAAAAAAAAGGAAAAATTTGTCACAAAAGTTCAAACAAGCAAATGGCATGGCATGAGCTGAAGTGCAGAGAACTGGCCGAAAGATTGCCAGCTTGATCCTCACTGAAATCGCAAGATTTCATTTCCTTTCATGAAATGACTTTCATGAAAGGAAATGAAATCCCAAATTCAGAGAAGAAGTGTAACAAGCACTTGGGACAGGAGATATGATCAAAGAAAAGGTGAGCGGAAAAAACGGCAGCATTTGGAAATGCAGCATATGGAAGGCAATGCATTGGGATGAAATGAGGGCCAGGGAAAAAACCGGAGAGATGCCCAGATTCTAGGGGGTGAATTTCTGAAATCCAAAGAGAAAGGAACAGGGCGAGACACGAGAAGAAAGTGAGGAAGTTAAAAGATTAAAAAAAAAAAAAAAAATTGGAAAATAATTTCTCACCGAAGTGCAGACAAACAAATGGCATGGCATGAGCTGAAGGGCAGAGAGCTGGACCAAAGCTTGCCAACTTGATCCTCACTGAAATTGCAAGATTTCCTTTCCTTTCATGACATGAAATTCTTCATTTCATTTCATGCAGGGAAAAGGGCTGAAAAAAAAAGGAAAAATTTGTCACAAAAGTTCAAACAAGCAAATGGCATGGCATGAGCTGAAGTGCAGAGAACTGGCCCAAAGCTTGCCAGCTTGATCCTCACTGAAATCGCAAGATTTCATTTCCTTTCATGAAATTCATGAAATGAATTTCATGAAAGGAAATGAAATCCCAAATTCAGAGAAGAAGTGGAACAAGCACTTGGGACAGGAGATATGATCAAAGAAAAGGTGAGCGGAAAAAACGGCAGCATTTGGAAATGCAGCATATGGAAGGCAATGCATTGGGATGAAATGAGGGCCAGGGAAAGAACCGGAGAGATGCCCAGATTCCAGGGGGTGAATTGCTGAAATCCAAAGAGAAAGGAACAAGGCGAGACACGAGAAGAAAGTGAGGAAGTTAAAAGATTAAAAAAAAAAAAAATTGGAAAATAGTTTCTCACCGAAGTGCAGACAAACAAATGGCATGGCATGAGCTGAAGGGCAGAGAGCTGGACCAAAGCTTGCCAACTTGATCCTCACTGAAATTGCAAGATTTCCTTTCCTTTCATGACATGAAATTCTTCATTTCATTTCATGCAGGGAAAAGGGCTGAAAAAAAAAGGAAAAATTTGTCACAAAAGTTCAAACAAGCAAATGGCATGGCATGAGCTGAAGTGCAGAGAACTGGCCGAAAGATTGCCAGCTTGATCCTCACTGAAATCGCAAGATTTCATTTCCTTTCATGAAATTCATGAAATGAATTTCATGAAAGGAAATGAAATCCCAAATTCAGAGAAGAAGTGGAACAAGCACTTGGGACAGGAGATATGATCAAAGAAAAGGTGAGCGGAAAAAACGGCAGCATTTGGAAATGCAGCATATGGAAGGCAATGCATTGGGATGAAATGAGGGCCAGGGAAAAAACCGGAGAGATGCCCAGATTCTAGGGGGTGAATTTCTGAAATCCAAAGAGAAAGGAACAAGGCGAGACGCGAGAAGAAAGTGAGGAAGGGAAGGGCTCAAAAAAAAAAAAAATCGGAAAATAATTTGTCACCAAAGTTCAGACAAGCAAATGGCATGGCATGAGCTGAAGGGCAGAGAGCTGGACCAAAGCTTGCCAACTTGATCCTCACTGAAATTGCAAGATTTCCTTTCCTTTCATGACATGAAATTCTTCATTTCATTTCATGCAGGGAAAAGGGCTGAAAAAAAAAGGAAAATTTGTCACAAAAGTTCAAACAAGCAAATGGCATGGCATGAGCTGAAGTGCAGAGAACTGGCCCAAAGCTTGCCAGCTTGATCCTCACTGAAATTGCAAGATTTCTTTTCCTTTCATGAAATGAATTTCATGAAAGGAAATGAAATCCCAAATTCAGAGAAGAAGTGTAACAAGCACTTGGGACAGGAGATATGATCAAAGAAAAGGTGAGCGTAAAAAACGGCAGCATTTGGAAATGCAGCATATGGAAGGCAATGCATTGGGATGAGATGAGGGGCAGGGAAAAAACCGGAGAGATGTCCAGATTCTAGGGGGTGAATTTCTGAAATCCAAAGAGAAAGGAACAAGGCGAGACGCGAGATGAAAGTGAGGAAGGGAAGGGATAAAAAAAAAAAAAAAAAAATCGGAAAATAATTTGTCACCAAAGTTCAGACAAGCAAATGGCATGGCATGAGCTGAAGGGCAGAGAGCTGGACCAAAGCTTGCCAACTTGATCCTCACTGAAATTGCAAGATTTCCTTTCCTTTCATGACATGAAATTCTTCATTTCATTTCATGCAGAGAAAAGGGCTGAAAAAAAAAGGAAAAATTTGTCACAAAAGTTCAAACAAGCAAATGGCATGGCATGAGCTGAAGTGCAGAGAACTGGCCGAAAGATTGCCAGCTTGATCCTCACTGAAATCGCAAGATTTCATTTCCTTTCATGAAATTCATGAAATGAATTTCATGAAAGGAAATGAAATCCCAAATTCAGAGAAGAAGTGGAACAAGCACTTGGGACAGGAGATATGATCAAAGAAAAGGTGAGCGGAAAAAACGGCAGCATTTGGAAATGCAGCATATGGAAGGCAATGCATTGGGATGAAATGAGGGCCAGGGAAAAAACCGGAGAGATGCCCAGATTCTAGGGGGTGAATTTCTGAAATCCAAAGAGAAAGGAACAAGGCGAGACGCGAGAAGAAAGTGAGGAAGGGAAGGGCTCAAAAAAAAAAAAATCGGAAAAAAATTTGTCACCAAAGTTCAGACAAGCAAATGGCATGGCATGAGCTGAAGGGCAGAGAGCTGGACCAAAGCTTGCCAACTTGATCCTCACTGAAATTGCAAGATTTCTTTTCCTTTCCTGAAATGAATTTCATGAAAGGAAATGAAATCCCAAATTCAGAGAAGAAGTGTAACAAGCACTTGGGACAGGAGATATGATCAAAGAAAAGGTGAGCGGAAAAAACGGCAGCATTTGGAAATGCAGCATATGGAAGGCAATGCATTGGGATGAAATGAGGGCCAGGGAAAAAACCGGAGAGATGCCCAGATTCTAGGGGGTGAATTTCTGAAATCCAAAGAGAAAGGAACAAGGCGAGACGCGAGAAGAAAGTGAGGAAGGTAAGGGATAAAAAAAAAAATAAATCGGAAAATAGTTTCTCACCGAAGTTCAGACAAGCAAATGGCATGGCATGAGCTGAAGGGCAGAGAGCTGGACCAAAGCTTGCCAACTTGATCCTCACTGAAATTGCAAGATTTCCTTTCCTTTCATGACATGAAATTCTTCATTTCATTTCATGCAGGGAAAAGGGCTGAAAAAAAAAGGAAAAATTTGTCACAAAAGTTCAAACAAGCAAATGGCATGGCATGAGCTGAAGTGAAGAGAACTGGCCCAAAGCTTGCCAGCTTGATCCTCACTGAAATCGCAAGATTTAATTTCCTTTCATGAAATGAATTTCATGAAAGGAAATGAAATCCCAAATTCAGAGAAGAAGTGGAACAAGCACTTGGGACAGGAGATATGATCAAAGAAAAGGTGAGCAGAAAAAACGGAAGCATTTGGAAATGCAGCATATGGAAGGCAATGCATTGGGATGAAATGAGGGCCAGGGAAAAAACCGGAGAGATGCCCAGATTCCAGGGGGTGAATTTCTGAAATCCAAAGAGAAAGGAACAAGGCGAGACACGAGAAGAAAGTTAGGAAGTTAAAAGATTAAAAAAAAAAAAAAAATTGGAAAATAGTTTCTCACCGAAGTGCAGACAAACAAATGGCATGGCATGAGCTGAAGGGCAGAGAGCTGGACCAAAGCTTGCCAACTTGATCCTCACTGAAATTGCAAGATTTCCTTTCCTTTCATGACATGAAATTCTTCATTTCATTTCATGCAGAGAAAAGGGCTGAAAAAAAAAGGAAAAATTTGTCACAAAAGTTCAAACAAGCAAATGGCATGGCATGAGCTGAAGTGCAGAGAACTGGCCGAAAGATTGCCAGCTTGATCCTCACTGAAATCGCAAGATTTCATTTCCTTTCATGAAATTCATGAAATGAATTTCATGAAAGGAAATGAAATCCCAAATTCAGAGAAGAAGTGGAACAAGCACTTGGGACAGGAGATATGATCAAAGAAAAGGTGAGCGGAAAAAACGGCAGCATTTGGAAATGCAGCATATGGAAGGCAATGCATTGGGATGAAATGAGGGCCAGGGAAAGAACCGGAGAGATGCCCAGATTCCAGGGGGTGAATTTCTGAAATCCAAAGAGAAAGGAACAAGGCGAGACACGAGAAGAAAGTGAGGAAGTTAAAAGATTAAAAAAAAAAAAAAATTGGAAAATAGTTTCTCACCGAAGTGCAGACAAACAAATGGCATGGCATGAGCTGAAGGGCAGAGAGCTGGACCAAAGCTTGCCAACTTGATCCTCACTGAAATTGCAAGATTTCATTTCCTTTCATGACATGAAATCCTTCATTTCATTTCATGCAGGGAAAAGGGCTGAAAAAAAAAGGAAAAACTTGTCACAAAAGTTCAAACAAGCAAATGGCATGGCATGAGCTGAAGTGTAGAGAACTGGCCCAAAGCTTGCCAGCTTGATCCTCACTGAAATCGCAAGATTTCATTTCCTTTCATGAAATTCATGAAATGAATTTCAGGAAAGGAAATGAAATCCCAAATTCAGAGAAGAAGAGTAACAAGCACTTGGGACAGGAGATATGATCAAAGAAAAGGTGAGCGGAAAAAACGGCAGCATTTGGAAATGCAGCATATGGAAGGCAATGCATTGGGATGAAATGAGGGCCAGGGAAAAAACCGGAGAGATGCCCAGATTCTAGGGGGTGAATTTCTGAAATCCAAAGAGAAAGGAACAAGGCGAGACGCGAGAAGAAAGTGAGGAAGGGAAGGGCTCAAAAAAAAAAAAATCGGAAAAAAATTTGTCACCAAAGTTCAGACAAGCAAATGGCATGGCATGAGCTGAAGGGCAGAGAGCTGGACCAAAGCTTGCCAACTTGATCCTCACTGAAATTGCAAGATTTCTTTTCCTTTCCTGAAATGAATTTCATGAAAGGAAATGAAATCCCAAATTCAGAGAAGAAGTGTAACAAGCACTTGGGACAGGAGATATGATCAAAGAAAAGGTGAGCGGAAAAAACGGCAGCATTTGGAAATGCAGCATATGGAAGGCAATGCATTGGGATGAAATGAGGGCCAGGGAAAAAACCGGAGAGATGCCCAGATTCTAGGGGGTGAATTTCTGAAATCCAAAGAGAAAGGAACAAGGCGAGACGCGAGAAGAAAGTGAGGAAGGTAAGGGATAAAAAAAAAAATAAATCGGAAAATAGTTTCTCACCGAAGTTCAGACAAGCAAATGGCATGGCATGAGCTGAAGGGCAGAGAGCTGGACCAAAGCTTGCCAACTTGATCCTCACTGAAATTGCAAGATTTCCTTTCCTTTCATGACATGAAATTCTTCATTTCATTTCATGCAGGGAAAAGGGCTGAAAAAAAAAGGAAAAATTTGTCACAAAAGTTCAAACAAGCAAATGGCATGGCATGAGCTGAAGTGCAGAGAACTGGCCCAAAGCTTGCCAGCTTGATCCTCACTGAAATCGCAAGATTTAATTTCCTTTCATGAAATGAATTTCATGAAAGGAAATGAAATCCCAAATTCAGAGAAGAAGTGGAACAAGCACTTGGGACAGGAGATATGATCAAAGAAAAGGTGAGCAGAAAAAACGGCAGCATTTGGAAATGCAGCATATGGAAGGCAATGCATTGGGATGAAATGAGGGCCAGGGAAAGAACCGGAGAGATGCCCAGATTCCAGGGGGTGAATTTCTGAAATCCAAAGAGAAAGGAACAAGGCGAGACACGAGAAGAAAGTGAGGAAGTTAAAAGATTAAAAAAAAAAAAAAATTGGAAAATAGTTTCTCACCGAAGTGCAGACAAACAAATGGCATGGCATGAGCTGAAGGGCAGAGAGCTGGACCAAAGCTTGCCAACTTGATCCTCACTGAAATTGCAAGATTTCATTTCCTTTCATGACATGAAATCCTTCATTTCATTTCATGCAGGGAAAAGGGCTGAAAAAAAAAGGAAAAATTTGTCACAAAAGTTCAAACAAGCAAATGGCATGGCATGAGCTGAAGTGCAGAGAACTGGCCCAAAGCTTGCCAGCTTGATCCTCACTGAAATCGCAAGATTTCATTTCCTTTCATGAAATTCATGAAATGAATTTCAGGAAAGGAAATGAAATCCCAAATTCAGAGAAGAAGAGTAACAAGCACTTGGGACAGGAGATATGATCAAAGAAAAGGTGAGCGGAAAAAACGGCAGCATTTGGAAATGCAGCATATGGAAGGCAATGCATTGGGATGAAATGAGGGCCAGGGAAAAAACCGGAGAGATGCCCAGATTCTAGGGGGTGAATTTCTGAAATCCAAAGAGAAAGGAACAAGGCGAGACGCGAGAAGAAAGTGAGGAAGGGAAGGGCTCAAAAAAAAAAAAATCGGAAAAAAATTTGTCACCAAAGTTCAGACAAGCAAATGGCATGGCATGAGCTGAAGGGCAGAGAGCTGGACCAAAGCTTGCCAACTTGATCCTCACTGAAATTGCAAGATTTCTTTTCCTTTCCTGAAATGAATTTCATGAAAGGAAATGAAATCCCAAATTCAGAGAAGAAGTGTAACAAGCACTTGGGACAGGAGATATGATCAAAGAAAAGGTGAGCGGAAAAAACGGCAGCATTTGGAAATGCAGCATATGGAAGGCAATGCATTGGGATGAAATGAGGGCCAGGGAAAAAACCGGAGAGATGCCCAGATTCTAGGGGGTGAATTTCTGAAATCCAAAGAGAAAGGAACAAGGCGAGACGCGAGAAGAAAGTGAGGAAGGTAAGGGATAAAAAAAAAAATAAATCGGAAAATAGTTTCTCACCGAAGTTCAGACAAGCAAATGGCATGGCATGAGCTGAAGGGCAGAGAGCTGGACCAAAGCTTGCCAACTTGATCCTCACTGAAATTGCAAGATTTCCTTTCCTTTCATGACATGAAATTCTTCATTTCATTTCATGCAGGGAAAAGGGCTGAAAAAAAAAGGAAAAATTTGTCACAAAAGTTCAAACAAGCAAATGGCATGGCATGAGCTGAAGTGAAGAGAACTGGCCCAAAGCTTGCCAGCTTGATCCTCACTGAAATCGCAAGATTTCATTTCCTTTCATGAAATGAATTTCATGAAAGGAAATGAAATCCCAAATTCAGAGAAGAAGTGGAACAAGCACTTGGGACAGGAGATATGATCAAAGAAAAGGTGAGCAGAAAAAACGGCAGCATTTGGAAATGCAGCATATGGAAGGCAATGCATTGGGATGAAATGAGGGCCAGGGAAAGAACCGGAGAGATGCCCAGATTCCAGGGGGTGAATTTCTGAAATCCAAAGAGAAAGGAACAAGGCGAGACACGAGAAGAAAGTTAGGAAGTTAAAAGATTAAAAAAAAAAAAAAAATTGGAAAATAGTTTCTCACCGAAGTGCAGACAAACAAATGGCATGGCATGAGCTGAAGGGCAGAGAGCTGGACCAAAGCTTGCCAACTTGATCCTCACTGAAATTGCAAGATTTCATTTCCTTTCATGACATGAAATTCTTCATTTCATTTCATGCAGGGAAAAGGGCTGAAAAAAAAAGGAAAATTTGTCACAAAAGTTCAAACAAGCAAATGGCATGGCATGAGCTGAAGTGCAGAGAACTGGCCCAAAGCTTGCCAGCTTGATCCTCACTGAAATTGCAAGATTTCTTTTCCTTTCATGAAATGAATTTCATGAAAGGAAATGAAATCCCAAATTCAGAGAAGAAGTGTAACAAGCACTTGGGACAGGAGATATGATCAAAGAAAAGGTGAGCGGAAAAAACGGCAGCATTTGGAAATGCAGCATATGGAAGGCAATGCATTGGGATGAGATGAGGGGCAGGGAAAAAACCGGAGAGATGTCCAGATTCTAGGGGGTGAATTTCTGAAATCCAAAGAGAAAGGAACAAGGCGAGACGCGAGATGAAAGTGAGGAAGGGAAGGGATAAAAAAAAAAAAAAAAAATCGGAAAATAATTTGTCACCAAAGTTCAGACAAGCAAATGGCATGGCATGAGCTGAAGGGCAGAGAGCTGGACCAAAGCTTGCCAACTTGATCCTCACTGAAATTGCAAGATTTCCTTTCCTTTCATGACATGAAATTCTTCATTTCATTTCATGCAGAGAAAAGGGCTGAAAAAAAAAGGAAAAATTTGTCACAAAAGTTCAAACAAGCAAATGGCATGGCATGAGCTGAAGTGCAGAGAACTGGCCGAAAGATTGCCAGCTTGATCCTCACTGAAATCGCAAGATTTCATTTCCTTTCATGAAATTCATGAAATGAATTTCATGAAAGGAAATGAAATCCCAAATTCAGAGAAGAAGTGGAACAAGCACTTGGGACAGGAGATATGATCAAAGAAAAGGTGAGCGGAAAAAACGGCAGCATTTGGAAATGCAGCATATGGAAGGCAATGCATTGGGATGAAATGAGGGCCAGGGAAAGAACCGGAGAGATGCCCAGATTCCAGGGGGTGAATTTCTGAAATCCAAAGAGAAAGGAACAAGGCGAGACACGAGAAGAAAGTGAGGAAGTTAAAAGATTAAAAAAAAAAAAAAATTGGAAAATAGTTTCTCACCGAAGTGCAGACAAACAAATGGCATGGCATGAGCTGAAGGGCAGAGAGCTGGACCAAAGCTTGCCAACTTGATCCTCACTGAAATTGCAAGATTTCATTTCCTTTCATGACATGAAATCCTTCATTTCATTTCATGCAGGGAAAAGGGCTGAAAAAAAAAGGAAAAATTTGTCACAAAAGTTCAAACAAGCAAATGGCATGGCATGAGCTGAAGTGCAGAGAACTGGCCCAAAGCTTGCCAGCTTGATCCTCACTGAAATCGCAAGATTTCATTTCCTTTCCTGAAATTCATGAAATGAATTTCAGGAAAGGAAATGAAATCCCAAATTCAGAGAAGAAGAGTAACAAGCACTTGGGACAGGAGATATGATCAAAGAAAAGGTGAGCGGAAAAAACGGCAGCATTTGGAAATGCAGCATATGGAAGGCAATGCATTGGGATGAAATGAGGGCCAGGGAAAAAACCGGAGAGATGCCCAGATTCTAGGGGGTGAATTTCTGAAATCCAAAGAGAAAGGAACAAGGCGAGACGCGAGAAGAAAGTGAGGAAGGGAAGGGCTCAAAAAAAAAAAAATCGGAAAAAAATTTGTCACCAAAGTTCAGACAAGCAAATGGCATGGCATGAGCTGAAGGGCAGAGAGCTGGACCAAAGCTTGCCAACTTGATCCTCACTGAAATTGCAAGATTTCTTTTCCTTTCCTGAAATGAATTTCATGAAAGGAAATGAAATCCCAAATTCAGAGAAGAAGTGTAACAAGCACTTGGGACAGGAGATATGATCAAAGAAAAGGTGAGCGGAAAAAACGGCAGCATTTGGAAATGCAGCATATGGAAGGCAATGCATTGGGATGAAATGAGGGCCAGGGAAAAAACCGGAGAGATGCCCAGATTCTAGGGGGTGAATTTCTGAAATCCAAAGAGAAAGGAACAAGGCGAGACGCGAGAAGAAAGTGAGGAAGGTAAGGGATAAAAAAAAAAATAAATCGGAAAATAGTTTCTCACCGAAGTTCAGACAAGCAAATGGCATGGCATGAGCTGAAGGGCAGAGAGCTGGACCAAAGCTTGCCAACTTGATCCTCACTGAAATTGCAAGATTTCCTTTCCTTTCATGACATGAAATTCTTCATTTCATTTCATGCAGGGAAAAGGGCTGAAAAAAAAAGGAAAAATTTGTCACAAAAGTTCAAACAAGCAAATGGCATGGCATGAGCTGAAGTGCAGAGAACTGGCCCAAAGCTTGCCAGCTTGATCCTCACTGAAATCGCAAGATTTAATTTCCTTTCATGAAATGAATTTCATGAAAGGAAATGAAATCCCAAATTCAGAGAAGAAGTGGAACAAGCACTTGGGACAGGAGATATGATCAAAGAAAAGGTGAGCAGAAAAAACGGCAGCATTTGGAAATGCAGCATATGGAAGGCAATGCATTGGGATGAAATGAGGGCCAGGGAAAGAACCGGAGAGATGCCCAGATTCCAGGGGGTGAATTTCTGAAATCCAAAGAGAAAGGAACAAGGCGAGACACGAGAAGAAAGTTAGGAAGTTAAAAGATTAAAAAAAAAAAAAAAATTGGAAAATAGTTTCTCACCGAAGTGCAGACAAACAAATGGCATGGCATGAGCTGAAGGGCAGAGAGCTGGACCAAAGCTTGCCAACTTGATCCTCACTGAAATTGCAAGATTTCATTTCCTTTCATGACATGAAATTCTTCATTTCATTTCATGCAGGGAAAAGGGCTGAAAAAAAAAGGAAAAATTTGTCACAAAAGTTCAAACAAGCAAATGGCATGGCATGAGCTGAAGTGCAGAGAACTGGCCCAAAGCTTGCCAACTTGATCCTCACTGAAATCGCAAGATTTCATTTCCTTTCATGACATGAAATTCTTCATTTCATTTCATGCAGAGAAAAGGGCTGGGAAAAAAAAAAAAATTGTCACGGAAGTTCAAACAAGCAAATGGCATGGCATGGACTGGCCGAAAGCTTGCCAGCTTGATCCTCACTGAAATCGCAAGATTTCATTTCCTTTCATGAAATGAATTTCATGAAAGGAAATGAAATCCCAAATTCAGAGAAGAAGTGTAACAAGCACTTGGAACAGGAGATATGATCAAAGAAATGGTGAGCGGAAAAACGGCAGCATTTGGAAATGCAGCATATGGAAGGCAATGCATTGGGATGAGATGAGGGGCAGGGAAAAAACCGGAGAGATGCCCAGATTCTAGGGGGTGAATTTCTGAAATCCAAAGAGAAAGGAACAAGGCGAGACGCGAGAAGAAAGTGAGGAAGGGAAGGGCTCAAAAAAAAAAAATCGGAAAATAATTTGTCACCAAAGTTCAGACAAGCAAATGGCATGGCATGAGCTGAAGGGCAGAGAGCTGGACCAAAGCTTGCCAACTTGATCCTCACTGAAATTGCAAGATTTCTTTTCCTTTCATGACATGAAATTCTTCATTTCATTTCATGCAGGGAAAAGGGCTGAAAAAAAAAGGAAAAATTTGTCACAAAAGTTCAAACAAGCAAATGGCATGGCATGAGTTGAAGTGCATAGAACTGGCCCAAAGCTTGCCAGCTTGATCCTCACTGAAATCGCAAGATTTCATTTCCTTTCATGAAATGAATTTCATGAAAGGAAATGAAATCCCAAATTCAGAGAAGAAGTGTAACAAGCACTTGGGACAGGAGATATGATCAAAGAAAAGGTGAGCGGAAAAAACGGCAGCATTTGGAAATGCAGCATATGGAAGGCAATGCATTGGGATGAAATGAGGGCCAGGGAAAAAACCGGAGAGATGCCCAGATTCTAGGGGGTGAATTTCTGAAATCCAAAGAGAAAGGAACAAGGCGAGACGCGAGAAGAAAGTGAGGAAGGGAAGGGCTCAAAAAAAAAAAAAATCGGAAAATAATTTGTCAACAAAGTACAGACAAGCAAATGGCATGGCATGAGCTGAAGGGCAGAGAGCTGGACCAAAGCTTGCAACTTGATCCTCACTGAAATTGCAAGGTTTCTTTTCCTTTCATGACATGAAATTCTTCATTTCATTTCATGCAGGGAAAAGGGCTGAAAAAAAAAGGAAAAATTTGTCACAAAAGTTCAAACAAGCAAATGGCATGGCATGAGCTGAAGTGCAGAGAACTGGCCGAAAGATTGCCAGCTTGATCCTCACTGAAATCGCAAGATTTCATTTCCTTTCATGAAATTCATGAAATGAATTTCATGAAAGGAAATGAAATCCCAAATTCAGAGAAGAAGTGGAACAAGCACTTGGGACAGGAGATATGATCAAAGAAAAGGTGAGCGGAAAAAACGGCAGCATTTGGAAATGCAGCATATGGAAGGCAATGCATTGGGATGAAATGAGGGCCAGGGAAAAAACCGGAGAGATGCCCAGATTCTAGGGGGTGAATTTCTGAAATCCAAAGAGAAAGGAACAGGGCGAGACACGAGAAGAAAGTGAGGAAGTTAAAAGATTAAAAAAAAAAAAAAAATTTGGAAAATAATTTCTCACCGAAGTGCAGACAAACAAATGGCATGGCATGAGCTGAAGGGCAGAGAGCTGGACCAAAGCTTGCCAACTTGATCCTCACTGAAATTGCAAGATTTCCTTTCCTTTCATGACATGAAATTCTTCATTTCATTTCATGCAGGGAAAAGGGCTGAAAAAAAAAGGAAAAATTTGTCACAAAAGTTCAAACAAGCAAATGGCATGGCATGAGCTGAAGTGCAGAGAACTGGCCGAAAGATTGCCAGCTTGATCCTCACTGAAATCGCAAGATTTCATTTCCTTTCATGAAATTCATGAAATGAATTTCATGAAAGGAAATGAAATCCCAAATTCAGAGAAGAAGTGGAACAAGCACTTGGGACAGGAGATATGATCAAAGAAAAGGTGAGCGGAAAAAACGGCAGCATTTGGAAATGCAGCATATGGAAGGCAATGCATTGGGATGAAATGAGGGCCAGGGAAAAAACCGGAGAGATGCCCAGATTCTAGGGGGTGAATTTCTGAAATCCAAAGAGAAAGGAACAAGGCGAGACGCGAGAAGAAAGTGAGGAAGGGAAGGGCTCAAAAAAAAAAAAAATCAGAAAATAATTTGTCACCAAAGTTCAGACAAGCAAATGGCATGGCATGAGCTGAAGGGCAGAGAGCTGGACCAAAGCTTGCCAACTTGATCCTCACTGAAATTGCAAGATTTCCTTTCCTTTCATGACATGAAATTCTTCATTTCATTTCATGCAGGGAAAAGGGCTGAAAAAAAAAGGAAAATTTGTCACAAAAGTTCAAACAAGCAAATGGCATGGCATGAGCTGAAGTGCAGAGAACTGGCCCAAAGCTTGCCAGCTTGATCCTCACTGAAATTGCAAGATTTCTTTTCCTTTCATGAAATGAATTTCATGAAAGGAAATGAAATCCCAAATTCAGAGAAGAAGTGTAACAAGCACTTGGGACAGGAGATATGATCAAAGAAAAGGTGAGCGGAAAAAACGGCAGCATTTGGAAATGCAGCATATGGAAGGCAATGCATTGGGATGAGATGAGGGGCAGGGAAAAAACCGGAGAGATGTCCAGATTCTAGGGGGTGAATTTCTGAAATCCAAAGAGAAAGGTACAAGGCGAGACGCGAGATGAAAGTGAGGAAGGGAAGGGATAAAAAAAAAAAAAAAAAATCGGAAAAAAATTTGTCACCAAAGTTCAGACAAGCAAATGGCATGGCATGAGCTGAAGGGCAGAGAGCTGGACCAAAGCTTGCCAACTTGATCCTCACTGAAATTGCAAGATTTCTTTTCCTTTCCTGAAATGAATTTCATGAAAGGAAATGAAATCCCAAATTCAGAGAAGAAGTGTAACAAGCACTTGGGACAGGAGATATGATCAAAGAAAAGGTGAGCGGAAAAAACGGCAGCATTTGGAAATGCAGCATATGGAAGGCAATGCATTGGGATGAAATGAGGGCCAGGGAAAAAACCGGAGAGATGCCCAGATTCTAGGGGGTGAATTTCTGAAATCCAAAGAGAAAGGAACAAGGCGAGACGCGAGAAGAAAGTGAGGAAGGTAAGGGATAAAAAAAAAAATAAATCGGAAAATAGTTTCTCACCGAAGTTCAGACAAGCAAATGGCATGGCATGAGCTGAAGGGCAGAGAGCTGGACCAAAGCTTGCCAACTTGATCCTCACTGAAATTGCAAGATTTCCTTTCCTTTCATGACATGAAATTCTTCATTTCATTTCATGCAGGGAAAAGGGCTGAAAAAAAAAGGAAAAATTTGTCACAAAAGTTCAAACAAGCAAATGGCATGGCATGAGCTGAAGTGCAGAGAACTGGCCCAAAGCTTGCCAGCTTGATCCTCACTGAAATCGCAAGATTTAATTTCCTTTCATGAAATGAATTTCATGAAAGGAAATGAAATCCCAAATTCAGAGAAGAAGTGGAACAAGCACTTGGGACAGGAGATATGATCAAAGAAAAGGTGAGCAGAAAAAACGGCAGCATTTGGAAATGCAGCATATGGAAGGCAATGCATTGGGATGAAATGAGGGCCAGGGAAAGAACCGGAGAGATGCCCAGATTCCAGGGGGTGAATTTCTGAAATCCAAAGAGAAAGGAACAAGGCGAGACACGAGAAGAAAGTGAGGAAGTTAAAAGATTAAAAAAAAAAAAAAATTGGAAAATAGTTTCTCACCGAAGTGCAGACAAACAAATGGCATGGCATGAGCTGAAGGGCAGAGAGCTGGACCAAAGCTTGCCAACTTGATCCTCACTGAAATTGCAAGATTTCATTTCCTTTCATGACATGAAATCCTTCATTTCATTTCATGCAGGGAAAAGGGCTGAAAAAAAAAGGAAAAATTTGTCACAAAAGTTCAAACAAGCAAATGGCATGGCATGAGCTGAAGTGCAGAGAACTGGCCCAAAGCTTGCCAGCTTGATCCTCACTGAAATCGCAAGATTTCATTTCCTTTCATGAAATTCATGAAATGAATTTCAGGAAAGGAAATGAAATCCCAAATTCAGAGAAGAAGAGTAACAAGCACTTGGGACAGGAGATATGATCAAAGAAAAGGTGAGCGGAAAAAACGGCAGCATTTGGAAATGCAGCATATGGAAGGCAATGCATTGGGATGAAATGAGGGCCAGGGAAAAAACCGGAGAGATGCCCAGATTCTAGGGGGTGAATTTCTGAAATCCAAAGAGAAAGGAACAAGGCGAGACGCGAGAAGAAAGTGAGGAAGGGAAGGGCTCAAAAAAAAAAAAATCGGAAAAAAATTTGTCACCAAAGTTCAGACAAGCAAATGGCATGGCATGAGCTGAAGGGCAGAGAGCTGGACCAAAGCTTGCCAACTTGATCCTCACTGAAATTGCAAGATTTCTTTTCCTTTCCTGAAATGAATTTCATGAAAGGAAATGAAATCCCAAATTCAGAGAAGAAGTGTAACAAGCACTTGGGACAGGAGATATGATCAAAGAAAAGGTGAGCGGAAAAAACGGCAGCATTTGGAAATGCAGCATATGGAAGGCAATGCATTGGGATGAAATGAGGGCCAGGGAAAAAACCGGAGAGATGCCCAGATTCTAGGGGGTGAATTTCTGAAATCCAAAGAGAAAGGAACAAGGCGAGACGCGAGAAGAAAGTGAGGAAGGTAAGGGATAAAAAAAAAAATAAATCGGAAAATAGTTTCTCACCGAAGTTCAGACAAGCAAATGGCATGGCATGAGCTGAAGGGCAGAGAGCTGGACCAAAGCTTGCCAACTTGATCCTCACTGAAATTGCAAGATTTCATTTCCTTTCATGACATGAAATTCTTCATTTCATTTCATGCAGGGAAAAGGGCTGAAAAAAAAAGGAAAAATTTGTCACAAAAGTTCAAACAAGCAAATGGCATGGCATGAGCTGAAGTGAAGAGAACTGGCCCAAAGCTTGCCAGCTTGATCCTCACTGAAATCGCAAGATTTAATTTCCTTTCATGAAATGAATTTCATGAAAGGAAATGAAATCCCAAATTCAGAGAAGAAGTGGAACAAGCACTTGGGACAGGAGATATGATCAAAGAAAAGGTGAGCAGAAAAAACGGCAGCATTTGGAAATGCAGCATATGGAAGGCAATGCATTGGGATGAAATGAGGGCCAGGGAAAGAACCGGAGAGATGCCCAGATTCCAGGGGGTGAATTTCTGAAATCCAAAGAGAAAGGAACAAGGCGAGACACGAGAAGAAAGTTAGGAAGTTAAAAGATTAAAAAAAAAAAAAAAATTGGAAAATAGTTTCTCACCGAAGTGCAGACAAACAAATGGCATGGCATGAGCTGAAGGGCAGAGAGCTGGACCAAAGCTTGCCAACTTGATCCTCACTGAAATTGCAAGATTTCATTTCCTTTCATGACATGAAATTCTTCATTTCATTTCATGCAGGGAAAAGGGCTGAAAAAAAAAGGAAAATTTGTCACAAAAGTTCAAACAAGCAAATGGCATGGCATGAGCTGAAGTGCAGAGAACTGGCCCAAAGCTTGCCAGCTTGATCCTCACTGAAATTGCAAGATTTCTTTTCCTTTCATGAAATGAATTTCATGAAAGGAAATGAAATCCCAAATTCAGAGAAGAAGTGTAACAAGCACTTGGGACAGGAGATATGATCAAAGAAAAGGTGAGCGTAAAAAACGGCAGCATTTGGAAATGCAGCATATGGAAGGCAATGCATTGGGATGAGATGAGGGGCAGGGAAAAAACCGGAGAGATGTCCAGATTCTAGGGGGTGAATTTCTGAAATCCAAAGAGAAAGGAACAAGGCGAGACGCGAGATGAAAGTGAGGAAGGGAAGGGATAAAAAAAAAAAAAAAAAAATCGGAAAATAATTTGTCACCAAAGTTCAGACAAGCAAATGGCATGGCATGAGCTGAAGGGCAGAGAGCTGGACCAAAGCTTGCCAACTTGATCCTCACTGAAATTGCAAGATTTCCTTTCCTTTCATGACATGAAATTCTTCATTTCATTTCATGCAGAGAAAAGGGCTGAAAAAAAAAGGAAAAATTTGTCACAAAAGTTCAAACAAGCAAATGGCATGGCATGAGCTGAAGTGCAGAGAACTGGCCGAAAGATTGCCAGCTTGATCCTCACTGAAATCGCAAGATTTCATTTCCTTTCATGAAATTCATGAAATGAATTTCATGAAAGGAAATGAAATCCCAAATTCAGAGAAGAAGTGGAACAAGCACTTGGGACAGGAGATATGATCAAAGAAAAGGTGAGCGGAAAAAACGGCAGCATTTGGAAATGCAGCATATGGAAGGCAATGCATTGGGATGAAATGAGGGCCAGGGAAAGAACCGGAGAGATGCCCAGATTCCAGGGGGTGAATTTCTGAAATCCAAAGAGAAAGGAACAAGGCGAGACACGAGAAGAAAGTGAGGAAGTTAAAAGATTAAAAAAAAAAAAAAATTGGAAAATAGTTTCTCACCGAAGTGCAGACAAACAAATGGCATGGCATGAGCTGAAGGGCAGAGAGCTGGACCAAAGCTTGCCAACTTGATCCTCACTGAAATTGCAAGATTTCATTTCCTTTCATGACATGAAATCCTTCATTTCATTTCATGCAGGGAAAAGGGCTGAAAAAAAAAGGAAAAATTTGTCACAAAAGTTCAAACAAGCAAATGGCATGGCATGAGCTGAAGTGCAGAGAACTGGCCCAAAGCTTGCCAGCTTGATCCTCACTGAAATCGCAAGATTTCATTTCCTTTCCTGAAATTCATGAAATGAATTTCAGGAAAGGAAATGAAATCCCAAATTCAGAGAAGAAGAGTAACAAGCACTTGGGACAGGAGATATGATCAAAGAAAAGGTGAGCGGAAAAAACGGCAGCATTTGGAAATGCAGCATATGGAAGGCAATGCATTGGGATGAAATGAGGGCCAGGGAAAAAACCGGAGAGATGCCCAGATTCTAGGGGGTGAATTTCTGAAATCCAAAGAGAAAGGAACAAGGCGAGACGCGAGAAGAAAGTGAGGAAGGGAAGGGCTCAAAAAAAAAAAAATCGGAAAAAAATTTGTCACCAAAGTTCAGACAAGCAAATGGCATGGCATGAGCTGAAGGGCAGAGAGCTGGACCAAAGCTTGCCAACTTGATCCTCACTGAAATTGCAAGATTTCTTTTCCTTTCCTGAAATGAATTTCATGAAAGGAAATGAAATCCCAAATTCAGAGAAGAAGTGTAACAAGCACTTGGGACAGGAGATATGATCAAAGAAAAGGTGAGCGGAAAAAACGGCAGCATTTGGAAATGCAGCATATGGAAGGCAATGCATTGGGATGAAATGAGGGCCAGGGAAAAAACCGGAGAGATGCCCAGATTCTAGGGGGTGAATTTCTGAAATCCAAAGAGAAAGGAACAAGGCGAGACGCGAGAAGAAAGTGAGGAAGGTAAGGGATAAAAAAAAAAATAAATCGGAAAATAGTTTCTCACCGAAGTTCAGACAAGCAAATGGCATGGCATGAGCTGAAGGGCAGAGAGCTGGACCAAAGCTTGCCAACTTGATCCTCACTGAAATTGCAAGATTTCCTTTCCTTTCATGACATGAAATTCTTCATTTCATTTCATGCAGGGAAAAGGGCTGAAAAAAAAAGGAAAAATTTGTCACAAAAGTTCAAACAAGCAAATGGCATGGCATGAGCTGAAGTGCAGAGAACTGGCCCAAAGCTTGCCAGCTTGATCCTCACTGAAATCGCAAGATTTAATTTCCTTTCATGAAATGAATTTCATGAAAGGAAATGAAATCCCAAATTCAGAGAAGAAGTGGAACAAGCACTTGGGACAGGAGATATGATCAAAGAAAAGGTGAGCAGAAAAAACGGCAGCATTTGGAAATGCAGCATATGGAAGGCAATGCATTGGGATGAAATGAGGGCCAGGGAAAGAACCGGAGAGATGCCCAGATTCCAGGGGGTGAATTTCTGAAATCCAAAGAGAAAGGAACAAGGCGAGACACGAGAAGAAAGTTAGGAAGTTAAAAGATTAAAAAAAAAAAAAAAATTGGAAAATAGTTTCTCACCGAAGTGCAGACAAACAAATGGCATGGCATGAGCTGAAGGGCAGAGAGCTGGACCAAAGCTTGCCAACTTGATCCTCACTGAAATTGCAAGATTTCATTTCCTTTCATGACATGAAATTCTTCATTTCATTTCATGCAGGGAAAAGGGCTGAAAAAAAAAGGAAAAATTTGTCACAAAAGTTCAAACAAGCAAATGGCATGGCATGAGCTGAAGTGCAGAGAACTGGCCCAAAGCTTGCCAACTTGATCCTCACTGAAATCGCAAGATTTCATTTCCTTTCATGACATGAAATTCTTCATTTCATTTCATGCAGAGAAAAGGGCTGGGAAAAAAAAAAAAATTGTCACGGAAGTTCAAACAAGCAAATGGCATGGCATGGACTGGCCGAAAGCTTGCCAGCTTGATCCTCACTGAAATCGCAAGATTTCATTTCCTTTCATGAAATGAATTTCATGAAAGGAAATGAAATCCCAAATTCAGAGAAGAAGTGTAACAAGCACTTGGAACAGGAGATATGATCAAAGAAATGGTGAGCGGAAAAACGGCAGCATTTGGAAATGCAGCATATGGAAGGCAATGCATTGGGATGAGATGAGGGGCAGGGAAAAAACCGGAGAGATGCCCAGATTCTAGGGGGTGAATTTCTGAAATCCAAAGAGAAAGGAACAAGGCGAGACGCGAGAAGAAAGTGAGGAAGGGAAGGGCTCAAAAAAAAAAAATCGGAAAATAATTTGTCACCAAAGTTCAGACAAGCAAATGGCATGGCATGAGCTGAAGGGCAGAGAGCTGGACCAAAGCTTGCCAACTTGATCCTCACTGAAATTGCAAGATTTCTTTTCCTTTCATGACATGAAATTCTTCATTTCATTTCATGCAGGGAAAAGGGCTGAAAAAAAAAGGAAAAATTTGTCACAAAAGTTCAAACAAGCAAATGGCATGGCATGAGTTGAAGTGCATAGAACTGGCCCAAAGCTTGCCAGCTTGATCCTCACTGAAATCGCAAGATTTCATTTCCTTTCATGAAATGAATTTCATGAAAGGAAATGAAATCCCAAATTCAGAGAAGAAGTGTAACAAGCACTTGGGACAGGAGATATGATCAAAGAAAAGGTGAGCGGAAAAAACGGCAGCATTTGGAAATGCAGCATATGGAAGGCAATGCATTGGGATGAAATGAGGGCCAGGGAAAAAACCGGAGAGATGCCCAGATTCTAGGGGGTGAATTTCTGAAATCCAAAGAGAAAGGAACAAGGCGAGACGCGAGAAGAAAGTGAGGAAGGGAAGGGCTCAAAAAAAAAAAAAATCGGAAAATAATTTGTCAACAAAGTACAGACAAGCAAATGGCATGGCATGAGCTGAAGGGCAGAGAGCTGGACCAAAGCTTGCAACTTGATCCTCACTGAAATTGCAAGGTTTCTTTTCCTTTCATGACATGAAATTCTTCATTTCATTTCATGCAGGGAAAAGGGCTGAAAAAAAAAGGAAAAATTTGTCACAAAAGTTCAAACAAGCAAATGGCATGGCATGAGCTGAAGTGCAGAGAACTGGCCGAAAGATTGCCAGCTTGATCCTCACTGAAATCGCAAGATTTCATTTCCTTTCATGAAATGACTTTCATGAAAGGAAATGAAATCCCAAATTCAGAGAAGAAGTGTAACAAGCACTTGGGACAGGAGATATGATCAAAGAAAAGGTGAGCGGAAAAAACGGCAGCATTTGGAAATGCAGCATATGGAAGGCAATGCATTGGGATGAGATGAGGGGCAGGGAAAAAACCGGAGAGATGCCCAGATTCTAGGGGGTGAATTTCTGAAATCCAAAGAGAAAGGAACAAGGCGAGACGCGAGAAGAAAGTGAGGAAGGGAAGGGCTCAAAAAAAAAAAAAAAATCGGAAAATAATTTGTCAACAAAGTACAGACAAGCAAATGGCATGGCATGAGCTGAAGGGCAGAGAGCTGGACCAAAGCTTGCCAACTTGATCCTCACTGAAATTGCAAGATTTCCTTTCATGACATGAAATTCTTCATTTCATTTCATGCAGGGAAAAGGGCTGAAAAAAAAAGGAAAAATTTGTCACAAAAGTTCAAACAAGCAAATGGCATGGCATGAGCTGAAGTGCAGAGAACTGGCCGAAAGATTGCCAGCTTGATCCTCACTGAAATCGCAAGATTTCATTTCCTTTCATGAAATGACTTTCATGAAAGGAAATGAAATCCCAAATTCAGAGAAGAAGTGTAACAAGCACTTGGGACAGGAGATATGATCAAAGAAAAGGTGAGCGGAAAAAACGGCAGCATTTGGAAATGCAGCATATGGAAGGCAATGCATTGGGATGAAATGAGGGCCAGGGAAAAAACCGGAGAGATGCCCAGATTCTAGGGGGTGAATTTCTGAAATCCAAAGAGAAAGGAACAGGGCGAGACACGAGAAGAAAGTGAGGAAGTTAAAAGATTAAAAAAAAAAAAAAAATTTGGAAAATAATTTCTCACCGAAGTGCAGACAAACAAATGGCATGGCATGAGCTGAAGGGCAGAGAGCTGGACCAAAGCTTGCCAACTTGATCCTCACTGAAATTGCAAGATTTCCTTTCCTTTCATGACATGAAATTCTTCATTTCATTTCATGCAGGGAAAAGGGCTGAAAAAAAAAGGAAAAATTTGTCACAAAAGTTCAAACAAGCAAATGGCATGGCATGAGCTGAAGTGCAGAGAACTGGCCGAAAGATTGCCAGCTTGATCCTCACTGAAATCGCAAGATTTCATTTCCTTTCATGAAATTCATGAAATGAATTTCATGAAAGGAAATGAAATCCCAAATTCAGAGAAGAAGTGGAACAAGCACTTGGGACAGGAGATATGATCAAAGAAAAGGTGAGCGGAAAAAACGGCAGCATTTGGAAATGCAGCATATGGAAGGCAATGCATTGGGATGAAATGAGGGCCAGGGAAAAAACCGGAGAGATGCCCAGATTCTAGGGGGTGAATTTCTGAAATCCAAAGAGAAAGGAACAAGGCGAGACGCGAGAAGAAAGTGAGGAAGGGAAGGGCTCAAAAAAAAAAAAAATCAGAAAATAATTTGTCACCAAAGTTCAGACAAGCAAATGGCATGGCATGAGCTGAAGGGCAGAGAGCTGGACCAAAGCTTGCCAACTTGATCCTCACTGAAATTGCAAGATTTCCTTTCCTTTCATGACATGAAATTCTTCATTTCATTTCATGCAGGGAAAAGGGCTGAAAAAAAAAGGAAAATTTGTCACAAAAGTTCAAACAAGCAAATGGCATGGCATGAGCTGAAGTGCAGAGAACTGGCCCAAAGCTTGCCAGCTTGATCCTCACTGAAATTGCAAGATTTCTTTTCCTTTCATGAAATGAATTTCATGAAAGGAAATGAAATCCCAAATTCAGAGAAGAAGTGTAACAAGCACTTGGGACAGGAGATATGATCAAAGAAAAGGTGAGCGGAAAAAACGGCAGCATTTGGAAATGCAGCATATGGAAGGCAATGCATTGGGATGAGATGAGGGGCAGGGAAAAAACCGGAGAGATGTCCAGATTCTAGGGGGTGAATTTCTGAAATCCAAAGAGAAAGGTACAAGGCGAGACGCGAGATGAAAGTGAGGAAGGGAAGGGATAAAAAAAAAAAAAAAAAATCGGAAAATAATTTGTCACCAAAGTTCAGACAAGCAAATGGCATGGCATGAGCTGAAGGGCAGAGAGCTGGACCAAAGCTTGCCAACTTGATCCTCACTGAAATTGCAAGATTTCCTTTCCTTTCATGACATGAAATTCTTCATTTCATTTCATGCAGGGAAAAGGGCTGAAAAAAAAAGGAAAAATTTGTCACAAAAGTTCAAACAAGCAAATGGCATGGCATGAGCTGAAGTGCAGAGAACTGGCCGAAAGATTGCCAGCTTGATCCTCACTGAAATCGCAAGATTTCATTTCCTTTCATGAAATTCATGAAATGAATTTCATGAAAGGAAATGAAATCCCAAATTCAGAGAAGAAGTGGAACAAGCACTTGGGACAGGAGATATGATCAAAGAAAAGGTGAGCGGAAAAAACGGCAGCATTTGGAAATGCAGCATATGGAAGGCAATGCATTGGGATGAAATGAGGGCCAGGGAAAGAACCGGAGAGATGCCCAGATTCCAGGGGGTGAATTTCTGAAATCCAAAGAGAAAGGAACAAGGCGAGACACGAGAAGAAAGTGAGGAAGTTAAAAGATTAAAAAAAAAAAAAAATTGGAAAATAGTTTCTCACCGAAGTGCAGACAAACAAATGGCATGGCATGAGCTGAAGGGCAGAGAGCTGGACCAAAGCTTGCCAACTTGATCCTCACTGAAATTGCAAGATTTCATTTCCTTTCATGACATGAAATCCTTCATTTCATTTCATGCAGGGAAAAGGGCTGAAAAAAAAAGGAAAAATTTGTCACAAAAGTTCAAACAAGCAAATGGCATGGCATGAGCTGAAGTGCAGAGAACTGGCCCAAAGCTTGCCAGCTTGATCCTCACTGAAATCGCAAGATTTCATTTCCTTTCATGAAATTCATGAAATGAATTTCAGGAAAGGAAATGAAATCCCAAATTCAGAGAAGAAGAGTAACAAGCACTTGGGACAGGAGATATGATCAAAGAAAAGGTGAGCGGAAAAAACGGCAGCATTTGGAAATGCAGCATATGGAAGGCAATGCATTGGGATGAAATGAGGGCCAGGGAAAAAACCGGAGAGATGCCCAGATTCTAGGGGGTGAATTTCTGAAATCCAAAGAGAAAGGAACAAGGCGAGACGCGAGAAGAAAGTGAGGAAGGGAAGGGCTCAAAAAAAAAAAAATCGGAAAAAAATTTGTCACCAAAGTTCAGACAAGCAAATGGCATGGCATGAGCTGAAGGGCAGAGAGCTGGACCAAAGCTTGCCAACTTGATCCTCACTGAAATTGCAAGATTTCTTTTCCTTTCCTGAAATGAATTTCATGAAAGGAAATGAAATCCCAAATTCAGAGAAAAATTGGAACAAGCACTTGGGACAGGAGATATGATCAAAGAAAAGGTGAGCGGAAAAAACGGCAGCATTTGGAAATGCAGCATATGGAAGGCAATGCATTGGGATGAAATGAGGGCCAGGGAAAAAACCGGAGAGATGCCCAGATTCTAGGGGGTGAATTTCTGAAATCCAAAGAGAAAGGAACAAGGCGAGACGCGAGAAGAAAGTGAGGAAGGTAAGGGATAAAAAAAAAAATAAATCGGAAAATAGTTTCTCACCGAAGTTCAGACAAGCAAATGGCATGGCATGAGCTGAAGGGCAGAGAGCTGGACCAAAGCTTGCCAACTTGATCCTCACTGAAATTGCAAGATTTCCTTTCCTTTCATGACATGAAATTCTTCATTTCATTTCATGCAGGGAAAAGGGCTGAAAAAAAAAGGAAAAATTTGTCACAAAAGTTCAAACAAGCAAACGGCATGGCATGAGCTGAAGTGCAGAGAACTGGCCCAAAGCTTGCCAGCTTGATCCTCACTGAAATCGCAAGATTTAATTTCCTTTCATGAAATGAATTTCATGAAAGGAAATGAAATCCCAAATTCAGAGAAGAAGTGGAACAAGCACTTGGGACAGGAGATATGATCAAAGAAAAGGTGAGCAGAAAAAACGGCAGCATTTGGAAATGCAGCATATGGAAGGCAATGCATTGGGATGAAATGAGGGCCAGGGAAAGAACCGGAGAGATGCCCAGATTCCAGGGGGTGAATTTCTGAAATCCAAAGAGAAAGGAACAAGGCGAGACACGAGAAGAAAGTTAGGAAGTTAAAAGATTAAAAAAAAAAAAAAAATTGGAAAATAGTTTCTCACCGAAGTGCAGACAAACAAATGGCATGGCATGAGCTGAAGGGCAGAGAGCTGGACCAAAGCTTGCCAACTTGATCCTCACTGAAATTGCAAGATTTCATTTCCTTTCATGACATGAAATTCTTCATTTCATTTCATGCAGAGAAAAGGGCTGAAAAAAAAAGGAAAAATTTGTCACAAAAGTTCAAACAAGCAAATGGCATGGCATGAGCTGAAGTGCAGAGAACTGGCCCAAAGCTTGCCAACTTGATCCTCACTGAAATCGCAAGATTTCATTTCCTTTCATGACATGAAATTCTTCATTTCATTTCATGCAGAGAAAAGGGCTGGGAAAAAAAAAAAAATTTTCACGGAAGTTCAAACAAGCAAATGGCATGGCATGGACTGGCCGAAAGCTTGCCAGCTTGATCCTCACTGAAATCGCAAGATTTCATTTCCTTTCATGAAATTCATGAAATGAATTTCATGAAAGGAAATGAAATCCCAAATTCAGAGAAGAAGTGGAACAAGCACTTGGGACAGGAGATATGATCAAAGAAAAGGTGAGCGGAAAAAACGGCAGCATTTGGAAATGCAGCATATGGAAGGCAATGCATTGGGATGAAATGAGGGCCAGGGAAAAAACCGGAGAGATGCCCAGATTCTAGGGGGTGAATTTCTGAAATCCAAAGAGAAAGGAACAAGGCGAGACGCGAGAAGAAAGTGAGGAAGGGAAGGGCTCAAAAAAAAAAAAAATCGGAAAATAATTTGTCACCAAAGTTCAGACAAGCAAATGGCATGGCATGAGCTGAAGGGCAGAGAGCTGGACCAAAGCTTGCCAACTTGATCCTCACTGAAATTGCAAGATTTCCTTTCCTTTCATGACATGAAATTCTTCATTTCATTTCATGCAGGGAAAAGGGCTGAAAAAAAAAGGAAAATTTGTCACAAAAGTTCAAACAAGCAAATGGCATGGCATGAGCTGAAGTGCAGAGAACTGGCCCAAAGCTTGCCAGCTTGATCCTCACTGAAATTGCAAGATTTCTTTTCCTTTCCTGAAATGAATTTCATGAAAGGAAATGAAATCCCAAATTCAGAGAAGAAGTGTAACAAGCACTTGGGACAGGAGATATGATCAAAGAAAAGGTGAGCGGAAAAAACGGCAGCATTTGGAAATGCAGCATATGGAAGGCAATGCATTGGGATGAAATGAGGGCCAGGGAAAAAACCGGAGAGATGCCCAGATTCTAGGGGGTGAATTTCTGAAATCCAAAGAGAAAGGAACAAGGCGAGACGCGAGAAGAAAGTGAGGAAGGTAAGGGATAAAAAAAAAAATAAATCGGAAAATAGTTTCTCACCGAAGTTCAGACAAGCAAATGGCATGGCATGAGCTGAAGGGCAGAGAGCTGGACCAAAGCTTGCCAACTTGATCCTCACTGAAATTGCAAGATTTCATTTCCTTTCATGACATGAAATTCTTCATTTCATTTCATGCAGGGAAAAGGGCTGAAAAAAAATGGAAAAATTTGTCACAAAAGTTCAAACAAGCAAATGGCATGGCATGAGCTGAAGTGCAGAGAACTGGCCCAAAGCTTGCCAACTTGATCCTCACTGAAATCGCAAGATTTCATTTCCTTTCATGACATGAAATTCTTCATTTCATTTCATGCAGAGAAAAGGGCTGGGAAAAAAAAAAAAATTTTCACGGAAGTTCAAACAAGCAAATGGCATGGCATGGACTGGCCGAAAGCTTGCCAGCTTGATCCTCACTGAAATCGCAAGATTTCATTTCCTTTCATGAAATTCATGAAATTAATTTCATGAAAGGAAATGAAATCCCAAATTCAGAGAAGAAGTGGAACAAGCACTTGGGACAGGAGATATGATCAAAGAAAAGGTGAGCGGAAAAAACGGCAGCATTTGGAAATGCAGCATATGGAAGGCAATGCATTGGGATGAAATGAGGGCCAGGGAAAAAACCGGAGAGATGCCCAGATTCTAGGGGGTGAATTTCTGAAATCCAAAGAGAAAGGAACAAGGCGAGACGCGAGAAGAAAGTGAGGAAGGGAAGGGCTCAAAAAAAAAAAAAATCGGAAAATAATTTGTCACCAAAGTTCAGACAAGCAAATGGCATGGCATGAGCTGAAGGGCAGAGAGCTGGACCAAAGCTTGCCAACTTGATCCTCACTGAAATTGCAAGATTTCCTTTCCTTTCATGACATGAAATTCTTCATTTCATTTCATGCAGGGAAAAGGGCTGAAAAAAAAAGGAAAATTTGTCACAAAAGTTCAAACAAGCAAATGGCATGGCATGAGCTGAAGTGCAGAGAACTGGCCCAAAGCTTGCCAGCTTGATCCTCACTGAAATTGCAAGATTTCTTTTCCTTTCATGAAATGAATTTCATGAAAGGAAATGAAATCCCAAATTCAGAGAAGAAGTGGAACAAGCACTTGGGACAGGAGATATGATCAAAGAAAAGGTGAGCGGAAAAAACGGCAGCATTTGGAAATGCAGCATATGGAAGGCAATGCATTGGGATGAAATGAGGGCCAGGGAAAGAACCGGAGAGATGCCCAGATTCCAGGGGGTGAATTTCTGAAATCCAAAGAGAAAGGAACAAGGCGAGACACGAGAAGAAAGTGAGGAAGTTAAAAGATTAAAAAAAAAAAAAAATTGGAAAATAGTTTCTCACCGAAGTGCAGACAAACAAATGGCATGGCATGAGCTGAAGGGCAGAGAGCTGGACCAAAGCTTGCCAACTTGATCCTCACTGAAATTGCAAGATTTCATTTCCTTTCATGACATGAAATCCTTCATTTCATTTCATGCAGGGAAAAGGGCTGAAAAAAAAAGGAAAAATTTGTCACAAAAGTTCAAACAAGCAAATGGCATGGCATGAGCTGAAGTGCAGAGAACTGGCCCAAAGCTTGCCAGCTTGATCCTCACTGAAATCGCAAGATTTCATTTCCTTTCCTGAAATTCATGAAATGAATTTCAGGAAAGGAAATGAAATCCCAAATTCAGAGAAGAAGAGTAACAAGCACTTGGGACAGGAGATATGATCAAAGAAAAGGTGAGCGGAAAAAACGGCAGCATTTGGAAATGCAGCATATGGAAGGCAATGCATTGGGATGAAATGAGGGCCAGGGAAAAAACCGGAGAGATGCCCAGATTCTAGGGGGTGAATTTCTGAAATCCAAAGAGAAAGGAACAAGGCGAGACGCGAGAAGAAAGTGAGGAAGGGAAGGGCTCAAAAAAAAAAAAATCGGAAAAAAATTTGTCACCAAAGTTCAGACAAGCAAATGGCATGGCATGAGCTGAAGGGCAGAGAGCTGGACCAAAGCTTGCCAACTTGATCCTCACTGAAATTGCAAGATTTCTTTTCCTTTCCTGAAATGAATTTCATGAAAGGAAATGAAATCCCAAATTCAGAGAAGAAGTGTAACAAGCACTTGGGACAGGAGATATGATCAAAGAAAAGGTGAGCGGAAAAAACGGCAGCATTTGGAAATGCAGCATATGGAAGGCAATGCATTGGGATGAAATGAGGGCCAGGGAAAAAACCGGAGAGATGCCCAGATTCTAGGGGGTGAATTTCTGAAATCCAAAGAGAAAGGAACAAGGCGAGACGCGAGAAGAAAGTGAGGAAGGTAAGGGATAAAAAAAAAAATAAATCGGAAAATAGTTTCTCACCGAAGTTCAGACAAGCAAATGGCATGGCATGAGCTGAAGGGCAGAGAGCTGGACCAAAGCTTGCCAACTTGATCCTCACTGAAATTGCAAGATTTCCTTTCCTTTCATGACATGAAATTCTTCATTTCATTTCATGCAGGGAAAAGGGCTGAAAAAAAAAGGAAAAATTTGTCACAAAAGTTCAAACAAGCAAATGGCATGGCATGAGCTGAAGTGCAGAGAACTGGCCCAAAGCTTGCCAGCTTGATCCTCACTGAAATCGCAAGATTTAATTTCCTTTCATGAAATGAATTTCATGAAAGGAAATGAAATCCCAAATTCAGAGAAGAAGTGGAACAAGCACTTGGGACAGGAGATATGATCAAAGAAAAGGTGAGCAGAAAAAACGGCAGCATTTGGAAATGCAGCATATGGAAGGCAATGCATTGGGATGAAATGAGGGCCAGGGAAAGAACCGGAGAGATGCCCAGATTCCAGGGGGTGAATTTCTGAAATCCAAAGAGAAAGGAACAAGGCGAGACACGAGAAGAAAGTTAGGAAGTTAAAAGATTAAAAAAAAAAAAAAAATTGGAAAATAGTTTCTCACCGAAGTGCAGACAAACAAATGGCATGGCATGAGCTGAAGGGCAGAGAGCTGGACCAAAGCTTGCCAACTTGATCCTCACTGAAATTGCAAGATTTCATTTCCTTTCATGACATGAAATTCTTCATTTCATTTCATGCAGGGAAAAGGGCTGAAAAAAAAAGGAAAAATTTGTCACAAAAGTTCAAACAAGCAAATGGCATGGCATGAGCTGAAGTGCAGAGAACTGGCCCAAAGCTTGCCAACTTGATCCTCACTGAAATCGCAAGATTTCATTTCCTTTCATGACATGAAATTCTTCATTTCATTTCATGCAGAGAAAAGGGCTGGGAAAAAAAAAAAAATTGTCACGGAAGTTCAAACAAGCAAATGGCATGGCATGGACTGGCCGAAAGCTTGCCAGCTTGATCCTCACTGAAATCGCAAGATTTCATTTCCTTTCATGAAATGAATTTCATGAAAGGAAATGAAATCCCAAATTCAGAGAAGAAGTGTAACAAGCACTTGGAACAGGAGATATGATCAAAGAAATGGTGAGCGGAAAAACGGCAGCATTTGGAAATGCAGCATATGGAAGGCAATGCATTGGGATGAGATGAGGGGCAGGGAAAAAACCGGAGAGATGCCCAGATTCTAGGGGGTGAATTTCTGAAATCCAAAGAGAAAGGAACAAGGCGAGACGCGAGAAGAAAGTGAGGAAGGGAAGGGCTCAAAAAAAAAAAATCGGAAAATAATTTGTCACCAAAGTTCAGACAAGCAAATGGCATGGCATGAGCTGAAGGGCAGAGAGCTGGACCAAAGCTTGCCAACTTGATCCTCACTGAAATTGCAAGATTTCTTTTCCTTTCATGACATGAAATTCTTCATTTCATTTCATGCAGGGAAAAGGGCTGAAAAAAAAAGGAAAAATTTGTCACAAAAGTTCAAACAAGCAAATGGCATGGCATGAGTTGAAGTGCATAGAACTGGCCCAAAGCTTGCCAGCTTGATCCTCACTGAAATCGCAAGATTTCATTTCCTTTCATGAAATGAATTTCATGAAAGGAAATGAAATCCCAAATTCAGAGAAGAAGTGTAACAAGCACTTGGGACAGGAGATATGATCAAAGAAAAGGTGAGCGGAAAAAACGGCAGCATTTGGAAATGCAGCATATGGAAGGCAATGCATTGGGATGAAATGAGGGCCAGGGAAAAAACCGGAGAGATGCCCAGATTCTAGGGGGTGAATTTCTGAAATCCAAAGAGAAAGGAACAAGGCGAGACGCGAGAAGAAAGTGAGGAAGGGAAGGGCTCAAAAAAAAAAAAAATCGGAAAATAATTTGTCAACAAAGTACAGACAAGCAAATGGCATGGCATGAGCTGAAGGGCAGAGAGCTGGACCAAAGCTTGCAACTTGATCCTCACTGAAATTGCAAGGTTTCTTTTCCTTTCATGACATGAAATTCTTCATTTCATTTCATGCAGGGAAAAGGGCTGAAAAAAAAAGGAAAAATTTGTCACAAAAGTTCAAACAAGCAAATGGCATGGCATGAGCTGAAGTGCAGAGAACTGGCCGAAAGATTGCCAGCTTGATCCTCACTGAAATCGCAAGATTTCATTTCCTTTCATGAAATGACTTTCATGAAAGGAAATGAAATCCCAAATTCAGAGAAGAAGTGTAACAAGCACTTGGGACAGGAGATATGATCAAAGAAATGGTGAGCGGAAAAAACGGCAGCATTTGGAAATGCAGCATATGGAAGGCAATGCATTGGGATGAAATGAGGGCCAGGGAAAAAACCGGAGAGATGCCCAGATTCTAGGGGGTGAATTTCTGAAATCCAAAGAGAAAGGAACAAGGCGAGACGCGAGAAGAAAGTGAGGAAGGGAAGGGCTCAAAAAAAAAAAAAATCGGAAAATAATTTGTCAACAAAGTACAGACAAGCAAATGGCATGGCATGAGCTGAAGGGCAGAGAGCTGGACCAAAGCTTGCAACTTGATCCTCACTGAAATTGCAAGGTTTCTTTTCCTTTCATGACATGAAATTCTTCATTTCATTTCATGCAGGGAAAAGGGCTGAAAAAAAAAGGAAAAATTTGTCACAAAAGTTCAAACAAGCAAATGGCATGGCATGAGCTGAAGTGCAGAGTACTGGCCGAAAGATTGCCAGCTTGATCCTCACTGAAATCGCAAGATTTCATTTCCTTTCATGAAATGACTTTCATGAAAGGAAATGAAATCCCAAATTCAGAGAAGAAGTGTAACAAGCACTTGGGACAGGAGATATGATCAAAGAAATGGTGAGCGGAAAAAACGGCAGCATTTGGAAATGCAGCATATGGAAGGCAATGCATTGGGATGAAATGAGGGCCAGGGAAAAAACCGGAGAGATGCCCAGATTCTAGGGGGTGAATTTCTGAAATCCAAAGAGAAAGGAACAGGGCGAGACACGAGAAGAAAGTGAGGAAGTTAAAAGATTAAAAAAAAAAAAAAAATTGGAAAATAATTTCTCACCGAAGTGCAGACAAACAAATGGCATGGCATGAGCTGAAGGGCAGAGAGCTGGACCAAAGCTTGCCAACTTGATCCTCACTGAAATTGCAAGATTTCCTTTCCTTTCATGACATGAAATTCTTCATTTCATTTCATGCAGGGAAAAGGGCTGAAAAAAAAAGGAAAATTTGTCACAAAAGTTCAAACAAGCAAATGGCATGGCATGAGCTGAAGTGCAGAGAACTGGCCCAAAGCTTGCCAGCTTGATCCTCACTGAAATTGCAAGATTTCTTTTCCTTTCATGAAATGAATTTCATGAAAGGAAATGAAATCCCAAATTCAGAGAAGAAGTGTAACAAGCACTTGGGACAGGAGATATGATCAAAGAAAAGGTGAGCGGAAAAAACGGCAGCATTTGGAAATGCAGCATATGGAAGGCAATGCATTGGGATGAGATGAGGGGCAGGGAAAAAACCGGAGAGATGCCCAGATTCTAGGGGGTGAATTTCTGAAATCCAAAGAGAAAGGAACAAGGCGAGACGCGAGATGAAAGTGAGGAAGGGAAGGGATAAAAAAAAAAAAAAAAATCGGAAAATAATTTGTCACCAAAGTTCAGACAAGCAAATGGCATGGCATGAGCTGAAGGGCAGAGAGCTGGACCAAAGCTTGCCAACTTGATCCTCACTGAAATTGCAAGATTTCCTTTCCTTTCATGACATGAAATTCTTCATTTCATTTCATGCAGGGAAAAGGGCTGAAAAAAAAAGGAAAAATTTGTCACAAAAGTTCAAACAAACAAATGGCATGGCATGAGCTGAAGTGCAGAGAACTGGCCCAAAGCTTGCCAGCTTGATCCTCACTGAAATCGCAAGATTTCATTTCCTTTCCTGAAATTCATGAAATGAATTTCAGGAAAGGAAATGAAATCCCAAATTCAGAGAAGAAGAGTAACAAGCACTTGGGACAGGAGATATGATCAAAGAAAAGGTGAGCGGAAAAAACGGCAGCATTTGGAAATGCAGCATATGGAAGGCAATGCATTGGGATGAAATGAGGGCCAGGGAAAAAACCGGAGAGATGCCCAGATTCTAGGGGGTGAATTTCTGAAATCCAAAGAGAAAGGAACAAGGCGAGACGCGTGAAGAAAGTGAGGAAGGGAAGGGCTCAGAAAAAAAAAATCGGAAAATAATTTGTCACCAAAGTTCAGACAAGCAAATGGCATGGCATGAGCTGAAGGGCAGAGAGCTGGACCAAAGCTTGCCAACTTGATCCTCACTGAAATTGCAAGATTTCCTTTCCTTTTATGACATGAAATTCTTCATTTCATTTCATGCAGGGAAAAGGGCTGAAAAAAAAAGGAAAAATTTGTCACAAAAGTTCAAACAAACAAATGGCATGGCATGAGCTGAAGTGCAGAGAACTGGCCCAAAGCTTGCCAGCTTGATCCTCACTGAAATCGCAAGATTTCATTTCCTTTCATGAAATGAATTTCATGAAAGGAAATGAAATCCCAAATTCAGAGAAGAAGTGTAACAAGCACTTGGGACAGGAGATATGATCAAAGAAAAGGTGAGCGGAAAAAACGGCAGCATTTGGAAATGCAGCATATGGAAGGCAATGCATTGGGATGAAATGAGGGCCAGGGAAAAAACCGGAGAGATGCCCAGATTCTAGGGGGTGAATTTCTGAAATCCAAAGAGAAAGGAACAAGGCGAGACGCGAGATGAAAGTGAGGAAGGGAAGGGATAAAAAAAAAAAAAAAAATCGGAAAATAATTTGTCACCAAAGTTCAGACAAGCAAATGGCATGGCATGAGCTGAAGGGCAGAGAGCTGGACCAAAGCTTGCCAACTTGATCCTCACTGAAATTGCAAGATTTCCTTTCCTTTCATGACATGAAATTCTTCATTTCATTTCATGCAGAGAAAAGGGCTGAAAAAAAAAGGAAAAATTTGTCACAAAAGTTCAAACAAGCAAATGGCATGGCATGAGCTGAAGTGCAGAGAACTGGCCCAAAGCTTGCCAGCTTGATCCTCACTGAAATGGCAAGATTTCATTTCCTTTCATGAAATTCATGAAATGAATTTCATGAAAGGAAATGAAATCCCAAATTCAGAGAAGAAGTGTAACAAGCACTTGGGACAGGAGATATGATCAAAGAAAAGGTGAGCGGAAAAAACAGCAGCATTTGGAAATGCAGCATATGGAAGGCAATGCATTGGGATGAAATGAGGGCCAGGGAAAAAACCGGAGAGATGCCCAGATTCTAGGGGGTGAATTTCTGAAATCCAAAGAGAAAGGAACAAGGCGAGACGCGAGATGAAAGTGAGGAAGGGAAGGGATAAAAAAAAAAAAAAAAATCGGAAAATAATTTGTCACCAAAGTTCAGACAAGCAAATGGCATGGCATGAGCTGAAGGGCAGAGAGCTGGACCAAAGCTTGCCAACTTGATCCTCACTGAAATTGCAAGATTTCCTTTCCTTTCATGACATGAAATTCTTCATTTCATTTCATGCAGAGAAAAGGGCTGAAAAAAAAAGGAAAAATTTGTCACAAAAGTTCAAACAAGCAAATGGCATGGCATGAGCTGAAGTGCAGAGAACTGGCCGAAAGATTGCCAGCTTGATCCTCACTGAAATCGCAAGATTTCATTTCCTTTCATGAAATTCATGAAATGAATTTCATGAAAGGAAATGAAATCCCAAATTCAGAGAAGAAGTGGAACAAGCACTTGGGACAGGAGATATGATCAAAGAAAAGGTGAGCGGAAAAAACGGCAGCATTTGGAAATGCAGCATATGGAAGGCAATGCATTGGGATGAAATGAGGGCCAGGGAAAGAACCGGAGAGATGCCCAGATTCCAGGGGGTGAATTTCTGAAATCCAAAGAGAAAGGAACAAGGCGAGACACGAGAAGAAAGTGAGGAAGTTAAAAGATTAAAAAAAAAAAAAATTGGAAAATAGTTTCTCACCGAAGTGCAGACAAACAAATGGCATGGCATGAGCTGAAGGGCAGAGAGCTGGACCAAAGCTTGCCAACTTGATCCTCACTGAAATTGCAAGATTTCATTTCCTTTCATGACATGAAATTCTTCATTTCATTTCATGCAGGGAAAAGGGCTGAAAAAAAAAGGAAAAATTTGTCACAAAAGTTCAAACAAGCAAATGGCATGGCATGAGCTGAAGTGCAGAGAACTGGCCCAAAGCTTGCCAACTTGATCCTCACTGAAATCGCAAGATTTCATTTCCTTTCATGACATGAAATTCTTCATTTCATTTCATGCAGAGAAAAGGGCTGGGAAAAAAAAAAAAATTGGCACGGAAATTCAAACAAGCAAATGGCATGGCATGGACTGGCCGAAAGCTTGCCAGCTTGATCCTCACTGAAATCGCAAGATTTCATTTCCTTTCATGAAATGAATTTCATGAAAGGAAATGAAATCCCAAATTCAGAGAAGAAGTGTAACAAGCACTTGGAACAGGAGATATGATCAAAGAAATGGTGAGCGGAAAAACGGCAGCATTTGGAAATGCAGCATATGGAAGGCAATGCATTGGGATGAGATGAGGGCCAGGGAAAAAACCGGAGAGATGCCCAGATTCTAGGGGGTGAATTTCTGAAATCCAAAGAGAAAGGAACAAGGCGAGACGCGAGAAGAAAGTGAGGAAGGGAAGGGCTCAAAAAAAAAAAATCGGAAAATAATTTGTCACCAAAGTTCAGACAAGCAAATGGCATGGCATGAGCTGAAGGGCAGAGAGCTGGACCAAAGCTTGCCAACTTGATCCTCACTGAAATTGCAAGATTTCTTTTCCTTTCATGACATGAAATTCTTCATTTCATTTCATGCAGGGAAAAGGGCTGAAAAAAAAAGGAAAAATTTGTCACAAAAGTTCAAACAAGCAAATGGCATGGCATGAGTTGAAGTGCATAGAACTGGCCCAAAGCTTGCCAGCTTGATCCTCACTGAAATCGCAAGATTTCATTTCCTTTCATGAAATGAATTTCATGAAAGGAAATGAAATCCCAAATTCAGAGAAGAAGTGTAACAAGCACTTGGGACAGGAGATATGATCAAAGAAAAGGTGAGCGGAAAAAACGGCAGCATTTGGAAATGCAGCATATGGAAGGCAATGCATTGGGATGAAATGAGGGCCAGGGAAAAAACCGGAGAGATGCCCAGATTCTAGGGGGTGAATTTCTGAAATCCAAAGAGAAAGGAACAAGGCGAGACGCGAGAAGAAAGTGAGGAAGGGAAGGGCTCAAAAAAAAAAAAAATCGGAAAATAATTTGTCAACAAAGTACAGACAAGCAAATGGCATGGCATGAGCTGAAGGGCAGAGAGCTGGACCAAAGCTTGCCAACTTGATCCTCACTGAAATTGCAAGATTTCCTTTCATGACATGAAATTCTTCATTTCATTTCATGCAGGGAAAAGGGCTGAAAAAAAAAGGAAAAATTTGTCACAAAAGTTCAAACAAGCAAATGGCATGGCATGAGCTGAAGTGCAGAGAACTGGCCGAAAGATTGCCAGCTTGATCCTCACTGAAATCGCAAGATTTCATTTCCTTTCATGAAATGACTTTCATGAAAGGAAATGAAATCCCAAATTCAGAGAAGAAGTGTAACAAGCACTTGGGACAGGAGATATGATCAAAGAAAAGGTGAGCGGAAAAAACGGCAGCATTTGGAAATGCAGCATATGGAAGGCAATGCATTGGGATGAAATGAGGGCCAGGGAAAAAACCGGAGAGATGCCCAGATTCTAGGGGGTGAATTTCTGAAATCCAAAGAGAAAGGAACAAGGCGAGACGCGAGATGAAAGTGAGGAAGGGAAGGGATAAAAAAAAAAAAAAAATCGGAAAATAATTTGTCACCAAAGTTCAGACAAGCAAATGGCATGGCATGAGCTGAAGGGCAGAGAGCTGGACCAAAGCTTGCCAACTTGATCCTCACTGAAATTGCAAGATTTCCTTTCCTTTCATGACATGAAATTCTTCATTTCATTTCATGCAGAGAAAAGGGCAGAAAAAAAAAGGAAAAATTTGTCACAAAAGTTCAAACAAGCAAATGGCATGGCATGAGCTGAAGTGCAGAGAACTGGCCCAAAGCTTGCCAGCTTGATCCTCACTGAAATGGCAAGATTTCATTTCCTTTCATGAAATTCATGAAATGAATTTCATGAAAGGAAATGAAATCCCAAATTCAGAGAAGAAGTGTAACAAGCACTTGGGACAGGAGATATGATCAAAGAAAAGGTGAGCGGAAAAAACGGCAGCATTTGGAAATGCAGCATATGGAAGGCAATGCATTGGGATGAAATGAGGGCCAGGGAAAGAACCGGAGAGATGCCCAGATTCCAGGGGGTGAATTTCTGAAATCCAAAGAGAAAGGAACAAGGCGAGACACGAGAAGAAAGTGAGGAAGTTAAAAGATTAAAAAAAAAAAAAAATTGGAAAATAGTTTCTCACCGAAGTGCAGACAAACAAATGGCATGGCATGAGCTGAAGGGCAGAGAGCTGGACCAAAGCTTGCCAACTTGATCCTCACTGAAATTGCAAGATTTCATTTCCTTTCATGACATGAAATTCTTCATTTCATTTCATGCAGGGAAAAGGGCTGAAAAAAAAAGGAAAAATTTGTCACAAAAGTTCAAACAAGCAAATGGCATGGCATGAGCTGAAGTGCAGAGAACTGGCCCAAAGCTTGCCAGCTTGATCCTCACTGAAATCGCAAGATTTCATTTCCTTTCCTGAAATTCATGAAATGAATTTCAGGAAAGGAAATGAAATCCCAAATTCAGAGAAGAAGAGTAACAAGCACTTGGGGCAGGAGATATGATCAAAGAAAAGGTGAGCGGAAAAAACGGCAGCATTTGGAAATGCAGCATATGGAAGGCAATGCATTGGGATGAAATGAGGGCCAGGGAAAAAACCGGAGAGATGCCCAGATTCTAGGGGGTGAATTTCTGAAATCCAAAGAGAAAGGAACAAGGCGAGACGCGAGAAGAAAGTGAGGAAGGGAAGGGCTCAAAAAAACAAATATCGGAAAATAATTTGTCACCAAAGTTCAGACAAGCAAATGGCATGGCATGAGCTGAAGGGCAGAGAGCTGGACCAAAGCTTGCCAACTTGATCCTCACTGAAATTGCAAGATTTCTTTTCCTTTCCTGAAATGAATTTCATGAAAGGAAATGAAATCCCAAATTCAGAGAAGAAGTGTAACAAGCACTTGGGACAGGTGATATGATCAAAGAAAAGGTGAGCGGAAAAAACGGCAGCATTTGGAAATGCAGCATATGGAAGGCAATGCATTGGGATGAAATGAGGGCCAGGGAAAAAACCGGAGAGATGCCCAGATTCTAGGGGGTGAATTTCTGAAATCCAAAGAGAAAGGAACAAGGCGAGACGCGAGAAGAAAGTGAGGAAGGGAAGGGCTCAAAAAAAAAAAAAATCGGAAAATAATTTGTCACCAAAGTTCAGACAAGCAAATGGCATGGCATGAGCTGAAGGGCAGAGAGCTGGACCAAAGCTTGCCAACTTGATCCTCACTGAAATTGCAAGATTTCCTTTCCTTTCATGACATGAAATTCTTCATTTCATTTCATGCAGAGAAAAGGGCTGAAAAAAAAAGGAAAAATTTGTCACAAAAGTTCAAACAAGCAAATGGCATGGCATGAGCTGAAGTGCAGAGAACTGGCCCAAAGCTTGCCAGCTTGATCCTCACTGAAATGGCAAGATTTCATTTCCTTTCATGAAATTCATGAAATGAATTTCATGAAAGGAAATGAAATCCCAAATTCAGAGAAGAAGTGTAACAAGCACTTGGGACAGGAGATATGATCAAAGAAAAGGTGAGCGGAAAAAACAGCAGCATTTGGAAATGCAGCATATGGAAGGCAATGCATTGGGATGAAATGAGAGCCAGGGAAAAAACCGGAGAGATGCCCAGATTCTAGGGGGTGAATTTCTGAAATCCAAAGAGAAAGGAACAAGGCGAGACGCGAGATGAAAGTGAGGAAGGGAAGGGATAAAAAAAAAAAAAAAAATCGGAAAATAATTTGTCACCAAAGTTCAGACAAGCAAATGGCATGGCATGAGCTGAAGGGCAGAGAGCTGGACCAAAGCTTGCCAACTTGATCCTCACTGAAATTGCAAGATTTCCTTTCCTTTCATGACATGAAATTCTTCATTTCATTTCATGCAGGGAAAAGGGCTGAAAAAAAAAGGAAAAATTTGTCACAAAAGTTCAAACAAGCAAATGGCATGGCATGAGCTGAAGTGCAGAGAACTGGCCGAAAGATTGCCAGCTTGATCCTCACTGAAATCGCAAGATTTCATTTCCTTTCATGAAATTCATGAAATGAATTTCATGAAAGGAAATGAAATCCCAAATTCAGAGAAGAAGTGGAACAAGCACTTGGGACAGGAGATATGATCAAAGAAAAGGTGAGCGGAAAAAACGGCAGCATTTGGAAATGCAGCATATGGAAGGCAATGCATTGGGATGAAATGAGGGCCAGGGAAAGAACCGGAGAGATGCCCAGATTCCAGGGGGTGAATTTCTGAAATCCAAAGAGAAAGGAACAAGGCGAGACACGAGAAGAAAGTGAGGAAGTTAAAAGATTAAAAAAAAAAAAAATTGGAAAATAGTTTCTCACCGAAGTGCAGACAAACAAATGGCATGGCATGAGCTGAAGGGCAGAGAGCTGGACCAAAGCTTGCCAACTTGATCCTCACTGAAATTGCAAGATTTCATTTCCTTTCATGACATGAAATTCTTCATTTCATTTCATGCAGGGAAAAGGGCTGAAAAAAAAAGGAAAAATTTGTCACAAAAGTTCAAACAAGCAAATGGCATGGCATGAGCTGAAGTGCAGAGAACTGGCCCAAAGCTTGCCAACTTGATCCTCACTGAAATCGCAAGATTTCATTTCCTTTCATGACATGAAATTCTTCATTTCATTTCATGCAGAGAAAAGGGCTGGGAAAAAAAAAAAAATTGGCACGGAAATTCAAACAAGCAAATGGCATGGCATGGACTGGCCGAAAGCTTGCCAGCTTGATCCTCACTGAAATCGCAAGATTTCATTTCCTTTCATGAAATGAATTTCATGAAAGGAAATGAAATCCCAAATTCAGAGAAGAAGTGTAACAAGCACTTGGAACAGGAGATATGATCAAAGAAATGGTGAGCGGAAAAACGGCAGCATTTGGAAATGCAGCATATGGAAGGCAATGCATTGGGATGAGATGAGGGCCAGGGAAAAAACCGGAGAGATGCCCAGATTCTAGGGGGTGAATTTCTGAAATCCAAAGAGAAAGGAACAAGGCGAGACGCGAGAAGAAAGTGAGGAAGGGAAGGGCTCAAAAAAAAAAAATCGGAAAATAATTTGTCACCAAAGTTCAGACAAGCAAATGGCATGGCATGAGCTGAAGGGCAGAGAGCTGGACCAAAGCTTGCCAACTTGATCCTCACTGAAATTGCAAGATTTCTTTTCCTTTCATGACATGAAATTCTTCATTTCATTTCATGCAGGGAAAAGGGCTGAAAAAAAAAGGAAAAATTTGTCACAAAAGTTCAAACAAGCAAATGGCATGGCATGAGTTGAAGTGCATAGAACTGGCCCAAAGCTTGCCAGCTTGATCCTCACTGAAATCGCAAGATTTCATTTCCTTTCATGAAATGAATTTCATGAAAGGAAATGAAATCCCAAATTCAGAGAAGAAGTGTAACAAGCACTTGGGACAGGAGATATGATCAAAGAAAAGGTGAGCGGAAAAAACGGCAGCATTTGGAAATGCAGCATATGGAAGGCAATGCATTGGGATGAAATGAGGGCCAGGGAAAAAACCGGAGAGATGCCCAGATTCTAGGGGGTGAATTTCTGAAATCCAAAGAGAAAGGAACAAGGCGAGACGCGAGAAGAAAGTGAGGAAGGGAAGGGCTCAAAAAAAAAAAAAATCGGAAAATAATTTGTCAACAAAGTACAGACAAGCAAATGGCATGGCATGAGCTGAAGGGCAGAGAGCTGGACCAAAGCTTGCCAACTTGATCCTCACTGAAATTGCAAGATTTCCTTTCATGACATGAAATTCTTCATTTCATTTCATGCAGGGAAAAGGGCTGAAAAAAAAAGGAAAAATTTGTCACAAAAGTTCAAACAAGCAAATGGCATGGCATGAGCTGAAGTGCAGAGAACTGGCCCAAAGCTTGCCAGCTTGATCCTCACTGAAATGGCAAGATTTCATTTCCTTTCATGAAATTCATGAAATGAATTTCATGAAAGGAAATGAAATCCCAAATTCAGAGAAGAAGTGTAACAAGCACTTGGGACAGGAGATATGATCAAAGAAAAGGTGAGCGGAAAAAACGGCAGCATTTGGAAATGCAGCATATGGAAGGCAATGCATTGGGATGAAATGAGGGCCAGGGAAAGAACCGGAGAGATGCCCAGATTCCAGGGGGTGAATTTCTGAAATCCAAAGAGAAAGGAACAAGGCGAGACACGAGAAGAAAGTGAGGAAGTTAAAAGATTAAAAAAAAAAAAAAATTGGAAAATAGTTTCTCACCGAAGTGCAGACAAACAAATGGCATGGCATGAGCTGAAGGGCAGAGAGCTGGACCAAAGCTTGCCAACTTGATCCTCACTGAAATTGCAAGATTTCCTTTCCTTTCATGACATGAAATTCTTCATTTCATTTCATGCAGGGAAAAGGGCTGAAAAAAAAAGGAAAAATTTGTCACAAAAGTTCAAACAAGCAAATGGCATGGCATGAGCTGAAGTGCAGAGAACTGGCCCAAAGCTTGCCAGCTTGATCCTCACTGAAATCGCAAGATTTCATTTCCTTTCCTGAAATTCATGAAATGAATTTCAGGAAAGGAAATGAAATCCCAAATTCAGAGAAGAAGAGTAACAAGCACTTGGGACAGGAGATATGATCAAAGAAAAGGTGAGCGTAAAAAACGGCAGCATTTGGAAATGCAGCATATGGAAGGCAATGCATTGGGATGAAATGAGGGCCAGGGAAAAAACCGGAGAGATGCCCAGATTCTAGGGGGTGAATTTCTGAAATCCAAAGAGAAAGGAACAAGGCGAGACGCGAGAAGAAAGTGAGGAAGGGAAGGGCTCAAAAAAAAAAAAATCGGAAAATAATTTGTCACCAAAGTTCAGACAAGCAAATGGCATGGCATGAGCTGAAGGGCAGAGAGCTGGACCAAAGCTTGCCAACTTGATCCTCACTGAAATTGCAAGATTTCCTTTCCTTTCATGACATGAAATTCTTCATTTCATTTCATGCAGGGAAAAGGGCTGAAAAAAAAAGGAAAAATTTGTCACAAAAGTTCAAACAAGCAAATGGCATGGCATGAGCTGAAGTGCAGAGAACTGGCCCAAAGCTTGCCAGCTTGAACCTCACTGAAATCGCAAGATTTCATTTCCTTTCATGAAATGAATTTCATGAAAGGAAATGAAATCCCAAATTCAGAGAAGAAGTGTAACAAGCACTTGGGACAGGAGATATGATCAAAGAAAAGGTGAGCGGAAAAAACGGCAGCATTTGGAAATGCAGCATATGGAAGGCAATGCATTGGGATGAAATGAGGGCCAGGGAAAAAACCGGAGAGATGCCCAGATTCCAGGGGGTGAATTTCTGAAATCCAAAGAGAAAGGAACAAGGCGAGACGCGAGAAGAAAGTGAGGAAGGGAAGGGCTCAAAAAAAAAAAAATCGGAAAATAATTTGTCACCAAAGTTCAGACAAGCAAATGGCATGGCATGAGCTGAAGGGCAGAGAGCTGGACCAAAGCTTGCCAACTTGATCCTCACTGAAATTGCAAGATTTCTTTTCCTTTCCTGAAATGAATTTCATGAAAGGAAATGAAATCCCAAATTCAGAGAAGAAGTGTAACAAGCACTTGGGACAGGTGATATGATCAAAGAAAAGGTGAGCGGAAAAAACGGCAGCATTTGGAAATGCAGCATATGGAAGGCAATGCATTGGGATGAAATGAGGGCCAGGGAAAAAACCGGAGAGATGCCCAGATTCTAGGGGGTGAATTTCTGAAATCCAAAGAGAAAGGAACAAGGCGAGACGCGAGAAGAAAGTGAGGAAGGTAAGGGATAAAAAAAAAAATAAATCGGAAAATAGTTTCTCACCGAAGTTCAGACAAGCAAATAGCATGGCATGAGCTGAAGGGCAGAGAGCTGGACCAAAGCTTGCCAACTTGATCCTCACTGAAATTGCAAGATTTCCTTTCCTTTCATGACATGAAACTCTTCATTTCATTTCATGCAGGGAAAAGGGCTGAAAAAAAAAGGAAAAATTTGTCACAAAAGTTCAAACAAGCAAATGGCATGGCATGAGCTGAAGTGCAGAGAACTGGCCCAAAGCTTGCCAGCTTGATCCTCACTGAAATCGCAAGATTTCATTTCCTTTCCTGAAATTCATGAAATGAATTTCAGGAAAGGAAATGAAATCCCAAATTCAGAGAAGAAGAGTAACAAGCACTTGGGACAGGAGATATGATCAAAGAAAAGGTGAGCGGAAAAAACGGCAGCATTTGGAAATGCAGCATATGGAAGGCAATGCATTGGGATGAAATGAGGGCCAGGGAAAAAACCGGAGAGATGCCCAGATTCTAGGGGGTGAATTTCTGAAATCCAAAGAGAAAGGAACAAGGCGAGACGCGTGAAGAAAGTGAGGAAGGGAAGGGCTCAGAAAAAAAAAATCGGAAAATAATTTGTCACCAAAGTTCAGACAAGCAAATGGCATGGCATGAGCTGAAGGGCAGAGAGCTGGACCAAAGCTTGCCAACTTGATCCTCACTGAAATTGCAAGATTTCCTTTCCTTTTATGACATGAAATTCTTCATTTCATTTCATGCAGGGAAAAGGGCTGAAAAAAAAAGGAAAAATTTGTCACAAAAGTTCAAACAAACAAATGGCATGGCATGAGCTGAAGTGCAGAGAACTGGCCCAAAGCTTGCCAGCTTGATCCTCACTGAAATCGCAAGATTTCATTTCCTTTCATGAAATGAATTTCATGAAAGGAAATGAAATCCCAAATTCAGAGAAGAAGTGTAACAAGCACTTGGGACAGGAGATATGATCAAAGAAAAGGTGAGCGGAAAAAACGGCAGCATTTGGAAATGCAGCATATGGAAGGCAATGCATTGGGATGAAATGAGGGCCAGGGAAAAAACCGGAGAGATGCCCAGATTCTAGGGGGTGAATTTCTGAAATCCAAAGAGAAAGGAACAAGGCGAGACGCGAGATGAAAGTGAGGAAGGGAAGGGATAAAAAAAAAAAAAAAATCGGAAAATAATTTGTCACCAAAGTTCAGACAAGCAAATGGCATGGCATGAGCTGAAGGGCAGAGAGCTGGACCAAAGCTTGCCAACTTGATCCTCACTGAAATTGCAAGATTTCCTTTCCTTTCATGACATGAAATTCTTCATTTCATTTCATGCAGAGAAAAGGGCTGAAAAAAAAAGGAAAAATTTGTCACAAAAGTTCAAACAAGCAAATGGCATGGCATGAGCTGAAGTGCAGAGAACTGGCCCAAAGCTTGCCAGCTTGATCCTCACTGAAATGGCAAGATTTCATTTCCTTTCATGAAATTCATGAAATGAATTTCATGAAAGGAAATGAAATCCCAAATTCAGAGAAGAAGTGTAACAAGCACTTGGGACAGGAGATATGATCAAAGAAAAGGTGAGCGGAAAAAACGGCAGCATTTGGAAATGCAGCATATAGAAGGCAATGCATTGGGATGAAATGAGGGCCAGGGAAGGAACCGGAGAGATGCCCAGATTCCAGGGGGTGAATTTCTGAAATCCAAAGAGAAAGGAACAAGGCGAGACACGAGAAGAAAGTGAGGAAGTTAAAAGATTAAAAAAAAAAAAAAATTGGAAAATAGTTTCTCACCGAAGTGCAGACAAACAAATGGCATGGCATGAGCTGAAGGGCAGAGAGCTGGACCAAAGCTTGCCAACTTGATCCTCACTGAAATTGCAAGATTTCATTTCCTTTCATGACATGAAATTCTTCATTTCATTTCATGCAGGGAAAAGGGCTGAAAAAAAAAGGAAAAATTTGTCACAAAAGTTCAAACAAGCAAATGGCATGGCATGAGCTGAAGTGCAGAGAACTGGCCCAAAGCTTGCCAACTTGATCCTCACTGAAATCGCAAGATTTCATTTCCTTTCATGACATGAAATTCTTCATTTCATTTCATGCAGAGAAAAGGGCTGGGAAAAAAAAAAAAATTGGCACGGAAATTCAAACAAGCAAATGGCATGGCATGGACTGGCCGAAAGCTTGCCAGCTTGATCCTCACTGAAATCGCAAGATTTCATTTCCTTTCATGAAATGAATTTCATGAAAGGAAATGAAATCCCAAATTCAGAGAAGAAGTGTAACAAGCACTTGGAACAGGAGATATGATCAAAGAAATGGTGAGCGGAAAAACGGCAGCATTTGGAAATGCAGCATATGGAAGGCAATGCATTGGGATGAGATGAGGGCCAGGGAAAAAACCGGAGAGATGCCCAGATTCTAGGGGGTGAATTTCTGAAATCCAAAGAGAAAGGAACAAGGCGAGACGCGAGAAGAAAGTGAGGAAGGGAAGGGCTCAAAAAAAAAAAATCGGAAAATAATTTGTCACCAAAGTTCAGACAAGCAAATGGCATGGCATGAGCTGAAGGGCAGAGAGCTGGACCAAAGCTTGCCAACTTGATCCTCACTGAAATTGCAAGATTTCTTTTCCTTTCATGACATGAAATTCTTCATTTCATTTCATGCAGGGAAAAGGGCTGAAAAAAAAAGGAAAAATTTGTCACAAAAGTTCAAACAAGCAAATGGCATGGCATGAGTTGAAGTGCATAGAACTGGCCCAAAGCTTGCCAGCTTGATCCTCACTGAAATCGCAAGATTTCATTTCCTTTCATGAAATGAATTTCATGAAAGGAAATGAAATCCCAAATTCAGAGAAGAAGTGTAACAAGCACTTGGGACAGGAGATATGATCAAAGAAAAGGTGAGCGGAAAAAACGGCAGCATTTGGAAATGCAGCATATGGAAGGCAATGCATTGGGATGAAATGAGGGCCAGGGAAAAAACCGGAGAGATGCCCAGATTCTAGGGGGTGAATTTCTGAAATCCAAAGAGAAAGGAACAAGGCGAGACGCGAGAAGAAAGTGAGGAAGGGAAGGGCTCAAAAAAAAAAAAAATCGGAAAATAATTTGTCAACAAAGTACAGACAAGCAAATGGCATGGCATGAGCTGAAGGGCAGAGAGCTGGACCAAAGCTTGCCAACTTGATCCTCACTGAAATTGCAAGATTTCCTTTCATGACATGAAATTCTTCATTTCATTTCATGCAGGGAAAAGGGCTGAAAAAAAAAGGAAAAATTTGTCACAAAAGTTCAAACAAGCAAATGGCATGGCATGAGCTGAAGTGCAGAGAACTGGCCGAAAGATTGCCAGCTTGATCCTCACTGAAATCGCAAGATTTCATTTCCTTTCATGAAATGACTTTCATGAAAGGAAATGAAATCCCAAATTCAGAGAAGAAGTGTAACAAGCACTTGGGACAGGAGATATGATCAAAGAAAAGGTGAGCGGAAAAAACGGCAGCATTTGGAAATGCAGCATATGGAAGGCAATGCATTGGGATGAAATGAGGGCCAGGGAAAAAACCGGAGAGATGCCCAGATTCTAGGGGGTGAATATCTGAAATCCAAAGAGAAAGGAACAAGGCGAGACGCGAGATGAAAGTGAGGAAGGGAAGGGATAAAAAAAAAAAAAAAAATCGGAAAATAATTTGTCACCAAAGTTCAGACAAGCAAATGGCATGGCATGAGCTGAAGGGCAGAGAGCTGGACCAAAGCTTGCCAACTTGATCCTCACTGAAATTGCAAGATTTCCTTTCCTTTCATGACATGAAATTCTTCATTTCATTTCATGCAGAGAAAAGGGCAGAAAAAAAAAGGAAAAATTTGTCACAAAAGTTCAAACAAGCAAATGGCATGGCATGAGCTGAAGTGCAGAGAACTGGCCCAAAGCTTGCCAGCTTGATCCTCACTGAAATGGCAAGATTTCATTTCCTTTCATGAAATTCATGAAATGAATTTCATGAAAGGAAATGAAATCCCAAATTCAGAGAAGAAGTGTAAAAAGCACTTGGGACAGGAGATATGATCAAAGAAAAGGTGAGCGGAAAAAACGGCAGCATTTGGAAATGCAGCATATGGAAGGCAATGCATTGGGATGAAATGAGGGCCAGGGAAAGAACCGGAGAGATGCCCAGATTCCAGGGGGTGAATTTCTGAAATCCAAAGAGAAAGGAACAAGGCGAGACACGAGAAGAAAGTGAGGAAGTTAAAAGATTAAAAAAAAAAAAAAATTGGAAAATAGTTTCTCACCGAAGTGCAGACAAACAAATGGCATGGCATGAGCTGAAGGGCAGAGAGCTGGACCAAAGCTTGCCAACTTGATCCTCACTGAAATTGCAAGATTTCCTTTCCTTTCATGACATGAAATTCTTCATTTCATTTCATGCAGGGAAAAGGGCTGAAAAAAAAAGGAAAAATTTGTCACAAAAGTTCAAACAAGCAAATGGCATGGCATGAGCTGAAGTGCAGAGAACTGGCCCAAAGCTTGCCAGCTTGATCCTCACTGAAATCGCAAGATTTCATTTCCTTTCCTGAAATTCATGAAATGAATTTCAGGAAAGGAAATGAAATCCCAAATTCAGAGAAGAAGAGTAACAAGCACTTGGGACAGGAGATATGATCAAAGAAAAGGTGAGCGGAAAAAACGGCAGCATTTGGAAATGCAGCATATGGAAGGCAATGCATTGGGATGAAATGAGGGCCAGGGAAAAAACCGGAGAGATGCCCAGATTCTAGGGGGTGAATTTCTGAAATCCAAAGAGAAAGGAACAAGGCGAGACGCGAGAAGAAAGTGAGGAAGGGAAGGGCTCAAAAAAAAAAAAATCGGAAAATAATTTGTCACCAAAGTTCAGACAAGCAAATGGCATGGCATGAGCTGAAGGGCAGAGAGCTGGACCAGAGCTTGCCAACTTGATCCTCACTGAAATTGCAAGATTTCTTTTCCTTTCCTGAAATGAATTTCATGAAAGGAAATGAAATCCCAAATTCAGAGAAGAAGTGTAACAAGCACTTGGGACAGGTGATATGATCAAAGAAAAGGTGAGCGGAAAAAACGGCAGCATTTGGAAATGCAGCATATGGAAGGCAATGCATTGGGATGAAATGAGGGCCAGGGAAAAAACCGGAGAGATGCCCAGATTCTAGGGGGTGAATTTCTGAAATCCAAAGAGAAAGGAACAAGGCGAGACGCGAGAAGAAAGTGAGGAAGGTAAGGGATAAAAAAAAAAATAAATCGGAAAATAGTTTCTCACCGAAGTTCAGACAAGCAAATGGCATGGCATGAGCTGAAGGGCAGAGAGCTGGACCAAAGCTTGCCAACTTGATCCTCACTGAAATTGCAAGATTTCCTTTCCTTTCATGACATGAAACTCTTCATTTCATTTCATGCAGGGAAAAGGGCTGAAAAAAAAAGGAAAAATTTGTCACAAAAGTTCAAACAAGCAAATGGCATGGCATGAGCTGAAGTGCAGAGAACTGGCCCAAAGCTTGCCAGCTTGATCCTCACTGAAATCGCAAGATTTCATTTCCTTTCATGAAATTCATGAAATGAATTTCAGGAAAGGAAATGAAATCCCAAATTCAGAGAAGAAGAGTAACAAGCACTTGGGACAGGAGATATGATCAAAGAAAAGGTGAGCGGAAAAAACGGCAGCATTTGGAAATGCAGCATATGGAAGGCAATGCATTGGGATGAAATGAGGGCCAGGGAAAAAACCGGAGAGATGCCCAGATTCTAGGGGGTGAATTTCTGAAATCCAAAGAGAAAGGAACAAGGCGAGACGCGAGAAGAAAGTGAGGAAGGGAAGGGATAAAAAAAAAAAAAAAAATCGGAAAATCATTTGTCACCAAAGTTCAGACAAGGAAATGGCATGGCATGAGCTGAAGGGCAGAGAGCTGGACCAAAGCTTGCCAACTTGATCCTCACTGAAATTGCAAGATTTCCTTTCCTTTCATGACATGAAATTCTTCATTTCATTTCATGCAGGGAAATGGGCTGAAAAAAAAAGGAAAAATTTGTCACAAAAGTTCAAACAAGCAAATGGCATGGCATGAGCTGAAGTGCAGAGAACTGGCCCAAAGCTTGCCAGCTTGATCCTCACTGAAATCGCAAGATTTCATTTCCTTTCATGAAATGAATTTCATGAAAGGAAATGAAATCCCAAATTCAGAGAAGAAGTGTAACAAGCACTTGGGACAGGAGATATGATCAAAGAAAAGGTGAGCGGAAAAAACGGCAGCATTTGGAAATGCAGCATATGGAAGGCAATGCATTGGGATGAAATGAGGGCCAGGGAAAAAACCGGAGAGATGCCCAGATTCTAGGGGGTGAATTTCTGAAATCCAAAGAGAAAGGAACAAGGCGAGACGCGAGAAGAAAGTGAGGAAGGGAAGGGATTAAAAAAAAAAAAAATCGGAAAATAGTTTCTCACCGAAGTTCAGACAAGTAAATGGCATGGCATGAGCTGAAGGGCAGAGAGCTGGACCAAAGCTTGCCAACTTGATCCTCACTGAAATTGCAAGATTTCCTTTCCTTTCATGACATGAAATTCTTCATTTCATTTCATGCAGGGAAAAGGGCTGAAAAAAAAAGAAAATTTGTCACTGAAGTTCAAACAAGCAAATGGCATGTCATGAGATGAAGGGCAGAGAGCTGGACCAAAGCTTGCCAACTTGATCCTCACTGAAATCGCAAGATTTCATTTCCTTTCATGAAATTCATGAAATGAATTTCATGAAAGGAAATGAAATCCCAAATTCAGAGAAGAAGTGTAACAAGCACTTGGGACAGGAGATATGATCAAAGAAAAGGTAGCAGAAAAAACGGCAGCATTTGGAAATGCAGCATATGGAAGGCAATGCATTGGGATGAAATGAGGGCCAGGGAAAAAACCGGAGAAATGCCCAGATTCTAGGGGGTGAATTTCTGAAATCCAAAGAGAAAGGAACAAGGCGAGACGCGAGAAGAAAGTGAGGAAGGGAAGGGATAACAAAAAAAAAAAAAAAATCGGAAAATTATTTGTCACCAAAGCTCAGACAAGCAAATGGCATGGCATGAGCTGAAGGGCAGAGAGCTGGACCAAAGCTTGCCAACTTGATCCTCACTGAAATTGCAAGATTTCCTTTCCTTTCATGACATGATATTCTTCATTTCATTTCATGCAGGGAAAAGGGCTGAAAAAAAAAGGAAAAATTTGTCACAAAAGTTCAAACAAGCAAATGGCATGGCATGAGCTGAAGTGCAGAGAACTGGCCCAAAGCTTGCCAGCTTGATCCTCACTGAAATCGCAAGATTTCATTTCCTTTCCTGAAATTCATGAAATGAATTTCATGAAAGGAAATGAAATCCCAAATTCAGAGAAGAAGAGTAACAAGCACTTGGGACAGGAGATATGATCAAAGAAAAGGTGAGCGGAAAAAACGGCAGCATTTGGAAATGCAGCATATGGAAGGCAATGCATTGGGATGAAATGAGGGCCAGGGAAAAAACCGGAGAGATGCCCAGATTCTAGGGGGTGAATTTCTGAAATCCAAAGAGAAAGGAACAAGGCGAGACGCGAGAAGAAAGTGAGGAAGGGAAGGGATAAAAAAAAAAAAAAAAATCGGAAAATCATTTGTCACCAAAGTTCAGACAAGTAAATGGCATGGCATGAGCAGAAGGGCAGAGAGCTGGACCAAAGCTTGCCAACTTGATCCTCACTGAAATTGCAAGATTTCCTTTCCTTTCATGACATGAAATTCTTCATTTCATTTCATGCAGGGAAAAGGGCTGAAAAAAAAAGGAAAAATTTGTCACAAAAGTTCAAACAAGCAAATGGCATGGCATGAGCTGAAGTGAAGAGAACTGGCCCAAAGCTTGCCAGCTTGATCCTCACTGAAATCGCAAGATTTCATTTCCTTTCATGAAATTCATGAAATGAATTTCATGAAAGGAAATGAAATCCCAAATTCAGAGAAGAAGTGTAACAAGCACTTGGGACAGGAGATATGATCAAAGAAAAGGTGAGCAGAAAAAACGGCAGCATTTGGAAATGCAGCATATGGAAGGCAATGCATTGGGATGAAATGAGGGCCAGGGAAAAAACCGGAGAGATGCCCAGATTCTAGGGGGTGAATTTCTGAAATCCAAAGAGAAAGGAACAAGGCGAGACGCGAGAAGAAAGTGAGGAAGGGAAGGGCTCGAAAAAAAAAAAAATCGGAAAATAATTTGTCACCAAAGTTCAGACAAGCAAATGGCATGGCATGAGCTGAAGGGCAGAGAGCTGGACCAAAGCTTGCCAACTTGATCCTCACTGAAATTGCAAGATTTCATTTCCTTTCATGACATGAAATTCTTCATTTCATTTCATGCAGGGAAAAGGGCTGAAAAAAAAAGGAAAAATTTGTCACAAAAGTTCAAACAAGCAAATGGCATGGCATGAGCTGAAGTGAAGAGAACTGGCCCAAAGCTTGCCAGCTTGATCCTCACTGAAATCGCAAGATTTCATTTCCTTTCATGAAATGAATTTCATGAAAGGAAATGAAATCCCAAATTTAGAGAAGAAGTGTAACAAGCACTTGGGACAGGAGATATGATCAAAGAAAAGGTGAGCGTAAAAAACGGCAGCATTTGGAAATGCAGCATATGGAAGGCAATGCATTGGGATGAAATGAGGGCCAGGGAAAAAACCGGAGAGATGCCCAGATTCTAGGGGGTGAATTTCTGAAATCCAAAGAGAAAGGAACAAGGCGAGACGCGAGAAGAAAGTGAGGAAGGGAAGGGATAAAAAAAAAAAAAAAAATCGGAAAATCATTTGTCACCAAAGTTCAGACAAGTAAATGGCATGGCATGAGCTGAAGGGCAGAGAGCTGGACCAAAGCTTGCCAACTTGATCCTCACTGAAATTGCAAGATTTCCTTTCCTTTCATGACATGAAATTCTTCATTTCATTTCATGCAGGGAAAAGGGCTGAAAAAAAAAGAAAATTTGTCACCCAAGTTCAAACAAGCAAATGGCATGGCATGAGCTGAAGTGCAGAGAACTGGCCCAAAGCTTGCCAGCTTGATCCTCACTGAAATCGCAAGATTTCATTTCCTTTCATGAAAGTCATGAAATGAATTTCATGAAAGGAAATGAAATCCCAAATTCAGAGAAGAAGTGTAACAAGCACTTGGGACAGGAGATATGATCAAAGAAAAGGTGAGCAGAAAAAACGGCAGCATTTGGAAATGCAGCATATGGAAGGCAATGCATTGGGATGAAATGAGGGCCAGGGAAAAAACCGGAGAGATGCCCAGATTCTAGGGGGTGAATTTCTGAAATCCAAAGAGAAAGGAACAAGGCGAGACGCGAGAAGAAAGTGAGGAAGGGAAGGGCTCGAAAAAAAAAAAATCGGAAAATAATTTGTCACCAAAGTTCAGACAAGCAAATGGCATGGCATGAACTGAAGGGCAGAGAGCTGGACCAAAGCTTGCCAACTTGATCCTCACTGAAATTGCAAGATTTCCTTTCCTTTCATGACATGAAATTCTTCATTTCATTTCATGCAGGGAAAAGGGCTGAAAAAAAAAGGAAAAATTTGTCACAAAAGTTCAAACAAGCAAATGGCATGGCATGAGCTGAAGTGAAGAGAACTGGCCCAAAGCTTGCCAGCTTGATCCTCACTGAAATCGCAAGATTTCATTTCCTTTCATGAAATGAATTTCATGAAAGGAAATGAAATCCCAAATTCAGAGAAGAAGTGTAACAAGCACTTGGGACAGGAGATATGATCAAAGAAAAGGTGAGCGGAAAAAACGGCAGCATTTGGAAATGCAGCATATGGAAGGCAATGCATTGGGATGAAATGAGGGCCAGGGAAAAAAACGGAGAGATGCCCAGATTCTAGGGGGTGAATTTCTGAAATCCAAAGAGAAAGGAACAAGGCGAGACGCGAGAAGAAAGTGAGGAAGGGAAGGGCTCAAAAAAAAAAAAATCGGAAAAAAATTTGTCACCAAAGTTCAGACAAGCAAATGGCATGGCATGAGCTGAAGGGCAGAGAGCTGGACCAAAGCTTGCCAACTTGATCCTCACTGAAATCGCAAGATTTCATTTCCTTTCATGAAATTCATGAAATGAATTTCATGAAAGGAAATGATATCCCAAATTCAGAGAAGAAGTGTAACAAGCACTTGGGACAGGAGATATGATCAAAGAAAAGGTGAGCGTAAAAAACGGCAGCATTTGGAAATGCAGCATATGGAAGGCAATGCATTGGGATGAAATGAGGGCCAGGGAAAAAACCGGAGAGATGCCCAGATTCTAGGGGGTGAATTTCTGAAATCCAAAGAGAAAGGAACAAGGCGAGACGCGAGAAGAAAGTGAGGAAGGGAAGGGATAAAAAAAAAAATAAATCGGAAAATAGTTTCTCACCGAAGTTCAGACAAGCAAATGGCATGGCATGAGCTGAAGGGCAGAGAGCTGGACCAAAGCTTGCCAACTTGATCCTCACTGAAATTGCAAGATTTCCTTTCCTTTCATGACATGAAACTCTTCATTTCATTTCATGCAGGGAAAAGGGCTGAAAAAAAAAGGAAAAATTTGTCACAAAAGTTCAAACAAGCAAATGGCATGGCATGAGCTGAAGTGCAGAGAACTGGCCCAAAGCTTGCCAGCTTGATCCTCACTGAAATCGCAAGATTTCATTTCCTTTCCTGAAATTCATGAAATGAATTTCAGGAAAGGAAATGAAATCCCAAATTCAGAGAAGAAGAGTAACAAGCACTTGGGACAGGAGATATGATCAAAGAAAAGGTGAGCGGAAAAAACGGCAGCATTTGGAAATGCAGCATATGGAAGGCAATGCATTGGGATGAAATGAGGGCCAGGGAAAAAACCGGAGAGATGCCCAGATTCTAGGGGGTGAATTTCTGAAATCCAAAGAGAAAGGAACAAGGCGAGACGCGAGAAGAAAGTGAGGAAGGGAAGGGCTCAGAAAAAAAAAAATCGGAAAATAATTTGTCACCAAAGTTCAGACAAGCAAATGGCATGGCATGAGCTGAAGGGCAGAGAGCTGGACCAAAGCTTGCCAACTTGATCCTCACTGAAATTGCAAGATTTCCTTTCCTTTCATGACATGAAATTCTTCATTTCATTTCATGCAGGGAAAAGGGCTGAAAAAAAAAGGAAAAATTTGTCACAAAAGTTCAAACAAGCAAATGGCATGGCATGAGCTGAAGTGCAGAGAACTGGCCCAAAGCTTGCCAGCTTGATCCTCACTGAAATCGCAAGATTTCATTTCCTTTCATGAAATGAATTTCATGAAAGGAAATGAAATCCCAAATTCAGAGAAGAAGTGTAACAAGCACTTGGGACAGGAGATATGATCAAAGAAAAGGTGAGCGGAAAAAACGGCAGCATTTGGAAATGCAGCATATGGAAGGCAATGCATTGGGATGAAATGAGGGCCAGGGAAAAAACCGGAGAGATGCCCAGATTCTAGGGGGTGAATTTCTGAAATCCAAAGAGAAAGGAACAAGGCGAGACGCGAGAAGAAAGTGAGGAAGGGAAGGGCTCAAAAAAAAAAAAAATCGGAAAATAATTTGTCACCAAAGTTCAGACAAGCAAATGGCATGGCATGAGCTGAAGGGCAGAGAGCTGGACCAAAGCTTGCCAACTTGATCCTCACTGAAATTGCAAGATTTCCTTTCCTTTCATGACATGAAATTCTTCATTTCATTTCATGCAGGGAAAAGGGCTGAAAAAAAAAGAAAATTTTTCACTGAAGTTCAAACAAGCAAATGGCATGTCATGAGATGAAGGGCAGAGAGCTGGACCAAAGCTTGCCAACTTGATCCTCACTGAAATCGCAAGATTTCATTTCCTTTCATGAAATTCATGAAATGAATTTCATGAAAGGAAATGAAATCCCAAATTCAGAGAAGAAGTGTAACAAGCACTTGGGACAGGAGATATGATCAAAGAAAAGGTAGCAGAAAAAACGGCAGCATTTGGAAATGCAGCATATGGAAGGCAATGCATTGGGATGAAATGAGGGCCAGGGAAAAAACCGGAGAAATGCCCAGATTCTAGGGGGTGAATTTCTGAAATCCAAAGAGAAAGGAACAAGGCGAGACGCGAGAAGAAAGTGAGGAAGGGAAGGGATAACAAAAAAAAAAAAAAAATCGGAAAATTATTTGTCACCAAAGCTCAGACAAGCAAATGGCATGGCATGAGCTGAAGGGCAGAGAGCTGGACCAAAGCTTGCCAACTTGATCCTCACTGAAATTGCAAGATTTCCTTTCCTTTCATGACATGAAATTCTTCATTTCATTTCATGCAGGGAAAAGGGCTGAAAAAAAAAGGAAAAATTTGTCACAAAAGTTCAAACAAGCAAATGGCATGGCATGAGCTGAAGTGCAGAGAACTGGCCCAAAGCTTGCCAGCTTGATCCTCACTGAAATCGCAAGATTTCATTTCCTTTCCTGAAATTCATGAAATGAATTTCATGAAAGGAAATGAAATCCCAAATTCAGAGAAGAAGAGTAACAAGCACTTGGGACAGGAGATATGATCAAAGAAAAGGTGAGCGGAAAAAACGGCAGCATTTGGAAATGCAGCATATGGAAGGCAATGCATTGGGATGAAATGAGGGCCAGGGAAAAAACCGGAGAGATGCCCAGATTCTAGGGGGTGAATTTCTGAAATCCAAAGAGAAAGGAACAAGGCGAGACGCGAGAAGAAAGTGAGGAAGGGAAGGGATAAAAAAAAAAAAAAAAATCGGAAAATCATTTGTCACCAAAGTTCAGACAAGTAAATGGCATGGCATGAGCAGAAGGGCAGAGAGCTGGACCAAAGCTTGCCAACTTGATCCTCACTGAAATTGCAAGATTTCCTTTCCTTTCATGACATGAAATTCTTCATTTCATTTCATGCAGGGAAAAGGGCTGAAAAAAAAAGGAAAAATTTGTCACAAAAGTTCAAACAAGCAAATGGCATGGCATGAGCTGAAGTGAAGAGAACTGGCCCAAAGCTTGCCAGCTTGATCCTCACTGAAATCGCAAGATTTCATTTCCTTTCATGAAATTCATGAAATGAATTTCATGAAAGGAAATGAAATCCCAAATTCAGAGAAGAAGTGTAACAAGCACTTGGGACAGGAGATATGATCAAAGAAAAGGTGAGCAGAAAAAACGGCAGCATTTGGAAATGCAGCATATGGAAGGCAATGCATTGGGATGAAATGAGGGCCAGGGAAAAAACCGGAGAGATGCCCAGATTCTAGGGGGTGAATTTCTGAAATCCAAAGAGAAAGGAACAAGGCGAGACGCGAGAAGAAAGTGAGGAAGGGAAGGGCTCGAAAAAAAAAAAAATCGGAAAATAATTTGTCACCAAAGTTCAGACAAGCAAATGGCATGGCATGAGCTGAAGGGCAGAGAGCTGGACCAAAGCTTGCCAACTTGATCCTCACTGAAATTGCAAGATTTCATTTCCTTTCATGACATGAAATTCTTCATTTCATTTCATGCAGGGAAAAGGGCTGAAAAAAAATGGAAAAATTTGTCACAAAAGTTCAAACAAGCAAATGGCATGGCATGAGCTGAAGTGAAGAGAACTGGCCCAAAGCTTGCCAGCTTGATCCTCACTGAAATCGCAAGATTTCATTTCCTTTCATGAAATGAATTTCATGAAAGGAAATGAAATCCCAAATTTAGAGAAGAAGTGTAACAAGCACTTGGGACAGGAGATATGATCAAAGAAAAGGTGAGCGTAAAAAACGGCAGCATTTGGAAATGCAGCATATGGAAGGCAATGCATTGGGATGAAATGAGGGCCAGGGAAAAAACCGGAGAGATGCCCAGATTCTAGGGGGTGAATTTCTGAAATCCAAAGAGAAAGGAACAAGGCGAGACGCGAGAAGAAAGTGAGGAAGGGAAGGGATAAAAAAAAAAAAAAAAATCGGAAAATCATTTGTCACCAAAGTTCAGACAAGTAAATGGCATGGCATGAGCTGAAGGGCAGAGAGCTGGACCAAAGCTTGCCAACTTGATCCTCACTGAAATTGCAAGATTTCCTTTCCTTTCATGACATGAAATTCTTCATTTCATTTCATGCAGGGAAAAGGGCTGAAAAAAAAAGGGAAAATTTGTCACCCAAGTTCAAACAAGCAAATGGCATGGCATGAGCTGAAGTGCAGAGAACTGGCCCAAAGCTTGCCAGCTTGATCCTCACTGAAATCGCAAGATTTCATTTCCTTTCATGAAAGTCATGAAATGAATTTCATGAAAGGAAATGAAATCCCAAATTCAGAGAAGAAGTGTAACAAGCACTTGGGACAGGAGATATGATCAAAGAAAAGGTGAGCAGAAAAAACGGCAGCATTTGGAAATGCAGCATATGGAAGGCAATGCATTGGGATGAAATGAGGGCCAGGGAAAAAACCGGAGAGATGCCCAGATTCTAGGGGGTGAATTTCTGAAATCCAAAGAGAAAGAACAAGGCGAGACGCGAGAAGAAAGTGAGGAAGGGAAGGGATAAAAAAAAAAAAAAAATCGGAAAATAGTTTCTCACCGAAGTTCAGACAAGCAAATGGCATGGCATGAGCTGAAGGGCAGAGCGCTGGACCAAAGCTTGCCAGCTTGATCCTCACTGAAATTGCAAGATTTCATTTCCTTTCATGACATGAAACTCTTCATTTCATTTCATGCAGGGAAAAGGGCTGAAAAAAAAAGAAAAATTTGTCACCCAAGTTCAAACAAGCAAATGGCATGGCATGAGCTGAAGTGCAGAGAACTGGCCCAAAGCTTGCCAGCTTGATCCTCACTGAAATGGCAAGATTTCATTTCCTTTCCTGAAATTCATGAAATGAATTTCATGAAAGGAAATGAAATCCCAAATTCAGAGAAGAAGTGGAACAAGCACTTGGGACAGGAGATATGATCAAAGAAAAGGTGAGCAGAAAAAACGACAGTATTTGGAAATGCAGCATATGGAAGGCAATGCATTGGGATGAAATGAGGGCCAGGGAAAAAACCGGAGAGATGCCCAGATTCTAGGGGGTGAATTTCTGAAATCCAAAGAGAAAGGAAGAAGGCGAGACGCGAGAAGAAAGTGAGGAAGGGAAGGGAAAAAAAAAAAAAAAATCAGAAAATCATTTGTCACCAAAGTTCAGACAAGTAAATGGCATGGCATGAGCTGAAGGGCAGAGAGCTGGACCAAAGCTTGCCAACTTGATCCTGACTGAAATTGCAAGATTTCCTTTCCCTTCATGACATGAAATTCTTCATTTCATTTCATGCAGGGAAAAGGGCTGAAAAAAAAAGAAAATTTGTCACCCAAGTTCAAACAAGCAAATGGCATGGCATGAGCTGAAGTGCAGAGAACTGGCCCAAAGCTTGCCAGCTTGATCCTCACTGAAATCGCAAGATTTCATTTCCTTTCATGAAATTCATGAAATGAATTTCATGAAAGGAAATGAAATCCCAAATTCAGAGAAGAAGTGTAACAAGCACTTGGGACAGGAGATATGATCAAAGAAAAGGTGAGCGGAAAAAACGGCAGCATTTGGAAATGCAGCATATGGAAGGCAATGCATTGGGATGAAATGAGGGCCAGGGAAAAAACCGGAGAGATGCCCAGATTCTAGGGGGTGAATTTCTGAAATCCAAAGAGAAAGGAACAAGGCGAGACGCGAGAAGAAAGTGAGGAAGGGAAGGGCTCAAAAAAAAAAAAATCGGAAAAAAATTTGTCACCAAAGTTCAGACAAGCAAATGGCATGGCATGAGCTGAAGGGCAGAGAGCTGGACCAAAGCTTGCCAACTTGATCCTCACTGAAATCGCAAGATTTCATTTCCTTTCATGAAATTCATGAAATGAATTTCATGAAAGGAAATGAAATCCCAAATTCAGAGAAGAAGTGTAACAAGCACTTGGGACAGGAGATATGATCAAAGAAAAGGTGAGCGTAAAAAACGGCAGCATTTGGAAATGCAGCATATGGAAGGCAATGCATTGGGATGAAATGAGGGCCAGGGAAAAAACCGGAGAGATGCCCAGATTCTAGGGGGTGAATTTCTGAAATCCAAAGAGAAAGGAACAAGGCGAGACGCGAGAAGAAAGTGAGGAAGGGAAGGGCTCGAAAAAAAAAAAATCGGAAAATAATTTGTCACCAAAGTTCAGACAAGCAAATGGCATGGCATGAACTGAAGGGCAGAGAGCTGGACCAAAGCTTGCCAACTTGATCCTCACTGAAATTGCAAGATTTCCTTTCCTTTCATGACATGAAATTCTTCATTTCATTTCATGCAGGGAAAAGGGCTGAAAAAAAAAGGAAAAATTTGTCACAAAAGTTCAAACAAGCAAATGGCATGGCATGAGCTGAAGTGAAGAGAACTGGCCCAAAGCTTGCCAGCTTGATCCTCACTGAAATCGCAAGATTTCATTTCCTTTCATGAAATGAATTTCATGAAAGGAAATGAAATCCCAAATTCAGAGAAGAAGTGTAACAAGCACTTGGGACAGGAGATATGATCAAAGAAAAGGTGAGCGGAAAAAACGGCAGCATTTGGAAATGCAGCATATGGAAGGCAATGCATTGGGATGAAATGAGGGCCAGGGAAAAAAACGGAGAGATGCCCAGATTCTAGGGGGTGAATTTCTGAAATCCAAAGAGAAAGGAACAAGGCGAGACGCGAGAAGAAAGTGAGGAAGGGAAGGGCTCAAAAAAAAAAAAATCGGAAAAAAATTTGTCACCAAAGTTCAGACAAGCAAATGGCATGGCATGAGCTGAAGGGCAGAGAGCTGGACCAAAGCTTGCCAACTTGATCCTCACTGAAATCGCAAGATTTCATTTCCTTTCATGAAATTCATGAAATGAATTTCATGAAAGGAAATGATATCCCAAATTCAGAGAAGAAGTGTAACAAGCACTTGGGACAGGAGATATGATCAAAGAAAAGGTGAGCGTAAAAAACGGCAGCATTTGGAAATGCAGCATATGGAAGGCAATGCATTGGGATGAAATGAGGGCCAGGGAAAAAACCGGAGAGATGCCCAGATTCTAGGGGGTGAATTTCTGAAATCCAAAGAGAAAGGAACAAGGCGAGACGCGAGAAGAAAGTGAGGAAGGGAAGGGATAAAAAAAAAAAAAAAAATCGGAAAATCATTTGTCACCAAAGTTCAGACAAGTAAATGGCATGGCATGAGCTGAAGGGCAGAGAGCTGGACCAAAGCTTGCCAACTTGATCCTCACTGAAATTGCAAGATTTCCTTTCCTTTCATGACATGAAATTCTTCATTTCATTTCATGCAGGGAAAAGGGCTGAAAAAAAAAGAAAATTTGTCACCCAAGTTCAAACAAGCAAATGGCATGGCATGAGCTGAAGTGCAGAGAACTGGCCCAAAGCTTGCCAGCTTGATCCTCACTGAAATCGCAAGATTTCATTTCCTTTCATGAAAGTCATGAAATGAATTTCATGAAAGGAAATGAAATCCCAAATTCAGAGAAGAAGTGTAACAAGCACTTGGGACAGGAGATATGATCAAAGAAAAGGTGAGCAGAAAAAACGGCAGCATTTGGAAATGCAGCATATGGAAGGCAATGCATTGGGATGAAATGAGGGCCAGGGAAAAAACCGGAGAGATGCCCAGATTCTAGGGGGTGAATTTCTGAAATCCAAAGAGAAAGGAACAAGGCGAGACGCGAGAAGAAAGTGAGGAAGGGAAGGGCTCAAAAAAAAAAAAAAAAATCGGAAAATAATTTGTCACCAAAGTTCAGACAAGCAAATGGCATGGCATGAGCTGAAGGGCAGAGAGCTGGACCAAACCTTGCCAACTTGATCCTCACTGAAATTGCAAGATTTCATTTCCTTTCATGACATGAAATTCTTCATTTCATTTCATGCAGGGAAAAGGGCTGAAAAAAAAAGGAAAAATTTGTCACAAAAGTTCAAACAAGCAAATGGCATGGCATGAGCTGAAGGGCAGAGAGCTGGACCAAAGCTTGCCAACTTGATCCTCACTGAAATTGCAAGATTTCCTTTCCTTTCATGACATGAAATTCTTCATTTCAATCATGCAGGGAAAAGGGCTGAAAAAAAAAGAAAATTTGTCACCCAAGCTCAAACAAGCAAATGGCATGGCATGAGCTGAAGTGCAGAGAACTGGACCAAAGCTTGCCAACTTGATCCTCACTGAAATCGCAAGATTTCATTTCCTTTCATGAAATTCATGAAATGAAAGGAAATGAAATCCCAAATTCAGAGAAGAAGTGTAACAAGCACTTGGGACAGGAGATATGATCAAAGAAAAGGTGAGCGTAAAAAACGGCAGCATTTGGAAATGCAGCATATGGAAGGCAATGCATTGGGATGAAATGAGGGCCAGGGAAAAAACCGGAGAGATGCCCAGATTCTAGGGGGTGAATTTCTGAAATCCAAAGAGAAAGGAACAAGGCGAGACGCGAGAAGAAAGTGAGGAAGGGAAGGGATTAAAAAAAAAAAAAATCGGAAAATAGTTTCTCACCGAAGTTCAGACAAGTAAATGGCATGGCATGAGCTGAAGGGCAGAGAGCTGGACCAAAGCTTGCCAACTTGATCCTCACTGAAATTGCAAGATTTCCTTTCCTTTCATGACATGAAATCCTTCATTTCATTTCATGCAGGGAAAAGGGCTGGAAAAGAAAGGAAAAATTTGTCACAAAAGTTCAAACAAGCAAATGGCATGGCATGAGCTGAAGTGCAGAGAACTGGCCCAAAGCTTGCCAGCTTGATCCTCACTGAAATGGCAAGATTTCATTTCCTTTCATGAAATTCATGAAATGAATTTCATGAAAGGAAATGAAATCCCAAATTCAGAGAAGAAGTGGAACAAGCACTTGGGACAGGAGATATGATCAAAGAAAAGGTGAGCAGAAAAAACGACAGTATTTGGAAATGCAGCATATGGAAGGCAATGCATTGGGATGAAATGAGGGCCAGGGAAAAAACCGGAGAGATGCCCAGATTCTAGGGGGTGAATTTCTGAAATCCAAAGAGAAAGGAACAAGGCGAGACGCGAGAAGAAAGTGAGGAAGGGAAGGGCTCAAAAAAAAAAAAAAATCGGAAAATAATTCGTCACCAAAGTTCAGACAAGCAAATGGCATGGCATGAGCTGAAGGGCAGAGAGCTGGACCAAAGCTTGCCAACTTGATCCTCACTGAAATTGCAAGATTTCCTTTCCTTTCATGACATGAAATTCTTCATTTCATTTCATGCAGGGAAAAGGGCTGAAAAAAAAAGGAAAAATTTGTCACAAAATTTCAAACAAGCAAATGACATGGCATGAGCTGAAGTGAAGAGAACTGGCCCAAAGCTTGCCAGCTTGATCCTCACTGAAATCGCAAGATTTCATTTCCTTTCATGAAATGAATTTCATGAAAGGAAATTAAATCCCAAATTCAGAGAAGAAGTGTAACAAGCACTTGGGACAGGAGATATGATCAAAGAAAAGGTGAGCGGAAAAAACGGCAGCATTTGGAAATGCAGCATATGGAAGGCAATGCATTGGGATGAAATGAGGGCCAGGGAAAAAACCGGAGAGATGCCCAGATTCTAGGGGGTGAATTTCTGAAATCCAAAGAGAAAGGAACAAGGCGAGACGCGAGAAGAAAGTGAGGAAGGGAAGGGATAAAAAAAAAAAAAAAAATCGGAAAATCATTTGTCACCAAAGTTCAGACAAGGAAATGGCATGGCATGAGCTGAAGGGCAGAGAGCTGGACCAAAGCTTGCCAACTTGATCCTCACTGAAATTGCAAGATTTCCTTTCCTTTCATGACATGAAATTCTTCATTTCATTTCATGCAGGGAAAAGGGCTGAAAAAAAAAGAAAATTTGTCACCCAAGTTCAAACAAGCAAATGGCATGGCATGAGCTGAAGTGCAGAGAACTGGCCCAAAGCTTGCCAGCTTGATCCTCACTGAAATCGCAAGATTTCATTTCCTTTCATGAAAGTCATGAAATGAATTTCATGAAAGGAAATGAAATCCCAAATTCAGAGAAGAAGTGTAACAAGCACTTGGGACAGGAGATATGATCAAAGAAAAGGTGAGCGGAAAAAACGGCAGCATTTGGAAATGCAGCATATGGAAGGCAATGCATTGGGATGAAATGAGGGCCAGGGAAAAAACCGGAGAGATGCCCAGATTCTAGGGGGTGAATTTCTGAAATCCAAAGAGAAAGGAACAAGGCGAGACGCGAGAAGAAAGTGAGGAAGGGAAGGGATTAAAAAAAAAAAAAATCGGAAAATAGTTTCTCACCGAAGTTCAGACAAGTAAATGGCATGGCATGAGCTGAAGGGCAGAGAGCTGGACCAAAGCTTGCCAACTTGATCCTCACTGAAATTGCAAGATTTCCTTTCCTTTCATGACATGAAATTCTTCATTTCATTTCATGCAGGGAAAAGGGCTGAAAAAAAAAGGAAAAATTTGTCACAAAAGTTCAAACAAGCAAATGGCATGGCATGAGCTGAAGTGCAGAGAACTGGCCCAAAGCTTGCCAGCTTGATCCTCACTGAAATCGCAAGATTTCATTTCCTTTCATGAAATTCATGACATGAATTTCATGAAAGGAAATGAAATCCCAAATTCAGAGAAGAAGTGGAACAAGCACTTGGGACAGGAGATATGATCAAAGAAAAGGTGAGCGTAAAAAACGGCAGCATTTGGAAATGCAGCATATGGAAGGCAATGCATTGGGATGAAATGAGGGCCAGGGAAAAAACCGGAGAGATGCCCAGATTCTAGGGGGTGAATTTCTGAAATCCAAAGAGAAAGGAACAAGGCGAGACGCGAGAAGAAAGTGAGGAAGGGAAGGGCTCAAAAAAAAAAAAAATCGGAAAATAATTTGTCACCAAAGTTCAGACAAGCAAATGGCATGGCATGAGCTGAAGGGCAGAGAGCTGGACCAAAGCTTGCCAACTTGATCCTCACTGAAATTGCAAGATTTCCTTTCCTTTCATGACATGAAATTCTTCATTTCAATCATGCAGGGAAAAGGGCTGAAAAAAAAAGAAAATTTGTCACCCAAGCTCAAACAAGCAAATGGCATGGCATGAGCTGAAGTGCAGAGAACTGGCCCAAAGCTTGCCAGCTTGATCCTCACTGAAATCGCAAGATTTCATTTCCTTTCATGAAATTCATGAAATGAATTTCATGAAAGGAAATGAAATCCCAAATTCAGAGAAGAAGTGTAACAAGCACTTGGGACAGGAGATATGATCAAAGAAAAGGTGAGCGGAAAAAACGGCAGCATTTGGAAATGCAGCATATGGAAGGCAATGCATTGGGATGAAATGAGGGCCAGGGAAAAAACCGGAGAGATGCCCAGATTCTAGGGGGTGAATTTCTGAAATCCAAAGAGAAAGGAACAAGGCGAGACGCGAGAAGAAAGTGAGGAAGGGAAGGGATTAAAAAAAAAAAAAATCGGAAAATAGTTTCTCACCGAAGTTCAGACAAGTAAATGGCATGGCATGAGCTGAAGGGCAGAGAGCTGGACCAAAGCTTGCCAACTTGATCCTCACTGAAATTGCAAGATTTCCTTTCCTTTCATGACATGAAATTCTTCATTTCATTTCATGCAGGGAAAAGGGCTGAAAAAAAAAGAAAATTTGTCACCCAAGTTCAAACAAGCAAATGGCATGGCATGAGCTGAAGTGCAGAGAACTGGCCCAAAGCTTGCCAGCTTGATCCTCACTGAAATGGCAAGATTTCATTTCCTTTCATGAAATTCATGAAATGAATTTCATGAAAGGAAATGAAATCCCAAATTCAGAGAAGAAGTGGAACAAGCACTTGGGACAGGAGATATGATCAAAGAAAAGGTGAGCAGAAAAAACGACAGTATTTGGAAATGCAGCATATGGAAGGCAATGCATTGGGATGAAATGAGGGCCAGGGAAAAAACCGGAGAGATGCCCAGATTCTAGGGGGTGAATTTCTGAAATCCAAAGAGAAAGGAACAAGGCGAGACGCGAGAAGAAAGTGAGGAAGGGAAGGGATAAAAAAAAAAAAAAAAATCGGAAAATCATTTGTCACCAAAGTTCAGACAAGGAAATGGCATGGCATGAGCTGAAGGGCAGAGAGCTGGACCAAAGCTTGCCAACTTGATCCTCACTGAAATTGCAAGATTTCCTTTCCTTTCATGACATGAAATTCTTCATTTCATTTCATGCAGGGAAAAGGGCTGAAAAAAAAAGAAAATTTGTCACCCAAGTTCAAACAAGCAAATGGCATGGCATGAGCTGAAGTGCAGAGAACTGGCCCAAAGCTTGCCAGCTTGATCCTCACTGAAATCGCAAGATTTCATTTCCTTTCATGAAAGTCATGAAATGAATTTCATGAAAGGAAATGAAATCCCAAATTCAGAGAAGAAGTGTAACAAGCACTTGGGACAGGAGATATGATCAAAGAAAAGGTGAGCGGAAAAAACGGCAGCATTTGGAAATGCAGCATATGGAAGGCAATGCATTGGGATGAAATGAGGGCCAGGGAAAAAACCGGAGAGATGCCCAGATTCTAGGGGGTGAATTTCTGAAATCCAAAGAGAAAGGAACAAGGCGAGACGCGAGAAGAAAGTGAGGAAGGGAAGGGATTAAAAAAAAAAAAAATCGGAAAATAGTTTCTCACCGAAGTTCAGACAAGTAAATGGCATGGCATGAGCTGAAGGGCAGAGAGCTGGACCAAAGCTTGCCAACTTGATCCTCACTGAAATTGCAAGATTTCCTTTCCTTTCATGACATGAAATTCTTCATTTCATTTCATGCAGGGAAAAGGGCTGAAAAAAAAAGGAAAAATTTGTCACAAAAGTTCAAACAAGCAAATGGCATGGCATGAGCTGAAGTGCAGAGAACTGGCCCAAAGCTTGCCAGCTTGATCCTCACTGAAATCGCAAGATTTCATTTCCTTTCATGAAATTCATGACATGAATTTCATGAAAGGAAATGAAATCCCAAATTCAGAGAAGAAGTGGAACAAGCACTTGGGACAGGAGATATGATCAAAGAAAAGGTGAGCGTAAAAAACGGCAGCATTTGGAAATGCAGCATATGGAAGGCAATGCATTGGGATGAAATGAGGGCCAGGGAAAAAACCGGAGAGATGCCCAGATTCTAGGGGGTGAATTTCTGAAATCCAAAGAGAAAGGAACAAGGCGAGACGCGAGAAGAAAGTGAGGAAGGGAAGGGCTCAAAAAAAAAAAAAATCGGAAAATAATTTGTCACCAAAGTTCAGACAAGCAAATGGCATGGCATGAGCTGAAGGGCAGAGAGCTGGACCAAAGCTTGCCAACTTGATCCTCACTGAAATTGCAAGATTTCCTTTCCTTTCATGACATGAAATTCTTCATTTCAATCATGCAGGGAAAAGGGCTGAAAAAAAAAGAAAATTTGTCACCCAAGCTCAAACAAGCAAATGGCATGGCATGAGCTGAAGTGCAGAGAACTGGCCCAAAGCTTGCCAGCTTGATCCTCACTGAAATCGCAAGATTTCATTTCCTTTCATGAAATTCATGAAATGAATTTCATGAAAGGAAATGAAATCCCAAATTCAGAGAAGAAGTGTAACAAGCACTTGGGACAGGAGATATGATCAAAGAAAAGGTGAGCGGAAAAAACGGCAGCATTTGGAAATGCAGCATATGGAAGGCAATGCATTGGGATGAAATGAGGGCCAGGGAAAAAACCGGAGAGATGCCCAGATTCTAGGGGGTGAATTTCTGAAATCCAAAGAGAAAGGAACAAGGCGAGACGCGAGAAGAAAGTGAGGAAGGGAAGGGATTAAAAAAAAAAAAAATCGGAAAATAGTTTCTCACCGAAGTTCAGACAAGTAAATGGCATGGCATGAGCTGAAGGGCAGAGAGCTGGACCAAAGCTTGCCAACTTGATCCTCACTGAAATTGCAAGATTTCCTTTCCTTTCATGACATGAAATTCTTCATTTCATTTCATGCAGGGAAAAGGGCTGAAAAAAAAAGAAAATTTGTCACCCAAGTTCAAACAAGCAAATGGCATGGCATGAGCTGAAGTGCAGAGAACTGGCCCAAAGCTTGCCAGCTTGATCCTCACTGAAATGGCAAGATTTCATTTCCTTTCATGAAATTCATGAAATGAATTTCATGAAAGGAAATGAAATCCCAAATTCAGAGAAGAAGTGGAACAAGCACTTGGGACAGGAGATATGATCAAAGAAAAGGTGAGCAGAAAAAACGACAGTATTTGGAAATGCAGCATATGGAAGGCAATGCATTGGGATGAAATGAGGGCCAGGGAAAAAACCGGAGAGATGCCCAGATTCTAGGGGGTGAATTTCTGAAATCCAAAGAGAAAGGAACAAGGCGAGACGCGAGAAGAAAGTGAGGAAGGGAAGGGATTAAAAAAAAAAAAAAAATCGGAAAATCATTTTTCACCAAAGTTCAGACAAGTAAATGGCATGGCATGAGCTGAAGGGCAGAGAGCTGGACCAAAGCTTGCCAACTTGATCCTCACTGAAATTGCAAGATTTCCTTTCCTTTCATGACATGAAATTCTTCATTTCATTTCATGCAGGGAAAAGGGCTGAAAAAAAAAGAAAATTTGTCACCCAAGTTCAAACAAGCAAATGGCATGGCATGAGCTGAAGTGCAGAGAACTGGCCCAAAGCTTGCCAGCTTGATCCTCACTGAAATGGCAAGATTTCATTTCCTTTCATGAAATTCATGAAATGAATTTCATGAAAGGAAACGAAATCCCAAATTCAGAGAAGAAGTGTAACAAGCACTTGGGACAGGAGATATGATCAAAGAAAAGGTGAGCGTAAAAAACGGCAGCATTTGGAAATGCAGCATATGGAAGGCAATGCATTGGGATGAAATGAGGGCCAGGGAAAAAACCGGAGAGATGCCCAGATTCTAGGGGGTGAATTTCTGAAATCCAAAGAGAAAGGAACAAGGCGAGACGCGAGAAGAAAGTGAGGAAGGGAAGGGATTAAAAAAAAAAAAAATCGGAAAATAGTTTCTCACCGAAGTTCAGACAAGTAAATGGCATGGCATGAGCTGAAGGGCAGAGAGCTGGACCAAAGCTTGCCAACTTGATCCTCACTGAAATTGCAAGATTTCCTTTCCTTTCATGACATGAAATTCTTCATTTCATTTCATGCAGGGAAAAGGGCTGAAAAAAAAAGGAAAAATTTGTCACAAAAGTTCAAACAAGCAAATGGCATGGCATGAGCTGAAGTGCAGAGAACTGGCCCAAAGCTTGCCAGCTTGATCCTCACTGAAATCGCAAGATTTCATTTCCTTTCATGAAATGAATTTCATGAAATCCCAAATTCAGAGAAGTGTAACAAGCACTTGGGACAGGAGATATGATCAAAGAAAAGGTGAGCGGAAAAAACGGCAGCATTTGGAAATGCAGCATATGGAAGGCAATGCATTGGGATGAAATGAGGGCCAGGGAAAAAACCGGAGAGATGCCCAGATTCTAGGGGGTGAATTTCTGAAATCCAAAGAGAAAGGAACAAGGCGAGACGCGAGAAGAAAGTGAGGAAGGGAAGGGCTCAAAAAAAAAAAAAAATCGGAAAATAATTTGTCGCCAAAGTTCAGACAAGCAAATGGCATGGCATGAGCTGAAGGGCAGAGAGCTGGACCAAAGCTTGCCAACTTGATCCTCACTGAAATTGCAAGATTTCCTTTCCTTTCATGACATGAAATTCTTCATTTCAATCATGCAGGGAAAAGGGCTGAAAAAAAAAGGAAAAATTTGTCACAAAAGTTCAAACAAGCAAATGGCATGGCATGAGCTGAAGTGCAGAGAACTGGCCCAAAGCTTGCCAGCTTGATCCTCACTGAAATCGCAAGATTTCATTTCCTTTCATGAAATTCATGAAATGAATTTCATGAAAGGAAATGAAATCCCAAATTCAGAGAAGAAGTGTAACAAGCACTTGGGACAGGAGATATGATCAAAGAAAAGGTGAGCGGAAAAAACGGCAGCATTTGGAAATGCAGCATATGGAAGGCAATGCATTGGGATGAAATGAGGGCCAGGGAAAAAACCGGAGAGATGCCCAGATTCTAGGGGGTGAATTTCTGAAATCCAAAGAGAAAGGAACAAGGCGAGACGCGAGAAGAAAGTGAGGAAGGGAAGGGCTCAAAAAAAAAAAAAATCGGAAAATAATTTGTCGCCAAAGTTCAGACAAGCAAATGGCATGGCATGAGCTGAAGGGCAGAGAGCTGGACCAAAGCTTGCCAACTTGATCCTCACTGAAATTGCAAGATTTCCTTTCCTTTCATGACATGAAATTCTTCATTTCATTTCATGCAGGGAAAAGGGCTGAAAAAAAAAGGAAAAATTTGTCACAAAAGTTCAAACAAGCAAATGGCATGGCATGAGCTGAAGTGAAGAGAACTGGCCCAAAGCTTGCCAGCTTGATCCTCACTGAAATCGCAAGATTTCATTTCCTTTCATGAAATGAATTTCATGAAAGGAAATGAAATCCCAAATTCAGAGAAGAAGTGTAACAAGCACTTGGGACAGGAGATATGATCAAAGAAAAGGTGAGCGGAAAAAACGGCAGCATTTGGAAATGCAGCATATGGAAGGCAATGCATTGGGATGAAATGAGGGCCAGGGAAAAAACCGGAGAGATGCCCAGATTCTAGGGGGTGAATTTCTGAAATCCAAAGAGAAAGGAACAAGGCGAGACGCGAGAAGAAAGTGAGGAAGGGAAGGGATTAAAAAAAAAAAAAATCGGAAAATAGTTTCTCACCGAAGTTCAGACAAGTAAATGGCATGGCATGAGCTGAAGGGCAGAGAGCTGGACCAAAGCTTGCCAACTTGATCCTCACTGAAATTGCAAGATTTCCTTTCCTTTCATGACATGAAATCCTTCATTTCATTTCATGCAGGGAAAAGGGCTGGAAAAGAAAGGAAAAATTTGTCACAAAAGTTCAAACAAGCAAATGGCATGGCATGAGCTGAAGTGCAGAGAACTGGCCCAAAGCTTGCCAGCTTGATCCTCACTGAAATCGCAAGATTTCATTTCCTTTCATGAAATTCATGAAATGAATTTCATGAAAGGAAATGAAATCCCAAATTCAGAGAAGAAGTGTAACAAGCACTTGGGACAGGAGATATGATCAAAGAAAAGGTGAGCGGAAAAAACGGCAGCATTTGGAAATGCAGCATATGGAAGGCAATGCATTGGGATGAAATGAGGGCCAGGGAAAAAACCGGAGAGATGCCCAGATTCTAGGGGGTGAATTTCTGAAATCCAAAGAGAAAGGAACAAGGCGAGACGCGAGAAGAAAGTGAGGAAGGGAAGGGCTCAAAAAAAAAAAAAAATCGGAAAATAATTTGTCGCCAAAGTTCAGACAAGCAAATGGCATGGCATGAGCTGAAGGGCAGAGAGCTGGACCAAAGCTTGCCAACTTGATCCTCACTGAAATTGCAAGATTTCCTTTCCTTCCATGACATGAAATTCTTCATTTCAATCATGCAGGGAAAAGGGCTGAAAAAAAAAGGAAAAATTTGTCACAAAAGTTCAAACAAGCAAATGGCATGGCATGAGCTGAAGTGCAGAGAACTGGCCCAAAGCTTGCCAGCTTGATCCTCACTGAAATCGCAAGATTTCATTTCCTTTCATGAAATTCATGAAATGAATTTCATGAAAGGAAATGAAATCCCAAATTCAGAGAAGAAGTGTAACAAGCACTTGGGACAGGAGATATGATCAAAGAAAAGGTGAGCGGAAAAAACGGCAGCATTTGGAAATGCAGCATATGGAAGGCAATGCATTGGGATGAAATGAGGGCCAGGGAAAAAACCGGAGAGATGCCCAGATTCTAGGGGGTGAATTTCTGAAATCCAAAGAGAAAGGAACAAGGCGAGACGCGAGAAGAAAGTGAGGAAGGGAAGGGCTCAAAAAAAAAAAAATCGGAAAATAATTTGTCACCAAAGTTCAGACAAGCAAATGGCATGGCATGAGCTGAAGGGCAGAGAGCTGGACCAAAGCTTGCCAACTTGATCCTCACTGAAATTGCAAGATTTCCTTTCCTTTCATGACATGAAATCCTTCATTTCATTTCATGCAGGGAAAAGGGCTGGAAAAGAAAGGAAAAATTTGTCACAAAAGTTCAAACAAGCAAATGGCATGGCATGAGCTGAAGTGCAGAGAACTGGCCCAAAGCTTGCCAGCTTGATCCTCACTGAAATCGCAAGATTTCATTTCCTTTCATGAAATGAATTTCATGAAATCCCAAATTCAGAGAAGAAGTGTAACAAGCACTTGGGACAGGAGATATGATCAAAGAAAAGGTGAGCGTAAAAAACGGCAGCATTTGGAAATGCAGCATATGGAAGGCAATGCATTGGGATGAAATGAGGGCCAGGGAAAAAACCGGAGAGATGCCCAGATTCTAGGGGGTGAATTTCTGAAATCCAAAGAGAAAGGAACAAGGCGAGACGCGAGAAGAAAGTGAGGAAGGGAAGGGCTCAAAAAAAAAAAAATCGGAAAATAATTTGTCACCAGAGTTCAGACAAGCAAATGGCATGGCATGAGCTGAAGGGCAGAGAGCTGGACCAAAGCTTGCCAACTTGATCCTCACTGAAATTGCAAGATTTCCTTTCCTTTCATGACATGAAATTCTTCATTTCAATCATGCAGGGAAAAGGGCTGAAAAAAAAAGAAAATTTGTCACCCAAGTTCAAACAAGCAAATGGCATGGCATGAGCTGAAGTGCAGAGAACTGGCCCAAAGCTTGCCAGCTTGATCCTCACTGAAATCGCAAGATTTCATTTCCTTTCATGAAATTCATGAAATGAATTTCATGAAAGGAAATGAAATCCCAAATTCAGAGAAGAAGTGTAACAAGCACTTGGGACAGGAGATATGATCAAAGAAAAGGTGAGCGTAAAAAACGGCAGCATTTGGAAATGCAGCATATGGAAGGCAATGCATTGGGATGAAATGAGGGCCAGGGAAAAAACCGGAGAGATGCCCAGATTCTAGGGGGTGAATTTCTGAAATCCAAAGAGAAAGGAACAAGGCGAGACGCGAGAAGAAAGTGAGGAAGGGAAGGGATTAAAAAAAAAAAAAATCGGAAAATAGTTTCTCACCGAAGTTCAGACAAGTAAATGGCATGGCATGAGCTGAAGGGCAGAGAGCTGGACCAAAGCTTGCCAACTTGATCCTCACTGAAATTGCAAGATTTCCTTTCCTTTCATGACATGAAATCCTTCATTTCATTTCATGCAGGGAAAAGGGCTGGAAAAGAAAGGAAAAATTTGTCACAAAAGTTCAAACAAGCAAATGGCATGGCATGAGCTGAAGTGCAGAGAACTGGCCCAAAGCTTGCCAGCTTGATCCTCACTGAAATCGCAAGATTTCATTTCCTTTCATGAAATGAATTTCATGAAATCCCAAATTCAGAGAAGTGTAACAAGCACTTGGGACAGGAGATATGATCAAAGAAAAGGTGAGCGGAAAAAACGGCAGCATTTGGAAATGCAGCATATGGAAGGCAATGCATTGGGATGAAATGAGGGCCAGGGAAAAAACCGGAGAGATGCCCAGATTCTAGGGGGTGAATTTCTGAAATCCAAAGAGAAAGGAACAAGGCGAGACGCGAGAAGAAAGTGAGGAAGGGAAGGGCTCAAAAAAAAAAAAAAATCGGAAAATAATTTGTCGCCAAAGTTCAGACAAGGAAATGGCATGGCATGAGCTGAAGGGCAGAGAGCTGGACCAAAGCTTGCCAACTTGATCCTCACTGAAATTGCAAGATTTCCTTTCCTTTCATGACATGAAATTCTTCATTTCAATCATGCAGGGAAAAGGGCTGAAAAAAAAAGGAAAAATTTGTCACAAAAGTTCAAACAAGCAAATGGCATGGCATGAGCTGAAGTGCAGAGAACTGGCCCAAAGCTTGCCAGCTTGATCCTCACTGAAATCGCAAGATTTCATTTCCTTTCATGAAATTCATGAAATGAATTTCATGAAAGGAAATGAAATCCCAAATTCAGAGAAGAAGTGTAACAAGCACTTGGGACAGGAGATATGATCAAAGAAAAGGTGAGCGGAAAAAACGGCAGCATTTGGAAATGCAGCATATGGAAGGCAATGCATTGGGATGAAATGAGGGCCAGGGAAAAAACCGGAGAGATGCCCAGATTCTAGGGGGTGAATTTCTGAAATCCAAAGAGAAAGGAACAAGGCGAGACGCGAGAAGAAAGTGAGGAAGGGAAGGGCTCAAAAAAAAAAAAAAATCGGAAAATAATTTGTCGCCAAAGTTCAGACAAGCAAATGGCATGGCATGAGCTGAAGGGCAGAGAGCTGGACCAAAGCTTGCCAACTTGATCCTCACTGAAATTGCAAGATTTCCTTTCCTTCCATGACATGAAATTCTTCATTTCAATCATGCAGGGAAAAGGGCTGAAAAAAAAAGGAAAAATTTGTCACAAAAGTTCAAACAAGCAAATGGCATGGCATGAGCTGAAGTGCAGAGAACTGGCCCAAAGCTTGCCAGCTTGATCCTCACTGAAATCGCAAGATTTCATTTCCTTTCATGAAATTCATGAAATGAATTTCATGAAAGGAAATGAAATCCCAAATTCAGAGAAGAAGTGTAACAAGCACTTGGGACAGGAGATATGATCAAAGAAAAGGTGAGCGGAAAAAACGGCAGCATTTGGAAATGCAGCATATGGAAGGCAATGCATTGGGATGAAATGAGGGCCAGGGAAAAAACCGGAGAGATGCCCAGATTCTAGGGGGTGAATTTCTGAAATCCAAAGAGAAAGGAACAAGGCGAGACGCGAGAAGAAAGTGAGGAAGGGAAGGGCTCAAAAAAAAAAAAAATCGGAAAATAATTTGTCACCAAAGTTCAGACAAGGAAATGGCATGGCATGAGCTGAAGGGCAGAGAGCTGGACCAAAGCTTGCCAACTTGATCCTCACTGAAATTGCAAGATTTCCTTTCCTTTCATGACATGAAATTCTTCATTTCATTTCATGCAGGGAAAAGGGCTGAAAAAAAAAGGAAAAATTTGTCACAAAAGTTCAAACAAGCAAATGGCATGGCATGAGCTGAAGTGAAGAGAACTGGCCCAAAGCTTGCCAGCTTGATCCTCACTGAAATCGCAAGATTTCATTTCCTTTCATGAAATGACTTTCATGAAAGGAAATGAAATCCCAAATTCAGAGAAGAAGTGTAACAAGCACTTGGGACAGGAGATATGATCAAAGAAAAGGTGAGCGTAAAAAACGGCAGCATTTGGAAATGCAGCATATGGAAGGCAATGCATTGGGATGAAATGAGGGCCAGGGAAAAAACCGGAGAGATGCCCAGATTCTAGGGGGTGAATTTCTGAAATCCAAAGAGAAAGGAACAAGGCGAGACGCGAGAAGAAAGTGAGGAAGGGAAGGGCTCAAAAAAAAAAAAATCGGAAAATAATTTGTCACCAAAGTTCAGACAAGCAAATGGCATGGCATGAGCTGAAGGGCAGAGAGCTGGACCAAAGCTTGCCAACTTGATCCTCACTGAAATTGCAAGATTTCCTTTCCTTTCATGACATGAAATCCTTCATTTCATTTCATGCAGGTAAAAGGGCTGGAAAAGAAAGGAAAAATTTGTCACAAAAGTTCAAACAAGCAAATGGCATGGCATGAGCTGAAGTGCAGAGAACTGGCCCAAAGCTTGCCAGCTTGATCCTCACTGAAATCGCAAGATTTCATTTCCTTTCATGAAATGAATTTCATGAAATCCCAAATTCAGAGAAGTGTAACAAGCACTTGGGACAGGAGATATGATCAAAGAAAAGGTGAGCGGAAAAAACGGCAGCATTTGGAAATGCAGCATATGGAAGGCAATGCATTGGGATGAAATGAGGGCCAGGGAAAAAACCGGAGAGATGCCCAGATTCTAGGGGGTGAATTTCTGAAATCCAAAGAGAAAGGAACAAGGCGAGACGCGAGAAGAAAGTGAGGAAGGGAAGGGCTCAAAAAAAAAAAAAATCGGAAAATAATTTGTCGCCAAAGTTCAGACAAGCAAATGGCATGGCATGAGCTGAAGGGCAGAGAGCTGGACCAAAGCTTGCCAACTTGATCCTCACTGAAATTGCAAGATTTCCTTTCCTTTCATGACATGAAATTCTTCATTTCAATCATGCAGGGAAAAGGGCTGAAAAAAAAAGGAAAAATTTGTCACAAAAGTTCAAACAAGCAAATGGCATGGCATGAGCTGAAGTGCAGAGAACTGGCCCAAAGCTTGCCAGCTTGATCCTCACTGAAATCGCAAGATTTCATTTCCTTTCATGAAATTCATGAAATGAATTTCATGAAAGGAAATGAAATCCCAAATTCAGAGAAGAAGTGTAACAAGCACCTGGGACAGGAGATATGATCAAAGAAAAGGTGAGCGGAAAAAACGGCAGCATTTGGAAATGCAGCATATGGAAGGCAATGCATTGGGATGAAATGAGGGCCAGGGAAAAAACCGGAGAGATGCCCAGATTCTAGGGGGTGAATTTCTGAAATCCAAAGAGAAAGGAACAAGGCGAGACGCGAGAAGAAAGTGAGGAAGGGAAGGGCTCAAAAAAAAAAAAATCGGAAAATAATTTGTCACCAGAGTTCAGACAAGCAAATGGCATGGCATGAGCTGAAGGGCAGAGAGCTGGACCAAAGCTTGCCAACTTGATCCTCACTGAAATTGCAAGATTTCCTTTCCTTTCATGACATGAAATTCTTCATTTCAATCATGCAGGGAAAAGGGCTGAAAAAAAAAGAAAATTTGTCACCCAAGTTCAAACAAGCAAATGGCATGGCATGAGCTGAAGTGCAGAGAACTGGCCCAAAGCTTGCCAGCTTGATCCTCACTGAAATCGCAAGATTTCATTTCCTTTCATGAAATTCATGAAATGAATTTCATGAAAGGAAATGAAATCCCAAATTCAGAGAAGAAGTGTAACAAGCACTTGGGACAGGAGATATGATCAAAGAAAAGGTGAGCGTAAAAAACGGCAGCATTTGGAAATGCAGCATATGGAAGGCAATGCATTGGGATGAAATGAGGGCCAGGGAAAAAACCGGAGAGATGCCCAGATTCTAGGGGGTGAATTTCTGAAATCCAAAGAGAAAGGAACAAGGCGAGACGCGAGAAGAAAGTGAGGAAGGGAAGGGATTAAAAAAAAAAAAAATCGGAAAATAGTTTCTCACCGAAGTTCAGACAAGTAAATGGCATGGCATGAGCTGAAGGGCAGAGAGCTGGACCAAAGCTTGCCAACTTGATCCTCACTGAAATTGCAAGATTTCCTTTCCTTTCATGACATGAAATCCTTCATTTCATTTCATGCAGGGAAAAGGGCTGGAAAAGAAAGGAAAAATTTGTCACAAAAGTTCAAACAAGCAAATGGCATGGCATGAGCTGAAGTGCAGAGAACTGGCCCAAAGCTTGCCAGCTTGATCCTCACTGAAATCGCAAGATTTCATTTCCTTTCATGAAATGAATTTCATGAAATCCCAAATTCAGAGAAGTGTAACAAGCACTTGGGACAGGAGATATGATCAAAGAAAAGGTGAGCGGAAAAAACGGCAGCATTTGGAAATGCAGCATATGGAAGGCAATGCATTGGGATGAAATGAGGGCCAGGGAAAAAACCGGAGAGATGCCCAGATTCTAGGGGGTGAATTTCTGAAATCCAAAGAGAAAGGAACAAGGCGAGACGCGAGAAGAAAGTGAGGAAGGGAAGGGCTCAAAAAAAAAAAAAAATCGGAAAATAATTTGTCGCCAAAGTTCAGACAAGCAAATGGCATGGCATGAGCTGAAGGGCAGAGAGCTGGACCAAAGCTTGCCAACTTGATCCTCACTGAAATTGCAAGATTTCCTTTCCTTCCATGACATGAAATTCTTCATTTCAATCATGCAGGGAAAAGGGCTGAAAAAAAAAGGAAAAATTTGTCACAAAAGTTCAAACAAGCAAATGGCATGGCATGAGCTGAAGTGCAGAGAACTGGCCCAAAGCTTGCCAGCTTGATCCTCACTGAAATCGCAAGATTTCATTTCCTTTCATGAAATGACTTTCATGAAAGGAAATGAAATCCCAAATTCAGAGAAGAAGTGTAACAAGCACTTGGGACAGGAGATATGATCAAAGAAAAGGTGAGCGTAAAAAACGGCAGCATTTGGAAATGCAGCATATGGAAGGCAATGCATTGGGATGAAATGAGGGCCAGGGAAAAAACCGGAGAGATGCCCAGATTCTAGGGGGTGAATTTCTGAAATCCAAAGAGAAAGGAACAAGGCGAGACGCGAGAAGAAAGTGAGGAAGGGAAGGGCTCAAAAAAAAAAAAATCGGAAAATAATTTGTCACCAAAGTTCAGACAAGCAAATGGCATGGCATGAGCTGAAGGGCAGAGAGCTGGACCAAAGCTTGCCAACTTGATCCTCACTGAAATTGCAAGATTTCCTTTCCTTTCATGACATGAAATTCTTCATTTCAATCATGCAGGGAAAAGGGCTGAAAAAAAAAGAAAATTTGTCACCCAAGTTCAAACAAGCAAATGGCATGGCATGAGGTGAAGTGCAGAGAACTGGCCCAAAGCTTGCCAGCTTGATCCTCACTGAAATCGCAAGATTTCATTTCCTTTCATGAAATTCATGAAATGAATTTCATGAAAGGAAATGAAATCCCAAATTCAGAGAAGAAGTGTAACAAGCACTTGGGACAGGAGATATGATCAAAGAAAAGGTGAGCGGAAAAAACGGCAGCATTTGGAAATGCAGCATATGGAAGGCAATGCATTGGGATGAAATGAGGGCCAGGGAAAAAACCGGAGAGATGCCCAGATTCTAGGGGGTGAATTTCTGAAATCCAAAGAGAAAGGAACAAGGCGAGACGCGAGAAGAAAGTGAGGAAGGGAAGGGCTCAAAAAAAAAAAAAATCGGAAAATAATTTGTCGCCAAAGTTCAGACAAGCAAATGGCATGGCATGAGCTGAAGGGCAGAGAGCTGGACCAAAGCTTGCCAACTTGATCCTCACTGAAATTGCAAGATTTCCTTTCCTTTCATGACATGAAATTCTTCATTTCAATCATGCAGGGAAAAGGGCTGAAAAAAAAAGGAAAAATTTGTCACAAAAGTTCAAACAAGCAAATGGCATGGCATGAGCTGAAGTGCAGAGAACTGGCCCAAAGCTTGCCAGCTTGATCCTCACTGAAATCGCAAGATTTCATTTCCTTTCATGAAATTCATGAAATGAATTTCATGAAAGGAAATGAAATCCCAAATTCAGAGAAGAAGTGTAACAAGCACTTGGGACAGGAGATATGATCAAAGAAAAGGTGAGCGGAAAAAACGGCAGCATTTGGAAATGCAGCATATGGAAGGCAATGCATTGGGATGAAATGAGGGCCAGGGAAAAAAACGGAGAGATGCCCAGATTCTAGGGGGTGAATTTCTGAAATCCAAAGAGAAAGGAACAAGGCGAGACGCGAGAAGAAAGTGAGGAAGGGAAGGGCTCAAAAAAAAAAAAAAATCGGAAAATAATTTGTCGCCAAAGTTCAGACAAGCAAATGGCATGGCATGAGCTGAAGGGCAGAGAGCTGGACCAAAGCTTGCCAACTTGATCCTCACTGAAATTGCAAGATTTCCTTTCCTTTCATGACATGAAATTCTTCATTTCAATCATGCAGGGAAAAGGGCTGAAAAAAAAAGGAAAAATTTGTCACAAAAGTTCAAACAAGCAAATGGCATGGCATGAGCTGAAGTGCAGAGAACTGGCCCAAAGCTTGCCAGCTTGATCCTCACTGAAATCGCAAGATTTCATTTCCTTTCATGAAATTCATGAAATGAATTTCATGAAAGGAAATGAAATCCCAAATTCAGAGAAGAAGTGTAACAAGCACTTGGGACAGGAGATATGATCAAAGAAAAGGTGAGCGGAAAAAACGGCAGCATTTGGAAATGCAGCATATGGAAGGCAATGCATTGGGATGAAATGAGGGCCAGGGAAAAAACCGGAGAGATGCCCAGATTCTAGGGGGTGAATTTCTGAAATCCAAAGAGAAAGGAACAAGGCGAGACGCGAGAAGAAAGTGAGGAAGGGAAGGGCTCAAAAAAAAAAAAAATCGGAAAATAATTTGTCACCAAAGTTCAGACAAGGAAATGGCATGGCATGAGCTGAAGGGCAGAGAGCTGGACCAAAGCTTGCCAACTTGATCCTCACTGAAATTGCAAGATTTCCTTTCCTTTCATGACATGAAATTCTTCATTTCATTTCATGCAGGGAAAAGGGCTGAAAAAAAAAGGGAAAATTTGTCACCCAAGTTCAAACAAGCAAATGGCATGGCATGAGCTGAAGTGCAGAGAACTGGCCCAAAGCTTGCCAGCTTGATCCTCACTGAAATCGCAAGATTTCATTTCCTTTCATGAAATGACTTTCATGAAAGGAAATGAAATCCCAAATTCAGAGAAGAAGTGTAACAAGCACTTGGGACAGGAGATATGATCAAAGAAAAGGTGAGCGGAAAAAACGGCAGCATTTGGAAATGCAGCATATGGAAGGCAATGCATTGGGATGAAATGAGGGCCAGGGAAAAAACCGGAGAGATGCCCAGATTCTAGGGGGTGAATTTCTGAAATCCAAAGAGAAAGGAACAAGGCGAGATGCGAGAAGAAAGTGAGGAAGGGAAGGGCTCAAAAAAAAAAAAAAAATCGGAAAATAATTTGTCGCCAAAGTTCAGACAAGCAAATGGCATGGCATGAGCTGAAGGGCAGAGAGCTGGACCAAAGCTTGCCAACTTGATCCTCACTGAAATTGCAAGATTTCCTTTCCTTTCATGACATGAAATTCTTCATTTCAATCATGCAGGGAAAAGGGCTGAAAAAAAAAGGAAAAATTTGTCACAAAAGTTCAAACAAGCAAATGGCATGGCATGAGCTGAAGTGCAGAGAACTGGCCCAAAGCTTGCCAGCTTGATCCTCACTGAAATCGCAAGATTTCATTTCCTTTCATGAAATTCATGAAATGACTTTCATGAAAGGAAATGAAATCCCAAATTCAGAGAAGAAGTGTAACAAGCACTTGGGACAGGAGATATGATCAAAGAAAAGTTGAGCGGAAAAAACGGCAGCATTTGGAAATGTAGCATATGGAAGGCAATGCATTGGGATGAAATGAGGGCCAGGGAAAAAACCGGAGAGATGCCCAGATTCTAGGGGGTGAATTTCTGAAATCCAAAGAGAAAGGAACAAGGCGAGATGCGAGAAGAAAGTGAGGAAGGGAAGGGATAAAAAAAAAAAATAAAATCGGAAAATAGTTTCTCACCAACGTTCAAACAAGCAAATGGCATGGCATGAGCTGAAGAGCAGAGAGCTGGACCAAAGCTTGCCAACTTGATCCTCACTGAAATTGCAAGATTTCCTTTCCTTTCATGACATGAAATCCTTCATTTCATTTCATGCAGGGAAAAGGGCTGAAAAGAAGAGGAAAAATTTGTCATGGAATTTCAAAGGAGCAAATGGCATGGGATGAGCTGAAGTGCAGAGAACTGGCCCAAAGTTTGCCAGCTTGATCCTCACTGAAATTGCAAGATTTCCTTTCCTTTCATGAAATTGTTCATTCCATTTCATGAACGGAGCTGAAAAAAAAAGGGAAAAATTTGTCACCCAAGTTCAAACAAGCAAATGGCATGGCATGAGCTGAAGTGAAGAGAACTGGCCGAAAGCTTGCCAGCTTGATCCTCACTGAAATCGCAAGATTTCATTTCCTTTCATGAAATGAATTTCATGAAAGGAAATGAAATCCCAAATTCAGAGAAGAAGTGTAACAAGCACTTGGGACAGGAGATATGATCAAAGAAAAGGTGAGCGGAAAAAACGGCAGCATTTGGAAATGCAGCATATGGAAGGCAATGCATTGGGATGAAATGAGGGCCAGGGAAAAAACCGGAGAGATGCCCAGATTCTAGGGGGTGAATTTCTGAAATCCAAAGAGAAAGGAACAAGGCGAGATGCGAGAAGAAAGTGAGGAAGGGAAGGGCTCAAAAAAAAAAAAAAAAATCGGAAAATAATTTGTCACCAACGTTCAGACAAGTAAATGGCAAGGCATGAGCTGAAAGGCAGAGAGCGCGACCAAAGCTTGCCAACTTGATCCTCACTGAAATTGCAAGATTTCCTTTCCCTTCATGACATGAAATTCTTCATTTCATTTCATGCAGGGAAAAGGGCTGAAAAAAAAAGGAAAAATTTGTCACAAAAGTTCAAACAAGCAAATGGCATGGCATGAGCTGAAGTGCAGAGAACTGGCCGAAAGCTTGCCAGCTTGATCCTCACTGAAATCGCAAGATTTCATTTCCTTTCATGAAATTCATGAAATGAATTTCATGAAAGGAAATGAAATCCCAAATTCAGAGAAGAAGTGTAACAAGCACTTGGGACAGGAGATATGATCAAAGAAAAGGTGAGCGGAAAAAACGGCAGCATTTGGAAATGCAACATATGGAAGGCAATGCATTGGGATGAAATGAGGGCCAGGGAAAAAACCGGAGAGATGCCCAGATTCTAGGGGGTGAATTTCTGAAATCCAAAGAGAAAGGAACAAGGCGAGATGGGAGAAGAAAGTGAGGAAGGGAAGGGATAAAAAAAAAAAAAAAAATCGGAAAATAGTTTCTCACCAACGTTCAAACAAGCAAATGGCATGGCATGAGCTGAAGGGCAGAGAGCTGGACCAAAGCTTGCCAACTTGATCCTCACTGAAATTGCAAGATTTCCTTTCCTTTCATGACATGAAATTCTTCATTTCATTTCATGCAGGGAAAAGGGCTGAAAAAAAAAGGAAAAAATTGTCACCCAAGTTCAAACAAGCAAATGGCATGGCATGAGCTGAAGTGCAGAGAACTGGCCCAAAGCTTGCCAGCTTGATCCTCACTGAAATCGCAAGATTTCCTTTCCTTTCATGAAATTCATGAAATGAATTTCATGAAAGGAAATGAAATCCCAAATTCAGAGAAGAAGTGTAACAAGCACTTGGGATAGGAGATATGATCAAAGAAGAGTTGAGCGGATAAAACGGCAGCATTTGGAAATGCAGCATATGGAAGGCAATGCATTGGGATGAAATGAGGGCCAGGGAAAAAAGCGGAGAGATGCCCAGATTCTAGGGGATGAATTTCTGAAATCCAAAGAGACAGGAACAAGGCGAGACACGAGAAGAAAGTGAGGAAGGGAAGGGATAAAAAAAAAAAAAAAAAAATCGGAAAATTGTTTCTCACCAACGTTCAAACAAGAAAATGGCATGGCATGAATTGAAGTGCAGAGAACTGGCCCAAAGCTTGCCAGCTTGATCCTCACTGAAATCGCAAGATTTCATTTCCTTTCATGAAATGACTTTCATGAAAGGAAATGAAATCCCAAATTCAGAGAAGAAGTGTAACAAGCACTTGGGACAGGAGATATGATCAAAGAAAAGGTGAGCGTAAAAAACGGCAGCATTTGGAAATGCAGCATATGGAAGGCAATGCATTGGGATGAAATGAGGGCCAGGGAAAAAACCGGAGAGATGCCCAGATTCTAGGGGGTGAATTTCTGAAATCCAAAGAGAAAGGAACAAGGCGAGACGCGAGAAGAAAGTGAGGAAGGGAAGGGCTCAAAAAAAAAAAAAAAATCGGAAAATAATTTGTCACCGAAGTTCAGACAAGCAAATGGCAAGGCATGAGCTGAAAGGCAGAGAGCTGGCCCAAAGCTTGCCAGCTTGATCCTCACTGAAATCGCAAGATTTCCTTTCCTTTCATGACATTAAATTCTTCATTTCATTTCATGCAGGGAAAAGGGCTGAAAAGAAGAGGAAAAATTTGTCACAAAAGTTCAAACAAGCAAATGGCATGGCATAAGCTGAAGTGCAGAGAACTGGCCCAAAGCTTGCCAGCTTGATCCTCACTGAAATCGCAAGATTTCATTTCCTTTCATGAAATTCATGAAATGACTTTCATGAAAGGAAATGAAATCCCAAATTCAGAGAAGAAGTGTAACAAGCACTTGGGACAGGAGATATGATCAAAGAAAAGGTGAGCGGAAAAAACGGCAGCATTTGGAAATGCAGCATATGGAAGGCAATGCATTGGGATGAAATGAGGGCCAGGGAAAAAACCAGAGAGATGCCCAGATTCTAGGGGGTGAATTTCTGAAATCCAAAGAGAAAGGAACAAGGCGAGACGCGAGAAGAAAGTGAGGAAGGGAAGGGATAAAAAAAAAAAAAAAAATCGGAAAATAGTTTCTCACCAACGTTCAAACAAGCAAATGGCATGGCATGAGCTGAAGAGTAGAGAGCTGGACCAAATGTTGCCAACTTGATCCTCACTGAAATTGCAAGATTTCCTTTCCTTTCATGACATGAAATTCTTCATTTCATTTCATGCAGGGAAAAGGGCTGAAAAGAAGAGGAAAAATTTGTCATGGAATTTCAAAGGAGCAAATGGCATGGGATGAGCCGAAGTGCAGAGAACTGGCCCAAAGCTTGCCAGCTTGATCCTCACTGAAATCGCAAGATTTCATTTCCTTTCATGAAATGACTTTCATGAAAGGAAATGAAATCCCAAATTCAGAGAAGAAGTGTAACAAGCACTTGGGACAGGAGATATGATCAAAGAAAAGGTGAGCGTAAAAAACGGCAGCATTTGGAAATGCAGCATATGGAAGGCAATGCATTGGGATGAAATGAGGGCCAGGGAAAAAACCGGAGAGATGCCCAGATTCTAGGGGGTGAATTTCTGAAATCCAAAGAGAAAGGAACAAGGCGAGACGCGAGAAGAAAGTGAGGAAGGGAAGGGCTCAAAAAAAAAAAAATCGGAAAATAATTTGTCACCAAAGTTCAGACAAGCAAATGGCATGGCATGAGCTGAAGGGCAGAGAGCTGGACCAAAGCTTGCCAACTTGATCCTCACTGAAATTGCAAGATTTCCTTTCCTTTCATGACATGAAATCCTTCATTTCATTTCATGCAGGGAAAAGGGCTGGAAAAGAAAGGAAAAATTTGTCACAAAAGTTCAAACAAGCAAATGGCATGGCATGAGCTGAAGTGCAGAGAACTGGCCCAAAGCTTGCCAGCTTGATCCTCACTGAAATCGCAAGATTTCATTTCCTTTCATGAAATGAATTTCATGAAATCCCAAATTCAGAGAAGTGTAACAAGCACTTGGGACAGGAGATATGATCAAAGAAAAGGTGAGCGGAAAAAACGGCAGCATTTGGAAATGCAGCATATGGAAGGCAATGCATTGGGATGAAATGAGGGCCAGGGAAAAAACCGGAGAGATGCCCAGATTCTAGGGGGTGAATTTCTGAAATCCAAAGAGAAAGGAACAAGGCGAGACGCGAGAAGAAAGTGAGGAAGGGAAGGGCTCAAAAAAAAAAAAAAATCGGAAAATAATTTGTCGCCAAAGTTCAGACAAGCAAATGGCATGGCATGAGCTGAAGGGCAGAGAGCTGGACCAAAGCTTGCCAACTTGATCCTCACTGAAATTGCAAGATTTCCTTTCCTTTCATGACATGAAATTCTTCATTTCAATCATGCAGGGAAAAGGGCTGAAAAAAAAAGGAAAAATTTGTCACAAAAGTTCAAACAAGCAAATGGCATGGCATGAGCTGAAGTGCAGAGAACTGGCCCAAAGCTTGCCAGCTTGATCCTCACTGAAATCGCAAGATTTCATTTCCTTTCATGAAATTCATGAAATGAATTTCATGAAAGGAAATGAAATCCCAAATTCAGAGAAGAAGTGTAACAAGCACCTGGGACAGGAGATATGATCAAAGAAAAGGTGAGCGGAAAAAACGGCAGCATTTGGAAATGCAGCATATGGAAGGCAATGCATTGGGATGAAATGAGGGCCAGGGAAAAAACCGGAGAGATGCCCAGATTCTAGGGGGTGAATTTCTGAAATCCAAAGAGAAAGGAACAAGGCGAGACGCGAGAAGAAAGTGAGGAAGGGAAGGGCTCAAAAAAAAAAAAATCGGAAAATAATTTGTCACCAGAGTTCAGACAAGCAAATGGCATGGCATGAGCTGAAGGGCAGAGAGCTGGACCAAAGCTTGCCAACTTGATCCTCACTGAAATTGCAAGATTTCCTTTCCTTTCATGACATGAAATTCTTCATTTCAATCATGCAGGGAAAAGGGCTGAAAAAAAAAGAAAATTTGTCACCCAAGTTCAAACAAGCAAATGGCATGGCATGAGCTGAAGTGCAGAGAACTGGCCCAAAGCTTGCCAGCTTGATCCTCACTGAAATCGCAAGATTTCATTTCCTTTCATGAAATTCATGAAATGAATTTCATGAAAGGAAATGAAATCCCAAATTCAGAGAAGAAGTGTAACAAGCACTTGGGACAGGAGATATGATCAAAGAAAAGGTGAGCGTAAAAAACGGCAGCATTTGGAAATGCAGCATATGGAAGGCAATGCATTGGGATGAAATGAGGGCCAGGGAAAAAACCGGAGAGATGCCCAGATTCTAGGGGGTGAATTTCTGAAATCCAAAGAGAAAGGAACAAGGCGAGACGCGAGAAGAAAGTGAGGAAGGGAAGGGATTAAAAAAAAAAAAAATCGGAAAATAGTTTCTCACCGAAGTTCAGACAAGTAAATGGCATGGCATGAGCTGAAGGGCAGAGAGCTGGACCAAAGCTTGCCAACTTGATCCTCACTGAAATTGCAAGATTTCCTTTCCTTTCATGACATGAAATCCTTCATTTCATTTCATGCAGGGAAAAGGGCTGGAAAAGAAAGGAAAAATTTGTCACAAAAGTTCAAACAAGCAAATGGCATGGCATGAGCTGAAGTGCAGAGAACTGGCCCAAAGCTTGCCAGCTTGATCCTCACTGAAATCGCAAGATTTCATTTCCTTTCATGAAATGAATTTCATGAAATCCCAAATTCAGAGAAGTGTAACAAGCACTTGGGACAGGAGATATGATCAAAGAAAAGGTGAGCGGAAAAAACGGCAGCATTTGGAAATGCAGCATATGGAAGGCAATGCATTGGGATGAAATGAGGGCCAGGGAAAAAACCGGAGAGATGCCCAGATTCTAGGGGGTGAATTTCTGAAATCCAAAGAGAAAGGAACAAGGCGAGACGCGAGAAGAAAGTGAGGAAGGGAAGGGCTCAAAAAAAAAAAAAATCGGAAAATAATTTGTCACCAAAGTTCAGACAAGGAAATGGCATGGCATGAGCTGAAGGGCAGAGAGCTGGACCAAAGCTTGCCAACTTGATCCTCACTGAAATTGCAAGATTTCCTTTCCTTTCATGACATGAAATTCTTCATTTCATTTCATGCAGGGAAAAGGGCTGAAAAAAAAAGGAAAAATTTGTCACAAAAGTTCAAACAAGCAAATGGCATGGCATGAGCTGAAGTGAAGAGAACTGGCCCAAAGCTTGCCAGCTTGATCCTCACTGAAATCGCAAGATTTCATTTCCTTTCATGAAATGACTTTCATGAAAGGAAATGAAATCCCAAATTCAGAGAAGAAGTGTAACAAGCACTTGGGACAGGAGATATGATCAAAGAAAAGGTGAGCGTAAAAAACGGCAGCATTTGGAAATGCAGCATATGGAAGGCAATGCATTGGGATGAAATGAGGGCCAGGGAAAAAACCGGAGAGATGCCCAGATTCTAGGGGGTGAATTTCTGAAATCCAAAGAGAAAGGAACAAGGCGAGACGCGAGAAGAAAGTGAGGAAGGGAAGGGCTCAAAAAAAAAAAAATCGGAAAATAATTTGTCACCAAAGTTCAGACAAGCAAATGGCATGGCATGAGCTGAAGGGCAGAGAGCTGGACCAAAGCTTGCCAACTTGATCCTCACTGAAATTGCAAGATTTCCTTTCCTTTCATGACATGAAATTCTTCATTTCAATCATGCAGGGAAAAGGGCTGAAAAAAAAAGAAAATTTGTCACCCAAGTTCAAACAAGCAAATGGCATGGCATGAGGTGAAGTGCAGAGAACTGGCCCAAAGCTTGCCAGCTTGATCCTCACTGAAATCGCAAGATTTCATTTCCTTTCATGAAATTCATGAAATGAATTTCATGAAAGGAAATGAAATCCCAAATTCAGAGAAGAAGTGTAACAAGCACTTGGGACAGGAGATATGATCAAAGAAAAGGTGAGCGGAAAAAACGGCAGCATTTGGAAATGCAGCATATGGAAGGCAATGCATTGGGATGAAATGAGGGCCAGGGAAAAAACCGGAGAGATGCCCAGATTCTAGGGGGTGAATTTCTGAAATCCAAAGAGAAAGGAACAAGGCGAGACGCGAGAAGAAAGTGAGGAAGGGAAGGGCTCAAAAAAAAAAAAAATCGGAAAATAATTTGTCGCCAAAGTTCAGACAAGCAAATGGCATGGCATGAGCTGAAGGGCAGAGAGCTGGACCAAAGCTTGCCAACTTGATCCTCACTGAAATTGCAAGATTTCCTTTCCTTTCATGACATGAAATTCTTCATTTCAATCATGCAGGGAAAAGGGCTGAAAAAAAAAGGAAAAATTTGTCACAAAAGTTCAAACAAGCAAATGGCATGGCATGAGCTGAAGTGCAGAGAACTGGCCCAAAGCTTGCCAGCTTGATCCTCACTGAAATCGCAAGATTTCATTTCCTTTCATGAAATTCATGAAATGAATTTCATGAAAGGAAATGAAATCCCAAATTCAGAGAAGAAGTGTAACAAGCACTTGGGACAGGAGATATGATCAAAGAAAAGGTGAGCGGAAAAAACGGCAGCATTTGGAAATGCAGCATATGGAAGGCAATGCATTGGGATGAAATGAGGGCCAGGGAAAAAACCGGAGAGATGCCCAGATTCTAGGGGGTGAATTTCTGAAATCCAAAGAGAAAGGAACAAGGCGAGACGCGAGAAGAAAGTGAGGAAGGGAAGGGCTCAAAAAAAAAAAAAATCGGAAAATAATTTGTCACCAAAGTTCAGACAAGGAAATGGCATGGCATGAGCTGAAGGGCAGAGAGCTGGACCAAAGCTTGCCAACTTGATCCTCACTGAAATTGCAAGATTTCCTTTCCTTTCATGACATGAAATTCTTCATTTCATTTCATGCAGGGAAAAGGGCTGAAAAAAAAAGGAAAAATTTGTCACAAAAGTTCAAACAAGCAAATGGCATGGCATGAGCTGAAGTGAAGAGAACTGGCCCAAAGCTTGCCAGCTTGATCCTCACTGAAATCGCAAGATTTCATTTCCTTTCATGAAATGAATTTCATGAAAGGAAATGAAATCCCAAATTCAGAGAAGAAGTGTAACAAGCACTTGGGACAGGAGATATGATCAAAGAAAAGGTGAGCGTAAAAAACGGCAGCATTTGGAAATGCAGCATATGGAAGGCAATGCATTGGGATGAAATGAGGGCCAGGGAAAAAACCGGAGAGATGCCCAGATTCTAGGGGGTGAATTTCTGAAATCCAAAGAGAAAGGAACAAGGCGAGACGCGAGAAGAAAGTGAAGAAGGGAAGGGCTGAAAAAAAAAAAAATCGGAAAATAATTTGTCACCAAAGTTCAGACAAGCAAATGGCATGGCATGAGCTGAAGGGCAGAGAGCTGGACCAAAGCTTGCCAACTTGATCCTCACTGAAATTGCAAGATTTCCTTTCCTTTCATGACATGAAATTCTTCATTTCAATCATGCAGGGAAAAGGGCTGAAAAAAAAAGGAAAAATTTGTCACAAAAGTTCAAACAAGCAAATGGCATGGCATGAGCTGAAGTGCAGAGAACTGGCCGAAAGCTTGCCAGCTTGATCCTCACTGAAATCGCAAGATTTCATTTCCTTTCATGAAATTCATGACATGAATTTCATGAAAGGAAATGAAATCCCAAATTCAGAGAAGAAGTGTAACAAGCACTTGGGACAGGAGATATGATCAAAGAAAAGGTGAGCGGAAAAAACGGCAGCATTTGGAAATGCAGCATATGGAAGGCAATGCATTGGGATGAAATGAGGGCCAGGGAAAAAACCGGAGAGATGCCCAGATTCTAGGGGGTGAATTTCTGAAATCCAAAGAGAAAGGAACAAGGCGAGACGCGAGAAGAAAGTGAGGAAGGGAAGGGATTAAAAAAAAAAAAAATCGGAAAATAGTTTCTCACCGAAGTTCAGACAAGTAAATGGCATGGCATGAGCTGAAGGGCAGAGAGCTGGACCAAAGCTTGCCAACTTGATCCTCACTGAAATTGCAAGATTTCCTTTCCTTTCATGACATGAAATCCTTCATTTCATTTCATGCAGGGAAAAGGGCTGGAAAAGAAAGGAAAAATTTGTCACAAAAGTTCAAACAAGCAAATGGCATGGCATGAGCTGAAGTGCAGAGAACTGGCCCAAAGCTTGCCAGCTTGATCCTCACTGAAATCGCAAGATTTCATTTCCTTTCATGAAATGAATTTCATGAAATCCCAAATTCAGAGAAGAAGAGTAACAAGCACTTGGGACAGGAGATATGATCAAAGAAAAGGTGAGCGGAAAAAACGGCAGCATTTGGAAATGCAGCATATGGAAGGCAATGCATTGGGATGAAATGAGGGCCAGGGAAAAAACCGGAGAGATGCCCAGATTCTAGGGGGTGAATTTCTGAAATCCAAAGAGAAAGGAACAAGGCGAGACGCGAGAAGAAAGTGAGGAAGGGAAGGGCTCAAAAAAAAAAAAAATCGGAAAATAATTTGTCGCCAAAGTTCAGACAAGCAAATGGCATGGCATGAGCTGAAGGGCAGAGAGCTGGACCAAAGCTTGCCAACTTGATCCTCACTGAAATTGCAAGATTTCCTTTCCTTTCATGACATGAAATTCTTCATTTCAATCATGCAGGGAAAAGGGCTGAAAAAAAAAGGAAAAATTTGTCACAAAAGTTCAAACAAGCAAATGGCATGGCATGAGCTGAAGTGCAGAGAACTGGCCCAAAGCTTGCCAGCTTGATCCTCACTGAAATCGCAAGATTTCATTTCCTTTCATGAAATTCATGAAATGAATTTCATGAAAGGAAATGAAATCCCAAATTCAGAGAAGAAGTGTAACAAGCACTTGGGACAGGAGATATGATCAAAGAAAAGGTGAGCGGAAAAAACGGCAGCATTTGGAAATGCAGCATATGGAAGGCAATGCATTGGGATGAAATGAGGGCCAGGGAAAAAACCGGAGAGATGCCCAGATTCTAGGGGGTGAATTTCTGAAATCCAAAGAGAAAGGAACAAGGCGAGACGCGAGAAGAAAGTGAGGAAGGGAAGGGCTCAAAAAAAAAAAAAATCGGAAAATAATTTGTCGCCAAAGTTCAGACAAGCAAAAGGCATGGCATGAGCTGAAGGGCAGAGAGCTGGACCAAAGCTTGCCAACTTGATCCTCACTGAAATTGCAAGATTTCCTTTCCTTTCATGACATGAAATTCTTCATTTCAATCATGCAGGGAAAAGGGCTGAAAAAAAAAGGAAAAATTTGTCACAAAAGTTCAAACAAGCAAATGGCATGGCATGAGCTGAAGTGCAGAGAACTGGCCCAAAGCTTGCCAGCTTGATCCTCACTGAAATCGCAAGATTTCATTTCCTTTCATGAAATTCATGAAATGAATTTCATGAAAGGAAATGAAATCCCAAATTCAGAGAAGAAGTGTAACAAGCACTTGGGTCAGGAGATATGATCAAAGAAAAGGTGAGCGTAAAAAACGGCAGCATTTGGAAATGCAGCATATGGAAGGCAATGCATTGGGATGAAATGAGGGCCAGGGAAAAAACCGGAGAGATGCCCAGATTCTAGGGGGTGAATTTCTGAAATCCAAAGAGAAAGGAACAAGGCGAGACGCGAGAAGAAAGTGAGGAAGGGAAGGGCTCAAAAAAAAAAAAAAAATCGGAAAATAATTTGTCGCCAAAGTTCAGACAAGCAAATGGCATGGCATGAGCTGAAGGGCAGAGAGCTGGACCAAAGCTTGCCAACTTGATCCTCACTGAAATTGCAAGATTTCCTTTCCTTTCATGACATGAAATTCTTCATTTCAATCATGCAGGGAAAAGGGCTGAAAAAAAAAGGAAAAATTTGTCACAAAAGTTCAAACAAGCAAATGGCATGGCATGAGCTGAAGTGCAGAGAACTGGCCCAAAGCTTGCCAGCTTGATCCTCACTGAAATCGCAAGATTTCATTTCCTTTCATGAAATTCATGAAATGAATTTCATGAAAGGAAATGAAATCCCAAATTCAGAGAAGAAGTGTAACAAGCACTTGGGACAGGAGATATGATCAAAGAAAAGGTGAGCGGAAAAAACGGCAGCATTTGGAAATGCAGCATATGGAAGGCAATGCATTGGGATGAAATGAGGGCCAGGGAAAAAACCGGAGAGATGCCCAGATTCTAGGGGGTGAATTTCTGAAATCCAAAGAGAAAGGAACAAGGCGAGACGCGAGAAGAAAGTGAGGAAGGGAAGGGCTCAAAAAAAAAAAAAAATCGGAAAATAATTTGTCACCAAAGTTCAGACAAGGAAATGGCATGGCATGAGCTGAAGGGCAGAGAGCTGGACCAAAGCTTGCCAACTTGATCCTCACTGAAATTGCAAGATTTCCTTTCCTTTCATGACATGAAATTCTTCATTTCATTTCATGCAGGGAAAAGGGCTGAAAAAAAAAGGAAAAATTTGTCACAAAAGTTCAAACAAGCAAATGGCATGGCATGAGCTGAAGTGAAGAGAACTGGCCCAAAGCTTGCCAGCTTGATCCTCACTGAAATCGCAAGATTTCATTTCCTTTCATGAAATGAATTTCATGAAAGGAAATGAAATCCCAAATTCAGAGAAGAAGTGTAACAAGCACTTGGGACAGGAGATATGATCAAAGAAAAGGTGAGCGTAAAAAACGGCAGCATTTGGAAATGCAGCATATGGAAGGCAATGCATTGGGATGAAATGAGGGCCAGGGAAAAAACCGGAGAGATGCCCAGATTCTAGGGGGTGAATTTCTGAAATCCAAAGAGAAAGGAAGAAGGCGAGACGCGAGAAGAAAGTGAAGAAGGGAAGGGCTGAAAAAAAAAAAAATCGGAAAATAATTTGTCACCAAAGTTCAGACAAGCAAATGGCATGGCATGAGCTGAAGGGCAGAGAGCTGGACCAAAGCTTGCCAACTTGATCCTCACTGAAATTGCAAGATTTCCTTTCCTTTCATGACATGAAATTCTTCATTTCAATCATGCAGGGAAAAGGGCTGAAAAAAAAAGAAAATTTGTCACCCAAGTTCAAACAAGCAAATGGCATGGCATGAGCTGAAGTGCAGAGAACTGGCCCAAAGCTTGCCAGCTTGATCCTCACTGAAATCGCAAGATTTCATTTCCTTTCATGAAATTCATGACATGAATTTCATGAAAGGAAATGAAATCCCAAATTCAGAGAAGAAGTGTAACAAGCACTTGGGACAGGAGATATGATCAAAGAAAAGGTGAGCGTAAAAAACGGCAGCATTTGGAAATGCAGCATATGGAAGGCAATGCATTGGGATGAAATGAGGGCCAGGGAAAAAACCGGAGAGATGCCCAGATTCTAGGGGGTGAATTTCTGAAATCCAAAGAGAAAGGAACAAGGCGAGACGCGAGAAGAAAGTGAGGAAGGGAAGGGATTAAAAAAAAAAAAAATCGGAAAATAGTTTCTCACCGAAGTTCAGACAAGTAAATGGCATGGCATGAGCTGAAGGGCAGAGAGCTGGACCAAAGCTTGCCAACTTGATCCTCACTGAAATTGCAAGATTTCCTTTCCTTTCATGACATGAAATCCTTCATTTCATTTCATGCAGGGAAAAGGGCTGGAAAAGAAAGGAAAAATTTGTCACAAAAGTTCAAACAAGCAAATGGCATGGCATGAGCTGAAGTGCAGAGAACTGGCCCAAAGCTTGCCAGCTTGATCCTCACTGAAATCGCAAGATTTCATTTCCTTTCATGAAATGAATTTCATGAAATCCCAAATTCAGAGAAGTGTAACAAGCACTTGGGACAGGAGATATGATCAAAGAAAAGGTGAGCGGAAAAAACGGCAGCATTTGGAAATGCAGCATATGGAAGGCAATGCATTGGGATGAAATGAGGGCCAGGGAAAAAACCGGAGAGATGCCCAGATTCTAGGGGGTGAATTTCTGAAATCCAAAGAGAAAGGAACAAGGCGAGACGCGAGAAGAAAGTGAGGAAGGGAAGGGCTCAAAAAAAAAAAAAAAATCGGAAAATAATTTGTCACCAAAGTTCAGACAAGCAAATGGCATGGCATGAGCTGAAGGGCAGAGAGCTGGACCAAAGCTTGCCAACTTGATCCTCACTGAAATTGCAAGATTTCCTTTCCTTTCATGACATGAAATTCTTCATTTCAATCATGCAGGGAAAAGGGCTGAAAAAAAAAGGAAAAATTTGTCACAAAAGTTCAAACAAGCAAATGGCATGGCATGAGCTGAAGTGCAGAGAACTGGCCCAAAGCTTGCCAGCTTGATCCTCACTGAAATCGCAAGATTTCATTTCCTTTCATGAAATTCATGAAATGAATTTCATGAAAGGAAATGAAATCCCAAATTCAGAGAAGAAGTGTAACAAGCACTTGGGACAGGAGATATGATCAAAGAAAAGGTGAGCGGAAAAAACGGCAGCATTTGGAAATGCAGCATATGGAAGGCAAAGCATTGGGATGAAATGAGGGCCAGGGAAAAAACCGGAGAGATGCCCAGATTCTAGGGGGTGAATTTCTGAAATCCAAAGAGAAAGGAACAAGGCGAGACGCGAGAAGAAAGTGAGGAAGGGAAGGGCTCAAAAAAAAAAAAAATCGGAAAATAATTTGTCGCCAAAGTTCAGACAAGCAAATGGCATGGCATGAGCTGAAGGGCAGAGAGCTGGACCAAAGCTTGCCAACTTGATCCTCACTGAAATTGCAAGATTTCCTTTCCTTTCATGACATGAAATTCTTCATTTCAATCATGCAGGGAAAAGGGCTGAAAAAAAAAGGAAAAATTTGTCACAAAAGTTCAAACAAGCAAATGGCATGGCATGAGCTGAAGTGCAGAGAACTGGCCCAAAGCTTGCCAGCTTGATCCTCACTGAAATCGCAAGATTTCATTTCCTTTCATGAAATTCATGAAATGAATTTCATGAAAGGAAATGAAATCCCAAATTCAGAGAAGAAGTGTAACAAGCACTTGGGACAGGAGATATGATCAAAGAAAAGGTGAGCGGAAAAAACAGCAGCATTTGGAAATGCAGCATATGGAAGGCAATGCATTGGGATGAAATGAGGGCCAGGGAAAAAACCGGAGAGATGCCCAGATTCTAGGGGGTGAATTTCTGAAATCCAAAGAGAAAGGAACAAGGCGAGACGCGAGAAGAAAGTGAGGAAGGGAAGGGCTCAAAAAAAAAAAAAATCGGAAAATAATTTGTCGCCAAAGTTCAGACAAGCAAATGGCATGGCATGAGCTGAAGGGCAGAGAGCTGGACCAAAGCTTGCCAACTTGATCCTCACTGAAATTGCAAGATTTCCTTTCCTTTCATGACATGAAACTCTTCATTTCATTTCATGCAGGGAAAAGGGCTGAAAAAAAAAGAAAATTTGTCACCCAAGTTCAAACAAGCAAATGGCATGGCATGAGCTGAAGTGCAGAGAACTGGCCCAAAGCTTGCCAGCTTGATCCTCACTGAAATGGCAAGATTTCATTTCCTTTCATGAAAGTCATGAAATGAATTTCATGAAAGGAAATGAAATCCCAAATTCAGAGAAGAAGTGTAACAAGCACTTGGGACAGGAAATATGATCAAAGAAAAGGTGAGCGGAAAAAACGGCAGCATTTGGAAATGCAGCATATGGAAGGCAATGCATTGGGATGAAATGAGGGCCAGGGAAAAAACCGGAGAGATGCCCAGATTCTAGGGGGTGAATTTCTGAAATCCAAAGAGAAAGGAACAAGGCGAGACGCGAGAAGAAAGTGAGGAAGGGAAGGGATAAAAAAAAAAAAAAAAATCGGAAAATCATTTGTCACCAAAGTTCAGACAAGTAAATGGCATGGCATGAGCTGAAGGGCAGAGAGCTGGACCAAAGCTTGCCAACTTGATCCTCACTGAAATTGCAAGATTTCCTTTCCTTTCATGACATGAAATTCTTCATTTCATTTCATGCAGGGAAAAGGGCTGAAAAAAAAAGGGAAAATTTGTCACCCAAGTTCAAACAAGCAAATGGCATGGCATGAGCTGAAGTGCAGAGAACTGGCCCAAAGCTTGCCAGCTTGATCCTCACTGAAATCGCAAGATTTCATTTCCTTTCATGAAATTCATGAAATGACTTTCATGAAAGGAAATGAAATCCCAAATTCAGAGAAGAAGTGTAACAAGCACTTGGGACAGGAGATATGATCAAAGAAAAGTTGAGCGGAAAAAACGGCAGCATTTGGAAATGCAGCATATGGAAGGCAATGCATTGGGATGAAATGAGGGCCAGGGAAAAAACCGGAGAGATGCCCAGATTCTAGGGGGTGAATTTCTGAAATCCAAAGAGAAAGGAACAAGGCGAGATGCGAGAAGAAAGTGAGGAAGGGAAGGGCTCAAAAAAAAAAAAAAAAATCGGAAAATAATTTGTCACCAACGTTCAGACAAGTAAATGGCAAGGCATGAGCTGAAAGGCAGAGAGCGCGACCAAAGCTTGCCAACTTGATCCTCACTGAAATTGCAAGATTTCCTTTCCCTTCATGACATGAAATTCTTCATTTCATTTCATGCAGGGAAAAGGGCTGAAAAAAAAAGGAAAAATTTGTCACAAAAGTTCAAACAAGCAAATGGCATGGCATGAGCTGAAGTGCAGAGAACTGGCCGAAAGCTTGCCAGCTTGATCCTCACTGAAATCGCAAGATTTCATTTCCTTTCATGAAATTCATGAAATGAATTTCATGAAAGGAAATGAAATCCCAAATTCAGAGAAGAAGTGTAACAAGCACTTGGGACAGGAGATATGATCAAAGAAAAGGTGAGCGGAAAAAACGGCAGCATTTGGAAATGCAACATATGGAAGGCAATGCATTGGGATGAAATGAGGGCCAGGGAAAAAACCGGAGAGATGCCCAGATTCTAGGGGGTGAATTTCTGAAATCCAAAGAGAAAGGAACAAGGCGAGATGGGAGAAGAAAGTGAGGAAGGGAAGGGATAAAAAAAAAAAAAAAAATCGGAAAATAGTTTCTCACCAACGTTCAAACAAGCAAATGGCATGGCATGAGCTGAAGGGCAGAGAGCTGGACCAAAGCTTGCCAACTTGATCCTCACTGAAATTGCAAGATTTCCTTTCCTTTCATGACATGAAATTCTTCATTTCATTTCATGCAGGGAAAAGGGCTGAAAAAAAAAGGAAAAAATTGTCACCCAAGTTCAAACAAGCAAATGGCATGGCATGAGCTGAAGTGCAGAGAACTGGCCCAAAGCTTGCCAGCTTGATCCTCACTGAAATCGCAAGATTTCCTTTCCTTTCATGAAATTCATGAAATGAATTTCATGAAAGGAAATGAAATCCCAAATTCAGAGAAGAAGTGTAACAAGCACTTGGGATAGGAGATATGATCAAAGAAGAGTTGAGCGGATAAAACGGCAGCATTTGGAAATGCAGCATATGGAAGGCAATGCATTGGGATGAAATGAGGGCCAGGGAAAAAAGCGGAGAGATGCCCAGATTCTAGGGGATGAATTTCTGAAATCCAAAGAGACAGGAACAAGGCGAGACACGAGAAGAAAGTGAGGAAGGGAAGGGATAAAAAAAAAAAAAAAAAAATCGGAAAATTGTTTCTCACCAACGTTCAAACAAGAAAATGGCATGGCATGAATTGAAGTGCAGAGAACTGGCCCAAAGCTTGCCAGCTTGATCCTCACTGAAATCGCAAGATTTCATTTCCTTTCATGAAATGACTTTCATGAAAGGAAATGAAATCCCAAATTCAGAGAAGAAGTGTAACAAGCACTTGGGACAGGAGATATGATCAAAGAAAAGGTGAGCGTAAAAAACGGCAGCATTTGGAAATGCAGCATATGGAAGGCAATGCATTGGGATGAAATGAGGGCCAGGGAAAAAACCGGAGAGATGCCCAGATTCTAGGGGGTGAATTTCTGAAATCCAAAGAGAAAGGAACAAGGCGAGACGCGAGAAGAAAGTGAGGAAGGGAAGGGCTCAAAAAAAAAAAAAAAATCGGAAAATAATTTGTCACCGAAGTTCAGACAAGCAAATGGCAAGGCATGAGCTGAAAGGCAGAGAGCTGGCCCAAAGCTTGCCAGCTTGATCCTCACTGAAATCGCAAGATTTCCTTTCCTTTCATGACATTAAATTCTTCATTTCATTTCATGCAGGGAAAAGGGCTGAAAAGAAGAGGAAAAATTTGTCACAAAAGTTCAAACAAGCAAATGGCATGGCATAAGCTGAAGTGCAGAGAACTGGCCCAAAGCTTGCCAGCTTGATCCTCACTGAAATCGCAAGATTTCATTTCCTTTCATGAAATTCATGAAATGACTTTCATGAAAGGAAATGAAATCCCAAATTCAGAGAAGAAGTGTAACAAGCACTTGGGACAGGAGATATGATCAAAGAAAAGGTGAGCGGAAAAAACGGCAGCATTTGGAAATGCAGCATATGGAAGGCAATGCATTGGGATGAAATGAGGGCCAGGGAAAAAACCAGAGAGATGCCCAGATTCTAGGGGGTGAATTTCTGAAATCCAAAGAGAAAGGAACAAGGCGAGACGCGAGAAGAAAGTGAGGAAGGGAAGGGATAAAAAAAAAAAAAAAAATCGGAAAATAGTTTCTCACCAACGTTCAAACAAGCAAATGGCATGGCATGAGCTGAAGAGTAGAGAGCTGGACCAAAGCTTGCCAACTTGATCCTCACTGAAATTGCAAGATTTCCTTTCCTTTCATGACATGAAATTCTTCATTTCATTTCATGCAGGGAAAAGGGCTGAAAAGAAGAGGAAAAATTTGTCATGGAATTTCAAAGGAGCAAATGGCATGGGATGAGCCGAAGTGCAGAGAACTGGCCCAAAGTTTGCCAGCTTGATCCTCACTGAAATTGCAAGATTTCCTTTCCTTTAATGAAATTGTTCATTCCATTTCATGAACGGAGCTGAAAAAAAAAGGGAAAAATTTGTCACCCAAGTTCAAACAAGCAAATGGCATGGCATGAGCTGAAGTGAAGAGAACTGGCCGAAAGCTTGCCAGCTTGATCCTCACTGAAATTGCAAGATTTCATTTCCTTTCATGAAATGAATTTCATGAAAGGAAATGAAATCCCAAATTCAGAGAAGAAGTGTAACAAGCACTTGGGACAGGAGATATGATCAAAGAAAAGGTGAGCGTAAAAAATGGCAGCATTTGGAAATGCAGCATATGGAAGGCAATGCATTGGGATGAAATGAGGGCCAGGGAAAAAACCGGAGAGATGCCCAGATTCTAGGGGGTGAATTTCTGAAATCCAAAGAGAAAGGAACAAGGCGAGACGCGAGAAGAAAGTGAAGAAGGGAAGGGCTGAAAAAAAAAAAAATCGGAAAATAATTTGTCACCAAAGTTCAGACAAGCAAATGGCATGGCATGAGCTGAAGGGCAGAGAGCTGGACCAAAGCTTGCCAACTTGATCCTCACTGAAATTGCAAGATTTCCTTTCCTTTCATGACATGAAATTCTTCATTTCAATCATGCAGGGAAAAGGGCTGAAAAAAAAAGAAAATTTGTCACCCAAGTTCAAACAAGCAAATGGCATGGCATGAGCTGAAGTGCAGAGAACTGGCCCAAAGCTTGCCAGCTTGATCCTCACTGAAATCGCAAGATTTCATTTCCTTTCATGAAATTCATGACATGAATTTCATGAAAGGAAATGAAATCCCAAATTCAGAGAAGAAGTGTAACAAGCACTTGGGACAGGAGATATGATCAAAGAAAAGGTGAGCGGAAAAAACGGCAGCATTTGGAAATGCAGCATATGGAAGGCAATGCATTGGGATGAAATGAGGGCCAGGGAAAAAACCGGAGAGATGCCCAGATTCTAGGGGGTGAATTTCTGAAATCCAAAGAGAAAGGAACAAGGCGAGACGCGAGAAGAAAGTGAGGAAGGGAAGGGATTAAAAAAAAAAAAAATCGGAAAATAGTTTCTCACCGAAGTTCAGACAAGTAAATGGCATGGCATGAGCTGAAGGGCAGAGAGCTGGACCAAAGCTTGCCAACTTGATCCTCACTGAAATTGCAAGATTTCCTTTCCTTTCATGACATGAAATCCTTCATTTCATTTCATGCAGGGAAAAGGGCTGGAAAAGAAAGGAAAAATTTGTCACAAAAGTTCAAACAAGCAAATGGCATGGCATGAGCTGAAGTGCAGAGAACTGGCCCAAAGCTTGCCAGCTTGATCCTCACTGAAATCGCAAGATTTCATTTCCTTTCATGAAATTCATGAAATGAATTTCATGAAAGGAAATGAAATCCCAAATTCAGAGAAGAAGTGTAACAAGCACTTGGGACAGGAGATATGATCAAAGAAAAGGTGAGCGGAAAAAACGGCAGCATTTGGAAATGCAGCATATGGAAGGCAATGCATTGGGATGAAATGAGGGCCAGGGAAAAAACCGGAGAGATGCCCAGATTCTAGGGGGTGAATTTCTGAAATCCAAAGAGAAAGGAACAAGGCGAGACGCGAGAAGAAAGTGAGGAAGGGAAGGGCTCAAAAAAAAAAAAAAATCGGAAAATAATTTGTCGCCAAAGTTCAGACAAGCAAATGGCATGGCATGAGCTGAAGGGCAGAGAGCTGGACCAAAGCTTGCCAACTTGATCCTCACTGAAATTGCAAGATTTCCTTTCCTTTCATGACATGAAATTCTTCATTTCATTTCATGCAGGGAAAAGGGCTGAAAAAAAAAGAAAATTTGTCACCCAAGTTCAAACAAGCAAATGGCATGGCATGAGCTGAAGTGCAGAGAACTGGCCCAAAGCTTGCCAGCTTGATCCTCACTGAAATTGCAAGATTTCATTTCCTTTCATGAAATGACTTTCATGAAAGGAAATGAAATCCCAAATTCAGAGAAGAAGTGTAACAAGCACTTGGGACAGGAGATATGATCAAAGAAAAGGTGAGCGGAAAAAACGGCAGCATTTGGAAATGCAGCATATGGAAGGCAATGCATTGGGATGAAATGAGGGCCAGGGAAAAAACCGGAGAGATGCCCAGATTCTAGGGGGTGAATTTCTGAAATCCAAAGAGAAAGGAACAAGGCGAGACGCGAGAAGAAAGTGAGGAAGGGAAGGGATTAAAAAAAAAAAAAATCGGAAAATAGTTTCTCACCGAAGTTCAGACAAGTAAATGGCATGGCATGAGCTGAAGGGCAGAGAGCTGGACCAAAGCTTGCCAACTTGATCCTCACTGAAATTGCAAGATTTCCTTTCCTTTCATGACATGAAATCCTTCATTTCATTTCATGCAGGGAAAAGGGCTGGAAAAGAAAGGAAAAATTTGTCACAAAAGTTCAAACAAGCAAATGGCATGGCATGAGCTGAAGTGCAGAGAACTGGCCCAAAGCTTGCCAGCTTGATCCTCACTGAAATCGCAAGATTTCATTTCCTTTCATGAAATTCATGAAATGAATTTCATGAAAGGAAATGAAATCCCAAATTCAGAGAAGAAGTGTAACAAGCACTTGGGACAGGAGATATGATCAAAGAAAAGGTGAGCGGAAAAAACGGCAGCATTTGGAAATGCAGCATATGGAAGGCAAAGCATTGGGATGAAATGAGGGCCAGGGAAAAAACCGGAGAGATGCCCAGATTCTAGGGGGCGAATTTCTGAAATCCAAAGAGAAAGGAACAAGGCGAGACGCGAGAAGAAAGTGAGGAAGGGAAGGGCTCAAAAAAAAAAAAAATCGGAAAATAATTTGTCGCCAAAGTTCAGACAAGCAAATGGCATGGCATGAGCTGAAGGGCAGAGAGCTGGACCAAAGCTTGCCAACTTGATCCTCACTGAAATTGCAAGATTTCCTTTCCTTTCATGACATGAAATTCTTCATTTCAATCATGCAGGGAAAAGGGCTGAAAAAAAAAGGAAAAATTTGTCACAAAAGTTCAAACAAGCAAATGGCATGGCATGAGCTGAAGTGCAGAGAACTGGCCCAAAGCTTGCCAGCTTGATCCTCACTGAAATCGCAAGATTTCATTTCCTTTCATGAAATTCATGAAATGAATTTCATGAAAGGAAATGAAATCCCAAATTCAGAGAAGAAGTGTAACAAGCACTTGGGACAGGAGATATGATCAAAGAAAAGGTGAGCGGAAAAAACGGCAGCATTTGGAAATGCAGCATATGGAAGGCAATGCATTGGGATGAAATGAGGGCCAGGGAAAAAACCGGAGAGATGCCCAGATTCTAGGGGGTGAATTTCTGAAATCCAAAGAGAAAGGAACAAGGCGAGACGCGAGAAGAAAGTGAGGAAGGGAAGGGCTCAAAAAAAAAAAAAATCGGAAAATAATTTGTCGCCAAAGTTCAGACAAGCAAATGGCATGGCATGAGCTGAAGGGCAGAGAGCTGGACCAAAGCTTGCCAACTTGATCCTCACTGAAATTGCAAGATTTCCTTTCCTTTCATGACATGAAATTCTTCATTTCAATCATGCAGGGAAAAGGGCTGAAAAAAAAAGGAAAAATTTGTCACAAAAGTTCAAACAAGCAAATGGCATGGCATGAGCTGAAGTGCAGAGAACTGGCCCAAAGCTTGCCAGCTTGATCCTCACTGAAATCGCAAGATTTCATTTCCTTTCATGAAATTCATGAAATGAATTTCATGAAAGGAAATGAAATCCCAAATTCAGAGAAGAAGTGTAACAAGCACTTGGGACAGGAGATATGATCAAAGAAAAGGTGAGCGGAAAAAACGGCAGCATTTGGAAATGCAGCATATGGAAGGCAATGCATTGGGATGAAATGAGGGCCAGGGAAAAAACCGGAGAGATGCCCAGATTCTAGGGGGTGAATTTCTGAAATCCAAAGAGAAAGGAACAAGGCGAGACGCGAGAAGAAAGTGAGGAAGGGAAGGGCTCAAAAAAAAAAAAAATCGGAAAATAATTTGTCGCCAAAGTTCAGACAAGCAAATGGCATGGCATGAGCTGAAGGGCAGAGAGCTGGACCAAAGCTTGCCAACTTGATCCTCACTGAAATTGCAAGATTTCCTTTCCTTTCATGACATGAAATTCTTCATTTCATTTCATGCAGGGAAAAGGGCTGAAAAAAAAAGAAAATTTGTCACCCAAGTTCAAACAAGCAAATGGCATGGCATGAGCTGAAGTGCAGAGAACTGGCCCAAAGCTTGCCAGCTTGATCCTCACTGAAATTGCAAGATTTCATTTCCTTTCATGAAATGACTTTCATGAAAGGAAATGAAATCCCAAATTCAGAGAAGAAGTGTAACAAGCACTTGGGACAGGAGATATGATCAAAGAAAAGGTGAGCGGAAAAAACGGCAGCATTTGGAAATGCAGCATATGGAAGGCAATGCATTGGGATGAAATGAGGGCCAGGGAAAAAACCGGAGAGATGCCCAGATTCTAGGGGGTGAATTTCTGAAATCCAAAGAGAAAGGAACAAGGCGAGACGCGAGAAGAAAGTGAGGAAGGGAAGGGCTCAAAAAAAAAAAAATCGGAAAATAATTTGTCACCAAAGTTCAGACAAGCAAATGGCATGGCATGAGCTGAAGGGCAGAGAGCTGGACCAAAGCTTGCCAACTTGATCCTCACTGAAATTGCAAGATTTCCTTTCCTTTCATGACATGAAATTCTTCATTTCAATCATGCAGGGAAAAGGGCTGAAAAAAAAAGGAAAAATTTGTCACAAAAGTTCAAACAAGCAAATGGCATGGCATGAGCTGAAGTGCAGAGAACTGGCCCAAAGCTTGCCAGCTTGATCCTCACTGAAATCGCAAGATTTCATTTCCTTTCATGAAATTCATGAAATGACTTTCATGAAAGGAAATGAAATCCCAAATTCAGAGAAGAAGTGTAACAAGCACTTGGGACAGGAGATATGATCAAAGAAAAGTTGAGCGGAAAAAACGGCAGCATTTGGAAATGTAGCATATGGAAGGCAATGCATTGGGATGAAATGAGGGCCAGGGAAAAAACCGGAGAGATGCCCAGATTCTAGGGGGTGAATTTCTGAAATCCAAAGAGAAAGGAACAAGGCGAGATGCGAGAAGAAAGTGAGGAAGGGAAGGGATAAAAAAAAAAAATAAAATCGGAAAATAGTTTCTCACCAACGTTCAAACAAGCAAATGGCATGGCATGAGCTGAAGGGCAGAGAGCTGGACCAAAGCTTGCCAACTTGATCCTCACTGAAATTGCAAGATTTCCTTTCCTTTCATGACATGAAATTCTTCATTTCATTTCATGCAGGGAAAAGGGCTGAAAAGAAGAGGAAAAATTTGTCATGGAATTTCAAAGGAGCAAATGGCATGGGATGAGCTGAAGTGCAGAGAACTGGCCCAAAGTTTGCCAGCTTGATCCTCACTGAAATTGCAAGATTTCCTTTCCTTTCATGAAATTGTTCATTCCATTTCATGAACGGAGCTGAAAATAAAGGGAAAAATTTGTCACCCAAGTTCAAACAAGCAAATGGCATGGCATGAGCTGAAGTGAAGAGAACTGGCCGAAAGCTTGCCAGCTTGATCCTCACTGAAATCGCAAGATTTCATTTCCTTTCATGAAATGAATTTCATGAAAGGAAATGAAATCCCAAATTCAGAGAAGAAGTGTAACAAGCACTTGGGACAGGAGATATGATCAAAGAAAAGGTGAGCGTAAAAAACGGCAGCATTTGGAAATGCAGCATATGGAAGGCAATGCATTGGGATGAAATGAGGGCCAGGGAAAAAACCGGAGAGATGCCCAGATTCTAGGGGGTGAATTTCTGAAATCCAAAGAGAAAGGAACAAGGCGAGATGCTAGAAGAAAGTGAGGAAGGGAAGGACTCAAAAAAAAAAAAAAAATCGGAAAATAATTTGTCGCCAAAGTTCAGACAAGCAAATGGCATGGCATGAGCTGAAGGGCAGAGAGCTGGACCAAAGCTTGCCAACTTGATCCTCACTGAAATTGCAAGATTTCCTTTCCTTTCATGACATGAAATTCTTCATTTCAATCATGCAGGGAAAAGGGCTGAAAAAAAAAGGAAAAATTTGTCACAAAAGTTCAAACAAGCAAATGGCATGGCATGAGCTGAAGTGCAGAGAACTGGCCCAAAGCTTGCCAGCTTGATCCTCACTGAAATCGCAAGATTTCATTTCCTTTCATGAAATTCATGAAATGACTTTCATGAAAGGAAATGAAATCCCAAATTCAGAGAAGAAGTGTAACAAGCACTTGGGACAGGAGATATGATCAAAGAAAAGTTGAGCGGAAAAAACGGCAGCATTTGGAAATGTAGCATATGGAAGGCAATGCATTGGGATGAAATGAGGGCCAGGGAAAAAACCGGAGAGATGCCCAGATTCTAGGGGGTGAATTTCTGAAATCCAAAGAGAAAGGAACAAGGCGAGATGCGAGAAGAAAGTGAGGAAGGGAAGGGATAAAAAAAAAAAATAAAATCGGAAAATAGTTTCTCACCAACGTTCAAACAAGCAAATGGCATGGCATGAGCTGAAGAGTAGAGAGCTGGACCAAAGCTTGCCAACTTGATCCTCACTGAAATTGCAAGATTTCCTTTCCTTTCATGACATGAAATTCTTCATTTCATTTCATGCAGGGAAAAGGGCTGAAAAGAAGAGGAAAAATTTGTCATGGAATTTCAAAGGAGCAAATGGCATGGGATGAGCTGAAGTGCAGAGAACTGGCCCAAAGTTTGCCAGCTTGATCCTCACTGAAATTGCAAGATTTCCTTTCCTTTCATGAAATTGTTCATTCCATTTCATGAACGGAGCTGAAAAAAAAAGGGAAAAATTTGTCACCCAAGTTCAAACAAGCAAATGGCATGGCATGAGCTGAAGTGAAGAGAACTGGCCGAAAGCTTGCCAGCTTGATCCTCACTGAAATCGCAAGATTTCATTTCCTTTCATGAAATGAATTTCATGAAAGGAAATTAAATCCCAAATTCAGAGAAGAAGTGTAACAAGCACTTGGGACAGGAGATATGATCAAAGAAAAGGTGAGCGGAAAAAACGGCAGCATTTGGAAATGCAACATATGGAAGGCAATGCATTGGGATGAAATGAGGGCCAGGGAAAAAACCGGAGAGATGCCCAGATTCTAGGGGGTGAATTTCTGAAATCCAAAGAGAAAGGAACAAGGCGAGATGGGAGAAGAAAGTGAGGAAGGGAAGGGATAAAAAAAAAAAAAAAAATCGGAAAATAGTTTCTCACCAACGTTCAAACAAGCAAATGGCATGGCATGAGCTGAAGGGCAGAGAGCTGGACCAAAGCTTGCCAACTTGATCCTCACTGAAATTGCAAGATTTCCTTTCCTTTCATGACATGAAATTCTTCATTTCATTTCATGCAGGGAAAAGGGCTGAAAAAAAAAGGAAAAAATTGTCACCCAAGTTCAAACAAGCAAATGGCATGGCATGAGCTGAAGTGCAGAGAACTGGCCCAAAGCTTGCCAGCTTGATCCTCACTGAAATCGCAAGATTTCCTTTCCTTTCATGAAATTCATGAAATGAATTTCATGAAAGGAAATGAAATCCCAAATTCAGAGAAGAAGTGTAACAAGCACTTGGGACAGGAGATATGATCAAAGAAAAGGTGAGCGGAAAAAACGGCAGCATTTGGAAATGCAGCATATGGAAGGCAATGCATTGGGATGAAATGAGGGCCAGGGAAAAAACCGGAGAGATGCCCAGATTCTAGGGGGTGAATTTCTGAAATCCAAAGAGAAAGGAACAAGGCGAGACGCGAGAAGAAAGTGAGGAAGGGAAGGGCTCAAAAAAAAAAAAAATCGGAAAATAATTTGTCGCCAAAGTTCAGACAAGCAAATGGCATGGCATGAGCTGAAGGGCAGAGAGCTGGACCAAAGCTTGCCAACTTGATCCTCACTGAAATTGCAAGATTTCCTTTCCTTTCATGACATGAAATTCTTCATTTCATTTCATGCAGGGAAAAGGGCTGAAAAAAAAAGAAAATTTGTCACCCAAGTTCAAACAAGCAAATGGCATGGCATGAGCTGAAGTGCAGAGAACTGGCCCAAAGCTTGCCAGCTTGATCCTCACTGAAATTGCAAGATTTCATTTCCTTTCATGAAATGACTTTCATGAAAGGAAATGAAATCCCAAATTCAGAGAAGAAGTGTAACAAGCACTTGGGACAGGAGATATGATCAAAGAAAAGGTGAGCGGAAAAAACGGCAGCATTTGGAAATGCAGCATATGGAAGGCAATGCATTGGGATGAAATGAGGGCCAGGGAAAAAACCGGAGAGATGCCCAGATTCTAGGGGGTGAATTTCTGAAATCCAAAGAGAAAGGAACAAGGCGAGACGCGAGAAGAAAGTGAGGAAGGGAAGGGCTCAAAAAAAAAAAAATCGGAAAATAATTTGTCACCAAAGTTCAGACAAGCAAATGGCATGGCATGAGCTGAAGGGCAGAGAGCTGGACCAAAGCTTGCCAACTTGATCCTCACTGAAATTGCAAGATTTCCTTTCCTTTCATGACATGAAATTCTTCATTTCAATCATGCAGGGAAAAGGGCTGAAAAAAAAAGGAAAAATTTGTCACAAAAGTTCAAACAAGCAAATGGCATGGCATGAGCTGAAGTGCAGAGAACTGGCCCAAAGCTTGCCAGCTTGATCCTCACTGAAATCGCAAGATTTCATTTCCTTTCATGAAATTCATGAAATGACTTTCATGAAAGGAAATGAAATCCCAAATTCAGAGAAGAAGTGTAACAAGCACTTGGGACAGGAGATATGATCAAAGAAAAGTTGAGCGGAAAAAACGGCAGCATTTGGAAATGTAGCATATGGAAGGCAATGCATTGGGATGAAATGAGGGCCAGGGAAAAAACCGGAGAGATGCCCAGATTCTAGGGGGTGAATTTCTGAAATCCAAAGAGAAAGGAACAAGGCGAGATGCGAGAAGAAAGTGAGGAAGGGAAGGGATAAAAAAAAAAAATAAAATCGGAAAATAGTTTCTCACCAACGTTCAAACAAGCAAATGGCATGGCATGAGCTGAAGGGCAGAGAGCTGGACCAAAGCTTGCCAACTTGATCCTCACTGAAATTGCAAGATTTCCTTTCCTTTCATGACATGAAATTCTTCATTTCATTTCATGCAGGGAAAAGGGCTGAAAAGAAGAGGAAAAATTTGTCATGGAATTTCAAAGGAGCAAATGGCATGGGATGAGCTGAAGTGCAGAGAACTGGCCCAAAGTTTGCCAGCTTGATCCTCACTGAAATTGCAAGATTTCCTTTCCTTTCATGAAATTGTTCATTCCATTTCATGAACGGAGCTGAAAATAAAGGGAAAAATTTGTCACCCAAGTTCAAACAAGCAAATGGCATGGCATGAGCTGAAGTGAAGAGAACTGGCCGAAAGCTTGCCAGCTTGATCCTCACTGAAATCGCAAGATTTCATTTCCTTTCATGAAATGAATTTCATGAAAGGAAATGAAATCCCAAATTCAGAGAAGAAGTGTAACAAGCACTTGGGACAGGAGATATGATCAAAGAAAAGGTGAGCGTAAAAAACGGCAGCATTTGGAAATGCAGCATATGGAAGGCAATGCATTGGGATGAAATGAGGGCCAGGGAAAAAACCGGAGAGATGCCCAGATTCTAGGGGGTGAATTTCTGAAATCCAAAGAGAAAGGAACAAGGCGAGATGCTAGAAGAAAGTGAGGAAGGGAAGGACTCAAAAAAAAAAAAAAAATCGGAAAATAATTTGTCGCCAAAGTTCAGACAAGCAAATGGCATGGCATGAGCTGAAGGGCAGAGAGCTGGACCAAAGCTTGCCAACTTGATCCTCACTGAAATTGCAAGATTTCCTTTCCTTTCATGACATGAAATTCTTCATTTCAATCATGCAGGGAAAAGGGCTGAAAAAAAAAGGAAAAATTTGTCACAAAAGTTCAAACAAGCAAATGGCATGGCATGAGCTGAAGTGCAGAGAACTGGCCCAAAGCTTGCCAGCTTGATCCTCACTGAAATCGCAAGATTTCATTTCCTTTCATGAAATTCATGAAATGACTTTCATGAAAGGAAATGAAATCCCAAATTCAGAGAAGAAGTGTAACAAGCACTTGGGACAGGAGATATGATCAAAGAAAAGTTGAGCGGAAAAAACGGCAGCATTTGGAAATGTAGCATATGGAAGGCAATGCATTGGGATGAAATGAGGGCCAGGGAAAAAACCGGAGAGATGCCCAGATTCTAGGGGGTGAATTTCTGAAATCCAAAGAGAAAGGAACAAGGCGAGATGCGAGAAGAAAGTGAGGAAGGGAAGGGATAAAAAAAAAAAATAAAATCGGAAAATAGTTTCTCACCAACGTTCAAACAAGCAAATGGCATGGCATGAGCTGAAGAGTAGAGAGCTGGACCAAAGCTTGCCAACTTGATCCTCACTGAAATTGCAAGATTTCCTTTCCTTTCATGACATGAAATTCTTCATTTCATTTCATGCAGGGAAAAGGGCTGAAAAGAAGAGGAAAAATTTGTCATGGAATTTCAAAGGAGCAAATGGCATGGGATGAGCTGAAGTGCAGAGAACTGGCCCAAAGTTTGCCAGCTTGATCCTCACTGAAATTGCAAGATTTCCTTTCCTTTCATGAAATTGTTCATTCCATTTCATGAACGGAGCTGAAAAAAAAAGGGAAAAATTTGTCACCCAAGTTCAAACAAGCAAATGGCATGGCATGAGCTGAAGTGAAGAGAACTGGCCGAAAGCTTGCCAGCTTGATCCTCACTGAAATCGCAAGATTTCATTTCCTTTCATGAAATGAATTTCATGAAAGGAAATTAAATCCCAAATTCAGAGAAGAAGTGTAACAAGCACTTGGGACAGGAGATATGATCAAAGAAAAGGTGAGCGGAAAAAACGGCAGCATTTGGAAATGCAACATATGGAAGGCAATGCATTGGGATGAAATGAGGGCCAGGGAAAAAACCGGAGAGATGCCCAGATTCTAGGGGGTGAATTTCTGAAATCCAAAGAGAAAGGAACAAGGCGAGATGGGAGAAGAAAGTGAGGAAGGGAAGGGATAAAAAAAAAAAAAAAAATCGGAAAATAGTTTCTCACCAACGTTCAAACAAGCAAATGGCATGGCATGAGCTGAAGGGCAGAGAGCTGGACCAAAGCTTGCCAACTTGATCCTCACTGAAATTGCAAGATTTCCTTTCCTTTCATGACATGAAATTCTTCATTTCATTTCATGCAGGGAAAAGGGCTGAAAAAAAAAGGAAAAAATTGTCACCCAAGTTCAAACAAGCAAATGGCATGGCATGAGCTGAAGTGCAGAGAACTGGCCCAAAGCTTGCCAGCTTGATCCTCACTGAAATCGCAAGATTTCCTTTCCTTTCATGAAATTCATGAAATGAATTTCATGAAAGGAAATGAAATCCCAAATTCAGAGAAGAAGTGTAACAAGCACTTGGGATAGGAGATATGATCAAAGAAGAGTTGAGCGGATAAAACGGCAGCATTTGGAAATGCAGCATATGGAAGGCAATGCATTGGGATGAAATGAGGGCCAGGGAAAAAAGCGGAGAGATGCCCAGATTCTAGGGGATGAATTTCTGAAATCCAAAGAGACAGGAACAAGGCGAGACACGAGAAGAAAGTGAGGAAGGGAAGGGATAAAAAAAAAAAAAAAAAAATCGGAAAATTGTTTCTCACCAATGTTCAAACAAGAAAATGGCATGGCATGAATTGAAGTGCAGAGAACTGGCCCAAAGCTTGCCAGCTTGATCCTCACTGAAATCGCAAGATTTCATTTCCTTTCATGAAATGACTTTCATGAAAGGAAATGAAATCCCAAATTCAGAGAAGAAGTGTAACAAGCACTTGGGACAGGAGATATGATCAAAGAAAAGGTGAGCGTAAAAAACGGCAGCATTTGGAAATGCAGCATATGGAAGGCAATGCATTGGGATGAAATGAGGGCCAGGGAAAAAACCGGAGAGATGCCCAGATTCTAGGGGGTGAATTTCTGAAATCCAAAGAGAAAGGAACAAGGCGAGACGCGAGAAGAAAGTGAGGAAGGGAAGGGCTCAAAAAAAAAAAAAAAATCGGAAAATAATTTGTCACCGAAGTTCAGACAAGCAAATGGCAAGGCATGAGCTGAAAGGCAGAGAGCTGGCCCAAAGCTTGCCAGCTTGATCCTCACTGAAATCGCAAGATTTCCTTTCCTTTCATGACATTAAATTCTTCATTTCATTTCATGCAGGGAAAAGGGCTGAAAAGAAGAGGAAAAATTTGTCACAAAAGTTCAAACAAGCAAATGGCATGGCATAAGCTGAAGTGCAGAGAACTGGCCCAAAGCTTGCCAGCTTGATCCTCACTGAAATCGCAAGATTTCATTTCCTTTCATGTAATTCATGAAATGACTTTCATGAAAGGAAATGAAATCCCAAATTCAGAGAAGAAGTGTAACAAGCACTTGGGACAGGAGATATGATCAAAGAAAAGGTGAGCGGAAAAAACGGCAGCATTTGGAAATGCAGCATATGGAAGGCAATGCATTGGGATGAAATGAGGGCCAGGGAAAAAACCAGAGAGATGCCCAGATTCTAGGGGGTGAATTTCTGAAATCCAAAGAGAAAGGAACAAGGCGAGACGCGAGAAGAAAGTGAGGAAGGGAAGGGATAAAAAAAAAAAAAAAAAATCGGAAAATAGTTTCTCACCAACGTTCAAACAAGCAAATGGCATGGCATGAGCTGAAGAGTAGAGAGCTGGACCAAAGCTTGCCAACTTGATCCTCACTGAAATTGCAAGATTTCCTTTCCTTTCATGACATGAAATTCTTCATTTCATTTCATGCAGGGAAAAGGGCTGAAAAGAAGAGGAAAAATTTGTCATGGAATTTCAAAGGAGCAAATGGCATGGGATGAGCCGAAGTGCAGAGAACTGGCCCAAAGTTTGCCAGCTTGATCCTCACTGAAATTGCAAGATTTCCTTTCCTTTCATGAAATTGTTCATTCCATTTCATGAACGGAGCTGAAAAAAAAAGGGAAAAATTTGTCACCCAAGTTCAAACAAGCAAATGGCATGGCATGAGCTGAAGTGAAGAGAACTGGCCGAAAGCTTGCCAGCTTGATCCTCACTGAAATCGCAAGATTTCATTTCCTTTCATGAAATGAATTTCATGAAAGGAAATGAAATCCCAAATTCAGAGAAGAAGTGTAACAAGCACTTGGGACAGGAGATATGATCAAAGAAACGGTGAGCGGAAAAAACGGCAGCATTTGGAAATGCAGCATATGGAAGGCAATGCATTGGGATGAAATGAGGGCCAGGGAAAAAACCGGAGTGATGCCCAGATTCTAGGGGGTGAATTTCTGAAATCCAAAGAGAAAGGAACAAGGCGAGATGCGAGAAGAAAGTGAGGAAGGGAAGGGCTCAAGAAGAAAAAATGGCAAAATACTTTGTCACGGAAGTTGAAACAAGCAAATGGCATGGCATGAGCTGAAGGGCAGAGAGCTGGACCAAAGGTTTCCAACTTGATCCTCATGCTTGTCTGTGAAAAATATTCTCTCAATTGCCTTCAAGAAATATCCCTGTCCTGATACCTTTGTAATGGATGTGTCTCACTCAGTTTTAGTGTTGTGGGTTGTTTTGGGGTTTTTTTTTTTTTGTTTGTTTTTTTTAAATAGAAATGGCTGATGAGGGGAAACATGGACTAACTTTCATCAAATGGGCTTCCAAAAATGTGCCCCCAGTCTAATCCATATTTCATTAGATGAAGTACATAAGAGTCTGTATCCCTCTTGATTTAGAAGCAAAATTTTTATGAGAAATATGAACTGTATTATTTAGCTGATCCATCATTCACAATAAGTATTAATAATCCAAGCCAAAATCAGAATTCTTCTGGGCTGCTATCCAGTGATACATGAGATAATTTTCCAGAGGTCCCAGAACACTACAACGTGTCTAAACTGGCCTTCAGGCTAAGTGCTACACCAGAATCTTAATTCCTTGGAAAAGGATCATTAATCTCAATTTTGACCTGACTTAATATACTCCAAGGATGACAACCCTTTGGCTTGAGATTAGTGTTCTGCAACAGAGAGGAAGAGATGGACTTAAAAGGACCTGACTAAGGTTTTGCATTCTTGCATGCAGTTTTTAGCCAATTTGATGGTGTCGCTTCTTCCCAGCCCCTTCAGGTATTTAGAACACTATGTTACAGCCACACGCTTGCTATTTTCAGACCAATGTACAGACTGTAAGGAAGTCACCCCACTGCAGAGTGCTGGGTTAAGATCCTGTCTTCAGGCTGCGGCTGTGTGAGACTGTTTGTGCATCCCCTACATGCAGGTAAAAATTTCCATGGGGACTTTGTGTAGACAAGGCAATGCTATGATTCAGAGCAGGTCAGCCTTAAGCAGATATCTCAGAAATCCTAGGGTATCCCAAATGGTGCTGGGCATCCCAAATGGTGCTAGGCACTCAGGTTTGTTGAGCTGCTCTCTCTGACTGGTGTCTACAACCTACAGCTGAATGTCAGCTCTAGAACTAGATGACATACATCCCACCCAGCCCAAGAGCCACACGGCAGCTCTTCCATTTTCTATGTGTAGCACCATCTTTGTCTCCTCATAACTTTCTCATATTATTAGTGAATTAGTCCTCAGTGCTGACCATGGCTTTAATTTCTTTTCCTCATTTTTGATTTTCAGTCAGGAAAAGGAAAAACCGTGATCAACATCCTCGAAGAAGTGTAAGAGACAATCCTGAATTTCAGCCCTACCTCCTATACTGGTTTCTCTTAGCAAGAGAATTTTGGTAGCATTAAGCAGGACACTTAATCTCTATATATGACAGATTGGTAGGAGCATTTGTAAAATGGTGATGGCAACGGTCTCAAGGGTTTTGACATGAAAAAACTGTTTTAAGAAAGCTTGTAAGAGCACTTAAAAAATTTAAGCAAGATCTGACCAGTAAATTGTTATTTAATGATGATGCTCATTGCCCAGAGCTTCAAGAGCAACAAGAAAAGGCAGAATATGCACAGATAGGATAAACTGGCAAAATGAGGGAAAGGTGAACTTGTGACTTTTGCATGGATTCATTGTGAAAAATAAGGATGACTGAGATGCTTTGAGTCATGAAGCATCTGTGAGAACTTCAGTTTGCTCGGTTCAAAATCTCCCACCACAGCCAGATGGTCCAAATCTAATGAAATGAAAATACGCCATTCTTCCAGCTTCTGATCTCTCTTGCACAGAGGACGTGGTCCTATCACACCATCTGCTATGAAATAATTTTAAAAAGTCCTCGGGATCTTCATAACACTGTTTTTTGACTTCCACATTGCATTGTATCTGCTTTCTCATTGCACCCCACCTCACCGAAAATGGTTCAGTTTTATTATGTTTTTATGTGTAATGAATTGTATCAATTTGCAGCAAGACTCCTGGACAATATATATAGCTATATATTTAGCAAAGAAATTGCCCATTGAGAGCTTTTCTTATAAGTGTAAAGGAATAGGAAGATTTAAATGTCATGGTAGAGGTTGAAAGGAGTTTGCAGAAGATTCTTTCTGTAGTAGTTCTGGCTGCATCTTCAGAATCAGGTCCTTGGAAGCAACGCTCTTTTTCACCTCTTTTAAATGTTGAACATGGTTGTTTACCTCTGTTCAATTATAACTTCCTTTAGTATTTTTGAAAAAGATAAAGCTCAGAGAAAACAGTATCTCTCTGAAATAGTAAAAAACTTTCAGAAATGAGTAATTTTTCCATGTTGCCAAGGATTGTGCCATTTGCTAAAGCCATTGTTTCTCATGCCATCTCTGGGAAGTTAGTATTGTCACTTTTACTGTTTATCCAGCTGACTATAATCACAGAATATGTAGAAATATTGATTTTTTACACATAAAACTTCCCCTTTGGAAGAATAAGAGCAAAGGCATCAAAACAGGGCTTAGCTAGATGTTGCTTGTCCTACTCAGAAACATGGCCTGTTAAAATCACAGATGATTCCTGAAACACCTTGAGGTCTGTTCTGTTCAGAAAGCTTAACTTTTTGCTGCAGTTATTTCCTCTTTCAGAAACTTTGTCTAGCAGATTTCTCCTTTTTTCCCCTGCACGTTCTCTTCAGATTATGCCTTGGCAGTTCTTGCTTCTGGCTATGCCCTCCAAGCGAGTGCTATCTCGATCTTAAACTCCAAATAAAGGAAAGTATAAAGGGAGTGGAGGTGGGGGAGAAACAGAGGGTTGTGGCTCTTACAGAGTTTCTCCAAGTATCCTGAACTCTTCCTTCTCCCATATTATGGTGATTTGGCACTTACAGAGCTGCTCCCACCTTCAAAGCATGAACTTGTAGAGAAAATAAAAGAAAGAATGTTGCAATGCAAGAAATAGGAAGGCGAGGAGTGCAGAAAAATAGAAGCATCACTGCAAGCATAAAAGGTGACCAGAAAAGCATACACTCTGCTATTTAGTAGATACTTTAATTTTGCTATGTTTTTCTTCTCTTTACTAAAAAAAAACCAAAAAACCCAGCAGAGTTGGGTGTCTTGCACACTGTATCTTGTGTCTGTATATATTAAGTACTGTTCATCTGATGGAAATGAAGAAGTTTACAATAAAGGTGTTCACATTCAAACTACATGCCTAGACTCCCTTTATAGCCAGAATATGATTATAATTTTAGGATGTGATTCATCCCATTTTAAAATAAATATCTATAGTCCATTTACATGAGTTTTGTCCTAAAAGTACCTGTTTCCCTTTGCTGTATGTAAGAGCAGTCAGGGAAAATAGTACAGGCACAGACACCTCTGTGTTGCAGACTTGACAAAATTTGGTTCCTACCAACACAGCTTTTGAAGGAATAAACTCAAACTACCTTCCTAATCAAACTTGAAACCAGGCTGAATGACCTGTGTGCCAGATGCTTCAGATGGTTTTGGTATTATTTTATACTACTAGATCCAAGCAGTACTACTGCTGCTGCTGTACTGTGAATAATTGTTATCAACCAGACACTTACACAAGAGGCAGCTCCATTTCAATGCTGGGTAAAGTGACCTCTCTTAATTAGTTTCCTTATTATGCTGTAAAATCTTGCGAGTCCCTTTGGGTTAAGAGGCATTAGATACATACAAGTCATTATTGTTTCATTACCCTTTTTTCCCCATAATTCTCAGTTTTTCCACAGGTTTCCTCATTTAAATATTTGCCCTAGTCACTTCCGAGCAGCTGTTTTCAGTGCAGCTCCCAGCCTTGATTGTCCCAACATATTACCATTCAGAACACGTTAATTAGTGATACAGTAGATGGTCAGGACAGATATGTTCTCTCCCAGTGGAGTGCTAGATCTGTTTCCACACTTCTGCTGCTCCTTGGTGTCTGCTCATTAGCATAATTATGAAAAGAATATTTTGGGGTGGTGTCTCCATCCCTCCACTGGGGCAGCCTGTGCTGACCATGCTCCCACTGCTGTTAAGTGCCCATACTGGAGGTGGGGATGGATTGGGACCGATGCCTCCGGGTAGAAAGTTTGAAGCCCTTTTGTTCCCCTGATGAAAGATCCTTATTATTTCTCTGCTTTGGCTGAATGGGTGCACCCCAGTTCATCCCAAGGGACCAATATTCCATCTAAAAGGCCAAGATTAGGGAATTTTTCACAGCCTTCTGTCCTCAGCCTCTGCTTCCTTTCCCCCTCTTCCATGTTCCACTCATTTTCTGGATATCTGGGTCTCCTTTTCCCTTGACTTTGCCATTGCTGTTTTCTTTTTTATTTAGGCAGCACAGCTGATGACCACAAAGATGGGTGGTAAATGGGGTGTGACAGGTAACAGCCGTGTACCCTGAGGGCCTTAAAGTGTAAAGGTAATGCATCTATACCCAAGCAAATAGAGGAAAAACCAACTTGACTTTATTACTGCTCTCATGTATTTCAGAGGCAGCTGAAAAAAAACAAAACAAAACATGTAAGAACAGTCAAAGTGAAGGGGTTTTTTTTCATTTGTGATGTAAAATGAAACCAAATGCCAATGCCTTGAAGTTCCTCTCAGGATAAGAAATCTGAATTTCACCAGCTTGAATTATAATACTACTATCCCTTCCTAATAAGGGAATAATAAGCTTGGCTTCCTCATCTGTGCTGGAAAGCAAATGAGAGCCAGACTTCCTAACACTGGGTCTGGATATAGAGAGGAAGAGGGCCATTTCTAATGAGGCACCATACACGCTCACTCCTGCTCTGTGCTACACTTGTTTAGCCCAATATTGTGATTAAAATCCATCTCGCCTGTACCTTTAAATACAGCTCCACTCTAGGAATAGCAGGAAGAAAACTGTCTAGGACATGTTTTCCCCGCCGCCAACTGTAGAAACTATCAAAACAAAATGTAGCAGTTTGTCTTTCATTTAATGATGAACATTTTCTCTGATATTTGTTCGCTTTTCCAGAACTGTCTTAATTAAACTGCTGTAATCTATGTTTTCATACCAAACATGGTAATTTTGTTATTCAAGAGACACAGAGCTGGAACATTCTGATGCTTCTGAAGTGAGGGTGTATATGAAAACTTATTTCATAATTTCTGGAGGCACATAAAAAGAAATAATTGTGTTTTGTGCAGAATTAACTCCATCTGAAAATGCTGCTCTTTTGTCTCCAGTTGAAAAAAATCACTACAGGCTATAAATCACAGTGACATTCTCTGTTGCTTGACTATTACTGGCTAGAAAATTTAAATCGAAATTGCAGAGTAAAGATGTGAAACAACATCCATTGCCATGACAGGAAAATTTATGTTTCTTTTTTTTACTTTTATGAGGGTTGTCCAGATCAAACCTTACATATCAAGTTAGGAGTGATGAAAAAGAAAACATCTCCCTCATTTTTGCATCAGTAACAAGAAGATGTTAATCTCTAGGAAAAATAACAGCCTGAAATCCACCTGAGCCTGTCCATGTCAGGCTTTTCTTTTTCCTGCTCTGCAGGCAAGCAGTGTATGGAGGTGTCCTTCTGAGTGTATCAGCAAATATGTTTACCCCACAGTGAGTGTTGTCCTGGTGGACCACATAGCTGCAGTGGTTGTTTGAGGCCAGTCAAAAAAAACCCCCTTGGCCACAACTCGTGGGAAACTGCTGTACAGCTGTTGGCCCAGTGTTGCGCCTTTTTCCATGTTTCTCTTGTCAAGTTACCTCATAGGGCTGCTCCTTCTGTGGAATGCTCACTTCATCCTCATCAGCGCGGCATACTCTTGCACTTCCCTTGGGAAAGCAGCTTCCAGCAGTGCTCCTGGGTTTTTTTGCAATGTTCTCCAGTCTCAGCTCCAGCATCTGTTTGTCATCTCTCCTCTTTCAGCCATCTGAGTGACTGAGCTTTAATATTGATGTAAATAATTAGTGATTTCTGCCTCAACCAGAGACAGCTGTGATGGGTTTTTAATGCCTGAAATGTGCACCTATTGTGTGCTCAGGTGGTGTTATTGATGTACCTGTGAGAATTTTTCTTTCAAATGTAAAGCCTTATCATCTTGGCAATACCATTGTCCACATTTTTGTCCTTAAGGTGAGCAGATGAACCATTTTTTGTCAAAAATTAAAATAGTTTCTCCAGGAATAAGCTCAAGCATTGTTTATAGTCATGCAGTATATATTTACAAGAAAAGCTTTCATTGTTTTTCCATTTTCTGTGGTGTGTTTAATGGCCGGTTTGATGATATAAGAACAGCTAGCTGTGTATCTACCCTGAGGGAAAACTGAAAGAGTTTGCAGAAACTTATATTGCCCTTTGCAAGGCAGACGACATTTTGATTTTTAAAGTGTTTTTTGTCCATAAAGTATTTCCCCAGAGAAATGGGAAAGGGGAGTATGAAGAGTCTCTGTTTATTCCCTAAGGCCACAGGCAAGGGTGCAGCTCCCTCCTGATGATCTCTGGGAAGTGACGCTGTGCTCCCTTTATCCAAGGTCTGTGAAAATTGCAACATCTCACCAAAGGGCTTGTGTCTGTACCTTCTGTCCTCTTTGCTTGGGGAACCTGACTTTTTAAACCTGATTTCGACATCCTTTACATATTATTGCTTTGGGCTTCTTCCCTGCTTCCTTGGTAGATCTTTGGAGTGGTTGATTGCCCTTAAAGCTACAGCAGAAACCAGCATGGTTGTGAAAAGTGCTGTACAACCCCTCCCTGCTGAAGACCAGACACACAAGCAGTCCATTTGTGTCTCACTAACTGCACAGTAAAGCATTTTATAATATCTTATCTTAACCAACCCTTTTTCAGGTTAAGGCTTTGTGATAACCAAGTTGTTCTGTTGGCGAAGCTGCACGACCAAGCCCATCAGCACTGCTCAGCCTGGTGGGCCTGATCACCCTCTTTCACCCACGTGTCAGTACTGAAGGTAAAAGATTGGATCCCAGTTCATAGAAGGAACCTGAGCAGGAAAACAGCTCAGTTGTACACATGACACACACCAAGAAACTGTGAGGGTGTCTGTAGAACTACAGCACAGCACAGTGTTGCTCCTGCCCAAAAATCAGATAGCTGTTTTACTTCAGTGCTGCTCTATTAATCTGATCCCTGACTCACAGCAGAGCTAACCAGCTTGGATTCGGTGCCTCACACTGCCACAAAGCCACTTCTAGCTGCTGGGTCCTTCTCCTGCAGTCCCGTGTGCTGCAGATACACTCCAGCAGCAGTTCCCACTTCCACCCCCTCTGCATCCACAGCCTCACCATCACCTGCATCCTGCCTAAGCCAGCTGGTACCAGCTTGCACTCACAACTCAAAAGAGTGCACATATGAAAAAATTGACTTCCCAGAGTTAAAGGGTCAGTGACTGTCCTTATTTGCACACTCTCAATCTACCCATTACATTTCTTATTAGAGTGTATCTGCCGAGACAACCAGAGAAATATGGAGTCCCTGTAACCTCTTTAATCAAGTTCTGGTGTGGTAGCACTATGGTCCAGCAGGTCTCAAGGAAGCTTTTATTTTTCGTTGCTCTTTTCATCTTCTTTTTGGGTATGGGCTGAGAGAAGAATTTCTCATGTTTCCACAGAGGTAAGCTGGAATTAGACTGTCAGTGATGGTCCTGTGTGTGCTCTGGCAATATAATTGAGCAGGTCATCATTCCATAATGAAGGCTTAGGTCCCTTCTGGCATTTTCATTTGTGATGGCTGAGTACTTTGCCTCCTTTTTTTACTGCAGGATTTTCAGATAATTGTTCCAACTTATACAGAATTATATTAGATCTGCTATTTAAATGCCATATAGTGCTTGGAGGTTTTTTTTTTTTTTAAAAAGCCTGCCACTCCTATCAAATTTAAAAGAGCATGGAAATGTGAGACTTTCACAATGGACTTCCAGTCTAAGTTGCCCTTTTATACTTCAGTCACTCTGTAACCTAAAGCACCAAATGCACAGTCATGTACCACTCACTGCCCTGCAATCCTGCTGCAGAGAGACAAAGCTTAGCAGGAGAGACTGAAGCAGGAGGGCAAACACTTGACCTCTCTTTTCTTAGCTCTTATTACTTATATTCAGGTAACCACACTTCAGGCTGAAGACATGAGTGTCAGTAACTTTACTGAACGTAACCACTTTGGGGTTTGAAAGATGTTGCTTTCTCTTTTGAAAGCACTTCGTCTCACAAATGGTTTTGGATTGTGCTCTGCTCATGGATCTTTATGGCACAATGTGTTTAAGCCACTGGAACAATGTTTATGTTCTCTTGAACTTTCAGGCGCTTCTGACTTTTCTATTGTTCAAGTCTTATTTCAAGCATCACACTATTAATTTGCAGGAATAGTTTTTCCCCTGAGCTGAGGTTGTTGCTTGTTTTTTGTTACTTGTTTCTTGACCTGTCAATTCTTGTATTTTAAAAAGATAGCATGAATTATGTGTTTCTGAGTATTTTCCTTAAACAGATAATATTTTCCAAGTGCAGTTTCACTCTTTAGATTTCCTTGTGTGCCTTTACTTGGGCACCAAAACAAACCAGAAAGCCAACAAATTAAGCAGGGTCTGGGTGAGAGTTTGTTTAGTTTTAACATTCAGCACTCTGTGAATTGCTTATCAAGGACTGAGGTCTCAGCCTATGTGGGATTGGGTAAATGGTATTAAAAAACATTCAGAATGAGTTATGGATGAAATACACAAGTACTTTATAATTTGTCTATTGGAGGCAGCAGGATGAGAAGTGATGGTTCTTTTGTATGTTTTGAATGATTGCAGTCAAATTGGGCATACACTAAATGTGTAATTTTTGATAGGTCTGATGACTTTGCAGGTTAATAAAAGTGTCTGATGTGTCTCATGCTTAGACCCCATTGTCTGTTGTTTCTTATGTTGCCAGCACTTCTCCATCTGAAGTGAAGCTCTGCCTGTCATGTCTACTCAGATGGAATTACAAGGAAGTTTTGTTTCTCCTTTTGATTGGCATAGAATTTGTGTTGAGAATGTGCGATTTATTCTTCTGGTGAAGTCTTCAAGTCTTCCCACTTGCATCTTGTAGAAAAACAAGCTTGTATGTGCTCAAGAGGCAATTGCTACACTTTGTTTTTCCCTTGCTTGTTTTCAAGTGTAGGTGCTTAGACTCTCTAAGGCAATCTCTGTGGCATCAGTGCTTTCAATTGGACTATAAATGTTACGTAAAGTGATCAAGGACCTCTAGCACAGTGGAGATGGAAACAGAGCTTTGGTCTTGAATGCTCTTTCTGAACCACTGTAGAAATAATGGCCAAATCTTCGCACTCTGTTCCTCATGCAAGACTAAAGGACAGGGCAGCAATGTGATCTTACTTCCAAGGCTTCAAGTTCCTGTTGAAAATCTATGGGTTCATCTAATGAATATGGCGCTTTACAGTTCCTTTGATATCTTTCTGATGATCGGAGCAGCTGGGTGGAAGGAACTGTAAGGCATATGGCCAATTTCTTTTTTTTCTAAGTAGAAGTAGGAAAAGGATCTGTGGGAGGAGCTGTACTGCCAAAATTCTTCAAAAGTCAGTGCAAGAGGCTTTAGGACTGCTCTCCTACTGCAGCAGTGTTAAGCTATATGAATAGAACTGTGATCTACCCTAAAAAAAAAAAAAAAGAAAGAAACTCAAACATATCTAATAATTTTCCTTCATATATTGCAAAACTTAATTCTAAATCCTCTACTTCCTCAATATTAACAAAATTTAAATGTCTTGTTTTCCCCTTTCTCAGCCTATCTCTAATTGATGCTCACACTGTGACCACTACATTTTTTCTCAGTAGAATTAATGACGTTTTATGTGTTTGTAGCCAGATGAATCTCCATGGTACAAGGGTACATGTTTCAAAATCTCCTAAGAAGCATGGTACAGAAATTGCTCACGGAATGTGAGGAGAACTTCACATGAGATTGAGAAGGGAATTCTCCGTTTTCAAGGGCTTGGGGTATAATGGAATCTCTCCAAATTAGTCATCTTCCTTTAAAATTAGCTGATCGCTGGCCACTTACTGTTCCAGCTGTCATGAACTGTCCTCTATTTTGGCTTAAAAACAAAACAAGACAAAACTTATCTGGTTTTGGACTGTTGGAGCTTCCAAAGTAATGATCCAGATGAATAACCTCTTGGTTTTTCACTGCCATGGAAGCAGCATTACTCACTCACTGGTGCCAGATGTTATTGTTAGCCACATATTTTTGGCATGCTAGTCACTGTAGAGGACTTCAGGGCTCCTCTGTGGAACATTAGAGCTGTAGCACACAGTGACGATTCACCTAAGAAAATTTCCTGCCATACTTAGCTCATATTTGTGTAAAACTTGAGATCAGAGAAGTATGAGGCAGGCAGAAGGAAGTTTCAGTGCCGGTATCCCATGTCTGTCAATGAAGGAGAGGGGAAATTCCACATCTTTGCAGAGCTGATCTTGCTGGGATCAGCCTAAGGCATCCTCCTAATAGGTGCTGCTAATATTTTTCACTGTCTGGGTTTGTCTACTGAGTTCACAAATATTAAAAGTGGCAACATAATGCTTGAATGCTAAATAGTCCTGTTTTAGTCAGACAAAACTAGCTATGTTCCATGATGTTGTCAGAGAGAAGCAATGTATAAGGCAGGTGAAAATGAAAAAGATTTAACAAGAGGTCCTGTAAGAATCAACTGCTAGACCATGAAGCACTCAGTAAGGATTCTTTGTTTGCCTTCCCCACAAATAACCCTGATAACCTAGCATTAAAACAAATCACTTAATCTGATAACTACAGAAGATTTAAATAATTGAATGTAGTTTGGAAGTAGCAAAACATAGCAGCTATGCTGTGCTTCAGAGTTGGGGCTGTCCATGTCACAACTCACAGGGAGGGATAAGAAGTGAATGCACTCCTTATTTGCAGTTGGTCGGGCACAGCAAATGATCTTTCAGTAACTCCAAGAGTTGGCAAGTTCCTTCAACCATGGACTATTTATGGTGCTGCTGTGAACATGTTCTGACACTTTCCTTGTTCTCTGACACAGATTATTTTTAAACAGATGGCAAAACAAAAAGACAAATCAAAAGGTTGCAGAAAGAAAATCATACAGAGTGCAAAGAAATAAAGTCCAGTTTCCAGGTGCTCTTCCATACATAGATGAAGCTGATGGCTGTGGCTATTTATGTGAGGAGATGGACCACAGGAAAGTATAGTCTAGCAGCCCTGAGGATGGTATAAATCATTGCTTCAGTCCCTCACCACCCTGTCCTGATTTTCCCTCATTTGAACTATTTTTAAGGCTCTCAGAAGAGGAGGAGGATGACAATAGACTATCTCTTCATTGTTTTGTTCACTATCTAGTTCTAGTTTCTGCCACAGATGTTTTAGTTCATGCTTTTCTCGGATTACTTTTCTTGTTTACTAGATGTGATTTCAGCATGTTTTCTTTGTTCTGTTTGGGACAATTTGTCTTAAACCTGAGCTTTTCTCAGAACAGCGGGAGCAGCTGCAGCAGAGCTCAGCAGCATCTGGCTGCTTGAATATTCACCCATCTTCCCAGCAAGATTTGGAAGGTACAGAAGTGCTGTTATCAGTATCCCATGTAGGAAACAAGAAGGCCGGTTGGGTCACATCTGCATGGTGGTTCTTGGAGGTTCATTTAGATACACTCTGAGGGTAATTCCTCAAGCTACAGGGGTTCTTGCAGCCAAAATCTTTGATGCTAGCGACAGTCACTGACACTGTGGGCAGTAACACAGGCTGCCTTCTGCAGGGCTGAGCCCTTGTTTCTTCATTATTGAAGACACTGCTAGCAGTGGAAAGGAGCATTTTATCAAGTCCAAGCTCTTCCCCTTCAGCCCACACATTTTGGCAAGCCCTGTGCATCATCAAAGAGGGAAATCAACTCTGGTACTCAGAAAGATGTTAAAATAAAAATCAACACCATCTACTTATCGGCAGCTCCAGTCCAATAGTCAGCATCCTGCACTGCGTCAAAAGCAATGTCATGGAGTTCAATATTGGAACATTAGTACTAGCTGAATATTGCACCTTTCAAATTAGGTTGTTTTCAGTTTGCTCTGTTGTAATTTCCTGTATTGTTTGTTTTACTAAGGAGACAACAGGAAGAGACCCAGTTTGCCCTATTTTTCATCAGCAACATCAGTTTTCACAGGCAGCACTGAAGTTCTAACAGTGGTGTTACAGGAAGTAGCAAGATCCCTCCTCTCTTGCTGCAGCCATAAGGTAACAACTGGCCTATCTCTGCCTTAGCTTTCGTTAGGTTTTGTGCTCCTGCTTTGACCAAAACCCCGTTGTTGTATAACTTCTTTTTCTAAAGCCAAGAGACCCTTTCATTTCCATATAAAATATGTGCACATTCAGTTATTTAAATTTACTGTTTGACCTTTTTGGTCTTTTATATATGTAACCAATGCTTTTATCTATCTATCTATCTATCTATCTATCTATCTATCTATCTATCTGTCTGTCTGTCTGTCTGTCTAGCTATCTATCTATCTACACAGATCTTTTCTCCATCATGTCTGAGTTTAATATACTTCTTATTCTTCTCACTGAAAAGATACACAAATCAACTTGTTTTCCTTTTTTCCCTCAAGAGGAACTACCTGTTTCTTTTGCCCTCTTAACAGCTCTCCATCTCCTTAAATTTCAACTTGAATCCTCAAATAATGATCATAATTTTACCCATTTCTCCGTTTTTTGTACTATACTCCTAGCATCTTTTTATGTCCTTCTCCATTAAGAAGTAGTTACATCTAAGCGAAGAGCAGAAATATTTGCAGTTAATCACTATATAAGTCTTTTCAGCATCAGATGGCTAAATTAGTTTCCCTCATTTCCAATAATGCTCTGTCTTCAGTGAAGAACTTGTAGACCTACTTTCACATGTTCTTCCACTTAATATAAACTCATCTTCTTTGGGATTTTATTTTTAATGATCAGATTTTCTAAAATGGTTTCAACTATTACAGACTAATAAGAATAGCCCACAGTCTCTTCATTTTATTGGCTATTTGGTGGAGGAAATGTGCCACCCATACCATCTAGAAGTAATTTACCCTTCTATTACTGATGACTCTTTTTCTCCATTCTTTATGTAGGATACCAAAGTATCCCTTAATGATATGATTATTAGTAAAACTCTGCTCCTAATAGCATTGCCTGAAGATCTGTAACAACCAGATCTCATGATGAGATTATATAGTGGTTTCTCAGCCCAGTAAAACCTCTTTCATTTATTTTCCCAGTGAGATTGAGACAGATGCTGTTGTGCCCATGCCATTGTTTCTACCTTTACACTTCTGTGCTCAGTTGCTTTGTTGATGCACCCCACTGCCTTCAGCTTCATCTGTGTCTTTCTGCACACTGCTTTTTCCCAATACATCTGCTCTAAATGTGGCTGCTATTTTACCACATGCTGTTATTCCTTCTACTGCCTGATTTCACATCCTGTTCCAATAGTTTGACCTTGCCCAGTCTGTTTGCCAGGCCTCCTGTGTTAGTGCATGATGGGGAAGCAGTTTCTTACCAGCCACACTCAGTGATCCATCAGGGACAGAAAGAATCCCTTGGATGCGACATCAGCTGTTTGACTGTTGTTTCTGTCAGTGTGAGTTTCCTTCTTCGTGCTCCATCAGCTGTTGCCGTATTTTTTGTTACCTCATTTGTTACTCCTGAGAACCAAAATCACTCCCAGTTTCCCCCTATTTTTTTTTTTCTGGTCTAAAGTCCTTTTTATGAGTCATGCCAACCCTGTTTTGTAGGAATTCAGGATTTCATACAGCAAGCTGCTTCCTCTTTCCATGACTGCCTCTCTGTAGCAAGTTTCTCTCAGATGTTCTCAGGTTCCTTTCTTTCAAGGAGAAAGTAGCACCAGCAAAGCTGATGGAAAAGAGTCTTTAAGAATCTTAAAGCTGTTTGTCCTACAAGTCCTCTGAAAAAGAATATGAGTTGACCAGCCCTGAGATTCAGGCCAGAGTCTCTGTGGAAGACTTGCACTCAGCTTTCTTTTTGGAGTAATAAATGCTTTAAATACTGGTCAGATTAAATTGAGCAAATAATTGAAATTGCGGATATTGATGCAAGGCAGTATTGCAGATGCTTGGAAACTAAAGAGCTTCAGACAAGCTACTTAATTTTCTAGTTATAGCCTCCTATTGGACCAGGAGGATGTTACTGTATCATCTTGAACCAGATGTGGTATGGGAAGAGCAATGGAAGCAATGGATTATTCCCTGCTGGTGATAGACCCAGGACAAGGTGGTGCTTCTTTTTTTCCCAGAGATTGTTTACTAGATTGCTCTACCTTTTTTTAATATCATTACAAAGGTATTTCTTTCTCTATTTAAGTAGGAAAAAATATCTATGAGTCAGGTTTTTCATCGTTACTGGAAATATTCTTAACATTGTTCACCTACGCTAACTTCAAAAGTTTCAAATTTAGTTATCAGAGCTTGAACCAGTCTCATAGACATCCCTTATCTCGGATGCAGAGAGGGGGCACAGATGGATGTGGATATCATGGGGGTCTTTTATCCTTCATCTCTACTCTGATGTGTTCTTTACCATGACAGTGTCTGTAGTCAAACCTCATGCATGTCTGTATAGCGTGTCTATCCTTGCCATGAGAGGAGTGTTGGTTCAACCTTTTGGACATTTATGGTTCAATTCTCATTCCCTTTACTTATGTCAACCTGTCATTAAGTTGCTTTTCCAACTAATTTAAGGACTGAAGAAATCTTTATTTATAGCTAGTGCTTCACCGCTAAGTTGGGAGATTTTCATGCATCTTCGAGTCCATCACTCTATATTTCAACATCAACAGTATGTTAGATGGTAACAAGGAGTTGTGAAGGGAAAAAACCTAGCATAGATACCTGACTAAGCTCTATGACAGTACATAAACTGCATCCTAGACTCATTATTATGTGCACCTCTAAAATATTGCCATACACATAGTTATCTTGAGTTTTCCTAAGCACCTAGATCTGAATCTCAGTTTATAGCATGCATTAGTTGACAGGACTCAAGCTTGTTCCAGCAGACCAGGAGCAGCCTGGTGCCCTGCTGCATCAGGGCAATCAGTCCCATGAATCCCTTCCCCAATCTTTGTACTGACAGTATAATTTAATCATTTTACGGTCTTTCAGATATACTCCCTGATTTTGACGATCTCTACAGAGGTTTTCTGTTCACACCATGGTCCCTGCAAAGAGAAGCAGCACCTAAGGGACTTCAGTGCAGCAAGACCTAGTTTGAGAGGAATGCACTCCTGAATACTGCCATAGGTGTATGCCATGGCAGATGTGTTGGATTATTTTAGTGGACCTGGTTCTCAGAAATGCAACAGAACAAACTTGTGCATAATTAGAGCATAAAATTACCTGGAATTCATTCACAGTTACTTGTGAGTAACAGTATCTAATCAGACATTGCTCTGGGGACATGTCTGCACCGGTACTTCCAATTAGGAAGTCATCACAAAGCATGCACGCACATTTCTGAAAAACTCTGCTCTGTAGTAAACAGGGTTGGTGTTGCTTGCTGGCATTGCACGTAAAGCTCTTCTGAAAAAAGCTGATTGCACTGTGCTCTGAGTATGTGAACTGATGAGGTTCAGTAATGAAGGTGCCTAAGCTTATCACTTTACTGATATTAGTATTTTCTATTAACAACACTGTTTACAGTTGTTGGTGCAAAGCAGCCCTATTTTTCACAATATTTACTTTATTGCAATTTGGTTTGAGTGAGGCTTAAGCAGATACTTAAATGTAAACTGTTCCAGAAGTGTGGGGCCTCACTGAACAAAATGAATATGCAAAAATATTTCAGAGTTTCAAATCAACCTGAAACAAAGAAATGGGAAGGTGTGTCTTTGCTGGAGCAATACAAGACTTTCTTGTGATGAAGGATTTTAATTACAATCCCACACTCAGAGTTTTGAGTGGTTACAGGCATCAGTTTTGCATGTGGTTATTTTCTGTGGAATTCAGCAGTTCTCTGTATTCACACTCATGGAAACTACAGGAACCTCGATTTTCTTCAAACTGAACTAGACAGGCAGACTTCAAAGCTAAGAAAGCAGAGCCCCTATGAGTCAATGTTTTGTGTTAAAACATGTTTTTGACAATTTTTTTTTTCTCCACAAAAGGAGTTATAACTAACCTAGAAACCAGTCTAGAGGGTTTATTATAGATTAATGGTAGTCTCCTTCGATGTTTGCAGAGCAAACTGATGAGCAGGCAGATGAGGAAAATGAACTCAGTGTTCAAGTCTAGCATTCTGTGAAAGGGTTGGGTAGTTTCCAATACAGTTTTCAAGCCATTGGAGATAAAAAGAGATCTGATTAGATCATTCTGTCCTCATAGCCTGAAGCTCAGACATAAATGTGATATAGTCTTGGTCCCTTTTCCTTTAGTGTGCTGGTTTTGTGCTCTTACAGGAAATTCTCTATTTGGGTTTGAACTCTGCTAGCATTTGCTTTCCTGAATACTTTATCATGATACTAGATTAAAAAAATATTCTAATTGATGCTTGCCTGTCCCTGTAATGCTGTTAGCTCAGCGCAGCATGCAGGGGTTCTTGTGCCAGTAGATTTGATATATAAGCAGCATTTGTCCATTTAGCTTCCTGCATTTCATAAGGCTATGGATTTCCTTGTTATGCGTAGGAGCTGTCACCCTGGATCAGAGCTGTGGTGATTCATTGGCTTAATGCTATCGGAGCCAGAAGTAACATTCACATGAGAATTTCAATTAAAACTCAGAAGAGATGTAAGATATACACTTTTAACAGGGAGGGTGATTCATTATTGGGAAGGAACTAGCCTTGGAAGCAGCTAATTTTTCATTTGTGTTTGCAAATTAGAGCTGGAAGTCTTTCTGGAAGATATGCTGTAGCCAAAACCAGGTTACTGAGTTCAGCACAAGGATAGCTTAGTGAAATTAGATGACATATGCTACAAGAATGGGATACATGAAGAGACTGGCTTTTTTCAGTTAATTTGTCCCACATGCGGAAGAGCAATGTCCCTAGGAGCAGAAATACCAGCTTTCCTGGCCACCTCTGACTTCTCCTCCTCCTCCAGTCATCTGAAGCTGAGAAGGTTTCATGCTGATGGCTTGGTGATGACCTTTGACAGACACCATTGGCACAGCACTGATTCAGGGCTGCAAGTATGCATTTTTACTGAGGGGCTGGGTTTAGAAAATAGAAGGCCTTTTGCAAAATCAGCATGTGTTTTGCATGGGAGAAAAATGATGCGGCAGAGTGTATGCATGAGGAGTAAGGCAGGAATATCAAATTCATAATTTTCAGTTTCTAGGAACTGTATTAGGAAAACTGTTCTAGGAAATGCAATGAGCTGGGGTTTGGTTTTTGTGGTGCTTTTGAAATATTCAGTAAATTTGGAATATGTTGCATCATACCCTAGTACATGATTGTGCGTTGGGGCCATAAGTAGCACCTCTTTGTTTCCGAATTTTTTATTCATGCAGGACAGAGCCCAGTAGGGGTTTTTGTTTACAACCTCCTTTCTAAGACCATTATGATCTCCTGTTGTTTTTACACTGGAAAGAGTCATATTTCATCTGTAGTAAAATAAATTCATATGTAAATCAGGGCCTCACTTACTGCTGAGGGACAACATCTGCAAGATGATGTTCCTTCGTGCCCTTATTTTTTTTTCTGGGAGGGTATAGAAACTTTCATTTGGGTATTGTTTTTCTTTCCTGTTTCCTGGTCTTGCCTTCAATTCATGCTTCAAGATTTACACTCCTGGACAGCCACCAGCAGACACCGAACTGCAAAGAGAAATCCCACAGCCCTCCATGTCCTGTAGAGTTCATGTCTCTTGTAACTGGCAGATTAATGAGAACTGAAGAAAAGAACAGGTGTTTGCAGCACCTTGAAGCACATATAGTTGCAAAAGTAATAGCTCTTGTCTCAATTATTTACAGGCTTTGGCCAAAGTGGTAACAGCTAGCTGCCAAAAGCTTGCAAAATCAGCCTGTGAAAGTACACTACCAATAATGTCCTGTTTCTCAAAGTTACTGAGTGTTGTCCCACTTGGACTCAGAGTGGCTGTGGGGTTGAAAAGGATGTGGAAGACAGCTTTGGCTGCAAGTGGCATATTGCTTCATCTAACTTCATCATGTCAGATCCTAGGAGCAAAATCCAGTAAAGTGCATTCACTGGTTCTGCGCAGCATGCGAGGGGGCTGAGAGCATTTCGGTGTTACTTTGCCTCACAGCTCTGTTCCAGACAATGCCAGAGAGCTCTCTTCAAGACAATGGCAAGACATTTTTGCTGAGGGTGATTGACTCCAAGCAACCCTTTCCACAACAGCAGGTATGAGATATAACCCTACCCAAGTATTACAGCTCTATCCCTGCAGAACTACCTTTGTGCCACTCTCCGTGACCTGCTACACACATTTTAGCTTCATGCTATCACAAGAGTGCTACCACTCAGCTTGGCTGCATTTTCAACTTTTCAGGTACTTTGCACTGCCAAAGCATTCACAAAGAAGAATAATTTTGTCTGAGTGTCACAGGGGTGGGACATGAAGATTAGCTGAGTGCTGGCTGGTTGCGGTCATTCTGCTCCACAGAAGGTTATATGGAGCAAGGATCCTTCTCTTGTCCATCTTAATGACTTTTATAGGCACAGACTAAGATGTGTTAGGAAAAGAGTCAATATAGCAGCATGGTCAGTAGATGTTCCCTCATTGCAGAATACCTGGAAAATGGCATTCTGCCAGAAAACTGACCTGAAACTGTACATTTGCCTGGAGCTCAGATATGTGACCTAAACTTTCAAGCAAGTGCTTCTGCCAAAGGGGCAGCTACAGGTCTGATTGATCCAAAGGTATCCTTCTTTAGAATATGATGTGACACTCAGGTGTCACCCTCAAGGTGATGAGACAAGCTGTTGCTGCTTCTTTTGATTAATATGATGAAATACCAAGCCACTAGGCTACAGTTGAAGTCCCAATGCTAAATGATGGCTAAGCAACAGATAGAAACCACCCAAACCACTGCCTTTTGGCTTTTGATAGAGGGAAAGCAGCAGCTAATTCATTTAAAAAGAAACTTGATGCTGTCTGTCTGGGGGATTTTGGGAATTGTGGGACATGCGCCATGTGAGGGGGTCTTGGTCTGGCTCGGTTCCTGGGTTGTGTAGGGCTGGGCTCACTTAAACATGAATTCAAGTTCTAGATGCTGTGAACTTTACCAAATACAAAGCACAGTTGGAAGTCAGGTGGCAGAGTACCTTCAATCTGACAGTAGGATACTTCGTCTCCATCTAAGTACTTTAAACACAGAAATTCTCTTGTGTCCTGCCTCTAAGTAGCCACTTTTCAGCATGATTTTCTGTAGAGAGAAAAGTGTTTGACCTTCTGTTAGGTTCTTGTTCTGAGCACTAAAAAACTGATGCTTAATAGCTGGTAATTTTGAGTGAAGGTAAAGTCTACCTAGGACTAAGGGTGTTAAAATGTGAAAAATCAGACAGAAATTTTGTCAGGGTGACAGAATAACACATTCAGGATGAACTCTGAAAATTTCTATGGTCAAGAGAAGGAAGACTACATCAAAAGCCTTGCTTCTAATCCCTCTCACTACTTTCCATGAAGACTGAACTGGAGCATGCAGCAGTTCTCCCTGATGCATTTCCTTCACACTGGCACTGGTCTATGTACATATGATTTTTGAAGCCAGTGGCTCTTATTGAATTACTGAGCTAGTCTATCAAACAATATCCTGACTTCATTGGAATTTCACATCCTGAGTTTGATGGTTGTGTTATCTTCTGTTATATTTTTCATAAGGCTGTCATGGCAACAAAGGGAGAGTGAGATTTCCCTTCAAATCCTCCCTGTTTGTCATACAGATGAGGTGATGGTGTGCCTCTGGTTACTAATTGTAACTGTGCTTATGAAAAACCTTCCACACAGGCATGTTCAACCAGGTATTTGCTCAGCTTCACTGTCTCATCCCTTTTCCCCTTCTGTGGACAAGCATGAAAAGACAGTTTGTCTTCAACAACCCAATAAATAAACACAAAATAACAGGCTTTTCTCTGTGTGCTCTGCAGCATGGACATCAGCACCTCACCCCCAGCATGAAACTCCTTGTCCCACTTGCCACTGTTTCTGAAAAAGTGCAAGCAGTAAGGGAAACACGGTTTAAGAATGAAAGGATAAATTGCTGCAGACTCAGGTCTGGAATATGTCAAATTAAAAAAGAGAGATAAACCACCCCTGCTGCCAAGCACCACAGTGCAGTTTCCTGTGAGATTTTGTCTTTGCTCATGTTTTGCTTGTGGCAATTTGGCAGCTTATTCTTAGAGTCTTCACAGTCGGCTGCTTTATTCCTGATATTTATGTTTTATATTCCATTGCTTAATTTCTTCTCCTAACTTCTAACTTTTACCTCCTGTGTGGCTGAAGCAATGCCTTTCCCTCTTTCTACCTCTTTTTGATAGCTAAATCCAAGGTATTTGGATTGCTGTTAGCTGCACAAAACTGCTGAGCTTCAAAGTCGCTCATTGTTCCAGTTTCTCTGTGAGTTATTTAAAACTGGTCACAGCCTTAATTTCCTTCATTTCCAGGCAGCCTTTTTATAGGACATGAACTTTAAAACCTAGTTCTTAATGACGTGCTATAATCATGGACAAGGATCTGGCTATTGTCGCATTCAATTTATTTTAAGATTTCACATTACTAGTCAGGAAACATAGGTGCAGATCATGAACTAGAAATTCCATTTTGCATGCTGATGCTCCCACTAGATTGCTTTTCTTTGTTGTATACTTTGTTGTGTTTGAAAGGCATTTTGAAAATTCATGCATAGAGAAATTATCCATTATCCTGGGGTAATTCAGATCCATCAGAGGATGTAAACTATGTCGATAACACACGAAAATGGCACCAAATTAATTAATGCTAAATCTAACTGTAATTCCCAAGGTATTGCTAGACAAACATCATTATGGTAATGCGAACTGAATTTATTAAGAATGTTATCATTGTGGATTTCTCTGTTAAGAAAGGATGCACTTGCAAAGACTGTGTTTCTTGTTACTTTTGCACATGCAAAAGCAAATATGCAACACTTGAAAAGTTACATTGCCCTTTCAAATAAAATTCAGACGTTTGTCTATAAGTAACAATTTTTTATTTTGTGATAAACTGGCAATACCCTAGAGTCCTTCTGGTGTATTTATGCGAAACAGAAAATCAGCCAAGCTGAAATTTAGTTTTCTTCAACAATTATTTGCAGCAGTTTCAAGAACAAGTCTTCATTCTTTCCTTCCAAACAGTTGCTGCTTTTGAATAACTTTCATTTTCCTTTGTTTTCTTGAGGTTCTGCTTCTCAGGATTAAGGCTTCCTTCATATTTTGAGTTGTTTTTTACCTTAATTCAATTAAAGAAATACTCAGCAATGATGCTTATTCAATTATTTGGATTTTCTTTCACTAGTCATTTAATTTATATTGACTTTGCAGCAATTGACACCTTCTGTCTATAAAAATACCTTGGAATAACATCTAGTATCAGCTCAATCTGGTATCAGGTTGTACTATTCCTGTTACCACCTTTCTTTGCCACCGTCTTGCAGAGTTTCTGTGTCACTTCTGTCTCAGAGTTATAACTTGCCTCTTTTTCCATGTCCCTAAGTACCAAATGTAGCAGGGTGGAGAAAAGGTGTGACTCGGAGCTGGCAAGATGAATGCTGTATAGGACAATGGCTTAAATGTGTTTCAGCCTTTCTCCTACTCTCACCATGTCTTGAGGCCGTGGAGGGACTCGATCTGCTCCTCTCATTTACATCATGCCATTCACTCATGCATGTTTGTGTTGGGGGGAAATTCAGAAATCCACATCTTGCAGAGCAGGAGAGCAAGAATAGCAGTCTAATTTAGTCCACTTGAACTTGGGAGTTCTGGTGCTCTGGACCACAAATTGATACCATGAATTGATGCCAATTTTTCCACATATCCCAAATTACATGGGTGTCAGACAGCCACCTTGGAATGTGTGAACTGAAGTGGTGCTGACACCAACACCATGTCACAGTGTAAATTTACCCTGCAGTGGGGAGGCTCTTGCTGTGCACTACAGGATAAACAAGCCTTTAAGGAAATAGTAGGGGGCTTGTGCTGTCGACAACCAGCCAAGATCACCACAGGCTGGGGCTCCAAAGTGGAATTGTTTAAAGTCTTTGGGCATTTCTGGACTTTTTGTCCCACGTGCCTTTGGACTTACGCTCTGGCTTCCCTGCTTCCACTGTAATCCTTGTATCTGATGGTACTTGGTGCTTCACATGTCCTACTTGATAGAATCATGTACAAGTGGAGCAGGGAGAGATGGAAATGAGCTAAAACAGAGAGGAGGGTAAATGATGGCACAGTCAGGAAAGTCATGGCACAATATTGGTTAAAGGCTTAAGTACTGATGAAGCAGCAGCAGAGGAAAGAAACATCTACCTCTGAAAATCATGGAGAAAATAATCTTATGGGATTTTGTCTTTCCAGACCACAGGACAGCAGCAGCTCAGTTTTCTGTCTGCAGAGAAGGCATGTTGGCAGGGGGAATGCATGACAGGTGTGGTGGCATATTCCCCTCTGGGCTGAGCGACGAATGTTCGTCTGAAATCTTACCGATGCAAAGCAGAGTGAGAGTACGAAAAGGTGAGAGAATGGCAGTCCCAGTATTCTGAAAATACGTGCTGCAAATGAGCAACAGATGGAGCCTTCAGCATCATCAGCCTTTTCAGGCAGGATTGCTCACATTGCAGGCTTGTCAGGTGCTTGAAACTGTGGGAAAGGCTCTGATGATGAGGTTCCTAGGACCCATATGCAGTTAAGTACCTCTTACAATTACCCCAGAGCATTGAATGTCTGTTCTTTCACAGCCCCTTCTAACACTGCATACATCCCTCATCTTATTACATACAAGAGAGATTTCCATCCTTTTGGGAAAGGATGGATGAAATGCCTGCATATATGAAAGATATTTGCTAAGCTTTGATACTAAGCATTGCCAGGTTTCCACTGGGGCAATGTGTCTGATGGTGACTGGAATCTGTGCCCTGGTGTCAAATGGGAGCTGCACGTTGGTTGTCTAATGTTTAATATCCAGCAGCTAGCGTCTGTCATCCTTGCTGCACTTGTTTCTGTAGAGCAACAGTTAGGAACTAGGTGAGAGTATGGGAGATGGAGCTGTCCAGAAAAACTGACACACCCAAATTACAGATGACAGGCGGAAAGCAGAGACACTAAGCTCCTCTGGGCTCTCTGGCAAAGCTGCTCCTCCTACACATGACGATGTGCCCCCTTCACTAATAAAAAATTGGTGGAAGGGCTGACCATTTGCAAGGCCTCATTTTGAGCCTGATGAAGGGATGATTTCGATCAATTTATCGCTCATATACTCTTTTTTCTTTTCTTGTTTGCTTTGTTTAAATGTTTACAACTTTGCTTGATTTGCTATCTGGCTTGCAGTTTATTCTCCTATTAATTCCCAGATAGAATGTCAATGGCTATTTTACGAGCATACACACTGAGATATGCACCTTTTCCGGGTTAAGTGACGGTGGCCCGTCCACCGTGGTCAAAATCGGTAATTTCGCCCAATCGAATCTAGGATGTTAAATGGACGACTGTCATGACAACCCACATCACGCGATGTGGGGCGAACGGAGATTCCCACCTGGGCAGAGTCTCAATCCGGTCATGGATTGGGGCATAGTCACTCCTCGCCAGTGACGTGGCCCTGTAGGGCATGATTGCATACACTCCTTCCTTCGGTCTGAGCCATAACGGATTTTGCTGCGTGGGGTCTCTAGCTTTGTTACGTCTCCACTGTTCGACGCCGCTGGGTTGCGACCAGCGCGGAACTCTTCGCGTGGCAGCCCGCAACTGGGAAGCAGACCTGCCCACATGGTTTGCAAGCAAACACCCAGCTCAGGTGCCATGGAATGGAGCAGTAGCCCTGCCGTACAGTTGCTTCGTTGGCATGTGTCCCCCTCAAGACCAGAGGCCAACAAGCTGGCCCTGGCTCGGTAGTGACCTGTCCCGCTCCGCAGCGGGGGGTCCCAAGAGTCGTGGCAGTACTACCCCCCAAGCGACTGCCAGACTTTACCCAACTGCACCACCTCCGTGGGTCAGGAGCAAGGAGGCCCATGTCTCATTAATGGATGCTGTTTTAATGAGCAATCAGTTCTGAAATACTCCAGACTTATGCCCTAATTAAACATAAACATGATGCACGGCGCTGAAATTATTCTGTGATGGACTGCCTACAGCTACAGCTGAAAACTGTTCCACAGGAATATTAAGAAGACAGCTACTGTCTACAAGACATCTGCTGAAGTCAAAAGTAATAACAAAAATCAAGCACATTTGTGCTTTTACAGTTTACAGTTTACTTGAGTTGTGAGACAAATTAACCCCTGACTGGCAGTGTGCACTCGGTGGCTGCTGAAGGGGAGTGACAGGGCTTGGTCGTGCTGCTGGCAGTGGCACCAGCTCACCCGAGTGCTCGGGGGCTCGCTGTCACCACATTGCTCTGCTGGGGCTGTCACCAGGCCATGTGTTTTCAGAGTTATTGCCTTTTTTTTTTTTCCTGTGAAAATGAGTCCTGCTGTGCCAAACAAAACAGAATGAACAATGATTTGGAGTGTTTGCTGAAACACAAATGTTCTCGTAGAGGCTGGAGTGGCAGAGAGGGACAGGCAGCAGCAGGTTGTTGTTCAGAACAGTGATTTTCATCCCATGCTTGAGACTGACCTGGAGGCTTGTGCTGTAGGATCTCACAGTCTCCAAAAACATTTTTGTGCATCTGTTCTGGTTCAGAGATGTTATGCATGGGCTGTGTTAATCTTTGGAAATTATTTGAGAAGGGCCCAGAATCCTTATTAGGGAGAAGAAAAGGAGGTTGTCTCAGGAGAGGAAATGGGACATAAGGATTGAAGAATTCACATCTGTGTGCTGAAATCAAACCATGATCAGAAGGGTGGGGATTTGTGTCTGGGGTGCAGCTGCCTTGTGTGCTCCAGAAGCCCAGTTCACCCTTGTCAGACTTGCATCCTTTTCAGGTAAGGCTTTGTATGTAACTGCCCAAGTTTCTCCTGTAGAGACTGTAGTTATTGCAGCAGCTCTAGGCCAGCTTGAACCTATAGGCTCATTGTTTTTAGCCATTCTGGGCTTAAATGGATTGAAAAAGAAGTAAAGTTTCCAGATTAATTTAATTTACATGGGGAAAAAAGGTGAAGAAAAAGTTTTTTCATTGTTTGTATAATTCTGTACCAACAAAATGAAATTCTGGAAACAGGATGATAACTGTCTTGTAGAGAAAGAAAGGAAAATGGTTCCTCATACCTTCTCAAAGGATTATATTTTTATCAATTGTCTTTTACAAAAGTCTTCAAAAGCAGTATGAATGTATGTGAAGAGCTGAAAAGTCAAGGCAAAATAAAGAAGGCATAAGCTCTCCCATTTCTGAAGGTGCTGTCGTCTCTGTCATGCTCAGGTGCCCTGCACACTGCAGCAGCAGGACCTGGGCTCCCACAGGGCTTTGCTTTGCAGCCCTGGGGCAACCTGAGCATCCTCATGTTGGACATCCTCATCCCCTTGGACAGCCTAGACTCGCTGACCCCACTTTGTGAGCCCCCATGCAAAGTGGTTCAGCTCATGGTAACCAGCACAAAAAGCTGGCAGCCCAGAGGCTTTCCCAGGCCATCATTTTGGTATCATGCACGTCATAATTCTTAAAATGGCAGCTTGGCTATATGACCTGAGGTTCTGATTCCGAAAAGACAGCAGATGTGTTTGCGTGTGCTTCCTCACTCTAAAGACTGTCCTAAACTAAAAATTGCATGTAACTGCCATATAATGTGCATAATGGCCAGGCACTTTCTCTATTTTATATATGTTCTTTTTTCTTGGTGGTTCTCAGCAGTGAGCAGTGATGGGCACCACACTCCCTTGGGGAAAAGGCACGATGAGAGACAGATCTCCATCTCCAGGTTGACACTGCCTGCTATGATGTGTCCCACCTGCACAGCCCTTCATCTCAGCCCCAGCAGATTCTGCACAGCTGAGCCAGAACTACCTCAGCCGGATCCTGGTCTCACACAAAAGAAAAACTGGGGCCTTGCAGCCAGATCCTGCCTTTTGCAGGCAGAGGCACTGGAATGCAGGGAGAAGGGAGAGCTCTCTGCAGCCTGCCAGCTGCCTCCTGTGCCATACCTCTTTATTGAATAGGAATAAATAGAACAGGGCCCAGATGGGCTACTTATGATTGACAGGTGTCAGGATGTGTGTACAGCTTTGTCAGTCAAGCTTCTCCATGGCAATTGAACAACTAAATGGTTCAGGGTTCCACTTGTTTTCCCAGTCTGAAATGCTTATTAAAATCAAGGACATAGATTCCAGTATTCAGCATTTTTAGCCACAGCTATTTTCTGTGTCATAGAAATTCAGCCAGATTCTTAGTAAATTCACCTGTGTACAGTTTGGGTTCATCTGTGTGAACAAGGATGTATGTGTGAAGTGTATGCACAAAATGCATGGGTATCATTCAGCATTTTTATTGTCTCTGCAGGTGATTCTGGAAAAAGAAATGCATTTTTGGATTGCGTGTCTTTCCAAAATTTGTGTAAACAGATAACCAGTACAGCTCTCACTGCATATTTGTTATGATTGCCACATTGAGACTAACCGCCAGCTTTTAACTTAGACATACAAATATGACTTTTTTGCAAGTGTTACTCAATGCTTGTTTGAAACTTTGTTTATATCTATCTATACAAACAAAAAAGCCATGTTTTGTCAGCTATGGGGATTTTTTTCCCATCTTTTTTATGTTTATTTGTTGGTTTGTTTTTAATTATCATTCATGATTCCTCTCTTTTAGAAAACATAATTTTCCAGGTAAGTACTAAAAAAACTGTTTTCATACATATGTGATATATCACATTAGAATGAGTGATCAGTGGGTTGAGGTAAATATTGGTAAAGTCTGCAAAGACACTATCTAACTTAGATAAATTTGATAGGAGACGCTCCCAAGTAATGACCCACAAATAGCCAATGGCTTTCCCCGTGTACCTCATTCGAAAGGATCAGGTCTTTTTTTGTCCCCCCCCAAATATCTGTGTTGTATTTTTACACACAGCTTTTTCTGTTAATTCCTTCCATGAAGCAAACAAAAAAATGTAGTTGCTAAGTTGAGTCAAAGCTGTCTTCTAGAAAGGAAGCTTAGAATTTATCTCTGTAGTTTCAGAAGGTCTCTTGCTGTCCATATTCTCTGTTTGTGTGATGTTATGTACGTTTTTGGTAGACGTGGCTTTTACTCAGCAAAGTAAATAAAATGTTCTATTAAGAACTTGTTTCTTCATTCAAGTCTCACAGCAAAAACCCAAAGAAACATTATTTTTCTTGTATGCAGCCAGTTCAGAGGAACTCCCCTGTGGGCACACACATGTATACTTAAGGCTAGAGAATAAATGCTCTGACTCAGAGTCCTGAGGAGTGAGAGGCTGTTGTTCCCACAGCAGGAGCTGCTGCCTTCCAGCTCAGCCAGGCTCTGTTCCCTCCATCAGCTCCCTGCCAGACACGTGTACAAATCATCTTCTGTCTCATATCTTAGGTTTTGTTTTTCTCCAATGATTTGTTTTTGCTAGTTATGTGTCTATTCCATGACCAGGAGCAAAGAGTTGTTCCTTCACCAGGGGTGACACAGCTTGCACGATTGCCTGTGTATCTCATCTTATCTTTGTGTCTTCTCCTTTCAATTCTGTGCAGATGCTATTTCTTTTGCAAAGAGAATCATTCAGTGAATGGAGATGTGACTGAAGCGTGATAGCACAAGTCAGGATTTATAATATCTTTGGCTAAATTTGGGTGTCATTTTGCTCTAATATTTCTTGACCACTCTCTGGTGTTTCTTGACATGTCATCATTCTACCAAGCGTTTTAGTTTTGTGTTGATGATCTCCTGTCCATTACAGGAGCACACAAACCCAGTAGTCAGATCTCATATGCCAAACTGAGTCATTTATTGAAAAGACATGTATAAAGCTTAAAAGCTGTTTCTAATTGCAGAATTGCAGTGCAGTCTAAGAAAAGTGTCACCCAAAAGCCTTCCTCCTCAAAAAAACACATCATAAAATAACAACCAGCAGAGAGTCCTTTGTTCTTTCTAACTACCGCTGCACTCAGCTTTAAGTTGACAAGGTCTAATAATAAAGACAGGTTAATGTCATCTTGCATTTGTAAAGTCCTTTTGCTGTAATAAAAGAGCAATTAGGTCATCTCACCCTCAGTATTAAATTTCAGAAATTCATACAAGTTTTCCTAAAGATTGGGTAAGGAGCATGCTAGATCTGTTTGAACCATGAGAAAAATGGTCCACCTCTCTCACCTCTCTTTCAGTGAGATAAGTGATATGCTTCCAAAAACTCCCTTGGCTATGCAGCATTTGCCTCTGGCTGTTCTACGTCATGAGCATGTACAAATTCACCTTTTTTCTTACATAAAAGGAGAGTGATATTCAGGAGCTGTCCAACTATTTTATTTCACAGAGAGTGGTTTTTTTAAACATTGATATTTTGTACCAAAATTCAGTTGTTGTTGGTTAAGTTTACATTTTCTGTGGGAATTTAAAAAATAAAAAAGAATTTTTTTTAGAAGACCATCCCAAATCAATATATATGGTGAATTGAATATTTCTGTGTATTAGTATAGGATTTTGTGGTGATTCACTAAAATAATGGACCAGACACTTCCATGTTCTCCAAGCCCCTTAGAGATTTTCTTCTAGGCTGGGCTATTCCAACAAGACCAAACATTTTATACAAATCATGTGACTATCCATAGTACAACCTCAATGGTGATTTAGTTTAGACTCTAAACTTTTAGGAAGGAGACTAAGATGGCTGAATTAAAGTCTGCATGAAGTTTGCTACAGTTTAAAATGGACGTATAGTTGATGCTGGCTTGAAATAATCTGGGTTTGGCATTTTCACAAAGAAAACTATAAGGAGATAGAACACTCAGAAAAAAAGAAATGCTGTTGAATTCAGTGTAATGTCTCCCTATTAAGAACAACTACCTTAATATATGAATTTCTCACAGGATGAAAATTTTGATGTTTCTATTGACTCTAAAAAATGCAGGTGTTTGAAGCTCACTTGGGAGAAAAAACATTCCAGGCAAATCATATTAAAAATATAAGCTATCTTTTCTGAAACTGAGTAATTTTCATCGGCTCCATGGAGTTTTAGGTACATTTGAAAGCGAAAACACTTTTATAAATATCACATATGTGCTCCCAGGTCTACAAGGAAATATCCAATTTTGAAAATTTTGCTTATTACACTTTGTAGTGTTCCAAGCTCATCTGTAATTAACATGCCACTTTGTCACTCTGAGGATGATGAGGTTTATTTCTGAGAAATACAGTTGATAGAACTGCTCCAAGCTCCCATATCTGGGATAATTTGGCTGTGTGAATTCTTTCCTAGGGCCTCCCAAAAGTCTTCAGCTCCATCCTTATTCCTAAAAGCATTCTAGGAGGGACAGAATATTGCATATGTGAAATTAGGATGGCAGTGGCACAGCCTGATAAGTCTTACATATGTGTCCCATGGTATTCCAAAAGGCTTGTCAATAGATGCTTTATAGTGCCAAGTTTTGATTTTGCCCTGGTTCAGAAAAATATAGGGAAAATGTGCAGGTTGAAGAGACTGCTGAAGATTAGGCAGGCATTTGAAAAAAATCACAGAAACGGGGCTTGTAATGTTGTCTCCAGTCACAATTCTGTTTAACAGTGAGAAGACCTTTGCAGCAAAAAGTAAATGTAGTTGTCAGTGTAAGGTAAGTATTACCATTAACCTGGCAGTGATGATTAACAAACCAAAATACTTTATGGCTCATAAATCCCAGATAAACAAGTTCCTTATCCAAATAATGACCCTTTAATCTTTTTCCCAATGCAAACTTCCTCTGAGTTGATAAAATAGTTTAAATAATTGAGCTTTTACTCGTTGCCCTTGTGTACTAGGGAGAAACCTAGAGCAAACTCAGCAAACAAATCATGCTTTTCAGAAGGCCGGCAGTCCAAATTCTATGTGCAAGTTCACTTTCCTGAGATTCCCAACCAATTTTGAAGGCTTGGAATGTGGATATGCTCTGCAGAACTTCTGGCTGTGCAGCTCCATGAAAACTGAATGCCACAGCTTTGTTGTAGTCTGTAAGAGTGGTGGTACTTGGGAAAAAGTAGTCCAGGCATACGAATCATAGATTTCCAAAGTAAGCTATAACATATTAAGAAAATAGCCTTTTTAAACATATTCTTAAAAAAAAAGTTTTTATTTCCTAATATTTTATTCAAAAACTTTTAACATCTATCTGGTGCTGGCATGTCACTAATTTAATGTTTATCTAGGAGAGAAACATTATTAATCTTTTTTCCTGTAGTCAGAAACTTTCCACAAGGCACTTGGATACAGTTTTTGGAGAGGCATACAAAAGCTCCTCACAAAAAGTCTCACCTTCCAGTAACATGGGGGTTTGTTTTCCCCTTCTATAGGCAAAGTTGACTGCAAATACTTTCTGTGCCTTGCTCAAGAAGTTTCTTTGTGGAATGCACTTGAGCTGTTCTTTACAGATGCCATCCCTCAGCAGGATATGGGACATGCTGGCATGCAGCAGGGCAGGCGGTAATTGTTCCTGCATCAGCCGCTGGGTAAACTGGAACAGCGTCGTGAAGAAGAAGGACCTGGCCAAACATCCCTCTTTCTTCCACTTTCTTCCAGACCTTTCTTCTGCTGTTGATGTAAGGTAAGAAGAGTGGGATGTCAGCCAATTGTGTTTTGTCCCTGGATACCCTCAATTTAACCAGCGCACTAAAATATATTTCCCCACCCCTGTCCCATTCACAGACCGAAAGAAAATAAGTATCTTGTCATCTTCTTCAAATGGGAGTCTCTTTGTCCTCCTCAGAAGTTATTTTGTGCCTTAATTAGTGTAATGATCTGGAAACATTGTAACCACGATTGACCCCACAGGAGCTGCAAACTTCCATCTGGCACAGGAAAAAAAAAAAAAAGAGAGAGAGAGAAAAAGGACTTTCACTGAATAGAAGAGCAAGTGCTCATTAGATTTGAACTAGAAACCTATTTTAGGAAGATGTGCCATTAGGAAACAATGGCAATACATCAGATAGATCATTCCAAACCAGGAGAATATACTAACACTGCACTGGATACTGCTAAGCAGTCGCTATCTTCGTGCAGCCCAGAAGCACAGGACTGCAGTGAATGGACACGGGGACTGCAGCAATTGTCCTAACTCAGCTTGGTCCTCGCAGGGCGTGGGAAAGCCCAAAGTGGCATTTGAGCATCACAAGCGGTGAGAAAATGGAAACTTTGTGAGGAGAAGTGTTAGACCAGTGCCAAGAGTAGCACAGAAATAAAGCCTTTCTTTCTTCAGGTCCCTTCCCACCTGAACCATTTTATGAATCTGCTGGAGGGCTGGAGCACCTCTCCTGGGAAGACAGGTTGAGAGTGTTAGGCTTGTTCAGTCTGGAGAAGAGAAGGCTCTGGGGAGACTTTGTTGCAGCCTTTCAGGACCTAAAGGGTGCCTATAAGAAAGATGGGGTCAAACTTTTTAGCAGGACCTACTGCAATAGGACAAGGAGTAATGATTTTAAACTAAAAGAGATTTGCAGTAGATAGAAGGAAGAAGCCTTTTTACAATGAGCAGGGTGAAACGCTTGTATGGGTTGGTTGATTCCCCACCCCTGGAAGCATTCAAGGTGAGGTTGGACCGGGCTCTGAGCAGCCTGATCTAGAGGAAAATGCGCCTACTCATTGTAGGGCGGTTGGACTAGATGACCTTTAAAGGTCTCTTCCATCTCAGACTTTTCTGCTACTCTATGTTTCCATGTCAAAGAGAAATATGCGCTGGATAAATTTTAGAATTTCTGCCTTTGCAGCAAGAGTCATCAACCAAAAACCAGAAACCAAAAATCAGAGATATGCAAGGGAGCTAGATACTCCAGACTCATTGAAATTTAAATTTGGACTGCACTGAAGATCCAGAGCCATTACTAACCAGGACTCCAAATGCCTCATTGGAAGCCTACAAATAAAGCCAAGGACAGAAGATAGCAAATGACCCAACATGCAGAGGAGGCAAGGGTTGATCTTTATTTGTTGGCAGTCAAGTGCTTTTGCAGAGGCAGCGCAGGAGTGCTGCAGGTCTGGCAGGAGGTGAAGCTGAGCAGAAGTGCAGCTGGCACATGTCCTAAAGGCAGGAACAGAACTGATGCCTTGAGCCACACAAGGGTAGCACAGCCATACAGTCACAAAGCAGCAGCTCATGCTTATCGTGTACCCTAACAGCAAATCAGCGCTCTGGAAGAGGAAGAAGCTGCCTCATCACTACACGATGCATGGCAGATGTGTTTCAGCCCATGTGGAGACAGAAATGTTGTTTGAGATGAAAGCTACATCTTTCAACACAGCAGGAGATAAGATGTTAACAGGCTCCTTACCTCAGCTACCCAGCAACAAGAAAGGATTAGATCTTCTCTGAAAATCTTCCTGAGAGCAGCACCTGCTGAGATTTGGAAAATCCTGTCTTTTAGCTCATTAAAATGCAGACGCAGCATGTTTTTGCTTCCTGAGTGTAAGTTCCAGTGCAAAGGGACCAGTCTCACAGCCTTTAACCCTGTATGCAGTCCTTTTGCTGAAACTGAGTTTGAAAAACAAATTCACAGGGGCTAAAATTTAATCTGAAATAATTGCCAGGATAGAGAGCCCTAGAAGCTCCCTTGCCTGATAGAGAGAAATGAGGGCGTTTCCACAAATGAGCAGAAGATTGTGCAGATGGAACATGGGGGCTAAAACTGTTCTTTATGATTGACACCATAAAGCTTGCTGCATGAGTGATCCCAGAGCCTCACAGCAGTGGAATATATGAGTGCCTGACCACTACTTCAGCCTGTCTGAAGACAACTCTCCAGCTTATGTTACTCAGGAATTGGACTATGTGATCACAGCTGTCCCTCTGGTCTTAAAAATCCAGGAAATCTGCTCCAACCAAAAAGTTAATATTCTTCCAGCTGTTTTTGGATTGTAAATGTGACTATATGGTTTGTGAAGTGAGAGTTGTTTCCATTGTGAGCATATTAACAGTGTGATACAGGAGCCACATGAATGGTATTAATAGCATCTCCATCCTTGGGGATACTGAATAATTGACGGATGAAGGTTCTGAGCAACCTGCTGCAATCACAGAGTTAATTTTACTATGAGAAATATCTCCAGAGCTCCCTCCCAATCCACGTTATTTAAGATTTTATGATTCTCTTGTCTAGACTATTAGGACTTTAGGTCTTGTATTATTTAAGAGGATACATGGTCTGTTAAAAACAAATCTAATTATTTCCTGGAATCAGATTGTCTAGTGTTGGCTAGTGTATCTATTGGACTTGCATCACATTCTGGAAAGGAAGCACATCTGAAAAAACAAGTGGACTGTTGCAGAATGAGAAAGGAAAAGCTGAAATTCAATCCCAGGGGGAGACTAGAGTGCATAATATTGCTAAGCAAACAAAATAACTAGAGCATTCAAGAATTTGCCTAGTAATTCTTTTGTACACAGAAAAGCTAGGCTTTTTACTTGTTTTTCTGACAGAAGGGGTTTCAGTTTTATTTGTATAAAGAGTTAAGCCATTTTCATTATACAGTGTGAACACTGCCTCATCCCTTCCCCCAAAGGACAAACAGGCCTGAGCTTAATTTCGTAGTCTGCAATTTTAAAGATCTTAATTCCTAGAGTCTTCAGTCATCTCTCATGAGGCAAGGACTCACTGCCATGAGTAGAATCATTGAATCTCTTGAAGTATCAGTGCTTGGTCTTGGCTGTGTACGAATTTTGTATTGATCCAGGGGATCAGTGCAAATTCCATGTATTCCAAGTGACTAAGTGTGCTCGGAATACACACTGCAGAAATATTAAACCAAACCTGGAAACTTCTAAAGCAGGCATTCTTACAGGGATGCTGAGTGAGAGTTGAAATATCTGGTTAGGGGATGCACGTGTGCAGTAAGTCTCACATAGTTACCCATAAAAAGTAGCCATATTAATGAACTGTACCTTACCATTTAGAGAAAATAAGATTTTTCTGGACACAGATTTTGGTAGTGATCCTGTTAAATTCAATTAAGCCTGTGCCCATTGTTTTAATAGTTATAACCATGAGTTAACAAAACATGCTTTAAAAACTAGACTTGTTAATAATTTGAATAACTGCTTTGTAATTTAAATGCCAATTCAAAATAAATCATTGTCATGTTTTACTGCCTACATACACTGATTTACTCTGGATGCATTCCAAACACCTACTCTGGATGTGTTTACTCTGCTTTCTAATTTCACCAGGTATTTTACCAGTCGTGGAAATGTTCTGACAAATTATAAGTCAGCATTCTCCTTCCGCGTTATACGAGGAAAAATTTAACCTAAGTCAGATATAGACACTTGTACTTTAGAATCTGCATTGCTGTGGGCTATATACCACTTGTACCCAAAATGAGCAGCCTGGTGGCTGAATGGAGTGTCAGTGTGCTTCAGCAAACACATTAGGAACAAATTTTCTTCTGGAGATTCTGAGAATGTTACAGCACACTGAAATTACTGTCTCTCTGTAAGGGATGATGTGTTCCTCCTGCAAGCAGTTCGTCCTGCTTGCTTTGGGCACTGCAAGGGGCAGAGTGAAAATATTACCCAGACTTCCCAACTTCTGGTTCTAGAGAAAGACAATGCTATTTGGACAGATCCTTAGACAGTGTGGCTAAGATTAGCAAGAATGTTCATGCCCAGTCACCCATATTTCAGTGTCTTTGATTTCCCTGTGAATTCTCTCTTGGCACACCTGCAGATGAGACCAAAATCCAGCAGTGAATTACACTGTGTTGTAATTCACTATTTTTGGGGGTCTTAATCCATTGTACCAATTTCTAGAAGTGAATGAATGGTACCACATAGAAGGACTGATAGAGAGCCTGTGCCTCACATCAGGCAGGACAGGCTGAGCTAAAAAATCTTGAGTGGCAAGAATTTTACGATTACAACTTTGCCTTTCCCCCATCACAACATCTACAAGCTGTTTGTTTTTTTGGGGGAATAATTATTAGAGCCATTTAATAAAAGAGTAGGAGACTGAGGCCATTCAAAGTGCATAGCTAAAAAACTCCAACACAATCATAACTTATTCCCTATAGGGGAAGGATGGGTGAAACATGCTTCAGGGAAAGCAACTCATATATCTGGGAAGATAATTCATTGTAAGTTAATCCAAGCATACCACAGAAATATCTCTGTTGGTGATTGTTCTGCATAGATGCCGTTCTTGATTTGTGAGCAACCAGCACCAGGGACTGGGAAAGCGTCTCTTATTGACTCATGCGTTCCCTCATGGGTTATTCATAAATAAGTGGTGCTATCTAATTCTGGCTAACAAAAATGCCTTATGTAAAATTAATAGAAGCAAAACCCAGAAGGATCTTTCTGCATTAAGAATCTGTCCCTCAAAAGCAGTTGTCTGATAAAGCTTGAAAAGAAATGTTCCCGACTGCTCAGGGTGTCTGCAAAGGGAAGGTGCTGGGCACCCATAAGTGAACTAATAACTTTTTATTCTTTATTACTGAGGACAGAAGAAACAATACTCCAAGCAGAAAGATTCAGGACATTTCTTTCCACTGTCTGTATACAATATATCAGCTACTGAGACATTATAATGTTTGCTTCCTTTTACTTATATGTGATTTACAAGGAACATTAAAGCATCCGAAATCCCAATGAGATTTTCCCTGTATTAATAGGAATATTCAGTGCACCTCTAAGCAAAGCTGAGGGAAAGCAGTCAAGGAATCAGTCTTTGTGTAATAGCAAAACTGGCATATTTCTAGGTGAAAGGGGATTGATTTCAAAAGCACAGACCTCATGTGGGAATCATCTTGCAACTCCTCTTGCTTTTGATACTGAGCTCACATCTAAACAAGGTATCTATTCCCTACACAGGAAGTCCACTGGGTATAAAGACACCCTAATGAGATCAACCTCTGTGACTGATTCTAGCCTTCAAGACCACTTCTGTGACTGGCTAAGATCTGTTTACAAAAAACCCCTGAAACCAGAGATTGGAAAAGTCCTGTTAGATGATGCTGAGGAGAGAGATCAGACACCTCTCTGGGGTCTGGGTGCCCTTGGGTCAAAGTGTGTAAGAAAGGACATAAGCTTAGGTCCTTCACAGCCTGAAGAGGTGATCTCAGCATTAGCTGAGTAGAAGGTTCCTCTCTTTTGTAGTACTGTGGAGGGAACTCCTGTCCCATCCTTGGCCTTCTATGCTGCTCTGATTAAAATGCTTATGAGCAAGAATACAGTACACAACTTACAACTCTTTTTCTCTTTGGTTTCACTAAAAACTCCAGTAAGGTTTTGGTCTGAGTTAATGGGTGCCTGTGCACACACACAGAGATTATTTTTTCCATTCTGCATTTGGGATGACAACTTAATGGTTAAGACAGCTGCTGTACAGATCAGCTCTGTAGATGGCCAAGCTGTGGTTTCTGCAAAGCACGTGGACTGATTGCAGCTGAGACAGCTGAAGGCATTGAATGGCCAACACCTGAAGAAGATGCTCCAGGAACCAGGCAGGAACCAGCCTGAACCTGACTGAAGCTTGAAACCTGGCTTTATGTGAAAGTAATAAACTGGATTAATTACATAAACAGGAATGATATTCAGAGATGAGTTAATCCACTGATTACTGGAAGAAAAAAAGACTTAACCTTTTCACTCATCACTTGAGTAATGTATTCTTATTAGTCAAGGTCTGAAGAAAGCAGCGACCCATTTGCTGAGCTCCAATGGATAAACTCAGAACTGTTCCAAGAACCAGGGAGCTTCAACTCTGAGGAAGAATTGAATTCCCTAAGAATTTCCTATTATATCCTGGTGTCCATGAATAAATATATGGTGAATGAAGGTAAAAGTTACTCATCTTTCCTGGCAGCGCAGTCTCACAACTATACATCTTAGAGATGTCACCTACAACAGGAAAACTGCCTGCCATTTGATGCTGTCAGCATGAAGAGCACTAGAGGTAATTATACTTAATGGTGACAGGTGAAGAGGCACAGAGAAGGCCAACTTTTATTCATTACTGCTTCAGAAACTGCTTTTAGGCCTATTTAAAAACAAGTTCTGATGTCATCTTCCAAAATTACCTGAAATCAGCCAGTTCTGATTTAAACTTCCATGATGTTGTTCTGCACCATAACTCCTGTAATTGTTGTCTCTAGAGGGTAATTTTCAAAGGCTCCAGGAAAGGAGCTTTGCAAACAATTGATTTTTTCAGCTCTTCAGCTAACCTGAAAAGCTGGGATTGAAATTAGTTGCAGTCCCTGTCAAACGGCAACTTTTCTTTTTTTTCCTTTTCTCCTTAAACAATAGACAAAAGAATTGCAGAGTAAAATCCATTTCAGGATTCAAACTTTGCAATGTTTTCCTTTGGCTTTTGGGACATTCATTAGTTTCAAAAGCTTTAAGATTAAATTTTTAATGTTTTGCCTGTCTCTCTTCCTCCTGGGGGTGAAACTACTTGCTGTATTTTACTCCAGTGTGCGAGCAGCTACGGTCCCCTTTATCCCTTTGTCCTAGTTACATTTTCAGTGTGGAGCAATGCTTCCTCCCTCTCCCCCTGCCAAGTTGTCTGTCCTCTTCAGGGTGGACAGAAGCCCATCAGACAAGGCTGTGGTTATGAATCTAAACTGAATCCTTGCTTTGTCCTCTAAGTATGTCTCTCCTAAGCGCCATTTGGGAGAGGGAAGAGGCTGTCCAGCCAAATCTGTCAGGAGCTTGTGGCTAGCACAGTTAGCAACATGATATCTTGACAGCAACCTTTACCTAAGGAAGGGAAACTCCTTGGTGTGGCTAGCTGAGAAAAATCTTTTCAGGTGAGCTAAGCCTAATGGACCTTGTCTCTGTTAGCTTAGCAGAGAGACGCAATGCCTGGATGAACCCATTACCAGAGACAGCTCCTGGAGACTGAGGGAGGCACCAGGAGATTGGAAAAAGACCTTTGTAAGGCCTGTCTTGAAAAGAAAGGGCAAAGAGGCTGAAGAACCAAGAAACCCAGATGGTTAGCCTAACTAAATTCTTGGGAAAAAACTCTGGAACACAACAAGCGAAAAATGAAACTGTAAGTCTCTAAGGAGAGACTGAGTAACTGTCAATGTAGATTAGTCAGGGATAAAATATTTCACACCAGTGTACTTCATGAACTAAGAAAACATTGGTATAACACTGGGTGGACTTTTCCTAAAAAAGAAACTGTTGATGGTTTGTTGTCAAAAGGAAGAGTGTCTTGGAAAACTTTAATGAAGTCTGAGATAACCTCAGTGTTGTTTCTGTTGCATGTTTTGCTGGTTACTTTAATGGTAGAGATATTAAGTTGGCCTATAGAACAAGTTGTTAGAGACTGTGAGACAGGCTCAGACTCCAAAATAAACCTGACAAATTGAAAAATTGGTCTCTAGGAAAAAAAAAGCTCAATTTAATAAGGACAAGTGCAAGCTACCATGCAGGCAGAAATGCTTCGGTAAATACAGAATGGGGGACAGCTGAGTGGGTCAATGGAGTTATGATGTTTTACATCCTGTCCATATGTGACCTTTTAATGACACTGAACCCACGGAAAAATCACATCCACAGGAGTCATTATTCAAGGGTTGAGCAGGAGGAGCTGATATTAGTCATTGTGTTGCTCTTGGATTGAAAGTCTGTAATTTCAATGCCAATACGATGCTGACACTTCAGCTGGATTGCAGATGGACCCAGTTTCATCACTGATATCGCAATACTGCAGGAAATGCTAAAACTGTTGGACTGACATAGGTAATGGATATTTTGGTGCCTACAGATTTCCAGAGGGAGTGAAATGTCACCACATTAATTTTGAGGATTTTTGCCCTCCGCTTAACTCAGTCCAAGTCCAAGGGAAGCTTGCCAGCTGCCAGCATGCAGAGGAACTTACAGTCTGAACTGCTGCAGAGTTTATTCCCCTGCCCCATGATTGGGAAAGACATCAACCTGCGCAGCAATGACTCCATTCTCACCAGTGGCTGTGGGAGCATGGAGAGTGAGATGTGTACCATTCCCTCTGCCCCTGCAGCTGGCAGGAAATGCCTGTCAGTGGAGGAACAGGGTGTACAACTGTATTTGTAACATCCTGAACCAGAGGAGTTTAACTACAGCTGCCATTATGTACTATTGCAAAGCCTGTACGAGAGCAAGACTCTTTTGCTGTGGTAGTAGACACTACTGCACCTTCCAAAATATGGCTGGCTTTTCTCCCTGGTTCATTCAGCAGTAACTTTCACACCACCAAGGTGCCTACTTTCTGGCTGTGGTGGCAGAATGGATGCCACACTTTGTCCCCCATGTCTGCCCCCCTACACCGCTGGCTACATTGCCAAGGCAAGATGCCAGGTTTGTTGGCTACTCTAATTTGCTCTCTAAAATTCTTGGTGGCCTGTGCAAGCATAGCTTTTGCCTATGCAGAAACGCTGCCTGGATATTTTACTGAGAGCTTTATTCAAAACTGATCACATGAAGCAAGCAGAAACTCCTGAGAGCAGCAGCCTTCATTTACTCACAGTAGACTACAAGGTAAAATGCAGCAGCAGTAATGGCAAAGGGAGTTGTGCTGCATAGTACCTGCAGCAAGAGATTCCAGATGTATCTAGAGGTTTTAGAAAAAGTTGGCGCATGTTAAATAATGTGCAATAGGTCTATGAAATCAACAAACCCCAAAGTATTTCGGTATCTGCCAGACTTCCCTAAATCTTTTGAAGATCTGTCAGTATCTTTTCCCCTACTTCCACTATTTGTGGATGCCCTCCACTACAAAAGCATGTGTGGGAAGCCTAGGGGTGCATTCTGAGCAGTTTCCAGAGGAAGAATTCACTCATCTTTTCTCAACCTTGTTTTTCAGGTCCAAGCAAATGACTTTGTGGGAAGACTGGCAACATGGTAAAATTTCCTGGTGTTGTAGAAATATCAATATAAAGTACATCTCGAGAAGATGTTGTATCAATGCAGTCCTAGGTGAAAGGACAGACAGAATTGCAGGCAGTTGTGCCTGGGGCTTCTATTTGTCAGGCCACACTGGGATAGACAAAAGTTTTTTGTTGCTGCCTCAGCAGAAACGATTCTTGATTGAAGGATTCTACACAGTTAGATGACCACATGTCTGAAGAGACAAATAACACATAGCAAAGGAAGTTTGCAGTGGAACAGAGCAATGTTTGGAGAGGAAAAAGTGTGTAGAGGAAAATTTTTTGGCAAATACCTTTCAGATGCTGCAGCTTTTGCACTTCTGTCACATGGGAGCACCTGCCTACACCAATGTTTTGTCTCACCCAGCTAAAACTGGGCGCTGAGCTGCCTAAAGCTGGGGAAGGCAGAAGAAACCATTGCCAGAGGTCTCTTCGGCTGCTGCATTCAGAGTCTTGATAAAATTGGTGCAAGCTTGGCAATTGGGAGTCTCACAGAGGCCTTCTGGTGGGAGCCTCACAGAGCTCAAACTAATTAAAGCAGTCAATCATTTTCAGCAGAGCTCAAGGCCATTAATGTTTTGTATTCAACCTCCCTATCCCCTCCGTGCAGTACAGCACGGCCACACAGAGGCACAGCCACACAGAGGCACAGCCTGCCTTCGGTGAGGCAGTGCTCTTCATTTTACTTGGGAAAGCTGTTTAAAGAACGTGAGGAATTTTTCAACCTGATGATCCTCCCTACATTTTCATAGGCAGGAGCAAGCTGTTTGCTGGTGCTGCCTGACAGCCATGTCCCCTCGGGGCACACACAGTGTCCCTCAGAAAGGCAGCAGAAGGTCGGGTTTGACTGAAAACGCAAAAACGTTAAACCTGCGTTGATGCTCTTCTGGACCTGAAACTTGAGTGTTTGGATAATTGATGGCATCCCCATGCTAAAATAGGCCAATCAGCATTTTGAAGCTCAGACCCATGCCATTCTTGGCTGATAAGTGGTTTTGGAACATCACTTGTGGCGATGGAAACCAAAGTGAAGGTCAGGCTTTGCTCCACATCATGGCTCTCACTGCACCAGAGGTGGGCTTATGTTCTCAGGGGAAAGCGATACAGGGAATAAACAGACATAAAATCACAAACACTTTGAGTTGAAAGGAGCCTTTAAAGGCTGTCTAGTCAATCCCCTTGCAATGAGCAGGGACACCTAGAGCTAGATCAGGTTGCTCAGAGCCCTGTCCAGCCTGTCTCCAGGGCTGGGGCATCGAGCCCTTCTCTGGGCAATCTGTGCCCATGTTTTACTGCCCTCATCATATAAAATGTCTTACTTAGAAATATAACTGGGCAACAGGCGCTGCAAAAAGGTCTGTATCCATCTTTCTTATAAGCCCCTCTAGGTACTGGATGGCTGCAATAATGTCTCGCTGGAGCCTTCTCCAGGCTGAACAACCCAACTCTCTCAGCCTGTCTTCACAAGAGAGGTGTCTTCCATCCCTCTGACCAGCTTTGTGGCCCTCCTCTGGACTCATTCCAGCAGGTCCATGTCTCTCCTGTGCTGGAGACCCCAGAGCTGATGCAGCACTGCAGCTGAGGTCTCCCCAGAGCAGAGCAGAGGGGCAGAATCACCTCCCTTGACATGCTGCCCATGCTGCTTTCATTGCAGCCCAGGACTGTCTGGCTTTCTGGGCTGCCAAGTGCACATTGCTGGGTCATGTCGAGCCTCTCATCTATCAGTACCCCCAAGTCCTTGTCCTCAGAGCTGTTCTCAGTTCCTTCCTCCCTCCCCTTGCACTGATACTGGGGGATGCCCCAACCCAGGTGCAGGACCTTGTGCTCGGCCTTGTTGAACCTCATGAGGTTCCCATCGGCCATTTCTTGTACTTGTAAATTTATGTAAGTCCATATACATATTCTTATTCATAAGACGATTTTTTTACATTCTTTTATTCTTTTAAGTGGATATTTAAAAGAATTTGGCAACTAGCCAGCATCACAGTAATGAGGTTGCATGCTCACTGACTGCAGAAATATGTTAGTAGCCCAGTGAAAAAAGGCAGCTGAGCCATAAAATAATGGAGCACACAAAGAGCTAAGCAAAAGGGTCAGAATTGTAGCTGCAAAGATTTTAGCTGCACTGTGACAGGGTGATGGACGTGAACTGAAGCAAACAGAGCTGGAGGAGATGTTTGTGGAACTATTAATTTTAATGCAATGCAAAATATCCAATGACAAGGAAGGAAGTTACACTTCAGTGCCATAGGAGATGATTCAGACAGTAACAAAGGTCAGATGAGGAGAATCTGAGCAAAGCTACTAAGACAAATGCCTATGTGATGTCTGCTATTGAGCTCTTGATTGGACCTGAACAAAAAGAAATGAAGAAAAAGAGCACTTCCATTTGGAGGATGTGGTTTGAAAGATTACCTAGACTAGTCTAAATCTGGAGCTGATGGTTAGGAGGAAAAACAGTTCTTGCTGTGACATTTAAGCTTTTAATGAGTACAGGACAAGTTCAGATTAATGCCTATATCTAATAGAGGTAGCAAATCTAGATCTAGAGTTCATCCCAGTCAGCCAAGGAGGATGTCTGAAATATATTTGCCAAGACGAATTTAAGATTTTAAGATTATTTAATAGTCACCAGACTTGAATGAATGCTCATAGACACTGATAGATTGAAGAACTCCACATGCAAGAGCCCCTGGCACACTCCAGAGTTATCCTCTGCGGAGATGTCAGAAATAGTGCTCAAAAATGATATGTGGAGATTTAACACATGCTTTCTTGTAAGTATTGACAGTGGTGATCCTATATCTGTCACATAAGCACAAGAAAAATAGTCCACAGAAGCACAAGGTATGAAAATAAAAAGAAATTAAGGAAATGCAGAGTACGTTTAGACTGTATTGTGATCCTTCTCTGTGGCCTGATGTCAGCTAAGTTTACACAAATCTTTCACCCAGCACTACCATCAAAATATATGGGGCAAAATACATCCACTTGTAAACTGTGGGTTGGAGGGTTTTGTGTGTGTGTTTTATTGTTGCTTGGTTTTTTTTATTGCTGGCCTCCTTCTCCTTTTAAGCCTGAACATCTGTACTTTATGAAGTGCCTGATTTAAGAGTCAGGCTCAAGCACTGCAGGATTTCTTTGTTCTTTTCCAGAATTTTTTTCCATAGAATAGCAAATTGAACCAAAGAGCAAATTTGGCTCTTTTGTCAAACTATGTCTATTTTATTCAGAATAAACTGCTGGCTTATTCCAGCTGTCAGGTGAATGTTGTCCAGCTCTACTAGGTGTTACAGGAAATGGACAGCTCTGACATCTGGAAGGCATGAGGGGCAGCCATAAGATTAGAATTTGTATTTGAATGGCAGTAAATGCCAGCATTTGATATTTATCTCTTGTGTGAGCATCCTGTAGAAAAATGGTTCTTTTTCTCTCTAGACTGGGAAAGTAGAAGTCAGCAGTGGGACTTCAAATTCAGCAAAAAAGAGATCTTGAGAGACTGTTGGGATGGGACCCCGTGAAAAGCCAAGGAACAGAGCCACTGGTTGCAATGTGTAAAATAAACAGTGCCTGGTTGATAGAAGAGGCCCCAGTCTGATGGGATGTGACACCTGTTGGAGGCTGTGGAGGGTCAGCGCTGGAGCAAAGTGGGGACAGGGGGTGGAGCAGAAGAAGGAAACATCAGCAAGCTCAGTGAACAGGCAGACTGCAAACATTTGGCACTAAGCGCAGAACTGATAAGGATCAACACACAGTCGATATTTTGGACTTTGTAAAATCAGCTGCATGACTCAGTGAGTCCAAGATAAAAAGAAGGAGACTATTCGCAATAGGCAAAAGCAATGGGATTATTCCCAGATCTGGAGCCATATCTGCAAGCTGTATTTCAAGCTCTGGACACCAAGCTGCAGTCACTCAAACTTTGGGGATATGTCAGCCCTGAATTGACACGGTAAGGGTATCTCAGCTCCTCCAGCAGCACCCAATCTCCTGACCCAGGGCTAAACGGAAGAAATAAACCTTTGCCATAGCCACATCACATACAGTTTGAATTGTCATCCTGCAGACCCTTTCCTGCTCCAGCAAATTAGAAGCCTCACAGTTTCTCCACATGGATTGCATTCCCATTCAGCATGTTTGTCACGGAGGCAGGAAGGCAGTCGTGTGTGCCAAGGAGCAATCTATTTCTATTAAATAAATGCATTTATAATTTTATATTATCCTGACTGTGCCATGTGCCCCTATTTGTGACTTCATGGTGCCCCTATTTGTGACTTCATGCACTGTCCTGAGTCTCTCTTCCCCACTTGGATGCATGAAAAATAGATGGAAACAAAAAAGCCACACTGTCACCCGCAGATCAAGCTGCTATCCATGAAACCTGCCAGTGTCCTTAGCTTGCCTATAATTTTACAGTGGTTTCACCGTCTACCTGCCTTGCTCCATCCACACACATTTCAACACTGACAATCCAGTTTCCGTGTTGAAGTGGTTGTGCCTTCTCACACTTTTTCTTTCTGAATTTGAATAAGCTCTGTTCATTTTATATTTACAAGAAAACCCTTTACAAGTATAAGATTTTGAGCCTGAAATTGCTTACATTCTCCAGGACAACATGGGAGAAGTTCCTCTTTCAAAACGAAACATTTCTGTTATTTTTGAGACAAAAAGACACCAGTGAAGTCATCACTAATGGTTTGCTGCCTGACGAAACCACTCCAAAGCTTTGGCTACATGACAGCCACAGGCTATCTTCCTTTGCCCTGTAAGTTAAAAACTGCTTTTGCTCATGATGTGACAGCAAGGCTTGTGGTTGAAGGTACTGAAACTGTTCATTCAACTGTACCTTCGCTGGCTGTTACACTGAGCTCCTCTCTGGACATTGTTCCTTGTTGCTGTGAGCAAATTCAGCTCATGTTTGCAGGAGATCTGACCTGATTGCTGTTGCAGTCATTTGCACTTTTCCTTTCTTTTGGTTGTACGCAAAGCACAGGCAATGTGCCGTGGGCTGCTTGTTGAGCGCTTGTCAAAGCCTGGATGAAGAGAGGGAAAAAGTGGGTGAGGTGGGGCTGGGGTGTCTGGGGATTCCCATCTCTCTTCTCCCCATACTGTACCAGGGCCATGTGGTATAGACTGGGATATCCCCTCATTTGGGGATGATTGAGGTGAGATTGACTTCATGCTCACACTTCCTTGCAAGTGGTGCTCATGTCCAAAAAGGCTCTGGGGACAAAACAGTGCACACTGGTTTATAATGGTTATGATCAAGGTCCAACCCGAAATTTTTGAAATATTTTTACTTACAGTGAGAAATAGAGTATTCTGTTGCAATGTCAGAAGCTCCCAAAGCTCATGGGGACACAAAAGCTGGCCAGAAGAGGTAGCTGAGCAATATTAGGTGTTCCATAACAGGCAGTTATAAGCACTGCAGGGGAAATGGGACATTTGGACCTGGTAGGTATAAATCACATTTGTTAAGGCATGCCCATTGTACTGGCACTATTAATTGCAGCTGTAATCCACAGATCAGTATTCTGCATTTTCTGAAGAAAATTTGGTACCAGCATTTTAACCAATTTGCACTATATCTTATTCTTCTTTCATAGTAAGATTAGTACTCTTTACCTATCTCTGAAAAGCTGCTGAAATGAATGTAGCCTCAAGCATTCTTTAATTGAGAGTAGAAAAATACATATTTTTAATAAGTAAGCATCCTGAAATTACTGATTAAAGACTGATTTAATTCTCCATCCTAGTGCAATTCTTCAGTTTAAATCAAATACAATTTCAGAGTTCATTCACATTGAACTCAACATAAAATATTTTATTCTTTTTTTGTGAAATCACCTCAGCCTCTTACAAACCCATTATAGTAATTACCTGTTTAACAAGCACAACTGAAGAAATGGGTGTACTTACAAGGTTCGGGAAACAATCTATGAGAGAGACACTATTCTCAAATTTCAAGAATGGATTTTGTTTCTAAGCTAATAGAAAATTCAGCCTAATTTCAGAATTGGGTAGCATGATATCCCATAGTAAATGGTGGAAATTTATGATAACATATTAAGAATCATGCCTACTACCATACAGGAGAATGAAGTTCTGAAAATTCTTCTTGGATGACATCCATTTCAGTGGCCGGATTTCTTGCAAGAAACAGGTTTTAAGAGGATAGGCAGGGAAGGTCAAAACACCGAGGATAGCTCCAGCACATTTAAGAGGAAGCAAGAAGTGAGGTAGAGTTTCCTCTGCTGCTGTTTCCTTCATGCTCTACACTGAAAGTTATTGGTGAGATATTGCAAGGAACACAAAACAAAGGCCACATGCCTTAATTGTTGCTTGTCTGAAAGGTTGCAACGGGCTCTAACTACAGTGCAGAACTTCCTTGGGAAAAACAGAGGGCAGGCACAGCCACTGTCACCACTTGCCATCCTTAGGGGCTGGATCAGTGAAACCCCACAGTGCCATGGATGCGGAGAGGAGCTGAGCGAAATGCAAAGGCTCAAAGACCTTCAACCCAAGGGCTGCAGCCCAGTCCTTAGGCCTTTGATCACACAAGGTAAGGAAGCTATTGGAGAGATGGTGTTTAATGTTCCCAAGTTATTATAAATCATCTTGGTGGTTTAACCTTGGCTAAATGCCAGGTGCCCACTAAAGCTGCTGTCACTTCCGTCAATGGACAGGGGAGAGAGAATATAATTAAAACCTCATGAGTCAAAATAAGGGCACCATTCGTCTCCCCATTCCTCTCCCCATTCCTCTCCCCATTCCTCTCCCCATTCCTCTCCCCATTCCTCTCCCCATTCCTCTCCCCATTCCTCTCCCCATTCCTCTCCTCTCCTCTCCTCTCCTCTCCTCTCCTCTCCTCTCCTCTCCTCTCCTCTCCTCTCCTCTCCTCTCCTCTCCTCTCCTCTCCTCTCCTCTCCTCTCCTCTCCTCTCCTCTCCTCTCCTCTCCTCTCCTCTCCTCTCCTCTCCTCTCCTCTCCTCTCCTCTCCTCTCCTCTCCTCTCCCTGCCCCATCTGTTCTTAGTGGAGATGATAATAGAATACATACTTTTTAGTTACATCTTCCATGCAACCTAAGACAGACATATTTTGCCTAAAATTTGAGTCCTACCTCATACAGGCAAGGGGAACAAGCCAAGAAAGCAATGCTATGCAAGCAAAGCCAGGATATCAGAAGCAGAAAAGGCCCCTCTGAACACAACTGTATTGTTGTCCTCATTCTGTACATGTCAAAGGTGCTTTAAAACATTTTCAAACGTGTGTATGCAACTTCTGAAACCAGTAGTGTGATTATGTATATTAAAAAGCACAGGTAGATGTAAAAATACCTGATGATTCAGAGACAAATCAACTACTAGCACATTTTCTGATTTATGGGGCTTTTCCTCCCCAGGAATATTCAATTTCTGCTGGCTTTAGTTATTTATGATTTAAAATAATGACTTGGAGGTTGAGAAATGTGACCCTGGTTTAGGACAGCCTTAAAAATATGTTTCAGCAAGTTTCACCTGTTCTTCTGTTTTGACCTGAATGTTCTCAACAAATTACACAAAACTGTATTCTGGGATGCTTTCTGGTATGCAGCATTTATCTATTGAATCAAACAATTTTTGGTGTCTGTAAGGACAGCTGTGAGATCCATGCACCATAAAAATCTTTAATAATGCATAGGATACGGAAAAATACCACAAACAGATATTGAGAAGAGAGACTCAGGACAGTGTATGAAGTCACAAATAGGGAGACATGGCACGGTCAGGATAATATAAAATTATAAATGCATCTATTTAATAGAAATAGATTGCTCCTTGGCACACAGGACTGCCTTCCTGCCTCCGTGACAAACATGCTGAATGGGAATGCAATCCGTCTGGAGAAACTGTGAGGCTTCTAATTTGCTGGAGCAGCAAAGGGTCTGCAGGATGACAATTCAAACGGTATGTGATGCAGCTATGGCAAAAGTTTATTTCTTCTGTTTAGCCCTGGGTCAGGAGATTGGGTGCTGCTGGAGGAGCTGAGATACCCTTACTGTGTCAATTCAGGGCTGACATATCCCCAAAGTTTGAGTGACTGCAGCTTGGTGTCCTGAGCTTGAAATACAGCTTGCAGATATGGCTCCAGATCTGGGAATAATCCCATTGCTTCTGCCTTTTGCGAATAGTCTCCTTCTTTTTATCTTGGACTCACTGAGTCATGCAGCTGATTTTACAAAGTCCAAAATATCGACTGTGTGTTGATCCTTATCAGTTCTGCGCTTAGTGCCAAACGTTTGCAGTCTGCCTGTTCACTGAGCTTGCTGATGTTTCCTTCTTCTGCTCCACCCCCTGTCCCCACTTTGCTCCAGCGCTGATGCTCCACAGCCTCCAACAGGAGTCACATCCCATCAGACTGGGGCCTCTTCTATCAACCAGGCACTGTTTATTTTACACATTGCAACCAGTGGCTCTGTTCCTTGGCTTTTCACGGGGTCCCATCCCAACAGTCTCTCAAGATCTCTTGTTTACTAAATTTGAAGTCCCACTGCTGACTTCCACTTTCCCTGCCTAGAGAGAAAAAGAACCATTTTTCTACAGGATGCTCACACAAAAGATAAATATCAAATGCTGGCATTTACTGCCATTCAAATACAAATTCTAATCTTATGGCTGCCCCTCATGCCTTCCAGATGTCAGAGCTGTCCATTTCCTGTAACACCTAGTAGAGCTGGACAACATTCACCTGACAGCTGGAATAAGCCAGCAGTTTATTCTGAATAAAGTAGACATAGTTTGACAAAAGAGCCAAATTTGCTATTCTATGGAAAAAAATTCTGGAAAAGAACAAAGAAATCCTGCAGTGCTTGAGCCTGACTCTTAAATCAGGCACTTCATAAAGTACAGATGTTCAGGCTTAAAAGGAGAAGGAGGCCAGCAATTAAAAAAACCAAGCAACAATAAAACACACACACAAAACCCTCCAACCCACAGTTTACAAGTGGATGTATTTTGCCCCATATATTTTGATGGTAGTGCTGGGTGAAAGTTTTGTGTAAACTTAGCTGACATCAGGCCACAGAGAAGGATCACAATACAGTCTAAATGTACTCTGCATTTCCTTAATTTCTTTTTATTTTCATACCTTGTGCTTCTGTGGACTATTTTTCTTGTGCTTATGTGACAGATACAGGATCAGCACTCTCAATACCGACAAGAAAGCATGTGTTAAATCTCCACATATCATTTTTGAGCACTATTTCTGACATCTCCACAGAGGATAACCCTGAGGAGCAGGGAGCAGCTTTGAGGAGTGCAGCTTGATCTGCTGGTGACAGCGTGGCTTTTTGGTTTCCAGCTCTTTTTCATGCTTCTAGGCTTTGTTCACCTGACATCTGCAATGAGCTGGTAACAATTATGGAAGGAGGCCCAGCTGCTTCTCTGAGGTGTCAACACTGGAGAATAAGGCATGGAATTAACAGTATGTGTTCCCAGGCTTCAGGCACACCAGGGAGACAAGAGCTCCCAAGGCCATCACAAGGCCTCGGCCAAAGAGAAGTGGCCAGAGGAGATGGGATATAGGGAGCTGGGCACAAGGTGCACCAAAGGAGGGCACAGGGTTGCAGGGAGTTTGGAGTGGAAAAGAGGAAACCATCACAACACAGTCAGTGCAAATTGGCAGCAGAGAAGAAAAGAAAAAGAAACAAGATCTCCAAGAGTCAGGCAGTACCTTTTCTGTCTGCCAAATTAATTTTGCTATTACTTCCCAAAGTGTTTTATTAGCTGTTCTTTTTCGCATTAAGCAGTTTAATAGCCATGGGCATGCCATACAAATACAGTCACTATCAACTCTCTTATGCAAAAACACTTGATAACTGGTTTCCAGTTTCCTCTGTAAAAACCTAACTTTTTTAGGTGAAACTTGCTGCTCACAGAGAGGCAAGCTTAAAGCTCAGCAAGTTCTGATCAGGCTTGAAAGTCACTTTCAAAGGTGTCTGAAAAATACTTGTACCTTCAAATAGAAAAAACAGCCACTCCTAGGCCCATGCAAAAAATAAATTTTTTCCAGGATGCTATGCAAAGTCTTAAATTTATACAGCTGAATAATTCAGGGCAAAACTGCATGTAAGTAACTGTACATGTTATAGCCCAAAGTGTGCATCTTCATGCAACTTCATTTGAGCAGCTTCTCCTTTTCGTTAATTCATACAGCCTTTGCCTTGTATACTCCCATTTTTATACTTAGTTTTTGTGAAATCTTTTCAAAACTCTAGCTCCGTTCTTCTGCCAGCACTGCAGTCCTACTGAAAGAGGTATGGCCATAGGTAGACATAGGTAGACAAAAGTCCACCTAGTCCAAATTCCCTTTTCTGGCAGTGACAAATAGCAGAATCTCAGGGAACAGGTTAAAGAACAAGTACATCTGCTGACTGTTCTCAGGATACCTTCCCCACTTACAGAAATCATCAGCTCAGGAACTTCTTGAACCAGGATCTTCATCTGTCATGGTTATGTTATTTGATTTAGTAAGTCCCTGAAGGATCTGTTTAAGGTTCTTAACCTAAGTCTTTACACTTATTATTCAATTGCCTAATCTCAATATCTCCCCTTTTAGAGCTCCAATTTCCAAAGGAATGGAGCTGCTTTGTTATTTACTTTCCCTGTGGGAGCAATAAATAACATTCAACACTATTCTAGCAGAAACTAATTTATGATGATGCCTAAAGTGCCCTATTTTCAGCAATATTGCCCCATCTTTCTGTATAAGAAATCTTGCAAGGAACTTGTCTAAAAACAGTATATGACAAATCTGCTTCAGGTATTGTGATTATGTCCCATCAGGTTCTAGAAGCTCAAAGTTCTTCCTGTTTCTTAAGACCTGTGAATACTGCCTGGGGACACATAGAGAAGCAATAGCATATTGGTCAGGTGGGACACAGCTTTTTTGTGGCCTTCAGGAAAAGTCTCTCAGTAGCTTGGCAAAGAGTACCAAGAATAGAAGTGGGGCTGTCATGAGCAGCAATCATGGTGACACTGCTCATGCAGCTGTGTTCAAACTACATAAAGTAAATCTTAAGATTTCAAAACTTTTTTTCCCCTTTTTTTTTTTATTTGTGGAGGTTTTTTCTTCCTCTCCAGTGCACTCCCTTCAATTTCTCTGTCACATCTGCAATCTGCCTTAGAAAGCCTTAAATTCCATTTTTGGGTCCCACTGGCTCACAAGAGAGTCAAAGCACAAAGCACTAAAAAGTTTTCTGCTCCATCATTCTGTATTTTAGATGATGAAAGATATCTGCAGTTGGGGCTTTGGCTGCACAGTGCTTCACTAAAAATAAATTAATTGGTAGCATAGCAACTACTACCATCCTTTGAAATCAAAGCAGCCAGGTCCTGTTGTGGTTTACTGATAAAAGGCAGCTGAAGAAGGACAGGAAAAAGATCAAGACAGGGAAAAGAGCAATCACTGTTTAGGATTCAAGAAAGTGTGTGGAGGCAGTGCTTGTGTTACTGTGGCTTGGAGCAACTGAAGCAGCAAGGGGGCTAATCAGCTGAGCTCATTAATGGAGGAAAACAGAGGGACAGAAAGTGTGCCTGCTGCTACCAGAGACTTCTGAGAGAAGAGTCTAGAGAGGCTGGAAAATGTCACGGTGCCATTGCTAACTCACTCCCTGCTGCCAGCAGCTGTGAGGAGCCAGTCCGAGGAGGATCCCTGTGCTGGAAGCATCTGCTAAAACCCTGCTCCTGGTTTGCTGACACCATGGCAAACACAGACCTGCTGGAGGAAGCAAATTGTGGTGCAAAGTGCTGGAGTGCTCCCCTGTGCAGTGTCAGGGGAAGCTGGTGAAGAGTCAGATTGGCCAAGGACACAGGGACTGATTTTGGGGGAGTTATTGAGCTGCTGTGGGTGAGATTGAGGTGAGGGGGCTGCCAGCAATCCCTGGTGTCGGTGTCTCCTATCTGGAGATGTCACGAGCAGCAACAGAAGTACAACAATATGACACCTAAAAAAGGGGAGGTAAAGATTATTCTGCAAAGGTTTCCTTCTGACTTGAGTGATGGCTCTAGGAGGCAGTAAGGGGATTGCCAAACCTCAGCATGCTGCTCAATAAATAAATTTTTGTCAGGGTACAGCCAAGGTGAAGTGAAAGACTGAGAAAAGTGTAGAAAATGGGCACAAAAAAGACATCAAGTTAGGTCTGGAGCTGGGTAGACACACAAGAAAGGCCAGAACCTAAAAAGAGTAAGTCCACCTCCCCAGTTAAATCTAAAACTGGTGATATATTGAACATTTGGCTAATATAATGAGGAATGAATGGGATAATGTAGGTTTTAGTATATAGTAATACCCTTGGCTGGTTGATAGGACCCTGCATGTGCCAGCAGGGTACAGCCATAGAGACTAGCTGGAATAAATCCTAGAGCACTTAATTGCCTAGAGCACTGCTGTGGAAAGGTATTACTTCTTCAGAAAGACATTTGCAGGCAAATGGAGAGAGAAATTGTTGCCCTGACCATCATGAGTGAAACCCAGGGGAGAAAATGTGGCTTGTTCAGGAATTAAGAATGTCAAGAGATGGAAAGTAAGTTGCAGAGGCATGCAGGGTGGTTACAGTTTGACAGAAGGATTTCCCTCTTCTCTCCCTGTCTGACTTCCCTCGCTTTCAACATCCTCCCCTGCCAGCACAATATCTCATAGTCATTGCTCTCTGCCTGTGCTCTGGAGTGTGGTACCAAGGGCACAGGTGAACACAGGGCTGGGGCAAAAAATGGTGTTATGATGGTGTGTCAGTGTGTGCAGGGTGCTGTGGGTCAGAGAGACGGGGGGGAAAGTGTTTTGGGAATAGAAAGTTCTGGGAAGAGTTAAAAATAAACACACCCACTGAAAAAGAGAGAACAGCACACAAAAGAGTGTGAGGAGGGAAAGATAATGAGAGGAGCCTGAGGGAGGGGAAATAGAGTGGACTGGGTCAAAATGGGAAAGTACAGAAAGGGGGAAGTGAACGGAAGCAACAGAGGGAAGGAACAATACTGCTGTTTGGAAAGAAGTGAGGAAGAGGAACAAACATGAAACTGAGCTACAAAAGCAATGGAATAGTATTAAATTTAATTAATTAATTGAGGAATTAAATGAACACAGGCAGGTTTTTAGGCCTTGTCCCCCAGAAGAAACCACATAAAACTCAGTGCACAGAAAAGTACATGTGTGAGTAGCGTGGTGTGAGTAGGATGGTGTTACCCTGCTTTTTTTACTTCTAATTCCTATTTTTACTACCTGTGGTATCTTACTCCTTATGCCATGGTCACATGGTAACATGACAGAATTACGTGTCTAATTAGATGATTTTGTATTTCATATTTTGCCAACATAATTTTCTGCTTATAAGTTCTTGCTTAACTCAGAAGTCTGGATGTAGAAACCAGTGAAGAGATGAGGCACAATGAATCCCATCTGCCTTATAAAGTTCAAGTAAAGAAGCCTTACTGTGTAGGAAATCAAGATAGCAATAGACTGGCATGGCAGAACAGTGGAGCTTTCCCTCTTGCACTGTGCAGAAGTGTAGAGAAGACCACCAAGATTATGAATTCCTAGAGTCTGTATCCATGGGAATTGCATGGGCTCACTTCAGAGCTGGCATCACAAGGCAAGGGCCAAAATATTTTCTAGCCAGCAGAGAAAATCTGTGTCTTATTCAAGGGTGGTAGGCAGAACATGTGGATCCCAAAAGCCCTTAAGGAATTTGTAACAGTTCAATTTCACCAATCCAAACAAAATAATGGAATAACTGAGAAAAATGCAAAACCAAGGGCTTCTCTGCTGAACTCTGCCTGAGAAGAAAAATGGATGAGAGCTGACCTGCAAAGGGAACCTTTTTTGTGGCTTAAGTTTGGAAAGGGAATGAAAGCAAGCTAGAGATTTTGGGGGGAAGGGGGGGAAAATATGTGTTTTCCACATGTGATTCTAGCTGAGCACTCTGTAGAGAGAGAGGGTGATGAACAAGTGTGCTCAGACTTGGGGAATGGTTTCGGCTTCCAGCTCAGGGGTGGATTCTCAGCTGGTAGGAATCAAATGTATTTATGTTAGCAGAGGGCTTGAGACCCACTTCTCCCAGGAACAGGACAAATGAATTCTACTCCTGTTTTGTGGAGCTCTTGCCTTCAATTAATTATTTTCATAAATGTGTCATCAAGCAGCTTACCCTCATGTGGCACAAAAGACATTTTGAGAGGGGTCTGGCAGTATCTGCTAGGTTAGAAAACATGGTCATTTCAACTATTATAACAACTGACAAGAATATAGGCAAAATTCAATTTACATAATTTTTAATGACATAATAATTTTTTGTGTAATTGGTGAGAAAAATGACAGAAAAGGGTGATCATCCTGACTTGAAGTTCTGTGCAATATTTTATAAACCAAAACACACCATTAATTCATGTTATAAACTATTGGAACTGGTGACAAACCTTTTGAGGGAATCAATACAGAGAATGTTTTTAATAAGGTCTTGAGAATAAAATAATGGTTCTTCAGAGGAAAAGGTGTGTTGGGCATAGAAAAATATGTCATGAAGAACAATTAGAGAAGTAAAAGTAGAAGACACTGAACTGGACTTAATGGGTGAATAGCCCTAAATGTATTGTTCCTTAGTTTATATTAAATGCTAGTGGATGGCTGTGTCAAAAATATCTTTTTTATTATTTTTATTTCTTTACCTTCTCTCGGGCAGCTCCCCTGAGCTGAATGAATCAGAAGATCAGTGGATATGCTACGAGGCCATTTGTTCCCTGACAGGTGTGTGCAGAGAAGCAGAGGGTCTCACTGAGTAGAGCCTTCCCTGCAGGTACTCCTCTGGAGCATGTCCTTGTCTTGTGATGTCCCATGGCACATGGCAGTCAGCCAAGGGATGAAGATGGACAGTGAGCTCCTCTTATTCCTGTTACAGCCACTGTTGACAGATAGGTTCTTATCAAGACTGCAACAGTACATCTATATTAGGATCCTAATCTAAATTTCTTTTGTTATTTCCTGAGAAGATAACTGTAGTTGGAAGTGTGTGGGGAGAGAGCCTGTTTCTCCAAGCTTCCTCTTCCTATGCTCCTCAAAAGAATGTAAGAATGAGGACCATGAGGAACGATGGATGTGCTGTCTGGTGTGACCTACATTGTCCAGTGTGACTTATGGTGGCACTGTTGACAGAGAGCAAATATTTCACTTATCCATGCCCCATTAAGTGTCATCTGTCCTAGAGGCGGAACCCTTCTGAAGCCCAGCCAAACTTTATTATGACCCTTATAAGATCAACTTTAACATTTTAGTGAGATTTTAGGTGGCCATGTTGATTTTCAACTCAAGGTATGGCTTAGTCCATCACCCCCTGAAGCTACAGGCCATGTACACTTCTGGTTCCCAGCGCAGGCTCCCAGGAGCCTGCTTTGTGCCCAAATCTGACCTGGTTTCTGAAAAAAATCATGATACTGGAAAAATGTTTCATCTTCAGAAGACAGAAAAGATCTAGTACAGCTAATTAGTTTTATCTCCAAAATAATAGTGCTAACACTCAGGACAGGCTTTTAATTGAAGAATTAATTTAAAATTCTAGGCGTTCAGAAACTCTTAGTGTGCTTGGAATTCTGGATCTCTAAGACTTCATTTTATACTGAAGGAACTTTTTTAGCTTTAAATGTGTGGGAGAACATTATGCTTTAGCATCTGCCAATTGTCAATATTCCCTTGCATTCTTTAGTCGTGAGAAACAGACATCACTATTTTGAGATCCTTTGGAAAACAAACAAACAAGAACCAAAGAACCAAAAAACCCAAAACAACGCCCCCCCCCCAAGTTTTGAAATATTAATGATTAGTTGCAGTTTCTGTGAAATGTGTTTGTTTGCTTATTCACTTTAATTTTTCAGCTAGTGCATATCTGAAATGCAAATGTTTATGCTTATGAAGAAAATGCAAATAAAAACATGAAGGAAAATCAATAGATTTTAATATATAGGGTAGGAAAAGCTTAGCAGAAGGGTAGTATTGGGTAAGAGAATAAGACAAATTCAGACTTTTTGCTGTATATTAGCCAGGCATACAATGTACCCAATGTCTGTTGAAGATATTGATTTCAGCACATATTCGTTCAGGCCTAGAAACACACTGTTTGGTATCAAAGAAAGTAGGCATGAAAGCTCATAAGAAGTCTTTGGCTTTCTCAGGAGCAGTCAAACACCTGAAAGGTGATTTTCACATTGACCAGCAACATCAAGTGTCATAGTTTTTAAAGATCTGTCTTTGAGTCCAACAAAAATAAAGCTCATTTTTTCTTGGCTTAATGAATGTGCACAGCAGTCCTGAGCACAGCTGGATTTCCCATTCCACATGCACATTTAAGATGTCAAAGATGCTCCCTTCCTGCATTATGGGAGAAAATCAATATCTTTCACAGGCCTTCTGAAAAGGTAGAGAGTGTGACAACAGGTAATTTTTAACAGGTAAGAGCCTGGTGGTTACGGCATCTCCAAGACTGCTTGTATAAGCAGCAAATGAATCTGTGCTCCACTTTTCAAGTGAATGCCGAACCACTGGTTTATTAGTTTTTCTCAGGAGGAAGCAAATTTGTACATTCTGGCTGTCTTATTAGTTGTTCTGCACTGTACTGCACAAAAAAACCAAACAAAAAAGGCCCTCTCGGTTTCCCATATTGCTAGGAGAGAAGGATTGCTTAAGCCTTCTCTGTAATCCAGCAGGCAGGGGACATGCCCAGCCTGCAAGAAATACAGATTCATTTTTCTCCCTCATCTGCTACCAAACTGGTTATACAAACTGTGTAAGACATTCTTCCTGAGACAGCAGCGGGTTTTTCTTCTCAGAAAGAGTGGAACAAAACAGATTTAAGATTTTGTTGAAATGATTTTTCTGACTCCTTATGCCCCTTAGCTCCTTTTTCTCCCTTGCAATCCCCTTTCTTCTTTATCAGATGTAACCAAATAATAAGGATTTGTTCAGAATAACCTCAGGCAAAAGCATGCACCAAACTCAGCAAAACTACACCACAGTAAAACTGAAATACTTTGTCTTTTGTATGTGTGTTCTTGCTATTTGTTTGCTTTCTTTTACATTAGTGCAACAATTGTGTTTAGTTTAAGGGCAAAAAATGTTTTAGTGGAAAGGGAAAGTCCTACACCACTGCACAAATTCAAAAATACAGTTAAAAATCTTGTTTATTGCCTTCAGAAATATAACTGTTGCAAAAGAAATAACAATTTAACATAATACGAAGAGTTCAGATACTGTCCTTTGTAAAAAACTTGTAAAATGGACTTGTTCTGAGTTTTTTCACCAGCTCTTTATTCTGTATATCTGACTCAGAGGGACATTATGGATGTCTTGAGAGGAACATCTTGAAATCTTTAAGCTGAAACATCCATGCCTTAGAATAGCACAGGGCATTTTTTCTTCCAGTCTTCCCAGAATTGGTATGAGACAGCTATTTTTATGCCACCAGATTTGCCAGCTTATCTTCCACTTTCTAATTCCATTGCTGGTATTCTCAGAACCTCCTAACATCAACTGAATCATTAGGGAGAGATCCAAATTGCTCAAATCTTCCAGTGTCCTTCTGGAAGACCATCACTTCCCCAGAATCAGTGTCTAGAGTTTTGGGATTTTCATTGGAAATGGGATGAACCACTTAAAGATTCAGAGCAAGCATCTAGCAGAGTGTGGTTTGAGACCTCCAGAGCGAGACTTGCCTGAGAAGAATGACTGAACATGTGAAAAGCAGATGGGAGAGCTCATTATTCTTTCAGAAATGGGATCTCATACAGGTTATACTATGCAAGGATGAGGAGCTTGTTGGAGCAGCCAGCGGTGAATATGGGGCCATAATATGTCATTTAGGAAAATAAGGTCTAGATTGAATTGAAAGAGCTGGCAAAGGCATCATCTTTCTCATCTGCTTTCAGCTTCCAGAACTTCTTCCAAGGGACATAACTCACAATCTTTGTTTTCAAGAAAATCCGAAGGAGGATCACCTTGCTCTGGCTTCACTGAAAGAGGGAGCTTTTGGAAAATCTGCAACTGCAGCAGGGTCTTTTCTACCTCTTCAATTTCCAGTTCTGTAAAAAATATGGAGCGCAAATCCCTCAAATCCGTGTTGTGTGGACAGCACCCATGAAAAATGAAAAACCTGAAAGCGTATTTAATTATAAATATTTTTCTGCCAATCAGCTGATACCTTTCATATCAAGAGTAGCTTGAGGCTGCCAGGGTTCATAAAGGTCAGCAGACACTTGGCAGAAAGTGTTCCATACACAGGTTTGAAAAGGACCAGTCCCCAGACTTTTATTTTAGTGTCTGTTTGTAATGGTATTCGATATTCTTCCCCTGATTCAAGGACGTGGATGATAATACTCCAAAGTGAAATGTGCTCTGCTCTTTTAAGTCACTCCTCCCCACATTGCCCCTTTTCCTGGACAGTCTGTGTGGCATATCCTCAAAGCTCTGTGTGTAATATGCAAAGCTCTTTGGTGTGAAGTTTCCTAAACTGCTGTGAAACATTTTCCAAAAATCTTTTATTTGAATAGTACTACTTATTCCTCTCTTCCTAATAAGAAAGCAATGCATTTCTCCTTTATCTTTTTTTGTGCCTGTAATGAAATCTTAACTGGCTGAAATTTCTCCATACTACTTTTCTCTTTGAAAGCAGCTGATGTACCAACATATGTTATATTAAGGATTGACAACCAGGAGGAAAAAGGAATCAGTTCCCCAAATTTTCAAAATACTCAAAACCCCTAAATCTAAAAGAATTTTGCTGAACACCTTAATCGTTGAAAATAATGGGCAAATAAAGTAATAAAAAAGCAACTACTGCATCCAAGAATGCACATGCAATGTAATTTAACAGAAAGAAAACACTTTTAGTAGTAACATTCATACACTTTTTAAGTTCTTAAAACATACGCCAGCCCATTAAGGATAAATCTTGCCCAAACAATAGATTTTAAGCAGAGAATATCAAGGTTTATTTTACCTGCAAATAGGAACTGCAGCCTGAGCTTGAGTGAAAGGCCAAAAGAGTACTGCCCAAGGGCAAAGATCCTCTTTATCTCATCACCAGTACAACTGTGTTAGCGTACTAAATGCTCCATAAAATAACCTTGCAGATACAGGAACTAGAAATGCTTAACCTTTGTCTCCAGACAGCCGAGCTCTACCTTCTAACTTCCAATTTGTATCCAGCAGTGATGATATTCAGTAGTGAGACCTTGTTGAGAGTCTGAAAGAGTTCTTCACAGCCCCCTCTCTGTGGCCCGTGCCTTAGCTCATAAAACCATAACTCATATGTTCTCTGAGCTGCTTAAAGTCTTCAAACATTTACTAGCACTGTCATATCACCTCTATAAAATGGCCTTCTCTATTCTCAAGAGTTTGTTACTTGCTCTTTAGGTCAGCAGCTGTTGCCTGCTGTGTGTGTGTACAGCAGTAATTCTGCAGGGCTCCTGGGTACCACTGATGATTTACAATTGCTTAGACAGCTAAAAATACCTGGTCAGGGTGAAACTCTGCTCACTGCACCCACCTGCATGCAGCTCAGGTGCCCAGCCTGGGTCCACAGGCTTATTCAGGTTGCCTCATTGTCACAGCAGAGAGAGAGGGTCATCACCAGGTAAGAATTCCAATCACCTTGCAGAGATGTCTTGCTTTTATAACACTGTAGGACTGAGAACTCCTGGCTCCCTGGCTTAGGTGCCCTGCTTATCTGCTTATCAGTGAGACATGAGTCTGATCCTACACCTGCCATGGAGTGATCCCTCGTGTCCCTGCCAAGTGCTGTCACATTCCAGGAAATAAGGAAGAAATTCAGTCACTGATCTATGGTTTCGAATTCCCCTGACGCAGAGGCTTGCTGAGAGAAACCAAGCAGACCAAAGTATGGCGGAGAGAAGGGCAGTTTATTTACAGTAAAAGCTTTTTATACTCTAACATACTCCAACCACTACTGGTCAGCGAAAAGTCCACCTCCCAAGCCCATTGGCCACAGCCAAATGACACCCGGTGCCTAACACAGAGATTAGAACAGTGAAAGAATGCAACCTATCCACGCTCTCCGTGAGAAAGAACAGAAGGATTCTAAAACAGTGCAACCACACTGATCGAATAATATTCTGAAGTAATTTTACAGAATGTTCACTATTTGTGCAGGCTTTTGATGTAAATATGGAGTAGATGAAGCATTTAGCAGCAACTAGGGGACTATCCTAAGACCAGACTGCAGAGTAAATCCAAAAGCAGAGGGGTGTTGAACAGTATCTATTTGTTATGCCTGTGAACAGACAGCTGATGCAGCATTTTCGTTAACCTGCAGGGACATCTTTGTGTGACTGAGCACAAGTTTAAGATTGCTCTGAAAACTAACAAGGAATTTTTGATGGTAGCCCAAGAGCAGCACTGCATGCCATTGAAGCAAAAGCAACGCCCCAAGTTAGAGTGAGGACAGGACAAATACACAGAATATGAGTTATTTCCCATGCACAACAGTATATTGATCCTCTTTACTTGTGTTTGGGTTAAAGCTACTATTGTTGACACTCCTCCAGCCCAGCAAGAAACTCAATATTCATCACTGAAGCCGTGGGCTCCAGGCAGGTTGGAGTACCAACATCTGTGATCTTCGTGTGTCCTGCAGTTGGAAGGGCCTTGTAGCACTAGACTTTGGAGGGAAAAATTCACCATTACAGACATTCACTTATAATTAAGCTTTGCAGAACAAAAGTTTAAACAATAAAGAGACTAAATGATCCATCCAAATGGAACTTTTTCTTTTTTTTCCGAGGATGGCTGTTACCCTCATAAACACACTTAGCAATAATGAGAAAATTGTCTTGCTAATGTCTAATAAGATTACATGTGTTTGAATTTATGCTGCATTTAATGTAGGTCTGCTCAGAACTATTGTTGTGATTCATTCAGGAGGTACTTACGCATGGGAAATATTTTGTATAATAAAAAGAACCAACAATGCAAAGCCCATAAGCCCCAAACTCCCTTGCAGCTTAAAGCCAAGTCCATGTCTTACGGTGAATATTTCCACGCTAATAAACCATGGCATCAGCCTCAGAGAGCTGCAAATCAGGAAACTTCTCCCAAATGCTTCCTCCACAGAAGCTTGAACAGTGAGCCAACCAGTCATGCTGCAGCTGGGATCATTAGCAGTAGCTGATGCCAGTACCAGTGGGCACAGTTTTACACCAAACTTTCCATTTTGATCCTGTAGGGTACTGGCTTTATTTGCAATAATGTGTCTTTCCCAGCAACAATCAAGCACTAATTAAATGTTGGCATCACTGATAAAGAGTTTAAAGGAGCTGGTCTTGCTCTGTTGGTCCATTTACCTGTCATTGTAGCCGGAAAGGTATTCTTGTTACAGTCAAGGGAATTCTTGTGGTGCAGTGGAGAATGCTGACTCCAAGGCAACAGCACAGATCTGTTTCAGCATTTTTTATTAAAAAGTGCTATTTATGTTTTACTTCTACCATTTTCCAAGAAAATTCACTGGGTAGATTTCTTTTCGTATTAGGTATAATTGCCCTCCCAGAATTTCATTATACAGTCCTACAGAGTCTTGTGTGCAGCTAGAAAATGGGGTTTAATATCCAAACTCAAACCAAAAAGTTGACTGGTTCTGACAAGGACTTTCACAGAATCCAGTACCAGATGCTTCAGAAGAACAGAGAAAAAATGCTGAAAAATATGTTCATAAGAAAAACTGTCCTCTTCAAGTCTGTGTATGTCATACTTATGCACAACATATATAAATAGATCCCTGTTATTTGGTCACATAAATACTGGTTATACATAGAACCTCATCTATATAATTGCAGACATTGTTGCCTCATAAACCCATAGTCCTGTTTTCAATTTCATGCAAGGTTTGGCCTTTGGAATAATTTGAGGGAATGTGTTGCCCTCTTTAATGATGCTTTGCATCTGACAGCATTTAATCTAGCAGATTCAAAAATGTGTCACCTTCTAGCTCCAAAACACAGTGACAGGGATGTACAATTAATGCAATTTTGTTGGTGAGGCAGCATGGAATTACAACGCCTCTGAGTACAGCCCAAGGGGTACTGCAGCCCAGGGTGGCCTTTCAACGGCAGATTATAGGGTACATCTTCAGAGCAATGCATGAATACATCTTGGAACAGCTGTGACCCCTACTCACTAATAAATAACCCTGTAGTTCTAGGAAAAATGGGGGAAGACAGACTTCATTAGAATAAATTGCTCTAGTTCATATATTCGTAGAAATATATTTCTCTTTGCAGGTGATTAGAGAGGGAAGTTTCCTTCTGGTCAGCTATCTGCCAGGATCCAGGGAGCTGTACTTTCTCTGGGTGTTTTATTAAATATTTGTGTGTACACAGAGAAGATGGTTTAAAGTGCTGCAGATGCTTTGAAAGATAATCCTGCTGGAAACTCCATCTGTACTGAATGTAAAACCTTATCAAGACTGAAAAATCTTCAAGAAAATCCACAACCCACTTTCAGCTACATCTGTGCTACCTCACTAATTGCTACTACCCTTTCATTTGGAATGTTTTAAAGATATCTTCCAATCACTTGTTTCCGGGAAAAAAAAAAAATTGTGATGGCTTGGCCTAATTTAATGAAAATGTCTTTTAAAATTTTTCTTCCAAGCTGTTCTTAGCTGCAGAAGTGACCAAAATCCAAAATGTTTCAGTCAGATTGCCGAAAAAGTAATGAGGATTAAACTGATTTGGTTTATTGTACCACTGATAATCTCTTAGAAATTATAGAGATGTTGCACTACTTTTCAACTCTTTTCCCGGGAAATGCAAGCACTCATAATTTTTAAATTTTGTTTTGCACCAATCACTCCTTTGAGGCTATAAAAATAAATGTTCTGCATGACCTACACTATATTTTAAAAGATCTATTCTCTATTTCTATCTCTTCTCATACAATCCCTTAATTTCTGCTACTTACATAAAAGAAAGCAATGGTCCTTCATTACCCTTTCCCATCCATACAAAGAGTTTGAAATTCCTTTAGCTAAAAAAAAAAAAAACTCAAACCAAAGCATGATTAAATCTGTAATAGGAATAAAACAAGGTCAAGTGCTAAACTGCCAAATTGTGTTAGCTTTTGCCTTCTCCCTGTGTGCTCTTTCTCCTATAACTCTTGGAAAGCAGAGCTGTATCTCCCCATGTCAACATTGAACAGAACAATGAGGTATTGATAGTCAGGAGTCATTTTGGACACCAACATGTGATCAGGCAGCTGCTAATGAAGATCTACCCTGAGCATTGTTGTTCGTAATGGTTCGAGGGTCTGACCAGGATTTCTAATCTCCCAGTGCCCTCACACAGATCTGAGATGCACCACAAGTCTGTCACGTTGGGATAATCCTGCCTGTTTCTTCTCCATACCCTTCTTCCCTCATTCATTGTTCAAAATCTTTTAATAAACTGGTTTTGACCTGATGACCCAGTTATTTATCAGGAGTTATTAATAATTCCAGCTTGTTTAAGTGTCCTAGAATAACCAAATGACACGGTGTAGAGCTTCACACTTCATGAATATTTCAAGATACTGGACAAAACCTAACAGAAAACTTATATTTTTCATCCAGTACATTCTTCATTATTACAGGGACTTAGTTTTTGAGAAATTTCATCTACTGCAATCAAATCAGCAAGCAACAAAAATCCCAAACAAAACAAGGCAGGATATTTTTTTTTTCACGTTATAGTTGGACATCTAAAGTGGCAGAAATGCACTGCTTCATGTTGGATAAATCAGTGAAACCTAATGCTAATGCAATGAATTTAAAGAGAAATTCTAGAGTTTCTCATGTTTCTGTGGGGACAGGTGACGCTGACTGCTGAAGCACCTTCAAAACATCTGCTAATAGACATTACAGCAGTAAAAGAGGGTGACATTAAATTCTATGCAGCTAAGACTCGGTTTACCTCCAGCTATTGTATAATACAGTGAGAAAAGGTTCTGTGAGGTTTAGCTCTGAATGACAGTGAAGAGCACGCACCAGCCCCTAACAGTGCCTTTGTTACGAGATTCTGTGCTCAGGATATGCAGTTTGTGGGTGACACTTGTTCCCAGATCATCTGACATTAATACAAGCTTTCACAAGGACAGGCATGTGGAACTGGAACTAAAGCTTTAAAGAGATTTAAAGAAGCTGACTTGCACCGTCCCTGTGCAATGATTTAAGAGAAGGAAGGAAACAACCAGAGTCCCCACAGCAGGCAACGGTGTGAAGGAATATGTCACAGCTCCAGAGGATGAGGCTCAACACATCAAAAAGACATTTCTGGAGAATATGGAGTGAATGAGAGCCTATATCTTAAGTCTGGAAAAAACCCTTGTAAAGACAAGACCTTTAGAGAATTTGTTCAAGGGTAAACACCAATAAAGATCATTAACTAAAGGCCTGGAAAAGAGCAGATTACAGGTACCAGTCTTAAAAGGATATGAGCAAGAGAAAGTGCTTGAATTCCTCATAGATGCAATAAATGTATATACATGTAACATTTAGGGTGGTGAAAGAGAGGGGTGGGTTTTGTGAAAAGGCAAAATTGTGATGAATTACAAAAAAAAAAAAAAAAGCCCAAACATAGAAAGTGAGGAACTGGGAGGGAAAACAATCATTTCTAAAGCATGTATGGGTCAGATAATCTCATGCTGAGCACAAATCAATTGAAACTCAATATTCCCTTAATTTTCTTTCCATTTCTTCAAAGTTGTGACAGAGCAGTGGTCTGTCCTGAGGGGCTACTTAGAGACTGTCTTTCTCCTCTCTTATGTGAAACACCTTCAGATTGCATTTAGGAGCAATGTTTTGGCTCAGACCCTCTTTCTTGCACCCCTGAAAATAAAGGGCAAGGCCAGTATTTGTTCCTAAACTGATTATCTTCCTTGGTGAGACTAACTCCCACTGACAAGTATTTACTTGTTCATGAATGTAGCCTTGAAGACCTCAAAGCTAAATTTCTACTGAACGAGGCTCATCATGTTGAAGAATTAGACTCATCCTTAAGGACATATTTTTGTTTCGAACATCAGGGAAACAGTAATTTCTTCCTAGTCTAAAGACCTGAGAACTTCCAATCTGTTTTTCTAGCAAGATGAGTATGAAACAGCTCCTCCAGCAATGCAGATATGTCATTCTGCTGCTGTTAAACTCCGTATCTGAAATTTAACTAGACATGGAGTGATGTTATCATGGTCCTGCTGACTTGTGTAATTCTATCATGAGCCTTCCTGATATTTCATGTATTTATTAAAACTCCAAATAATTTTTAGACATATTTTTACTTAATGCTAATCCTGCTTTTTTTTATGTGGTTTATGACTTTCAAATAATCAATGCCATGATCACCATGTTGAAGAAAAAACTTTCAGAAGGCATAAAGGAGAAGCAAAATGGGATTTTGACAGTGATGCAGAGGTCATGTTAATCTTCAGAAGAGAGTTAATGCCTTGTTGACTTGTACATTTACCCAAGGCAAATGCTTTATTATCTAGAGTGAACTGTGGGCACAGTGTGCTGTGAAATCATTGCAAACCCACACACTTCAGCTGATGCAGATGATGATTCTGTGATTCTATGTGGGTTCACTTCTTCAGACACGATCTTTCCATAGAGCAAAAAGCCAAGAAAACTTCTAAGCAGATTTCTCTCCTTCAGCACAGTCTGAAATTATTGTAGGAAGAAAAAGAGTGTAAGGCTGGAAGAGGGATCTCATTCTCCAGTGCTGTCACTGAAACACTGAAAATTTTGTGTGATGGAAAGGTTCTGAAAAGCAGAGGTGACAGAGGCCCTGATTGTCTATTAAATGCATACTGTGCAACCCCAGAAAAAAAAACATCCAAACTGCTTTGTCTTGCACCCTTCTCCCTGGTTTGTTCCAACAAAACAGAATTACCACCTTTAATATTTTGGTGGGAATTTCGCAAGGCCTCATATTGACTTTGTCTATTTTGATAAGTAGCCCTCTATAGGATTTTGCTGAATAAAAAATTGCAGGAGCTGTCATTAAAACTGGCTGCCTGTTAGCAGGTCAATGTCCCAAGTAATTGGTGGTGTAATTGAAGTACTGTGAGCTGTTCTGATTCACTCTAGAACATGAGGGTAACCCAGGTTCTTGTTAATAGATCCCTTGGGGCAGATTAGAGTGGAAGGACACTGGATGATCAGTGTTTGTAAAGATTTATATGTGGGGCTTATTTTAGAACAATTGGGTTGCAATGGATAGCAGGTATGTAGCACTTTTTGTTACTGTTATCTATAGTAATATATCAATATGAAAGCATAAAAATATTATTTAAGGAAGTGCATAAGGAAAAGAAAGAAAGAGAAAGAAAGGATAAGAGTAGAAAGATACTGTCTCGGATTAGAGAAAATTTTCCGAGGTGGAAAAGTGTTCTGAATAAAACACCTCCCCCACCGCAAAGACTTCTGGCACCCCTTCCCCCACAACAACAGAATATCTCGGCTGAAAGTGGGAAAAAAACTGTTTAATTAACAGACCAAACAGTGGAAGGGGAAAGGGAAGAAAAGGGTCATTAAACCTGAATAAACAGCTAATGAACTTTAGTGTCCTTTCCCTCAGGCGTAGCTTCCCCTTTCTGGGGTCCCTGGAGGGGCCGGGTGGAGTTGCTCCGGTGGCTCCCTGGACAATTCTAGTCCGCTGTCCTCAGGTTCTAAGATGAGAAAGCAAGTCGAAGAAAAAGGTCCAAAAACTACGAAAAACAATCCCAGGGAAAAAAAAACCAACCCAAAACAAACAAACAAACAAACAAACAAACAAACAAACAAACAAACAAAAAAACCCCAAGCAGCAGCCACACCAGTAGCAGCAGCAACCAGCAGCAGCAACTGATTAAAAAAAAGCCAGTGCCCCTTCCTTCTCACTCCCCCATAGAACAGCCGGGGGAAGAGTTTCAAAACAACCCACGCTGGCAGAGCTTCTCTCAGCTGCAGGACACAGTTAAAGCTACAGGACCATATTCCTAGTCAAGCATACCAAATGATAGGGAATACAAGGTGTCGTTACACCACCCCAGGACAGATACATAATCACCACCCCCAGATCCTGGGATGAGACTTGATTGTTGTAGTTCAGGCATCCCTTGGTCAAAGTGATGGTCTGTCGCGGTGGGAGAAGAAACCCATAAAACACAAAGTCTGATGGGTTCGAATACATCCAGGTTCAGTGGGAACGTCCAGGTACCTCCCCTGGGGGGCTGGGGGGCTTTCAGTCCTCTGGTGGAAGCCTCAGAAATGAGTCTGGGGGTGTTTTGGGGGTCTTTGATGGTTTATGACACCTTCTAGAATGTGACAGCTGCCTCTCACATCAGCACACTTGAGCCAGGAATGCCCCATCAGAGGGGATGAAAATCCTCAGGACCTTTCCCAGGGACGCAGGATGGGGGGAATTTTACAACTGAGTTATGTAGGGGAGGGCAATTGGATCTGCCTCTTATCAGCCTCAAAGCCTCTTTATAGCCTCTGGTGGTGATTGTTCAGCCCCTCTGTCTTATGCACAGCAGAGGTTTGCCATTACACACCCAAAAACTCACCTCTTTCTCCCCCCAGGGATATAAACGTGACAGCTGTCAACCAAAGCACATCCATTCAGGACTGAGGGAGAAGATGCTGCTGAGGCCTTGACCTGTCACAAAGCTGTCCTGAGGTCTGGACCAGGATTCCCACACCTTTCTAGCTACAAATGCAAAGCACAACACTCTGAGAACTGCTATGGGAAAAATTCATTCCACCTCAGCCAGATAGCACAAATGACAAATAATACCTCCGAATAGCATAGCATAGGAGATCTGCACAGGGTCACAAGACGAATTCTGGGAGTACACATTATTGGTGGGAATACACGTTATTGGGTGGCTCCCATTACCAGACTTTAAAGGGGATGAAGATAAGAATCAACAGTGTCTTGGTTTGAGTCTCATACAAATAATATGGACAGGAGGGCTGAGATGACCAAGCAGTGGTACATCACACAGGCAGAGACATTTCCATTGCTGCCTTTAGCAGTAGTGGTGGAACCCACAGAGGGAAGCATGCTAATTTACCCAAAGGAGTGAAAATGAATGAAAGGAGGCTTACAGAGTAATTTACCATGGTTTTCTGTAGTATGGCATGTTTAACTTCCCCGTTGTGATTACTATTCTAACATGAGGCTTGGGAAAGCAAATGTGGGGAAGTTCTCTTGGAATAGCTCATGCACAATGCTCTCAGTGCTGTTTTCTTCTGCAAATGGTCTTTGTCAGAAGCTCATGTGGATCTACGGAATCCATTTGTGGTCCCTATGCTCAAATTCCTTGCCAGAGTGGTCTCCTAGATATTTTCCTTGGCTGTTTCATCAGTACAGCTAGCTTTTTCTTTCATGCTATGCTGGATGCCACATAATGGTGTGACTAATTGAAGTAGTTTCTTTCCCTTCTCCTCCCCCAGATCTCTTGATTATTATTTTGTTGTATACCTTAATTAGCACTTTTCTGGCTTCTGGCTGGTTGTAAATCAGAGCTTTCTGAAGACAGACCAGTAAAACTTTACACATTGCATTATGACAAATATTGCAAATACAAACTCTTTACTAGATTTACAATTATCTCATACACACAGAATTCTATTAAAAACCCAGCATGACACTGCAGATGGTGAAATGGGGAATGGGCTGTTTCCTGTCTGCATGGAAGTAATTCTGGTAAATCCCATCATAATAATTTTACAAAGTTAGATCATTAAAAGGAAAATAGCAATTGTTAGCCCTTTCTAATACAGTTTGTATTTTCTGGGGTTTTTATTTCAGTAGCTCAGTTCCTGCCTACTGAATCATGCTCCCAAATGTGGTTTGTATACAAAGGCACAGAGGAAACCAGCTCTGCCATGGTTTTCTCACGAAAAACATTTATATTAGCTGTGAGTAACAGCCTCTGTAATTTCTCTTAAAGAAGTTTAAAAAGTCTTAAACTTCTCCTTCTGGCCTCACACATGTGAATTTATCCCCACTGAAGGCCAAGATATAGTCATAATGGCTGGGGAAGTTTCAAGTTTTACATGTATTTTAAGATGGTTAGGAAGAAGTTGGCATCCCAAACATGGCAATATGGTCTTCTCTTCAGAAGCAATGAAGCCACCTGAAATTTTGTGCCCACTGATATGAATCAGATGAAAAGGGGCTCCTTTGAGACTCTGTGAACATGGCTTAACATAAGAAAGTGCCTACTTTAAGCTCTTTGTATACATCTTACTTGCTCTTGGTGGGGAACAGAACATCACTACTGTGAGTTTATCTGATGTAACCACTTTCTTTGACCTTAAAACTATTGCTTTCACATTACAGGCTGTTAGTGAAAACTCACATTTTCTGGGAAAGGGCACATTTCCTGGTTTGCTTGTTTTTTTATTTTGTGAGGACCTGACTATACAATTTCTCTTAATATTCGGATGAACGCATATAGCTGTGAGGAAATATGCCTCCTTCATGTGTCAAGACTTGGCAAATCAATTTCATTTCCACAAAATAGAGACAGCAATGGCACAAAAAGACAATAAATTAAGTCCACTGCTCTGGGCATGTGATCATTGAAGGAATATTTAATTATTTTATTTATATTTTTCTAATAGAGTTGCAGGCTTTAAGCATTGCATCACTTGCTCAGAATGATGATTATGGGAACTGAGACTTTACTGACATCAACCACAATAATACAAACCATCTCCATTTATGAAAGAAGAAAGACATCAGTAAGTGAAACAAGCAATACATATGTTCTGGCTGCTGAATAAAGCCCAGTTTTGAGGAAAGATGCTTGGATAGTGTGCAATAATAATCTGTCTTTCTATAAAAACTGTCACTCTGTGTCTTATAAAAATTTAATAAAGCAGGCATGTAGAGCCAGATGGTTATTTCCTGTTATTAAAGCTTTAAGGGACAAATTAATCTCTGATGTACCCTCCATTGACTTCAACACTGTCTCTATTGACTTGAATGAAATTACATTGCAGATAATTTGGATGTGGTTTCGGGAGGATAGGAAAAATTTAGGTACCTTTTATGGAGTCATCTGTGTAAAGCTTCTGCATTTCACCCAAGGGCTGTGAATTCTCTGTATGTTTGGACACAATGTCACCATATAGTTCCTTGCACTACTGAGACACCAGCTTTGCCCTGTACCATGGACATGGTGCTCAGGTTTTGGAAGTAGCATGGTGGCATTGGGATAAAGATTTCTAGCCCTGAAACAATGCTAAAGGGTTGCTGGGTTTGGAGCAAGCTCCAATATTTCTGTGGAACTGTGCAGTGTAGGTGTACCCCAAGTCTCATGTGGCCCACAAAAGACGAAGTTTAATGGATTAATGTGTGTTCAGGTTCAGGTGGGAACACGTAGGTACCTCCCCTGCAGGTGGGAGTTTTACATTGTCTGATGCAACACTGTGGATCATGAGCAGTCCTCTGGAAGAAGGCCTTGCAAAAGAGCCTGGGGGTACTTTGGGGATCTTTGATAGATTATGGCTCCTCCTAATGACATGACCACTGTTTGACCCATGCTTAGTTCTTCTTCTGCAGTGGTGCCATCTTCTGTCTAAATACTACGAGAATAAATGGCATGATTTTTTTTTCTGATATCTGGGGAACAGATGCAAAGATTTGACTGTTTTTACATATGCCAGGCATCCAGAATTTAAATTATTTCAGCACTGGTAGCTGCTGAGCTGGAGTTTTGAAGAAACAGAGGGTTTGAGGAGCCAACGTGCACCCCGGGGGGGCAGTCAGTGGGGCTGGACAGTGTCTGACCAGATCCCACATCTGCTTCTCAGAATGAGCATCCAAGTCATAACCAAGCTGGGATGCCTCTAACCGCTACAGTCTCTAATTCTGTAGCCCAATTGAGGAAATGAATCTCAATTTTATGTGGGTATAGAACTATATTAGTTGAAGATTTCTCTAGATATGAGACAAAAAAAATCTCACAATTGTTTTTTGGTTTTTTTTGCATAAGACAAGACAGTGGTGCTTTTCATCAATGGTATAGGCCATCTGATATTATACAGGAATGCCAGTGTCAGAGTGTGTGTGACAATCTGAAAGGTAGTTGTTAATAAAAAAGCCCATGGTTTTAATTTATTTTCTCTTCTCTATAAACAGAGGATGTTTTTCTGGTTATAATGAAGATGAACAGCTTCATCTCTGTGCTTTGCTCTACTCTGGAGATACTGAGAAGTGGAGAACATTGTGATTCCTCTTTTGTTTCAAAAGCTGTTTGCAATGTACTTAATTAGTCCTGGTAGAAACAAAAGTGACAGTAACATAAACCACAGAAGGAGTTCAATCTATCTTGCTTGGCTTGGAAATTGTGGCCAAATATGGTCATTTGCAAGCAAAAATATCCTTACCTTCCTTTGTTTCCTCGAACAAGTTATTTGAATGGAAAAAAAAAAAAAAAGTAAGAAACATCCTTTCCCTTTACCACTTGAAAAAAACACTTTGAATCAGAATAGATTTTGTTTATCCACTTACTTACAGTGACTTAGGGCTTTGATGAAGCCCTTATTACTGCTGAAAAGAAATGTTAGAGACAAATGCATTAGCCACTGAATGTGCTGTGTGTAATGTGCACTGGTTACAAATAGCTTGGAGAAAGCTGAGAACTCATTAAGTATTTGGCACTAAAAACAAAACAAAACAAAACAAAACAAACCACAAAAGTTCTTTATTGAACCCAAACAGCTGCAGTTGTGTACGTATTTCCAAAATCGTATGATAATGAATTTTGGTGGGGCTTTTTTGTTTTGTTTTGTTTGGGGTTTTTTGTGGCTAGAGGTTTTTTTATTTCATTCTAAGATATGATCTGAATGTACTGCACTTTGCCAATGTGATTAGACAGCAATCAAAGTGAATGCAAACAACAGTAATAAAAGATGTAGGAATCTGACACTTATTTGGACCAAGATTTTCAACTCAACAGGCCTGGGTTTGGAAAAAAACAGATCTTCAGGCAAATTTCAAGATTGTAGGTGTACATCTGCTTAAAATATAAAGTCACAAAACTGAGGAATTAAAATTATGTTGTCTATCTAACTCAGCAAGAGCTTCAGCGTGTTTCAGTGTGGCACAAGGAGGACATTGAGAAGTAGGTATTTGCCATTCAAAGCCATGTGGAGAGGAAGGAGGGAATGTCAGAGCAAGTGGAAAAAAGTTGTTCTTGGCTTGCTCCGGCCATTAGTGTGACTAATGCCATGAAGAGACAAATCTCAGGCTCCTTAAAAGATGCTTGTTTTCAAAGGTCTTGGACAGTGCAGATTCTGAATCTCAGGCCATTAGGGATGTATTTCCATTTCTGCTGAAGCACAGGTAAAACCTAACTGCAAACTCTCAGGATCATAAGCTAAGTGACCTAAGCCTGACTTCTAGCATGGCACAGCCCAGGTTTTCATCCGTGCTGCTTGGATGCCCTGAGAGGAGTCAGAACCCGGGCCACAGCACATGGTTAAGCCAAAGGTAGCTGTCCAAGGGGACGATGGATCCATTGTTACAAGGGGAAAATGGATCAGGAGTATTGCCATACTGAAGAATGACCTTTTGCCTGTGCTTGCCCCTTGCTCTTGCCAGACTGATGTTACCACAAAATACACTGAATATCACTGGCCATTTTGGGACACCTGGGCTTCATTCACATCTCCCAGAGAAAACATGAAGAATGGCAGACTACTGAGGGGATAGGAATTAATGTCATCCTTCTGTTGTTAGGTCCTGTGTGATTTCTACTCTCTCCCACAGGACAGTTTTGCTACTGCAAGTGATGGGATATGACAAATAGACTGAAATTCATTGTTTGCCTTTCTGAGATATAAGGATTAATACAAACCATGATGGATCCTGTATGGCCCTGCAAAGTCAGGCCTTGGCATCATAATCCATCAGCTTCACTGCAAAGGTTTTCCCTGCAGGCCTCTACAATGCACCACCAAAGGAAATACAGATTGGTTGCAGAGCTGTTTCCTAATGGTTCTCACATGTACAGTTCATTGAAATATTGCACTAATAATTCTGTCTGAATGCCTCATTTCCAAGAACTACTCAGGAGTCAAGAAACGGAAGTTAAGACTGCTCTAGTTTAAAATATCAGTTCTTGCCTTTGGTCTTTTTTGATGATGTGATCTGACAGACCAAAATATCTTTTGAGAAAAATTACTGGAAAGCTATTTCCAGAAAGCTACGTGACAATCTTTACCCACCTCTTCTTTATCACCTCGGCATTGCTTGCCAATTATTTTCCACTCAGTTTCGTATAATGATATTTAAAATCACCTCTTTTTTTATCTTAAATGTTTTCGTTTTAGCCTTTCATAGGATATGCCCTGAAACAATGCTTGATGCTATGTAATATGCATTTTCTCTTCAAACCAACATTGCCTTATTTTGGTGCATTCAGAATTAGTAATCTGAGAGTAATTTAACAGCTCTCTGATAAAACCTATGCTGTTTTCCTTACTGTGATTTGTCCATTCCAGCCGGGCACAGAACAAAATCCCTCACAGTGCGAATGATGAAGAGCTAGAAGAGGGACCCAAGGAGGCTGTGGAAATCTGCATCCTTGGTATTCAAAATTTTACTAGATAAAGTACTGAGCAACCTGATTTAACTTTGTGATTTTCCCTGCTTTGAGCCCGGGAGCAGACTAGATGATTTTAAAGGCTCCTTCCAAACTAGGTTATTCTGTGAGTCTGAATTACCTGCACAAGTTTTTTTGTGGCCTTTCTCTGACTCCTGGGGGGGAAAAGGGAAATGTCTTATGCATAAAACATAGTGTTTATGCCAAAATTAACATATATATTCTCAGTAAAATCGTTACCAGAGTATACAGGTTCCTGGAGGGCATTATGAAAGGTAGTTTAAAATGCAGCTTGGACATCCAACCCAAATATATGAACCTTTTGTGTACACTCTGAGGTTTGCAGAAATGGAGTAACTGCTTTTGCAATGTGGCCTGTCATAAAAAGTTTTCTTTGAGAGTCTATAATGACCTTTAGGTAAAACACAATTTAAATTGTATCTGGAAATGTGTTTTTCAGGTATTCACAAAGTAAAAACTCATGACTTGAAAGTCGACTAAAATTCTTGCACACCTCCTTAGAATTGCATGAAAACGGTTGGAATGCCATTTTAGATTCCAGAATAGCTTCACAAACTTAAAAACCTTTGCAGATATCTTTGACCTGGTGTCTTGTAGATGTCATGACAAGTCTGTTGGGGAGGAACAGAGCCCAATTTTTCCCTTAACATGATGAAGTGCTGCTAAAACTGAGCAATATATCCCTTTTGTCAGTGGTCCAAATTTATAAAGAGCCTCCAAATGGAGTGGGCTCCATTTTGACAGACTTTCTTTCTTTCTTTCTTTCTTTCTTTCTTTCTTTCTTTCTTTCTTTCTTTCTCTCTCTCTCTCTCTCTCTCTCTCTCTCTCTCTCTCTCAGCGTGCTGGCAGGAAGATTTGGGGAGCAGCTGGGGGTGAAGATGAGGCTCTCTCTGGTCATCCTGTGCTGGCTTCAGAGCGGCACTGGTCAACATTCCATAGGAACATCCTGGACAGATGGATTTTACATTCTTTGTCTGTCTATAGGACACCAAGTTAATGCCTTTGAAAATGAAAGTGCCCAGTAATGCTGGGGATGAATGAGCAACCCTGCCTGGTGGGATGGGTGCATTTTCCAGGATGATGGAAGTGTTACTGCAGACAACAGTCATTTGGTTTGTAGTCTGCGGCAGGCAGCAGTTTTCAACCAGGAGTAAGACACCTGTTGAAAATTATTTTAAACTGAACAAAAGTTTATTTGATTGCCAGGTTTAGAAGTAGGGTTTCCAGGCTGTCAGGTCACAAGAAGAGATGTTTTCAAGAAGTCCTCTGGCAGAATTGTAAATATTGGCACACCAGGTTGTCAGTGGTCAGGACATTCTTTGTGTGTGTAAATATCAAGAAAAACATCCCTCGTACTAAGACACTGAGCACTTAAACAATGATTAGAAGTCACAGGGATGTCAAACAGTACCCATTGTGTTGCTTTCTGTGTGTCTGTACCTAATGGCTAAGCTGGACACTGTCCTCAGGAATCCTCACCCTTCAGGAGACAAAACGATTTATTTTGCTCTCAGCAAAGCATTAGATTGCTTCTCCTTCAAGTCTTTAACACATAGAGCAAGGTTTGAAAACATCAATTTTCTCTAAGTTGAGGAACAGCCTCTCAACAGTGAAGGAAAATGTGTACTTTGGCTAAAGCAGCATCATATCATTCACCTGGAACCCTTCTGTGCAGAGGAAGTAGGAGAGATGCAGCACCACAGAAACTATAACTCTCTCCCTACTCAATGTTTTGAGCCCAAACTGAACCTTTCCCTGTAAAACAATTACCATACAAAAATTCTATGAGACCAAATTGTACATTCGTTCATTACAGCAAATAAAATGTGCAGAAATGTTTTATACTTCGATTTATTTTCTTTTAGCACTGTATTTCACCATGTATGTGTCCCAGAAATCCCTTGACAAGTCACTGGGAGGATTTACCCAGAAAGACTTTGACCTCTAAGCATGGCAAGAAGAATCACGGTTACTTCAGTCTTCCCAGTGTCACACTCTAGACATGTCCATTAATGTAGACTGTTTTTGTAAGAAATGGTTTTGGGAGCTTGAATAAGAAAAGGCTAGCTAAGTCCCAGTTCTGCAATGTGCATAATTACATCTGCTACTGAGAGCCTGCTGATTGTGATGGGATCAGAGTACTCAGCTTAAATTAAGCCTGTGCTTTGGAGAATGACTCTGTGAGCTTCTCCTACCCATCACATCCATCCAAAGCCTTAAGATTTAACCGCATGGCTTTACAAAATGGCTGCATCATAATTTTCCAAGGTGAGTGTTAAGTAGAGTGAGTTGGCAATACACCAAATTAATTTACAAGACTACATAAACAGTAGTCTAGACAGAGCTTCAGAAATTTTTTCTCCTGCTACACTCATACATCTAATGTTCTCTGTAGGAACTTTTTATCTCTCCTACTCAATCTATTTGATGAAAAATATACTTGAAATAACATTAAGGTTTGCATTTCCTAATGCTTCCTACTCCTCTTCACAGCCTAGTGATAATGAAGAGGAAGTTTTGTTCTGGGCTGTTTCTCAGCTTCTAGAGCACCCACATAACAGACACATGTGAAAATGACTCAAGAAGTGATGAAAAAAAAATCACTACATCTGCATCTTGCTCCGAATGACACATTTTTATTCATTTTTCAAGCTGCAACCACCATCTCAATCCCAAGATCATTGCAGACCTTTAAATGTTCTAAACAAGAGGGGGCTTTGCAGTATTTGTGCTGTTCATTTAACCACAAGTTGTTTTGGAATGTTTTTAACTTATGACAACATGCTGGGTGAGAAAGAACTATCGAATTAAAGCATTGCAAGAAAAAAGGTTTAACAAGCTTCAGCCACAGGCCAAATCAGCAAGAAAAGGGAAACAGCCCAGTTTTGCCACTAAAATGAACAAGTGTTAACATTTTGGAGGATGAACCGAGCTGTGCACAGATGTATTCCAGTATTCCACAAGGCTTCATTGAAAAGCATGTGTAAGAATTGAATCTGGCTTCTGTTGCAAATCTCTCTTCATCGTTTGGGCATCTTTAAGTCTTCTGGCATGCAAAATTATCTGTGCTTTGGTGATCAGCTGCTCAGTTTGTCCGCAAGAACAGGAAAAAATGAGCATTGTCCTTTGACTGTAGCACTTCTGTTTTCTCAATTATTTTTTCAAAATTTATTTTTCTTAATTATTTTTTTCAAAATAATTGATTTTGTTCAGGTTCTGCCCTTGCAGGAGATAAATTACCATCCAGGTACAGTCTCCATGTCCTCCCATTTTTCTAGCCTCTATATTCTTTTATCATTTTTCTGCTTCTTCATTTTTCCCACCTCAGTTTTATGAAATGTCTTACTCCTTCCCACATGTCTCATTCCTCCATTTGCTTTGCCTCTGCGGATCCTCCTTCTTATCCTCTCCATGCTGTTCTTTTGCCCTTTGCTTCTCACTTACCCATCTGGCACAGCACTTGGACCAAGAGCTTCCCACGGCTTGGCTAACCAAGCAAGGCACAATGTTTCCCAGGGTTTTCTCTGTGTCAGTAGAGCAGGAGGTAAAAGTGCCTTTTTAAACTGGTACTGAGTGCTGAACCAGATCTGATCCTGTCCAATACACCACTAACACAATGTATGTCACCCAGAACGGATTGAAGATTCATATCTTCCTTTCTTCCTTGATCTGAATAATGCTATGATCATTAAAATTTTTGGTTTGTGACCTGGAAAATAAGATAAGCCACCAACTCACAGGGGTTTCTAAAGGAAAAATGCCTTCCTGACTGTGTGACTGCTGAGAATTCTTGATAAAAAAGCAGCATCATGGTGAACATACTGAAGCTGTGAGGGTGGTGGTGGTTGAGGTGGTTGGAAAGGAGAGCTTGAGTAGGTTGCTCTCTTCATAACAGGCAGCTTCGAAGCTCCTGGATGCTTGTGTGGTGTAGAGTCACAGATGCTGAAACTTTGCATCTCTCTTCTGAAGTCCATCCTGACATGCTTTAAATAAATTTTAGGCTCTACCAAACGGTATTTTTATGGTGGAAATCTGGAAAGGTATTTTCATGCAACTTAAGTAACTCAGGAGGTTTTAATAAAATCCTTGAAAACGTAATGCAAAGTTTCTGGCACTTCTAGAGAGTGGTCCAGAACATAACAAACAGACTCTTGTGATGTCCTCCTCAGATTTCCATACCTCTGTAAAGACCCCAAAGGGAAAGGAGGAAGTCTGCATTCCCAAGTCAGGTGCCTGAACTTGGTGGCTCACTGCCAGGGACAGCTTTTCCCTTATTTTCTGTGGGAAGCTGACAGCCTGGAAGCAGTGCATGAGGAAGCAAACTAAAGAGCAAGAGAGCAGCATATCAATGTATATAAATTGCACAGAGAAAAGGCATGGATGCTTTCTGTATGTCAAATGCTGGATAAATCTCAAACATGATGAAGAGAAGAAGCTAGATGAGGCATTTTCAGCTTTCTAGTAGTTTCAGGGCAAAATGACTGCCATTAAGACATCGTGTTTCTAATATCTGGGTCCATTAAACAGATTATTCCAGATTCTGGATGTGACCATAACCTAAGGGTGATGGTGAGAATATGCAAAAAGCTTCTGGCTGCCTACAAGTCACCAGGTTTAGAATCTGTGGAAATCTGAACTTCCAACAAAGCTCAGTTTAAAGGCCTGGGACTACCTGCAACTGTGTATGGCTTGGAAAGATATATAGTATTATAGTCAGATTTTTCTTCAGAGTGCTGGGTAGCATAAACAAAGCCTTATTCAAGGAAACACAGTGAAGGGGTCACCTTATACGCACGAAGTTATCATCTAAAATATTAGATGATCTGAAAGAATAAGGTCATACAGAACTCCTGGGAGCTGACTAACCTTTAACTTGTCATGAAGAATAACTCCTCTTTCTCTAGTTGTTCTTTCTTAGATTATCCTACCTTTAAAACCCACTGCCTTCTCAGTTTTGTTCTCCCAGTACAAAATTAGCAGCAATTATTGATTTGCAGCCAATGTGATTTTTTTCTTTGGATTTTTTGGTGCATTTCATAATGTTTTTTGTGAAGAGGCTTAAGTTCTGGAATTAGGAGTGGCAAAAGGAAGAGGAGATTTCATCTAGACAGCAGCATCAGAAAACACATAAAAAATACTATGGACAAAACAATGTACTGACAACTGAAAAAAATCCAAATTTGTAGCTAATCTAGATGAGTCTGAGGTTGCTGGAGTGCTGGAGATAATAGAGTTGCAGGTTTCCACTAGAGGAGGATCTATTACTTTTTGTAGATTAGTTTGAAGATGTAATTTTTGTAGATGTAGCTATTTAACTATTTAACACTACAGACTGTGTAGTCCCTAGTCCTGCAAAACTGGAACCTCTTGGCAGAATTTTTTTGCTGACTTGTCAAAATTCCCTTATTAAAAAAAAAAATCAAAAAATAGAGAGTTTTTCCTCGATTTTGGAAACAAGTCTGTGTTAAACAGTAAGTACTGTCAAAAATACAGAGTTTGGTTTTCACAACTAAAGACATCAGAAGCACAAAAGAAATAAGAGTGGCTGCATGGAGACCATCCTTTCCAGAAAGAGAGGTAGATGTGGACCATGGATTCTACCAAGAGCAGAGCAAATATTGCATGCAGTGTTTGACTGGATTCTTCCAAGTGAGATTGAAAACAGCATGCTCTTTGAAAAAAATGTTAGAGGAAATACAGAACTGGAATATGTGGCATTTGGATATTTCTTCTAGAGCTGCAATTTCCAAGTTAATTTCTTACAGAATTCATTGCAAATATAGGACAGAATAACAGCTTTCATCATGTAAGCTAGAACTTTAAATCTCAAGAAACCATTTAAACCTGAAGACACTGAAGATGTTAAAATCTTTTATTGGATATAGTGTCTTCAATAACAGCCAACTAATACGTAGCTTTCCTTGTAAAAAGGTACATGGAAATAAAAATGAGTATCTCTTTGCTTTGAAAACCTTTAAATGAGGCTTCAATATTGAAGAGCATTTTAATTTGTGAAATATCTGCAAAACCAAGACAAATATTTTCTTTCAAAAAAGGAAAAAGAGGTTAAAATCAACAATATCCCAAAGTGGATCCTAAGTGTATATAATATCCTTGAAAAAGTACATTGCACAGCTAAACATAATGCAAAAATTGTAATAGAGTGGATTTTTTAAAAAGGATTTGACCAAGTGAAAGCTTTTTTGAGGTTCTTCTAAAATGTTCTGCCCTTCTTCGCACTTTTTTATTTTCAACAGGGTAGAACATAGTTGTCATGCAACACAAAGGAAGTGAGTTAATAACAGCAATTATACAGAATGTTTGAAATAGCAGCATACGGAATGCTCATCTCATTATTTCCAAAGTGTGCTCTGTGTGTCTAACTTGTGGTAGAGCTCAGATCCATCCCTCTGAAACAAGCAGGAAGCAGGACAAAGCTTTGTGAGGAATCAGCCAAAGTGTGTGAAGGAAGCAGGAATCAGCTACAACTTTCTTCAAAACAATACATTCCTACCAGACTTTTTTCTTTGTTTACAGAGCAACGATGCTGCAAAGACAGGATCTTACTCAGCCAGTTCCTGGAAATAGAGAGCAGTGGGAAGCATTATTGTATGTTCTTAGAAATGTTGCTGAAATCAATGAATACAGTCTGGTTCAGAGCTGACATTTTATATTATTTGCTAACTGGATAAACTGCCTTTACAAGCTCTTTTCATTAGGTGTTCCTTTAGTGGCATACAGACAAGTACTGTTTCTTATTCCATCTTTTCTCTTTCTTTTTAATTTTTTTTTTTTTGTATTTTTTCATTTAATTCATGGTCCAACCCACACACTCTAAATCTCTTTGCTCTCACATGTAGAGCAGCAAAATCATTGTACTTGGTGCCCCGTACATTCCAGTGCCCTTATGGATCTGCTCTGTCCGACTACAATAACATATTTCCTCAGTGTTTAAACTGCATTCCAACTGGGTTGGCAAACTCTGCATTCAAAACTTTTTGGGCACACAAATAGCAATAATTGCATTAATATTACTGTACTGTGGATCTAATTCTTGAGCACGGTAGATCAGCAAAGCTCTAGTGATGACAAATCAGGGAAATTATGCTGATTTATTCCTTAAGCATCAGGCTGTATTTAAAACGATGACAAACTCTGACACACATTAGCCGTTTCCCTGTGGTATATACCACAGAGTACTATCTTGATCCAGTGATGATTTCTATATGATGATGATGATATGATGATGAGCTATATCATTGCTCATCCTTCAGTGGATTTCATCCACAACATAAGAGGATTAATTTTATTCAGAATATTTTCTACATTGACCATTCTACTGTGTTCATCACAGAATATCGTCTATGCAGGAACCTTACAGGAAAATGGCATTATCATTTATACATTTACCAAGCCTACAAAAATATTGGAGAGACTGACACAGGCTAATGAATAGTATTTGGCCAAAACACCAGAAACGAGTCAATACCTGTCCCTAAAGAATTCCACTGGAAAAGCATTATGGATTAGCTTGTCTCCATATGTCTCTGCATTGCCTGTGCATATAATACAGTTTCATTTTTTAGGAAGATTGTTTTATCAGACACCTGACTGTTACATGCAAGCTAGAGATACTGGAGCGCATTATCTGTCCTCTTTGGTAAAGACACCACTGTTTCTTATATTTAGACATGGTTAAACATTCCTTGTGAAAATAGGAACATAAAAGTGGAGCTGGATCATCTCAGGCTGTATGTTTGAGTGCCTCTTGTCTTGCAGGGCCATTCGCCAGCATGAGGTACCTTTAAGAATGGGTTTCCCAGCAGCTGGAATGCAGCTCAGGAAATACCATACAAGGGGCACTTGGGAGGCATCCTGTCAGCTGGAGAGGCCAGCTTTAGAGGGTTAATTTGCAGATAGGGACATGAAATCCCTGCCTTTGACAGAACAGCCTGCCCTTACACACAGTGGAAGAGTAGGCATCTCCAGAGAGTGAACCATCTGACGTATTTCTTATGCACCCTCCTGGCACCCAGGTAGAGGATAGCTCTGTCAGTCAGTGAACAAAAGCAGCTGAACATTTGAGACACATGAAGATTTGCCAGGGGACTTGTCTTTTTGAGAAGCTGACAAGGATGTCTTTATCTGAAGCATCCAATTTGGCTTCAACCTAAGGGTGTTGCAGACTTTCTGTGAGTGTCCAGATTTTTGAGCACAAGCAACAATGTGGAGTCCTTGGTGCTCTGTTACTGAGAATAAGTTTCTTTCCTTTACTCCCAGCCTGCTTCCTCCAAACCAAGATCAATGTACAAAAGGGACAGAGCAACATCTCCAACTCCAACTACTGTGGTTTTTGAAGAATTCAGGTGATTACAAAAGGTAATCTTGGCAGATTCTATTATTGTACCAGACTGGTTCATGGTTTGAATTTTTTGGTAGGGCTGTTTGTTTGTTTGAAGATGTTACAACCTTATTAGCATCAAGTACCTTAAATGTAATCTACAAGGTGGGAAAAGATAGTAAAAGTAATTGGTTATAAAATTAAGTTAGTTTGAATGTTCTTCAGCAGTATGTAAAATTTTTGTTACTAGAGCACTCAACATCAATACAGAGGTAAATAACAATTTAATAGGCATTTAAGCATTTAAGAATCCATAGGTTAGTTTCATCTTTCATAGGATCAGTAAAATCACTTTTACTGTGTAAGGCTTCCTCTCAGCAATTCACAGAAAGAACTCAGCAATGGGGAAGTTCTCCAGTGTGTCTGGTTTTAAATGCTCCTATTCCTCTTGCCTGCCCAGGTAAAGAAGCAGGAAAATGGAGCGAGGTAATTGAACAACAGTAAGAGTAATGACATTGTAATTTAGAGTAGTTAAAAGGTAGTAGAAAGGATGGCAATGAAAACAAATATTGAATGCATACACATCTGTAGAGCTGTTATGGAAAACAGTGCTATAGTAGGGTGTGAAATGATGCTGCTGTTGTTCTGAGCTCTCCAGTGAAGCATGGGATTAAATCTTACCTGGAGCTGAGCTAGGTTCCTCTGCCTTATTTAGCATTCTTCCTTGGTACAGAAAAGTACTATGTAAAATTATCCTATGGTCTTCTCCTGATGTCTCCAAACCTCACTGCACCTTTTCTATGTTGTTTTCATTATCGACTATCTGATGGCTGGTAGGGAAATGTAAGTCTATCCCTTACAATAAAAGGGAAGTAAAAGCTTGTTACAGTAATAGCAATCCCTTTAAAAGATATTTAGCATTACAGCTCTGAGATTTCCCTGGGCAGCTGCTAAGGCAGGCTGCCCAGTGGTATCCACACTCCTGGATGAGGGCTGTGGGATGCCTGTGTGGTGCACAGGAGCCATGCAGAGAGGACATCTAAGCTGGCAAGAGATGCTGTGGCAGTAATGTCACTATTGCCTCTCAGGATCAGATGTGCTAATGTTCCTGCTGGAAGGAGGTGCATGTCTCTTCTGGGTTTTTTAAAAGCTGAATTCACAGCTTCACAAAGCACAAGAGTGAGTTTCTAAACATCATTATTTAAAGTGCTGAAATTCCCAGCTGGACCCCCACCGAATCAGCTGTCTTGCATGGTGGCCCTGGAGGATTTTCTCTCCTTTCCTCCTCCTCCTCAGCCCAGAAATAAGGGATAATCATTCTGAGCACACACAGGAGAGCCAAGAAGCACCTGCCAAATACAGCCTCATATTTGAAACAGGCTCAGGTAATTTCAGCTGGAGAGGGGAAAGGAAGCCAAGACAGCACAGCCTCAGAAGGTGTACTGCCCAAGAGATGCTCAGATACATTAACAGTAAGTGAGAAGGAGAAGTCTGGCTTCTTCTAGAGCAAAGAAGCTGCTGCACTCTTCATAGCTGAACTCTGAAGACACCAATTGATTTAAGTCCTGAAGGTGGAATATGTGTGTCCTCATCAGAGACACAATTTTGTAGCTTCTTAGCACTAGTATGTTGAGGAGTATTCTCCTCATGCCCAAAAAGAGATATCTAAATGTCATATGGCTGTTAAAAATGAGAAAGTCTGGGTAATAACTAAGAAAATGAGAGCCTAATTAGCACCCAGATTAGACATGTTCCATTTTCCTACATCCTTTTGTGCCTCTGGTGTACTAAATTTAATGACAGTTGGCATTTCTCCATTTTGAAGTTGTTCTCTAAAATATGTATGTATGCATATATACGTACATTTCTTGGCACATCAAAAGTTTCCTCCACCCATTTCAAATTTTTACTCAAGTCTCCCTGTTTCTGGGTAGCCAAAATCTGGCAACTGTGACCCATGAAATCTTACCCTTTCTCTGCATCTTTGGTTGCTCTGTTTAAGATGTGCGCGTGGAGATCCAAAGACAGCTGTTATTTTGTTCCCAAAACATTGGAGACTGTTGTGGAAAAATACTGCACAGATTTCTCTCATTGCTACTTTCATGCTGTTCTTTCTGCTTGATTTTTTTCTTGCCTTAATCTTCACTGTACAACAACTTAAAATTAGAAGCACTGTTTTTTTTCTCGTTATATATAAGAAAAATTAAAAATCCCACTACTGCATAAGAGATTCCTCTTTATGGACTACATCTATTTTTAGAACAGTGTAACTTACTGTTATGTTATTTAGTTATTTAGTTAAAACTGTGAATGTAGGGAAAATAATGTAGGCTCAGTTCTATCGCATCAAAGTCTAGGAACCAAAAGTACATTTCTCCTCATCTCTCTGTAGACAGAGAATATGGCAGATATCCTCCCACAGTGATTGATTTCCTCCTGAAATCCAAATTACTCTTGGAGATGCCTACAATTCATCATGGACAGCATCAACGTGTGGAATGTAGTACCCTCAGTTAGGTGTCTTGCATTAGCGGGGACAATTTGGATTCCAGGTGCCTGTGTTATTTGCTGCTCCAAACAGCATCCCATGTCACTGGGGTGTCCCCTAAAACAGATGATCAAGTGGCTTGCTTGCAGACCTAGAGCCTTTGCGCATTTTTCTGGTAGTTGCGCGACTGTAAACATAACAATAAATGAGAATAAACAAAAAACTGCAGGAGCACAGCAGACTTTCTCCCTGTTGGACAGCTAGCCAAATTTTGTTCTAACTGGTGTTGACACAAATAACTAACTTCTATTGACAGAAATTGCCCTCGATTCAGCTTGATATAATTATAGAAGGATCTGCACTGTTCTCCAGGGTCTCTTCAGATTCAAATATTTCAAAGAAATCAGGAGTTGCCATTATCATTTTTATATAATTTTCAACATGATATGCTATGTCAATCTAATGAAACACTGTACCAGTGTAGTAGTGGGGAACAACATGACAAAATTATTTCTTACATAGCACTGCAAATGACGGATTACTCTTATTTTTGGGATTTAAAATTATAAAAAAGACAAGTATCTAAAATTTTGCAAGTTAATCAAACAGAGACTGACAGGTATAATTATTTTATACTCTTGAAAGGCATACAAAATCTCCAAAGTGGAGAGCTCTATCAACAGAACAGATGCTTTAAAAAGAAAATAATGAAGAAATCTGCTTCTTAACCTAGTAGCAGCTGATGTCCTGCAATTATCCTCTGCACATTGGAGTCTGTGAGCATTGCAGCCTGCTTATAGATAGTTCTGTTGTTGTTGTAGCTTGTATTCATATTTTAGCATACCTTTTTTTTATATAGCAGAAGCAAGGTGTGAGCTCAGACTCCAAAGCCAAGTGTTGTTGCTGGTGTGTGCAGGAATATGAGCATCACAAGAAAACATTGCTGGTTTTTCTAACAGACATTCAAACCGAAGATACAGGACTCAGATCCAGAAAAGCTGGATACAATCCTTCAGACTCCTGCACATTGTTGGGAAACTTTGCCCAAAACAGAGATAGATCCTGAGGATGGTTTGAGCTACCTCTGCATTTGTTTAAAGTTAGTAAATGGTTGCTGTTTGCTGACTTCTCTTTTCATAAATGACAATCAGCTTGCCTTGTCTAAGCTGCTGACAGTTCAAAAGTGTGTCTCAGCCGCAAGTCCTCATCCCCTCCGTTAAACCAAAACATTGCTTCGCTAGTGAAAAGTGCATTGCACTCTTCCAGGCTCCAGTGATACTGAGAACTGTTTGCAGACATAAGTGTAGGGATAACTGCAAAATTTAGGCACTTAACCTGTCTCGAAAACTGAGCTGTGCAGCAGAACACATTTACAGCAAGAGCCAGTGTTGTTTGCATAGACAAAAGTCTGGCACACTTTTGTGGCCCTCTAAATGTATGCCTAAAATGGACACATAAGCCCTCCCTCCTGAGGCCTTCTGGGCCTCCTGCTATGGAGGAAATTGATAATGTAGGTATTTACCTAAAGAAAAAAACATCCTGGTAATTTGGGTACACACCAAGGTCCTAAGCTAGGAACAAATGTCATCCCCCACTACGTGTGCTCAGTGTCTGGGGCAGCAGTCACAGGCAGCTTGTGCCAGAGTCTCTTCTCACAGGTGGTTGCCCCCACGCAGTTTTTGGCACAGTTAGATTCAGCAGAGGTCTGAGATTTGAGCCCCCCTGAGGTTTGGGGCTCCCGAGGTACAGCAATGCCAGCAAGAAATAATTGTTCGTTTCAGTTTTGCTCTTCAGAAGGGAGAGCTAAAAATGAGCATAGGAAGGCTTTTGATAACTTTAAAATAGTAATTTTATTCATTGCAACACAGGGGCCAATGAAGAGTGTGGTGGCAGCCTGGAAGGTTGAAAACTTGGACTACAGTTTTCTACCACCAGTATTGTATGCAGTGTTTCTTTTTTTCTTTCTAGAGTGGATGGAAGACAAAGGCTAGGCTGACCTGTGATACTCTCTTGTGAGTGCTGCAGTAGCAGTTCCTGTGCTCCTTCACTATTTGTTTATTTTAGCACCTAAAAGAAGATCAAAACAGACTTTAAGAATATTTCTTCTAGGACAAGGAAGGGAAGATGTAGCAAAACTGCAACTTTTTGCAAATTTATGTTTATATTGTCATGTATTTTATTTCATATATAAGAAGGGAGGAAAAAACTCTTTTAAGGCAAACTTTTGTTTAGCAATTTCAGCACAAAAGAAGAGATATTTCTGGGTGTGCAGGATATTTACAGGGATCTAACACATATTACAAGTGCCAGAGGAGACCTGTGCCATTCTGCAGGAGTAGCTATAGAGGACACCAAGGATCCTACCAAAGGCACAGAAAGCTAACCTGTCCTTTCCTGGTCACCATCATCCAGCAATTTCTTTTTCAGTGAAAATCAAACCCAGATTGTTCTGTCTGGGTTCTGTGACCTGCAAGAGGGCTTTCTGGGAAGAGTCCAAAATGTGGCAGTACTGAGGGCTGGGGAGCAGCTATTCAAGGGTATCCTTAGGAAGATTTAATGCAATTCTACTCTTCAGAAATAGTATAAATGCTGTGTCAGCGACACTGAAGTATTACTTAGACCTTTTCATACCTTGCTTAGCATGTTGCAGGGCTGGAGGATCCTTCAGTTATACAGTGCTCTGTCAGATGCTTGCTCGAATAGTAACGTTGAATTCATATTGAGCTCCTGAAGTCTTTGCATTTCCCACAGCATTTACACTACCCACCCATCAAGAGCACTAACTAGAAGGAAAATATAGCTCACACCAGTCATTTATTTTTTTATAGCACCCCTAGGCACAAACTTCCTAATGCCCTTTTCTCTCATTAAAATCCGATCAACTAAACGTATTTTTTATTAAGTGGCACATGAAATAACTTTTTAATTTTAGAACAAAAGGATTTGGAAGCTATGAAAGTTTGAAATATTTGCCAGCAGTGTACCTGGAGAAAGAAGAGGTATGTGTATCTTCAACTCACAGGAGAGACATTGGGAAAATCGCCTCCAGAAAGGATGGCTGGTGTTTCAGAGCCTTGGTACCTGCTGTTCAATCCCACCATGCATCCTTCACATTTATGTCTGCAGCTTTGGAAGAAGAAAGTGAAAACAAAAGACCAAAGCAATGACAAGGAGGAGAAGCATATTAAAAAAGTGAGAACAAGAAAACAAGCAAAAATGAGTCTTTGCTGATAGCAGGTGCAGGGACAAAGTAATTGTTTCAAAAATGCTCCTGTCAGAAAAAACTCTTTGCCACAAAGGAAAGGAGAGTAGGAAGTAAACTCCAATATGGGCTGGAATATTTGCATTCTTACTTGTCACATAGTCTCATATTCACCCAAGTAATGCATTCATTCAAACTGAAATCTCGTCATGGAAATGTGCAACACATCATCAGCTGGAAGCTGTGGTAAGACTTGGCTTGCCATTGCTGACACATCATCTCAGCACTTCAAAGAGGTTTATTGTCACTTGTGTGGTCACAGAGTGAAGAGGACAGACACACAGAGACACATTCCTATGCCTCCCCCTAAACCCATCCCTGTAAATGCCAGTCTGTTTCCTTAAATCCCATTTGAAGCACTAATTTCAATCTAAAGAGGGGTGTTTGCCTGTGAACATGAGGAATTTCATGTGCTTGTGGGATCAAAGCCACCCTTGTTCTGGACTGGGTGAGTTTGCTTTTCCTTCATGCAGATTACTATTTAGAGCATTATAGGCTTCTGACTGGCTCAGCTATCACCTGGTGGTGTTGGTGGAGATGCCACTTGGAATTCCAGGCTGCCTTTCAATAAACAGCACCTAAGCCTGGTGCTGGCTCACTCAGGAAGGAGAACACAGCTGGACCAAAATACTTGTCTGTGCAGCCACACGTGCCAGGCAGCCTGAAATACAAGGTCAATTATTAAAACAAGATAAATACATGCAGTATCCTTTATTTCAGATAAATATGTATTCTAGCTTTTGTTAACCTAGACCTGTCTAACTTTCACCTTCTCCAGGAAAATCTCACATAGGATAAAACAAAAAGAATGAGAAAGGGACCAAGTGAGACTCCAAAGAAGTGCTGTGAAATATTGCTTTTGTTTACATACATTGTGTCATGAGGTTTAATGGTACTGCATGAGGCAAGGCAAGAATAGAGTTTTATCCTGTGTTTGAGTCAAAGGAGAGAACAAGGGTTCTGATGCCCTTGTTTTAGGCTCAAGAAAGAACATTCACACAGGAAAGTGAAAGGTATCTTTAGTAAGGATACCAGACTTCAACAAATATTCTGCTTCATCTGAACATTCTGCATCATTTTTCCCAGTGGAACAAATATTATGTGAGGGCTGCCAGTTACCTGTCCCCTGAGGCAAAGAGGGAATCTAAGGGAAAACTGAGTGAAAAAAGAAAGCTACTGATGGCTTTACAGCTGACAATGGTTTTACTTCAAGCTGTATTCTGGTATCTGAACTGACATCCAGCCTGGATGCTGAGTGGTATCAAACATGCAAGGATCTGCTGTGGCTGATGCGAACAGATCTCTAGAAAAGGGACTGTCTTTTGTCAACTCAAACTTTTTGATCCGATAACATGAATCCAGTGAGACTATCCAAACTTTTTTTCCCTGTCAAATATTTCATGTTTTTTGGAAAGTTTACTCCCAGTTTAGAAGCTAGGCAGCCTTGACCTTCATTACCAGTTCAGTTTATAACCTCTCAGTAGACAAATCTTCACCGATTCAAACCATGAACTAGATCTATCTGTTGCTACTTAACAGACACTCACCTAAACTAACGACAGCAGCTACTTCTTCTGGGACAATAAAATGTTTCTGGCAGCAAAACAAAGAAAGGCTCCAGCTCTGTCATATCTTATGTATGGACAAGGAAGGATAAAGGTGCCTTAGAGGAGAGAGGCAGGGAATTCCCATACAGGAGTATGACTGGAAGTGCAAGTGAAATTCATGTCTGCCAAGAAATCTTCCTTCAGAACAAGTACTGCATAGAGTGCTGGCTCTGGTTCTGTGCCCCCAAGCACAAGAAGGACAAGGATGTGCTGAAGTAAGTCAGCAAAGGACCACAAAGATGGTGAAAGAATTGTAGCACCCCTCACAAAAGAGGAGGCTGAGATGATTTAGAGGAGAGAATGATTATGTGCATATATATATGTACACCTCATGGGGGAGTAAAGAACATGAAGCCAAACACCTCTCAGTGGTATCCTGTGAAAGTCCTAGAGGTAATGGGTACAAATGAAAATACAGAAAATTCCATTTAAACAGAGGGAAAAACCTTTTACTGTGAGGGTGGTCAAGTAAAGGATTAGGTTGCCAAAGAAGGCTGTGGAGTTGCCATACTTGGAGATACTCAAATCCTCACTGGACACAGTTGTGGGCAACCTTCTCTGGCTGGTCCATCTTTGAGCAGGGGCTTGGACTGGATGACCTCCACAGGGCCCAGTTAGCCTCAAGCATTCTCTGATTCTGTGAAGTAGAGCACACTAAATACATTCAATTAATCCTACACGTGGACCCACTTGTTCCAGAATAGAAATATTTCTGAAAGTTTCTGGGCATCTGGCATTTCAGTAGGAGTGGAGGGTTAAATGACACCAAGAACCTGCTCTCACTCCAAGATTATGAGCGTGGAGAAAAAGAAAAGGAGGCGAGATACAGTTCAATTTTCCTTTTATTAGATCCTTGCCTTTTTATATTTCCTTTTTTTTTTTTTTTTTTTTGCCAGGTTTTTAAAGGCAAGAGCCTTAGAGCAAAAGAGGGAATGAGTCACTGCAATAGCTTCTCATTAAACTAATGACAGACATATAAACAGAGGGAGCTCACTTGGCTAATGTTCCTGCCGTCCGCAACACTAAGCCGTAAGAAATTAAACGAGAGAAAAAGTCATGTAGTGTGCCTCGGACTGGGTGTTCAATTAACCTTAAACTGGAAATGCTAGCATTTGATTTAAAAACAAATTATTCACTTGCACTGGGTGCCCTGTAGCTGGATAGGGTAATGAAGAAGTGAAATCAAGTTTCAAGCTCTGCACTTTGCACCTTTGTGTGTACATGCCCTGGGTAGCAGCACCTCTGTTGAGCCACATTTCCAAAGGCGAGGAGTTTGTCACTGTTCACATTCCTCTCTTTTTAATACCAAGTCAATTACACAGGCACCTCCCCGCGTTATGGTAGGTGCTGAATGCTTCTGAAAAATACCCTCTCAGTAAAAGCCATTATTTGCCAGCTTGACTCCATAAAAATCGACCTGCCAGAAAAAAACGAATTCTGAAGGGCTCCATGCTAAAGCCTGTCTCCAGAGAATACTCCCTGTTCAGTATAGAAGTATATAGGAATGATCCTCATCCAAAGAGATTAAAAAAGAAATAAGATGTTAATCTGCAGAAAAAAACTTATTGCAAAACTGTTCTAATAGGTCTACAGTGTCTGCCACAGATGGCAGGAAGAATAAGATTGTTTGGAGCTGAAAAAATAATCCGGAAATTTTTTTAGAATGGCAAACACTCAGCAGAGCTCAAACCAGACTCATTTTCAGTGTTTCCTAACTAACATTTACAAGCTTTTAAAACTGAAATTTTTAATTGAAAGGAACTAAAGCTGCAATCATTACTTTGAAGCATTTTGATAACATTATATTTTAAATGCAGACTTGCAGTTCCTAGTATACTTGACAAAAACTGTGGACATAGCTGTATTAATGTCAACTCATTTTTAAAGCAAAGATTTGAAGATCAAGTTTTTCTAGCAACAACTGTATGTAATTGAGTAAGATCTCAATCCTCTCAGCCCGATAATTTTATGTGTTCGAGCAATTAATGTTGTAACCAGCTTTGGCAAAAGCATCTAGCTACAACATATCTTTTTGTCTCATAAATACCTTACAAGCAGCTGAAGCTCTTTCAGCTCCATGGTTAATGTAAAGGAAATGAGGAAAAATGTTCCTTTCATTTCCTCTCCTTTGTGCAAAGGCCAAGGTTTAACAGATAAAGAAGAATAATTTAGAATTTCACCTATGTTTGTAACAGGCAATCACAGGAGAGGTCCTTCACACACAGAATCTTAACAACAGAAAATAAAAAGAACAGAATGCTAAAAACACTAAAGTCTGTAAAGAAATGTAAGGCTGACACAAAAACAGCCCAACAGATTAAATTACACAAATATGTGATCTGTCCATTAAATTTATCCACTACAAAATGGACAGCATTTCCATATGATAAAACATGACAGCTGAGCAATTATTTATTCCTGGCATTGCTCAGTGTGCAGTAGAAGTACAAGTAGAAAAATTATTTTTTCTCCTTTGCTAATAAACAAGGCATTATCCTGGGAATGAAAAAACTAATTGGAAAACACTGAAGTTGGGTGGGGGGCTGGGTGGGGGGCTGCCAATAGACTGTGATGGAGATATTTTTGAACCTGCAGGTGTAAGTAATTCTCTCTACTGGTTTTTAGAGAGAGATGTTTCAAAAGTAGCAGCTAAAAATAAAAGGACATCATTATTATTAAACACCATCAAACTGACAGACATTTCTGTATTAAGATGCAAATAAAGTCTTCATGTCACAGATGATGACTCTTGTTATTTTCAGTTCTTTGCCAAACTTGAATGTTTTAGGCCGACAGTTTTCACAAGAAGAAAGTGACTTAGTTTGAACACATTTAAGTTCTGTTTAATGCTGTTCGGCCTTTTTGAAGGGAGGGATTAAGGAAAAGTAATATTTTGTTATGCTCATCACAAGTTTTACAAGGCTTTTTAACTTAGAAGTCCTAGCATTGCCACGTGACATATCCCAGATGGCATTCATCTCCACAGACTCGGTATCAAAGCTGTTCTCCTGCAATCCCCGTGCAAGTTCATTGCCATCTCGGCCTCGGTTTCAGCCAAGTCTGATGTGTTCAACGCCTTCTTTGCCTCTGTATTCACCATCTACGTCTCCCAGACCTCTGTGCTCAGCAGAAGGGTTAAAGGGGGAGAAGGAAGAGCAGTGCAGAGGAGTTGGAGGCTGTTTGAGAGAACATGAGCAACAGAAGACTTTTCTTTGTCATATTTGAAAGACTGTGCAAACTGGGGGGAAGCCTTTGACACCTGAAAAACAGCATCTTCAACTCATCTAGAGAGTTGAAGTCTGCATGGAAACAGACATGCAATGTTGTACAAACGGTCAAAAGTCTGGTATTTGCTAAGCTGGTTTGCCATTATACTCATCACCATTTTATGATATTGTTTCTGTAATTTGTATTGGTGAAGTCTTGCAGCAAAGACTGTGCTTTACCTAACTTCGAGAAAGGCATTCAAGTGAATAGAGAATCTGCATTGAAAACGGTTTGATATGCCCATCAGCTGAAACTGAAACAGCAGTAAAGTTCAAATAGTGGTGTTAAAAAAGATAAACACTGTCTAATGGTATTTTAGTTCCACCTGGTTTAATATGGAAGAAATTATGCTGTTATTGCTAAGAGCCCACAACTTTGCTCTCTTACATACTAGGAGAAAAAGGAATGCTCACCTCCTTTCCCCAGGCTCAAATTCTTCACAACAGTACAGACCCTCTTCCCCAAAGGAAAAGAGGTTGACCATCTGGTATCATTCCAAAGGACATGAGACAGGCCAATGCTGAAGATAAAAAACCACCACAATCCATTATGCAGTGGGAAAGAACAGAAAGATGGATCTGAAGAAAATAAATATGGAAAATAGGCCTGAAGGCCTACACATGATAAATCTAGATTTCACAATCTTCTGAATTGTAAGTCCAATACATTTCAGCACTTTCTAAATCTGTACTTTGTCAACCAACAGGTCTGATCTGTGCAAGTAGTTTATTCACAAGACACAAAAAGAATGGATGCTATGCAGCAATTACAGCAGTTGCTCATAGTTCTTGATATCCTCTGTCTCAAGCAGGAGGAAGTATGAAAGTAATTGATGAAAATCAAGCCCTTTTGGATGTAAATATCAAGGCAACTGTTGAAAAAGACACTTATGATCAATAACCCCAAATACAGTTGGTAGCTCAAGAAGAATCACTTCTTACAATTCCGAATTTTAGTAACAGTGAAAATGTCAGAGAGACTGAGAAAATCTTTCTTCTACCAGTAAACTGACTTAAAAATAAATGACTGATCGAGATGGAATTAAATAATGATTGCAATTAAGTAGTCTAATATGACTAAAGACAATATGTTCTTCAACAGAAGAATTACCTACTTATTCACTATTGTGAAAAGACAAATTGGATATAAAAGCTGTTTCTCAACATCAGTAATATTTATCTAAATAGAAAAATTCCCTAAGCTCAAAATGGTATTAATAATTATATGCTTCTGTAAAGGAATTCTACACCAGATTAACATTTAAAATTCATCAAGCTTTTAAATTCTGGACATGTTACTTAGTGTGAATTTGTAGATGAACTGAAAAAAACCCCCACCATGTTAAACACATTCTTGATTATTGATTATATTGTCTAAGTTCTCTTAATAAATGTGATGGCCTAGTTTGAGGCAATTCATTCACAGGCCTTATATCTAATCTCCCTTTATTTATGAACAGTTTTTCCCCTGAAGTTTTTCAGGAAATGAAATGCTGGGATTGAAAATCTCCAGAAGTGGATTGACAGAAAAAAAAAACCAAACCAAACAAACCCCCCCCCCAAAAAACAAAACCAAAAAACAACAACAACAACAACAAAAAAAAAAAAAAAAACCCAACAAAAAAACAAACAAAAAACCCCCCCAAAAAACCACCAAAACCAAAACAACGCAAAAACCAACCAACCAAAAAACCCCCAAAACCAACCAAAAAACAAACAAAACCCTCCCCCAAGAAACTGTGCTATAAAACATACCAGTCTTGTGTGTCACTATGCTGAATCCTTATATTGACTGTTCAGTCAAAAAATATCTGATGGACTTGCAGACCTGAGATGGCTCTTCGTTGAAATTTGATTTCATCTCACATACGGATTTTAAGATGGAAAGGTATGATCAAGGTAATTAATCAAACCTCTGTGATGTAGTGTATAAGGAAAATAGGCCAGGACCATAACTGGATTTCGCACAAAACTGTCCTGGTGTGAATTCCACTGGTATAATTCCAGAGAGGCCAGAAGAACACCAAGTGAGGGATTTCATCACTCAACACTCACTCGTCACCATATTCGAATTCTGCAATAAGCTGTTCTCTTGCTATATAGGGCAAGAAGCTACTTTCTCATTTTCCTGATTTTGGAATATTTCAGATTCCTCTACCAAACTGGGACAAAACCCAAGAACCTCAAAGAGAGCAAAATGAAACAAACAAACAAACTCCTTCCCCTACAAATATAGCTTTAGAGTAGTGGAAATTCTTACTTTTTAGTAAGATTAAAAGTACTGATCTTTTTTCTTTAAAAAATCTTGCTTTTCACTGTAATTACATTTCAGAAGGAAAGTATTTCTGAAATGAAAGAGCAGAGCACTTCTTTTTGAAGATACTGGAACAAGATATTAAACAAATGTCATTTTTTTTTTTACTTGGAATAAAATACCAAAAACAATCCTTTGTCATAAAAAAGTATGGTTTTGACAAATTGGCATTTTCAAACTGAAAAAAAAAAGATCTTTCTTGTTAATCACTTTCAGCTCTACACACCTCCAGGATACATTGCAATGAGCTGACTTAGTGTGATTGTGTACATGCATTAGGAACAAAATCAGCCATAGGCTGACAACCAGATGGCCTCCTATGATCTTTGGACTTATAAATGTGAAAAATAATCAAAATGAAGACCATCAAAAGGATGTCTCATACTGTAATATCCTTTTCAGGGAGTTTTGAAAATGTTTTTCTTCTTGATTGTGTCTGGAATACTACAAGATGACTACCAGAATATGTTCCTTATTAAATAGATTAATTTCCTGCATTATCCCCATTAACTTCATGATATATATTCAATTACACATCTATAGTAATAGGTGCATTTCAATTACGGACGATGATACCACAACTTGAAGAATTATGAACTGAGAGCTTAATCAGCCAGCTAAGTACCTGTGAATATAATTTGTAAGTATAATGAGTTAATTTTTTCTCCATACTTAGAGCTTCCTGCCCCCAATGATTGCAGTGCTCAAGTTGAAATGGCAGCTGCATGTGACCATGTATCCCAACAACAGCCAGCAGGTCACAGCAGATTGCACAAGTGCCTGGGGAGGTTATCTCAGGGTGAGCTGCCCTCTGCCTCCTCGTGCTCTTTGGTAAAACATCCAACATCTGAGACAAACAGCGGCTGGATTTTTCTTGAAAAGGAAACCTGGGGCAAAAAAGTCTGCCAGTTTTCTACCCTCCTGAGCTTGGGACTCCAAGAAAGAGTTCAAAAGATCGCAAACAAATTTTTAAGGCAGTCCGAATGTACTGTTGATGAGGTGGTTTCACGGTGACTGCTAAACTCTGGTGCATCCCAAGGCAGACCCTTGATCTTGGCAGGGGTGGGAAGGAGCTGGCGCAAGGCAAGCTGTGCCCAGGACACCCTCTCCTCCCTCGGGGCACAGAGCACTTGGCTCTTTGCCCTTCTTTTTCTATACATGCAGTTTACAGAATTCGACTGCACAGGAAAATTGGATGTCTGTGGCTACTGCACTCCTTATTTTCCTCTTCCTGCAAATGGAAATTTCTTATCAGTGTGATGCACAAAATGGCAGGCAGGGCAGCATGCTATCAGAGCTGGCAGGCTGGAGGAGCTGAGGGCATCTTGTCATATGTCACTTTAGACAAGGCAGAAAAGGCACAAAACAGCATGGTTAAAAGGCAATTTTCACATAAAGAACTCGGGAAAGGAAACCTGGCTGACAACAAATGGATTGGAGGTAGGAGGGAACACCAGTCAGTCACCACAGACATGTATTATCTTCCACAGAAACACAGCTGAAGAGGAGGAGGGCATGGACGGCCAGAGTTTGCTGGGAGCAGAGCAGATGGCTCAGGCAGTGAGAGGGCAATGCCACCCAGTCATCAATAAGACGATGTGCAAGGTAATTTTAGAGTATCCCTTCACATTTACTTGTCCCATTCATGTGATAAAATAAGAATAACCCTTCTTTATAAGTGATGTTTCGTTGTCATTTACCTATTTGCTTACACAGCACAGCTGACATGGCTCCATAAACAATGTGCTGTGGCCAGGGATGAAGCTGTAAAATGTGTGCCAATGCAAGAGCTGAACGACATTTTTAAAGCCACTAAATCTTTTCTGTTGAGTTTTAATTTGGAACAAATTTCTAGTCATTATCATTGTTATTATTACTTTATGTTGTACATTGTTATTATGTCTTTATGACTGTGATATATAGAGCTTGTCACAGGATAAAATATGTCCCTTACCCCACAGAAGGTCACTATTTAAATTTAAGACAAGAGGTTATCAATAACATCAGAGAGATGAAGAGGCTTCTTCGAGGAAACAAGTTCTAATTGGCAAGATGGGAGGGAATTTCAGATTGCCAAAAAAGAAAAGATTTTCCATGTTTTTTAATAGATATTAGGTAAAGGAAAATTAGAAGAAGCATTCTGAGTGACAGCATGATAAAGTAGATGTTTATGGCATTATCGCCGCAGCATGGGAGAGAACGGAAGAAAGTTATCACAAATGTGTTTGGAATTTAGCAAGCAGGATATTGGAAACAGTAGATAAATCAAAGATAAATTGAAGATAAAGCAAAGATAAATCAAAGATAAATCAAAGATAAATCAAAGATAAATCAAAGATAAATCAAAGATAAATCAAAGATAAATCAAAGATAAATCAAAGATAGCAGTGGTCTTCAAAGAACTGAGTGACAGGTGACAGGCAGAGTAGGGCCTGGCCATGACAGGCTTTGAAAACAGACATGTCACTTAAATTCTGTGAGATAAGAGAAACAAGATGCAAAGACATGGAAAAATAGTAGGTAAGTGGGAGCACTGCGAACAGGTAAGGGGAAAAATATGTTTACAAATGCTGGAGGAAAATATGTTGCAACAAGTAGGGCAAGCTGATAATGAGAGCTGTAAAAGAGATTTTAGCCATGTGTGGATGGAGACTGCAAGCATGAAATTGATGCAATTGCTGCTCAGGGTGAGGTTCAGGATGTCAGGAGATGCAGAGAAGGTACAGATGAAGCTGATGATCAGGTTAGGGACCCAGAAATGGGTACTACCTGAAGGAATTAATAATAGAAGAAGGGAGTGATAAATGGCTCTGGTAAGTGTAGGTGAAAGCTGCACGTCCATGAGGAGGTGTCAGAGAAACAGGCTGATCTCTCTTTGCATCAGCAGAGGAAGGCTGGTTAGAGACATGGGCTTGTTGCCTTGTTGGGGACTGAAGAAAAATTCAAGGGAAGACAGTGACTGCAACCAGAGGAAGACAATGTTTTTCAAGGAATAAGCCATGTCAAAGATGACAAGAAGTCAGGAAATTTGTCCTGTAGCACAAATGCCAAGCTCCTTTGTGAGGATTTACTGAGTAACAGCTTAAGGACATGGTGTGAAAGAAACCACCTCCACAAGAAGATACAATCAAAATTTAGGAGTAAGGTTCTTACCAAAGGTCAGGGCAAGGGTCAGTAGTTGGAGGAGGCAAGTGAATTCAAAAGAAATGGTTTAAAATGGATGAGATGAAAAGTTTTCTGTTTGTTGAGAAAAGATGCCCAGGGAAGTGTGAGCAAAAAGTGTAAATGTAAATGAAGGGATAAGAAAATTTTTGGGGTCACCAGTAAGGACTTGCCAGGAGAACTGAATTTTAGCATTGTCTTAGGTACTCTGTTCTGCCTTAGTGGCTTATTACTCATGGGTTTATGAGCTGCTTAACTTGACTGCTATCCAGTTTTCCCCCTGCAGAGCAAAAAGAATCATAACAGTTTTTTTAAAAAGTGAATGGAGAGTTTTGCTAACTCATTCTTATTCAAAGTCAAAGGGCAGTCAAAGGGAGAAGATTGCAGAGGATAGTAGAACCACTATATCTGATTGCTTGTCACAATTTAAAGGTCAGTCATGATGCTGGATTGTCAGAAGCTTAGATCCTATACTGGAGAAATTGAAATGATAAAATGACATTTTTAACTCCACACAATGGAAATGACAATGTCTTCTGTGAGCTGAGTGTCATCATTTTGCTGCTGGCTTCATAAAAATTTCTTTATTGGAGAGAGAAATTAGGAGGGCTTTGATCAATGGCTGTGGCTTCAGAATCATATAAAGGTGTAGCTATTTTGCTCTTGAAGACCAAGAGCTGCAAGGAAAAAGTCAGTGGGAGAAATACTACTGATTTTCAAAAAAAATTATCCTTCATGATCTAAGGTAATGTCTGCATTTTGCCAGATGATCTGGCAGATAGAGAGATCCAAATAATACAGATTACCTCTTTCAAGCTGGGGTGAGTTAGCACTCCATGTTGTTCTCTGTATACCTTGGCCCTTGACCATATGGAAGGCTCATGAAGTAGTATCTCACATCTTTTTAACTGCTCTGAAGCCAGGACAGAAACAGGAAGTTTCAAAGGAAAATTGGAAGACAAAATACTAGAAAAGGTCAAATGTTGAGATGTCTGAATTAAAGCAGTTGTATCACACATTCTGGGTGTGAGTCACTTAACAGGGATACATTTTGTCATTTGAGATGCCTTAAGTACAACTCTGTCACTTAGCTGGTGGTAGTGAGGGCATGGGCTTCCCTCAGGAATGATGCCATATTTGCTAGTCCTGATGGAGGTCTCTGATATTCTGTGAAGCCTCAAAAGTCTCCAGGGCTCATGTGTAGACAGCTGAGCAGAGCCCCTTCTGTCTGCAAAAGGAGGGGAATATGGGTCTTTTATTCTAGGACCAGGAAAAAAAACCAAACAAAGCAACAGAACAAAAACACATTTTCAACTCATGATTTTTTTTCTACTCATTTTCTCTGTCCTTTTCCAGAAAGAAATTGGGTATTTATTCTTTTGGAGACTGTGCTGTTTTACTCTGAAATAAAATGGTCATCAGGATTCAGAGTTAACAGCAAAACCAGAACATGATGTTTGTCATTTCAGTGCAGGTTTATTCTCTCATTTTAGACAACTAACTGGCACTTCTGGAACGTGAGATATCCTCAAACTGGCCCATTCACTAGGTCCATCTCTGTTAGTGCCTTTTCCTGCCATTTGATCATAAGAGGAGCCTGTGTAGACACCCATCTTAGAGATGATTATGTTGGAGCAGAAGAATTAAACCTATGGGTTGGATTCCCCTTTTTTTCTAGCCATAGATATCTTTGGCAGAGATATTTATTTCTGAATTAATTACATTAGGCTCCATTTGTGCTCACTGGGGAGAAATAAGGACACATTTAATCTGTTTTACTCTAATCTCATTTGAGTAAGATAAATTTTGTCCTAGAGGTGCCTATTAAGGGAGCTTATGGTGACAAGAGCAGATGTAAATGCCCCTGCTCTGGATATCTAAAGTGTCACACTTTAAATGTGTAAATAGATCTGCCTGTAGCTAGATTTCAGAGATTCATTAGGTCATTGGTAAGATCTGATTAACTCTGATGGTCTGGATGGTCTACAGGGCACAGTGATCACACATCAGCACTCCCCATGGGCTGGCACTGGACAGAGCTCACTCCTGTCTTCCCTTGTGCCTCCCTATGGCACGTCTGGCTCAGAAGAGGGGACGTGAGTGGGCAGAGGGCACAGGGTCCATGGCCAGGGACAGCTGCTGCAGGAAGGTAGACCTGCAGGTGACCATGTCCCTGATCACAAAGGGTTTGATTAATGCTGGCAGGATTCTCACCATTCACCCCAACAGTTCCTATGAGCTGAGCGGGAAGCACTGTCTCCCAACGGGTGGCAACGAGTGTGCCTGGGACAGTGAGGTGATGGAAGGCCTCTGGCTGGTGAGAGAGGAGAAAGGACACGGGCACTTCCTAATGCAGCTCTGATGACTGTGACAAACCCACTCCAGAAGTCTCTTAGTCTGTCCCCAGTTCCTTCCCCTTTCACTGGCTGCACTGGAGATGCCTTTTCAGCTCTCCTGGCTCTGTTGTTTGTGTAGCTGCTGAAGGTCAGAAACCTCCAACATGGCAGCAGAAGCAATCATCCTTCACTGTTTTTTCCTTAATCAATTACCATTTGTGCCTACGAGACAAAATTAACAACTCCAGCTGCCCGTGGATGCAAGCTGGAGAAAATTATGAGCACATTAAACTTTTTAGACCTAAGCTGGAAACAGAGAATTTAGCCAGGCTTAGGAGATCTCTGCCTCATGTGGGACACAGATATTATTGATTTGGGTCCCCTTTCTGTGTCTTTACTCCTATTTTATTTGTGGGCGTTCTCACAAACACAACTCAATAGAAAACTAGTACGGGAGGTGGGGAGGGTCCACCCCTTGTGGCTGCCATTTCCCAGGCCAGCTCCGCCTTCTCAGAAGGAGGAGCCCCGCTGGGGCAGGACTCAGGGGCCCAAGACCCGCCCCGGGGCTGGTAGGGAAGGTGTGCCCAGGGCTCCAGATCCGCCCCCTCTTCCAGAAGCTTCTGTTCAGTTTACTGTATCATTGGTTGCCGTCTATTGTACCCTCCCCTTCTTTGTTGTAATTGGACCCTGAACCCTCGGTCCCTCCCCTTGTCTCCTCTCCCATTGGTTATCCCTTCCCCTATATAACCAGCCGCCTGGGAACAGCGCTTGGGATTTCTTCTCCACTCTCCCCCTTGAGCACTCTGCACCCTGACCCTGCAATAAAGGAGAGCACGGGGGAGACCCCCTCCTGCAACTCTTTATCTTGTCTCGCCTCCTTTACCGTCAGCGCCTGTAGCTGACCACTTGCCGGGAGCAGCCCCACCTCAGCTGGAATCATCCCAGCAGTAGCCTTTGGTGGGCCGGCAGCTTGTGTCCCAGGCAAGGGCAGACAGGAAAGCCCGGTGGCTTCGAGAGTGACTACTACAGGGGGCACTTGTCTGGAGCATAAGGAAACACTTGGGGGAAAACAGAGGTTTTAGAGACCTGAATGGTAGCATTTGTCATGGAAGCACCCAGGGAACAGCTCATTAATTGAAGTAAATTGAAGCAAAGTGTACACTCTCAGTGGTATATCTATATAGATACAGTAAGTGACTAGTACTTAATTATTTTGTGTGTTTAAAAGGGAGATGCTAACAATGAAAAAATGCCCTCATGATCAAGCTCTTTCCACTTTGAAATAAGCTAAGCCAATAGGGAAAATCTTTTGGGGTTTATCAGCATTCCTATGCAATATTTTTGCACTCCATTACCTATATCTAGCAATCAGAGATTTCAGATTAATTTCCTCACATTCACACTTCGCAGAGAGCCTGCTTTGTTCCCAGCTGGATCAGTCCCCTGCACCAGGTCACTGTTGATGCTCAGGAGCCGGGCAAGAACAAGAGCTTAGTTTCAGCTGAGAAAGGGAGACATTTTCTTTTTGGAAACTGCTAATTGACAGGGTTAATTAAACCTGTTAATTAAACTGTTAATGAAGGGTGGGCCGCCCTCCACAGCCCCTGCCATGCTTCTGTAAGTATCCATCCCTGAAATTGCTTGCTACACTATGATTTGCAGGAGCACCAGTTCTGGTGTGTGGGAATTAATTGGGACAGAGAGCAAAGGGAGAGCATGGCAAAGGTGTGATCATTTGCCCAGAGATCCAGAATCATTTAGGCTGGAAAAGACCTTTAAGATCATTGAGACGAACCATTAAACATGGCGTTTGCAAATGGTTTCAAACCAAGTGTGCTTATATCAGAAATATTATTAGAGATTAAAAAATCTGAAATTCCAAATGCAGTTAGTGTTGCCATTCCCATTTATAATTTTCAAATTTTCTCATTATTTTAAAAATAATGGTCCAAGTGTTAACAAGGTAAGCTGAAGCTTGTTAAACCTCCCCTTCTCAAACCTCGCGTTGATTGCTAGTCCTATTCCTCTAATCTTCTCTCTTTCTATCCCAAATTGCCTAAAGTGTAAGAGCAAAACGTGCAGACTTCACTGTGAATGTTTCCTAAGCCACCCTGGGGTTTGCATGCACAGGGGCTTGTGTGAACTGCAGACTCTCCTGCTGTAGCAGTGTTGGAGATTAAAATAAGTTTACTTATAAAACATTAGAAATTGTGTAGGTTTAAGTTTGATTGTAACTTACTCACAGCTTAGCATGAGTGGACCCTGATCAAAACATAATGCAGATGAACTTTAAATGAATTCTGTTTGTTAGCCTGAGCAGCTGAGCAAGAGAGCAAACAGAGAAAGAAGGATATCTCCAGATAAGGGTTGAGACCCTGGAGGGCCTCAAGGCTGGCCCAGGCTGGATGATAAGAATAATTAATGGCCCATGTGGATACAGAGAAAGAATCCCAATGAGGTGTTAGAAGACCCCAGACCAGGGCATGAGAAGAGCATGTGAAGATTGGGTGCACAGAAAGTAAAAAGGCCCAGAGATTTCTTTGTTTGGGGTCCCTCTCCAAAGAAAACCACCTTGAGCTGAATTAAATGGAACCTTGGTGCTGAACTCTTCCTCAACAACCAGAGTACTGCTGAGTGGGAAGATGACTGGGGGTAAAATTAGAAAAAAAGTTGGAAATTATATTCATATTCTAACAGAACTTTTAAAAGTTCAGAAATTATAGGATGAAATGCAGTTCCTACACCCTGGCTGGAATGCTGCTGGCATGCTCAAAACCTCTTCCACAATGACTCCCCCCACACAGAGTCTGCAACCTTAAGCACGTGTTGAGGGGGATGAAATGGGTGTGAAGTGGAGACACAGCCACCAGGCTCTGTTGAAACCCTTGCAGGAATGGGAACTTGATGGAACCAAGTACCTGATAACCACATAGCAGCTGTCAGCCAAGGGAGACAGGAGAAGATGCCTTGCTTCTGAACCAGCAGCTGTGGTGAAATCACTCTCCTTGGATGAACTTGGCTCATTATAATCTGTTTGAAACACTACACACATCTCCATCCCAAAGTTACCCACCTTCAAGGTATGACCACCCCTCACTGGGCATGCACTCCATGTTTTATTGACTATAACTTTAAGAGCAAAGTGAAAGAATTTTACACCACGCAGCAACAAAGGTATGTGTGGCTAGAGTAAGCCAAGCTCCACCTAAATGTAAAGAAATAATATGAAAGAAAGTTAAGAATAGGAAGTTAGGGAAGACTCCATTGTAACTTCTGGGACCAGTGGAATGGGCTGAATCTGTTGTAGGGATGCCTCTTGGGTAAGAAATGTATTCTATGTGTGCTGAATGGTTATCTTGAGTTATTTTTTGGTGGTGATTAGAGCTTGTCTGTGTATTGGTTTGAATGTGTTTTTGTAGTCAGTTACTATCAATGGCAATCTTCAACCATTAACCTGTCACAATTTCAGTGTGTGTATTAATAAACACACACTGCTAAAAGTTGTAATTAATGAGACTATTATTTATCCTTCAAAGAATATTGGGAGGGAGGGAGAGGAAGGTTGCAGGAAGGATCTGTAGGTACAGGTAGAAAAACTTCTGGAAAATGCCTGGGAGGAGAGGCTTGGTGGATTTTGCAGCCGACTTCCCCAAGTTCTTGGTTCATTGCATTAGAAGTAAACTCAGAGATAAGAGGGCTTTTCCAGTTCACTGGCTGCTTTGGAGAAGGTAAACATGACTTTTGGCTCTCATTTTGTTCCCAAAGAACACAGAAGAGAGAATGAAGGATTATCATGGGAAGAGATGACAGATGACTTCCCTGTCACCAGGGCAAGAAAAAGGCTGAAGGAAAGAAAACTCGAAACAGCCCACGTAAATTATCCCTACACACTTGTCCCTCAGCGACATCATACCATTTTAGCAGTTTTTATTTTTTTAGCTTTCAGTACCCATTAAATTTAGGATCCAAGTAGACCTTTTAAAATAAGCTTATCAGAAAGTGGGTTTTGGTGCACAAGGAGTTGGTTGGGCTTCTGAGAACATGTAGGAAATAATAATAGGAAAAGCTAATAGGAAAGCTCTGTGCTAGAGAAATGAATGACACAATGAGCAGGATTAAGAGTACTGCTCAGGTATTCATAAGCCTTCTTGCTTTCCTTTATTCATGAGGAGCATTTCCCCTCTCCCTGGTGGAAAAATACTTGCAGACATTTCCATAAGATGTTCTTGTAGGCTGCTTTTGTTACTGAAGCTGTAAGCAAACATGGCAGTGGGTACCTTTAGAACACTGGTGGTACATTTCCTTGAGGCACAGAGTGCTTGGCTAAAGTTACAGTGTAGTGCCAGACCTTCCAGCACTCCCCTTTCTTTGTAATGACTGTATCTCAATATGCATTCATTACACACCTAACCTCTCCTACATTGACACTGAATCACTGCACCATATAAGCCAAAAAGTTTCTGAGTCTTTATACCTGAATGAAAAAAGTTTAATTACTTAGGTTATCTTTGCTTTGTCTGATCCTGATGGAAAATTGTCAGATAAACAGGTTCTCATCACTGTTTTTTTAAGGGTTTGTAATATCTGTTTCACTTAACTATTTGGGCTTTAGTAAAATGAAGTCAGCTAAAGAGGAAAGGCTCCACTTTGTAGCATTGCACCATATGGTACACAGGGTATAGGTAAGTGACACCGTAAGAATGATGTAACTGGCCATTTATTAAGCTCAACCCATATTTCAGGAGGTCTTCAAGAAAGGCAGAACTTGATTAATTCAGATTGCCGTTGCTTGCCAGCAATTTAGGCTATTTATATGCATTTACATTAAAAAGATACAGAGATTGCAACATACAGCCATAAAGCTTCCAAATTCAAGTTGAAAAAATTTTACGGAGAGGCAATGCCACGTATTACACCAGCTTAACAGACTGGAAAGAACAGTCTCACAGGTGTGCAGGCTTTTATTCAAGCAAACTGTGCCAAACTCACATGCCCAAAAGCTTTTCTGGCTTTCAGAACTGGTATTGATGGGTCTGAGATATTATCACACCTTACCAACCGAGGAAGAAAAGAACAGGCAGCATTTCTGGAAGGCATGCAGGTGTACAAGTACTTATGGTCTTTTCTTTTAGGAACAAAGCTGATACTTTGGCCAGGCAACCACTACAACACGACCTTCAAATAGTCCCATTAAAAAACTTTCTTATCAAGGTGGGAAGGTTAATATGAGTGCCAGGGAGAGGTCTTGAGAGCACCAGAAATACTCTTGAGGAGATAGAGCTCATATTTGCCTCCACCTTGCCCTTAAAAGCTTTCAGCTTTGATGGATTATCAACATCCCACAAGAGCCAAAGTCACACAGTGCTTTGTGGCATCTAAAGGACAAGCCAAGTTTATTTTTCCTCATTCAAGCTGGAAGAGTATGACTTCCTCTTGTAAGAACAAGAAGCCCACAGAGGGGATGGCAGCAAAAGTTAAAGGGAAATGAGTTAGTTCAGAAAAGGCCAAAATTCAAGAGAGTCTCAGGAGGTTCAATGTAGAGCTCTTCTAATGAAAAGAATAGTACAAATAACTGGATGCTTGGAAAGCTGCAGAAAAAACAAACATTGTTTTTCAACAAAACTAGAATGTTTTTCAACTTGATAATTTTTATGAGCAGTAGTGGAGAGTGCTTAAAGCAATGGGGACTTTTGGCCAGATGTTATTATCTCTCTTTGAAACTCAGCAGATAAAACTCTGGGACAACAAATTCAGTACAACTGTGTTATATATCACATTAATCAAGATTGTTATAATGGACTGCTGAAAACTATGTTAAACACATTTGGCAATGAGGCATGGCAAAACTGGGATGCAAATTTAGCAAGCCTAAGGCTGTCAACACTGGAGGATCAGCTAACAGGCCTGCTCCTGCCCAAACAAAACCCTTTCATTTTAGGGGGGATAAGGCCCCCATGTTACAAATAGGGAAGTGGCTGGGAATGTTGGTGTGGATTTCTCCTCCCATGGGAAAAAGCAAACCCATTCATAGGACTGTCTTTTCTCAAGCACTTGGGTGTACTTGGTGAGTAATATGGAAGGTTGGGGAGACCCAGTGTATGCTTCAAGGAGATTTAATCTCCGAGGGAAAAATAATTTGTGGTGTTAAGTTGCAGGAGATTGTGACAGTGATTTGGGCTGGGCCAGTGTCAGTACCCAATGAAGAAGTGTGCTGCTTCTCCTGTCCTGAGCACCCATCCTGATGGAAAGGTTTGTTTTTGAACATCTGGAGGGGTGGACAAAGCCCGCAAAATGGGAAAATAATATCTATTTGTGGAAGGATGGGGGATAGCAGTTAATGAAAATGTACTAATCTGTATGTTGAGTATAAAGAGGGTTTAAAGATGTAGTTTAAATTGTATGTGTGGGTAAGAAGGGATTTCAGTAATGAGAAAACAAATACAATGGAATAGTTAGAAAAGACATAAAATTATATGGGGTCTGACTATGATGCAAATGATAAGGGCTGAAGTTTTTATTGGGGCTGGCTGAGATGGAGCTCATTTTCCCTTAGCAGCCCTCACAGTGCTGCACCCTGCATTGGTAGCTGGGAAGGTGTTGATAAAACTCCTTTGGCTGCTGCTGAGCAGGGCTGGCACAGCATCGGTGCTGTGTCCCCAACATTCCCTCAGCATTAGGCTCAGGGTGGGCAAGATCCTGGGAGGGGACACATCTAGGTCAGCTGACCCAAATTAACCGAAGGAATATTCCATACCATCTGGCATCAGCTCAGAGATAAAAGTTAAGAAAAGGAGGAGGAAGCAGGGGGAGCATTTGTCATTTACAATGTTGGTCTTCCAGAACAACCATCACACATGTGCTGAAACACTGTGTCATGGGAAGTGGCCAGATATTGCTTGCTGATGGGAAGTAGAGAGTAAATTTATTGGTTTTTTGCTGGTACATGTGCAAACTTTCACTTTTGCTTTAGTAAACTGCTTTATTTCAGCCTACAAGTTGTTTTTCATCTAATTTTCTCTCCCCTGTCCAGCTGGGATGGGGGACTGACAGAGTGGCTTTTTGGGTGCCTGGCATCCAGACAAGGTCAACCCACCACACTCTGACTGATGAATATATAAACAAAGTTATAAAGCCATGATAAAAAAAGAAACACAAACTTTGAATTTGCTCCTTCACGATTTTCTTACCTTTGGAGAAAGTAGCAACTTTCAAAGAATATTGGAAGAGAAAGACACAGATAATGAACTCCTACGGTATGTTAATGTCTCCTGACTCCCCAGCAGGTACAGTGATTTAAATACAGATCTAGTCATTGTGATCACTGAAACTGTGGGTGGGAAAAGGGACAGCTGAGAACTGACAGAAATATTGTTCTTATCCTTGAAGTTATGTCTTCAGTTGGTTTGTTCAACAAGGAAGCCATTTCACATGGATCTTTTGCTGTGACAGTGTTTATTCAGAGCCATAAGGGTACTGCTGCAGCTGCAGAGCCTCCTGGCCTTGCAGGGCTGCTTTCCCAAAAGCTCACCTCTGCTCCCTGGGCTTTTACACACTCTGCTCAACTGTGTTAGTGCTGTTGAAGCATCATTTGCTTCCTGCCACACCTGGACCACTTTGCTGCTTCTGGATTGTCTGCAGGCACGTGCCATGGCACTCTGATAGCACCTGGCTTCATTCCCTGCTTGTCGCTATCCGGAGATACCCACACCTCGTGTTCCTGAGGCCTGTCACTATGAAGTTCCCAAACTTGAAACTTTCTAGCAGCTCCCAACACTCCCTCACCACTGTCACTGTCACCACTGGGTGTGTGTGGTTCTTGTTCGCGTGACGTATTTCCGATCTGGGACTGAGCAAAATAAAGAGCAGGCTCCCACTCCCTTGCAGAGGAAGGGCAGATAGGTAAAGAAAGGAAGAAGCTGAGGGAAGTGAGATAAGGCCTGTGCAGCTAAAGCAAAATACACAGTCCTGTGAGCAGCAGAACAAATTAAAACTGAGCTCATTGAGGATTTACATTTTGAGGAGAGTATTCCTGTGTGGATGCTCTGGTTTCTAATCAGAGTTGAACCAACTCACCAGTCTTTCTCTTTCTGAAATACTTAAAAGTACTTCTTCACTTAGCTGCCTATTTTCATGAAATACAGGGGAAATTAATATCCTTAGGAACTTTACTTCTCTTTCCCATGTGGCTGTAATTAACCAATTCCTTCAAAACATTACCAGGGAAAGGCAGAAATATGTTGAGAACACCATTATGTACACCACATTTTCCATGGAAATTGGGCTAAAAATACGTGGGTCTTTGCTACATTTGGATATTTTGCTGTAAGGAATCTGGCCCATGATATTTCAAAGCTCTCCTCTTGCCCGAAGACAAAGGAATGTGTAAGATTTTCAAAGACTCAATACAGCTTTGGAGTGTGTGTGTGTGGATGTGTCCCACAGAGTCAGTGCTCATGGAGGGATCACACCTATCCAAGGCCCTTTCGAACTCACAGATCTGTGCCACTGCTCACACCTATTCTCTTTCTATTGCCCATGGAGAGCACACTCTTGTTCTTATCCTACACTGCAGTTGTGAAACCTGAACACTGACCTTCCTCCCACTTAACTGTGGTTACTACAACTCATCTGGTACTTTCCTGTGTGGTTTTATACTCCCATGTCTCTTGTGAATGGCCCATCTCACTGGGATAGTGATGCAGAAATGGAAGAACAGGCATATGGTAACTTCACAGAATCACAGAATGGGTTCAGTTGGAAAAGACGTGTGAGATCAAGTCCAATCCATGACCCAACACCACCTTGTCAACCAGACCACGGCACTGAGTGCCATGTCCAGTCATTCCTTAAACACCTCTGGGGCGGTGACTCCTCCACGTCCCTGGGCAGCCCATTCCAATGTTTAATTATTCTTTCTGAGAAGAAATTCCTCCTAATGTCCAATCTAAACCTCCCCTGACACAGATTGAGGCTTTGTCCTCTTGTCTGGTCACCAGTTGCCCAGGAGAAGAGACCGACCCCCACCTGGCTCCACCCTGCTTTCAGGCAGTTTCAGGAAGCAATAAGGTCCCCCCCAACCCTCCTCTTTGCCAGGCCAAACAATCCCAGCTCCGTCAGCTGCTCCCCATAGGACTTGTGCTCCAGACCCTCCATTCTGGACATACTCCAGCCCCTCAGTGTCCTTGAAGTGAGGGGTCCAGAATTGAACACAGCACTCGAGGTATGGCCTCACCATTGCCAACTACAGGGGCAATCACTTTCCTAGTCCCGCTGTCAACAATTTTTCTGATACTTTTGAGCATTGATAGCGATTCTTTCTGTGTGGAACAATTCTCCTCTTAAAAAGCCCCACAGTAACAGGAAGCTGACTCCTCTTTGAAACTATCATTACAGTATAGGGCAGAGAAAGCCAATACGGCTCTGTGTCCACCCTAAAGTCCTGTCTGGGCTTAAACAACTTTATTTCGGTTTCTGAGAAGTCACATATTTTGGGACTTCTCCTTTGTCTTTGAACTCACAAACAGGAGTTTCCAGAGAAGTCTGAGGATTATTTGGAGCAAAGTTCAGATCTGCTTTATCACATTTCAGCAAGGATGCCATTCCTAACTGGTAACGTGGATCATACTGCAGTATTATGCATGGCCTGGACTGTGATCTTCTTGGTATGTGCCACCCTCAGAGAGTTACTGGCAAGAGACAAAACTAATGGGAAAGCAAGAATACGTGGGTAGTGAGTGGCGGGAAAAGGGAGTGAGAAAGATCTTTGAGAGTGTTTCCCTTCATTCTTCATGTGGGAAATATGCCATTTCCACATCCCATCTGCTTTTGCCAGGAATACATAAACGGTATTTGATAGCAACAAGTACCTAGTAGTTATGTTTTCATTTCAGCACATCAAGAATAGTAATTTCTAAATACTTTGCTGTACTAGCTGGTATTGCAGAAAATGGTTACTCACATCAGTCAAGCATGTTTACATTCATTCTCATGTCATAGGAAATCACAGTGGATGTGGCTGCACTGCCGGCAACTGCTCTGGAGCATGGAGGTACTCCAGCTCAAGTCAAGTCCAGCTGAGACAGCAGTCCAGCACCACTGCAAAGAGCTCAGTGCAAACAAGATGTCATTAATAACACAGCTTCTCAATCTGAAGGGTGAGTGGAATTCAAAGCAGTGAAATAAAACCACTGTGGTCTCTCCACAAGGCATTGCAGTGGAATCAATATGGATTCTTGGTGGAAAAAAACCACAGGGCTTGAAACATTGGCCACTCCCAAGGTGGAGTCAGGGGAATTTTAGGGTTGGCTTTGCCTTGTTAAACCTTAAATAATTAACAGTGCAGTGTTTAGGCTCAGGTGGCAGGATTCACTTGCCTACATATAGACATAAATGCTGTGTTAAAAATCCTAAGGTGTCCTCCTGCAGCTGCTTTTAGAGAGTGTGAATCATTTGTGCAGATACAGGATATCCCTCCAGTCAATGAAGGCAGAAAGACATCTCTGGTGTGGAGTAATCCCTTGGTCCAATGGGTGTCTGAGGCATGAGTCAGGGATATAAACACAGACATCTAGTGCTACGTGAGATGCTCCAGAGTAAACCTGCATTCTCACTTACTTGGGTGCCCTAGGTAATCTCCAGTTTCCTAGGGAACTGAATAGTGTCCAGAGAGGAACGGGATGAGCTCCTGCCCTCAGGTCCCTATTCTCTCATCAGCTGGAAAGGGAGGCTAAATGACTGGTTTAGATGGCTTTTGGCTGTCTGGAGTTGGGTGAGATGAACCCCCATGCATATGGAGAGCTCAAGGGCAGAGCAGTTTGAGTGCTAGACACTGTACACGGCATGTGTGCCACTATGGCAAACCACATCCTCAGCTCCACAGCTGCCTTTAGCCTTTGGATCCCTTTGTTTAGTACAAGATACTGGCCAAAGAAGGCTCCTCACCCAATGACTTCAATATAAGGGACAGCGTTCTTGCCTTCAGTTACACACACAAACATGGGGACACTCATCAAGACCAAACTGTAAAGAAAGGGAGAACTGGGTTGGAAAAGATCCAGACATTTCACTAATGAGGCAATTCCTCCATTAATTGCATTAAGTGCTCTCAGGATTCAGTTGTCGGGAGCAGAATTGGAGCTGAGGGACTGTGCATGACACAGAAGCTGCCAGCAAGTGAAACTACATTTGGGCTCATCTGGGCTCTGAAACTCTTCCCCATCAAACCATCAGCTGACCTATGGGGGACAACTTACCGGAGCAGGAGACAGGAATGAGTCCTATTGTTCCTCTGCCACAGTTCTCAGGAGTATATGCACAATATTTACTCATTTTTTAATCATTCTGTTTATTTTATTGCTAACATACTAACACTTGCTGGTTTACCTGATATCTATAATATGCTCTTTCCTCCTGAAACAAGGTTATCAGTGAAGGCCTGAGTGTAGTTTAAGGGTGAGATCCCAGCAGTGTGCAACACAAAACTCTTTTTCTGATGCCCTGTCCATGAATTTTGCAGGGATTTGATGGTGGAGGGACCAGTATCTGGCCTGGTGGAAGAAAATGCCAACGACTCAGATTTCCCATGTTACCAGCAGAGTCAAGAGGAAAGGAAATAAAGGAGAAGCAAGGAAGCTTGGCAATACCAAAATGCATATTCCTCTATGAACCCAGACTGGACTGACTGGCATGTTGGACATCAGGCAAACACTGATGGTAGTGTCAAAACATAGTGCTAATGGTGGTTCTGTTCAAATGAAGCAGGAAGCTCCCATCCTGAGTGTTTCATGTCATCTCTGCTCCTTGAAGGCTATCTGCCAAAAGTCAACGCCAATGCTCTAAGGCAAATTTTTATCACAGCAATGGCATTTTTCCAAGTGTCAAGTAGATGCAGTAGTTGCATTAATTCCTAGCCTAAGTATCTTTCTTGTATTTCAGTGTGCTGCTGACCACCATAGCATTCCTCATTCAGAAACAGGGAAGACTCCTGTCTTTGTCTCTCCATGCCTTGAGCACATTAAGACTCCTTTGGGACAAAGATCCTGCTGAAAGCCGCTGTGTTTTCATTATTTCATTTTATATTCATCATGCCTGGTTATGCACAGTGCTTTGATGTATGTCAGGAGGCTGCATGGCATGTCCCTGCGATGGTACCTGTCAGAAACACCCAGTCCACAGCTGTCATATGGAATATGCCATCTGCTCAGACAGCTGGGCACTGAGCTGAGCAAGAGCAAAGAAAAGGACAAGAAAAAGTCAGCAAGATTTTGAGGAGAGACTGAGCTTAAAAGAATTTTCTCTGCTATACATATGCACGATACAGGAATACAAAAATATAATTTTAGTCTCTCCACCAAAACTGCAGGTTATTCTTTCCTGCTTTAAAGTATTTAATGTGTGTTTGTATCCACATCTCTTCAGTACCTTGAAGTTTACTGCAAGCAGTTCATTTACTCTTTATAAGCTGATCTAATCAAGGGACCACTTCAATTTACCCTTCAGTGACAGGACTAAAGCAGTGGCCCAAAAAACACCTTAGAGAAAAAGTATTGGTTGAAAGCAAGTAAATTCTGGGAAGAGTTAAGCATAAAACGCAGATTTCATATGGCTTGGATTACAAAATGACCCTTGGGTGGGGCTCTGTAAGTGTCAGATGTATTCAGAAATGACAAATCACAGCACTCAGGCTTCTTTCCATGTCAGCCAGCAAAAGAAGAGTGCATGAGGATCAGCAGCAAGGCAGAACCGAGGCAATGCAGGATCCACACTGTGGCATGTTCCTTGTCCAAAGTGCTTTTCGCTTGTTGTACAAGCTTACAGTGAGGGAACTTGAGGAGGTTTTTAAATAAAGATTTTTTTTTTTTTTAGAAAGCAGCATTGGGTTGAAAATGTTTTCTCCCTTCTGCTAGAAATCAATTAAAATGAAATCAACATAAAGAAAAAGAGCTCTGACAAAAATTTGAGAATTCATGACATTAATTTTTGTTTTAAAAATTGACTTAATTATTATTGTACTTATACCATTAGTGCAATTTGTTGAACTTCTGGCAAAAATAAGTCTTTGTGATTTTTTTTTCTTTTTTATGCCGGAAATATATGTCATTGGAACTACATAAAATCTTCTAAAGGGGAAGTTAATACGTTTTAAGCTTCTTTCCGGAACAATGAGGCTTTTGCCAAATCAGAATTTTCTGGGGGGAAAAAAAAGGTAATTTTCTAAATAGCTTTACAAGGAACTTTTAAAGAAATAGCAATTCTGTATAGAAGAGAGGCTTCCAATTTAAGCAGACCATAAATGACATCTGGCACTGAGAACTGTCAAAACGTAGTTCACCTTAGGGGAAAACTGTCCAGATGCAGAGATATGTTTGAGTGTATAATGACATCTGTTATGCAAACCAGCATTACAAACTCAGATCTGTATCTGTTAATGGGTAAGACAAAAATTAAGCTGAACTAAATGATAAGGAACAATTTAAGATTACAGGTTTAATTAAATGGGAGATAAATGGTTTTCCTCCTGAACAGTAGATGGAAAAATGGAATCTGGTCAGAACGAAAAAAAAAAAAAAAAGCAAGCACATCAACACAAAGGATTCAGGAAAAAAACCTGATTTAGAAAAAAAACCCAGCTGTGTCCTGGGCTGCATCAAGAGCAGCTGTGGCCAGCGGGGCAAGAGAGGAGATTCTGCCCCTCTCCTCTGCCTTTGTGAGACCTCACCTGCAGTGCTGCAGCAGCTCTGGGGTCCCCAGCACAGGACAGACATGGACCTGTTGGAATGAGTCCAGAGGACAGTCACAAATATGGTCAGAGCGCGGGAGCACCTCTCCTATGAAGACAGGCTGAGATAATTGATGGTGTTCAGCCCACAGAAGAGAAGGCTCCAGGGAGACCTTATAGCACCTTCCAGTACCTGAAAGGGGCTACAGGAGAGCCTTAATTTGAAAGAGGATAGGCTTATATTAGATATTAGTGAAAAATTCTTCACCGTGGGAGTGGTGAGGCAAAAAATAAAAACACTGAAGTTGGGTGGATCCATACAGAGAGTGTAAACTTGAGATAGAAGACAGCTAGGCTTATATGGCTTATAATTATATGGCTTGTAATTATATGGCTTATTTACATGGCTTATTCACCCTTGTCTTTAAGAGTGGGGCAGATGAGAGGATGCTTAACAGGAATGAATATTCAAAAAGGAAAATTCCAACAGACAAGGATGAAAAAAACCCTCAAAGTTCAGTGTGCTGAAACTTTTGGGGCAGATTAATCTTCAACCACGAAGCACTAGATTGTGAAATTGCAAGTCCTGCGGTAAAGCTTTTCTAAATGATCCTATTCATCTGTGGCTAGTGCATTGGCATTAGAAATTAGCAATCACAGCACCTGTATTTTGGAAAGAGAAAAAGGACTCATGCAATTACAGGACTATTAGCCAGGTTTCCAGTGTATGCAAGGTGTTGGAACAAATTTCCAAAGAAAAACCACCTAACAAATTGTAGATAAGCAGAAAATGCGATACAGTACAACCCAAATTGACAGCAACAGATTTTGGCAGATAAACTTGGTATCTTTCTGTGATATATTGGACTATGTTCAAATGAAGGAATGTGATTAATACAACCCAACCGACCTTCTGCTAAGGCTCACATACATTCCAAGGACAAATTATTAGTGCTTAAGGCAAAGACATGGGAAATTAGTACATTTAGCTTTGGAAAAAGGTCTGGCTTCAGGGTAAGTAACAACAACTAACACTGAAGGAAGACAAAGCCAGCAAAAGGCTGGTTCTGAGTGAAATATTATCACAATCAGCCATTATGTCAATTGCTCACAATAACAGGGCACAAAAATAAATAATAATAATAATTAATGACACAAATCTGGGAGATGATGTTAACAGAGAGGAAGGTTAGAATACCATATAAGAAACACCTGATAATCTTGAGCAATGAAGCAATAAAAATCAGATTAAATTTGACATCCTGAGGAGCTAGGTCAGGCACACAGGCACTAATAAAAAGATTTGCTGTAAGCTGGAGGCTGAGCTGTGCTAGTGTGAGGAAAGGAGAAAGCCCAGACTGGAAATAATCATTCACAGTATGGCCATGAGTCACCAATGTGATTCAGCCACACAAAGGTTGATGCAATTGTGTGACATATCAGGAATGATGTTTCCAGTACAGAGACAGATGAGAACAGTAAATCAATAAGGATTATTCCTGGAGCATGACACAGACCCGGCCACTTACACTCTATATGGTCAGTCACCATAAATATCGATGGGCTAAGAGGATCTAAACAGACCTTGTTAGCCAAAGGAGAAAGAGGCAAAAAGGGGACCTGGAAATTCAGCTGGAAATGAGTAATGCTCAAAGATGGTATGATACTGAAGAGACTTGCAAAAATCTGTCTGCTGCCCTTGGCAAAGGCACTGCCTGCAAGGGAACCTCCTAGAGGCACAGCACCAGGTAACAAACACAGGCAGAGTCAGATGTGCTGATTTTTGCTTGAAAGTGGATAGGATCTCGACTTTGAAGCACTGATTCTCATCTCAGACATTTTTCTGTGAGCTTCCTCAGGGAGGGAGCATTAGCCAGTCATTGTCTTTTTAACTCCACTAGAAGTGAGCAGTTCAAAAATCATAGCTCAAAGCAGCTTTATGACACATGATGGAGTTTTAAACTTTTTAATTCTTACTCCAGGAAAGCCAAGGATCTCCCTTCGCACTTGTGCTTTGAGGATTAAACACTTCTCTTCTATGGCCTGGCTCAGTCTAACCAAATGCTCTTGCATCAGCCAGAGGCAGGGACAAACTGGGCTTCGGAGCTGGTGGAGTAGTTTTTCCTAGCTTGAGGAAGGTTTCTGCTCACAAACTTTTCCCACAAATGCCATGCCCCTCCTCCCAGCTTCTCAGCAAAAGGTTTGACACGAAGTTGCCATTAAATTTCCAATAATTAATTGTATGTTGTGTTCCCTGGACTCATTTTTACTGATTTTGCTTTGCAAGGAGTTCATTTTGAGGCTCATGAGTGACAATTCCTGTCACAAGGAGCAGATTTCTGATTAATTCCTTCTGCTCTAGATTAATTTGCGTGACAATCATTTGTGACAAAGATTAATCTTTCAAACGATTACTGTGACAATTTTCTCCACAGAGACAAGCCATCACACTTGTGCTGCTTTACTCTGACCTTGTTTTGTGACTTTGGGAAAGTTAGTGCTCTCTTAAGATTCATTTTACCTACCTAGAAATCTATATAAATCATCTGCAGAGTGTTTACTACACATCTCAGGACATGGGAACTTAATAAACTGTGAAATGATCAAAGGGAAAAGATGATTGGGAAACAATCGGGAATCTTCAATAAAAAAAGGTAATAGCTGTAAACTTCACAAATATTAACATGAAAAGCAAAACAAAACATAAAAGAAATTTTTCTCTGGAAGGTTTATATTTGTTTGCTTCTAAGAACTGAGAGTGTTTTCATCGGCAATTGTACAAATTTTCATGAAATCCACATTCAAAATTTTATAAAAAGAGTTAGTGAAATGATCAAATCTCTTTCTCTGGCAAATAAACAATATTAATTACACTGAACAAAGTTAATCTGCTTTTTTTTTTTTTTTTTTTGGTAGAACTGCAATGCTGACTATGCAAATGATATTAAAAAAATAAGAAGTTTCAAAAAAATTTTTATTTTTTTTAACATCTCATAAACATTGGCCCAAATTGTCGCTTTTGAAGCCTGCAGAATATCTTTACATAAAAAGAAACCACTATGTAGAGAGAGGGGGTTGTTCTTAGAAAAACACAAAGAAGGTGTGAGCAGCATGATGGAGAAGGCAATGTTTTCTGTTTACAGACTCTTGCTCTCTCCTCTGTTGTTCACATTTCAATAAAAACACATTGTGCAGTTTCCTTTCCCGTTCAAATGCTAGTGTCTAGAGGGGCATCCAATTGCCTGCAACAGGTGCTGGCTCCACAATACACTTCACAGAACAGCAAAGCTTGTGGGATTCTTCCCTACAAATTACATCCACAGTGTTAAGGACTCTCCGGCGAAGACTGTCTCTTGCAGGTGAGGAACACCTCGCAGATTTTCTACGTCTGAGTTTCCAAGGTATTTTCTGTTTCATAAGAGGTAGGTTTCATTAAACTGCAGGGTAGAGGGAGCGGGACTGAAGCTCAGATTGAAACAAACTGAGAAAAACCTGAAGGAATTTTGCCCAATCCCGAGCACACGGTCTTTTTCTTTCTCACTGAAAAGTCGTATCCAAGGTGAGGGCTGGAGGAGGTGATGCCATGCCCTGGCCTTCAGGAGGCCCTGCTGGTGTGGTGCACCCTGAGCATGCAGGGCTTGGCCACGTTTTCTTTGGGGAATAAACTCCCATGCAAGACCCTCATGGCCAAGGTTGTCTTCAACCCTAGGGAGTACCCAGATCCAGATTTCCTGCAGGACACACCAGCCAGGCAGGGCTGATGACACTTTGCTGCAGACCACTGCTGGAAGGCTTGAGCTGCAGCTGGCTGCGCATCCAATCCCAAGGAGCTCAGGGCTCCCCATCCTGGACAGGGAGAGAAGGGACCTAAATCAAACCAATATCCATCCCACTGGCAGAGAGGCACCTGACTGCAGATGCTGCATTCGCCTCTCTGTGAATCTCAGCAGCTTCAGAGTTTACCTGAAACCTTCCATGGACATGAGAGTCTCCTCTGGGAACCTGGAGTTAGGGATAAGAGCTCCCTTCCTACAGGCACTTGTTAGCACTGCTTCCCTGCAGTTTTTTCATGGAATAAGGCTATTATTCCATGTAGTACAGTGTCACAAAGCTGGACAGGTACAGCAGTGGACCACACTCTGAACAGCTACAAAATATGCGGTCAGTTTTATGTTAGCTCATTGCACAGTCTCTTCCTGGGTTAGATATGCTCCTGCAGCTAATGGCACAGTGATGAAGTCAGAAAAATCATGTGCAGTTACAAACCATGCAAATGGTATAGTAATAACTGAAAATATTGTGATTCGTGTGATAGATCTGACAGGAAAAGCCCATGTTTTCAACAAATCAGAAGCTACAATCTGAAGGAAACTATTCCTCTATCTCGGCTGAAAGTTAATGAGCCTGTTGCAAAGTGTGAGCAAAGAAACATGGTGGGAAATTAAAATCTTTAAAGAATCATTAAGTGTAGACATCTGGGTTTTCTGAAGTTCATTTACACTAAAACTAATTTTCCAGTGTAAAGCCTTGGCAACCACTTTAAACAGTAAAACGTTTGATGTTGCTGATGTAACCAAGGCATTCTAAATGAAAACTTTTCCTGTGAAATATTGTTTTAGTCCTTAATTCAGTTTTAAAAAAAATCAAGCAATATACCTCATTCACTTGAAATTCTGTAAATCATTGTCAACTGCAGTTAAACAGGAGACTGCAGATGAAATTGTAGTTTGACAGGAAGAAGCTATGTGGGACAGGATGGGAAGGAAGGAGGAATTTCCTTCAAGAAGAAATTTTGATGGGATGGGGCTCCTGATGGAGCTCCTCAGGAACCAGCCAGAAACAGCAGTGATCAGAGCACTGTGTCCACGTCCAGGGTGGCTTTCAAGCTCTTTGTGAGGCAGTCACTGAAAGACAACTTCAAAGCTAAGCTGGATTGAAGTGAGACGATTCCAGAAAAGGATAAGGAATTCTTGCTTCCAAAGTTTTAGGTAACAGTGACAAGTCTTGAATCTTGTATGTGATCAGAACTTCCATGCTTAAGACAACCAAGGCAGAACAGATGCTGGAAATTGTCCACATACAAACATTTCAGGGATGGTGCTAAAGGTACTTCGCAATTAAAACATTTGTATGCTCATGACCTCACACATGCAGGGCTCACACCACCTATCGCTCATGTAGGATGAGTGCTGAATTGAGACTTTGGTCCCACTGTACTGCTTGACACAGACTGAGTGCCCTCACCTGCAGCAGAGACTGGTCACTCATGCCAGGGCCGGCACCAGTACTTAGCTCCATGGGCTGCTGCCCAGAAGGGGCTGATTTAATTGCCCCAGAGTGCTGAAGTTTGCACATGCAGCTGAACAACATCCACCCTGTATTGTCACAGTGAGTGTACAAAACCTGGGGCAAGGAACACACTTTGCCTTGGCTGTACTTCAAGCAGTGTTTCTATGTCTGGCATGTTTAGTTTTTCAAAACAAAGGTTATTTTCCTTTAGAAAGGAGAACACTTAAAATATAAAGAGAAAGCTGAGACTGGCCAGACCTCTTAGCCTTTAAATCAGTGTTAGAGGACCTTCAGTGACCAGAAAAGAGAAATTTGACTTAACTGTCATCTAGAAGATAGGCAGAGCAAAAGTCATGCCTTTGTCATGCCATGCAGTCCTTCTTTCAGCCTGTCTGCCTTCACTTTGCAGCTGTTAAAATGTCCTTGCGTAGTTGTCAGTGAATGTACAGAGAAATAATTCCAGTGCCTTTGCAGTCCCTCAACACTAGACTATCACTGAGGAAATCAATTACTTCAAGGAAAAATCTGTGGCTGTCCTAAGAGACACAAAACAAAGATTGTGCTATGCCAGGCGGAATTGTCTTGCCCAGCTGCTGGATGTGAAGTTTCTTAGGCTGCCCTTTGATTCCTTAACATTCTGAGGCTTTGCAAAGATAAGTGCCAAATTCACAGTGAATATAATATTTTCCACCTTTTCATCAAAGTCTGTGGGAATAAGTCAAGGTCACTGATTATTAGGCCCGGTAATACTCCTGTGAAGAAGGCCCACCGTGGGAGACAATACCTAGAGTGGATTTTTCACTTGTCACATGGCAAATGCAGTTCCCCTATGGCAGGACTTAGGGCACATGTAAGGTTGCCCCTAAGGCAGTGTTTAACCATTTGTTCTCCAAAGCAGCTCAGCTGTGCTTGATTTGTGCCTGCAGTGCTTGGAGCTTGTCTGTGCCTGGTAGACCCTGGGCAGCAAACCCACCAGCATCAGGCCCCATCTTGGCTGCTCCTGGCCCTCTGACCTTTCCTTTCTTTGCTCTGGCATCCCTAAATAAATAAAGACAAGCCCAAGGGAATAGAGAAGCAAGGCAGAGACTGCTGAGCAGGATGACTCTACTTCAAAGGAGGTAAGGGAAAGCAGATCAGTCCTTTGTGACCTTAAAAGACTCCATCGTTCCTTCCCGCACTTCTCTTTCCTGCCTCCTCCATTGTCCACACTGATTCTCTGAGGACCCAAATGTTCTAAATCAAACAAAGGAAATATTCGGGCAAATAGAGAGATTAAAATAGAAGAAGTCTGGTGGTTTTGTTGGTGGTAGTATTTTTTTGGCTCTTTGCTATTTGGCTCATTTTGCTGATCCAGTCTACGGCACAGCCCTCATGCAATGCTGCTGTGAAGAGGTTGGGGTTGATTTACACCAAATAAATTTGCCAGCAGGCAAATATCCATGCAACTGTACCTTGAAGTTGTCTAAGCAATTAACATAATTAAGATAAATTCAGAGGAGTAGTTCCTCACCTGCAAAAATTTAAACTTCTTTTTTCCTTTTCAAATCCTAGAAAGGAAGCATGCTGAAGAAAATCTTCTAGATTTTTTTCCCAGTTATATTATTTTGTAAAAAAAACAAACAAAAAAACCCCCAAAAACAAAAACAAAAACATTAAATAACTACAAAACCATCCCAGGAATCCTAATATTCAGAAAATCTTTCAGCTAATTTCAGACCTTTGTACTCATAATACTCTGTGGGCTTTGTAAGAAACTCCGGTAACTGAATTCTGAAAAAGATCTTATAAAAAGAAATGTGATTTTGCAGTACAAAAATCTCTAAGCAAGTCACTTGTACCCACTCCTTCTCAGTCTCTCATAGGTTTCATTCACACACTTTCCTCTGTACTTATGAGTACCAAGACACCTGTGCCCAAACAGTTTTGGACCACTTTTATGCAACAGGGAGGACAAAAGACATCAGCAGCTGTGGCCTCAACATGCAGCTGTGGCCTCAATGTGTATCTTGGGATTCTGAATGGTCTTTTGTGTCTTGTAGGAGTGGATGGTGGTTTGGATTGCTTGCCTTGTGATTTTGACTCACCCTTTATAAATGTTAGGCAAAATTCCTGAATTTCACAACTTTTGTTTTCCTTGCTTGATAAGCTATAGTCCTGTTCTTTATCCACTTGTCAGCTTTAACTTTAGTTCAGTTTGTTCACACAAAACCACAGATACTGAGCTCTCTGGTGACTAACACATTCCTTTCCTTTTAAACTTTGCTCTGCTGTTCCCTCTGGTGCTTTTGCACACACATTTCCATTCTTACTCCGTTTATACCAGTCTTCTTCTTTTATTAAAAATTTCCACAGTGCTAATGGAGTCACTCCTAACTTGGGACATTAGAATGGACAACCCATTATAGGCCCCCAGGATAACCAAAATCATGTGGTGAGAACTGGGCAGAAGCCCACTGCCTTTTTTTGTTGAAGAATTATTTAAAAATGTATTGAACATGATAAAACACACAGATGAATCTCATGCCTCACATAGCACATTATTTTTTATACAACCATTTAGATAATTTGCCTTTGGTTAATGCTGGGAGTGCTGTTGTAGTCTCTTGAAAATGCATCCACACCTGCATGGGATTTTCTAGGTCAGGCACACCGCAGTCCTGCTCAGCTCCAGTGGAGGAAGATCACTGCTGAAGCACTTCTGCACTCTGTGGTTCAGCCCTTTCCTGCATGACGTACAAGCAGGAGGCTCAAACAGCTCTTCTTAATCTCTGACAAAAATGCTTTCTCCTAACAGCAGGCTCTAAAGCAAACAACAAAATGTCATTTTCAAAATGATTATAGTGGGATGACAGAATGCATCTCCATAGTAACGAGTGGGGCTGATGCCACCCCTTGCAGCACCACAGGCAGCCACACGAAGTTTCTTTTCCTTTCTCAAAGAAGAATTCATGAAGGATCTCAGTGGCTGCTCAGCCCTGGGAGGTGGAGAGCCTGCAAATGCCTCTTAGAGCTCCTTAATGCCTGCCTGGAGTGGGTAGTCAGATATTGTCACAGCTATGAGCAGCACCTGATGCTCCTTCAAATTGCTTTAAAGGAAGAGGCAGGACATAATAGTTCCCTCCATGAGGCCTCTTCTGTTCATCCTCAATGGAGCAAACACAGTCATATCCCTGCAAAGTACACTATGTATTTGCAGTCTGTTAATTTTAAATAATTCTGTGTTTCATTTTGGAAGCGAAGTGTATTGAGTGACCAGGTGAGGATGTGGACAGGGAGCTTTTCTTATCTCCCTATCTACATGCTTAATAATTACCAATATTTTGACAATTGCAGACGTGCTATGTTTCAGAGGCCTGAATATTAATAACTATTAATTCCTTGAAATTCAGGCAACATGAAGAGGCTGAAGTTTCAATCCTTAGTTTAGCTGAGGTTAGAATTTTGCTCTTTTGGTGCTGTTTAAATCTGTTGTTCATCTCCAAGTTAGCCTTTCAGCTCTTATAAACCAGGGTAGCTTTAATGGTTTCAGTGCTTCTGTGCCATTTTCTCCCTTTGTTACCTTGTCCTACTGTTCATCTTGTTCACTTTCTCTCAAGGCTCCCACATCTACAAATGCTCCTTGCAGTTCCCATGACAAAGCTGAGAAATACATGCATGCATTTAGGAGGAAACATATCCCCAGCATGCACAATTCTCCACTCTGAACAGCACTGCCAGCCTCCGGGTGGATATTCTGATCCTAACACATACAAACAATTTCCATAAATATCACGGCTAGGTACCTGACTCATCCCCCCAGGAACAGAGCAGGCTTTCCAAAGTAAAGCCATGATGATGCTGAAGACTGCCACAAATTTTCTGCTAAGTACTTTTCTTTGTGCTTTTCTGTCATTATACATGAAAGAAAGTTGCTGCCTTGAGATTTGATTCCCCCTCACTTTGGTAGATACCTGCTGGGGCTAATTCATGTGAAGCCATGGCATTATGTACCTTGAAAAGATGGAATGCTCAGGTCTCCTTAGGCTCTCAGCTTTTCTGGAGAATGTGTGAGGCAAAATGATTAATGGGAGTCTGTGAGCTCTTAATATAACTCACATTCACAGTTTATGGCTTCTCCCCTGCAATACATTACTTCTTCCACTTCCATGCAGTTTTTCAGGCAGAGAAGCCATGTGAAGAAGATTTACTTTTCTTTCAGCATGAACTTTGCAGAAGTAAAAGCAAAATGTCTGCTCTGCATTTGCAGAAATATTTTCTGATACACATCAGACATAGCTATAAAAATAATAGAATATATCTGAACAATAAAACTTACAATGTAGACACTGAACTCAGTGATGATACTGCTAGCAAATGTCTGATATTCCTAATCTGTATTTAAAGCAATGATGTTATAAAGGAGATAGTAAAATATCTATATAGATTTCTTTCAATGTGGTCTACATTGGTAACAGGCAGGTTTATTTTCTAGGCAGTGATTTTTACCTTAATAATTGTCTGCTTTACTTTATGGCCACTTTTTGACTGATGGTTTTGTGACTGCTATTATGGCACTACTTCTGGAAGTTAAACTATCTGATGGTCATTCCTTCACACCACTGTGAGTGCAGCTCATCATTTCCACTAGGAAAGCAGCGGTCTTGAAGATGGGCCCTTTTACATTACTTCTACCGCAATTTCCTGACAGTAAAATTATATTTGCTTGACTCTGCTTCTGTTTCTGCCAATTCACACTTACTGCACCCACTGTCCAATTTCTGCCTAATTTGACAGCAAGTTTGACATGTACAAGTATAAAATTTTTCAGATCTCCATGGACGCTGATGGCTGAATATGTAAGAGTCAGCACTTAGTAATGTCTCGGGGTAGAAGATGAAGGATTCACCTGTGACTCCTTCTGCCTGGAATGAACCACCCTGCCAGGGCATGGCACCTCCAGCACCATCACTGCAGTCACTGACTGTATCCTCACCTCCACAGAAATCCAGGAACAGGCAAGCTTGAAGAAGTGTGTGGGGCAAATGAAGTGGGGACTGGAGGAAATATAGGTAGGTCTGGGAGGGTTGAAACACAGAGACAAAGGAAAACTAGAAAGGACATGAAAGTGCAGGGAGGAGTGAGAACATGGAAGCATTGTAGGGGCTGGCTGGAAGCAGGAAAGATGAGAATGATGAAATCTATTGTTCTGGGTCTGATAAAAGATTTGGGAGAGAGGATATTCTTGGGGAAAGGCACTTTTAAAATGAAGCTGGAAACTTGATTGCATCGTTATTCAGGTTGTTAATCTGATTTTTCCCTCAAGTCTGCTCTCCAGGAGGCAAAGTTTGAGGATCTGTGGAACAGATCCTGAAATCTTCTTGTCACAAAATAACCACTCTACCTGAAGCACTGTATTTCCTTTTTAAAGCTGTGATTCAACTGCACACTCAAACAAGCTCCCATGGCTGGTCCAAGAATGCTGACTTTCCCATAATCTTGGTATTGTAGTGCTTTGTTGGATTTTGTGCTTGTGAGTCAATAAAACAGCAATTTATCGTCTGCTATTGTTGACACATATTAGTATACAAAGAAGAAAGAATGGAAATATTTTCAAGAGAAAGGAGAGAGCATATTGTGAAAGTAAAATGCACAATTGCAGCCAGGCTAACTCTTGTTTGTGAGAGTCTCCAAGGAAGCATTTTATGCAAGCATGAAGTGTTCCCAGCGTAACACATCAGAAGCTTTTTAGGTGTTCTGAGTGATGGAGTTACAGTGACATTTATAAAACAGATGCATGGCAGATCTTTTTTGTACTGTTGACTCAGGAAGTAAAAAACTTCCCAGAAAAGGTTCTGAACCAGAAAGACTCAGAAAATTACTAGAAAAATTTAGTAGAAATAGATAGGGTCTGGAAAAACATAAGGAATAAATGTAGAAGACAGGAACAATAATTTAGACTTAATTTAAACTGTCACACCGATTATTAGTGCCTGTACTCCCATTTTAGTAATATAATCACAATTCCTGAATAAATTTGTTTCTCCTAAACAAACACTTTATGTGGATCTACATAATTCAGTCATCTAATTATAAGTTTAGCTTCTCCAGGGCCTCTTATTTGGGAATCTGTTCATTGGTAGTAGTGGGAACAAAGATACAGCTTATAGAAACATGCTGAAAGAGGAGAAGGAAAGGAAAGGCACTGAAAGAGATTTCTTGCCTCAGTGATATAAAGAAACCGAAGTGACAGAATCTGCTAGCAGGCAACAACCTAGGCCTGGCTTCTTATACTGAGACCTTTAAATTATTCTCAGCCAAAGTTGCTTCAAATAAACAAAATTTGAAGGACATGCTCTCAAGGAATACACCCTTTACTTCTCAGTGATCTCTGTGGAATGTTTATTTGCCAGTGCCCTTGGGGAGTTTTGAGGCAAGGCTGGAATGATACCAGCTCATTCCCATCAGCCTGGGAAAAAACTGCTTGAGAGCTGCCTTCCTAGAACTGTCTCCCCCAATTCTGAAAGAAGGATTTGACTGTCTGTGAGCTTAACCCAATTTTTCTGACAGGCTGCAAAAACAGGGAGAACTTTGCACCCTATGTTGCTGCACTTGGTACCAGACTAAACTCAGCCATACTTTTGGGTAAAGTTCAGGCTTTAGCTATTTTCTGTGTGCTTTTCCACTCTCCCTTGATCTTCCTTTGTCATTCCTGAGAGCTCTGTGTACCTCAGTGCCTCTGGATCTGGCCCTATCTGACCTTAAAGGGGCCTGTAAGCCTAACATCAGATAAAATTTTAGTCTGATGTACTTCGCTGAGACTGCCAGTTTTAAAACTATTGTCTTTATTCTCAATTAAAAAGAGGAGAGCTGGAGACACAAGCAGGTACAGAAGAGGGGAAAAAATATTAATTACAGATTGTTCTCGAGCACTCTGTAAATCCTATTTTGCATGTTAGTGTGGGACTTCGGTGAAATAAAAGCTTTGTGTAGCTCCCCAGCAGCAGGAAAGTTCACCCATTTCTCTGTCACCTGCACAAACATCTCAAAGTGTCTTGGGAGTGGTCAGTAACATCTTCCAGATGAAAGAAACAATAGTTGCTTCATGGCATTAGGAAAATAATCTCTCCATTTGTACAGTGTCTGTTCTGTACATAAGTCAAAATGACCCTGTGCTGTGACAAATCTGGAACAGAAAGTTAAAGCTGTCTGATGGTACTGCTGAACCTAATTCCCCTCCAGATTTTGCACATGTGGAAAGCTGTGCTCAGCTTGAGGATGGTGGACTGCTGAGCTACCTCTCCCGCTTCTTTCTAACCTTGTCTGACTTTCCACCAAGAAAAAACTTTCCTCATTACACCAGGGGTATTCTGTGTAACAACCTCCAAATATTCAACTTATATATATCCTGCAGTAAGTGCTTAGCAAGTTGTACTTAAACCCCTTCAATGGCATGTAATATTAAGCCTGTGTTTTTTCAGTTTCTGTATGGAGGTTTTCCGTCTTCCTAATTTACCTCAGAGCATGATCCAAAAAGGCTCAGAAACAGCTGAGCCTCTTGGCTCCAGAATTTACTTTTTATCATGAGACCCTTTAGACCACGCAAAGAGCGGATTTATCACCATCTCCCTTACAAGTTTTTCAGTGCTCAGAAAATAATTTTTGAGCCATGGCTTCCTCACTTAGACAGAAAGAAGAAAATGTGGATATTCTAAATGAGAATTCACATTCAATGTGATAAATACGCTTTGTGCTGGCATTCTGCCATTTTAACATGTGGGATGCAAGTACTTTGCTACTTAGGCAGACCACTGTGAAGAGGCTGATTCCCAGCCAGGGACACAGGAAAGATGGTCTCAAAGGCTGTGTGACGAATAGGAAATGAGATTCTCTAATCCATCCATCTCTGATTTGGGTTACTTTCCATATTCCTAGTCACCTCGGGCATGTTTGAAGAGTGCTCATTATAATGAAATGTCCCATTTGCACCGACATGTATTACTTTGCAATAGAATTACAACAGTTAAGGGCACCTGACTATGCTCCTTAATGAGTCTTCTCAGCCCATCTGAATTTCTGCAAGCTGATCAACTGGTCTGAAGGTCAGGTACATCAGTCTGTGACACAGCTTGTAGAGGGACAGCAGCAGAAACTGGCAAATATTGAGATTATAGAAGTTTGTGGAGCATTAGGGGAATTTTGCTTCCCAAAGAGAGAAAGAAAAAAAGCCTCTAAATCTCCTGTTTCTATATAGTGCTGGTGCTGGTACTCACTATTGAAACAAGTTAGAGATGTCCAGCAAATGCCTCACTTGAATAAGTGAAATAATTCGTCCTGGCCCCACAGCCTGCCCAAAGACACACTTGCAAAAAGTGACCTACAGAGCTGCTGGAAGGAAGGGACCAGATATCTCTAACTTGAAAGACTGTTGAGTTAGTAAACACCTCTGGTTAGGATAAAACTGTGAGCTCTTTGTTATTTTTCTCTTGAAGATTCATGACGAGATCTTCTGTAAATAATAAATGTGAATCTTTTTACGAAAAGATATTGTAAATATTAAATATATTTGCACATTAAAAGAAATAATGGCAAGCCACCAATACACATTATCTATTGATCTTGATTGCTCACACATCTGAAGTGCTTGCTTTTTCTTCTCCTGCCTTCGGTGCTAACATGTCATTGTGCATTATTTCAGGTGTCAGAGAATTACTATAACTCTAAAAATAATTTATTATCTCCCAAGAGCAAAGGTCATTTTAATTTGGAACAAATAAATGTCAAATAGTGGATGATGAACAGGATAATAATTCATGGGCAGCCAGCCAGAGGAGATAGCTGTAATTACATTCAAGTTCAGGATGACACAGAGAGCCGAAAGATGAACATCTGAATGTATTTAGGCAAGTTATCAGAGTTCATTTTGCTGCAGGGTGTGCTGTTATCTGATCCCCTAATCCTGCCTGTGTCCTGAGCTGATCTCATAAAGCACAGAAAGCCTACAGCAAGAGGGGGGTCCTATTGAAGTCCCTCTTATCTGAGAGCCCAGCAACCACCAGGCTGGCTTTTTGGGAGGTACATGCTGGTGCTGGTGATCCAAGCTCAGTGGGGCTGAAGCAGGTCCCAGCAGCAGAGAAGCTTCTCCGTGTCTGTGGAAACAAATATGTTAAGGAGAGAAGCATGAAGTGCTCAAGAGGACCAGAGCTCTTCCCAAGACAAAACGTGCTGGACAGTGTGGGACACATAAACACACTCTTTATTTCCCCTTCTCCACTTGTTTTCTAATTTGCAGCTTCCCTCAGTTCACTAAGACACCCAACTCTAGTTTTGATAGACAGATATTCAAGAGTCAGTGGAAAGCAAGGCTTCCATGCAGTTGACAGCCTTTGATTAAGCCAAATAATTCTCTTGGATTCATTGACCATGGGCATAGTGCATGAGTCAAAATCTGGGCATTTTCAGTGCCATTTGGGATGCTCCCAGATATCTGAGACACCTTGCTGGACCTGCCTCCCTGTAACAGATATGGTGGAAGACCTTCATTCCTTTGAGTTTGCTTCTGTAAATCTATCGTACTATTCTCTTTCCCCCCTACTTTTGCACACATATCTCATATCTGTCAGTGCCACGGTCAGTCTCCAGAATGAGACAGCTGCTTTGCCTAATTCAAAAAAGCAAATGTTATGTTATATAGCCCTGTTACTACAGCTGTAATAGATGCCTACATCCTATTATTAGAGCTGTAGAAGAGGATGAACTGGAAAATGGAGGCTAAGATAAGGCTTGCTCAGATGTTTCGCAGCTTTTGGATCTGGGAAAAAATGTGCAGTTGTTTTACTGCATTACCCCACTATACAGAGAAATGCTGTTTGTGAGGCTTATCTGAACATCCAAGATTTCTTGCTATTTAACGATGTTCTGATCTAGATTTTCATTCAGCCCCATTCATAGCCACAGCCTGAGTAACAAATTAATTTTAATTAGTAATTAACAGAAAATAAACAGTAAAAAACAGTCATCTGTGCACATGTAATAATGGGAGATAATTCTTTAGGCACACAAGAAACTTTTCAATAAATCTGACATGACAAACTCACTTCCATATTGTAGAGGAAAATTAAAAATTTCTGGCTGAAGTGAAGCAAAATACAACTTTCTGAGAACTTGGTAAACACAGATTATTTTCCTCTTATTAGAAGTCTGTATATTGCATGTTTGATCTATTCCCAGGACAACAGAACTGTGCACACAAGTAAGTAGAAAACTGCAAATTGCAAAGCAGATGTTCTGCTGACCTCCTCCCACTGGAATCTGATAGCTGAGCTGCTTGGGTTATTCTCTCTCTCAGCCATCAATAAATCAACACATCAAGTAGGTGGCAACAGAGGAAACTTTTAACTAAGTAGGCAGAAATTTAATTGCACAATTCCCAACGGTGTTGCTGACATCTGATAGTTAAATGGAACCACATGCACTGCAGAAGGATTGCAGCTTAATCCCTAACAAGTTTTTATAATGTTCATCATTATTTTCTTGACATTCAGCACCTGATAACACGACACTAGAAAAGAAGGATTTGGGAGAAGCAGGAAACTAATGTTTTAATGGTGAAGTTCGTTAAGCTGAGGAATAATGTTCTAGAGAAATAATAGAAGTTTTATTATTTAGTGATATAGAAATTGCCTAGACAGAACACCAGAAAAATTCAGACAATAATTGTGAATTCCTTACCCTGGCACACTGAAAGAAAAGGGAACTTTTCACATGTGTGAACATGATAATGTAGTAAATCGTTTTAATCCCTAAATCCTATGATACTCTTGTCAAGTAATATAGCTGTCAATTAACCACATGGCTAAAAGTTGTGTTGGATATGTGCTTATCTGATGCCATGAATATTCACTATGGAGGCCTAGAAAGTATCACAAGCTATCCTGCATCTCTTCACTAATACTAAATAACCCTTATAGCATTGTAAATGTGGAGGGGTTTTTACTGCTTTGAGATTCATGTTAATTTGTGTCACGGTATTGATTCAGACCATATTTGCAAGAAAGCTTTTAAATGTGCCCTGAGGTAACTAATCTGCTTTTGCATTGTATGTTAGGTTGTACAGCCCCAAAGGCGTTAAAACCACAAAACCACCACATTGAGATTCAGTGCTGCATAAGAAAGAGATTTTGTAGTCTGAAGCAAAGCTGGCCAAGGCTTCTAATCACGAGGGCAGTGCTGAGGATCTATCACCTTGCACACAAGCAATCCTAAGAGGGTATATTTAACAGGTATCACATTTGCATACTTGTCAGTTGTTGCCCTTTTGCTTTGCTCATTGAGCTTCAGCTGACTTGGCACATCTGCTTTTCCTCTCTCTGTAAGCATTTTATCCAACAGGGTGTCAAAGCTTGTGCTACTGTGAGGAAGACTCAGTGGGAATATTTTTGAGGTTCTGAGACTTAATAGAACATTTTTGAGGGTAATATTAGTCAGTTGTTAATTTAGGAAGTTTTTATTATAAATAAACAGATTAAAAATTGCAGTTTGTCCTTTCAGTGTTAGACATTCCAGATTGAGACTGTGCTGGAGGACTGTGAAGACTATCAGAATACCATATTCAAAAGGGTTTTCTTTCTCAGAGGAAGGAAATCTTTATTTGTTTCAAGGGGCAAACCACGCCTATGACACATCTGTTTCTCCTCTCCTGTCCAAGGAATTGAGGCACCTCATTAAGTGAAGAGGAAGAACTCTCACACTGAGCAGAAAGAGATTTCAAGGCTAGAAAATTTACTCTAAAAGTTGCTTTTTTGCCAATCTTTTATCTTCTGTAACAATTACAGGGTATGGAAATAGCTCAGGACAGCACAAGCGATGGATTTTAAAGCCTCATGTTGCTATAGCTGCACGGAAGCCATCGCTTTATGCAAACGTTCTCTTTCAGCTGAATGAACTATGTACAGAGACAAGCACATGGAATGTTGGTAAAAATGTCAGAACTTGACCTAGAATTAATTCCTGTATTATTGGCCATGAGATAATATAAAGAGCTCCGGAATCCTCTTGCAATGAAGAGCTAGATAACTGTCACAACACAATTAACATCTTTCTTTTATTCATGCCAATTTTTCAAATCTGAATGTTTATATTCCTGACTTCAGGCTTGCAAAGCCTGTGTCCTGAGGCATAGGGAAATGAACAAACTGTTAATAAAAAGGCAATAAATCCTCCTTGCTGGATGAACACTGCCTTTCTGTACATCCCTGAGCTGCAGCAGGAAGTCTCTTTATCCCCTTTTGTACCAAGCTCAGTATTTAACTATCAGCCTGCTACAGACGTCTCTGTGGTGTCACATGAATTGGGGAGCTCTGAGAAGTGGTCAAACCTCTGTTATGTGCTGTCTTGCTTGTGCTCCACTTTCCCCAGGAGGAATGCCCAGGTGAATTTTTCCTCCATCCTTCCTCTGCATCACCTCTCCGGTGTTTTGCTCAGGGGATGTGTTAACCCCACTGCCAACAGCACTAGAATGAACCTCGTCATGGCTTACAGAGGAAACCACGCAAGGATTAAGGGTAGGGCTGGACTCAGTACTAGAAGATGTACTCCTGAGATTTATAGTGATGAATTTTGGAAGAGACCACCTCATCCAACGTGATCTGTGTCCTGAGCCAGGAGCTTTAATACTGTTCCCTCCATACTGAGCTGGATACCTTGGGCCTGATTAAATGTAGTCTTTGAGAAGGGCATCTATCCTTGGCTGCAAAAAATGAAGCCATGGAGAATTTATCATCTCCTTTGTTCCCAGTGGCTTATCACCCTTTCTGTTCGAAGTTTGTGTCTAATTTCTGCTTTGAATTTGGCTTCACTTCCAGCCACTAGCTCTTGATGTGCCTTTCTCTCCTACATTAAAGAGCCATTCAGTAACTGGTATTTACTCCCCATGAAGGTTCTTACATGCTATAATCAAGCTGTCTTCTGATCTGTTTGATAAGATAAACAGATTGAGCTCTCACTGTTCTCTCTTTTTATTTCCCCTTCCAGACATCAAAACATATCTGTGGCTTATTTCTATTTCCTTTGCAGTATTTCAACATCCCTTTTAAAATGTTGACATCAGGACTGTATACATTATTCCACATCAGTCCCAATAATGTCACACAGAAAGGAAAGTCAATTTCCTCCTCCTACTCACTATTCTGTTGTTTATACTGACAAGAATTGAATTAGTACTTTTTGCATCTGTATCATACAGGAGCTCCTGCTACTCCATTTCCTCTCAGAAGCCAATGCTATTTTCAGTCAGTGCTTTCCAGGGTACAGAATACCTTTCTGCAAGAATGGTTTGCATTACCTGCTTTGAAATGAGTGATTTGGTTTGTCTAGGGTTTAGCCAACCATACCAGTAGATGAACCTCTTTCTGGTTTTAGTAGTCCTGTTATTCTTGCCGGTATTTAGTTCTGCGTCACTAGGGATTTTCTATTAAATTCCTAAAGAGGTGAGACTATTAAACACCATGAAATTTCTCACCAAACTCTACAGAAGTTCCTAGAAGTAACCCTGTCTGATAAAAAACCCCAATGACCATTTTTTTTTCAAGATCTTTGCGATAAAGAAGTATTAAGTTACTCATTATTTACTTTATTGATATCCTAGAGAGCTCCTTTGCTCTTCACCATATTGTGGGATACTAAACTGAACACTTTGTGGAGGTCTGAATAATACTACATCTGTTCAATTGCCTCTGCCAGCAGAACTTGTAATCTCATAAAAGAACAAGAACAGGGTTGTCTGAAAACAGCGAGATCCTTAACTTATATTGACTGTCATCAATTACTTACGTTCATTTTGTACTTATTCTTAGATCAGCTGGTCTGTTACTTTGCCTGTAGCAGATGTACTTAAATGGCTGTATAACTTTAAGGTCAGCCCACTGCATATTTGAATATTGGCACAGCAGAAGTACTTTCAGGCTCTTACAGACTTCAACTGATATGGCAAGATTTAGTGGGAAATTACTCTGCTTACAAATGTAAAATACATTTATCATCTCTTGAGTGCGAGTAGTGTAGGACTGACAGAAATATATGGAATCTACATCCATTAATGACCCAATTTCAGCTGGGATAGAGTTAATTTTCTTCCTAATACCTGTGTTTTGGATTTAGCGTGAGAACAATGCTGCTAACACACTGATGCTTTAGTTGTCACTAAATATTGCCTACAATAAGGACATTTTCAGTGTCTCATGTCCTGCCAGTCAGCAGGTCCACAAGAAACAGTGAGGAAACATGTCCAGGAGAGCTGATCTAAACTGGCCAAAGGGATATTCCATACCATAGAACATCATGCCCAGCATACAAATTGGGGGAAGGTGTTCTGCAGCAGCTGATGCTGCTGCGGGATGGGCTCAGCGCTGGTCAGTGAGTGATGAGCAGCTGTACTGTGCATCACTCGTTTCTCTTGGGTTTAATTCTTTCTCCTTTTCCTTTCCGTTAGTGGTCTCATTGTTATTAATAACATTAATATATTTTACCTTATCTCAGTTAATAAACTGTTGTTATGTCAATGCTGTTATCTCTCATTTTCTCATTCTCCTCCCCATCCCATTGGGCAGGAAGGGAGAGTGAGCGAGCAGCTGTGTGGCACTTGATTGCTGGCTGGGTTTAAATCACAACAATTAAACAAGGCAATGCAACAGCCTTCAGCAACATACACTTAATAATTCTAAGACCTCTTTCTGATCTTTCTGAACAGAGTCTGTAAAACCCTTTTTTAGAATCTTTGCATTTTCAGCACCATTATTAAAATTTCCATCTGGTACGTAATCTATACCAGTGCCAGGGCTTCTTTTGTTCCAAAAATATCAGTTCCTTGATACTGTCCTCTAACTCAGAGAGATACAGACTTTTCCCAATGCCTCCCACTTCCTGTTGGTTGCATATCCTTGTGACATACTTCGCAGTTTAGCAGTGACGTGCATGAAAGCAAATTTCAGGACCTCACAGAACCCCGTGATTGGACCTGGTCTTTGAGCAAGGTGATGAATGATAGCACATTACTTTTCAAACACATACTAAAAGTATCAGACAGGCACTAAAATCTGATAGCTCTGTGTGTTTTGAGCAGGAGCCAGCAATGCTGGGTATTTAACTTAGTTTACCATCTTGTGGCAGAGACTTGAGCTAACCTGCAACGTGTTGCCACATGGAGGTTTTAGCACACAACAGGAGCTTGGACAACCAATCTGAATTAAGGTGTTTCGAACATGGACAGCTAAATTAATATGTCTTGTTTTTAACTGAATCCCACCCTTCTGGTTCCTTCATGACAACCTGGAACTGAGTCTTTCTTGACCTAGACACCTCTGTTGAGCTACAAGAGTGGAGATACCCATTTGAAGCTTTCTTCTTTATTTCCTTATATTTATTTCAGAATATTGTCATCTCATATTGAGTTAATTGCCAAAATGGGCCAATCCTCTGAGGCTAAAGTGATCTCTAAAGTCCCTTAAAACTTTTCAGTCTCATAGTGATGGTGTGTTTTTGCTTTCAGCTAAACCTCACGTTCCCAACATGTTTTGAAGCATTTTAGTTCCTTATTTTCACCCTCTAGAGTAAAGGAGTGTTAATTTTACCTTTTTTCATCTCTACTCAGCCATGCAGTAGCACTGCAGATGTTGAGGCAAAGTCCCATTCTTTAAAAATTCAGTTCTGCCTGTACCACAGCATCAGAAAAAACTCAAAAAAAGACATCTGTCATTAAAAGAGAAGTTTGGGTTTCAGTCCATAAAGACACTGATTTAATAAAGCTTTCTTCAATACAGTCTGACAATATTTCAATTGTCAAACAATAAGTTTCAAATTATCTCTTAAAACAACATGACTGAAGACGGGTTGAATCTATGTCCATTTGATCTTCTTGATGCTGAAAACATCTTTTCAGTGTCTCATACCAGGCCTCCATTTATGTGTGAGAATTTACTAATAACCCAGTAGACAGTGCACTTTTTCTCTCACTAGACCTCCTTTTTGTGTGCTGTTTGTTCCCATTAGCAAGAACAAAGAGTTGATCTTTGTACTTGAAATGGTATGAGGTGTCCTGTGCAGCCACTCGTATTTCCTGCAGATTTTGATCTCTGTGCCTTAAGATTGCCTTTATCCTCTTTACTTCCAAACAGGTTATGTTTTCTGTATGATGGGATGTCTTGACCTAGACACTTTTGCTGAGCTACAAGACTGGAGATACCCATTTGAACTTTTTGTGTTTGAGTCCCCTCAGTTCATAGGACTGAGCTCTTTGGAGGTTGGGATGAGGTTGAAAATAAAGTGGGACAAAGAATAAGCTGGGAATATAACACAAGACCTATTTTTGCAATTAGTATCACTGTTACTATTGAGGGTTGAAGGTTTTGTGATCAACAAAAACTTGTTGCAATGCTGGGATCCCATGCAATACAGCTGAGGGTAAAAGGCAGACTGTCACCACCCACATGAAAAGTAAACATTGTTTGTTTACTGCATTTTCATAAAACGAGGTGTAAAACTAAGTTTTCATTTACAGGCAGATTGATTGGTCATGTACATTGAATATGCCACGTGCACGGGACAGAAATTTCAGCACAAGGCCCTGTAAGACGACACCTGTTTCTAGCTCTTTCACCTAAACTCTCTACCTCTGGAAAATACACTTTGGCAATATAACTTCTATTTTAACCTTGAGCAAAAACTGAGGTTATTGAATATTTCCTACTACTGCATTCCTCAGAATTAATGGGACTAGTGATTGGCAGAGTTTAATTCACAGTTTTGCATTCATATTTCAGTTGTGCAGTTCTGAAATTGTATTTTAATTCTATGCCATATCCATCAAGTAATCCTGTAGTAAACTGCAGGTGAATTTCTATTGAGGGCTATTTCCAGTGAATCTCACTAACCCAAATATTTATCCAGCAAGTTCCTCTTGAGTCCCACAGAAAAGTCTGTTTCTCTGTCCCTGGGAGAGAAAGTACAAGTCAGAAAATGCATTTGAGGCAAACAAAATTAATTCATCACAATCATTAAATGATTGGTTAAATAGACATATTTGACCATTTGTTCCTCATTTCCATTTTACTATCTCCATACTCATAAAAGTTGTCAATAGAGTCATCTAACCTTCCTTGTTACGTTGACAAAAATGGTGATTCTGAGGCTTCTTTTGGGTCCACACTTGAATTTTACTTCAAATGGCAAATTTACTTCATAATTAGAAGCACTTCAAAATTCCCTTACCTTTATGATTTAAAACTAGGTTCTGCATCCCCTATCGACATGGATGCTAATTAGAAGAACTTTTAACCTCCCAATTACACAGAATCAAAGTTTACAGGCTTGCTGGAGGAAACATGCCCATGTGAGAAGACACTGATTAACATAATCTCTCTGTCAAGCATTTTTAATCTTTTATTCATTATTTGCAGGACTCTGGTAAATCAGACCTTAGATTTTTCACTTTGCTTTTCAGGGGAAAAAGCAGACTTATTCTCTGCATTTCTCACTGAGATTGAGAACAGTACTGATTTTTTCTCACTTGAGTCGTGACATCCTTTGAGGATTAAAAAATTAATGAAATTCTGGTTGCTGGCGTTTATACATGCCTACAAGTGAGCCTCATCACAAGTATTTTTCACAGATTTAAGGTAACATTCATGACTTCTTAGACCCCAGCTATGGAGAAGGAAGGGACTCATCCTTGTGTTCTGCCCATTCTTTACCTTTCCTTCTTTACTTCTGTGCTGGAAAAACTGTTGGCTGTTGTTTCTCTGTAGGTCACCCCCTGCTCATTTTTTGTTATTTGCACTTACTTGTCTCTTCCTATTCTTCATCCAGACCTGCTGCTGTAACGCTTCTCAGGCAACATGAAATTGTGAAAAATGAATTTGTGCTGTTTCACACCTTTCAGCACAGTTTTTAAACAAGAGAAAATCAAAACAAAAGCTCTTTTTCAAGTGAAAAAGAACCAAGTAAACTAATTACATTTTATTCTTATCTTTTTATTGTTCACGCAGGTTCTTTCTTCTCTCTTTAGCTCTCTCTCCTGAATTTCTCCTTTCTATCTATAATAACTTATATTTAAAACTTAGGAAGACAAATTGCCCAAACTGTTGGGCTTGTTCATGGGAATGACTTTGCCAAAACAAACTATTTTTCAGCCTTTTCAGAATATAAATTATTCAAGCTGCATTTCAAGGCCTGGCCAAAATCCAGCAGGATGTTTATAAAAAAGTAGTCAGACAGATCCTCTCCTCTAAGTAAACTCCTGTAAAAGAGAAAAAGAGAAGTAAAAGAGACATTTGGGAAAAAAGGTACCTCCAGCAGTGTCTCTATCATCCTGCCTGAGATGATTTCCTTATGCCATCCCCTCCCCGGAGACTCATGAACAGAAGACCTTCTCTTTTCAGACCCTTGAAGGTGGAAATACTGAAGAATCCTCTCTTACCCCACGATGCTGTACTGGATTAATCATGGTACAGTGACAAACTGTGTCAGACATAAGCTCTTTGTCATAGTCCATTGCTATGTTGCAATATTTTCAACCTATTCTTAGGCTTCCTTGTGCTACTGATGCATTTTATTATAAACTCTTCTTTTTTTTTAAAATTTATATTGCGGTTCTGGCCTATATCATGGTGAGTGACATGTGGTTCCAGACTCTAACCTGTGAGTGTTTATAGTCTATGTATGAAAGAATTTATACTCCAAGTTAAATATTCCACTTGTAAATTCTGCCTCAGCATCCTTCAGGCACCACATCGACACACAACTGCTGCTCTCTAATTTCTTTGTACTACAACCTTTGGAACAGAGTAGAGAGATGTCACAAGCCACCGCTTCTTATAAACAAATAGCTGATCCTGTTGGATGGGATGAAACCTGTGCACTGTGCTGTCCTTTTTGCAGATATCTCCTCCAAAATTAAAATCACTTATAAATTGCACAACTTTGCCATCAAGGAAAAAAAAAAAAATCTAGAAATTTGGCTTTCCTGCTGCTTTCCTGAAGTCCTGAGTGACAGAGCCTTTCACGTCTGTCTTAAAGATGTCTCTGAGGCATCTGATGGTCCATGGGTTGTTTTGTTTCCTTTCACTCATGGCCTTGATCAATTATAGCAGCTATCCACATCCTTCTAAAGAGCTGATATGGACTCTAAGGATCTTCCTCCCGGCTCTAGCATGAAAACACCACTTTTAAAACATTTCAGGGATTCAGAGTTTTTAATTTAAAGTTTATCTTTCAAGTGATCTGCAGTGATCTGCATCCTCCTCAACACCTCTCAGGTTACAGAGAAGGTCTGAAACCACTAATCTTTGCCACAGAATAAAAAAATCTTCTCTCAGTCCTTCTGGGCATCTGTCATGTGTCTGAAATATAACAGTGACTAGAGAGATTCTGAGCACAGAAACTAAGCTGAAAAACCTCTTTATAGGAGGTCTCTTCCCCTTTGATCACATGGAGAAGTACCACAGTGCTTGTAAAGCAAATATTCAATTTGCATTGCCATCCACAATGCCAGTAATTAACTCACTGGCTAATTTGTTGTTAGCTGCAACTAATGGATTCATGATGAAACTTGTGTTTGTTTAATAATGAGCTGGTCTTTGATACACTTTCCTCTTGCACAGAATCAGAATAATTTTACACAAATATAAATATATAAATTCCTTATAAATTCCTTAAAGGGCAAAAATGAAATACTGCAGGCAGAGATTTTCTCACCTTTCATAAGATTTGATATGTTTCTACTGGAGCTCAATTTTCAAGTTATACCTACTATTGGATGCTATGGATCCTCTTTTCCTATTCCAGTAGAAAGTTCTGAATGGCTTTGAAATGCAGAAAGCAATGAAAGGCAATTCAGTTGCCATGAACAACCCAGAATTTGTCCCCTCTTGTTAAACAGCAAAAGTGGGTGGCAATATGAATTTTAGAGGTCAGTAATACTCAGGGTCAGGAAGGGGCAAGACCTCCTAAATTTACAGGAGGAGGTTCTTGATCCCACTTTTCCCAGTATGACATTTACTGGAGCATTTATTTCCTCCTCTTTCCTATGCACTATGTACCCCTAAGATAATTTTACAATCAGCCACATAATTTGAGCTGTATCAGCAACCTCCCCTCTGCCTGAGGTGAGAAGGAATCCAAGGGAGGGCTGCGTGGGTTCAACCAAAAATATTCCCAATGGTGTATGGATCCAGTGGTCCAGATGTGCTCAGAAAACAAAAGGACTTGTGCCAGAGTCTCACATCCCATAGCAAGTGCCAGTCATGAGATGTTTTCTCTTTAAATGGCACTTGTGCCTTACAAATTAATTAACAGAGGAATTTGCTTGCACTTCAGTTGTTCTGTTCTTTACGTAAGTGACCTTAGAGGGTTGCATAACCCAGCACAACACTGTGATTCACTGCAATGCTCTACCATATTTAGTCTTATTAGCAGCTATTTGAGAAATGCTGCTGCTCACTCTGGAGAGACATCATTTATAGTGCTATATAAAGGTCTCTATATTTTTCCCTCATGAAAAGGATTGCTGCAGCATTCTTATCTGTAATGCAATCCAGAATAGGAAAGACTCATTGATTTTTGAGGAGGCGTTTTCAATATGGTGACCTGTTCCATACTTTCATTTCAAGTGTAATTATAGAGTGAAATACTAGGATGGGAAGTGCATGTTGTAGAGGAAGAAATCAAATGCACATTTTTTCTTGACATTTACTGAGAAAGAAACCTTGCCTGTTTTCTAAATGTTAATGAACAGCACACACAAGAAGAACCAGGGCATTTCTTCACAGAGTTAAATACCTACCATGCTTACACCAATTGCAATGACAGTATTCTGAAAAATAGGGTGAGGGTTGAATTTTTGCTTCTAATGTTAGCTCTTTTACTGGAAAGGAGCAACCAGTAGGGAGAGCTGCACTGCATGAGCATTTTAACATCAAAGTCAAGGAATAAATCTTGTCGTTTTGTCCTCCTGCACTGTGACTGTCATTTTCTGGATTTTAACAGAGCTAGTCCTAGTCTTGTTGGTGCAAGTGGAAAAGACAGCTTGATGCTAGTGTTAGTCTGTTTACCAGAAAACCCATAATTTTTACTGCTTTAACAAGTGCATTTTATAATTCCTTCTGTCTCCCAAAACTTGAGACAATTAATCAGATTTGACATGCTGCCAATTTTAACAGGAAGTTATTTTTCTTGGAAAGAAGAAACCTTTGATTCTGGTTAATCTTGATTTTTTATTTATGGGGAATGTCCATTTCCTGCCCCATCAGAGCAAATCTCAACCAGGCTCTACAGACTTTATCAGAAGCAACATAATTGCAAGCTGTGAGACATTAGGAAAACCCTGAGAAGTGAAGAGCAAATTTCATATAAGAAACCTTCTACCGAAAGTAATATTTAAGGGAATTCCCAGGGAAAAGCCATATTTCAATGGCTTTGGATATTTCAGTCTTTGTACTTTTTTCCTTCTCCTGGAGAAAATGAAAAAAGGAAGTGCCTATATTTCATATGTATCTATATTGGATTATTTTAAAATCAGCATTTTTATTCTTTATGATCAAGTTATGCCTTTTGTTCTGCTATATATGATGCACATAAAACCTAAAAAGCCACAGGAATTGCCTGGTAGTTTTATGAAACTTTTAAAATGCAGTATTTATATTTCACAATTTTTTTTTTTTTATTATTTCCAGATTCACTGTTATTTTTCTGAGACTTGTGGAAGGAAGAGAAAGATGCTAAGAGAAAGGGATTATTTTTTTTTTAATGGAGTAGAGGACAAAAAGAGGTGGATCAATTCCTAGCCATTTAAACTCACATTCATGTGCAGTAAAAGATTATGGCAATTCTAAAGACCCCAACAGTACTGTCAGTACCATGAAGACCAATGATTCCACTGTGTGATATGATAGAGACATGTCAAATACTGCTGGAGGACACACATAAAATGTATCTTGTTTTTTTTTAGCCCCTCCATCTTCAGGGGGAATATATTTCTCAAAAAGAGATATTCTCAAACCAGCAGGACAACGGGGTTGTCACTGTCCTGATCACAGCTTTACAGCCACCTCCACCACAGCTATCACTCAGGAGATGTTGTCATGTGTTTCCACCCATCAGACAAGTACCAGATCTCATCTTCAGAGCTTCACGAGCTTCCTGCAGTTAGAAGATGACAGTGTGATAGCAGGTCTCGATGAGTCAGCCCGGGGGCTATGGAGATGACAGATAGGATGGAACAGAGCTCAATCACGACCTTTCAGATCAGAGTCCTGTGAAGCAACTTGCATTTGTTGTAACAGCTGCCATCTGTGAGCATGTTGATTCTGCTCACAGTCCAACACTCCTCTTCATCACAGCTTCCTTGTGCTGTCTGTCTGAAGTGGAGACAGGAACACCATGGGATCGAGCAAATGGGACCGGACATGAGGAAGTACTTTATTACTAGGAAGGTATCACAGAGCTGGAACACATCCCTGAAGCAGTTGTACGAACTCCACCCTTGGAGGTTTTTGAGATTTGTCTGGATGAAGCCAGAAGTGCTAATTCTGAATTGGTGCACATCCTTTTTTGAGTGGAAGGCAGAGCTATATGAACTCCTGAGGCCATTTTAAAGTGTTTCTGAAAGGTACCTTAGGTGTCCTGTAGGAAGCCAACACTTCTTTTCACACTAATTTATAATGGAATTGAACCTACTCCAAGAACTGATTGCATGTTGTCCACCCAAATCTCACAACTCTGGGCTAATGTTTTCAGGTAAAGAACAGGGATCACATCAGACTGCTCTGTGATTTCGGTGATGAACATTTCCTTGCCCAGTGCAGCACTTCAGTGAGGATTTACAACTGCTTTCTTCTTGCTGCAGGTCTGCTTGTTTGGCAAAAACTTCTGTTAAATGTCACTGTTTAATTCAGTCCCCTTTCCACTGTCCCTTAGACCTGCTATCAGACAGAGCAATCTATAAAGAGAATGGAAAAGAAAATGACTATGGGCTAGTAAAGAAAAGGTAACTACAACAGCAAGTTGTAACCATACACATTTAAACTGAGCTGAAAGAGTAGTTACCAGTGTCTTTTTGTCACACTGAAAAGGATGGAGCCCTGCAGAAACCTGCTGGGACGTCACTGATTATGTATTTTTTGTGGACTGTTAATGAACAGAAAGTACATATAAATTTGCAGATAACATGAAGGAGAAAAGTGAGTAAGCACTCTGGAGGACAGGTTCAAAATTAAAATTACTCTGGATAAACTGAAAAAAAAGAAGCATGAAATCTGAAGGTTATAATTTTGCAAAGAGAGGAGCAAAGTGGTCCACTAAGGAAGACATTAAATGAGAGTCCAAAATGGGAAATAATGTAGCAGGGAGAAGTACTACAGAGCATAATGGGTAACTAAGAAAATAAGAATCAGCTATGTGAACCTGCAGGGTAGAAAAGACAACTCTATATCTCTATTAACAGGGGAGTTACACGTAAGACACAGGAAGTAATTATTCTGCTCTATTTGTAATGGAGGAAGCCACAGTTGGGTCCAGTGGGTCCAGTTGTGATCCCTGCACACTGAAGAAATATGAAATTATTGAAGCCTACAAGAGGGATAAGAGACTTAGAAAATATGATTTAGGAACAAAGAAATGGGTTTGTTGTAGGAATTTTTCATTATGTAAAGGATTGATGTAGGGATGGTGATGATTCACTTTACTGTTTGCAATGGTTACACCAAACAGCTACTGAAAAAGATTTAAGATCTGATTCCTTCCCAGCACAGATGGATGGACTGCATGATATCTTTGATGCCCCCCCTCTACTCTTCCAGGACACGATGAGCCAGACACAACTGCATTATGTTCTAAGGAGTTATCTTGCTAATCCTCTCTGAAATCCCTTAGCCAGTTTTGTGGATAATTGTGTGAGAGCAGTGTGAATGAAGCAATTAAAACTGAGGACCAGAGGGCAAAGAAATAGTGCCAGAAATTCCTGCTCAGATCAGTTCTACTGGCTCTATTTAAATCCTTCTTCATCTGACACCTTGGACCAGTATCCTGTGTCCTCCCCAGGACCCATATGCATTTCTGGGAACTGTTTCATTCAGGCTGCCCAGCTCCCTTCCCCTCACACAAGCAGCACATCATGCCACACACGCTCTGCTATCCCTCCTGTGCAATTCTTTTGCAGAACCTGAAGTGGCTTAAGAAAAGGGGCATGTTCTCGACGAAAGGTTTTCACCTTGTTGAGTAAGACTTTATTGCTGGGTAGCCATGGGAACGTGACTTCCTTCAACTCCAAGTCTGTATAAATGTACATCTCATTGTTCTAGTTCATGCACAATGAGTTATGATTTGAGAGGTACCACAGAAGGTGAGAAACCACTGGAAAAAACTCTTTACAGAAAAGATGTAATCTTAATATTTGCACAAACCTCATCACTGTGTTTTTTCAGCAACTCAGAGATTTTATTATATATTTTATATTTTCAGTACTTGTCTTAAAATTTCCCCATCCCATGAGGAAGAAAAGCATTATATCTTTCTTCAGATTGGGATTTGGGTTGGAAAACTGAACAATGTCCATGACTCAGAAAATGATGGCAAGTCTCTCCAGCTGCAATGCTCTGCTAGCATGTCCTACCCTTCCAGGGCCTACTGGTGATGTACATCACTTCCACTGTGTTCTGTAATTCCCATGTTAAATTTCTCTCTTGACCTATTCTGTACAGTCTGCAAAACCAAAAACTGGTCTGTGAGAAAGCATCAGTGTCTAATGGCTGTCTCAGTGAAAAATAGAAAATAGCATCATCTATCACCAGGTGTTGGAATCCTATACCCCTTTATATCCATGCCTGTGATATAATTATGACTTGCTATTGCCCAAAATGGAACCCTTTTTGTCTGAATATTCCCCCTGCATGAATTTTTCTATGAGATTTCCTGAGTAAGTTGGACCTTCACTGGGGAAACCTGACTGATTCTAAGCCATGTGATGTGGAAAATTTTTGGAGCGTGACTTGTCTGTCATTGATTTTGAGGTCCTGCTCCTGGGAACAACTTGGTGAGTGCTGTATTGGTAACAGGCATGCATATGGCAAATAAATAATGACTGTATTTGCTGCTTACAAGCTACAGTTTCCTGGTAGCTTGTAATATTTAAATATATACTAGCTGTTACTATTAATTACTGTTACAGTTGGTGTATATATACATATACACATACTTACTTTTCTGGAACTAACTTTGAATAACTTTATATATCCATTTCTCTTATTAATAATAAGTATACTTGCTTTAATAATAATAATTTACAGCAATCTGTGATAAAGATATTTAGAAAATGAACCTCATATTTCCTTGGTTGTTATGAAATCATGCAAACCCAGTGTCACAACAACCCTTTAAGTCACAACTGTTGCCAAAAAGCAGGTCTAGAGAAATTACTATCAATACTAACAGGCTTATAATTTTGACCTTTCTTACTTTATTTTCGAACATGCATCAGAAAACCAGGAGTGACAGCAGTGAAATAAGCAAAGCATCATAAGAATACAGAGCACAGCCTGGCTACTGTTCCTACCAGTGGCTGTAACACTCCTGATGAGTGTGACCATTTGATGTGGTGTAGCCACTGCAGAACTGGTTCCCGAGGCAGGATTTGAGGGGAAAATAAGTAAAACAAACGTAAGTTGAGGGGTGGAAAGAGTTTTTCTGAAAAGGCAAGCAGTTCTGGGAAAAAGTAGCCAAATACTGTAGTTTCAAAACAGGCAGCAGCAGAGGAGAGAAAACTGAGGCAAATATGAGAGATGGGAGAAAGTAGAAATTAAGTAGCAACCAAAGGTACATGAGTGGGGAGAACAAGGAGCTTCAGACTAAAGCACCAAAAGTAGGTGTTTTGATGTTGTGATCATAGGAAGGAGGTGCACTACTGGTAGGGGGACTGGGAAAATGTCCTTCAGCCCTCCTCTTGTTCCCATCCTCATTCTAGCCCGCGAACACAGTGGAAAAGTCTAAACCTCTAGGTCAGTGACTCATTTCATTGCACACAGCAATGCTGCTCGTTTACGGGAAAGACCTGTCCTCTTGGATCTCCACATCTAGCTGAAGTGGAGATTTGCATCAACCTTACAGAACATGACACACAAAGAACTTGTGCATCTGGAGCTGATGTCAAATAGCTGATTTCATCACTGTTAGATACACACTGAAACGAGCTGTTCCATCAATGGGGAGCAGCTTTTCTTCCTGGCCACTTTGGATTATTTCCTTGTCTATGGTGACATATCTGCACATGCTGGAGCTCATTATACTGCGTGTGGGTCTTGATGTAGTTTCACAAATAGATTGTTGTGATTCAGCATTTGTGCCCACTTGTTCAGAAGCACTGTCTCACCATCAATGCAGAGTAAGGGCTTGCAAAAATAAAGGAAGTTGGTAAAACAGGCTTTGATTTCCAAGTTCTTCTGTCTGGATGAGAGGAGTCTAAGCACACCCAACTCTACTCGTTCGTGTGCTCTGGTCCCAACAGCACTATAGCCCTGTCTGCCAGGGAACATCCCAGCCTTTTCTCTTTTTCAGTGTGGTGTGGCTAGTCCCAGTGTATCAGTAAGGTGAACCACAGACTTCACAATCCATGACATGTCGAAGCCTACTCTTCTTGCCATCAGAAAGGTAGTGATACACTTTTCAATCACACAAATCTCCTTTCATCTATAAGTGCTCCTTTTAATTCCCACTGATTGCATGCATAACCTAAGCACTTCCTTGGGCTAGTCCACAGGCTAGTCCAGACAGAATGGTATCTCCCCATGCTTTAAATGAGTCCACCTGGAAGAACTCATAATAAGCAAAAATTCACTGAGTAGCATTCACGGAGAACCTTCTGCTGCTCTTTCTTCAAATTATGCCACCAAAACGAATGAGAAGTTAATCCAATTTCCCCTAGCTTTATCTGCCTTCACTTCATCCCTAAATAGTACTAAATCATCATTAGAAACTGCTTTAAGTATTACTTTTTCTGGAGGGAAAATGCAAAAATGCAATGTTGTCGCATTGTATTTGTGGGGGTAGGTGTGAATGATGTGTGTATGCCTGTCACAGGACAGCATTCCTGGCTCCTCCTCCAGGTCTTTAAGGTCCTGTCCACTCATCTTCATTCACCCACTATAGGACTTTATATTCACCCCAAACTCTGGAATGTTAATCCAAGTAAAAAGCTTCAGAGCTCTTTCCATCCACAATCATGTCTCCCCATACGCTCAGTGAGGTGTGGTTGTTGGGGCCCAAAGCAAAGTACAAAACCCCAAAGATCTGAACATTAACGATGTAACACCATCAACTCTCCAGCCTTGCACTGTCAGAGTTTCCAGCTCTGCAGCCCTGGAAAAAAATGGCTTAATAGGTCTCTTGGGCTTAGATTTGGGAGTAGGCAGCTATGTTTGGTATTGTCGCTATAGCTGTGGTTGTCAAAGCAGTCACAAAATGGTTGTTTCTAGAAGGCAAGAACCAGTGTTCTGAGGTAAGCCTTATGATATGAAATTGTCTGGTTAAATTTTTCTGTATGTACAGGGGAAGCTGATGGGGGCACTAGCAGAAAATTATTTTAAGGATCCCATATTGAAATGCAAGCAGCACATATATTTGCAAAAACCACAAGTGCATAACTTGATTTTGTGGACAAATTATGTAACTGTCTGCATTCTTGCCCAAACAGAGATTTCAATCATATACCTAAGCCCTGCTTTAAATTATTTGCATATGTATTTGTCTTTGCAGGCAGCCATACCACTGTGATAGGGAATATAAATGATGTTTTTAATTTTTATGGATTCCAGTTTTATTCAAATTGGACTTAGCTGCCTGCTCACATCTCGACAGATATAAATTTTGCTGGCAGGAATACATGTAGCTTAAAATTGTGTGATCTAAATTTGCCTTCCGCTTCTTTTTGCTCCTTGATTTGTAAAAAACAATGACAACTCACAGAGTGATCATTAGGCATATATCTACATTAGTTATTAGGGTCAGCTTTGAAGTTATCTACAAGGACTCTTAGGTACATAAGAAACCTTTTACCCACATTACAGCCATCTGCACAACATTCCTTATCAAAGTGGAGCTGTAATACAGCTTTGTCAAGGATGCCCTTTCACTCTTTCTGGGGAGGAGAGAACTGAGAGGGGGTGGAAAGGTGATTGATGCTGGTAATCTCCTTGTGCTTAATACTACCACAGGGAGGTGAGTTCAACAGAGCTGCCAGAGGATGGCAGGGGACACAAGGATGGCCTTCACTGTGTCCCTCAGTGCATGGACTGTATGAGACTGGTCCAGATGGGTGAGGATTACCATGAGCCCACCTACAGGCCTCTGAGCCTGATCCTATTCTAGCCCTAGGAAGGGAGAGGGGGGCTCCTTCCCAAAACAGAATAGGATGGCTGGTCAGGGGAGACTTCTGACTTTGTGAGCACAAGAGACAGAACCTTTTGTCCATGTCAGGACTTTCCCTTTCAGCCCTCGCAAAGGGTGAATGCCCAATAATAGGAGAAAATAAATGATGGCAGGGGAGTAGGGGGAAGATCCAATCCTTAATGTGATTCTTGTTTTTCCTTCCCCGGGAAGCTCAGGCAGCTCCTACAACTGGGATATGAGTCACTCCCATTTACACTGTCGTGTCTTTATCTAAGGATGCTTTGCATCACTACTGTTTAGTAGTGGAACCTTAATCTCTGTGTTAAACCCAAGCCCGTGGGTTTCTGGTTCATAAGCAAGATTTCTAAAAGCTGAAGAACTGACACTCATTAAGATGACTAGTCCCTAAAATAAGGTTGTGAAAACAGATGTACCACTCAGCTCTGGGTATATTAGATCAAGGAACTATTAACATTTATTTACTATTGCTGAATCCTTCTGAGAAAATTAGGTTATCACTTCATACAATTTAATTGATTACTTTGCTTCAACCTACACATGTCAGATTTCATTACATTCTCATATAGTTTACATCAGTGATTATTTGAAGGAGGAAAGTACCAAAGATAACAGAGAAAGAAAGAGTGTATGTCCAACCTGGCACACCTCAGTTCTGCTGTGACCCATAAATAGGCTGTTGATTTAAACTGAGCACTCAGCCAAGCTGAGCAGGACTTGGGCTACAGTCAAATCAAACACAAAACCAAATTGAAAACCTATTCACTGCCAGAGTAATAGTTACTTACCTCATTATTAGACCCAAATTCCTTGTATATGTCTCTCCAGGTAAAGTATATTTAAAACCACCTGTAAAATGATCGAAAGGATAATCAAATTGTCTACTTTTTAAAAAAAAAATCAAACAGCTCTTCTTGCACCTTGGAAGAAATAGGAACTAGGGATTTAAATAAAGAACCACAATGCTGAATCACACCAGTTTGAGACATGATCACAGAAATTAAACTGCAATTTGGCAAAAGATCTTCCCATATTTTTCTTTGCAACATTTTAATTACAAGTGTTTTACAAAGCCAGTAGTGCTTCTCTGAAGGTGGAGAAGCCAAGTGACATTGAGATGAGTGAGATTTGGGTAATTTCAATAGGTAATTCCTGGAGATGCCAAGGGAACCAGGGCCTCATTTTCTGAAGGTACAGGTAGGACACCTGCTTGTGGAGTGAGCAGAGACAAAGGCTGGGACCAGTGGTACTGCTTGGAGCTCCGACTCACCTGCTGTCTCTGGGACAGCTAGCAAATGTGCCTGGCCCTTGAGCAGGATATGCAGGCTGATGCATGAGAAATCCTCTGAGATTCCTTAAAGCCCCCCCGAAATTTTGCACAGGTTTCAGATAGGATCAGCTGCAAACCCTCAGCTATCAAGTGATGTGTGCCTTTTTGGCACCTCTGCACCTGCACCTCAACCTATGGAGTGGAAAGCCCCAGCTATGCACACAGACAAATGAGTGTGGCTGAGTTTCACAAAGACAAGCCTGTCCTGCACTGGGGGGCAGGGAACCAGACCCAGCACTCCAGATGTGTCTCACCAGTGCTCAGCAGAGGGGATAACATATGTAGTAAGTTGCAGAATCATCTTAAAAATCAAGTTAATCACAAAAATCTCCGCACTTCACAAAAATAGGAGACATTTTAATCAATATTGGAACCCCATATTTATAATTATACATGATTCAATTTATTTTTGCAACACTATATGTCTGGAATAAATACTTAGAGGTTATTTATTTCAGAATGAAATTTTATACTGAATACAACAATATTATTATTGTGAAACTGAAAGATCAATATTACATTGACTTCCTTTTTGCACAAACAGAAATTTAAATATAAATCGACCTAAAATTTAGTACAAAAGGTGGCCACTGGGAAAGGAAAGCAGGAAAAAAAGGAAGAAAAATTCTACATAATTTTATAAATGTTGCTAAATCTCTAAATTATATTGGTCTGAATCATGGTCAGTCAATATCAGAGCAGATGATGCCTGACAATTTCAATCCTGTTATGAACAGCATCTCCTAAAACATTCAGTCTTCTGTATTCTAAAAAATCTAGCACACAAGGATAGTTGCTCCTAAATCCTTAGTTATCATCTCACTTTGGGAACATATAATATTTTTGAGAAACACAGGGCAGAAATTAACAATGGAAGTTCATGGTCTTTCTGCACTATGAAACAAAGTAATTTTATTGAGTGTTTGTCTACAGTAAAGGACTATAATGATTCTGAAAGCAACACCATAAATAACAGAGAGGTGGTAAACTAGTGTCAAGGGGGTTTCATTTTAGCCAAAAGTAGATCAATTTACTTAGAACTTTAATATTGATCAAAAGACAAGATGAGACATCAGATTTCACTGGTTTTTAGCAGGTCAAAAGAGTAGAGTGTTCAAATTATTAGCTGGATAGAAGAGGTACAGTTTGTAACATTGCAAAGCACAGGAAAATAGATCCTGATCTTCACATTAGCACGGAATGTAGTTTTCCTGAGCCACTACGTGAGCAAGCAGCTCACATCTCCAGGGAATGCTGTCTGCCAATGCAGCTGACTCAGGCATGTTCCCAGTTAGCTTCCTGCTAGCAAGAGGTTAAAGAGATCCTGCTACCATTGTACGTCATTGCAGACCTCAAAACTGAAAGTAGAAAATTAACAGCTGATAATTTCATAGAGAGATTCCTGAGCAGTGCCTGGAAGCTCTCTAGGAGGCAGGCTCAGCTTACAGGTCATTCTGTCAATCACTTTTACCCTAAAATAAAGGAGCAACCAGACAAAATAACCATGTGGAATGGGCAAAATGGTGCTGATTTAATAAACTGCAATATCCCAGAAAGAAGCTACTAAATATATCTACAGAATCCTGTGAGATGGGAGATATTATAGTATGCTCTTAATATTGAAAATCCTTTCATACACACTTGTTCAGAAAAGGAACAACTATGTATGAAAGGAAGGTAAATGAAGGCTCCCTAAGACAAGCCTCTTCATTGTGGGAAATCCAGTGTCATTAACAAACCCTAAGCAAACAAAATGAGAAATTAGTAAACCTTCAATTAAGCACTATCAGATATAATTATGTGGAAGCAATACCATGCAAGATTAATTGTCAAACAGCTAAGAGAAACAATGGATAAAGAAGAATTATTTAATATAGAGTATCGTGAAATTACAGATGTTTCAGTCAACAATAACATGCTATGTATGAGATGTCAGATGCTTTGCTGTCGCTGGTAAGTGTTCTTTTTACTTTTGTATTCCATACCTGAGGATGCACAGTAATGCCAACAGACCACAGGGGGTCCCTAAAATGACCACAGACCAGTTTGCAAGAGGGTTGGTAGCCCCCACAAGAGAGGATGACACATCCCATTCTAGCTAGACTCTTTTTGCTTTTTAAAGCTGCTCTAATTCATCTCTGCAGTTTGCAGGAAACTGTCAAAATTCAACAGACAGAAAGCCCTCATGCTGCTTTCTCCCATCAAATTCCATTTAACTTTCTTTGAGATATAAACTGTTAAAAACCACAAGCTCCCCATTAAAGCTGGAAAACCTGAAGAAAAATTATTTCTGGCAAAGTGACAAAACAAATTAAAAAAGAGGGAGGGAAAAGGATTTACACATTGGTTTATTGCACTGCCAAGCAGCACCAGTGGGTTCTGGGAGACACCAGAGCACGGGATCCTGCCCGGGCCTGGGTGCTCTGGCCAAAGCTCTCCTTACACCTCCACATAGTCCCTGTGATGCCTAAAGCAGGCGACCTGAAACAGAGGCCAAGACAAATTAGGAGTCTAAAAAGCAGACAAATTTATTCAAGGCCTTCGAGGTACATTCAGGCAAGAAAAGTCCCCCTCGGGGACCTCACCCAAAAGACACCGGGTCATGAGCCCTTCACCTTCTATAAGTTCTGTCCCATTAGCATATTGGCCCCTAATTCTCCAATCACACCCTCAGGTGATGATAACCACCCCAGGCCCACTTCCCCCATAATACAGTTGTTTACATCCTTTTGGGTCCTAGGGCAACAAATATGTCCTTGAATCTATTCAGGGAGCTTTGTTTTGGCTAAAGGTGCTGCCAACAGAGGTTTTTAGCACTTTGTAAGAAGCACAGAACTACACCAAGTTACAGATACATGAAGAGTAAAAAAACAGAAATTATTAAGGCATCACCTTCATATCCTTGGCACATAAAGCAAAATCTACTCAGTCCATCCAGCAGGGTCAGGCCCATTTAAGCAGCCTGCAAAGCCATGGCGTTGAACACCAACCTGGTGTCTGGAATGACAGTCTCCTCTGGCCAACAGCTGGCACAGCAGCTGGAGCACTGGGCCAGCAAGGCTGAGTCCCCCATGACAACCTGCCCCTGAGAACCTTAACCTGAGAAGGTTAAGGTCAAGGTTACGAAGATTTCTTTCAAGTTTTTTCTTAAAAATACAAAAAAAAAAAAAGTTGAATTTATAACCACCTGAATAATCCTGGTTCTCTAATTAATTCTCCATTTCCATCATGATACAGTCTACTTTTATTCCTCTGTGCTATTTTTTCCCATGTTGTGAACCGATTCATCCCACATAGTGTAATGATATTCCTTGCAGAGGGGAAAGAATAGTGATAGCACATGCAGCCATGATATGATTTTTCCTTCATTTATTGTGGCCTTGTAATGCAATGCTGATCAGATATTTTCCTCCCCACTACAACATACAAGAAATACTGGTGAACTGTTAAGCATTTGATGATTTTTTTAAAATAATTTCTGAACAGTTTTTTCCTAACTCCCTGTTTGTGGTGTGTCACCAAGTTATTTTGTTTAATTTAATTTTGTCTACAAAGTTCTTTACAGTCAGAAAAACTATTGTGCCATTTAATCAATGCCCCCCCTTTATTATTATTATTATATTTTTCTCACTGCTAACATACTTCAAAATGTTGCAGTTACCTTAACTGATGAGCAAACAGAATTTTTATTGAGATTACTCCCCTTTTTGAGATTTCACTGATGGAAATCTTTATCTGACAAAAATAATTCATTTTCAAAAAATATAAAATTCATATTTCTGTCTTATAATTCCATGCATTTGTTTCCATGTCTTTTTAAAGCACCTTCACCAGGTTCACTGCAGATAATATTCAAAACTTGGCAGACAGTAAAGTTTTCAGTTAATCACCACATACACAAGTTAAAAGCTTTAATTTCAATTTAAAGCTTTTAATTTAGCTCTTCAAATATTTTCTTCCAAGTACCAGGCATTTTGACAGTGATGCTGCAGGCGCTCAGACACTGCTAAATTCTAACGAACAATTAATCTGAGCTGTATAATTTAGCTTCAGAGCATACAAAAATCTGAATTCACCTACAATGGGGTACCACTGCAACCTGCTACAACTGTCAAAAATGTAAAGGCAGCTGGAAGATTATTACAGGCAATTTTAAGATAGCTAGTGAACCCTGATTTTAAGAGATTTTTTTAACCTTTTCTTTTCTTGTATCAGAGAAAGGAAGATTGAATCAATCATTAATGAAACCTGGGCAGAAAAACAGAGAGTCATATAACTACTGAATAAGCAGGCGTTTCAGAACAGAATTCAGCATTATAAAATGTAGCTTTTAAATTAAAATTTTTAAAAAACGTTGTGGAATCCCCCTCACTAGCAGTATTCAAGAACTGTTTGTATGCAATCCTGTGTCATGTCCTCTAGGATGAGCAGGGAGGTTGGCCAGATGATCCATTGTGGTCCCTGTCCACCTGACCCATTCTGTGATTCTGTGAACACAAGCACAGGACCTCCAAAAAGGAAATCTGTATTGATCTAATGTAGCTCTGAAATGCACGCTTGAAATTAAGAAATCACAGACAAGGCTCCAAGTTTGAGAGCCTTTAGAACATTGTATGGCATTTACATGCAAAACATCCTTTCACTTACAGCTCAGGCCTACTCCACACAAGTGAGAAACTCCTAAAAAGACTAATGAAGAGCAACAGCTGCCCTACATGGACTTCAGATATTTTATTGCAAAGGTTTAGTACATGGTGTGTGCATGGTAGAGCTTTGAACCCAGGAATAAGCTCTTTGGCTTGTGGAAGTGAAAAATTCCTTGGCAGATGTCTTACGAGAAACTGGGTATTTTTATCCAATTTCTTCAGCTTATGAGGACAGGACTCCAGCCCCATCAAGCTCAGTACACTGAGTGTCAGCCTGTCCTTGGTGGATGAGGAAGCTGGAACCAGGAGAAGTGTTGGGCTCCCTTCACCTTCAACTTCCAGGCAAAGCATTTCAGAGAGAACTGGGGTGGAAGATGACAGGAAGAAGAAAAAAATTTGAAAATTGCTGCACAATTTTGCTGTCAAATCAAGAAACCCATTAAAAAGTTGGGAAGAGTTAAGGGAATTATTACTCTATGGGGACTTTGTACAACTGGAGTGGAACTGTCTGTTCCTGAAGGTGGGTCTCATTCCTCCAAGCTACACAGATGTCTGAGGGGAGCACCTTTGGACAGGATCTCAAACATCAGCTTACACCTACAGAGCACACTTAAAACCAAAGGATGCAGCACTTCCTTTTAAACTGTTTACAAAACTATTCCACCTGCCATAGCAATGCAAAAAGCAAAGAACTACAGCTGAATTTATATCACACATGCAACTTTTCATATTGAAGATACCTTCGCACAACTGCAGAGCAAAATGTCTATCAAAAGCAGAGTTAACTATTGGCTGTATCACAAGAAGTGTTCATTATTACTGATTATATCCAAGCAGGAATCTGCATATTGTTGATTTAGAAGTAGTTGATGGCACTGCTTTGTCATGTGGCTGATGACACAGTAGAGATCATGATAACAGCATTTTATCAATTAATCAAGATATAGTCCTTAAGATTAATCAGAGGAACAAACATTCCTGGAATGAGTACAGAAGTGACTTTGTACGGTTCAGCAGAGGAAACAGTAGCTCCCATAAGAGTTACTGTACTTTACAGAGACACATTTTCTTAATTGTTTGTAAGCATGTAAATGATCATAATTCCTAACATGAGGCAAAAGAAAACTTTGGAACATTTAGCCAAAGGAAAGAAAACAGCCACCACAGCTCTCTACCATATATTGTATACAATTGTTTTTAATCAGGTCACTCTAATTTGTCAACAAAATGAATAATACTATTCCAAGTTTTCCATATAATGTTTTACCTTCATAAGGCAACAACTTCAGGCATCCTTCACAAAATATTAACTTGCTGTTCAATTGAGAAAGACTTTAAAGCCAATATAGAAAATGACAAACCTTTTTCTATGGCCACTGATGATGCAGACCATGGGTATACAAAAATGTTTATGGTAAACTGTTTGTTACTACTCAGTCAACATGGGAATATTCCATGATGTTCAAGACACAAACAGAACTGTAAGAAATGCTTGTAAATGTGAAGTGTTTATTGCAGTCAACTAGCTTGACTTTGGTCATACATCATCTGTGACAATATTATGACTGCTCTGCTCATGATGACTTTGGGATACACCTTTCTGCCCACAGATAAATGGAGAAGGATAATGAAAGGCTTCTTGCCAATTGCCTTCATCTGTAAAATACAGCAATGCATTCAATGTTGTCTATTTAGACCTCAGCAAAGCCTTTGACACTGTTTCCCACAGCATACTCCTGGAAAAGCTGGCAGCTCACGGCCTGGACAGGAGCACTCTTTGCTGGGTTAAGAACTGGCTGGATGGACGGGCCCAGAGAGTGGTGGTGAACGGTGCTGTTTCCAGCTGGCGGTCAGTTACTAGTGGTGTCCCTCAGGGATCTGTGCTGGGACCAGTTCTGTTTAATATTTTTATTGATGACATGGATGAAGGTATTGAATCTATCATTAGTAAGTTTGCAGACGACACTAAGCTGGGAGCGTGTGTTGATCTGTCGGAAGGTAGGAGGGCTCTGCAGAGAGACCTGGAACGGTTGGATGGATGGGCAGAGTCCAATAAGTTGAAGTTCAATACGTCCAAGTGCCGAGTCCTGCATTTTGGCCACAATAACCCTCTGCAACGCAATAGGCTGGGGACAGAGTGGCTGGACAGTGCCCAGGCAGAAAGGGACCTGGGAGTGCTGGTCGACAGCCGGCTCAACATGAGCCAGCAGTGTGCCCAGGTGGCCAAAAAGGCCAATGGCATCCTGGCCTGTATCAGAAATAGTGTGGCCAGCAGGTCCAGGGAAGTCATTCTTCCCCTATACTCGGCATTGGTGAGGCCGCACCTTGAGTACTGTGTCCAGTTCTGGGCCCCTCAGTTTAGGAAGGATGTGGAGGCACTTGAACGTGTCCAAGGGAGGGCAACAAGGCTGGTGAGGGGCTTGGAACACAAGCCCTATGAGGAACGTCTGAGGGAACTGGGGTTGTTTAGCCTGGAGAAAAGGAGACGCAGAGGCGACCTTATCGCTCTCTACAACTTCTTGAAAGGTGGTTGTAGTGAGGTGGGGGTTGGTCTCTTTATCCAGGCATCAACTGGCAGAACAAGAGGACACAGTCTTAAGTTGCGCCAAGGAAAATATAAGTTGGATATTAGAAAAAAGTTTTTTACAGAAAGAGTGATAAAATATTGGAATGGTCTGCCCGGGGAGGTGGTGGAATCACCATCCCTGGATGTGTTTAAAAGAAGATTGGATGTGGCACTCAGTGCCATGGTTTAGTTTAGTTGAGGGTTGAGACATGGGTTGGACTCGATGATCTTGAAGGTCTCTTCCAACCTGGTGATTCTGTGATTCTGTGAAAATATAAATAAACAAACTTGTAGACTGTATAGCAGTAATTTTGACCTTTTTTTCTGGAATTCTATGTTTCAAAACTACTGAAGATCCTAAATTGGGTCAGTGAAGCAGTGAGGTAGGGTAGCCTGTACCATGGCTCTTTCCATGTCTTGTGATTGACAAAATATTTAAAAGATTTTCTGTTATGAGAAGTTCCTACATAATGGTGGGGATTTCTGCCTTGAAACTTTTAAGTTATTTAAAAATTATACATTTTGGGAAGAAGCAGACATATTTTTGGTGGCTTTTATTTCTCTCAAAAATGGAATACTTCTTTCAACCCATCCAAAATTAGAATACTCCATATGTGCTGAAGTTTATAAACTCACTGAGAAGTAAAATATAATAAAGGTATCATCGAGTTTGTTGGTCAAGAATGCCATTCCTATTTAAAAGCACAACATGACAAAGCAAATAAAAGTGGAAGTGAAACATTATTTAGAGACATAAAATCCATATAAATTTCTGTTTGAACTGATGAATAACAGTATATTATCTTAATCTATTCACTTCCTTAAAAAAATGCAATTACTTTTTAAGGAAATCATAAGGATTCCTGAAAGGTTGAAACCTGACAAAAAGCTAGAACATAAAAAATATGTATGTAAAAAAAATTTGTGCACTGAACAATTCAGTAAGAGATTTATACATATTTCAAGAATTTTATATTAGGAAATAGGTAATATTCTACCTTAAAAACTTATTGTTTCAATTTATTAACACATATGGCTCAAGAACCAGTTTATTAGGTCCAGCTTAAACTATACCTAGACTAGCTCTTCCAGTTTTGAGGGGATTGTCTCAGTGAGCTCGTTTCTTTCTAGTTCTTAGATATCCATTTCATAAAGCTGTCTATTCTACTCTGTTCTTTGTTTTTATCATCAGTCAACCTTTCACTAAGATATTTTCTCAATCAGAAACATTGTGTGTAGAGTCAACAACTTTTTAAAGAAATCCTATTTGTTTACTTCTTTCTGTAATATATCTAGCTATGTTAGATTTTCATTGCGTATGGGGAAAAAGAGGAACTTTCGTGTTGACAGATTCCATACAATGTACTGACAGTTAATGGAGGGTGAAACATGCAGGCATAAAAGCAAACTAAACAAAAATGGCTCTCGATATGTCTGTTTATTTTGATAGCACATGGTTTGAGAAAATGCACATTTACTCCAAATAGCTGTGCAAAAAATCATCTGTCTTTGAGCAACAATCTTTTAATCCTTGTTTACAGGTATCGAGCTTTACATTTGCCAGTAACATTATGGTATAGTTACTGTTGACACTGTAATGGACACACAGCTGCTGCAAGCAGAGAATAAAGGAGTGGCATTTGTTGTAGAAAATAGGATAAAACCACGAAATAGGATAATTTTAGTTTTTTCCACTCCCCCTGCCCATCTTTCCTTTCACACCTTAGCACACTTCTTGTATATAAACATAAAGACAAATATATGTATTTCTTTGAAATAAAAATAAGTAAATGAAAGAACCTGAACTTGGACTTCAAATTTTAGTTCCTCCAAAGGTGTTAGCAAACTCCACTCATGTAAAAGCTCCATCTCTGGCTACTCGGGACAGAGCCCAGTGCAGTGTGTCAGGTGTGGTCAAATTGTTCTGCCTATCTCTCTGCAGATGCCACAGGATTCTAAAAAAAGTGGCAAGAAGAGCAAGTAGTACCTTGTAGTCATCCTTTATGAGACTTAACTAATGGCAGGCTCATGCCAATAGATTTTCCATCACACCTTTTACACAGCAGAACAGCTCTGGTACTACTCCTCTTCTTTCAGCTGGGCTTTACTTTTTGAGAGCCCTGACAGGGACATTGTCCTCCTTGACAGAGCAAGATCCCCAGGGAGAACTCGATTACATGCATGGAGGGAAGTCATAAAGAACTGATATTTCAAAGCTCTCTATGTAAGGAGTGAGGGATTGTCTATTCGCAGTTGTATGCCTTTTTTTTTCTCCCTGCAGAAAAAGAAAATGCAAAACACATTCCCAAAATCTGACAGTAACCACAGCTTGAATTTACTCAGGTTTTCAGAGAGGCAGGTAGCAGATCTGTGACTTCACTTCAAGCTAAGTACCCGCTGCTCCCTGGACAACAGAGTGGTCAGGTGATATTAGAAAGGAGTACTTATCACTGCTTAGTTTTGTACAATTTTGTTTGTTCCCAGTAAGTTTCTCCATTAGAATTGTACCATCTCTGCCTTCACTACCAACTGATTACTTGCTCTCTGGGTTTGTCCTTTCAACAACCACTGTGGCAGCAAAGCACAGAAAAAAGGGTGAGGGACAAGAAGAAGAGCAGCTTAGGTGAGAGAAGAGTTTCTTTCTAAAAGGAAAAGTTGAAAGTGAGAAAATAGTAATTGTAGGATGGTGTTCAGTCAGTGGAGTGTAGTTTTAAGTGCAAATTAAAGCTCAGAGGAAAGTGTAATGCTGAAAGTGGGCCTGATGCCAATTAAATAGAAATGCAGCCTGAAACTCTCTGCAGAAGAAACAACGGCTCCACAGCTCTGTCACTAAAGTCTGTTTCCTTCACCAGGAGATGCCTTTCCCATTAAAAAAGCCACATTGCCTTGTTCTCATCTCAAAATAACTCAAAAATTTCTTCCTTTGGTTATGACTGTTCAGTTCCTTGTCATGGCAGGAAACCGAGTTAAACTGATGAGTTGCTGTGACTTTCTGGAGTCAATTTGAGGCTCATGCAAGCTCATCAGGGAGAAATATGTAGAGCTCCATGGGGTATTGGTGTCGATTCTGTGTGCAATATCCCCTCTTCTCCACACTTATCCCAAAATAGGGCCAGAAACAAGCCAAGAAAACTGCCAGTACCTACTACTATTGACCTTATGACTTTGATTTCTCAAGTAATTTACAGATGATTGAAATGTTGTTAACAGCTCCAAAATCCAGCCTCCAAAATTATCACTGCCACTTTTGACCATATGTGCCCTAAATATAACATGTTTTCTTCTATGAAAACTATGATTGGGGACTCAGTGAGACCTATATTTTTTTAAATTACTCCACAATTATTTCCCTCTGTTAGTTAATTTGCAGTTTTTACTGTTTCCTGTGGCATGAATCTCCATTCCCTGTCTAGGGATGTCATTATAGTTTTGCCTTTTAAGACCTGACTGGAGATTGCACCAGGATATAGAGCCAGGTAGATCCAGGGAGCAGCTTGTAAACAGTGGTACCTTGTTGGTACCACTGTCACTGTCTCTGTTAACAAAGGAAGGACATCACAGAAAAAAAAAATCAGGAGGTTATAGTAGGTTAGAAAGTGACTATGAGTGAAGGACATGCTGCTGCAAGAAACTTCAATCCAATTGTGTGATGTACAAACAGAAGCTTCTTAAGTGGCAAAGGGTGAAATCTTTCTGTCCCACACAGCACTGTTGGGAACCTGTCTGGAGCACAAATTCGTAAAAATATAAAGAAAATCACAGAAGAGAGTAGCACTGGTTTTGAGAGCTTTAAAAAACAGACTGATGAGAAATGATTTTCAGGAATTTTGTTGCTTCTGTCTAAAATAGAGTGACTTAAAGAAAAAGAGGAACAGAGGTCAAATGTTTTCCACATCTTCCAAAATAAATAGTTTTCATAAAGGACTGCAATCAATGTTTTCATTTTGCACCAGGCATGGAATGGAAGGTTCTTTGCTACAGAAGATAAATAATCCAAGTATAAGAGGGAAACACCTTCCAAAGGTAGTGATATGGTGAAACAGAAATACTGGGAACATATGGCACTTTCAAAGCAGTGCCAAGACATGCACTTAAACTTCCCCAGAGGAGGGAGATGGCTAAAAAGACCCTTACAGGATTAATATTTTCTGTAGTTCACATACTCATATATGTGCATAACATAAATTCTACACACTCAACTTTCCAAGTATCCCACCAAGCTGCCCCCACATCCAATAGAAAAATGTTACTGTCATCACCAGAATCTATTAGAGAGATTTTGTTCATCAAATATCTGTTGGTATTAGCTGCCAAGTAGACAGCTGTCCTGGTAATGAAGTCCTCCCTTTCATGGTTCCTCTTTTGCTGGTAATGTTTTGTGCTAGTCTAGCACAAATAGTATATAATAGATCACTGTTCTCCCCCCACTTCTGCTTATAGCAATTTGCTGTCTTCACAGAATTCAAGCACCTTTTGTTTTATGTTAAACTGTATATAATATAAATATCTCTATAAACCATATGTTAAGCTGACTTTTACAATGGAACAGCTGCCTTGGATTTGGTGGGATGGTTAAAAGAGCTCTCAAGAGCACTTCCTCTAAAATCACTGGAGCAGGTTTGTATTCCTCTGACAGAGCCCCCAGTGAATGTTCAGCAAGCAGATACCTACTCATGATGTGATATGAATCAGGTGTTAAGAGGAAAACAGGATGGACATTTGAATGGGGAGGTGTTGTTTCAGTGTCTGAGACTTCACTGAAAAGAAATTATTTTTAAACAGGAGGTGTTGATTGCTGCTTCAGTCTCAGCCTAGATTTTAACAAAATTGTGTCACATGCACAGTATTTTCCTGCCTTAGCCTTCTGACTGAAAATAAGATGAATTGAAAAAATAATGTGAAATGTACTCCTAATGATTCATCCTGTAAAACTGTGGTATGTGAGCTCAGCTGAGATCTATAGTCATCATCTTAAACCCGTTATCACCTATAGTGTTCACATACAAATTATATTCCTTCCAATCTCATAAATCATAATTAGCTTTAACTCTGATGCCTTAGAGTCTCTGATTAAGGAGATCATAGTATCTCACTTTGCTGCAGCATCCCTCAAGAAGCAAACTAGAGCATTTGAAGGATAGTCTGATATAAAGTTAATAACCTACATCATTATGTTCAGTCCTGATATCTTTAATTAAGAAAATTCCAGTTGTCCCATTTGGAAGTTCCTAAGAAATAATAGGACAGATAAAAATAAAACATTTACAAAATGAAAGCAACCATTTAGCAATGCAGTTCTGATGACTACCTTTAAGAAAAACTCATATCACAAATGTATGTTCTACTGGTGTAGTTCACCATAGAGAAATCTGGGAGCTGGCATCTGAACCATGCACTTACTGGTTTGTAACTGGAAGAGTGCTGAACGGCTTAGTGCATTGCTGGTATGAAATCTTGCCTGCAGCTTGGGGAACCCACTTTGCCTTGGGTTATTGTTTGGTCTTTCTTTATCTAATACTGCCTTTAAAGATACAAAAGCCAGTTGCTTCTCACATTTTGCAATTCTTGCCATCAAAGATAATGATCTGCCATGCTCTGGGCTTTCTTCCCTTGTGTTCTAGGCTTGTCCTCTTTAACCCCAGCCTTTATGGCATGGCTGCCAATTTGCTTTGTCTTTCCTGCTGGCAAACCCTTGTTTTTCCACCTATGCAGACTTACTCTGCTCCTCAGGCTTTTGAGTGCTACCTTGGAAATTCAATTTGAATTTCCCTGGGTTAAACTCAGGGAAATAAGTTTCACTTCACTCATTGACTGTATATCCCCAAATATCTTTTGCAGCATTACAATGCTCTATCTTCTCAGGTCCAAGAAGGTCCTTAGACCTATCTTGTGTCAACAACAACAACAACATCCATTTTCACTACTGTAACTTAAAGCTAGACTGCTTGCCACATCTGTCTATACTGAGGCAAACCCTCCAGACTGATTTAGTGTTCTTGCAGACTTGTACAGTGCCATATCCACAAATAATGATATGCAACATGTTGAGCTGGTTTTAAAAGTATCCTTTCCATAGGAAGTGTTGACCAAAAATTTAAGAACCAATATAGTTTGTCTTATATAAAGCAAAACCTATGATGTGTGGATTTTTTGCCATTACCTTCCTCACTTGTTTGTTTTTCTTCAGTCCCTCTCTCCTTCTTTCTGCTGGAAAGAAGTAGGAAAAAGAGTGAATAGGAAGCAGTGGACTGAATGGAGCAATTTCTCAAATTTTCCTCCTTCTGAAGAGCCTCATTCTCTATTTTCTTCCTCTCCCTTCCTCTATTACAAGCACACTTCTAAAATAGAAAGGAAGAAAGTAAAGTAAGTTCTGAAACTTTTCTTTCTAATCTACCCTCTCCCTTACCACGAGGAAGGGAAATAAACCAATGAGATTCACATAAGAAAAGAAGAGATTTTTCATATTTTCAATACAATCTACTTCAAAATATTCCCAAATTAAATCAGTTTATTCAATTCTGATCATGGATTCCTGTAAGGTGAAAAGATACAGTGGTTTTCTCTTAAGTAAAGTGAGCAACTTGAGATGTTATGTTATGCTTGAAGTTTTCCTTTGATATTGGTTAAAGATCTTCCCCTTGCAAAGGTGACAGAGAAGCAGCAGCTGTGGACAGTTTAGTTAAAGCTGAATCTGCAGTAATGCCTTCTGCAGAAATCCCCCTGCCTTACATATTCATGGAGTTTTTACCCTCTGCCTGTCTCTCTTCTCAAATTTAATTTGTCCTCAGCCCTTTGCAGCACGACACATCTCCCTAAGGAGTTCGCCTCTGTATTTCAGAGGGATTTTTGGCTTCCCTACATGCACAGAAACTGCATCTCCTCTGCTGAATCAGAAGATGCTCAGATCTGTGGGTGAACTGGGCTTGTTGTGGATTCAGTGGCTGCTCTGAGAAAGCTTCCAAAACCATGGAAGAGTAAGGGTCAATATAGAGCCCATCTTCAGGGGAGCAGGGCAGAAATTCAACCCCATTGCTCTGGGGATGGGTGGCTGACACAGCTGCCTGCCCATGGCCACATCACAAAGCAGGGAATAGTCTATCAGTGGGGCCCCACACAGCTCCTGCCATCCTTTTCCCTGTAAAACCTGCATCTGTGCCAGACACTCACAATACCAGACAAGCATAAGATGGAGACCTGCAGCTCAAAACCACAGAGCAATGAACTCTGGCTGTTTACAGTCCCCACTGATGCAGCATCTCCAGCGCTGGGCAGTGCTGGTGTCAGGCACAACGCACAGCTGGATGGGTGATAGAGGGAGGTTTGTGCTGCCAGGCTGAAGGCACAACTACAGTTTGAGGTCACATCTGTACTTTCCCCAGGACTTCCCACAGGATGGCATCTGCTATCTCCCTGCCAAAACACAGGCATATGTTCTGTTAGCCAGTGTCAGCAAACTGCATGGTGATGGCCACATTTCTCCTTACACGAGCAGAGGACTTTATCACAGTAAATGACCACAGTGCTAAATAATGAATTGCTAGATCATTGAACCAATCAATGAATTGGTTCAACCCCTCTGAAGAATTAGATCATAGTTACTATTTGTCTTCTTTCTTGGAGTAAAACATAGAAAACTAATTCTTTAGCTGCGACAGAAAACAGAACTGAGAAAATTATTCTGGAAGTTGAGAGGTTTTCCTTTTTTATAATATTATAGCAAACTTTCTCAAACTGAAAATGTTACAGTGAAAATGTAATGTGCTTCTGCTTGCTATGCTACAAAGAAGAGTAATTCCTCCCAGGAGAGGAAAACAGCACTCCAAGAACTTTCGCTGTCCTAGATACGAGATTGCAGCTATCACCTGGCAGCAGTGATATATTCAGAAATATATTCCTTCCTATATTCAGGAATCTCTGTTAGAAGGGAGAGAAAAGACCAAACACCTACAACTCCCATGAGCTGCTCTTAGCACTTATTGCAAGGAATTAATAAGAAGTGATTTGATCCCACAACTTCCATGCTTCAGTTGAGTTGGCTGTGGTTTCCAAAAACTGATGGGACTACATGCCTGGAGGGTCAGGTTTTTTTATTTACATTTATTTTCAACTTTATTGGCCTTGAGCATTTTTCCAACAACCTACCTTAGACTATTACCAAAGGGAATATCTTCTGCCCAATAAATACCATCTGGTTCCAGCTGCTAGGATACAAGACTGGGGTCTAAGGCTGAGCAGGTCAGAGAGGAGCAGCCACCCACTAACCCCAACACTAGGGCAGCATTTCTTGGGAGTGGAGCAGCAGCAGGCAAGTCTGAGGTCCTCTTGGGCCTGGTGGCAGAGAAATGGCTGCAATTACCGCCAGCTCTTCCAAACTACCTTTAGAACAGCCTTGAGCCTCACCTGGACTTGTGATCTGACCATTTAGTGAGTGAATTCATTTCTTTATGAGTCAGAATTGATCGACTGCCCTACAGAAGCAGGTACAGAAGCTCGTATATGTATCTTTCAGCTGAGCTCAAAAGTAAAAAAAACTTCAATCGCAGAAACAGAGATCTCATAGCATCTACATAAGTGTCCTGGTATTGATAAGTGTCTACATACTGCACCTCTGGTAGTTTCCTTTTGTATGTATAAATTCCTAATTCAAGTTTCTTGTAGAATGCAAGATTGGGGTCTTATTCTTTTATGGTCTCATAGGACAGAAGTCTGCATCAGTTCCACAGGCAAAGGAAGAAATCCTTTACAAAGAAAGGATGGAAAATTCCCCAAGCCACTAATTCCAAAGTTTGTCACTGAGAAATATTTTTCATATATATATACACACATACATACATACATACATATATATATATACATATATGCAGTATGTGCAAATATGTACTGTACATTGGATGTATCAGGAAGTAGAGTACTAATTTGGTATGTAACTAGGAAATCACAAATTAAGTTTGCAATACTTCATCAAGTTCAGTATTTGAAGAGACTTGACTTATTGATTAAAGTCAATCAGTCCAGCTTTTTTGTTAGACTTCAGTTACCTGTTTTCTTTAAGCAAAATGTACTTAGTGATTAGACAAAAAGGTGTTTCTTTTGTTTTCACTGTAATTTCCCAGCTTTACCAAAACTGTCTGCTCTCAGATACTATTCTCAGTCCTATTCTACATACCTATCTGGCTTATTTTGTAAAACTTATTCAACAAGGAAGGGTTCCCTCTATAAAAGTATAAAGTAAAAAATAAAAAATCCCAAGCCATGTCAACTCAACCTCCCTTACATGCTTTGATTTCACCAATAAAACACCAGTACCTTGGTTATGACCTTTGCTCTGACTCTGTGCATGATTCAGTGTCCGTAACAGCCCAGCTGGTGTGTAAACAAATTCTGAAAATTAACGTAGCAAAAACTATGGAAAGATTAGATGGCACACAGTAAGTGGGTTCTTAACTTTAAGGGGCATTCCAATTGCTCAGCATTAGCAAAGTGTGAACCAACATAAAGTAGGTAAGAATTATTTTTGTTTTCACCAACACTTGAAGCTCTAAATTATGTTGAGTGCAGCTAATTATAGGATAGTTCTTTGAATAGGGAACAACATACTGGCGCACAGGAGTACCCCTATTTATTATCACATCTTGACAGAGGTTTAAAAAGTCTGCTTATAAAATGTTTTCTGGTTTTCAGAAAAAAGATTCGTCTTTGTTTCTTATCAGCCTATTCCATTTCTCTTTGGCAAAAAATGGTATTTATTTTCCCCAAGTTGTGCCTGTTTTATCCATCACAGTAATCGGTAAGCAATTTCCCTGCCTTTATCCTGATCTATGAGATTTTCCACACAATTTTCTCTCCTTGTTCTGGTCAGGAGGGGGACAAATTACACAGCTGGACTTGGGGAACTTGTCATGTAGCCAACAGAATGTCTGCTGGAAAGACTCTGTCTCCTCTCAGAAGTGCGTAAGGTGATTATCACCGTACACCTGCACAGAAGCAATTAATCCCTGCAGGTGATGACCAAGGTGATCATGCAAGCACTTGCAGGCATAGACAAACCCATCAAGGAACTACATGGAAATAGCCAAGTTTATCATTTATTCTAAGCTGAGCACTCAATTCCCAGTTTACCTCAAAGGCAGAAACTCTGTTTCACTTCACCCTTTATTCAATAAAAGTTATTTTGCTTTTCTGTCAAGTGCAGCAAATTATTTAAGCCTCAACTTCAGTGGAAGGGCAATTTAATTAATTCACAGAGTTATTCTTTTAATTGGATTTGGGTGAATCAACTTTTCTGAAACTCTGAAAAGGGGGTTATTGGCTTGACTTCACAGATGCTATTCTTACATTTCAGCTAGCACCAGAAGCAAGGTTATTTCTCTCTGAGGATGTCAGTCTGAGACAGTGGCATCCACTGCATTTTTATTATCTTAAAAATTCTAGAAAATTGAATGTTAAAATCAAACTCTCTCCTGGATGCATTTTTAAATGATGGAAATATGAATTAGACTAACTCCAAATTGATCATTAGGCTATATCCTTAACAGTCAAGAAAAAAAAGTCAATTAAAGTCAGTCAAAGGGGATCGCATTTTGGTGATGAAATATTCTTGTCAACTTCATCATGCAACTGTGGTGATTGATCCACCTGAGCTCAGGCTGGTAGATCACACTGATCTGAACACAGAAGTGTTCGCACTTTCCTTTTGCTATATTATGTAAATTCAATAAAGTGGTGAAGAACAACCAGACTAGTCTACACTAAAATAACTATAGTTTCTTCCTGTGTTCTAGCAAAACTAGATGGTTGAGGGCATACTACAAAACTAGGACTGAAACAAATAAAAAACTCTCAATAACAACCTTCTAACCTAAATCCACCATGTTTTGAGATGCAAGACATGCAAGAGCTGCACTCTATCAACAAGATATGCCAAGGGAAGGATTTTTCTTTATCTTTTTTAGTTGCAGTGAATTCTTGAGTCACTAGGAAGCACAGATCTACTACAGGCTCAATTCCAAACATTAGGAACTTCTGGAGAGTGCTGTAATGAAAAAAAAAGCTCCTGCTGTCACTCTCCTTCCCAGTGCACACACAGACAGGAGTGGACAGTGTGTTTGTGTTCATGTATCATGTATAAGTCTCATTTGAGTCTGGGACTGAGCACATGGTCCCCAATGCCCCCAGGGACGGTATGAAACAAGAATAGGACACAGCTCTTTCCTCCAGAAATTTCCAAGCCCAATAAGACAAGAAATACTGTAAAAGAAAACAGAATGCAAGGAGTGAAATAATGTCACACTGGCTACCCACTGCCAGAGCTGGGAACTCTGCTTCTCTCAGAACTCTGCAAGATGATTTTGCACCTGCTTCTACAGGATCAGCAATGAACAGTTGTCAGAGAAAGTCCCTCACAAGTGGGACATTCAGTGCTACCAAAGAGACTATGTATCTGAACTTCTTAAAAAACATAAAAAACCCACAATAACATAAAGTTTCTCTAACAGTAATATAAGACAAAACTGGAATTCAGGTAAGGCAACGAATTCACATTCTGTGGCTGCACTTGTAAACACCAAGGTAGATGTTGACATTTAATTTTCTCACATTTATATTCCTAAGAGGAATTATACGTTCAGTTTACACAGATTTATTGCCTTAATTGCTTAGCAGCTCTTGGTATAATATTTAAAAGGTCAAAAAAAGTTTTTAATACATATTGTGAGGTCCTGAGTCCCCGTGAATTACAATTATAAAGCCTTCCCTCTAAAACAAAGAACAGTTTGGATGGGAATGTGCACAAATGAAATGGCTTCAGAGCTGGGAAAAGGACGGATGTTTCAAGAAATGTGCACAAAAGTACATTTATGCAGGTAAATGCTGTCTTCTCTGGGGATAGAAATATGGGTATACTCTTGCATCTGAAGTCTTCAGCTGTGAACTTCTCATTGTCTTTCCTAAGCAAAGACCCCAGAGGGAAGGGAGCTTGTGGCTCTGCTCCTAGGGAAGTCTGAAAAGATCATCCACTCCCAGACACTGGGACTCAACTAATGTTTTCCATTCATATTTTGCAGTAATAGGAAAACTGGGGGGCTTCTGCAGAAAGCTTTGCTCTCTTTCAAATGCTCTCAGATTCCGTGGGAAAAACCCTTTCTTTTTCTTAATCAAATAGATATTCCTTTTTTCCAATGAAATGTCAGCATTTTTAAAAGAACATTTCTTTTCCAAACAGTTCTAGAGGATATCTTATGGCAATGACTAATTATGTAACCGATGATCATTTAGAGGTCACTACATGATCTTGTGCAGTGCAGGTTAGCTCTGCTGAAGTCCAACAAGCCGTGGTCAGGCAGCAAATTTTCCAAGATACTGTGAAACCTGTACCACTGCACCACACCATCCTCTCTCTGTTCATGCCAGCCACTTAACCTGCAATGATTAATCTATTGAGTCTTACACATCTCCTTCCCCATTCAGACCAGGGCTGCATGCAACACTGGCTATGTGAGCTTGGGCAGGAGTGTATTCCTTCTGCTAAATTCCTTTGCACATTTCCCACTTGCAAAAGGCCTGAACAGCTTATGAGCTGCCCACTGTGGCTAGATAGGAAATTGCTTCAATCAAACAATTTCCCACTCTGTGATGATGATATGTACAGCAACTTCAGTGCAGGACTCCTACTGTTAATTTAGCTTAATATGAACGTGCAACATCACAAAATCATTTGGCAACAGCAGTGCTAGGATACCAACCAGAGCTGTTGCCATGACATGAAGGGGAGTTTAATCTTCTAAACCAGGGAATGATGTTTTAGCTGGAAATGGTATAGACTGTGGAGGATTTAATCTGAAAATAAGGATATGGGGTTTTTCAAACTACAGCATGTACATTACCAAACCAGTATGATGTTACACTGACCATACTGTAGCATTTACAAATTCTACCTTAATACTATAATCAGTACCTTTATTTTGAATTTTATCTGATTTTGATAGAAAAAGAAATGTCAGAAATTGGTATTCTCTGTGCTTCCTCAGACCAATATTGTTCTGAACAAAATTCACTGTGACTGTACAAGAAGAAAATAAGCTAGATTTAATGTTTTGTTGCCATCTTCTAGACTACCACAGTTAGAGCTGGATGCTAGAAATTAGAAATAAAACCTCTTCAGACATTGAGTCTAACTGAATGCAAAACCCTTGCTCTCATCTGCCTGTTTTCTAAAATCTTCATTCACGAGGTTCCCTGAGGTAGATTTCTCCAGCAAGGGAAGGAGGTAAGATGATGAAAGAAAATTGTCTCTCCTTCAACCTGTTTTTAGTCTACCCTGTTCCTTGCTTAGACTTTACTACTTTCACTTATTCTGTGTAGAGTTCTACAAATACTTCATGTCTCTGTTGTTCCTTCTTGTACACCTCCACTAACAATCCAATAAATTGAGTCTTTCCCGTGAAGCTCCCACACTTGGGGTTTGTTTGGACCTGGTATGTTTTGCTTCCATTGTACAATTGCACTAAAGGGTGTATGTCTGCAGAGGGATACCACACCTTCGATCCACACAGCTTCATCAGGCAGGAATGAAAACTGTTGGGGGCGATGAAATAGGAAAGCCTTATAAATATTATTACCTGGCAGAAGATGCTGAGAATATGGAAACTATAAGCGAGATTGAAATGAAGACAAGCTTTGAGATACCAAACCCCAGTTACTAATTAACTAAACAATGGTATGGCCAACTGAAGGTAATCCCCCTTTTGATTAAACAATACCCACTGCTTGCAGGCAGGTCCAAAGGTCAGAGCAGACCCTTCCAATTTGGCAGAGGGTCCAAAAAGCAGTTTTTAGAGTTTAAAATATAACACCGTATGGTAATGCAATGACTCTCATAGGCTATATGTAAATGTTGTAGGATTTGTAGCTTGTTCTAGATTGGTTAGTGAAAATTAGAATATTCAGCACAGAAGATGATTTATTGTATTGTAAACGGCAACCATGGTATTCTATCATTATTCGATCCTTTTCTTCTCTCTCTCTCTGACCTCTCTGACCTGCTCTGAGCTGCGTCTGGCAGCTCCTAGGAGGTCCCCTACACCCACGCCCTTTCACAATAAACCTCATGCTCTAAGACCTGACTTCAGAGATCCCTCGTCTCCGTCCCGATCGTCCGAAACGAAACCGGGACCAAATCCCACAGAAAACCAAACAGGACACTCGAACCAAATCTAGGTGAAAAAGCTCTGCCAGCCCTCTATATATGATTCCAACCTGCTTTCATTTTCACTAAGAGGTAGCTTTGGGGGACCAGCCTTTTATGTAGATGAAATTTAAAGTTCTATCTATAACTTTGATTCCCAACTACTCTATGCTGGATTTGCTTAGGAAAAAAAAGACTCATTGTGCATTTGCATCAAATATTCAGTATTGATAAGCTAGTCAGCACCTCTCCACTCAGAGTAAGTCCTTCTCAGATTGCATCCACTCAATCTGTCCTCTCTCAGGGCATGTTTTCTCCTTTATCATTGCTATTTCTCAATGCCTCATGTCCTCCACAATGGCTCTTCAACAGCAGCACTGCCATCCCTACATGGCTTCCAGGGTGAGCCAATACTGCTCAGCCAATACCACCGTGGGGAGAGGATGAGGTGCTATCTCTTTTCAACAACACTGTAGCCAAAGCTGGTCACAGCTCAAGGTCTTGCCTTTTCCTAGCCTGGCATCTGTCTGCTGTTCTGCCATCCCTCAGATCAGGCTAGCTAGAGTGAAGAGACTGGGAATTTTAAATCCTTCAGCAGACACCATCTAAAGTGATTACCTTCCTTTTAAGCAAGAAAGTGTTCTGTTTTATTATCAGAGCTCTTGGTAGCTTGACCAGTTGCTGCTGCAATTACAACACAAGATTTATTCATCTTAAGTGAGAGAAGAGACTTGCTTTTCAAACCAAAAGGGGATTTAAAAAATTTTATTTAAGACAAGCTTAAACTACTAAGTTATTCCAGTGTGGGTGTAAAATACAGTACCAGATCCAGTACAATATTTTGTAAATAAATCTGAGAAGCAGAGACATGGGACTTCTTGCAATTTCAGACCAGTTTTTGAAAGTAATTTCTCAAGGCACTTCTGTGGCAGGGAGTACATACACTCAGAAAAGCAGCACAGTGAGTGAACAAAGGAGTCAAAGCTAGGGTAGCCAAATGTCAGACTTCTGCAATGAAAACATATTCAGTAACCTATAAAACATACTGATAGGGCTCAATTCAGCAGGTGCAACAAATATAGATAACAACATACCACAGGCCAGGCACCCTGTGGGCATAATCTGCCCTGTAATTCTGCCCAAGCATAGGTTATTTTTTTTTTTTCCCAGGAGTCAAGAACAATTCAACATTTCTTGAGGTTCTGGGACATAAACAAGCTGTCAGAATTACACTTGGGGACAGTCCTACTTTGTTTTGCTCATTTATTTTTACGTGTAGGACAGGGTAAGCCTACAAATATTTTCCTGCCTGGAGCAGGGAGGGGGATAGTTGCTGGTTCAGCAGCTTGGCTGCTGAATTGCTTCCCATGAAGGAACTGCCCTTGCTCCTGTGCTCAAGCAGGCATGCAGTTAACCCTTACACAAATGCCTGTCCATAAACCATGGGACCCCAGCAGGACTATGTGCAAAATAAGATTGCTTGATCTGTTCAAAACCCTGCCTTGAGCATATGCAGCTGGAACAAGGGATGGTGACACTGCTATGACTAATGAATGCAGGCCATCAAGTAATTAAGGAACTTCCGACCTCAAATGCGTTTGGGAAATCCTACCACTGTGCTTTGGGAAATTGTATTCACTTTTTGTCCTGGATGCTTATGGGTGTGGCAGTGCCAAAGACTAAAAACGGGAAGGGTCAAGTTTGCTTAACCCTTAAATACTTGTTTGCTGGAGACTGTTTCCAGCAGCAAAATCTGGATTGCACATTTAAAGAAAAAAAAAAAAACAGAAACGTGCCTAAAATCCTATGAGTAATAGGGCAGCTGAAGAAATGTGTAAAAACTGCTCAGAAACAGAACAAAACAGTCACTATTTTTGCACTCTAATCTGTTCCCAGTGGGTTGTTTGTAAACCCCAGTAGGCTGCTTGATGCTTGTCTGGCTGTCACCTGCTGGGATATTCCTGTGACCATTCAGCACCACGGAGCTAAAATCAAAACCAGCTGGCATATAAGGCTTCCTTATGCTAACTGTAACAGTGAATATTTTTCATAATATCTGTCATCCTGCAGGAACAGGCAGGACCCATGAAGATGAGGTGGTTTGCACAACTTTATCCAAATATTGTAGATCCAACTGCATTCCATGCACACCCCTAGGTTTCTGCTCTGGAAGCTTTTTTCTGTAATAGCAGAATACTCCCCTTCTAGTGCTATAAACTAAAAGAGGAATCCTTGAATAGAGATTCCCCTCCGAGTTTGGAGTCCTCTAGCTCCCCTAAGGAGAGTTTTATTAAACTTATTTAAGCTTATACCCCTGGCAATCTTCCTGGCAACAGTGCCATGTCAAGCTATGCCAAGCACATGCTGGTGGAAGACTTTTCCATCTTAATGTCTGTTCATACTGCTCCATCTTACCATGCCTCACCGTCCTATATCAAGCCATATTCTCAGTACAGAAGAATTTCCCAGATCATCAATTGTCTGTCAAGTTACAAATCCAGCTTTCCCATGTTCTGCTGCACTACAAGGATTGCTTTTCTCACCCTTCATACCCAGAAGGGGAGTAAGTCAGTTGGCGGTGGTACTGGACAACTTCTTTTCTGCCACTATCCCTTAGCTGCCACTGAGGTATCACTTTCAGCTACCTGCTGCCTACTTGACCTCCCCAGTTCAGCCTTCCTATGTAATTATTGCTATATCTTCTTCAGCTACCTACCTATTTTCCACTGATCCCCAGTCCTCCAAAGCCTTTGTCTTGCTTTATCCCCTTCACCTGTCACCAACCTCCTTTCATGCCTTACTTTTCCTAACCTTTTTAACACAGATAGGGCTAATGGTTAAAAGAAACAGCTGAGAAATGGGAAGGGCAAAAGCTTCTCATTTAGTTCCTCTTTATTTTTTTCTCCCCTGTTTTTAAGGGAAAAATTCCAAACACAATTTAAAGGACTGAATATGGCTGAAATTACACTGGAGGGGACAATCTGTTCCAGCTCAGAAGGTGGTGGGAAGAGAGCCCAAGCAAAAGCAAATTGTCTATCTCCTATTGTAAAATGGAAGAACTACAGTATTAATTGTTTTCCATTCTGTATGCAAGGGTTTGGCAGACCTGTCCTGGCTGCTGCATTACCATCAAAGCTGAAATGCCAAAATGTATGCCCAGTGAGAAACTGTAAAAGTAGAGCAGCAAAAAGGATGCGGGGGCTGCAGGAGGAAAGATTTAAAAGGCTAACTATGAATACAACTGGGCTTAAACATATCTGCAAAAGAAAAGGGACAGCAATTTTCTTATCAATATTTGAAGGGTCTGCACACCAAGGGGAGTTACCTCCTCCAGCAGAAAGGATGCAATTAGGAACAGGGGATGAAATCACAAGGTGAATTTAAACTGCCCATTGTAAAGATGAAAAAACAAAACCTCTTTACAATGGAAGATATTTTAGGAAGCAGGCATCCCATTGCTTCGAGTGTGGAGAACTGATCCAACAGAAGCATGATGTTTGCCTCAGTCCTACACTGCCAGAAGCTCACCTAACGGGGTTTTTGCATCTGTTCACTCCATGCTCTGAATTAAATGATCACAAACTCAGTATTTGCATGTATTTATTAAAGCAGTTTAAGATTGTACCCCCAAGACAGGTTGAGAGAATTTGGGTTGTTCAACCTGGAGAGGAGACCTTATAGCACCTTCCAGTACCTGAAGGAAGCAACAGGAAAACTGGAGAGAGACTTTTTATAAGGATATGTAGTGATGGGAAAAGGGAAAAAGCTTGAAACTGAAAGAGGGTAGGTTTAGATTAGATATTACTAAGAAATTCTTTCCTCTGTGTGTGATGAGGCACAGGAAGAGGTTGCCCAGGGAAATTGTGGATGCCCCATCCCTGGCAGTGTTCAAGGACAGGCTGGATGAGGCTTTGAGAACCCGGATTTAAGGGAAGCTGTCCCTGCCCATGATTGTCAGTACATGATTTTTAAGGTCCTTTCCAACCCAAACCATTCTGTGGTTCTACGGCTTATTCTCTGCTCTGTGTCCCACAGCCTGGCATCACTTCGCTTTCCTCTGTTGCCAGCACAAGCACTGCTTCAATTATTAACAAAGGTGTGGGGTTTTTAAAGCTTTTCTTATCCCAATATATTAAATCTGTCTTGGAGTTGTACTACTGTGTAATTAAATTTAATGCATTTGAGTTGGAGGCACAAATAAGGTGGATGCTGTAGTAGCAGTGTAATGATGGGATTTTTCTCCAGCTGATGACACACACTGGAGCATTTCCAGTTTTCAAATTTTGACTCTAACGGTTCATTCCTGTTCTTTAGCAGGGGGCATGTGTGAGACAAAGACACAGCGTGCAAGCACTGAGCTGCTTGTTTTGTAAAAGTTTGTAGCTACATGGGGCAGGTGAACCCAGCCCAATAGCTCACCCCAGAAGCTGGATGGGGGACATTCAGAAAGCAGACTTCAGGTGGTAATTTGCTATTCCGTTTGGAATGTACAGAGCTTACTGATCTCCCCTGCCTGCACACGCGGACATTACTGGAACTTGGAACAACATATCTAAACAGCTGAAGAGCAGCAGTAGGAGGGGAAAATTAGGAGTCCTGTCCCAGACAGCTGCAGGCAGGAGGTTCATCATTCTTCAGCTTCATGTTTGTGTTTTCCTGGAGCTGAGGAAATTTCCAGTATAGACAATGAGGTGGGTAGCACTGACTTATTTATTTTGGAGAACCACCTACTAGTCTCAGTAAGTAATGTGCCCCTATGCCAGCACACACTTAGAAGAGTGCAGCCCATAAAATAGGTCTGGATCACATATTTTTAGATTCATTGAGATAGTTCATGCATTTTGAAGCAGGAACTTCTACATTTTGTGGGAGCTCAGTTCTCCATTAACTTCACATTAGTGGGAATATTAATGAAATGAAAAATAATGAAATAATGAAAAATCAGTGAATTCACTGTTAGGAAAAAGAAGTTCTTGCTCCTACAGAGTCTTCCTTTATTTGTCTTGGATCCTGCCATTTTCTTTGTTCACGTATCACATATCACATATCACGTATCACATATCTCCAGCCGGATGCACCAGTTCAGCAGCCTGATATTTAAGCACATATTTACAGGAAAAAGGTATTCCCTGAGCAGCCCTTGACTCAGGACTCAGACTCTGCCAGGCTGGCAGGGCGCAGGGGTTTCAGCCATTATACAGAGTCACAATACAAGCCTCATCTCCTGTCAGGCACTTGGGTGGATGCCCGATTTACTTTCAGAAGCAAATTTCTGGCTTGAATCTTGCATTTTAATGCCATGCATTAAATTAAACACCACACAGAGAGCATCAAGGAAGCAATTCAGCTCTCTTGTTATGTACTGATTCCACCTACCATGTGCCAGGTATGTCTCACTGCCTTGAAATTTTCCAACACCACAGAACATTTTGATTACTGTTCCCCTCATGACGTGCTTCTTGGGGACAAGGTATAAAGCACAAATGGCAGAAGTGTCCTTCTTTCAGCAAAAGTGTCTCTTCAAAGTCAACATGCTTTAGGCACTTCTGTCATTTTCACTCCCAAAATGCCCTTCACACAACTCCTGACTTCAATAAACAGTATGTTGCTAAGAAGTGAGTTGTGTTCATAATAACTCTATAAGGTAACCAGGAAAGGAAATGCATTTTTCCCACTGCCCTTTCTCCCTTGGATTGTGCAATCCCAAAACGCCCTATAAATAAAACCAGACACATATAAACATGCAGGCTCCAACCTCTGCCAAGCAGTCCTTGATGGGACTTCCAGTGGCACCCGGAGCCAGCCTCTGCAACCCAAAATCACGAATCCCTCTTCTGAAATTGCTCCTCATTATAACCTGTGCAACTAATTATGACTTCTTGTCTACACATAGTTTATACTGAAAGCTCACCTGTCCATTTCAAGCTGTCCTTCACAAAGGCAGGTTCTTCACTGTTTTCTCTCAGACTGTCATGGGATTTCCATTATTCCAGGTATTAAAAGTCAGTCTCAGTCAGGAGAGTATACTGGCACAGTGCCTTGAGAAATGGCAGTAAGAAGATCACTCAGGACCAGATTCTGGACCTGGCAAAGACAAACTGTTTTCCTCCTGGAAACATGTTAGAGCGAAAACAGGAGATTTTCCATTTACATTGACTTACCAGTGGTTTGAAGGACACTATGCTCCCTTGCCAAGCTCTCCTTTCCTTAGTACAAACAGGGACATTGGTCTAAGTTACTTGGAGCAGTTTTTCTTCTACAGCATGCCTGACAAACACATGGAAACAAAACACTCTAAGAAATACAGAAGAGTAAATGGGCATTCAAATTAGTACTTAATAGTGTACAAAAGCCAAGAAAAAACTAAAATTTTAAAGAGATCCCTACAGGACCATGAAGACTCTTCTGAAGTTTTTTTCTTTACAAGTTTTTGCATTTGAAGTTAAAAAGTTCAAACCATGGGTGTGGGAAAGGGTCATTCCTTGCCTTACAAGGGAGTTTTTGTCAAAGACGCATCTGGCTCTGCATGCCTGATACCTGACTCATGAATCTGCACATCAGATCATGGTAGATCCTCCTTCCCTTCCCTCTCTTTCCTTCATCCATCAAACACCAAATCTTTCTTAATCTTCCTATACACCCTTCACTTTCTGTTTTGCAGGTCCTGCCACTCTGCAGCAGTCCCTGCTCCTGGTATCTCTTCTCCATATCAAACTGAATGTCTACTTTCACATCTGCATTTTGAAGTGCCTTCCTTTCTGCCCATGCCTCTCTCACCACGTGAGAGCTGTGGTACAGGTCCCAGTTTGTCACGGGCCCCATGTCCAAGGAAATGCTGTCCAGGCTCTCCAGGATGCCTCCCACCCTTCCTGTGGGCAGCCCAAGGATGCCCTTGCAGCCATAGAACTGGCAACCTTGATGAAGTCTTTCCTTGATGGTATCTCACAGGGGACAGCTGCCAGGGCTACACAATGTGCCAGCAGCCATCCTCATGAGGAATATGTATGCTTTGGGAAGTTCTCTGATCCATGTTGGTCCTAGGCCTAGGCACACACATCTTCCTTGCTCTGGGTCATGCCAGCGCATCTCTCAGGACTTTCTCACAGACGACCGGGGCAGGGCAGCAGCTAACTGGGATTTATGGGTGTGCATTAGCTCAGCGACTCTGCATGTACTACAGAAGGCTGCAGTGCCCCATAATGTATTAATAGACACTATAAAAACTTGTTGCTGGAAGAAAAGGGATAACTTTCACCATTCAGCACTTTCATACATTAATGACTGTTCCCTCATTCCTGACTCTCATCAGCAGCTCTCAAGGAAGCATCATTAAGAAGGCATATTCCAGTACAAGAAAGACATCAGGCTCAGTTCATTTAAAAGACACATTTCAATAAAGCTAATTTAACATTCAGATCAGAGGTGCCCTCAGGGGATCTTATGCCTGCCCTGCATCGCTCTAATACTCAGCTGTAGCCCATGTTTGCACAATATCGGTGTGTAAGATCTGGAGATGCCCACTGAGTGTGGATTGTCCTAAAAGACTCTTAACATAAGCCAGACTTTTATTGCACTCCACAATACAGCGGTGTTCTGACATATGTTAGAATGGTATAAACTAAATTACATAAAGCGATCAGTTCTTCACTTGTAGTCCAATTTACAGTATTTGCTTCCCTGGTGGAAATTGATACTAGACTTGATACTTGGATCCTCAGTGGACTCAAAAATGAGTCGGAAGAAAATGAAATCCAAAATGTTTATAGAGATATCAAACCTCACTGGAAAAATATTTTATATTTTAGTAGCATTCCACTTGTTTCTTTAAGTGATTCACTGCTTTAAGTAAACACTTCTGATTGCCTTAATAGTTCTAAAGAAAAACATTTGGATTCCAGTGATATTCAGGAACCAGAACACAGATAAAGCAGTGTTGAATAAACAAGGTAAATAATAACAGCTCCTCTTACAGATCAAGTTGTTGGGTTTTGTGATCTCTCTAAGACCTTCATAGCAGAATTTTGCAGGCTCTGAAAATAGTACCTGCTCACATATTGTGTCTAAAAAAGAAGGTGGGAATTAGTTCCATCACTAAGCCAAAAGGAGGCTTTTATATTTCCTCCAAAATACCTTAAATTATAGTAAAATCATTCTGTGAGAAACATGGTATTTAAAATACTGGATGTTACAGCAAATTATGAGCACATTCATTTGAGTCAACCAGTTCAGACAGCACAGTGTCTAGATGTAAAACACTATTTATATACCTGGAGGCAACATAATTCTTTTACTGTATTTTGTAGATCTGTCTTGGCTTCTACTGTTTTAAAAACCAGACACTACTATGAAGATACCATCAATAGCTTGACATCACCACCTTACATGAAATGAGATGAAGGTAGATCCAGCTCAGCAGCCCACTGAAAGGCTGGCCCTAAATTCACTGCCACAGTGGAAGCAATTGCCTTTCCACTTTTTCTCTATGCACCTGCAATTTATGTGGACATCCATCTTAAGCAGGCAAACTGGATCCCAGTCTGTAATGCCAACCAACACTTGACAAGCCGTAGTCACAACGTCGTAACTGATATTTAAGGGTTCCGTCAGCCAGTGTGTGTCTCTGTTACTTGTTTGCAACTCCTTGCCACTTCAGATTGCCCAAACAACCTTGATTTAATGCTGGACTATGCTTGCATAAACAACTTTGCTTATTTCACACAAAATTAGACCTGTTAGGGACTGTCCTTTACAGAACTCTTGCATACATCCACTAAAGCTGTTCTAATAAGTCAAATATAATTAAACAAAACCTGATAGCATGAATGTTAGGTTTTCCAATGAGGAATAACTGTATATTTCTAGAAAGATAGCATATGTTCAATAACAGACATTCATACTGATGATAATTAATGCACTGCATAATGTTTTCCACTTTGATGGTTATAAATTACATACTGTAACTTAATAACTTAGAAAAATGTGCTATCCCAGGAATAACCGAGGAAAAACATAAGAGCAGTCACCTGTCAGATCTAATAGAGAGCTGTAACAAATAGCAGCTATATTTATACATATATATTTATAGATATGTAAAACTCCAGGGCTGCAGCTGTTTGGTTCTGCCATATTTACAGAGCAAGAAATGTATGCAAAGTAAAAATATTTTACTCATCACTCTTGTGCCCACCTGCTTCACAGCTCTGCGGTACTGTCTGCCATACACTGGTGAACGCACGAGCCTCTGGGAGGTACAGATCTATTGAGTTAGTCCCTGCCATCACGCAATGCTGCGAAGCCAGAGGAGATGACCCACATCTTTGGATTCAAAATTGATTTTTTTTTTCTCTTAAATGCTTCTCCATCCATCAATGTCCAAGCGTAAATGTAGGAAAGTCCTTATGGATTCATTTTTACTCTTTTGTTTCTCCTTATATGCTACTAGAGAAATAAGAGTAAAAAAACAGCCCGGAGAAATATGGACAAATCATTGTCTGGAACACAAAAAAAAAAATTGCAATTGCTTTCATCTTCCTTTTGTTTTCCCTTTTCTTTGTATTGATCATAAAATGATGGAAGTTTTTTGAAGAGGGGAAAGGAAGAAATGATGAAGTGCACCCTCTGTCTTCTGCAGGGTCTATCACCTGAAAAAAGATTAAACCAGCTTTTAAGCTGTAAGATTCCCCAGAGATGATGCTGTCTTGGCAGGAAGTTTCCACAGAGCCACCTTTGCAATAGGGTGTATGGTTTTGGTCACCCCATTAAAAAGATGTTATTTCACTGGGTAACAGCAGAAGTGAGACAGGCTTTGGATGATGACCAGTGTTAATTGTGGGCAGCAAGTACACCTTTAAGCGGTAAGCTGAAGCAAATCAAGTGGAAAATGCTCACTGCTGCTTGGAAATTTAAACTGAAGAAAAAATAGTAGAAGAGATTCAGTTATTAATGCATGGAATGTGGAGCTTTGTATCATGGGATTCACTGTAATGCGTGTCCGGATGCAATTAAATTTTATCTACAGAAAAACTGCCCAAATTGTAATTCAGGTGACCACAAAATATTGTCTCAGAGCAAGCCAATCTATCAGCTTATTCCTAGCAGAGCTGAAAATAAAATATTCAAAGCCAAACAAATTTCAGTAAATCAAATGTCTGCAGGTGCCTCTAGTGATGTAAAAGGTCATTGTCAGGTACATAAACAGTTAATACTTGCAGCTGAGAGCAAGACATGGAGAAGAATCTTTCCCTTCAGGTTTCACTAAAATAAAGCATAGATTTTTAGAGAGGTTTCTTTACATTAGGCTGCAGGGTTCCTCCTTAAAGTATCAAGAGGCCATTTACTGCTTCAGCACAAAAGCTTAGGGACACTCCCCAACAGTTCAGCCTCTGGTGGGAAATCAAATTTCCACAAAATCAACTTTCTATTCAAGGAAAAAATCAATTTTGCCCAAAGCATTCAGGTTTCCTTTGGGAAAATCAAAACAAAATATTTTCTTCACTACATGGGTTTGACCCAAACCAAATGTTTCAGTTTATTTTTTAGCTGAACAAGAATATTTTATTTCAACTCAGTTGAACTTGAAACTGCCTCTGGGTGTGCCGTCATGGTGGATATAAATTGCCCAGGAGACTATGGGAATAAGACAATTTGCATCCCATCCAGTTAGCTGGCTCCTAAGAAAATATTATTAATTCAACAATATTAAAATATCATATTTAGAAAAACAAGATTGAAGCAAAATATTTGGACACTTCCAAACCAAAGTCCTTCATAACTTTTCCTCCCATTAAAAAGTTTTGATATGAGAAAGAAATGTTTAAACAGTTAAAATCGCACATGAGAGAAAGAAATAATTCTGACTCCAATTTCCAGCCAACGAATCATTACATCAGTTTTATGCCATAGTAATTCCATTGAGATCCACTGGAAGCACAATGAACAGTGACACAACCTAAAGGGATTGAAGGTACAGTGTAACCAATCTGACCTCAGTGCATGGGTTTAGGCAGATAGAAGATGTGTCTCAAGGTGCTCTGTGTTCTCTCTCATACTTAGTCTCCCCTTGGGTTTATAAGTATGCAGAGGGACTTGTAGATCCTGAAATAAAAACATGTGGTTCAAAAGCATGACACCCTACAAATCCTCAGGAATACAGCACATCTTTCCAAAACCCATGGATGAATGAGACAATCAGGCTTTTAAAAGCAAGATATGAATTCAGCTTCACCTGGGATTGAGCAGAGATTGAAACTAGCATTAGTGTGTGGGATAGACATGAAAATTTAGAGAGCTTCAGTTATATATATATATATATATGTATATTTTCTTATTACTCAGAAATTATAGTTAAACTGAGTTATTCCAGCTTTCCCTTCAGCCTCAACTTCTAATATTCAGTTGTCATTCAAAAGCAACCCAGAGCAAATCAATACAGCCAGTTTCACAGCAAAGACCCCTAGAAGACCACACCAGTTACCTCAGGTTTACAGCCATCAGCACACAGGGCTCTGGTGCTGCAACACCCAGCTTGCTCGGGATCATCACCTGTGAAAAGCAAAGCTGAGGGATGCTGCTTCAGGGTGGTTTTCAGAGGGCTCATGTCAAGTTGTTCTCATCTCACTGCAATGGCATGGATCTTGAAGGCTGAAAGGCCCAGAATGAGCTCAACTGCACAAAAAAGAGAGCAGGGGTTTTTAATTATTAGTTCTGGTTTGTAATAGCTAGCCTCTGGTTCATGTCCAACAGCCCCTGATGAATGCAAACAGAGACACCAAACTGTAGTAGTCTTGACCACAACACAAATTATTCACATTCCACTTGCCTCACTTTTAGATTAGAGTGATTGATTAACCTCTGCAGTCACTGCTACATTTACTGATTACAGAATCTATTCAGAACACCAGACAACAAGAGAAAATTCAGAAACCAGGGATTTTAACACCTGAAACAATCCTGAGAGCATCAAATTTGAATTATGTAAACTAGGTTTTTTGCTTCTCCATTTCAGATGAAAATTGTTGAAAAGCAGCATTTCTAGGAAGTGTTTATGTGCACCATGCCAAGCATAAAAACCCTGCCCAAGAGAACAGAATAATGTCCTACAAAAAATTTCCAAGCAGAGCTGGGGAGCAGGGGAGTGGCTTTCATGAATCTGATACGTTGGTGCCTTCCAGAAATTAAAAAGCAATATGTAGTCTGTTCCCATGCCAGCTGTGTTTCTAGAGACTGCTTTCTGTCTACCGCAGACCACATTATTGCCATTTTAAGCTAAGATTTCACTTAATTTACATAGGCTGGGACAGACTGCAGCTGTCTGCTGTTAGCACAGACGCGCTGCCTGCGATTGCAGGTCACAGCATGTGAGGCTCTGCTGCTATCAATTTGCAAGCTTGTTTGTTTAAAATGCAAGATCATGGGACCTACAGTTTTCCAGAGCTTTCCACCTTTGGGGGAAGCAATGGTCAAGGCTGGCTTAGACATGACTAATCACCTAGGATTGTTCCACATCAAACTCTCAAGGCAGAGCTCAAGCCTGGTTTTGCAAAGGTCTGAGAGCCCTGGCACCCTCCTTTTGTTGGGTTCTGCAAAGGAGGATTGGACACTTTTTTTGCTTGATACCTGCAATGATACTATGTGGAAGGAAAACAATTTTCAGGTTCTTGGGAGGAGGTGAGATGAGTTTTGCAGTAAAAAAAAAAAATCCTGAGATAATACAATAAACTTGTGATCAGTTGCACATCCAACATACTTTGCTAGAAGGCATAAGATCACAGATTTGTTTCTGATATATCAATCTATATAAAAGTGGTTTCAAATTTATCTATGCTTCATGTACAATCTTAAAAAGCTTTTAACATACCTGTGCCTCAGTTTCACATATGGTTGAATTGGTTTTGGCCATAAAACAAGAGGACAGCTTAGTTTTCAGAAGACACTTGTGTATCTACAGCTACACCAAAGTAAATGGTGCAGTCCTTATATGAAGAGCTTATGACTGTAGCTGCAAAGGTCTTAGGCAAGGCAACATTCAGCTTTTTGTTTCTGATGTCCAGAGTAGATCTGCAGTCTTAAATGCGTTGTACACACCCAATCATAGTGTTTGTCAAGGCCTAACTCAGGCCAAGTTTGGAAGAAATTAAGCTCTGTAGTTTGTATGCAAATATGAGTCAATTATCTTACTTCATAAATAGTGGACAGCCAAGGCTCATTGATCTCTCCTGCAGGGCAGTGGACTGTTTGCCAGGGTCTTCACTTTGAGTATTAGCTCTCAAGACCACCCCTCAAAGCTGAGAAATTCCTTGACTCAAGAGATTCTCAGTAAGTGATTAACAGCATGCTAAACTTTGAAATCTTAGCTAAGTGACAAAAAGGATTGATTGTGCACATATAATCCTTGAGACATAAACCACTGACCAAGCCTGGGACTAAGTTTGAGATTAGGCACATATAAACTCCCTTCTGAGAAGGAGCTTAGAACACAAGGATGTCTTTTCCGAACTTCATGACTCAACAGGAAAGTCTCTCTCCCTGCCTGTTTTGTCTGACCCTGTCCTCTATGTCATAGATAATCAAGTGCACCTTGTCATCAGACCTTATTAAACCCCTGTCACATTTACCATCAAGCTTTGCAAAATCACTGGGTTATATCAATAAATATATTGCTCCTTCTTTCTTAGGAGTGACATCCATGACACACCTATGACTGCTACATTTTATCTGTCAGGGCCCAGAGCCAGCCTTCAAAGAAAATAACAGGACATCTTTAAATATATTACTTTAAATATAGCTTGCCCTAGGGCAGGGAAATGCACAAGGAAAGAGCCGGCAAGCAGCCTATCTCTCAGAAGAAAAGAGAGGGTTCCTCACAAAGACTGTCTGTAGCCCTAACCAAGGGGTCTTGTGCCCTGTTTTGCACAGTAGCTGCATTCAGCAGAAGTGGAGCCCACCCTCTGCATTAGATATGCACTCTCAAGTTCATGGGGATGGCCGCCAAACCCTCTGGAGCATGGATGCCGAGTTCATTTGGTGAACACAGTAACCTATTTGGTTATTGTATGGAAGGAGAGAGAAAAGCACCTCTTCTAGCTCCTGGATGAGACTGCCAGGGCTGAAACGTGTCTTCCTAAACTCAGCATTATCACCTTTTTTTACCAGTTTGTGTTGTCTGATAGTCTTCTACACTCACCTATGGGACTGGGAAACTTTAGTACTGGGATGACACATTTCCAAGTTCCACACAGGCATGAGTGGGAGCTACTGCCTTGTCTGCCCCATCTTGCCGGGTTCATCTCTGAGTAAAACTGGGTCAAAAGGAACTTTACTGTGAAAGGCTTTTTGTAAATGTGCCCCACTGATCTGAATGGTGCTCTGAAACTCACTCTGGTAGGTTTTGGTCCATGAAGAGATTAGCACATGTCAGCAGAGCTGTGGTAATGCTCCATGTGTTTGAAGCTCCCTGGGATCTGCAGCAGGTTTAACAGTGCTGCACACAGAGCTGAGCTATGGGAGCAGCCTGCAGCTCCCAAGGGCCTGCAGGGACCCACGGGTACCCAGTGACACTGGCACTTCTCTGAGCTCTCACTGTAAACTGCTAGAGCCTGCTTGTACAAATCCATTGCCCTCGGCATGAGGGACATCTGCAATATATTTCAGGATGCTCAGGGGAGAAGCAGACCCACTCAGCCGGAATTCTGACAATGGTAAGTCTCAGAAAATCTGGGAGCAGGTTTTGTGTTAGGCGGCAAATTGAAGAGTTGGCTATTTCTTGATGTTGTCCTGGCAGCAGAGGTACGAGGCAAAAGCAAGCAGTGTCAGGCTGTTTTGTTCCCCCTTTGCTGTATACACACTTTGCTTTACAGAACTGCTTCATTTGGGACACCTGCTTGGGACAGGCTGCTGGGGTTAGCTGTTACATTCACCTCCTGACAGATGAGTATGACATCAGAGTGGCTTAAATTTTTTAAAAATATCTATTGCCAATTTGATTTACATGTCAGCACAGACCTGGAGTTAAAACTGATGGGGACTGAATATTATGCCTGCTTTTTAAGGCTGGTGGAATTTCCCCTCTATATGGAGAAAACTTCTCACATATATTTTACTAGAATCTACAATCGCAAGCCTTAGATTTTGTCTCTCTCAAGCCTGCATCCTGTAAATCCCTGTAATTGCATGCAGCTGTTTGTGAGCCATCCACTGCAAATTGAAAGCGTGCACTGAAAAAGCCCCCAAGCAGAGAACCTCTGAAATACGCGCTGGAAAAGCTGCTGATTTACAAAAAAGACCCTCTCTGGTCTGCCCTCCCCTGCCCTCCTCTGCTGTCGCTACCTTGCAGTTTATGACATCCAGATAGTGGGAGGTCTGACAATCCGAACAAGGCAGCAAGCAAGAAATTCCATTCCTGTTGCAATCAGTAATTCCTCCGTGGAGGCTGCTTTTCCGTGAGTGTGTGCGCGCGTCTTTCTTCTGTGTCACTTCAAGAAGGGGTCTGATATTATTATTACTTTAAATATAGCTTGCCCTGGGGCGGGGAAATGCACAAGGAAAGAGCCGGCAAGCAGCCTATCTCTCAGAAGAAAAGAGCAAGCCTCACAGCACAGGAACTGGCTTCACTCAAGTGTGCAGTTTAGAAGTCAAAAAACTATTTGAAATACCACCATTGTGGAGGAGACTGAAGAAAAAGGACATGAAACTGGCTAAACAGAGTGAAGAATGTGGTAAATCAGGGTGCAAAGTGCATCTAATTGCAGTTTGAAAGTGGGCTCTGAAGTGCAATGTAAGTCTTCCTTAAATTGTATTTTTTTATAATAATAATATCTAGCTGTTTAATTTCCATTCCGAAGCCATGCTGGGCCAAAAGGTACAATTAGCTACAAAAATCAGCATGGAGCAGACTGTGTAATCTCTGATATGAGGCTGAAAAAGATACTGAAATACAACAGAAGGCAGAGACTATCAGCCATATTATGGAAGATGCACTATAAATAAGAGCATATCTAATTATTTCAAGAGAAAGACACTGGATGGAATCATTAATCAACTTTCTTAACAGGGAAGCGAGAGCTCTGCTGTTTAGTACAGCAAGCTATTTTAATACTGCTGTGTTAAAAATTGTGTGATTACAGTTACCAATAGCAATAAGATGTAGCTTCAAAGCGGAGTCCTAGTGGTTGCAAAAGTTTTATCTCTTATTTCTCCAACATTTTTGCTCCCTGAAGCCTCAAGTCCACATTCTCTATCCTACAGCCTGGTTTTACTTTTCAGCTGGGTTTTCAATATATGCCAACACTGGACTTCCTATGGAACTGAAAACAAAACATTTCAGCTTTCGGAGTAATTCTGGTATGTTTTTCTACATCACACTAATGGTAAAAATACAGTCGACAAAAGATTGTGTTCCCTCAACTTCTGGCATGGAGAGCTGAGGAATATAATGCCCAATGGTGACAAAGGGTGATAATTTCCTGTTTTTCACTATTTATCTCTGTGGTTTTGGACTTAGCAATGGATATTCTTTGTGTTGAAGAGAGCTCTGTGAACCCAACTGCAAACTCCTTCATACAAATAAATCATGAGAGAAGATTCTACAGAAATGTTTATGGAGCTGGAGAAATTAATATATCACATCTCTGCAACTTGACTGTGAACTCTGACAACCTAACCAATCTTTCATGTGAAAGTAACATGAACCCACCGTGCTACCCTTCACAGAAAAACTGGCCGGCTTTGCTGACAGTGATAGTGATTGTTTTAACCATTGCTGGAAATATTCTTGTCATCATGGCTGTTTCACTGGAGAAAAAACTACAGAATGCCACTAACTACTTTCTAATGTCACTTGCAATAGCTGATATGCTGCTGGGTTTCCTTGTCATGCCTGTGTCGATGTTAACCATACTGTATGGTGAGTATTATCTGTGTAACCTACTGTATGTATTGACAAGCCTTAAACATTGCATGCATTAACATCTTGTTGTTATTATGATTACATTCTCTGACCACAGAAAATTGTTATCACTCTATATAAGTTGAAATATATGTTACTGGTTAATGGTTGAAACAGGTGAAGTACTTGAATCTTTTCCTACTTTATACTTCCAGCTACAGGCATTTTAAACACAGTCCAGAACATTAGTTTACTACTCAGTTGTCAGATGAATTGTCTCAAAGTGTATATGAAGATGCATTGTTCTTTCTATTCCTTTAAGGTCTTTTCCCCTGGCTCATAATTTTCATATTCCTAATAACAATGTAGGGTCCTGCCAGTTACTTTGCTCTGCAAATATGCACTGAAGCACTAATGACTACTTTTAGATTTAAAGTAGGCAAACCCCTCAATTATTTTAATGAAGTAATACAAATGTAAATAATTTTCTTGTCACCAATAACCTGCTTAGAACATCTACTTACCAGCAAATGCTGGAATAAATATTGCAGGAGTTAAGAAATGGATAGGCATTAATTCTGCCTGTTTAGTAACATTTACAAATGCAAAGCTATAATTTCTTAAGAGAAGTTATTTAAGTTAATAATGACTCACAGTTCATGCCCTTGCAGGTGATTAACAGCAGATCTTTCTTCTCATTTTCACTAAAATCTTTTGCAGCAGAGCTCACATAGGAAAAAGCAGCACCCTGTGTGTTCAGCACCAATTTTGTCAGGCTGTTACTGTCCCTAAACTTCAGAAATGAGTCTTCCAGCGCCACAAATGAATTGCTACAGTTCAAAGAGAAGTTAGAAACTGTCAGGAGCAAAGTGAGATTGTTTGGAAAGGTTCTATTACTTCACTATTTTGGGTCTTGAGGTCCAAACATGAGCCTGTTACTTAAGGGAGATTTAATCCAGGAAACGGGAAGTTTATTTTCCACTTTCAGTATCTCTACGCAAATCGCCCTCAGTAGCATTTGCAAACTGCACTTGGCATCAGCGATGGTGCAACACTGCGATTTACCGAATTAGTGTGAGATTACCTGCGGCGGGAGAAACCGCGTGAAACAGAAATTGTCCGATAGGTGAGATTGAAGCTATGCGTGATTCCCTGAGACAAGCAACAGGGACTCCTGCTGGCCAGGCTCCGCTGCCGAGGGAAGAGACGGCCGAGCTGCGTGTCTCGGGAGGCATTCGGGGTCGGGGCGCAGGATGCCGTTCCCGGGCAAGCCGGAGCCCTCCCCCGGGGAAAGGCTGCGCCGCGCTCCTTGGCGACAGCCGGAGCAAGGAGCCGCAGGGCACCTGAAGGCAGAGGGGAGGGGCTGGCTGGCTTTGCCTCCTCTCTCCCTGCTTTTTCCCGTGCAAGACCAGGAATGGAAGCTGCTCAGCCTGGGGTGAAAAATCATCTGGTAGTGCACAGAGGTACCAGGAGAACCATCTTGATGCACCATCAACTTCCAGGAGGATCAGTGACGGCATGGAGGGAAACCTCCCTTCCACAGGAGCATTTTCTTGGCCTCAGCTGCTCAACTTCAGCCACATCACCTATGTTGACAGTCTTGAGCCCCAACTGGAGGCCTTTGCACATGCCTGCTCTGCCAGGACACCCCCAAGGCTGTGGAACAAGTGTGCTCCACCACCCCTTCTGCAGCCCCTTGGAAGGGTATGGTGATTGCTTTGCTCAAAGGAGAGATGATTTTCTTGAGAGCTTTATAGCTACTGTGGGCAATTCTGGTTCAGGTGCCCAGCCGTGCCACCTATGTGCCTGTCCCTGTCTGCACCCTTTGGGCTGGGCAGGGCTCTCCACCCACCCAGCAGCCCCAGACTCTGCTGGAAAAGGCGGCACCCAGTAAGTCCTGCCAAGGTGGATGTGTCTACAGAGCAGAAAACTTCCTGAAGGACGTTATCTACACCCTCCCTAAGGGTACACCTTATTACATCCAGAGTTTTCTCCTCCTATGTACCTTCCCCGTTCTTGAACCTGTAGTCTCTAAGGAAGTTTATCTGGCAGAAGCTGTTTTATCCCTACCCCATCCTGGTTTATAGCAAAGACAAGAAGTCTAGAAGGATATGACAAACGTATTCCCAAAGGTCACTGAAGCAAGAGAACAGATGTATGTTGTCAAGTGTAAAAATACTTTAACAGCTTTCCCTGTGTAAACTGGCCTGGCCTGACAGAGAGATGCTACTGGGAAGTCATGCCCCTGAAAGCCAGCCATCACACAACACAATCCAGGAACCAGTTTTCCCAACAGAAGACCAGAAGACATTATAAAATACATCCATAAATGCTGTATGGCTTGTCAGGGTCAGCTCGTATTACAGCAAGGCAAGAGCACCTAAGAGTAGGTCTCCTTAGTGTTCACTGAGACTAAATTTGATTAGGCACAGACCTACCTCCTCTGCCTCTCCCTCCATTCCTGCTGTTGCAAATCTTGTAGTGTATCTCCAAAGGAGACAGGCACTCCCCAAAATACCAGCATATTCTCACAATGCAAGCTTTGGCATTGCCCCATGCCACACCATCATGGGCAGCTTGGGTAATGTGCTCTAAATTAAATCACTACAAGATAAGGACCCTGATAACTGCAGCACTTGCTCCAAGGAGAGCTATTAGTGGTTCCCTGCAGGAATAGAAGGGCTTTTGAATGCAGGTCCTGCAGGGCTCTGCTTAGTCTGGGTCTGCTCAGTACTGCTCCTAACAACTTGTACAGTGTGTGGAATGTGAACTTACCCAGCTTTCCAAAAGCACCAAGCTGGGAGAGATTACAAGCACTCCAAGGGACAGGATGAGAATGATCAACAAGAATCTGGAGTCTTGAAGAGAAAGTCTGAAATCAAAAAATAACATTCAGTGAGGATAAGTGCAAGGGTAAAGAAACAAACGAACTCTGCTGGGGAAATTCACAAGTCAGGCTTCAAGAATGCTGAACAAGATCTGGCTGTCAAAATGTATCATTAGGTAAAGGTGCTTCACTAGCATGATATTTTCATACAAAAGGCACTTACCATTACAGGTTGTATAAGTAAAGCCATTCCCTTCAAGATCCATGAAGAAATCTTGTATTTCACTTAAGAGTCAGGAGGCGTTTGCAAGAGTACCAAGTCCTGTTTTAGTCACTGAATGCATGTGCAAGATGCAGATAAATTAAACAGATTCCAGGGCAGAGAAAGAAGAAGTACAAAAGTTTTAAAAGCACAACCTGTAAGAATAAGATAAAGTACTCTGCTTTTCTTAGACTGGAAGACAAAACCCACAAAACTAGGCAAAACATGATAGCCATCTCCCAACAGCTTCCAGAAAGGAAAGTAAACAATTAATCTTCATAGGTAGTGGAAGTAACAAGGGAAAAGTATGGGCTTAATTTGCAGCAAAGAAGCTGTAGGTTGGATATTGGTAAACACTAATGCATCTGCTTTGAATTGCATTCCCTGGAGGAGCCTATCAATATTCATTGACAGAGGGAATATTCTTTTTTAGGTATGAAGTAGAGGCCTAAAGACAGGTGAAATAAATATCACTGGTATGCAACAAAAGAATTTCTTTTCTTTAGCTGCCATTAAATCTGAAGTTTTACTTTCAGAATTAAGGCAGCTTTGCATATCAGCAGGTGTTCATAATGCAGTAATTACATGGATAAAAAAAATCCAAAAACAAAATTGAGAACTTGTAAGTTTACAGTGATAAAATTACTTCTCTTTCCATAGATTTGCTGCCAAAAGTGTTTAATTATAGCATCAAGCACTAGCATTATGCAAATAGAATTAAAAAGAAAAAGCATATGCTGCCTGTAGCCTGGGAAAGAAGCAGAGTTAACCCCAAAAACTACAGTTAGAAGGCTTCAAGCAAATAAAGATGTTTTCTTAAAACAGTGTCAGGCAGCTTCTAAATGTATCACTTGCTACTACTTAGTACTTACTACTATCCTAGAAAGATATATGCACTAAGACATTCCACAACAAAAGTTATCTGCCACATCTTTAGCTGATGCCAACTTTCTCTTGTGCAGGATACGAATGGCCTCTACCTAGAAAGCTCTGTGCCATTTGGATCTACTTGGATGTGCTCTTCTCCACTGCGTCCATCATGCACCTCTGTGCCATCTCACTGGATCGCTACATTGCCATTCGAAACCCCATCCACCACAGCCGCTTTAACTCAAGAACTAAGGCTTTTGCCAAAATAATTGCTGTTTGGACCATATCAGTTGGTAAGTGAGGCAATATTTCAGCATGTAATCGCAGATTTCCAGCTTTTGAGAGGATTTAACATATATACTGCAGTCTAAAACTTTATTCTCTGCCTGCAGTATTTTGCTTTCCACAGTCTAAGAATTGCTGTAATGTAGTAATTATGCAATGGAAATCAACAACGACAGTGGGAAATGGAGGAGAACTGTGCAGCATTGAAAGAATATACATCAGCGATAGCATGACTGCATTCAAGTTTGCTTTAAAGACATGTTTATTTCCCATATTGATTATCCATCATTACCTAAACATCTGAAAAGAAAAAAATTTATCAACTGAAAAAAGTATTTCCCTGTTTTATGCAAGTCAGTTGTTCCCAATTTCTTATTAGGGTAACTTGCTTAGGGATTTTTCTTGTGGGTAGATCTTCTCTGCCCTTCTCAGTGTGTACGGTGGGGAATTTATGCATCCTATTTAGGAGAAAACAGATATTGTGTACGGTGTGAATGAGAGGAGTCTCTCCAGAGGACAGCTTAGACTTACAGTCTAAAATAGGTGTTTTGAACAACCCAGTACATGAATCTCTTTCTGAACCGGCAAAACCCAGAGCCTCAAAACTAGGCAAGGGAACACTGATCTTTCATTCCCATGGTGGCAGGCAGCACATCCAGAGCAGTCTTATGGCATGGGTGTTGGAAGAATCTGGTGTCAGATGCCAACAGGGATTTCCTCATACATGTGGTACAGAGGTTCTCAAATATTTTGAAAACACGGCTCTCTTTCAGTTCTTGTGGTTTTGTAGATCCTTGAACATTGGCAGCTCACTTATTCAGAGGCAGGAAAAATTCACTCTTTTGCCCTGGAAGAGATGTGAGCTGTCAGCAATCAAAGGTAATTAGCCGCTTCCCCGGCTAATACAAATTACTGCAAGTGGTAACTGTGATCCCTTACCACTCCTCCAAGAGGAGAGAAAGGAGATGATGCCTAACAGGCTGCCAGCCTGGCACTCTAAATCATCTCCTGACCTCCCTCTCGATTCTGGCCCACAGTCTGAGAAAAAGAAGCCTAGGATTGTTAGGATTTAAAATGCGAGTATCTTCTGCCGCACAGGAAGAAATAGTGGGAGTCCTCACTGAACAGGAGGAAAGTTCTGCATCCTCCACAATCTGATGGGATTCAACAGTGTGTGGCTCTGAGATGCATTCAGCTGATCAGATGTAGATGTCTAGCACAAGCCAGGTGAATCCCACCCTAAAAATATCTAGCTCTCAACTATAAAGGAAGCCTATAGCAACTCAGACGTAGGTGTCTTCATTTAGATTAGATGAATCATATCTTGTCTCTTCTACAGCCACATTTGAATTAATCCAGTTGAAAATATATTAGTCTGTCCATTTTTTCAAATTTTTGACGCTGCTAAGTGCAAGTATTTTCAGTGCATTTCTCTATATAAGTCAAGCATTCCTTGAAATTGTGCATACTGTGTTTGTCTGCACTGGTATGTGGTGCCTTGTGCTTAGTGCACACAAATTTACTGTTCTTTTTAAACACAAATTCACAGAAAGATCAGAATGACCATTCAGGGGTGAACCAGTGGTCCACCCTGATCAGCGTCTTTTCTCAGACAGGGGCTTACTGACAGAGTATCTGAATTAGCTCACTATTAAAAGGAATCCAGAAAAAAAAAAGTGTTATTTTAGCCCTATTAGTTAGAACATGGTTTATGTCCTGTAGCAGGAGGGTTTACTTCTTTGATAGCTTGATAGTCTGTTTCAAAAGTTATGGCTTTTCATTGCAGTAATAACTGATAACATATCCATAACCTTTTCTACTCCCTGGAGAAACTTTCTTCTAACAGTGTTGGGATGAGTCACAGATGTTACTTCTTGTTATTATGCCAAGTGATAGCAACGACGTGGTCACTATTTATAAAATTCTGAAAAATACAACTCTTTATTTTATTGGAAATCACTCAAGTATGGCATGAGTGAAGAGGATAGAGTCCTGCTTTACTGCAGCTTGATAAGGACATGTGTAAGGGAACCGTGGATGTCAGGAAAACAGGAAGGGTTATAGGGTAAAGTCCATCTCATTCACATACTATGTGTCACCAAAACAGGGAGAACATTAAATAGGTATAAATGAACGTCGGCAAGGACACTTAGGTGGGCAAGGAATGAAGTGGTGCTCAGCTGGTTTCTAGTCTCTTGGAAGCAAGGGGCACGGGGAGATCAGCTGAAGGGGGATACTGGTTGGTTTCCATCCTGGCAACAAGCTATGGCAAATGAGATGTGCTCCAGAGGACAGATAAGAAAGCAAATGCATAGGAAGCTATAAAAAACTGATGAACCAGTCCCTGCCAGGCTGGACTGAGTTTGCACGGTGCCATATTGCTATATGAATAGAATAAAGAAAAATGCCAGTATTATCAGGAATCTTGACAGATCCCACATCACGCAAGCAACCTGCTGTCAGTCAGTCATCAACCCTTATCCTCCTGATCTGCCACCATCCAACTAAGAATATGTAGGAAATGGGTTTCTGAAGGTGCTTTCTATATCAGTTACTAATGGGAAATGCTTTCTGAACAAAGAGGTGCTCAATGTATCATTTACCAGTCTCCACGTTCTCAGTGCTACTTAGACTGACAGGGCTATAAATTATTTAACTCTGCATTTTCACCTAGCTATGGCTGAGAACTCTCACTGGGATGAGTGAGGTGAGGATGGTGAGACATTGGCATAGGTGGCCCAGAAAGCTGTGGATGCTCCATCCCTGGAAGTGCTCAAGGCAAGACTGGATGGGGCTCTGAGCAACCTGGTCTAGTGGAAGGTGTCCCTACCTGTGGGGTAGGGGAGTTGGAATGAGATTATCTTGCAGGTCCTTTCCAACTCAAACCATTCTATGATAGCTGGCACAGGCAGAGCGGGTGTTGGGCACAACACACCCTCCACAGCACACGGTGCTGCAACCATCTCACTTTACATATTCAGATCCAAGGTTTTGCTCTCCAATCTCAGACAGATATCCTTTGACTTCCCCATGCTCCTACAGTTTGCAGCTGAGCTGGTGACCTGTGAACTCTCTTGATGTATGAGATGGAGTGTAAAAGGCAAGAGAAAGAAATGCAAGATGTGATGTTCCCCTGTGTACAGGTTCATTTTAGCAGAGGAAGAGGGGGGAAACAGCCAACAGTTGTGTGTCAGCAGCACATTTAATCAGTTCCACTGACCGTGCAAACAGCTCAGGCTGAACTGAACGGCACTGATGAACACACAGAGCTGTTGGATGCTGCCTTCTACCACCCTCAATATGGAAACAAATTGTTTAATCCTACCACTTGTCTTTCAACCTTCTGTCTTTCAACTCATTCTTTTTCTGCAAGACAATCTTTCTTCTGTTGCCATTAGAATTTAATTTTGCTAACAGCCTTTGACAGAACAGTATTGTCAGAGCTTTCTGGAAATCCAGCAACATTATATCAGCTGGATTACCCTTATCCACCTGCTCACTGACTCCTGCAAATACTTCTAGCTGTATTGTGGGGCAGGGATTCTAACTGATTTCTGGGGCCTGAAGAAGCTCTTCTAGTGCTTCCCACCCCACCTAGATTATAACTTCTAGTGCACCTAATTATTTACACTTTTGTTCACTAAATTTGTAATTTTACTTTTATTCACTAAATACACAAATATATTCAGTGGATTTTAACCAAAGGCAGTCAGTGATCTTCCTTCTATTGGCTTCAGCAATATACGAAACATTTAAAAAAAAGCAGAAAAAAAGCACAGATAGCTTAATTTATTTGACTTCTGAAATCTTGATTTTCTCAGTTAAAAAAAAAATGTGCTAACATTTGTTCTTACATTTAGTGAAAGAAGAGCATTTAGCCAGAAGCCTTTGTTTCACTAGATCATGTAATGCCACAGGCAATTGGTTTAAAATAGATTCTAATTACTGTAACAGATTCTAATTGTGTCTTTAATTCTTAAATCATCCAGTATGCACAGTGGCTAGATAATTAGATTATTTGTAGCCGTTGAAGGCAAAAGCTCATTAAACCCTGAAAATTATTCCATTTGTTATGAAGCACAGAGGTCATTATTGAGAATAGGTGTAAAAAGCCAAAGCATTTCCCCCTGCTAGAAAAAAGTAGAATTTTGAATAGAACTGCAATCTGTAGAATTGTAAATAGAGTCTATACTGAAAAACACATGTAAAAAAATACCTTTGAGTCCTAAGTGGGCCTAACAAACACATTGCTCTGCAAGGGGCCAACAGTGCATCATTTCTTCCTTGAAAGGGTAACATAATAGAATTACAGGCATGAATGTTAAGTCTTTACACATAACATTCCTCAGTTCTTATTTCTCTCCTTTCCTCTGTTAATGGTCTAAGTAATGTGAAGTCTGATGAAGCCCAAGCACTCTAAGCTTTCTCTTATCATTTCTCACTCAGCCTACACATCTGTTCACTGCCTTCAGGCAGTCTCTGCACTCCCCAGTCACTAACAACTTGGATTTATTCAGTACTTTTCATGCAGAAAAAAAAAGACCAAATGGATCTGGATGAAGCTGGTAAAATACCTCCCACCACATAACTAAAATTTTGCAATTGCTTTTGAGGCTTCACAAATGAGAAATACTGTACCATGTGAAGCAACGTTCTCTAAAATGCAGGGTGAAGTTGGCTCCAGGTGTACAAATCAAGCCCAGTGCAACTGAGCCTGCAGATAATTTGGCAGTGTGACATTTTATGCTGACACAGAGGCTTACACCTCCTTCACAGGCAGTCTGCAATTTCTCTGCATGACTTCGTGCTCCCTTACAGTGTATGAAGGGCCAGGGAAGCAGCAGGGATTGGGAGAATTCAACCACCAGTGCCTCTGGATTGTGTTTTGCTGAGAGCTTTGGCCTCCTTAGGCTCAGTCTTCTTTCTGTGAAGGACAGCTTTCATTTGAAAATTCCTTTAGAGTTTTCAAAAGGCACAAACAGCCAATCAACTGCAGGCTGTGAGTCCCTGTCCTGAATTGACTACACATCCATTTCTTCCAGATGACATAATTTGCCATTTCAATCAAGTCTAATTTAGGGATGCCTTGGCATAGGAAAATACCATTTGTTATAACATGCCAAAATATATAAAATTGCAAATAATTACACACTGAACTGTACTCTGACAATATAGATTTCAAGCTGAGCACCTAAATTTGGAAGTGACGGAGCTGAAGTTGAAATATCTACTACACTACCTTCTTTCTCATCTAGTCATTCACTCTTCTTCCATTTCTTCTTTTGAAGACCTGACTTTGCATTCTTAGGAGTTTTTATAATCATTTCCCTAGGGAACATTTATTTTTATCATACTCATGAAACCATCTCTCAGAGAGTGAACATACTGTTTGCTCACTCCAGCTGCAGGATCTCAGGGGCAGACATTGTAGGTTTTGTCTTTGAGCAACCCTGGGACCTTTACCATTTGTGGATGCAGATACCACCATGGAAAAAAAAAGAGAGAGAAGTTGTAAAAAATTGTCGCACAATATATAGAGGAATTTGCATCAATTATAATGAAGTGTGTTGGCATGAAACTTCATGAATAAAGTATTAGAACTTCAGAACCATCTCAGAAATAGAATCTTCATTGTATTTCTTCACAGAGGCAGAGGCACAATGTATGAGGCTCAATAGTCAGCAACTATTATGTCAGTAGAAAGTTCATTGCTGTACTAATGGCTCTTACAGCAGTGACAACTAATGAGAAAGCAAGCCCTTCTTGTATAGGTTGTCTGGGGGAAGGTAATGTTCAGTTCCATGGGAAAGGAACATTTGGTGCTGTGATGAACATTTCTGAGTTGACTAGCACATGTATTCTGGTTATGATGCATTACTTAAGATGGTTATGAGAACCAGACATAAATATCCTATTTATTTTCCTCACTGATGTAAATTATTCGTGTATTTCCCATGTAACAGAACCCTTTGCTTGATTTGTTCTTCCCAGAACAGTGAACACATCCACCAGACCATCAGCTTACCACACATATCTCCCTCCCATAACTGTGAAGGTTCAAAAACCTTGCATTTCGAACTTGTATATGTTTTCTTATCAGACAAGGAGGTGTTATTAACATTATACTTTCCTTTATGGAAAAAAATGCTTAAAGGAATGTTAATGATTGAACTGCTTTCTAAATTCTCCAAATTTGGAAACACAGAGATAAAGAAATGAGACACAGGCATGTGTCCATAGGGACACATTTGCAAACAAAAGACATTGAGCAACCCGACATTCATCTGGATAGAGAACACATTATACCAGTAAATATGTGTCATCAAAGGAAGAATAATTATTATGTATATATTTACCATGTTCTTGGGGCAATGATATCAGGATGAGATGCAGGGTTTTGCCTACGAAAAAAGCACACACTCATTTTGCGAGAACTTCTTTTGCGAGAAGACATTCAGCCTTACAGGTAAAAAAGAGGAATGAGGAGTGGTCACGACATTATTGTGTGGCATGTCTTTCTGCATTGGTTTTATTTTTACAGGCAAGTTATAAGTGGTAGAGCTGCATTTTTAATAGCATATCTATGTGGAAAGAACCTAATTAGTCAAGGTGCTGACGAAAGAATTTGTTGTCTTTTTTTAAAAAAACTTGGTCTTTGTTTTGAAAACCATAAGGACCATGTTCTTCTTCCTCTTTAAGCTACCAGCAAAGAAGCACTAAGTTCATTTGGACCAGGCCTGTCCTATTATCAGGCATTTTTGAATGAGTAAGTAACTGTTGGTGCGTGCCAATATGACCTATAATCAGCCGATCTCTCTTTGTAGGGTACATCAGTGTACATGGAACATTTTAAGAAAAAAGGCAGTAACAGCACACTGTCTATTATAAGTTACTCCCCCTTCTCTGAAAGGCTGTATTTTTTAGCCCTTCATGTACCCAGCACAGCGTACAGTACATACAAGTATTCAGAATGGATTCCCCCTGCAGAGGGGGAAGGATGAGACTGGGTCCTGTCACAGGATACCCTTTTCTGCAGAAAGTGCAATATGAGGTGTTGCAAAGTGCAGAAAGGACTTGTTCACAGGCCTGCTCTAATCTTTCTCCAGTAGGTCTCTACAACAATACACGCTCAAAGGAGGATCCCCTATTCACCAAGAAATTACTTGAGCATTTCTAATCAGAGGAGCTGGGATTTCTGCATAGACCACATGCAATACAAATGAGAACAAAATAAATGAACAAGGAATTATGTTGGGATTCATAAACTCTGTTGTCTGTAATGGCATTTAATCACCTTCTAAATTAAAAATGGTGCTGTTAAAGTAACATTGTGTTGCATAAGAGAAAATGTCAAGAAAAGAGAAAATTTCACTCATTTAAAAATTATACAGAACAATCTCACAAGTTCCTTTACGTATTAAATTTCTTTTAAGTCAAATGTTTTGTTTTATGATGTTAAGAAATGTTCATGTATCACAGAATTCTTTAAAATGAAACCTTTGCATTTATCTTTATCAGCAGGAACATTGCAAACTATTGAACACTCACGCTGCAATTAACTTTCCCCACACATTACCTGGCCTGTGCCATTGGCATTCCTTCTAAGCAGAAGCCCAGCTAATGAAAGTCAGGGGTTTTGTCAGAACTGAGATAACATATTCCTAGTTACCTGCAACAAATTTAGAAACACCTGTCAGGTGATTTTTCCTATGATATCCTCCAGGGTCATTGATGGAAAATAGCTTGTTGAGCTCCTGTGATGTCCTGAAAGCAGGCTGTAGCATCATGATAAAGGCTCTTTTTTCTGCCTGATCAAGATTGGAATCTGTGTGTTTCACGGTATTCAATCCTGCCTTTATGATGGAAGTAAATCACACCCACTGGGAAGACTTATTTCCTTTTGGCAGAACATAGCCCTTGTTACAATTTTTTGTATTTGATCTGAGTTTTGAAATGTCAAATTGGCCGCTATTGCCAGGATCACAGACTGAGCCGAACTGTGAGTATCCTGAGAGAAAAACTGTGTGATTTTAGATCCCAGGTGCACTGAGTGAGCAGTGTCAATTTCCCCTTACAAGCACAGAAGTACTCAGAAGTATTAGATTGAAAGTTCCCCAGTTAAATGCAGCCCTGCCTTGCATACCACTGCAGGACATGAAGAGGTCACTCCTATGTTTCTTGTTGCAAGGACAGTTCATGTATTTATTTTTCATTTTCAAGGTGCTTTGTGACATTTAACAAAAAGGAATCATGCTGCAGCACCCACACAGACACCAGTAGATAGGAAATGTGGGCAGATACGATCCCTTTTTATCTCTTCTTCAACCCTGTTATCTTGTAAATGTGACCAGGGCATTGACTGGTTTAGCAGAGTTCAGTCAGGGTGAAGGGCATTAGCTGCAGGGTGGACAGTGAAACATAAAGCGCAGGATCCTGACTCATCATATTCAGACCTGTGCAGGTCTCTAAGCTGCTTCTCATTCTGTTTTTCCTTCCAAATTATCCATCACGTCAGGACATCTATCCCAATAACTGTCCAGCCATTGCTGCAGTCTCCTTGTATAACTACTAAGAAGCTGACCATTTGCTTATTAAGCAGCTTCTGCAAGCAACCACAAAAGGAGGCATGGAAAAACAACTGGGACATGATCTAAGGTCTAGAAAATCCAGAAGAATTACAGTTTTTGTTATCTGTTCCCTTCAGATGGAGTGTGAAATTATTGTAAAAAAATTATAATAATTTAAAAAATTATCTGATAGCTACATTCAGCCTTCTTTTAAACTACACAATGAAGCCAAGTAGCACTGCTGAAGAAATCTCAGAGATACTAACAGAAATCTCTGTTCAGTTCAGTGAAGGATTAAGGCAGAGTTAAGTAAATTATCAGCATTCAACAAATCACACCATGTAACAATTAAAAGACACAGACATAAAAGCTGGGATATTAGGGGGTCTTGTCACTTAGACTGCTCTAGGAGGCATCACATTATTTGCTTATGGTAGTGGAATAGCTAAGATCTTTCCATAATTTCTTGCTTTTTGCTGCTATAAGTGTTTTTTTAAGCATTACCGTGTATGTAGCATGTATAGCACGTAACAAATTAGATCAGAGGATCCTTTAGGAGCTTCACAGCTAAAAAGACAAAGTGATAATGTATGACCTAGGAAGATCCTGTAACAAAGGTTTGGTATTTCCTTCTTCTCAAAGCACTAGTATCACCAAATCTGCTCTCCTAGGGGCCTGAACAGTGAACATTCGAGGACATCTGACATGGAATACAAAAAGGTCCTATGCTAAACAGAAGGGGTATCACAGGTGGCTGGAGCTGATCCTACACAGAGGCTCTTTTCCTTTGCAAATGAACATATTTACCTAAGCCAGTGACAACCATAAATTTGTAACTTCTTTTGAATAGAAATTAAACTGTTGCTACCAGGAACTTAAAACCACCAATACAATATAAACAACATTAATTGAGTATGCAGAAAGAAAAAGAGTGTTTGACATGCTTTGTTGCATTTTGCTGAGCCACAGAAGTAGCAGCCTTAAACAGAATGAGGAGAACCTTGTCCCTCTGTGCAGAGACAGGCTGGAGACCTGTGGAACCCCTTGCAAATTTTCAGATTAAATATTAGCTCCTTATTGTAAGGCCAGTCACTTTTCATCACTTCTAATCACCACGGAAGAAGGGGTTATAGAGCTGTCATCAGCCTTTGGCCCCTGGAGGAGAACACCATGCCCAGCTTCCTTCCAGCTCCCAAATGGCAGCAGAATTGCAGCTGCTGTCCACCTTGGGCTTGGGCTCTGCTCAGCTAGCTTCCCCCAGGCAAACTGCTTTTCCAGCTTCCTGCCCAGGCTTAATCAGACATCATCTTACTATCCACTCTTTCCAGGCTTGGGGACAGTCCTAAGTCTCAATCTTACCAAAGACCAGACTGCAAGAGGAGTAATTTCAACTCAGATGCAATGTGGCAATGTGGTACAAAAACATTGCCAAATCACTCCCATAAATGTTTCTTTGTCCCTTCTTTAAGAGTGGGCTAAGTTTTCACATGGGGAACAGAGGGATGGTGCTTTCTCAAGAGGATAAGTTGGCTCTACATGGTGTGATAGCATGCTCCTTACCAGAGATCAGGTTGAATAAGAGATCAGGTTCCTCTGGATCAGTAAAGAGGAAAAGGAATTTTAGACTCTATTATTGGCTTTTAACCTTCTAGAGATCCTGAAGCTTAACAGCTCTGTCTGACCATCTGCTGCAAAAGCAGGCCTAGATACCTTCTTCTCTCCTTCTTCTTCGCTGTAGATGCATTCATAATGACTTATATTTGCACAGTAATCTACTTATATTTACACAGTAATCTACACAAGACATTTACTTTTTGTCTAAATATTGGCACACTTACTGAGTCTAGAGCTAGGGTCTTTTGACATCTTTTCCAGGTTTAATATCACTAAAACATTCATAATCAGAACATGAGGTCTAACAAAGCACAGTAAAAAGAAGTTTCATCAAATCCATGGGAGACCTGGCAAAGAATATGGCATGTGGTACGCATTAGTTTGTCCTCTAGCCATATTGTAAAAAATTTTATATATTGGGCAGTATCTAGGAAAAGTTGTGTGCCTCAGTAGATAGAAATTCTATAGTAAATTAGCAGTAGATTTAATGTAAGTACATGTCATCTACGAGAATATTTCTGTATAAATTGCTAAAGTGTTTCAATTTTCTGAGGTTTCCACATCTTCTCTCTATTTGCTGGCCCTAGAAGTGAAGGTTTTACCTGCAGGTGTCCCTTACAGAAAGTGTGCTAAGTCCAAGCAAGAAGATTTTCCTCTACAAAGACAGAATCACTTCAGAGCTTCAGTCAAAATTAGGCAATGTGCAGTGACAGGTCAAGGAGGTCATTAACTGGGAACTACAAGCACAGTAAGAAATAAATTTAAAAGTTTATATTAAAATATGAAGACTAGCTTTGGGATTTGTGGCTGCCTCCCTGCTGACGAAAAAACAGACCAAGCAACACAGTTTTGTCCAGCAATTTCTTCCCCCTTGGAGGCTTCCCCTCTGCGCAATGCAGCCAGCAGACAGTGAAGGCAGCCTGTGCCAACCTGCGCTAGCATCAGATTTAGAGGGTTTTGTTGCAATAGCAAAACTTCCTCTTTGAGCTTGTTCAGTTGAAACCACCAGCATCTGAACACCGTTGCTCCCTGCTGCACACATGAACGGCATCATCCGAAATCCCCAGTCCCCAAATTCTTTTTTGAAATAAATTTTTTCAGGACATTTATAAACCTTTCCTTATTATTTCTAGCTGTTTGATAAGTGTGGACTTCTATATGCCTCTGCTACTCCCTTTAGTGACTGGGTAACTGTCTTACACAGAGGGATAACAACAACTCTCAATTTGAGATCTCTGTGAGAAGCCAATAAACACCTTGGGAGAAGCCTCTCCCCAAATCAAAAATAATGTCACTAGCTGAAAAGCAAAGATTGTACTGGGGGAGACGCTCCACTGGAAATTGCTATGCAAAAGGTTGTGTCTTCTTCAAATACTCAGAAGGCCTAAAAAATCCAACAAGAAAATTGGAAGAACCAGAGCATAAACAAGTCCTGCAGCATAACTAACAAAGAGAATTTGGGGAGTGCATAGGCAGGAGAAGCACTTACAGCCAAAAGCAAAGAAACTGCTTCCAGCTGTTGGATGCTTGCTGCCTTTAGGAAATAGGGCTGTGTGCACATTTTGAGGATTATACCAAAGCAGAAAGCAACTCCATCAGTGGCTTCCTTTCTCATAACTCAGCCCACTCTGGAGCCTGGGGTTTCTAATCAGTCAGGTCAAAAAGGGGCACCTGTCCTTCATTTCTTGCACTGTCCTCCCCATAATTCTCCGCTAATCTTGTTTCTATTTAATTCATTATCACAGTTCCACAAATTAATTAGGAGAGACATATTTCTGTTCTTGTAAGAAATAGGCTTCAGAAGCAAGGACATAAATGAAAAACATTAGGAAACACAGACTTCTCTGATTTTGTTTTTCCAAAGTGAAATAGATGATTTATGGTATAAATTACCATTACCATACTTTTCTCACATAAAAAGAAATGAATGTATCTCCTACTAGGCTAAATAATATGTTTCCTTAGAGATTTTCTGAGCTGTCAAGAACAAAGCCATTTCAAAATTAATAGAATAATCCAACTGTTAGCTGGCACCTCCCTATGTGACATTAAATTTAAATTAGTTTTCCTTTCAGTTGTATTAAATAGACCATGTGTGACCAAATAAAGTGTTCCAAGGGAAAGATACAGAAAATCAGCTCCATGTGTGCCCTTGAATAAAAAACTAAATTTGGTCTATCAGCAGTGATAAGGAAAATGCCTGGATCTGCTCTGATTCCAGTCCTGTGAGTACAGCCTCTTGGGATGCAGAAAGGAGACAACTCTCCTCCAGCACTGTGACTCACTTAGCTCTTGAGGAAATTCATCTGAAAACAAATCTTATGTGGGGATTTGTGAGAGAAAGCTCCTCATCCACTTCTGCCTCCACCAACACATGTACCTACCACTAGGGAAGAATTCTGTACTGGTCTCACATGTGACGAGAAATTCTAGCCCAGGACTTTGGGGACACTGCCACACTGACTACGGAAGGTGGAAGCTTTTTAACATTCATGTTAACTAGATGCAGCCTCAGATGGTGATTCCCAATCCATACAGAGGTTTTCAACACACCCTCTTCCCAAGTGGTAATTTCTGCTTCTGCACTGACTCCCATCAGCAACCTGCACGTATGGGAAATATGGCTGGCACTACTCTAGCAGCAACAAAATTATAACAGTGAAAGGTTTGTCAAAACTGGAAAGGAGTCCGTGGGGGAATAACATTTTCAGGTGCATGCAGAGAGCAGCTAAGTGTTTGCAGATCTGGGGAAATGATGATGTAATGACATAACAATTAAATGCAGTGATGTAACAACCATAATGGTGAGAGTCAAACGCCAAGCAGAGACACGAAGTCAGACAGAGCAGCTCCTCTGTGGTTTTTAAGTGAAAGTAGCTGTTGCTAAACTTCAGCTCCTCATACAAGATCCAGACACATTTTCATCTCTGATACTCAGAGGAGGACATGGTCCATAATCCCCCTACCACAGGTGGCTCACTGTGGCTTGTGTTCCTCAAGCAAACATCCACACCTGGGATGGGCACCATGGTAGCCCAAAGGAACAAATACTATTTTGTGTGGTTAATAAAGTCAAAAACATCAAAAATAATATGATGGCAGCGTGCAACAAGGAAATTTTAATATAACATGAAGTTGAGAGTATGCATTGTGTGCCTTGGGATGTAGCAGGCAAGTATACATGGACAGCTGTTCGTTGTTTGAATGTGTAGATGTACCAAAATAGGACATTTTCTGAGTACAAAAAGGCACCAGATACCAGCATGGGCTTTTCTAAAGAAATTAGACAATATTGCCACATTGAGCTGCTTCAGGATGACACTGGCCTTCTTAAGCAGCAATCCTTTCAGAGGTCCCCAGTGTCAGAGCACATCTCTGTGCAGTGGCCCATGAGCTGGCCTGTGACCTAGTATGTCTGAATCAAGGTGACTGCTAAAGCCTGAGATGGGGAGGGTTTTTTGCTTTTTGTGAAAAGGTGAACAAAGGTGCCGAATTTTCTTGAGAAACTGTAACAACATTTCTAAAAGGTAGCTCCTTATCCTTGGACATTTATTAAGACACAGAGTAATGCTCATTCGTATTAAACACAATTGAAATGGATATATGCAAGGTGAAAGGATATGACTGACAATTTCTGCTTGAAGGAGACTTCATAGAAGGAGCCTTGACCTTATCAGTTCACTCCCCCCTCCTTGTCTTCACCCCAAGTAATCCAAGTGTGCCACCCGGCAAGCATATTGTAAATTATGGCTTTGATTTACTGATAGTCTCAGCAGCTCAAGGCAGCTGCAAACTCAGTTTACCTGTACAGTTAAAGTAGTTTTATAGCTGTTCTATACCTCTGAAGCCAGCAATGTGTAGCACTATATCAACTTCTGTCAATTTTCCCAGGCTCTTTGAGAGAACAAAAAGAAGGATGCCATTGCTTTACTTCTTAACCTTTGGTGTTTTCAAGAGCCTTTTGTCATTCTGAAACAGTGCCCAAATGCTTGAGGTTTAATGCAGAATTTATTACTCATCTTTATTGTTTGGGATCTGTTGTGCGGTTTATTAAAATCCACAGTTTGAAACAGCCACGTGTGTATAAATCAAGCCATATAAATAAACCACCTTGTACCAGAGCAACATAATATTTAGGGCTTCTCCACAAGGGAAAATGTTTTAAGTGGGAATGTCAACTGGAAATGGAGTGGCTAATGTACCTTCAGTGCTTGAATGGATGCTCCTATTCTGTGCTGAATGCTTCCTTGTGCCTCAGTTTAGTTTTTTTGAAAGCCAAGAAAGATAAACCATGAAAAAAGCCCTCAGGTGATAATAGGATTTTTTCCAGACTGACCTTGAGCTATTGGGAGCATGGAATGCACAGGATGTGGAATAGCTGTTTTGTTACAGCCCTTCCAGGTTGTTTCCTCCAGATCTACTGTTTGCACATGCTTCATTTCCCAAATACCTCTTTGTCCCTACGTGGCAGCTCTGCATGATACTTTCTTGTGAAGCTGATTTTCTTCTTATGACATTTGAATGCACAGGCACCATCTGTGTCTTCTTAAACATCCAGTCACCAAGAGCAGGGAGTTGGAAAGCATGGACAAGTAAACTAGCAAGGAATTATACATCTGAAGCATCAAGGTGAAATAGATTGTTCAGCTTCAACTTTTAAAGAATTAATTTAGTCAGCTGCAATAATGCTAATGCAACTTTAGACCAAGGCTTTTTTGTTATGGGTTTACAGGAACAACTTGATCTTGACCAAACATGAGTGACGTGTGGGTGATATTTTTGGCCATATGTGATGCTTCCTAACAATCCCATCAAAACAGTGGGTGTGAGTTGCACATGGAAGCTCCTTTACTTACAGTTTAAATGTGACTGCCTTTGAATTTGGTCCTTGTGCCCTCATGGAATTCGCCATACTTTTGTTGTAGAAGCCAAAAGCCACCTAGGACAAACCCTGTTCTTTTCATGTGGGGAGCAGAAAGTTTAGTCCCTGTAGAGAAATGACAAGAGAAAATTGGGCTGGACATTGATTTATTCCATGCAGGAATGCCACAATATCATTTGTGGGATGCCCTGCATCAGCTGAACTGGGGTTACACAAAAAGCAGTCTACAGCTATCAGTGTTCTCTGCTAGCAAAGCGCAGTATCTCTGCTGTTTTCAAACTGTACATAGGCCACTGCCCTGTGGCTGTAGGGAAAGGATGCCTTGAATGGTCCCTCAGAAAAACTTACAAGATTAGCAGTGCCCGCTACAGCTTTGCTGGGTACAGCACTTCTGCATTTCTTAAAAGAATGACAAAGAAATTCAGGAACTTCTGCTACATGCTGAAGCCCATTTCCATTTTTCAAAGCCAGAAATCTGGATTTAGATGCCAGTCTCTAGAAGCTGCTAAGAACAAAACAAAGCAGTTGGGGAATTGCTCTTCTTGTTTCAGGTGAGAAGTTGTAACAGACTTTGGCCCTTTACTTGAAAAAGCGTGCAATTATGCTAAAATTTTCCTCTTTTTAGTGCTACTGCCTCTGCTCCCATGCCTCCTCATGCAGCTGAACCATAAGGTAGTAATGAAAGGCATCTTTTTACTCTGTCAATACCATTGTTTATTTTATCTCTGCAGCTCACACTAGGCCTTTGAATGAAATGAAAAAGCAGCCTCGCTGTTATCAGCACAGGGCAGAAGCAGACTTGTGGTATTGCTCTGACTAATGCTGTGTCTTCGTGCAGCTGAAGTATAATGCTGGGAGGTGCTGGATGCCTTCAGCACCCCTTCAACTCATCCAAGAAAAGAAAAGGAACTTCAAAGCATTCCTCATTCCCCTGGAGGTGTTCAGCACCCCAGATTACTCAGCCACAGCCGGACAGTCTGGCTTCTGATGGTGACCTCTTCCTCTGTGCTGTCAGTGAGACTGACTCGGACCTTTCTAGCCAGCAGCTTTCCTGGAGTCACTGGAGGTTTCCATCAGCTCAACTCAACTGGAGGTTTCCATCAGCTGAGTTGGCGTCTCACTCACTGGTTTCTCTTAGCCCAAGTTCAAGTATTTAGAGCTTGTGCAGGAGAAACAGAAAGGGTAATACCACAGGCTCTCCACCAGCCTCTGCCCTGGGCAGATAAGAACAGCACTTTTCTAAACTGGCCTGAGGCAATACCATGACTCAGTTCAAAGTTGCAAAGACAAAACAAGCTACAGTGTTCTTAGGGGGAAAAAAAAATCTTTGTAGAAGCTCCAGAATTCCAAAAGAATGAAGAACTCGAACAGAATAATAATAATCTAATATTATTATTACTCTTGTTATTATTACTGTTCGGTATCGAGCCTGTACTCCACATCCTTCCTCTAGGACTGGAGCTGTTATGCTGGGCACTGGGTATGTGTGAAATGAAGAGACAGGCTATGCTTTTAAAGGGCTCCCAGTCTAAGCAGCAGAGAGGGAAGGAGGGAAAGAAAGAGAGGTAGGGGAAGGTACCATTGAAATGCTGATGTTTCAGGACTCTGTGAATCAGTAAGGACATTCTTGGGCATACACTGAACAAAGTAGGGCACAGCATCCTCCTCACCTCATAAGAAATTCTTCCATAGTTAATTATTTCCTTCTCCTAAGCCAAATACAGCAACTGGGATTTCTGTTCAAAAACGCAAACAGGTCTGAAGCTCCCAGATTATGCTAACCTTCCACAGGAGTCAGACTCCTAGCTGCTTTATCCAAACAGGGCTGCCATTATCATCCCCTGCTTCACAGCTTCACTTTTGCTGTCTTCGTAGCACAGAATTTCTTTCATCATCTGAACATTGCCTCTGTTGGAGAGACAGCAGCCATTTGGAGGCGAAGAGACAAATGCTGAAAAAACCCAAAGCCAACAACCAAAGAAACAACAGCTGTTTGATTTTACCCAGACTCTAGCTGCATTTGCAGAAATCCCTGAGGAAATGGCTGAATAGGCTTGAATCAGACAGAGCAGTTCTAGGAAACGGACTTTGTCACCTTGCCTTGCCATTCATGACAAGGCAAGGATGCAGCACAGATTCCAGGAGAAGACAAAGTTTGAATGGCTGTGCACAGAGAAGGCAACCTTTAGCAGCTGGAAATGCAGTGAAATGACCTTTGCAGTACTGCAGGATAAACTACATCTCAGGCTGCCTCATATCGGTGTCTCTCAGTGCTTAATTTGTCCCATCATTCATCTGGCCATTGCCACATGGGAATTTCAGTTTTGTTAGCGTTTAGCCTGTGCTGACTATGAAGAAAAGAGAATGACACAATGAAAGATTACTCTTAGACCTACAACAAAACTTATCTTTCCTCCTAAAATCAGTATTTTCCAGCCTATTCCGAACCCAGAATACTTTTAATCCTCTACAGAAAAACAGTCCAAGATCACTCTAAAGCCACTCCAGAAAAGAAATACATGGTGTCATCTTGGTCATAGTTCGTAAAAGCCTTTGCCAAGGTGTCAGGGAACAAGGAGCAAGTCTGGAGATCATTACAAGGGGCCCAGTATCCAAGAACATATGCTTTTATGGCTACCAGCACAGTTGGATGGAAGGAAATGTGTTCTACCATGACTGAGGTAATGTATATAGCTAAGATCACCTAAGCCACAAGTAAAACACAAGTAGAGGTTTGTTTATCTTTTTCTTGGAGGCTGGAAGGGTTTTTCATTATTGTGTTTAACCTCTTCTTTCTCTCATCCACCTTCAGGTATCTCCATGCCTGTACCAGTCTTTGGACTACAAGATGACTCCAAAGTATTTAAGAAAGACAATTTTAAGAAAGACATCTGCTTACTTGCAGATGAAAATTTTGTTCTAATAGGCTCTTTTGTGGCATTCTTCATCCCTCTAACCATCATGGTAGTTACTTACTTTTTAACTATCAAGTCGCTGCAGAAGGAAGCTATGCTATGTGTGAATGACATTGGCCCTAAGACCAAGTTTGCTTCATTCAGCTTCCTCCCTCAGAGTTCCCTGTCCTCAGAGAAACTTTTTCAGCGCTCCTTGAACAGAGATACAGGGACCTCGGGGAGGAGAACCATGCAATCCATCAGCAATGAGCAGAAGGCTTCCAAGGTTCTTGGCATTGTCTTCTTTCTGTTTGTTGTGATGTGGTGCCCATTTTTCATCACCAATGTGATGGCTGTTACTTGCAAGGAATCATGCAAAGAAGAGGTCCTTGGAGGACTACTGAACGTATTTGTTTGGATTGGCTACCTCTCCTCAGCTGTCAACCCACTCGTATATACACTGTTCAACAAAACCTACCGCTCAGCTTTCTCCCGCTACATTCAGTGTCGCTACAAGGAGGAGAAGAAACCTTTCCAGCTGATTTTAGTGAACACTATCCCAGCACTTGCATATGATTCCAGCCAGCTCCAGCTAGCGCAAATGAAGAGTTTGAAAAAAGAGGCCAAAATGATGGCTAAGGATTACTCGACGGTCACGATAGGAACACATCGTTTAGACGGTACCTCTAAGGGAAGCATCGGCCCAGGGAGCGAAAAGGTTAGTGGTGTGTGATGGTCAGCAGTTGCCATGACAACCACTGTGCGTGCACTGAAAATTTCACCTGCTGTGAGAAGCTCTGATAGCTTAGGAAAATCAGCTGTGTTCAAGAGACCTTCCAATAACATCATATATTCCTCACATTATCCTGTGGATGAAAAGCAGGGTTGAAATGGTATCAAATGTGCAATTTTTTTTCATACAGTACTTTGGCTGTTTTAAGCACAGGCTTTATTAAACTTATTTTTTTAATATTCTAAAGGATATATTTCTTAAAGAAAAAAAAATGCAATTTCTGGTATTATAATATGGGCTGTGAAGAAACCTACGCATTTCTTTTCTCTTTGCAAATGAAAGCTAAGCTGTCCTTTGATGTTCTTGCAAAGTAGGCTCCAGCTAGTTTGTCTTGCTACAACTGAGTTTTGTTATCATTACCTGAATGAGCACTTTATGGAATTTTAAATAAAATTATGGTTAATTTGCTAATATATATTTAAAATAAATCCTAAAGTATTAAACAAAACCTATTAAAACTGCTGTAGATTAATTATATGGACATTTTGTTAACTGTGTTTATGCTATTTTTTCTTCCTCAGTAACCATTCTGAAATGTCCCTGGGCTTTTTTGCCATTTGTTCTGTATTTCAAATAAGCAATTTTCAAAGGTAAATTATACTTGAATAATCCTTTGTTTCCACCACCACTTGTAATCTTTATTTCAGGACTTGTAGTTTATTTCCATTCAAAAATTTCTGTTCAGCTTAAAAATTGAAAGCAATGTTTTCAAAATTATTGGTCTAAATTCCCTGCTCCCCCCCGCCACTGGTGTTCACAGGGAGGTGAAGTGGGAGAAGAGTGGAAAACCAGGCACAACATTGCTAAGTAATTTCAGGACCAATTCCAGATCCATGTCTCTGTTCAATTCCAACAAAGTCTGATTTAAGTAATGTCAGAGGAAGCCTTGCATGAGTAAAGCCTTCAGTAAAAGGTTGAAGCAGATCCTCTCTCATTAAGTTTTTTGTTAAAAAAGACAATTTTGAAGAATGTTCTGGTTTCGTTTTAGGGCTTGCAAAGCCAGAATTATTAGAAAACTGTTAGTTGTTAAAAATTATTTTCCCTGGTTTTGCTGTATTGCTGTTAAGGCAGATTGCTCAGGAATGGTCGGAAGATTGCACTACTAGGACTCAGCCTTAATGAAATATGTATGGGCAAATAGGGCTCACTTGAAAAATAACAGGACCTATAAACAACACTGCATTTCACCTGCATAGATCCAAGGGCAGAATACATTGCATAAAGAACATAAAATACATTGCTTGACAGACATGCCTAGTCATGAAACTCTTTTCTTTCAGGCATCATAGCCAATGTCACTGAGGCCAGTGGGACTTTGCTGAAGAGGAGAAATATAGATGTTGCATTCACCTTCAAAGCTTAAATCCAATCATTTGATTCATTCCATGAATTTTGCAGCCATAATCTCATCAGAACCAGGATGTATTCCAGCTTCTCTGGAAAAAAACCACTGCCCATCCAGAAGCAAAAATCCAACACCTTCATCAGTCCTTCTACTGAAGTCGTTCAGTTTTTACAGAGCAATTAAATTTCCACTAAGTCAAAGAAAGAGAGAGAGAGAGAGAGAGAGAAACTGAATCTTATTCCAGCCTATCAGGTGGGAGTCTTTGGAAAAAGAAAACCTTTAGCTTCAGATACTGATCTATGGCATACAAGGACTTAAGAGTTGGCTGGGTATTTGACTGATTTCCAAGAAACTGATTTTATTGCCATATATATATTGTATAACTAAATCTGTTAGTTTTATGAGCCCTTTCCTCTGACATGGGACAGGTAGGAGCCACTGTGCACTGGTCACACAGGAGCTTGGTGTGCATATGATGACGCTGACTCACCCCACAGACCTCAGCCTCCATGTCTGGGTCAAAGTGTCATCCTGTAGCCCCATTTGCAGTGACAATGCCATGCATGTCGTCTATCACCTCGCAGACATTCATGGCTTTCCCCCCAAAATTGGTAATTTGGGATCAGCTGATAAATCAAGTGGAATAAATGCAGTGCTCACCAGGTGCCTTCTATGGTCTCTCTGCTCTGCATACACTTGATCACCAAACCAAACTGAACAGCTTCAGCAGAAGGAAGAATGAACTTGCTGCTCCTACCTCCCTGTGCACACACCCTGCTCCCACACAGCACTGTGTGAAGGGTGCCACACCAGCCCAGAAGGGATTCCAGGGGGAATCTGCTAAATGCAGCTGAGCATGAGGACTACCACAGTAGTAGGTGGGAGCAGTGACTTTCCACTGTTTCCTGTGATACAGACCCTAAATCTGGGACTTCGAACTAAGGACAATGTCTAGCTTGTATCCCACAGGTCAGATGTCCAGACGCCTCCACTCCACCAATGGGGTGATGGTTTTGAGGATTTGCCCTTGGAAACAGGTACCTCAGGGAATAAGTAGGCAGTAATAAAAGCAAGGGTATTTTGTGAGAAGAGGTCTGAGGCTCAAGATCTGCCACCAAACCACATTGTCGTCATATGATGAATATTGACAGGGGACCAAAGGTGTCTAAACCTGCATGTGAGGGGAAAGGAAACACAGAGGTTCCACCAGTGGAGGGATTCGACACATTTTTTGCCATTTATGCCTGACGATGCAAGTTTCTCTGGCCTTGCAAGAGAAAGTTGGTGGGAAGACAGCTTGGTTCTTACTGGCTATTTGTGCCAGGGAGCAGAGCCTATCTGCATACTGTATGATGCGTATGACACCCTGCACTTTTCTGGAGCTCAGTTCCTCCCAAATCTCCTGAGGGTCCAGTTGCGGCTCTGCATGGTCTCCTTCACCAGCTCACAGCTGATAAACTGTTACTGAACATTTCACATTCAGTGCTTATGCTCTCTGCTTATTGTCTGCATTTTGCCCATGTGGCAAAGATCAACTCTCTGTTTCTCTTTCATTTCACCTTCTGTTCCTCTTTCACAATGTCAAATTGCTCAGGTTGCTAATACTGACAGGGAATGTTTCACTACAATCACAGAGGGTTTCAATAACTGGCTTGAAGTTTCATTACAAGATGACTCTGAACAATCTTTTTTTTTTCAGCTTATTAAAATAAAACCTATGTTTTGGACATAAGAGATTTGACAGCATTTTATTAACTGACAGCTGGGGAGAACATAACACCTATTTTTTGCTTAGAAGCAGGGAAAACTGATGCCTGACATTTTGATTCTGTGAGCACTCAGATACATGGTTTCATTGAGTGATCAGCAGCTTTTGCCTAAGAAGCCTCTCAAAGCCAAGAATGCACAGCAGATAAAGACCAATATCTCCAGCTCTTTATTGATGTTTTTGACAGCTTAGCAAGGCCTGATTCTGCCACCTTGCATCAAAATATGAATAGATTTTTGTGCAGTTTGCGTTAGTGAGGATGACAAAGTCAGGATACGATTTTGTTCTAGTCACCATGCCAAATCTGCTAGAGGTTGCTCATCAATAGGTAGCAATTAATGGACTCATTATACTACAGACAGATGACAAAGTTCAGCTGTTTTAAACTAGGATTTACAGCATTGGCCCATGCTTGGAATGATCACCATGGATTATTATAACCAGCTTCAGAGCAACATTTCCATCTTCCAAAAAAATACGTTTTTATTATGCATCAGACTGCAATGGAAATTTTTGTAATTTTTCAGGTAAAAAGAGAAGACATTCATACAGACTGGTTCAGAGGTTAGGGCCTTCCCCCACTTCACAGGAAAAGAATGCTGAGTCAGACGGTCATATCTGCATCCAAAAAACCTACTTCATCTGAAAAAACTTTAAACCACCAATTTTTCAAGTAGATTGACATTTTATTACTGTTAAGACTGCATCTGAAAAATGTCCAAAGACATGAAGCTCACCATGTATCTCCTAAACTGGTGTGCATCCTTTATATACTTCAGGGTAAAAATTCCTATGTATCTATCCCATCCAGTCAACCACACACTGTACTTATGTAATTATTGCCAGACGGTGAGATGCATTCTATTTTGAATACCTATATGTTTGCTTATGTAAATACATTGAGAAAAAAAACTGCTGTATTTTGTAATGTTAATGTAAAACGGTGTTTCAATGCTTTACTGTTTTGTCTGATCGCACTGCTAGTAAAGCAGATTAAAATATTCAAATGCCATCAGTTGTTTTATAAACTGGAGGTTTGTCTTAAGTAGTTAATTTGGTTTGGTTTTATTTCTCCCATAAATATTCGGTACAATGTCTACTGAAGGCTAAAGTAATTTTAAATATTTTGCTGGACAAAAAGAAAGAACATGTTGCAGAATTTAACTATCTCAGTAAACTGTCCAAAATGAGCCATTGTAATCATTCTTTTTCTAAGGACAGACATCTTCTACCGAAGAGGTACTCTTTGGGTAAGTACATACAGCTTAATCCATTTCAGTCTCTGAAGCAGTGTATTTGCAATAGTACTAAGCCAATTAAATTAATTTCACTAAGAAGTAGAACTATAAGATCAAAATTAATAAACTATACTGGTTTGCATGGTAAAGTTTTAGTAGTGGGGAAGCTACAGGAATGGGTTCTGTGAGATGCTTCCAGAAGTTTCACCCATATCTGACAGATCCAAAGCCAGCTGGCTCCAGGATGGACAAGCCTCTGGCCAAGGCCAAACCCAGCAGCAACCATGATAGCACCAGTGAGCTAATAGATTTAAGAAGTGGGGAAAAGTTGCACCATAGCAGCCAGAGAGAGGAGTGAGAATATGTGAAAGGGACAACTCTGCAGACACCAAGGTCAGTGCAGAAGGAGGGGCAGGAGGTGCTCCAGGCACCAGAGCAGAGATTCCCCTGCAGCCCCTGGTGCCGACCATGGTGAGGCAGCTGTGCCCCTGCAGCCCCTGGAGGTCCATAGGGGAGCAGAGAACCACCTGCACTCCGTGGAGGGCACAGCGCTGGAGCAGGTGAATGCCCAAAGGAGGCTGTGACCCTGTGGGAAGCCCGTGCTGGAGCAAACTCCTGGCAAACTCCTGAAGCCCATGCTGTAGCAATCTGTGGGAAGTCAGTAGAGAGAGAACACCACTCTGGAGCAGGTTTGCTGGCAGGATTTGTGACCCTGCAGGGACCAATAGTGGAGCAGTTCATGAACCGCAGTCTGAGGGAAGGATGCATGTTGGAGAAATTCATGAAGGACTGTCTCCAGTGGGAGAGACCTCATGCTGAAGCAGGGGAGGAGTGTGAGGAGTCTTCTTCATGAGGAGGAACAGTAGAAACCACATGTGATGACTGACCACAGTTCCCATTCCCTGTCCCTCTGTGCCACTGCAAGGGAAGAGGTAGAGAAAATCGGGAGTGAAGACAAGCCCAGGAAGAAAGGAGCAGAGTGGAGGAGTGAAGCTGTTTTAAGATTTAGCTGTTATACCTCATTAGCCTACTCTGATTTGACTGGCAAAAGTTAAACTAATTTCCCTAAGCCAAGTCTGTTTCGCCCATGACAGTAATTCATGAGTAATCTCTTCCTCCCCTCATTTTGACCCACGAACTTTTCCTTGTATTTCCTCTGCCGTGCTTGGCTGAGGAGAAGAGTGGGAGTTTAGTGGGCACCTTATGTCCAGCCAGGGTCAGGCCACCACCAGAGCAGCACAAACGGTGTGACACAGCTACAGAGACAGAAACAGCCCCAGGTCACAGGACCACAGTGCCATCTATTGTCGGTATTTCCTTTCACAAAGAACGTGGAAAAAAGAACCCTGGAAGGATTTTAATACTTTTCATTTTCTCTTTCTTAAAACCAAAATAAATTAATTCCTCCAACTGATCTTGCAGCATACAAGCTCTTGTTCGCAATAGCAAGATGTATCAAAGTAGTAGAGCTGTTAATAAGTAATCCCTTCAAAACCTTGCTCTAATCTTAAGGTTTCATCAAGCTTTAAAATGTGTAGAAAAAAGCAGACAAAGATGTATTTTTCAGAAGCTATCAGACACAGGGAATCAGTTTTAGCAGCCAATATGTGACATACCACAGGGTGAAATGTACCAGATAAGATCCCTGAATTGAAAATCCATTCAGTTTTACCTCAGTACTACTACACTACTGTATGTAGGCTCCAACACATCATAATTTCTTATGTGCTTTGGAAAACCCCTGCCAGATTTACCTGTTTCTACATAATTGGCACTGATCATTGAAAGAGAATATATTTCGTTTATCAATATGACACTTCAATACATAAAAAAGCAAGGATGTTTGGAAAAGAAGATATTAAGTTCCATCTACCGATGTATTTGCTGAAGGGAGTCAGCACTGTATACGCAGCAACATGTCCCTTATCAAAGGCTCCAAAAAACCCCAGAAGATAAGACAGTTTCTTACAGTTTCTTGTCAGTATAATTAGTTGTCACCACGGAGGCAGGACACCTGCTCTTCCATAAATATTTCTGCAAGTGTATTTGCAATTGACATAAAAAAATCTCAAGTAGTTTATTTGCAAATTAGGTCTTAGGTCACAATTCACTGACAATATAAATATTAGCATTTTGTGAGTTCACTTTTATTCTTCCTGTTATATGATAACAGTTCTGTATCAGTAGAAGAGATTGTGTCTCAGAACCCTTAAACACTTCTTCACAGCTCTCAGGAACCCAGTAGTAAAAATTACACTCCTGCAGCCACACAACTACTGCAGGAAATGGAAGCAAAGAAATCAGTAGTTAAAATGATGATCTCTGAGTTTCCAAGCAAATTTACAGCACCCTTGTTTTGTAAAGTCTCTGCTGCTGAATAATTTGAAACAACAAGGATGTTTGGGTGATCCATGTCTCTTTGCAGAAAAAGCAAAAAGTGTGCAAGTTGAAAAACTTATTTTTTCATGGAGGCATTTAGACTGGGAACTGCTGGCAGCTCCTAGTTGAATGTCCAGGCCTAAACCAGCTGAGCCAGATCCTAAAGGCAATAGAGAGAGGGAGGAAGCCTAAAATTAGTATTTCAAGCAAGTGGAAAGAATTACCCTTTAGAATTGCCTACTGAAGAAAATCCCAGTCTTCAAATCCCACAAGAATAAAATATATCAATTCACAATTAACAGCAGATGTAACGTAACCACATAACTTTGCTTTTCAAAACTAAATACTTGGGGCTTATGGGGCTAAGGCTAAGCCTGGAGATAGGTATAGGGAATAAATTTCCCTCTGTAAGGGGACATTAACAGTCACATTGGGGATCCTTGAGGGAAAACAGCTTCTTTGCTGAACAGATCTTTTGAGGAACAACCACCTGGGAGAAGGTATAAAGATTGAACTGTGCCATCTTCTGATCTGCCCAAGAAGCCAGTGACTAATGAAAGAGGAGCACACTTTATTTGACATATTAAGTGAGGTTTCACCTTACAGATCTACATCTAGGATAAAAAGGGGGAAAGCATGTTAAACAGATTACTGCAGTCACTGTCAGACTACATTCACTTTTATTTATTCTTACAATTGTTTTCAGGAAGAGACAACTGTTGCTGGGGAATTATTTGCTGATGGGCAACTGAGGTACAGTGAGATAAAATCAGCAAAAGAAGCCACTCAGTGAGCTAGGAAGAGAATCCAGAACTTAAAAGACTTGGGTGAAGGTCCCCTTCCTATAACCCTCTACTTTTTGATGCTGGGGAAACAGATTTCCAAAGCAGATCTGCGAGTCTGCAGTTCTTCTTGACCCATAAAAAAAATTCCAAGCAATGCACAGTTATTGCAACTGAGACTTATGTGTTTGACACGAGTCAGGTTTACTTACATTAGGTTTGTAGAACCAGCAATATGTATCAAAAGCAGTTTATAAAGGCACTTTCCAAGATGAAGTACTGCAGTTAAGAGACTCTGGATGACCCAAAGAAAGATTATCCTAAAATCCCTCTTAGACACTTCCCATGAGATAAAAAATGATAGCTGTTTGGGAAGCAGCACACAGCGACCTGAAAACTGACCCAAGGCAGGATACATACTTGAGAATTTTTCTGAAAGAGATGGAACTGTTCAGGGTCAAACAAAACTGGAAAATCTCAGGATTCAGCAGCAGACTCGTGCAACAGTTACTCCACCAAAATATTTGGAAGTGCTGCCTATAACTATGCATAAAGTAAAGGATGACGTTTCCACAGAAGCACAATCATCATGGCTGCAGTCTGGAAATCTACATTTCTGTTCTCCACATTAGAAGTGTAGAAAATATTTTTCCCCCTTTTTGTCTTGTAAACAGTGAACCCTTCAAATCAGAAGGTTTGCTTCAATAGATTTTTCTACAATGCTTTGCACTCTGGACCTGGTCGCTGTCAATGGCAATAAGCGCTTTCTTTTTTTTTCAATGACCTGTATTATCAATAGTGCACAATAGCATCTCCCTTCCTTACTGCAATCTGGATTTTTTTTCCCCCAAACTCCAAAATATGTTTCTGAACTGAAGTCTCTTCTTTTCACAAAGATCTATTATCCTTCTCTCTTCATCTCTGTTACTGGAGGGAGTAATATAAACTGGCTTTCCCTTACCTACATATCTCAGATTATACTCTATCTCATCACCCAGGTCATTAATAAAGACACTAAACAGTCCTGTCCCTTGTATCGATCCCTGAGGGCTGTCACCCTGACAGCTGGACTCTATCCTGCTGATCAATACTCTCAGAGCCCAGCAATTCACCCAATATTCCACCCACCTTATTATCCACTAATCGATCTCATATTTCTGCAATCTTATTAAAAGGATACAAGGAGACTATTAGAAGTTATTTTAAAGCCCTTGCTAAAGTACACAACTTCCACTGCTCCTGCTTCGCCCGTTGAAGCAGAATTCTCTTCAGAAGGTGATTAGACTGGCCAGGTGTGCTGTGGTCTTGGCAAACCCATGTTGGCTATTCCTTACCACCTTCTTGTTCTTTGTATAGCAGGAAATGGCTTCCAGGACAATCTGTCCCATTACTTCCCTGGGAATGGTGGTAAGGATGACCTGCCCTTAGTTTGCTTGATCTTTTAGACACTAATTTAAGTACTTTTAGACACTAATTATAACTAAATATTCCATATATTAGTGACTGAAAACTTGTTCCCCTCAAGGTTTATTCTTGTTTTAAACTTTCAGAAGACCACTATCTTTTCTTAAAATTCAGATCCATCAAGACTTTTGTCAATTGTCTTTGGGCAATACAAGCATCTACTTTTTCTTGTTCATCCTAAATGATGTTTGGAATCTTCTGACCCTTTCATTGCCTATACTTCCCCTAGGAATCATATATACTATTGAAAAAATATTCTTTCTACTGGGGATCATGCCAGTTGTTCCAAAAGCCATGTAGGCATGTTACCATACTCATCTTTGACAGTAAAAAATTACTGCCTTTTACTCAGCATTTCTAAAAGCCATGCTTTAAAAAGAATCTTCTATTGTAATTTTGCACGACTCTCTCTCTTACCTCATTATAGGTAAGATTTAAATAGTCCTCACAGGAAGAATTTATGATACACATAAAGATTCTTTCTGCTACTTTGACCCTAAATTTAACAAATGACTTCAAGTCTGTGGCCTGAACTGTACACCAAGACCAAGAAAGAAAGTACTATACATGTATTACTTCAAAGCTCATGTAGGGATCAAGGAATCCTAGGAATGCCAGCTGGTGTTGCTGATCTTAACTCATCCCAGAAGACCTAAAGAAAAGCCTTTCTCCCTTGGAAAGGCAACCACAGGCCTAAACAAATGGTCTTTATGCCTCCACCTCTCCTTGCAGCTCCCATTAATAAGACAAACCCTAATGTTCTACTCTATTATTTATTGGCTTAAATTGAATTTAAATTTGTCCTTTGGCATCTCCTAAATCATTACATTCCTGTCAGCCAATATCTTTCCTTAGCTGCAATTATACATCAAAGTTTACTTGACTATCTGAATTCAAAATACTAGCCTCAAGGGCTCAGTGAATACATGAGAAATTTAAAACTGTATGTGGAAAAATTTATCAAACAAGCAGACTCTTCATAAGCTCAAAATTAATCTGTACTAGCAAGAAACAGAAAACAAAAGACACAATACAAATATGTGCAGTTAATTTACAATGAAAAACCAAGACTTCTTCATTTTTAATTATAACACATTAAGAGGAAAATACTTTCTGTCAGAATTATCAGGAGCATATTCCTCACTGGATTTAATATCAGCTGTAATGTGCTTAATTTTGCATTCTTCTGAAGTGATAAGAAAGCATTACTAATATTTCTTACATTACTGTAATAAAAGAAAGATGCTAGGGTTCTTTCCCTTGGAAAAGTTTTAAGTGTTTTAACTGCTCCAGGGACAAAGAGTTTTTTAAAAAACATTACTTTTTCAATTTTCTTATCACAAATTACTTGTTTCTGCAGCTGCAAATCTTCTGTGTATATATTTTCCTCAGCCTCTCTGCAAAGAGGATTTATGAACATGCTCAGCCTCACAGCAGCTCAGAGCTATTGAGGCTATTCCTGACCACCAGAGTAGTGCTGCAGAAGCACCAACACAAGATAAAGCCAAGTGAAAGAGAAGCCAGGGGAGCCAAGTAACTTGGATTACAGTGTAAGCAAGACCAAAGGACAATGCTGTGTCCCCAAAAAGGCCTAGGGACTCAAATGACACATTAACTCTCTAACGAACAAAAAAGAAATAATGAAATCAAGAAATGGGATGAAGAAGAAAAAACTCTCAACGTACACAGATAAAGTAAGTGAGGGTATTTAAGAAAGAAAGAAAAGAAACTCAGACCTAACTGTCATCTAGAAATAAAAGGTAAGATAGATGGATGTAGAAAGAAGGAGAAATATAATCAATAACAATGCAGTGTCAGAAAATTCTCCTTTCCCCTGTGCAAAGTTTCTCCCTTGAAAATCTAAAGACTTGAAACAGGTTGTGTCAATACAGTTAGCATGAAATATACTGAGGGATGATAATATTACCAGCACATATGTTTCTTGAAAATGACTGATAGCATAGCATAAGAGTTTAAGACAGTTTAGGTAAATATCACATTAGAATTATAAAAGACTAAATTATAAGCAATTGCTATAAAGAATACTGGAGAAATGCTTTACAGAAAGGAACAGCATACAAATAATCTCCTGGCAAAGTCAACAGTGAAGTGTGGATTCAGTGCTCTGAACAACCAAAGTGAAGATGAGATCACATACAAAAAGTTGAGAAAAAATGATTGAAAAGCAGGCAGGAGGAAGTTAGTGACAACTACTCTTAATTCAGACTACCACAAAAAAACATTAGAACATTAGAAAAGTGTGTACGCAGATGCCTGGCTGAGAGAAGGAGTGTACTTACTGGAAAGAAAATGGGAAAGGAAGAATTTGGTACCATAAGCTTAAGACATACAAGTTGTTTGGCTACAATGTGGCTACAAGAAACTTTTCTTGCTGGAAATTTTACAGCAGATGTGTTTGAGAGTGTTGAAGCTAAAGGTATGTTTCCCCAAGCACAGTAAAGATGGTGAAAAGGCAAAAACCTTTCTGACAGAATGCAAAAGCTTTCTTACTGATACCAAGAGAAATTCTAGGGTCGTGATGTGAAATCATATCTCACCACTGGATTAGATCAGTGGTAAGATGGCAGAAAGCACTGTCGGTATAGGAGGAACATACAGAAAATACGTTGAAATAGTATGTGCTGTACTGGAATACAACAATAAAGTAATATATAAAGTAAGAGTACATAAACCAAAAGATTTTCCAAGGTATCTGTCATTTTTTTCTTTTAATATCCTCATTTCTACTGGTTGTCCTGCTGTACCATATGAGAAGCCTTTTAATGATGAAGGAAAGGAAGCCTGTTTCACATCTGGTATTTTTTAGAGAATTTGAAATGATAGGCAGAATGCTAACAAAATGAATTCACGGGTGAGAGCTGCAGACACTGTCTTAAAGGATACAGAAATGGAATCATGGTTAAACAAATGTGCATAACCAAAGATACGAGAAATACCTATACCACAGCACAAAAGAGACTGCACCTGCTTGGCTCACTCTGCCTCACACTGTTCTTAACATTACCCTAATGTGTCACCTTACATCTTGACATCACAGAGATGTGGGGAGGCCAGGGAAACTCATCAGCAGGCTGTCAGGCAGATCCTTCTGAATATATCACTCTGAAATAGGAGCAAAGAGGGCAGAGGTTATCTAACGGACTTGGATAGGAAGACCAGGAACACATCAAAATCTTATCAGTATCACTGCCTGAGTTAGGCAGGTTTTATACTGACAATAGATAAACAGATAAAAACAATTGCAGATACCAGGGAAAATGAGATGCGACTAATGACAGCTGTCTACATATACAAGAGAGAAAACAGACAGGCTACAGTTCAGCTCAAATAAAGTAACTGGGCAGTATTTTGCTAGTAAGAGACATTTAGAGAGCTACAAAATGCACACAAGATGGAAGGAACAACCTGAAGAGTACTTGAGAAATACTACCGAAGCAACACAATTTAATTTGATTAATGGCAACTTAAACACAGCTTGAAAAAGAAAAGTTGTGACAACGATGTTTAAACAGCTCAGAGACAAACTATTCATACCAACTACACCCAAGTACAGAGACAGGATACGAAAGCTGCTCTGGAAGACAGGATAAAACGCCCAGGTCTGGCATACAGCAGCTGCAGTCCAAATGGATCTGCTGGGGAAGAACAGAAAGTAATGGGGGCACAAAATTGTCAGTACTGTGCATTCCTAGAATTAGGGATCAAAAATATAAAAGGAACTGCTGTCACATTGGAAAAGTCAAGATTGCAAACTGTTAAAGCCAAAATTGTTACTGCCAATGCAGTACCTTGATTACAAGATTACAAAGTAGGAGAGAGCCTTGCTAAGGACATTTTTTGACAACTGATAGGCAGGCTTAACTGCAAAATAATAAATAAAGAAATAAATAATAAAAACCCAGCACAAAATGGGATAATTTGGGATATGAATAAGATGGAAGCACTGCCAAATATCTTCTTTATTTCATGATCCTGAAGGTGAGTTGTAGCATACCTACACTAGAATCTGGGTTTATTATAAAATCAGCAGCCTGTCTGGTGGCAGCTGCTATGAAGAACTCTGAATTCCTGAGAGCAGGAAAAATCATTTGGAATGCAATGATGCAGCAGTCCCAGCTCAGGCCACTTCAGCAAGTTTTTACCCCTTAAAGTGGTCAAGGGGCAATGACACTAACAGAAACCCTGCTTTGAATAGTTCACTGTTACCAGATTCTCTGGATTAACCTTTTATTTCCTTCCTTTTTACTGCTCCAGGTATTGTTCTCCAGAGCTTGGAGAGCCACCTCTGCAGAACGGGGGTTTGGAGGTGCCCAGGGTGCAGCTGCCTCTGCTTCAGCCCTGGGTTGAAGCGCTGAGAAGCAACTGCAGAGGTGGGAGGAGCACCACTGTCGTCCCAAAATACGTTCGTTTACCCGGTGTGCAAGAGGCCAATCCACACACAAAGTCCAGGCATTTGATTTATTTACACATTTATGCAAAAAGGGGCGCTGGGCAGGAAACCCTCAAGACCTGCATGATAACTACCAAAGCTCTTCATTATTTATACATTTTAGTTAGCAAAGGCAGTAATGTCCATTGGCTACAAGTTACTTACGTCTCCAATCAGTATTTTATCTTCTATTGGTTAATGATTGCCTTGCTTCTGCTAATTAGCCTGCATATTCAGTCAGTCTCTTGAGTTGTGGGGTTTCTTGAGTCAGTGGGTTGCGAGTTCATCGTCACAATCTCCCAGTCAAAATTATCCTCAACCCAATTAGAGCTGATTCCAGCAGAGTTGATGGGGTTTCTTTGTTATTTTCTTCCCTGTCCTGGGAGTTCTGCCAAATGTCCTAATGGCCGGTAAATACTGAGTTCTTTGTGCCCACTATCAGCAGCACATCCCTGTCCCCAAGCTTTGCTGACCTCCCCCTAGGTCTGAGCCCACTGAAGCACGTCAAGCCCTAAACCTTAACAAGGCAATTCTACCGACTCTTAACAGCTGGACATCAGTTAGAGCTTGTTCGCGGCTGTTTCACGGATTAAATCTCCTTTTTTGATTAAGCTTGTACGTATATAGAGATCAAACATCACAGAACAACCTTTCTTTCGAAACTGTTTACACATTTAACGCTTCGCAGCCCGGCAGCGCCGGCAGGCCCGGCTGGGGCGGGGCGGAGGCCGAGGCCCAGCAGCGCCATGGCGGGCGGGGGCGGGGGCGGTGCGGGCCAGCCCCGGGGGAGGAGCCGCCTCCGCGCTGGGACCGCCCCTTCTCCCGCACGGCCCGGCCCCGCCGCTCCGCCGCGGTAAGGGAGCGCGAACGGGAACGAGAGCGGGCCGGGAGCGCGGGAGGACGGCGGCGGCGGGACCGTGGGGGCCCGGCCGGAGGGAAAGGGTCGCCGCCTGCGAGGGCGGGAGGGTGGGAATGGAGGCGCAGGGGAGCGCTGTGGCGCAGCGGGCAGGACAGGCTGTGTGCAGAGGGGCGCCCGAGCCGAGCCGAGCCGAGCCGAGCCGAGCCGAGCCGAGCCGAGCCGAGCCGGGGCCTTGCTGCAGCCGTGCGCTGAGGGGAACGCGCGGCCGAGCGCGCCCCGCGGCCTCAGCCCCGCGGCGGCGGCAGGAGACAGCGATGGCCCCCGAGGGCTCTCCGGGGCCGTGCTTTTCCCGGCACGGTGCCCCATAGGAGCGCGCAGGTGTGAGGGATAGAACGTTTTCGTTTTGACATTTGTTACCTACGTTTCCCTCAGGATTTTCTTGTGTGCCGGTGGCAGGACCCGAGGGAATGGCCTGAAGTTATGTCAGGGGAGGTTTAGGTTGGATATTAGAAAAAGATTCGTCCCTCCGCGGGTGGTTGGGCACGGGAACAGGCTCCCTAGGGAAGCGGTCACAGCACCAAGCCTGGCACAGTTCTAGAAGAGTTTGGACAGCACTCTCGGGCACATGGTGTGACTCTTGGGGATGGTGCTGTGCAGGGCCAGGAGCTGGGCTCGATGATCCTTGTGAGTCCCTTCCAGTGTGTCCTGTTCTGTGATTCTGTGACCCTGCAGTCTGTTCCCCTTTCAGCTGCCTGCTTGGCCTTGCTGCCCCTGTGCAAGCTGACCGGGTCCACTTTTGTGTCAGCCTTCCCAAGTTTCCTTAACACATTTGCTACAGTTGCACCACCACCTGTTTTAAAACTCCCATGGCTCTCCTTTGCCTGTATTTTTGATACTGTTTGCCATGGAAATAAGCCTTCTGCTCCTCTATGTCTGCTGTCCCACAGACTGTTAGAACATGGTAATTAATTTCCATCAAGGATGAGAACAGTGGTCATTATTGTGGTAGTTAGTGGCTGAATACTGTCACACACAGAGAAGGAAAAGTGGGACAGGTTTTTCTCCTGCGCAGTCATTGTGGAGGTAACAGCCTGGCATAGGAAGCTCCATGTTAACCACAGCACGTGGGAATGCTTGTTTGGTAGCCAAAGAGCAAGCCACAGTTAGTGCCGAGGTAAAGGTCATTGGAGATGTGGATCTGTAGGAAAGCAGGTAGTCTTTGCCTGTTCTGCTCATGAAAATTCAGCCTCCCCTGTTCCTTTTCTGTGGGGAAATAAAAAGCTAATGAAAGATCAGAAAGTGTTCGCAGGAAATTCTTCTGAGAAACTATAACATTAAGCAAAGATACTTCAAGTTGTATTCAACTCTTCTGTTCCCAACTCAGTCTAGGACCAGAAGTGTTTTATATTCAAATTTAACTTCCTCTTGTTTTTCTGCAGTTAAAATCATGGCACTGAAACAGGTTTCCAGCAACAAATGCTTTGAGGGCTTCCAGAAGGTGTTTGAACATGACAGGTAAACACCCCTAAAGCGGCTGAGATGTTTGGCTTGGGGCAGTGAATCTATACTGTCATTGCTGTTAGTGTTTTGAGTCTGCAGGAAAATAGCATGTTCTCACTAATATCCATATTTCAGTAAGGAATAATGTCTACTGCTGCTTTGGCTGTGCTCTTGAATTTCTGTGTTAATATTTAACATAATCTAGTATACTTAGTGCTGCAGATCTGAGGTGGGAAGCCAGTATTTTACCTTTGAAAATGAAGCTCCATTACTTTGGACTGTCCTGTTTGCAGCACAGAGAACCACTGTGTGTGCAAAGTCCCACTCACTCTACTGGATATCTCACTTCTGTGCACTCTGGAAAAGTGCTGTGAGCAGACAGACTCAGTAAATAGATTCTTGTTTGATAAAGGTGAACAGAAAAACAAGGTTTTTAAAAATGTTTGATCCAAATAAAATCATTAGTTGCGCTTAGGTGAGAGTTTATTGACAGTTTTAGGCTTTAGTATTAATTGAGCAACTGACTGGTCTGTAGACTTGGCAGATTGAAAACCTCCCTTTCTGTGGCATGCTGTGCAGTGTGTGTTGTGCAAGTCAGATGGATGTGTTCTTCAGTAAAAATTACATTGCAATTTAATAGCCAAAGCTCAGTCTCAATATTTCTGGCATTCAAAGTTCAATTTTCAACCTGTTCCTGGTTAGCTGCAGTGTGAAAATTTGGCTTATTTGTAAGTCTGTGGTTTATGTTCAGAACAAGGTTGGATAGTTCTCTGTTGCCAGTTGTAGAGTCTAAGGCTGAGTTTAAAAATTGATTCTCCTTTCCTTTAACTTAGTTGTTACAATTCATTGACCAGATCTCTCTTTGAATGAAATGCATTGATCCAACTTCCTTTTTTTAATGTTAGTGCCCTTGTTAATTAAGTAGTGGTGATAACAAGAAGTATTTTATTAATACAGTGCAGAGCTAAAGTGCAAAATGAAATTTGGAATCTACTTGCCTCCAAAAGCAGAAACTGGAAAATGCCCTGTGCTGTATTGGCTCTCAGGTAAGTAACATGAGTTTTAGTAACATAAAAAATACAATATTAAACATGTTTACTGCACTACAGTTACTGAAAGCCTAATGTAGAGGTACTGCAGTGGCAGCTCTTAAAATCTACAAAAACTCATCCTCTGGAAGGTGCATTTAGTTTGAAGGTACTGTGATAAATTAGGATGCAGCTTGGGGGTAGCCTACCAAATTGTGTTCTAAAATGCTCAAAGTGTTCTACCCTTTTCTTCTGAAATGTTCATACTTTTTGTTCCAAAGTTTGTATATATAAAGGTTCTCCTGTAAAGGCCTTCCCATTGGGACACCTCCTGCTTCCCTTTGTTTTAGAGAAACTGCTTCAGCTAACAGGGCAGGGATCTTTGATACAAATAGAGCTCATGCGAGCCACCACGTCTGTCCTGTGGATTGCACCTTATTCCGAGCGCTATTTTGCAGGGAGCAACTGGTGAACTTGAAAAGAGAGGGGCTGAACAGGCTAGTACTGCAGGAGTGAAGTTGTCTCATCCACCATTAATTAATTAAATCCTTTCTTTTCATATTATTTTAAATAAAAAGCAGAAGCTCTGTTCTGTAATTCAAGGAGTTGCTTTATTGAGACTTGTGTTTAGAAAGCTGGAGACTGGACTGTTAGTGTGGTGACTCGTGTTCTTTTTATGTATTCATTTCACAAAATAGCTGGTGGGTCTGATTTGTATCATGACAGCAGACTGGGTAAAAATGTTTATCCCTGAAGTTAGGAACATGAAAATTGTCTGAAGAGCTCTAAGCCATGCAGCACATTTATTTTATTGAATGTAAACCATGTTGTCTTGGCTAGTATATCGGTCAAACTAGATTACTGGCAACTTGTCCTCAGAGAAAACTGGAGTCATTATCCCCTCTCAAATTGTCCAGTGAAGAAAAATTGAAATATTGGTATGAAGTTTAATTTATTTGTAATTGGACTTTATTTGTCAGAAAGTAACAGTGTCTAGGTATGCCAGTACAACTCTCTTTCTCTGAACTGTTAAGTGCTGTTGAGCCTAATGAAAAGAATTTTCCCTGTTTATGGAGATAGAAATCTTTGTTTTTCAAAACCTTTTCTGTCAAAAAGAGTTTTGAAAGCAGTGTGCTGTGAGCAGTGGGTAACCAATGATATTTTTATTTCCCTAGGGTTAACATGTACAGAACAGAATTTTATAACGAAAGCTGGGTTTCAACAAGCGGCAGCTGAGCATGGCCTTATTGTAGTGGCACCAGACACAAGCCCACGTAAGTTTAACAAGAGGCATGGTAACAGTCATTACACTGAAGTGCACTGTCTCTGTCCTCAGAGAATGGGATGCTGCAGTGTGTTGAAAAGTGTTGCCCACCTCAGTCAAAATACGACTTCACCTCTGCATCTTGCATTGTTCGCTGGGTTATATTGTGTATGTTCTTAACAACAGGGTAGTGAGTGCTCTACATTTGAAACTCTCTTACTGTTGAGGCGCTAAAACTAGAATAAAGGGGCCCTGGAGGTCAGCACAGATGAGGAGAGGGAAGAAAATGAAACAAGAAATATGTGTTATTAGAATTCTTGCTGATGTTTTGTGGCTTGCTGAGACCCTATAAAACCTGCAGAGCCATGTCGCCCCACAAAACTGCAATGCTTGCTCTTTATTGTATTCTATGTTCTAATGCCAATTAAATACACGTCTTCAGAGAATTCCACTACTTGGAAAAGCAAGCCAGAAACCCTTCTCCCCTGCAGCTACAAAAGACTACTGATGAATGGATTTTTTAAATGATGTGCTGTTATTTGCATAAGGCTGAGCTTCTGGTATTTTCAGCAACCTGAAAATGGTGTATCTGCAGTTACTGGAAATACTGTTATTTGTGGATTCACTGTTTTGTTTTTCATATTCGTTGGATTCTGCCAAAGTCTCATGAGTGCTGTAAACAAAGGTGGCAGCCTTCTAATATTTCCCAAGCTTTAGTGGGTCACATCTGACTACAGGCAATATGGGAATGGTGTTCTCTCTGTAAAGTATTTGTTACATCTAGGTTTTGAAGTTGTGTCAGGTCCAAGATCATAAATACATGATTCTAGCAAAGAAGAGGGACAGAAGAGCAAAGCTTGTATATGAATGAACTTTACATTTTGTTGTTGCTATTTGATGCAGGCTAGAGATGGGCAACTAACCTTTGCATTATTCACATTTAGTAGTTGTACAGGAACTTGTTTTTGTGTTGTCTGTGTAAGTTGTCTCCATCAATGTGTAACTGCATTTGCATAGGTCATTACTTAGTCCGTTTTCTTTTAAATCCCTTATGGCAGCTTCTCTCTTGTCTTTTAGTCTAATAACTAAAAAGGATTGCCCCACATATTTAGATGAATTTGGTATGTGCTTCATGTTATACTCCTAAATTTTAGCTCAGAGACCCCAAATGTTCTTACATCTCTTTGAGCTGTCTGGAGAAATAAGTGAAAAGCAATTCAAATATAAGCATGAGTTGAGAGGTACTGACAATACTTACATGTTCTTTTTAATTGTGTAGTTATGACTGCATGAGAATTACCTTCCAGGAGCCAGGAGATGTATATGGATGGGGAAAAGGAGTACGTGAAATCATTAAATACTTGTCATTACAGACCCTCTGTCAGGCCTTGATAGACTTTACTTCTTCGAAGGGGTTTGTTTTTCCAGACAGGTATACTGAGCAATATTATGCAGACTCCTTTTAAAATTTCTTTTTTTCAAGGTTTCCCTTTAATTTTTTCTTTAGCATAATGAGCATTGTCTTTGTTGCCCGGCAGGACCTTCTGAGTTTTTGTCCATCTTCAAGGTACTGAAGATAGACTTTTTACATCCAACATGTTGTTTAAGCACCCCAGTCCCTGTGATTGCTGGACTGTTAAGTTACAAAATCACTCAGTGTTCAAGGGCATGTTGCTGGAGCAAAGTCAACTTTTGATCCTTGTACAAATCTGATTTCACACTGTGGCAGGTTGGCAGCTATCTCTGCACAAATTGTGAGGCACTGTTGAGTTACACATGGGTTTACAGTGTAATCTGACAGTGGTAAAAGCCCATATAATTTTGGATTGCAGAAACTAGGAACGTTTTGGAGAAAGGGGGGCCATTTTTTCCTATCACATATACCCTGAAATATTACAATTCTGTACAGCAAACCAGGCTGGTAAATCACAGACTCATCAAAGGGAGGACTGGATGGGATGCACTGGCTTTCAAAAACACATTTGAAAATTTAGTTTGAAAGTGTGGCCCTGGAAAAGAGGATACAATCCTGCAGTTATTCAAAGAATAAATTATTTAAATTTCATGGAGAGTTATAGGTGGGTGCAATGAAATGAATTGCAGAAAAGGTAGAGATATACATTTGCAAAATTGTAGGAACAGTTAATGTTATTATTCTAGAGAATCTTAAAAAGGGAGGTGTAGCAGTCCTTATTTAAAGTGCATAAATCAGCTTGGACACACCATTTGGTGATACATGGTTCTGTCATTCTGGGGGAAAAGGAAATTTGCTTCTGTTTCTCACAGTTTCTTGTACTTGATAGGATGAGATCTAATGACTGAAATAAGCTGATAGCTCCAATTAACAAGTGCCAACTTTTGATTAAGTCCTGGGTAAATTGGACAATTGGACGGGAGTAATTTAGGAGGCATCTGTTATTTACGAAGACGTATTGAAACTATTTAGAAATTAGATATATCTGTAGGTGTTATATAAGTGACATTTTGAAAGTGTTGAAATAGGACTTGAAAGCACTGTACTAATGAGTGAAAATCTGAATTGTCTAATAGTTGGAGGTGTAGAGATATGATTGAGAAACTTGTGTCCCAAGTTTGATTTGTATGGCAGGTTCTCCAATTCTGAACATGTAGTAAAGGGAAGATTTTTCATGCTAGGTGGCTGCAATATTGAAGGAGAAGATGAAAGCTGGGATTTTGGCACTGGTGCTGGTTTTTATGTGGATGCCACTGAAGATCCTTGGAAAACAAACTATAGGATGTATTCCTACATAAAGGATGAGGTAACTTTGCGGCTGGGTTCTCCTGGTGTTGCTGGGTAAGATAAGGGGGGTGGCTCAGCCACAGGGAATTTCCACGTCTTGAGTTACAAGGTTATGGTATTTTTCTATAGAGATACTTTGAGTTACTTATTATCAGCTGAACTGTTTCCTTTTGATTTCACATTCCCCTTCAAATTGCTTTCAGGCCACAGTCACAAATGTCAGGTTAGAACCAGAAATGTGCCTTTGGTTTCAGTGGCATTAAAAGGCATTAGTTGGTTAGTCGTGTGCTTTTTTTTTTAAACACATACAACGTTGCTTTAACGTTTTTATTACGCTCTTGTTTCCTTTACAGCTGCCTAAACTAATAAATGCCAATTTTCCAACTGACCCTGAACGGATGTCTGTTTTTGGGCATTCCATGGGAGGTCATGGAGCTCTCATTCTTGCTCTGAAGAATCCTGGAAAGTACAAAGTAAGATGAAGTATAGCTTATATTAGGTATACTAATGCCTATATAGATTTCTATAGATGTGATGAAGAAAACATAATACTGAGTTCTTTTAGGGCATTAAATGTATACATAGTTTCAGTTGCAGCAGCTTGTTGTTACATAGTATTTTTTTTCCTGCTGTCTTTCTGAACAGTCTGTGTCAGCATTTGCTCCTATCTGCAACCCAATTCAGTGTCAGTGGGGGAAGAAAGCCCTTGGTGGATATCTGGGACCGGATGCAAGCAAATGGGAGGTATGTGTTGCAGCCACAGTTCTTTAATAACAGATAATTAACAGATCTGTAAATACATCACAGCAGGAGCCTGGAAAAAAACTCTGGAGTACCCATGAGCTGGAACTGTTGTTTTACTACACCCCTAAGCACGGAAAAGCATTGTTTGTTTCTGGCAGGAGTGACTTGCTGTTGCCTTATGGTGCTTATGAAAATGTAATGAGATACAGGTCTGTCATCAAAGTGACTACATTCCTCTCAGTTTTATGAAGATTTAAAAAACTGGGCTAAGAAGAATTATGAGCAGTGTATTTTTGTAGTAGTCTCAAGAGAGAGACTGCTACAAACTGTTCAGACTGATGAGCCTCAGGGCATTTTGCAGAGGTAGCCTGTGGGAGGCCTCCAAGAGGAGCCCGTTGGACACTTGGAAATTGGTATCTTGCAGAACAGCATTAAACTGGACAAAGTTAGGTTATAGCTCCAGGGCCCTAATTTTGTGCTATCAGTAGCCATATATGACTAAGATACAAAAATGTTTGTCTGCATAGTTGCTGCATTTTTTGGCTATCCCTTCAGTATTTTTAATCTCAAGTAAAACATTGCACTGTATTTCTAGAATTAAGTTAGAAGGGATCATCGTGACCATGTACTCAGATTTCCTTGTAAATAAGCACAAACTGCAGTTCAATCCCTTGCAAATTGGATTAAAGTATTTCTTAGGAAGACTTCCAGGTCTGATTAAAACTTTACAGGATTGGAGAGTGCTCTCTGCTTTCATAAGTGCTAATAGAGTAGCTTGTGTACTTAGAAACCACCAGTTAAACTTGCTTAGACCTAATGCATTGGATTTGTTGTGAATCAAAACAAAACTACCTCCCAAGAACCTGTTTTCTGTCCCCTTGTTTTGGAGCTGTTACTCAAACACAGTCCAGTAGATCAACAGCAGTCATCAGGAACAGACCTAGAGCTGCCTTTGGCACAGATATAAAACCTCTGATCTCTGTATTTCAGCTTAAAATGGCCATGTAAATATGTTCAGGATCATTTTATACCATGACCACAGTGCTGGGCTGAGCCCAAGCTCCCATTTCCTTTGTAGCATCATTTCTGGATCTGGTGGGATCCTGGAAGGATGGCTCTGATGCCTTGTTGTGTAGGACTTTGGATTTTGCCGTCTCTTGGTGATCGGTGTTCTCCACAGCCTTAAACACTTTGCTGTCTTTTTAAAGGAGTTATTTATTTTGAGTATGTACCAAGCACAGGACCCCATGGGTAGCATGTTGCCCATCACAATTACATTTTGATACATGTATGTTGAGAGACTTTAATTTTTGTTTCTCAGTTTGCACCAAATTTTCTTGGTCAAATTATCATGGTAACCTTCAGGTTAAATGCCTTCCCTTGAGCATAGCTGTGTTACACTGGTGTTTTGACCTTTAGTTGCCAGAATAATTACACCAAGACACCAGGGTTTTTTAGCAGGATCTAGTTCCTGCACAAGGGTGTGAATTACTATTGACTCTGTTGCTGTTCTTCGATGCTGTAGGAATTTAGCCCTGGGCTGGATGTTCTGTTTGGTCAAGCTGCCAACTTGGTAATTGCCTAGCTCATACAATTTGCCCTTTTTAAAGCAATGGGTATTACTTTTCAGTTGCCTGGAATTCCCCTAATTTTTTGTTCTTCCAAAATGCAACTTGGTGTCCTGATCAACGCTGCCCAGGACTCACTCTGTGCCATTCTTTTCCTGCAGTCGGCAAACTGAAACCAGTTGAACGTGTGTAACTGAATGTTGTTTCTCTTTTATTTCTGCAGGCATATGATGCTACACAGCTTGTGAAGTCCTACTCAGGCTCTCGCCTCGACATCTTGATTGACCAAGGCAAAGATGACCAGTTCCTGTCTGCAGGCCAGTTACTGCCTGATAACTTCATCGCTGCCTGCACCGAGCGGAAAATCCCAGTAGTCTTCAGACTGCAGCAGGCAAGTGGCTTCTGCAGTCCTTGGTTGTTGGATTCTTGTTTGTGATTTTTGGTTCTATGCAGCAGGCGGTGAAGAGAGTGTCTGTAATGTCTGGGCATGCTCTCACTGCGGGTCTGTCCCTGGCCACGTGAGGAGGAGGGTGAGAAGTGACAGTTTCCCGTTGCATCGGCCATCGAGGTGTGCATCACCCGCCCGATTCAGCCGCGCTTCACCACTAGGTGTCGTCGTGCTTCCAGCTCGGACACGCTGATCCCTTCATGGGCACTCGGGCTGCCGGTGCTCGGCTGAAGACACAGCATTAATCACTTTTAATGACTGTCGCAGTCACTGTACAGCCAAAGTGACAGATGGCCTTTTGCTGCATCCCTTATCTGTGCGGTGGGTTTTGTGTTTCTCATAAAACGTTGTGATTTAGTTTGCAGGTGTTTGTGTAAATTAGGGAAGAGGTGGAACTGCTTAACATCCCAGATTCATTTAAAGACCAGAGGGGAAGGATTGCTCTTTCCTGTAGTGCAGTGACCCAGAACCATACTGTCCTGAGAGCACTGAGTCTTTGTAAACCACTGGCAACTTCCACCCAGACACAGTGAGGGACTCAGCTGTGGAGAAGGAAGGATTGTCCTCTCTGATTTGTCATAAACCTTGCACCTAGAGATAGTGCTGATGAAGGGGACTAGGTCAGAGGGTGACATTACAGCACAGGGATGGAGCAGTAACTCAGCCCTGGGCTGTGTTCTCCTTACACCCTCCCTGTGTTTTACCAGAAGGACAGTGCCTGAGAGGGCAACTGTTCTCTCAGACTGCAGCTGGCACTTGCTGTTACCCATCTCAAGTGTACAGGCCCAGATTTGGGCAGGTTAAGGTACTTTCTGTTTGTTTAGCTTTCTAGTGCTCATCTATACTTAGCCTGTGACATATCCCTCACCATTCTTATATATGTTCCAGGAATTTCTTGAAATGGATCAAACCGGGAGTCATTACCTTTCCTTTGAGAGCTTAGCATGATTGCTTTATCACAAACTGTTATGTTCTCTGCTGATTTCTTTGTTGTTCTTTCCTAGGGTTATGATCACAGCTATTATTTCATTGCTTCATTTATTAATGACCACATCAAACACCATGCAAAATATCTCAATGCTTGAACCATTTGGATGCAAGTACTGCCTGGCCAATATGAATCAAGGGATAGAGGTGAACTGAACAAAAATCATTTGCTGAAGTAATGTTTGTAAAATGAAGCTCTTCTGATTGTACTGTTAAGAAAAATAAAAGTCCCCCTTAATCTGATGTGTGTGCTTTAGAGTAAGTATTTGGAATGTTCTTGCATTATTGGAACACTCTTGATGCCATGAAGTTACATCTGCTGCAGTTTGGGTCAAAATGCAAGTCAGCAAAGGAGTGAGTTTGAGACCATGAATGTGGGTGTGTACGTGGGACCTCCAGACAGCTTCAAGTGCAGCTGTGCAGAGACTGTGATTAACAACAGCGTGCCCCTTCACCTAATTAATTACTGGGGTTTACTTCATCCTTTAATGGTGAAGGAAGTTGTTAGTGGCACAACTAATCAAGCTACTTCATTAGTCTGAAGTGGCAGGTGTATTTTTCCTTGGCCTGTGTAAATACCTTCCAAGGACCACGTCAGATGGAGAATACAGACAAAAGCCTGCTATGCACAGTAGGCTACTGTGCTGTGCATGATCAAACAAATGATCTGGAGTACTTAATGGATGATACTTATAGAAAAGACCTCTTAAAAGAAGGAAGCAGTCTCTAGAAAAGGGATTTTTTTTCTCCACTTGCCTTTGATTCTTGCAGTGTGGAAGGCTTATACTGTGTTTCTTAGATTTGACAGGACTGGGAGGAAACTGTTAAATAGATCTGGAAAAAAGCAATTGCTGTCTAGATGATCTAATATTTCATTGCTGAAATTAAGTGTGCTCATTTTACAAAAGATGGCAGAATTTAGTCCTGACAGTTGTAGATCTAAATAGCTCCTGGTGGTATAATTCTGCCAGCTACCTTGGACAAGAGCACAGATTGTTCCAGTGCACTGCTTATCATATATGCAAGTAATCACTTTTAAATTCAGCTTTCTCATGGTTCAGCTGGACCTGAATCATCGCTCAAACCTTGACTCACTCTGCCAGAGGAAGTCCTACAATGGAGGATGGCTTGCCTTTTTTAAGCAATGCTGAAAGTTCTTCTGTGTCTCTGGCTCCTGCTAGATTTTAGGTTACACTGGTGCTGGTGATGGGCTTGAATTATGCATTGACTTTTATCAATCTTGCATCTATTCATTTATTAAGTAAACTCTGAAGGCTGGGAAGATACAACTGTGTGCAGTGCAAGAGTTCTCCAAAAGGAAATTATTGCAGGAAGAGCATCTGCTTCCAAAATCCTCTATCAAGTGTGAAAAAGTACAGCCCATAAAGTCACCTGTTCACTAAGGTAAAGACACTCCATTAGAGAAATTGGAATTTGGGAGAATCTGTACTTGGATGACTTCAGAAACCTGCATGGGAAACAGAAGGCTGGATGCTGTAACCTTGTTTCTACTTGTTTCTGCAGGCAGGGGCAGGGCAAAGTAGTGAACACAGCCCTAGCACACTGGGTTATCCCCAGGGCTGAAGGCTTTACTGCATTGCTGCTTGGATTCAGTTCTATCAAGGAATCATCAGGTTTTGTTTGCTAAAGCAGAAGCCTGCAGAAGAATCTCTGCATTTCAGGAGGAGAAAAAGCTGCCCTGTACAGAGAAGTGTAAGCAGTAAAAGGAACAACTCCCACAATCAGTGTGAGCAGGAGCAAACTGGAAGTTGGGTTTCCCCCTTCTGAGCCCAGCCCAGCCCTGGCTGCAGAGAGCACATAACTCATTGGCAGGAGATCTTCACAACAGGAGCAGCAAAGCTGCAGGAAGAACACTGAAGTTACCCACCAGTTCCCAGCTGGATCTTATTTCTAGTTTAGCTGCAAAATTCCTTTATTTGCTTCACATCATCATCTTCTCCCATCCTCAAACCCATCATTTCCAGTGTTAAGCTCTCTAACCACCAGCCCTTTTACATGAAGTCATCAGTCACAGGGACAGGCAGTAAAGGGTTTCTGCAAATAATATAGTTTAATTGTAACTACAGTAAAGATTTTCTATATACATTATGTTCACTGCGTAGGGTATTATAGATTTGCCATGCATGTTTTATTGCACATATAAATATTGTACAAAGGATCATGAAGATTCTCTTTTTAGCCGTACAGGTTAAGACTGCATTAAAAAAGCTGTATTACAAAATACTTAGAGCTATTTATTTACAGCAAACTTCAAGCAAGTACTGAAGGACACTATCAGGAGAAAACCAAAATTTTAATTATGAAAAAACAAGATTTGTCAAAATAATAATAATAATTACAAAGCTTCATGTTGCCATATATACATTGTAAAAAAATACTCAGGAAACCTGCATTTTATCCCTCAAGATGCAGAAATCAATATTCCTATTTTTATACTTGATCCTTGAATGCTTTTAAAATTTGATAAACTCTGACTTGAAAACTTATTTTCTTTACATTGTTCGTGCTTTTTGACAAAACAGATATTTGTGCAGCTCTGTAAAATATTAAAATACATTTTCATTTAGTGTTAAAGTGCGCAGTACATTTTATAGGAAACAATATGCTAGCTGCCAATCAAATTACAATTTAAGTCAATGTTCCCTCTATAAAATGAATGTTTTTGCTTTGGTTGAAGTAACTGGATTTTCCATGCATACTGTCTGTCTCCTTGTCTGCGAGTCCACTTTCCTCCTCCTCCCATGTTGCTGTCACTACCTCCCAGCCCATTAGCAAGTGGTGGTTTTAAAGTCTGTGGTCTGCACTCAGATACTGCATGGACCACAAAAAATCTGCTGCTGGAACATTGGTGGCTTTAATGCAGTGCCTGTGAACATGTGTGTAACTGCTCGAGAGGGGGTAGTGACAAGTATGCATCACTCTGCCCAAAAGTCTTTAGACAATAGTTCTCTCCACATACTCTTGCTTAAATTTTTAGTCCTCCCACACACCCCCTTGCCTCTTTTTTTTGCCACTCTACATTTCAAACTCCCTGCTTATATGCCCCCAGCCAGCTTCCCTTTTCACCACATGCAGCTGCCCTGTCCTGCCTGCCCAAATCCCATCACTGGCTTCTTGTGTGAATGAAAAAATGGGATGTTCCAGATACCACAAGAGTCACTGTGCTGGAACTTCTTGATCTAAAATGCATGATGTCTTAAGTTATGCTTTTAAAAATCTCTTTGAAAAATGTAAAGTGGTGATAAGGAGAAGAACTTTATTTCCTATTGCTGATGTGGAAGTAGAGGTCTGTTGCTGCAAATGTGCACTACAGAACATTGTGCTTAGTTCTGTGGAGACTTTTAAAGAGAAGCACTGTACCCAGGCAGGTTGGATCTGGAAGATCAGGTCTGTGAAACTGCCTTTGGCAATTTTAATAATTTTATCTCCTCTTGAAGGAATCATTGAAGAAAACAAATTAATATTTTGGCTACCTGGTAAATCTTGCTAATATTTTTGTGCTATTTTTTATTATTTGTTCTGTAGTGCTGTGATCTTTAAAAGAAATCAAGTTACAGTGCAAAATTACATTTCAAGACACATGATCCTAATGCACATAATTCATTTTGTTGTGGCAAAAGTTAAATGTCTTGTGCATAGTAAAATAAGCGATCAAAAATATTTGTTCACATTTATTTTTCAAGTTTACATATTTCCTTTAGTTTTTTGTTTTTAAACACCTATATACAAATAAAATGGGTGTGCTCTCACTTTCAGCCAATTTAGTCTAGTGAGGGGAGAAGTGTTACTGGAATGTAGAAAACTCAATGGAATGCAGACAATTTTTTACCAATGTTCCACAGATTCGAGAAAAAAAGAATGCCATTCCAGCTAGCTGTTCTTTTAATAAAAGCACCTATGTTTTTTGCTTTTTATCTTACATATTAGAAAATACAATTTACGGAGATCTAGAGCTACTGCACACCAAGTAGAATAAAAAATAACTAAGTATTTCTATTAAAATAAAGTGTTTAACCACAAAAAAAGCAGTAATAAAATACAGTTTCCTAATTTACATTTTGCATCCAAAGGATGAATAACAACTCACTAATAAATAATATTTATATAAATATTTTATGTCTGGATATTTTTAAAAGGCAATAGCCTGAAGCAACTGCAGAAAAACCCAGCGTGGTAGCAGTCTGATTTACTCTCCCTTCTCCCTCCCCCCAGGTGATTAGAGTGATTCTTAGTTTAATAAACAAAGGTATCTTGCTGCAAGACAGCTGTGTACTCCACACATTTTTAAGTGGCAGAGAGGTGGCTGTTTTAGTAAGTACTGTACAAAGTGAGCTATAAAAGCAGTGAAGCGCCAACTTCCTCTAGAAAATGTTTCTGTTCAGTTTCTGCTTTGTAGTTCGACACATACGTACAGTCTGAAACACGGGTTTAAAATCATAAGAATACTCTTGGAGTACTGGAGTTGTGTTCAATGCAGTTTGAAAAGATGGGCAGTTTTTTGATTCTTTCATGGCACAGTGTAGCTGGTAACAGCAGAGAGAGTAGTTTCATGTGAATAAAGCTTGTTTCACTGTGGTTACATCTAGCAATGCTTGAACTGTTATGCTCACTTTTACCAAGCCCTTTTCTTCTAGGATGTGATGTGGTAGGCAGAGCTTCTCCTAGAAAAAGACAAACAAAGGAGTAAAAATTAGAATATTCAACACTCACTGCAGAACCTCACTTTACATGATAACACTTGGAACACAAAGCCCAGCAAGCAGGAATCGTTTCCTATTTTTAATTTAAAAGAACTTCCTGTGATTTTGACAGAAAGTGTCTGATTTTGCTCCCATTACACCTAAGAGTTAGTGAGAGATCTGTTAATATTCTGGGCCCCAGAAACCAAGTTGTTCTGTGGTCATTACAGCATGTAAACATCTTAGCTAGGAGTGAGGGCCAGCAAGCACACACCAAACTTTCACCTACAAAGCAGGATAACATGGCATTTGCCTTGTTATGACATGTGTGAGATGGGGGATGAAAGACTGACTTTTTTTTGGAAAAACAAACAAAAAAAAATCCCATTCTCCCACTGAGGTCTGGACAGGTCCCAGGATATGCACCTTGAAAACCATGCACTAGCACTTACAGGGAAGTAAGTGTGTGCAATGTTGTGCATTCAATGGGCAAAGTGTTTTGTTCCGAGTATTTGCACCTTATTTAAATACCCAGGAATCAACTTTATTCACCATAAGGACACAGCAGTCATGGCCAGGATGGAGCTCACTAGCTGTCCACAGAGGCTGTTAGAGCAGAAGACAGTCAAGCAGGAAATACTGTATCTCCTACAGGGATCAAGACAGGGACCCACGAATAACTAGAGAAAGCCTTAGAGGGGCAGCCTTGTGTCATGACTGGCCCTCTCTTTAAAAGGAAGTTTTTCTTAATGTAACTGGGTATTCTTGTTAAGAAATCAATAAAATTGTGAAATTAGGCAGCAGGTTTACAATAAATAAATGGAAAGCCCAGACTACATCACATGAACCATAATTACAACTGTGAGACTCATTGCCACAACATGGAAGCCAAAAGCGTAAGTGGGATGACAAAAATATACAGATAAGAGAAAAATCCAAACGATGCTATTAAACACAAACACATGGAAATAGTGTCTGGCTCAAGAAGTCCTTAAGTTGTATATCAAATTGCTTGAAGCTTGAAATGGCACACCTGTGTGATGTAACCTGTTCCTTCCCTATGCATCCATACATGACCATCAGCAGACTTGGGTGGTTTTGATATTCTCACTATTGATTATCTTAGTTATTCAATAAACTTTAAGCTTTTTAAACTACTGATGCATTTGTGATTCTATTTTAATTAATTGCCTGTCTTCTACTGAATATTCTTCTTGCTTCTGTAATGTTAACTAAGGGTCCTTTATCTTCATACAATTCATGGTCCTTTCCCACACTTCCTCAATTTAAACCTCACTGATTTCTTCAACCTCTCTTCTGATGACACATTTTTTCAGTTCTAGTCCCTTCCTTGACTCCTATGGACCCTTAGTACTCAATATAATGGAACTGGTACACACAAGAACAATTCAGTCTTTATTACATTTTGCACCTATGTTTAACTGTTTTTATCTCCTTCAACTGTTGTCCTGTCCTTACTCAGGACACCTCCTCCAATGGGCCACAGCTCCATCAGAAAAGTACTAACATTAAACAGCTGTCCCACTGCTTCTGATTATGACTTTCTTTTGTTAATATTTCCTCTATGAAGAATCAACATTTAGCTTCCTTAAATTTCTTGTGCAGTTCCTCACACCCTGCTCCAGCCTAAATGAGAGGAAAAATTGCAAAACGTACTATTAACTACTGAACCTGAAGAGCTAATCTTCACTGGCAATCATGGCATCTGATACTGATAACTGTAATTTACCTGTATTTTGTTTACATTTTATATTTACTACTGAAGCTGTTTTAATATTTATTATTTTATGTTTAATAGATTTTTTTTAAAGAACCAAGAAACAACTTCGAACAGATAATTTTCAAGGAGCTTGGCTGAGCAGGTCTATACATTTCCCCACATGGAAGATGCTGTAATATTCCTGCTAATGCTGGGTTACTACTTCCACTGAACTCGTGGATTCTAATTCCCTTTGACCAAAATATTGTGGCAACTGCCTCCTGTTCCTGTCTGCCACCCTGCCCCTCTCTGCTCCAACTATTTGTCCAATCAGGCCAAGCAACTACCCTCATTTTGCAGCCATTCCGGGTCATCATCCACATTTCTGTTCCAAACCTATCTGCCATCAATTTATCATTCAAGTTAAAACACTGAGTTCTGCAGTGCATTCTTGTTTGTTCTTCTGGCTGAAATATTGACCTGCAGGCTGTCAGAGATTGTTCCCCCCAACTTTCATTCCTCTGGGAAAAAAGTGTCTTTCCCAGAGAAACACATATTTTAGGATGCAACCTCCTAAACTGATACCCAATTAGCACTGGAATAGCTACATAAAAAGGTAGATATAGTGATATCAAATAAAAGGGGAAGAAAACCCCCAATATTCTTCTACTTCAAATGTGTGATTTCTATTAGACATTTCACCAATCTACTGTCCTGGGAACCAGTTAATCTAAAAATCCACAGTGTTCTGATTCTGATAATTTTTAAAAAAAATCTTATTTGAGAATCTAAATCAGAACCCTGAAGTAAAATGTTATTCTTTCCAAACTCTTCTAGTTCTTTCCACTGCCCTTGCCCAGTAGGCTCTTGTTTCACAGATTTAGTGTCCCTTGGCATGCCAGTATTTCACTATTCTTCCATGATAGACAAAAGGCATTTAATAAGAAGGCCTGCTGAATCCAGTATCTGAAAACTAAGGGATTGGTATTACATGGCTGAAGGGTAAGGGCTGAATCCAAGAACCCTACCCTAAGAAATCCTACCTTGCTAGATATTTATGTTTGAAAACATTCTACATTTTGGTATTGAAGTCAGATTAGCTTAAACCACCACAGTTAAGGATGCTTTAAGAAAAATCTAAATTCCAAACTCACCATTTTTTGTGGCACCTTGTGGCACTCACTGAACTATTATGTCATGCTCTCTCCCTAGGATTTTTTAAGTTGTTTATAAGCACATTTTCACTAAAAGCATAAAGGAATGCATGCCCCATTTAATATAAAAACCCCACCCAATAAGATTTTTTTTTCTGTTTTTAAAGGCAAGCATTCTCTAATTCGTTTAAATATAGCATAGTAATTTAGTTTGTACACAGCAACCTCTCTCCACCCGCAGTGTTTACAAGATGCGTATTCCAATCAGGAAAGCTGTTCTAGGAGGCCTGTAAAAATTAGGACCATACAACTGTGTTGTAGGAGTGAAAAGCTTCCCAGCATGTAACTTTTTAATATATCATTCTATGTTAGTGCTCAAAACATACACACTTTACAGCCTTCTCTTATGAATTAGGTGGAACTTGGCTAATATTTTATAATTCTGCAGCTAAACATGTGGCTACAATGAACTTTCCAAACTTGACAATGAGACTGATGCCATCTCCTAAAAACGACAAACTTTTAATGTGTCACAAATCAATTCTGATATCTGAGCCCTATACACTCTCTTAAAAGCTTTGTAAATGGCTTTCATCAACCCTGTCTCATATACTTTTCAAATCAGAGTTTTAGAGTCACATATTTATTTTTCAGGCTAAGAAAAGCCAAATCCTGCCAAGGATGGAATCCAAAGCACACACAACAGCTTTCCATAACAGCAGTTACGTCCCAGGTGTCTCCATGCTTAGGTTCAGCTGCTGTCCCTGCTTTTCCATGCTCTGCCTCATTCCCTAACCAGCTACAACTGCTCTCTGGAAACCACCAACAGCAGAGCCGTGAAGCTGCAGGCCATGAAGGTTTCAAAGCTTTTCTTAAACCCTGGCATTTTGAAGCAAATGCGTGACCAACCAAGAGAACTTGCCCCTGACTCTGAGGAGACTCAACCTCACCCACTTTTCCCCACATTTAATAAAATTTCTGTCCCTTTTACAATAGACTCAAACCCATAACGCTTCGGTATAAAAGTGTGCATTCTCTCTCTAAAAACACCCCTGTAGAAACCATCAGTGAACAAACCCCAAAAGAAGAGACAGAAGAACTGGCTACTAATTCTACAGATCAGCCTAAAACAATTGTGGTGGGAAGGGTTGCCACTCCACTCATAGCAGCACCAATCTCTCTATTCTCTATCTACTATAAAAATTAAGATCTAATATTTTTACTGTCTTTTTTTCTCTCTAAGAACACAAAGGAACTTCATTATTTGTTGCAAGCAAACCATCTTCTACAGACACACAGCTATTTTGAATGTTTTGAATGGATAAGGATGTTTCCAAACCCATCACAAAGCAAAAGAACAAACCCCTCCTCAAGGAGAAAATATGAAGTGCACAAAAAGGAGGCAGCAGCAGGAGGCCAAACCACAAAGCAGCACAAAGGACAGTACAACAGTGTACCCACAAACGGTCATGTGTGCATGTGCTTGCCACAGCAAGTGTCTAATCCTGGAACAAAATGTCCGATTTAGGATAGAAGAAAGCCAGCAATACACAATGACACTAATCCCTCAAAAATATGTTATGCACTGCACATAGATACCTATTTTCTTTGACACCTTAGATAACTTCAAAGGCAAGACAACTGTTTGAACTAGTTTATGGTAGGGCAAGCAGCTTGGCAATTCAGATACAGTAAGTATTTATAAAAAATACATTTTTGCCATAATATCTGATTGGCAAGTGGTAAAATGACCACATCATGCAAACAGCAGGGCCCAACTGTCTGTATTTCTTAGTAAAAATACACAGAAATGGAATTCTACAATTTGGAAAGAGCCTTTCTTTTTCTACCTTGTATTTGTAGAATATGAGATTTCAGATCTACAGGGGAAAAATATTAATAAAACAATGAATACTGGAATGTTCAATTTTTCAAAGCACAAATTAAAAAACCTAAGTCTATGTAATGCCCATCATTTCATGTTTGAAGCCAACTGCTTGGAAGTGGGAAGTCACTAAAAGAAACTTCAGAGCATTACACTTAAGCAAACTTATGTTCAATATACTCAACCTTTACATTTTGTTAAGTCAAGGCCAGTTTTCTTTCTAAAGAGTAGGAAAAGAAAGCTATAGCAAATATTTACTTTTTCACATATCTCAGGCAATTTAAAATTATGTCCCTTTGTATATTTTTTTTCCTTTTCCACTATTACCGTTGATGTCTGTATATGCCCAGATGCCCTGGACTATCATTTCAAATACAAATGAAAAGAGACACAAAAAAGCACAGTAATTCAGGCTATACTGCAGCTGTGAAATTATGTATTTGGGGTCATAGCCAGTTAGACATCTAGATATGTGCATCTTCTGAACATTCACTTAATTGGAAATACTCATACAACTATAATTGTGGATGGTGGGCTTTGAATTCTTCAATAAATTACGACCTTGAGCTATAAAATTTTTAAAGTAGACCATGTATTTTAAAAAATCCTCCACTGTTTTATTCTAACATGTTTAGAAAACAGTGACCTGAAACTGCAAGGAACAAAAATCTTAATCAAGACAAAACACACATGAAACAGCAAGAAAACATGTACTTACAAGGGAAATACCAATTAGACCATAAATTTATACATTAAATTCTGAGAAAGTGATAAAATGAGTGTTTTGTATCATCAAAGCAGAACAGATAATAACTTTGCAGTATTTTGCTATAGCTCTTTCTGCATAATACTGTTTATGTTCTAGAAATGAAAGAAATGGCCAAGGTTCACAAAACCAGATATAACATTTTTTCCCAACCTGCATGTATGACTGGTTTTTTTGTTGTTTTTTAATTTTTGTGCAACAGGAATAAAATGTTTGTGAAAAACAATGACATGGAAATACTTTGGAAACTTATTAATGTATATTGAGTAGAAAACTCTATTGAATATTTGCTCAGATCTAATTCAGTCCCCATTCACATAAAGTTCAACTTTCAGAACATTTCTCAGGAGCACAATGGGATCTATATACAGCTTTCAGCTGTAAAAACTTATTAATAAACAAGAGGGATTTGAAGGACTACTACACAGCATTACGCTTCACGTGAAAACAATTCTTTTTTCTGAATCAAGGAAAAAGAAAGCCAAATCCTCACATCAAAATGCCACTTGTAATCCAGTGCAAACACATTTTACCTGCAAATATATTCACTACAAGCTGTATTTATTATTTTATTGCAGTATGGATGCGATGACCTCCACACAGTATATAGGAACAATTAATATGATGGGCATAGTACAGATTGGAAACCAATTTATTGAGAAATCATGGTTTGAAAATCACTGAAATGGGAAAAAAAAACTGAATGGGAAAAGAAACAGAGGAGCAAACATAATTAATGTTATTAATGCATACAGGGTGAACTACAGTGCACCTTTTTTTTTTTAAACTTAAGGTGATCAACTTAATTACGTGACTGGCCAAGAGCAGTAAGTACCAATTACATCTAACTGGATGTCTCAATATTGGCATCTCCTCAAAGGTGAGGAACCTTCAAAGAGTTAAACTGTTTGTTTCACAAGTACTAAAGCCACAGAACAGCAGCACAGAAACAGGACTCTGAATTTAGCAAAGAACCCATTAGAGTAGATTAATAATGTCTTAGTTTCCAGTTCCCATTCAATGGAAGAATTACTGACCTCAGAGATGGAAAGACAGATATTTTTTATATTTGTATTACGTTTGAAATATATTTTGAGAAATTTCATTATATTCTCACTTCGAAAATGCAAGGGTAATTTCATTATTTCTTTCCCTGTAAGATTTATATATATTTGAACTGTAATCAATAACAACCCCCAAAAAACACCAAACTGGATAAGCTTCATGTATGGTAGCACAGCTGTGCTTGTCATGAACTAAGGATGCTTGATTTTTTTCAGTTTGTTTCAAGCTGGCTTCGCCTTCTCTAACTACCAGAAACTGCACATACTGCTACACTTTAAATATCAGGCATTGTTATACCTGAGAACACACAGAAAATGATCCCTAAGTAACTAACAACTCTGTTTGCATGGTAAGCATATGCCAAGTTAGGACTTCAGACAAGTTTGAGAGTTAAGTGTCACTTTGAGTGGGGACATTCACTTGGCCTACACTGGCACAAGCGTAATTCACTTTCTAGCCCAGTGTCTACTCTGATAAAACGTTCAAAACCACTGAAGACATGAACTTCCATTTTTGCACACTGAAAATGCAAAACACACTGATCTACTCCTCTAACCTCCCTTCACACTACTAGATACAGTGGATCATCAGACGTGATATTAGACAATGAGACAGACGTGTACTGTAAGACGGTAGCAAAACTTTTCTCCACACGATTTTCTAATTGCAAAAAATGTACTCATACATGTAGTTCAGGTCTATATAAAGAGGACACATGACAAAGCATTGACAGGAGACCTGTTTGCCACTTATGGGAGCAATAATAAAACCCCAGCCCTACAGAAGACATCACTTTTGTCTCAAATGCCTACACTGGATAATAGAGAAACAGATAATTAATAGATTCTGAACTGATTCAAGCTAAATGTCATTTACTCAGTTTCATTAGAAAAGCAAAATAATTAGAACAAGACAACCATAATCAAAACAAAGAACTGCTGAAAGCGGAAGCTTAAATGTCAAGCTCTGAGTAAAGACATGTCTGGTCTTGGAATTGATGAAACTAGGCACACAGTCAAAAGACAAGCCTGTGCAGGATGTGGGCACAAGTCTATAGCTACATACCCAAATAAAGAGCTTTGAGGCACTCATTGAACTCTTGCCTGGTCACAGATGACACTCTTTACAATAAAGTTGTTATATGCATGCACTGGAAGCTGCTGGACACCAAACCCTTTAAAATTTTTGATTAATCCATCATCTGAAAATAATTTTTCTATCCTAAAATTTGTATCTAATAATATATTTACTACTTTTTATCAATATGTGTCTATGTATATGTATCTCTCCAAATCTCTAAGCCACAGGAACCAGAAATAGAACTGCATTTAAATCTTTTGTAATAAAATTTTACAAGTATCTGTGGAGTGGGAATATTTACAGGCCAGCATTAAACCATAACTGTATGGCCAGAATAATCAGTAACATACAAATTCTTACCCTAGTAATATTCTAAAAGTCTACAGCTGATTTTACTATATACTAGACGGGGGAAATTAATGCATGAATTTCCAAGACACAAAACTGTGGTCCTTTGGTTAGCTAGCCGGAGACTGAGTTACATATTTAGGCAACAGCATCTAGGCCAATATTGCAATGTCAATAGTAGGTTTATACTCGAGGATTTGTATTTTTCAATCAATTTTCATTTGTACATTTCATGTCAATAAGGAGAAAAACAAAAAACTGTCTTACTTTAAGTTTTAGAGTAGATGAACAGAACACAGAACTGGAAGGGAAATGGAGGTCATCAGTGCAGCAGTCTAACCATAGGCAGAGTTCAAACACACCAAAATAGCTCCTGGCTAATGTACATCTAAGCTATTCTCTGAAACCTCCTAGGATGGAAAAGCTAGAGTCTTCCCAAAGGATCTATTTTCCTAGCTACATTACCTTTGCTCCACTGGTTACACAAACAAATTAACAGTATCTGCATTTTCACAGGTGATGAAACAGAGAAGATAATGATGTGACTTGCTTGATGCCACACAAAAGACTCGCAGGTACAGGAATCTAACAGCTTACTCCCAAACTATCTCACTGGGTCTCACTGTACCACATGATCTTCATCCTGAAACATTCCACAGTCCCTTGGATTCTATGGCTTGCTCACACCCACTGCTAATTTAGTCACCTTTGGGGTGTAATGCAGCAAGTGTTTAAAAGGAGTTCAACACTGTTTTGTGCGACAGAAGATTATTCTACCATAGGGAAACATAACTACTCTAGTATGGAATTTAATCAGAACAGTAGAGACGAACAATAATCTTTAAGGCTACAGTACTCTTGTTAATATATAAGAATTAAAAATTAACAGCAATTTGAAAGATAGTTCTTTAAATGCTCTTAATACAATATGCAGAGATAATTGGCACCTACTCAGAAAATACTATCATCTGCTGGAAGTGCCACCTGAAGCTATTTCAATATCAGCAGCCTTCTTGGATTTTCACAAAAAGTAAGAGGCTCTATCTAGCTTGTGATACACATCTAGCCTACACCCAAAAGTGGAGTAAGAGGAGCTTCACTGCTTTAACACATTTAGTGTGTAGTCCAGGCAACATGGAAGAAAAGCTATAAATAAAGAGGTGCATAAGTTCTTAAACTAGAGCTGGAGAGGACAGAAGACATGGGACTTGCCTTCAAGATGCTACTCCTCTCTCCTATTTCAAGAGATTAATAAAGATATTACAAGGAAGGGAAGTAAGGGAAAGGGAGAAGTTTGTAAGGCAAAAGAAGGAAATTAAGTACCTGTAATTTGCCAGAGACAAAGCAGAAAGTTTGTGTGCACATGCGAACAGGTTATGCTGTTAGCAAATTCCAGTGATAAGTTATATACATCAAGATTATAAAAAGTATATGGAAAAGACAAAAGCCTAATAGATCCCAGGAGCGAAAAGTAGAAGTTGATTGTGGGGGTTTCTCCCCGAGGGCGAGCAGAGTGTCAACAGTCTTTCGAATGTGACGAATATCCGACTGCAGGATGTCATACGGAGAGCAGAGGTCAGCCTATCCCGAAGGGCAGCCATTAGAACAGAAAAAGAGTGCAAAAAATTAAAAATACAAAAATAGATATTGATAAATAAATTATCACAATATTCTAGCATAAACATGTAGGAATAGTTTCTTCCTAGTATTGCCTTAGTCACTAGACATCCAAGTTTTCTTTTATTTCCTCTAAATACTGAAGCTATCATATAATATCAGAATGTTAAGATTGAAGTGCTCAGGCCTTCTAATCCTTCAAAATTATGCCCAAGTTCACAAGGGTGAGGAAGCGCATGTGATCCGCTCATTCCAATGAGGTCTGCACACCTTTGTCCATCTGGACTTTATTCAAATGCTTAAATAGAACCAGCTGTAAAATCTAACTTCTAAAAATAGCAAACGGTGGGTTAGAAAGCTGTTAAAAGCACAAGCAGCAGCAATATGAAGTCTCAAGAAAAAGTACTTACAGAGATCATGAGAAATATGCAAAATTCTCTAATACAATAATCTAGAACTTGGTAATCAAAACCACCTCAAACAATACCCCTGGATAAAGACTTACAAAGTTAATGTAGCACTAACTATACTTACTTTTAATAAAGTTTCTAAACTGAAGAATTGGACACTAAATTCCTTACACATTTTTAAAATTATTAGCAGTTTAGATTCCCTTTAGATACCTTTTTTAGAAAGTATCAATGAGTTGATGTGGCAGTTTACTCTAGACTAGCTATACAATATGAAGTGTAATATGTAATAATATCAATATGCTCACACGATAGTTAACATTAAAATCAAATCAAGCAATCCTAATATTTTTGAAATGCAATGTAAGACACACCATTTTACATAGAAAATAAGGCCTTACTGAGATAATGAATACTTACTGAACAAAATTACATGCAGTAAGAGTTTGAGAGAACACTCTGTTCCTGTGGAAGCTTTTCAGTCCCGCTTCCTTAATGAACTGACAGTACACCAAATAAATCAAGACATGGAAGTTCAGTGTCTGTTTTCTGTTAGTGCAACATTTCAAGGTCCAGTTTGAAATAAATTAAACTATTTAAAAAGTCTTTCTATCCTGACAGGCATCTAGTGAAACTGGAAGTCAAAACTGTCATTCATACACAAATTAAAAAGTGACACTTTTTTTTTTTTTGCTTACCATGACTGCTCCTAGCTTTATCAGGAGTCAAGAGCTACAAAATTTTATAACTTAGGCCAGCAAATACAGAGCAGGGAACCAACCTGCCTAGCAACAACACTGTTCTTGCAGTCATTTTTCAGGATTTTTTTTTACTCAAAACTCTAATGTGACAATAAACTTCAATGCTCCTCTGTCATTTTTTAGAGTATGAAAACTCACAGCACAAAACATGCTGATCTTGTTTAAAAATGGGATAGAATTCAGACTGTATTTGAGAACACCTACATCCACAAGCTGCTTACCAGAGAAAGAAGTTTTAGTGCAAACTATTCGTGACTACCAACTACATGAGATATTGCACTTTTACCAAAGACACCAATAAACCCAGTAAATGCTGCATTAATTTTGGAACAACACACAAGACTCAATTCCTACTTATTGCAAATACATGCCAAAAATAAATATCTAAGATACATTCAACTTATATTTTAAAAATAAAATGCCTGAACTTTATAGCAAGGGCTGCTTTTTTTTCTTTTTGTCCAAAAAAAACCCCAAACAATGCCAATAGTACCTACTGCAATCAAACGGAGAAATTTCAGGGTTTAGAGGTTGAGAGCTGGTAATAGGTTGACTTTTGACAGATACTGATGAACTTGCTAGCCCAAGATTAACAACCTAAGCAGCATAAGAAGAAGCCGAAGCGTACAAAAACAGCCAACACATGCAGAAGAAACTTCCTACAGAAACTGCCATGCTGTGTTTTAGTAAAATTCAGTGAAATTTGGGGAAGCCTTGGGAATGTCTGACTATTTTTGTGTGTTCTGTGACAATGGATAATTTGGTGTTATATTTGCACCTCATAATGAAATATGTTTATATTTTATGTATTTTAAACTTCTGTAATGTAACTGTAGATGAAAAAATATATAGCTCTTCTGTAACAGTAGAAGTATTTCCATTTATTGCACTGATATTGTGCAATAAAAACATGAAACTAAAATATGGCATCATGAAATAGTGAAAAAGCACATGACCCCCACACAAAGTCTCAAAGATAACCAACCACCCACATACCCATCTATGAAAAACACTGCCCCTCTCATTTAGGGGACTGAAATTATTGCTAGTAAGAACTACAAAGATACATCTACTTAATCTTTACATTTATGGATTGACATTTTAAGTGTATGAAGCTGTATGATTAAATCATACAGCTGTCAATCATGCACACAGAATAAACACAGTAAGACAGAAATGGGACAGCAAAAGCATAACCAGCTCTTTGTGTGCACAAACCACCCTCATCCTGCATGCCCCTGTAGTGACTGAAAACAGCATTTCAGAACCGACCTCCTCAGACTCAGACTCTGGCAAAAAAAGTCAAGAGTAAGTTTGCAGAAGTGCATTAAAGAAAGAAATCTGTAGCGCATATGCACTATACTCGAAACACAAATGAAAGGAACCTCAGAATTCTGCTTTCAGGACAGTAATTGTGAGTGTACTGAACCACTTAACTCCATACCATAGGCCAACAGTGTCCATTACCGAGCTCGGAAGGAAAAGGTGGAGAAAGGAGTCGTACCTGATAAAACTTACTGCAACTTCATGGATGTCTCATGATGAAACTATGGAGAAGTAACTGATTATGTGAAGTGATTAGAAAACAAGCATAAGTGGCAATGATAATATACCTTGCATTAAACTGAGAAACATGATTACCAGTTGAACAACTAACAGGTGGATAGAAGGTAAAACACTTTACAGTCACTGCTTGGCTGTCTCCTTTATTTTGTCGTGCTACTTTTAGAATACAAAGGCCTCCTGTTTTGCTTTTCTTTATTATTGTTTTAATTTGCAATTCCTGCACTAACACAAATCACACAGATTTTTAGAATAATTCTGTCGTCGCCACATAGTGGACCTTGTTTTCAGAGGAGAGGCTGAAACACAGTAATAGGTCCCATTTGCAGGATTCCAAAGTTATTCAGAAGAGGCACAGCTAAACCTTTCGCAATCTGCATCTTCATGTGATGACGTGACATCCAAAAAGCCATTTCTTATCATCACACTCTTTTCTGCTCAATATACTTACACCATGTGAATGACTGAAAATTTAAGAGATATGGCAGAAGTCTCTCATTTCCCCCAAGATATAATTTGTCCCACTCAGTCATGCTGCACCTGTACTGTTGTGCTGTAACACAGATGCTTGGTAAACCTGCTGGAACATTTGGCTGTGAAAGATTTCATTTTATCACTGCTTTTTATCAATAGAAATTTCCATTCTAGTACTAATCACGATAACTTCGGTCTACCTTTTTTTTTTCCAAACTAGACAAAGATTGACAAGGTATGTTATGTGGGGAAAGTCTTTCTTTCCTTTTTAAAAAATCTAATTTCTCTGACCTAACCCCATACAGGGTCAAAAGACACTCAAGTGCCTAAACTGTTAAGCTATTACATGAGTGTAAGCTGTGTACCATAAAAATTCATTCATGTCTTTGTAAAAAGCTAATTTCACAGACATTAAAAATACTTCGTTTTCTTTTTCAAAAAATTGCCTAGAAGATCCTACTTCTGATACACCTAATCTGTTCACAACTGAGAACCAGAAAAAATGCAGACCAAAACTTGTAACTTTTGTCTTTCAAATAACACATTCCATGTACAGCTTTACTTTGGTCTAAATTTTATTTATAGTAAAGTATCATTCAGACCACCACAAATGAATTATTTTTAACTTTTGAAAGGAATATTTGTTAACACTACTGAAAGCACCTAATACTCTGTAACATGGATTACCAGGAATAACATCGACCAAGAAGAAAAGCTCAAGTCTAATTAAGTTATTAATTTGCAGGTTAAAAGGGGTAAGTCTACGTCTTTACTCCAAGTATGAAAACTGACGTGGCAATGACAAGTTGAAGAAATGCGTATGAACATTTTTGCCTTTATTTACATATATAGTTACTGGTTTTATGAAAGAACAGTTGTAAACAAAATACTTCCATAACTTCACACACAAGATAATGGGAAGATATTTCACTCTTCTGATAATTTTTAATATCCCTGGTATGAGATGTCACTAAGCAGTGTACAAGTGCACTAGAACTGTTACATTTGACACTTTGGGGGCCACACTTCCATGCAAAAGAGAAATTTAAAAAATAGCTTTATTTTTCAACCCACAAAGTATGAGAAGGTGGGGGCAATACAGGTGAACTGCGTAAGAAGTAAGGCTGATATCATTTGTAGGTTCATGTGACATTAACAATGTAAGTTCAGTGAATGGCACCATCCAAGTACTGCATGTCACTGAGAAATGCAGCAGCCCTACTTGTCACACATCTATTGCCACTTGCTTGTTCAATCTGTATCAGCCAAAAAATAGAAATGTGTGTCACTGTTACGACAATAGAGGAAATTAGATAGATTTTAGTTAATGTAAAAAAAAAGTATTCTTTTGCAATTTTCTAAGAGACAAAGATTGTACCTTTTTGTCATACAACGCCTGAGGGGCACAGCAGACATTTTCTGAATCTTCATGCTTTCAGATACTTACCTGAAAATATCCTGTTCTCACATCAAACAAAAATGTTGTTTTGTCTCAAAAAGTGATCTACAAGGTTCTCTGATAAGGCACTACAGCAAAGTTCAGTGGCAAAACTGGACACAACTTGATCGTCCTATACTTCTCACACTTTTGACAGCCTCCTGGTGCAGCCAGAGCATTGCTATTTAGTTTCTTATTAAGGGTCAGACTTCAAACCTCCCTTTTGAGGCATATGATCCCTCACATCCCTTCTGTATGCAATCAGGAACATCATGTGGCTGCTAAGAGAAAGCAATTTCAATGCGTCCCCCATTTTATTGGAATTGTCACCTGACAGGTAATGGCTTTTAGAGTCATCTACATACCATGTCATTATAAAGAGACACTCATGTTCCTGAATTTTGCATTTGTGATTCTTTAGTCAAGATGCCGACTTCTGATACTCAGTGTGACACATTTAGATACCAGCTGCATTGTTCTACATTTGTATAAAGTTTCCCAGGATCATCCTGGGAATGTAATTTCGGTCCAATCATTGAATGCTGAAAACCACAGAAGTAAGAGACCATACACATGCACAGCACAGCAATTACTTAGCTATTTTCTTGTTTTCATTTTACATGACTAAAGAGGCTATTATTCCAAACCTGTGGAGCTCAGGAAACAGCACGTACTCTATTCCTTAAATAACTGAAAACAAACCAACACGAATTATGACCATTTAAAATCCTTTTCAAACCAATTCAGCAGAATTTCAAGTTAATTCTCAGGAATTAGACATGGATATAACTATCAGAGAAAAGCCCAGTATCTCTGGGTATAAGGTAGAACCTATCACTTTCCCCCCATAAGGTGCTTGTTTTTTAAAAAAAAAAAGTCATTCACTGCTCTCCTTTTCCTGGTTTCTCCAGAGATAGTTAGGCACTGTAAAACTCATCAATCTGAAGCAGCATAAGCACGCCATCTGTAGTTCTTTAAAAACTTTGACAGCTGACTGTCATACTCGCTATTATACAACTTTGAATTCCTAATCCAAGTCCCTGCAACATACAGCAAAGTTCTAGCATTTACCAGCTAGTTCCACAACAGGATGTGTTTTCACAAAATATAGCATTTTCAAATTACCAACAGCTAATCAAACAGAATATCCTCAGAGTACTTAAAACCTATTTTAAGTTACAATTGCAAGCAATCAATTTAATGTTTAAGTGAAGGAGTTTTTCCCTTCAAGAGAAGTCAATGTTTATTCAGACACATAAGGATGGTTAGTTTACGAATCAGACTGGTAAAATGCGGCTTTGAGCCCAAGCCTCCATGCAACTCTTCAACAAACAGACTTTACTAAATTTTGTTTTAAATCCTGAAGAATTCAACTAATTTCAATGAAAGGATTAATAAGGAGGGGTAATAAATATATATAATATCTATTCACAAAATACCAAAAAGGTATTTCTCCAGAGAGCTTACTTATAGAAATCCAAAATTTAAAATAAGCAAAGTTTTCTGAAAGATCTCAAAACAGCAATGAGAACAGCTCTTGGCCTTTTCTTTCCCAACAGGCTGCAGCCAGGAAAACCTGACTTGTATTCTATTCACTCATAATTTATGATGCATCAGAAAAATTTCGGGGGAGCTTAACAAATGCTCCATATCTACATGTCCACAACAATGAGATTTTGATCTTCTCTGAAGTGAAATTTTACCTTTAGCATGACGTAATTCTAACATAATGAATTACATAACTACAAGAACTAAATGAACCATTACAACTTAGGAGACCCAGCCATTACACTGAATTGTCAAATTAAATTTATTATTAACCATTCATTGGAAATTTATGATTAACCATTAATTTCTTACAAAAGTCTCCCCCTCAAAATTCCTACAAATACCAAAAATGATCTGTCACTTTTGCTGTCCTCCAAATCAAGTGCTAAAATACAGATAAAACAAAGAATTCAAATTGGAATTCTTTCCCAATGTGAAATTTTTGCATTACCATCTGCTCCCCAAGGGGATGGTGGTGGAAATCACACAAAACATCTTTTCATTCCAGCATTCTTGAAACAGACTAAAATGAACTCAGCCTTCATTATACTGTCATATGTAGGCATCAGTGAAAATACATAATGCAATTTTCCTGTGTTCAGATAAAAAGACCTTGTATAACATTTTACCTTCTTTTGAGAGTCACGTATCTGAAATTTAACTTTTTCTTAATTGATTCTTCTACACTGTAAGGGAGACTTTGAAATAATCCCAATGCAACTCCAGTATTCATTACATTAGTTATGAAGATGAGAATAAATTACATGATGAGTGCTACCATTCTTAAACAAAAAGCAGAAAACATCCAGCACTGCAATTTCCCTGCTTCCAACTCCTGAAACACTTATACCTACATCATAGAATCTTACACATATGTAATTTCTATACTTAATATACAATGTTTTTCTTCAAATCATTGCAGAAATGTTTCAGTACAAGAGATGAGTCTGCTATTAGTCACCAATGCATAGAGTACTTAACATAGTAAAAAAAGGAAATATTGCAAAAAAAAAGAAAATAAAAAACTTAAAAGAATGAAGTTCATATTCTAAAAGCATGAGGTAAGAATGCAGTTATGTTGTGCAATGAAAAAAATTAGCAAGCTTTTGGCTACTTACATAATATCTTATATTATCATAATTACTTATTTTCCATGGCAAAGAGAAGGAAGTATTAGAGATAATGCTGAATTACTTCTTTAACACAAAACTTGCTATTTTTAAGCACTATGAAATATGCCATTTAAACACACTAAAGTAGCATTAAACCATATTATTTAGATCAATTTTTAAATTGTGTCTTTATTGCTTAAAACCTGTAGTTCATAAAGTTATCCTTCAATTTTCATGTAATTAATGTGTTTTCACTTTTGAACATCTATAAATGACAGACTTAATTAAATTACCTCTGGTATCCCCAGTTTTCTACATGCATCCAAAAAGTTTTCCACATTTCTCCTGCATTTGGCCATGCTAAGTTTAGGCTGCAAAAGAAAAAAAAAAGTCTATGGCAAAAGAAGTCAAAAACATTTGTCCGGTCAATTCACCTACTGCATTATTCTTGTAATGACATGCCACTTCCACATTTCTCCCGATTTAACAATGCATAAAATTTTGCTCAACTTTTTTTTCTACTGCTCTAAAAACATCTTGCCTACAAATACAAACTGAGTACATACATAATGGATGCCATGTGCTTCTACTTAGCTCTTAAAGTAGCCAGCACATTTAGATCTCCATTTGTTCACACCCAGCTTGTGAGGTTCTAAAACCTGCCTATTACAAAGATTTGTAACAGACAACACTGATTTTTTAGACAGCAAATTAACTGATGAAGGATCTTAATGTACATCACGGAGAACAGACTTAGCTGTAATTAACAGGCTCACTCCTAAATTTTTTATGTACTCACAAATTTATAGTAACTATACACAATATTAATGTCTCTGAAGAATAAACTTCCTATTACTTAAAAATGTCAAATACTTCTATAATTTGTCTCACCCAGTACTATTCACCAAATACTTACAGAACTATCATGTTACTAAAAAGAAAAACCAAAACCCAAACTCCTCACTATTTTAGTTTTTCAATACTGTGAAACAACAGTAATTCCTGAATATCCACTTAGACCAAGAATTCACTATAGTAGCAAGGAATTCAAAGAACTAATTTTCTAGGCTGAAGTAATTTGAAGGCTGTTTGAAGGAAGACAAGGTCAATATAAAGTTGAAAGAAAATGAAAAAAAAATTAAAATAAGTGCTTTTCATTACAGAAAACACCACAAAATATTTATTTCAAAACATCAGAATGAGAAGTTTTTACCCCAGAAATTCAAGCTTGCATATTTTGGCAATGTCATCTTTTTACCAAAGATAGAAATTATTTTAAATCAAGGAACAGTAAAAGAAATTCCACTAGACCATCTGAGAAAGTATCTTTTTGTTAAATCTGTCTCCTTGCAAGTTCTTACAGATTGCCTCGAAAATCCATATGGTATTCTCAGAATTGAGTATCAGGGGTAAACGGGAAATTTTTACCAACATGTACATCAAAAAGGAAAAAAGGCAAATAGTCTGAAAACATACAGGACCTCTTCAGAACCAGATGGTTAACAGAAATCTAGAGCAATGATCTATTCAAAAAATAGACATAAACAAGCAGAGAAAACGCAATAGTGTTTTCTTAAGTTTCAAGAAGTGCACACAGAGATCCCATTGATTGCATGTCCTTGAATATTCAGGTCCTTAGATTTACGAAAGCTTATATTAAATCACTACAGTGCAATTTTCTGTTCTGCCTGCAGGTAAAAGGAATCATCTCTACATTTAACTCAACAGGACAAATATGCTAATAAGTGTTTTAAGTGCTTTAGTAACATGATATCTGCCAAGCCAGACACTGCTGAAGCTAATCTCACATTTTTTCAATCATCAAACAAGGGGCTTATTTTCTTTTCAAAAGGTGCACCAGAATAAAAATTTGTAATCAAAGAATTTCATACTGTTCTGAACAAAAATGCCATTAGGAAAATATCTCATCTTGTTGCTAAATCAGAGAAAGGCAGGATAACTTTATTCATCTATAGATGTGCTTGGACATATATGCATACATACATGATACATATAGATGCATCATATATAAAAATAAATGAACATTTGAGTTTGCAGTTACATAAATGTTGCCCTTAACAGCAAAGATCATTCATTGAATGGCAACGTGATTTCTGTAACCAAATATCATCTGGCAATAAAACAATAATCAATACAAAATTTCAGTGCAGCAAGAAACATGCAACTTACTACTGCTGGTGAGGGTACATGAATACTTCCGACAGACCGAGGGCGAACATGATTTACCAAATGGCAGAGAACAACACCATCCATCAAAGCTGATCCCAGATCCTCAGGCAAGCAAATCTTTAGTCTTGTTTCTATGTTCTGCAAAGAAAGAATGCATGCACACTTTGACATAGAAATGGATTAAGGGGAAAAAAGGGAATAAATATACTTATTTCCTATGCTGTAGGTACATAGCTAGTTCTGGAGTTTTGATTTCCTGAGAAACACAATTCCTTTATATAACTAATTTTTTAGAAACTAAAACACAACCTCCTTTATCCTGTGTTGGCCACTGAATTACATAAACTTCTTCAAAAGAACGCAACATTTCAATGCTGTTGCCACAATATGCACCTCTTTTTTATATATAGATGTATAAAAACACATCTGCACGCAAGTAGCCATGTGACTGAACTGCATGTGGCTCCTTCCCTTCACCACTCCCCCAAGTCTTCTACTTGTCCATCTTAAATTTTCTTTATCAACAAAACATTGAAACAGAACTACATTGTGTAGTTTGTTTATATTGTGTAGTTTACAATGACTATACAAGCAGAGAGTAAAAGGCAATCTTTCCCTTGTAGCCTAAAAATTACTCAGGAAGCTTTACAGTTTTCAGAAACATAGGTAGGGGAAAGCAAAACATTCAGATGTAAAAGAGAAATTCTAGATACCTGTTAAGAAAAACAGACATCTCAATGAACAGAATTTGATATTGCAAAATAAAATACTTTTGAAAATATTTAAGAATTTTAAAAAAGTAAAACAAACCCAATAGAATGTTATATATTATGAGTTTTCTGAATTGTGCTCCAATCTTGAAAACATTCCAAGTCTACATTTAGAGATAATTACCCCCATTATCTTTAAATAGATATTTCTTATTCCTAGTTGAACCTCTTAATGTCATTACTCTCTATTAATGTTACCTCAACCTATATTGGTCGAATATGAGTAGATAATTCTTTATAGAATAAAAGGAATAAGTAGGTTGGAAGAGATTTTTGAAGGTCACATAGTCTAACAAATTTGAAGTGACACCAGAGCCCTGGTTAGTCAAGTTTTGGATCTCTGCAAGGATGGAGAACCCTCAAAGTCTCCAAGCAACTTTATTCAGTGTTTCACTGCCCTCATGGCAAAGAATTTTCTCCTTATAACTACTTGAAATGTCTTTCTCTGCAATTTGTGCCACTGTCTTTCATGGGTTCATTGTTCATCTTTGAAAAGCCTGGCTTTACCTTCTCTTTCACTACCATTCAGGCAGCTAAGGACAGTCATGTGATTTTCTCAGCACACTAAAGCAATAAATCCAGTCTTAAGCAATCCAGCTCTTTGCTTCTTCCTCATACATCCCTTATTTGGGTGGCCTCACCATGAAATAGCCTCCACTGAAGCACTCTGGGGTTTCATTACATTTTCCCATTTTCTCTTTTACTAAACACACTACTCAAGTACTTGTGTGTAGGTTTCACAAGTGGCAAACAGGGGAGTGCATCATGTTCATTTAAATAATGTTTTGTTTTCACCTTGGTTCAATTCAAAAAATCAGAAAACATTTTTGGTACATGAGATTAAGTACATTAAAGAATACACTTTGAGATTGTTTTTCCAAAACTTGTTACAGAAAGATTTCTATAAATTAATGGATAAAAAATTTATTCTTTTGAACACTGATTCGTCTGTTGGGAGACTATTCAGCATAGATCAGGGTACACTTTTTATAGGAGCACAGTTCATCTACAACACCAGCTCAATGCCATTACATGCTGGAGTTCATGGCTCTATGGAATCTCACGAAATGCTAACTTACCACGAAACAATTCAAAAGCAGAATTTACTAATATATGTATATTTATTGAATAAAGTATAAAATCAATGACTTGTGTGTTCCGGGCAATTTTGTTGTGCAGTATATAATGAAATGCTCTGGTGGTTACTAATGTCACAAAAGGAGCCAGTGTAGCTCAGTAAACTGTATTAATCTGAAAACCTCACTATGTGTTTTCAAACATGGTCAGTCCTCTCGCTCCTGTCACCACTCCTTCACTTGTAATCAAACTTCTCACAAGAAACAAAAGAATTTTCCTTCCAGGACATGATGTTTCAGGGTGAGAGCAAAGAAGGATAGTGCATGGAGCTGAAGGTCAATAACACATTAAACCAGCATTACTGGCAATACCTAATACTGTGTAGAGACATCCTTATTACTTCTCCACAATCATGCCTGACACGGTGAATAACCTTGTTCTACTTTCCACTGTGAGGATTTCCCAGACTTATGCACAAGGCAGGAATCTTGCAGAAATTATCTATGATTGTTTTTAGGAACTTGGGGACTTGCTACATACTTGTGGTAACTCTTAAACAAAATGTTAAGAAGCTGCACTGATGCTGCTGAATAGACTAGGCTCAGAATAACTACAAACTAGTGCAGTTTATTACTACTGCTTCCATTTTCTTCCCCATTACCAGTAAGTCTGTCTCATTAATTCCTGCATCTTGTCCTTCTGGCATCATTCAAATTTAGAATTGAGAATATACTACATTATATCAACTATGTTCAATCTTTAATAAGATCTGTTCTGTTAAAAAAAAATCAGGTGAATTCATACTTAAAACAAGTGAGGGCCTGAGGTAAGACAATGAAAATGCAAAAGTTCTATATTTAAAATCCCACCTTTTAAACACTATTTGGTAAAGAGAAAAAAGTGAACCCTCTTGCTTTAAAATATAATAATAGAAGACATGCTATTTAAAACTAATAATTTTTCAATTTACAATTCCATGAAGCTAATGAGATAACGAATTGTCTTGTAATTCAGTTGTGATGTGAAAATCACCTATCACTTTCAGGATTTGCAATGATACCCTCTGTTCTGTTAAAGTGATATAACTGGAAACCTTGACAAGTTCAGGCTTATGACATTTCTTGCAGGAAAGGCTGTCACCTCTTTTAAGCACAACCAGGTGTCACACAAACAGTGCTACTGAGGTATTAGTTGTGTAACACAAACCCTTATGCACCAATTTTTCCATGAGGTTCTAGACTCTATGCTCAAGACAATGTACAGGAAACCACTTCTGTATTCAGATCTTTCAGTGATGAAATACTGATTTAATTTCTAGGAAAGTTGTTTTAAGCATTAGTTATCTACTTTCAGCTTTAACTAATAAATTTCACTATGCCTTTTACATGCTGAAGATTCCTCCAGTTGTTTGGAAACAGTCCTTGACCTCTCTCTCTTAGAAGATCACTTCATCCTTTCTGTTTAAATTAACTAAATCATTAATTCCACCAGTGCAAGGCATGTTGATTAACTGTATGTCATTCAGGTAACTCCCATTATTATTTCCCATTTTTACAAAATCTTTCCTGAAGTTCAAACATCTGATTGTGATAAAGCACTTCAGCAATAATCTCATCAATGTGATTTGCAGAGGCAATATTGCCTCATTTAACCTTTCTTATATTTCTCCTACTCAGGCAACTTTCCCAAAAAAAAATTTAAGAAGACATTCCATCAGAATAAATTAATTCCACCAACACTCACATACCTCACGTAGCTGTTCCACAAGCTCTCTCTCTTCTCTCATCTGCTCCATTTTCCTTCGAATTGTGAACTGTGGATCTATTGATTCCAAATTTCTTTGTGGTCTTAAGAACACTATGATTTTTAAAAAGAGAGATTTTAGTTTAAGAACAAACACTTAGATTTATTTCTTTCTAAATTAAGCAAAATCCTTAGGCACTGTCTCCAAGCAAAAATAGAAAATTCTTTTGTCCTTACGAAGACAGAAAAATCTGATCTTGGATTACAGTCATGAATGGCTATTTTCTGGATATTGCTCTCGAGAGCGTCCTGAGGCATCAGTGGCGTGGATAATGTGTCATCCAAATCCTAATCTCAATGGGCAAGTTTTGTCAGATGATAAAGCACCAGCAGTGTCCTTTACAGAGTCTGATCTGTACAACACCTTGTATTTAACATGGCAGGAAACACCTCTTATTCTTTTAAGTAGAACTCTCTCCTAACAAGATTCTGAATTGTGTAACAAGCTGTGACAAGCTTCCTACACAGAACAAAATGCTTACGAGATAAGGTAATCCTAAAAAAAAAACCACCCACCAAACAAAGACAAATGTAGGAAGACTCAGCCATTCAGTAACTGCCTACACTAAAAAGTTGTATTGCAAACGTAGCATTGCACAAACTCTTCCTTCCTACCAGTCCTGTCGACTCTATCACTTTGCCCACATATAGTTCCTTGAAATAATTATATGACATTTCCGCAAATATGCACCTCCACCCTTCCATTTTTGTGATCAGTGACTGTTTTGAATGGTTTGGAAGAACAACAAGATGTACAGACAAAATGCCACTGTCACCTGTTTGTGACTTTGTTTGCCATCTCAGACAAATGTAGTCATGAGGAATCTCACCTAATAGTGCAGGCTCACCTGTATGCAGGCTGCTTAAGTAATGAGATGATTGACCTAAGCTACTCCTCTAGCCAAAGGGACAGACAGCACCTATGGCACTTTGGCCAAAAGGCAGCATTCTTTCCCCTAATTGCTATATAAAGGAGCTTAAGGCAACAAACTCCTTGCATATCTTTAGGCTACTCATCTGAGGCATCAAGATATAAGAAACCAAGGCCAGTTACCAAACCTGCTTCTTTCTAGTACTTGATTCACACAGTCCTAATTTAACTTTTCTCAGGCAACTAAAATTTGCTACATTGCTGTTAAGTCAGTGATTTCTGGAATGCCATATTAAATGCTATTTGTTAAACAGAACTGCTTTAAAATAAAAAAAAAACCCTAATATTACAGTTTTATAATAGTAAACTCTGTTCTTCATAATGTCATCAGAAATCCCTGTGGCAGAGTGGGAGAGCATCCTGTAGAGAATGCGTGGGACTGAGAACTACAGAGAGCAACTGCAGCTCAGTTCCCTTCTCCAGGTGGACTACACATCTGCATCAGTGTCACCATTCAGAAGGATCTACACACAGGTGCACACATCATAAATAAAAAAAGATTCTTTATGCTGACACACAATACATGAGAGTAGCAGAGGCATGCCTTCAAGATGAAAAAGGCCCACAGTTGTACTGACATTTACTGCTTGGCTTTGTAGAAGGCAAGCTGGACATTTGGAATGGAATTCTATACCCAAAGTAGAGTGTATGAACAGAACCGTGCTTCCTAACATTTTGTAGAAAGGTGACGCATGATAATGACTGCACATGCCCAAATACGCAAAGGCTGTTACAACACACATACATGGAGAAAAATACCTAAAATGTTATTTAATAAATTGTATCATTTAGGAAGCTACTACAACCAAAAAATCAAATCCCAAGTTTTTCAAGAGCAGAAACCCTTATCCAGGACTTCTACGAAATGCAGAACTGTAGTGTATTAAACTTTCTGCATTAGCAACTCTGCAATAATTTACTGGAGACTGCTTCTAAATTTTTAAGAGGTGAAATAAAAATCTCCTACCGCATTAATTAAAAACAGTAGTTGCAATTTCTAAGATTTTCTAGTTCATTTTACAAGTCTAATAATTGAGCTTTGCTGCCTCTCATAGATGAAATACCTAGATAAAAATCCTTCTTGAAGAGGAAAAACCATCTTTAAATGGTTTTTAAAAGCCACTGTAGCTTTATTAGCAGTAGCAACATTTCAAATTATTACCTACAAAAACAGTAGTACAGAATTTTGTTCAATTATCATAGAATTAGAATATTATGATGGTCTTGATTCAGTTTGGCCACAGCTATCCTTGTTTAGCTCTACTTCCTTCCAATTTCAGATTACAAATGTCCCTCACTGAAAGGTATCAGCATTATCACAAGAAAAAGGCAGGCTAATATCATGCAGTGAGAAACTACAATTAGAAGCCTTTCAATAAATTAAGTTTAACTGATTAAAAATAAAATAAGAATAAAAGAATAAAAAAACCTTCACACTCTAAACCATTAACTATAAAAGTTCTAGTTATGTACTGGATTTTTTTAAAAAGTGTTCCCATACAAGAAGTTTTGGCAGTCCTAAGTGTTGCTTGCTTCTCAGCATTACACACAACCTCCAGCAAGGGGAGCCCATACCTCATACACACCTGAATGTCTATATTTTACTCTTTCGAAGAGTCAGTTTCTGCTTTTTGAACCCATGGTCAAGCCAGGTTATTATGCATGCTTGTTCCAATAATTTTTTCTAAAAGTATTTTGCACAAGTGTCAACAAGTTAGATGAGTAATAGTCAATAGCACAGTATGTATTCAACATACCACTGTCAAGGACAAACTTCCTTGTGAAAACTTTCATTTCTGCACTGAGTTCCAACGCACATAAGTGCACTGTTACTTCCACATCAAGGAATCAGTGTACTGAGCACTTAGTCTGACAACATTATCCTTCAGGTAGACCACAAAATGATTTAACCTGACTCTAAAAATAACAGACAAAGTTGGACTAATGACAGGCAGAGATGAAATCAGGCCAAAAGTTTAAGAAATGTAACTATATTTCTCTTTGATAGATTTATTCTGTCTAAATTTAAGTAACGGAAATGCAACAGCCTCAATTTAAAAAATACACAGTTGTACAAGCAATTTCTGCTGTAAGAGCCCAAGATAATAAACACTAACATTTACATTTGGCCTAATCTGAATGACAGGAGGCACGTATCTGTCCCAAATACACAAGTTAGTCTGTGTCACTCCTTTCATTTACAAGATCAAAACAGTAACAAATACAGGTTAACACAGATCAAATTCTGCAATGATAGAAGCACCTTCAGAATATTAGCACTCTGTTGGAATATTCATCAGTGAAATGTTAACTTAGCTTCACACCACCATGAACTAAATTCAGTTTTTTCAACTTACCAGTATCAGAATTCTTATATTCTCCCTAACAGAGCTGATTCCTTACATATGCTGACTTCTATTGTTTTATAATCGAGAACACTGAGGCAAATAGCAAATATTGTCAACTAAAGAACTGAACTAAGAATGAAATGCCCCTTGCGGAGGGGCTTCAGTCCTGAAGTCTTGGGTGGTACAACCCCAGAGTGGCTATTGACTCCCAGAGTGGCTTCTGAATAGTCAGACAGGAAAATTTCCTTAACAGTAAGCTAAATGTTTGCATATATCATTCAATGTTTGTGGTCTTAGTTTCAATCTGATGCTTTTGACAGTTTCATTATCTTTTAATGCCTAAACACCCTTCTAATTCATGGCAACTGGAAAAACATGGCATATTAGTGCTATGTCTCAGTATATTATAATAAACCCCCGGAGAAAAACAAAACAAAAGCAGCAGTAACAGAAGACCACTGATGTGCCTGACCTTCACTATGAACAGCTTACTAACAGTTTCTATTGGACAGAAATCACTATTTTTGCTTAGCTGATAGTTTCAGCTTTGTTTCTTTATGGATTCTTCTATTAATTTAGTTATGCACCTGCACCAATAAATGCAGATAGAAGCAGGATATTTTAGTAACCAGTATCTTTCAAAAAATAATAAATAAAAAAAATGCAGAAGAGAGAGCAGAAAAATTAACTGCTGTTTGAGTACAACTTTTATAAACTCTTGAAAATAAAGCAAGTAAATAAACCTACACTGAAAATTGTTATTGAAAATATCATGGGAAAAGTTGTTTTTCCAGAATTAAAAATTGTGAAACTTTTCTCATTGACTTTTGACACTACATATTCCAGTGCAAATTAAAGTGTATCCTCTGAGTACTTAGTCTTATAAACATCCCCTGAAGAGTACTGTCTTTTGTCCTTAGCCACATGGGGCATTCACCACATACTCATGTTTCTGAAAACACAAAATCAAGTAAATTATATACAGAACACCTACCATTGTCACTGTCTCCTTCAGATGGGATACTGTAGCTAAAGTTGTCCCATGTTTGTGCCTGTGTAAGTGTGTTGAAGGAGATAGGAGGAAAACTGAGGGATGGGTCTGCTGGAGGGGAGTGATAACCAGTCCAACCATGGTGGTAATAAGGACCGGAGAGGGGATAAAAGTGGGCAGCAGCATTTCATATATGGCATTAGGATTGTATGGTAATGGCAAAGATGTAATTCAAAGGTGATTAATACAAAATGTGTAAATTTTGAGAAAAGAATGAAAGATGGTGCAGAATAAAAAGAACGAAAAGTTAAATGTTAGTACTTGCAAATCATACATTATATGTGCAGTTAAGGCTGTTAAACTAAGCAAGGTCATTGTAACCACAGCACTTCACACAACTTGTTACTATCAAGTTTTAAGAAAAAGTACCCATAGATTTTACATTATAGCCTGAAAAATACCTTGACTCTGAATCAGAAGGTAAATATACCGGCTGCAAAGTTTCAATAATGAAACTTTCACAGAATAAGAATTTTGACATCTTTTTGTAATTATGTAATAAGAACAATTCTCACAAAGACAATTTACATATACCAATGAAAATACTGTTACAATTTCCCAGCTGATTTTGGAAGTAGCAACTACATTATCACTTAGATTCCCATTTTGTTGAAGGATGTTCTGTAAGTATATGTATCACAGATGTTTTCCTTTCATTTTAATTCACTTAATAATAAATGAAGAGCTACTTTTATTTCTTGCTAACTCCCCCAACAACATATTCAGACCTACAATGGGCCCACGACACTATGTAAGTACTGGTCCTCCACAACTTTTACAGGCTTTCCAGGGACTAGAACAGGCACAGAATGTCCGCAAAGGACGATCCTGAGTTTGTCAGCAAGCCTTGGCAAACCTGCACCATAGATGGTCTTCTAACAAATCTAACTTAATTAATGATTTAACTAGGCTCCCTGAAGCACATAAAATTGTACATTTCCATAGAAGCTTCAACAGTCTGGAGATTATTTACCAGAAGACTGTAAAAGCATGTCATATCCCCAGTTCATGACCACCCATGAACTTATTATGGAGCTAAACTTGGGCAGCAATACAACCCCTGTTGTCCCTATACACTCTGCCTTCTCTCCTTCAACTAGTCACAACAACATCTCTTACTGTTCCTCAAATCCTTCAGAGGAAATTTTTATTCCTTCCCCACCACATCTATTCTGCACTTCTGTCTCTTGTCTTGATTGTGGCAAGGATTTCTGCCCATGCTTTCCTCAAACCTCCATTCTACAGTGTTTCAGATCTGGATACTGACACCCTTAAAATATCTCCTTCCTGAATCTCTTCAGCATGTCATCTGTCCTTTCAAAGCTTCACACTAGTTTCCTATTTTCTGACAGACATTTAAATCTCTTTTCTGCTTTTCACAATGATGCTGCTCCTCAATGAACTCTTCCTGTATCTGACCACAAAGTTCCTTACCACTTCTGCAATAAAAATTATGAATTCACTCATTTCTTGTTTACCTACATGTATCTCCATGTTTATCTACTGAATCCTACACACAAGTAACATTCACGATCCTCAGACTAAACTAGAAATTACAAACTACCTCCGCTATAAATGCTAAGCCATAAACACAAATCAATTTAAGACTGCTGTGTAGATCTAAAAGGAACTAAAACCACTTAATATTAGAAGAAAGTCCAAAGTAAACTTTCAGTAAGCACAGAAAGTCCCTCTTTTCTACCACTCCTAACTAATACGCAGAAGGAACTTCATCATGCAAGATTTCTCCTTCCCACAGTTTTGGAATCTGTATTAACATGATGATAATTCAGATGGTGTCACATAAAACTTCACCTTAAACTTCTCTTCAGAGTTCCACAGCTCTCTCTCTTTAGACTTTTTCCAAGGCTGGGTCACTGCTTCTGCCTATTGGGACACCAGATCAGCTGAACCCAAGAGTCAGCACAACTTAAATTCTGAGTAGAGTCAACACTGGGTAACAGAACACAGATTTATGGCAAAAGATAAACAGTCTGACTCTGGTAGCAATTGGGATTCCCAACTATTTTCCAAAACACACAGATAATGCAGTTAGGGAAGAAAATAAATGGAAGGAATAAATATCCAGACATTAGAAAAACAGTAACTAGCACTCAAATGAGGGAAAAATACTGTCAAGTTTCTAGGATCATTATGTGCTCCAACTAACTTGAAATACAAGCATACCTACCATAGATACTAACATTGCGCACAAAAGTTCTCCACAAGTCACCCAAACTGAAGGCTCTAGACTCATAAGTAATATTATGCCATGTTAAGAGTTGCAAGGGAACCACTTCTCACTTCAGAATACAAAGTGCTTTGTGACTTCGAGTTTTGTCAGTGCTTGTTTCAACCTCTGATAGTACAAACTTTTTTGTCTGTGCTGCTGTCACTTTGTTCAGCAGAAACTAACAGACACAGTGACCTGGAAATGGCACAGACAAAAGCAAAAACTACTCTTGATTGCAAGATGTATTCCTAGTTGTTCAGACCTGAAGGTCTGGCATATTAAAGATACCATAACAAGACCTTGGCAACTCTCAATTTCAACAATTAGCACCACTCTGAACATTTAAATCAATTCATGGATGAAGGAGGCAGAATTTAAATTTATTAGCTATTTTGAGTGATTTGTTTTTAGAAAGCTAATGCACTTCCCAAGAGTAAAACTACAGCTCTAAGAAAATAATTGCTTCTTTCCAATGGTATTTTGTAAGGTTTTCAAAATTAATGTGAATTTGAAAAGTCCTACCTTCTGAAAATATTTAAAAAACAGAAGGAAATAATCTGAAAAAGTAAAAAAAACTTCTGTCTGTTTTACCTTCAATTTAAACTTCTGACCCTTGAAAAACTTTCAAGAAATCTAAGAATTCTTTCAAGAATTCTAATTCATTACCTTTCAAAACATTTTCTTTGGGTACTTTGGGCTCTTTCCGTCAGCCATCAGATATGAATTTTCCCAATGTTTTGCCTAGCTTAAAAATGAAAGTATAAAAGGACCTTCAGTCCTGAACACATATCAGTATGTACTAACACAGAAGTTTAAGCCACTGTGGTTTATCCTCTGGAAGCACTTCCATTTGTATGTCTAGTTCAAAAAACTGGAATCTTTACCAGAAGCCTAGAACAGTTTACTTTCAGCTTTCCAAGAGACATAAACCGTTATGAAATGATAAGTACGGAAAGTCAAATAGAAAGCAACATTCATTTTAAATAGATGAAAATAAACACAGTGAAAATAAACTCTCAAATTTCAGAAAAAAATATGGTTGCATATATTTTCATTGAAAACATGCCACTATTTTTTCCACAGAGCATGATGGACTCATTTCAGTTAGAACACTTCAATGTTCTTTTAATGTTGCACTTTGATTTAAGAGATTTATAGAAGTAATATAAGCTCTAACGAAGTTAATTAGTTAAAACTCATTAAGACTATTTAATTTCATTAGAGCTTACATTTCCAGTAAGTTTTAACATTTCCCCTAAGGCCGTTAAGAACTGAAATGAAAAAACCTATTGAAACAAACTTCAAACTAAGAAAAACTTTCCTGGATCACAGAAATGCCAGACCTCTGCACTAGCTTAGGTCTATGACAACAGAGCAGTATATAATTAACAAGTACAAATTCCAACTAGTGATAGAATGGTTCTATCACACAAAACTTGCACAAAGTTTTAAAGGAAATACAAGGAAGAAACTACAGACCTGCCAAGCAAACCAGCTTTAAAAGGAAAAACATGCAGGCTTCATAAACATGCCAGTATTTTCAGTCTATCTGAAATATTTCTCGCATGTTAGCTAAACCGCAGAAGATGAAAGAATATGCAGCTTTACTATGCCTTTGCAAGGTTTCATTTTGCTACACGGTGCTACATAGCTGATATCCTGTATTTTTACCTGAAACTGGATATAAAGTTTTATTACAGCCAAGTTCCCCTATCCTACCATGGTATAAATTCAAGGTAAAATGACTGAAATTAGATGTGACCAGGTGAGAAACTGTGCAGTAATGGGTCTATCTTAGTGACTGTAGAGTCTCATATGGAAAAGAAAATACATTCATATCATCAAGTTTACTGCAACCATAACAGGACCAAAAGACATGACAGTACTGGCATACTCAAAGCTATTCAATTATATGAATTTCAATTAGGACAGTGCAGAAAATCAGCAGGTTCTAACCAACTGACTTTGGTATTCAATTAGGCTATACACAGCTGCAACATAATCAGGGGAAGAACTGCAGGACTTGTGCACATCTGGAATTGAATCATGTGACTTGGAGGTTTTGTTGCAAACGACTGCAAACATTGCCACCCAGTCTTTCTAGAAATTACAAAGAGCTACTAGACTATTTTGCCCTGACCTATTCCAGTTATTAAGTACAGGAAATCTGGGCACAGGTATGTCTAGATTCAGAAGCGCACGTTAAACTAACACTTGAACAAGAAGTCACAGCCTTCCATATTCTTTCACAAGGCAGCTTCCGGTCCCCAGCAGCAGATTTCACTGCGAGCTCAGAACACAGCTCACATCCCCTGAAAGCAGCAACATGGCATGGGCACCTTTGCTTTCACACATCTTTCTCCTAACTGTGATATTGCAATATTGCCACTGGACTATGCAATGTTTCTCAATGTTTCATTTTCAACAAATCCTGAAAGGACCCATTTGCTCATCATTTAACCTGTATTTTAAATATATGTAGAAATATCAACATTTCTAAATCAGGAGCAAGACAGAGCCAGAATTTAAAATTCCAACAGCCTAAGTAATGCAACTGAACAGATCCGTATAACTGTGTCTCATAACTACACGAGAAACTTAAAGTATCTTCCTTCATTAAAAAAAAACCTAACAAAAAAAAACAAAAAACAAACAAAAAAAAAAACCAACCAAAAAACAAAAAAACAACCCCAATTAAATCTATGGGTACAATTTCATAAACATTTTGACAATGTTTCACAAGCAGTTTCACAAATTGCTGCCATTATTGCCAAGTGTTTTGTTATGGAAACTACACGCTTGTAGGAGTTTACCAGCACTTGATTAAAAGCATTCATGGTGAATGAGAGCAACCAGAACTACGGTCTCAGGATGCTGAAACATCCTGAAAATCTATAGCTACTCTTTAGAGGTGACATGACATGACTTAATATTGACTACCTCAGCACAGAGAAGATAAAAATTGTATTAAATCATGTAGCTAATCCTGTTTCTAAAGGAAGCTGTTATCCAAGTTACCAAATATATCTCTAGGTTTGGGAGTTTTTTGTTGTCACATGCTTTTAGGTTTTGTTTGTTTTCAAATAAACTGCTGCTTGTTAAAAGACTGGTGGTTATGAAAATACTGAACCCAGTTACTGGCTGAAGTAAAGATCTAACCTTCCCATAATGCCTGATCTTTACTCAAGCATAACTACTGACAGACTCAATGAAGTGAAAAATTTTCAGAGCAACACAAGTGTCTTCCAAAATAGCCTAATTATTCAAATATATTATTCAATAAAATCTAAACTGTATCACTACATTGGTATCAAGCAAAAATCTTACTTCAATTAGTACGTCAGCAGACATGATAAATATGTATATATATAAAATATGTGTAGTTATATACAAACACATATTTTTAATATATGTATACATATAACTTTATAACACACTCAATTTACTAGTAATAGATGAAAATTGATCCATATATAATGTGCCAAATACATACTCCTCACAAATTCAATCTTGATTCAAAGCTAGAAAACCTTAAAATGTTCTAAGCTTCTTCTAAGTGTTGCACAGAAAATGTTACATTGCTTACTTCTTAATGGGAGAAAAATAGAGATATCTAATAATAAAAGAGATGTAAAAAAACCTCAAACCAATGGTTTCTTACCCAAACACAAACTGGTTTTTCACATTACCTGATCGTGGCTTCAGGCCAAAAGGGATTGTGGTATTTGTAGTAGGAGATGTTGGACTTCGATCCTTATTCTGTGTAATTCAAGAAAATAAAACAAAACCAGAAATCAAACAAAGCCAGAATATCTCAGCATATTTGACTACGCAAAATGCAAAAGTTAACATGGCACTCTACAGCTATTCCACCATAATCTGATGACAATATGGCCATAAACCTATGACAATCTCCCTTTTTTATTGCACCCTATTCCTCTGCTGGAAAAGATGAGTTTCTGACAAAAGACAGCAAGATATTCCCCCTAGTTATAAATAAGCTCAGTCATTTCTCAGTTTTCTCCCATGTCATCACTTGGTTCCATCAAACAAACATTTTGTGGCAGAGCACATTTAGAAAAACAAAATAAAGGCATGTTTTTCCTTAGACACCTTTGTTTCTTTCACAAAATTAATTTCTATTCTGCATGGTATTTTCCATGCAACACTGAATTCCTGCATTAAAAACAGAAAAGAGGAAATTAAGCATATGTCTCAGAGCAGGATCTCCCCTGACCCTGAACTAGGCTAAGAGTTGCAGCAGGAAGGATGGAACAGCACCATACAGGAGAAGGGGAAGCAGAAAGAGTCCTATGACCAAACTCCATAATGGGAATCCCAATTAAAAAGTGATTCTACTGGGAGCTGGGACCTACAGAAGTCCCATCACCAAGACTGGTAGAAGGTGGCTGCGTGCCCATGAATTTGCAAGATGCTTACGTCCAATGCCATATAGAGAGAGAATCCCTATTTCTGCACCAAAGAAAAAAAAAAAAGGTAAAAAATCTCCATAAGGAGATCCATATGGTTTCTCCCTTTTTGATCTTCCAATGAGATTTGCACTAGAAAGCTACAAAATCAATAAAATCTGATTCCTCGCTGAAAACTAATCAAGGACATGACACAACTTACAAAAAGAAATTACATGGAAATCAATAGCAAATCTTGTTGAACAAGGAAGAACTAAAGAAAGAAAAGTTTTTTAAAAGTGTCAGAATGGAGAAAATGTAAAAAAATTAAATGTTTCATACTAAACTGTGTAACTCAGAAACAAGGTGATCAGAAAGTAAATCTGAGATGACAAGATTAAACCACACGCCAAAAAAAAACACATACTCATTTCTGATGAGCTCAGTCACATGTTCTGTGGAATTCAGTTGTTTCATTTAATATATGAAACATTCATATAAAATATATAAGAGAACATCTTACCTCATTGTGAGAGGTTTGTCCGCTTGTGTTCCAAACAATTAGATCATTCTGCATGTTTGGAAAGTTAAAAAAAAAAAAAAGAAAAAGAAAAAGAAAAGGAAAAAAAATTTCAGAAACTATATCAGTGATACACTGCAATGGGATATTTTACTAATTATAGTCAGATACATATTAATACTTAATTCTTTTTTTCACTGAAACCATTAAGTTGCATGAATAATAAATAATTTTATTGCTAGCTGAAGAACATTTCAAAAAAAGCAGGTGGAAACTATTCACACAGATTTGTCATTAGCTTTTGAGCTTCAATACTAAGGGATTATAACTGCATTTATAAGATTTTAATGTTTGTTGGTTAAAATGCAGCATATATATTTTTTCATTAAACTATCACAAAGGTTTAATTTGCAAATATAGATTTTCAGTATAGATTTGAAGAGAGAAGTATTCTGTACACAATAAATTTATAATTGCAACATAACATACTTTTTGTTACCACTTCTGTATAGTTACATTGGACACATGTACACCACATCAATAAGTATGACAGAAAATCATTAATTCAGCATCAATCATAACTCAACAGAAAGACAACTGGCATCAGTAAAAATAAATTAGAGTTCAATTGAAAACAATTTCCTTAGGGCCATTTTTTTTTAATTGACAAAACATGGAAACAAAAGAAAGCACTTGGAACACTAGGTCCCAACTGTCCCAGAGCTTTCCAAAAGTTAGCAAGATGGGAAGGAAGATTACACACCCATGTTGCTTCATGACCTTTCTTGGCCACTTTTCAAGTTTAAAAAAAAATTCTTCAGCCTCAGACATCTTTCATAATATTAGCTCAACCACTGTATTACCTAGAACAAACAGAGATAAATCTTTCTCATCTGATCCCAGCCAGTTCTACCTGGGGATCTGCATGCTTGAGCACTTCTATTTTATTCTAGTCAGAATTTTGAATTTATACTGAACTGAATTCAATTAGCAACAAAAGCAGCAACACAAGCGCTTACTGTACTAGACAGAACACAGCATGATTAAAAACTTGCTTTTGCAGGATGTGTTTCCATTGCACAGAGTGTGCCCAGTATTTTCACCTGCAAAAGACAGTGCAGATCGAACCCTAACAAGTGTTCAGGAAGATTTTGCTTCTTTTGAAGAGGTGAACTAGTGCTGTATCTTTATTAAACATTTCATAAAAATACAGAACCCACACACACTTTGACACTGAATTAGCCTTATCTGCTAATCTCAACAATGAAGTAAGAGCTGCTCCAAATACAGCGTGGTAAATCCAATGTACAACATTATAACAAAGGAGATTAACCAACTCAGTTTTTTGACATTTTAAAGGAAAAGCAAAGACAAGATTAACAAAGTCACAAGTTTATCACAGGAGTATTGGATAGTAATGATGACTATACATAAGAATATTTGAAAAGCATCAACAAAAAAAACACCTATTTCTGGATACAACAGACAATATTAAAGTACTGCCAATATGACAGCATCCTCTGTAATTTTGTTGTCACAACCTGCTTTTGCAAAGAGCAGTTACAAAATCCCCATACAGCAAGGTCTGAAGTAATAACATATGCCCCAAATACTTAATTTTTTTAGTTCTTCATTTCAGGATCATTACAGTGTACAAATTTTAAAATATTTTTGAAACTTTAAAACTCTTATCTCAACCTATATACAGTCTGTTTGCAATATTAAATACAATTAAAAATCTGCTATTAACATAAACTTAGAAGCTTATATAACTACTAGAATATTTGGGGTGAGGAGGGAAGAGGAATCACGTATTTAATTTTCTTGAAGATCCAACTTTGAGATGACATTTTTTCCAGGGGAATGCAACCCCTGCAACTACTATCCTTTTTATTGGATAAAAATACTTTTATTAAATGTAATATATCAGTTCTTTTCCCATAAGGGATAGGTCTTAATCAACCTTCCATTTACAGTCAAACCTTGAGATTCATGCTAAGGAAAAAAAAAAAAAAAAAAAAAATGGGCCTAAGCCCATTATCCCCACACATAAATTGACAGAATGCAATGATCCATTCCAAATGTTTCCACATTTATTGCATCTAGACGCCTCCATACCTGGCTCAATGACCATTTTTCACCCTGTTCACAAGTTCTCGCTTCAGGCTTTGCTTTCTCCATAATCAACTCCCTCCTCCTCTGGAATTCTAGTTCATCTTCAGCATTTTCTCTCTGTAAGATAAAAAAACTCTTTGTCTGTGTACTACTGGAAACAGAACTTTTTTTCCTTTTTCTTTTTTTTTGCATAGCATTACCTTGGAGTATTTCTTACAAACACTGTGATGAAAAGCAGACAGAGAAGTAAATACATACTATATAAGTGCAGTTCCAGCACTAACAGGTGGATAATGGAAATCTAAACCAACTACTTCATAAAAAACATCAGTTCACCAGACAGGATAAAGAACAAATAATAAGCAACATATATCACACCTTAAAACTCAAACCCCATACTTTTATTATAGTGACAGTACCCTGGAAAAACACTAATTTTGATCTTACAAAATATTTTGGGGATTATCTTTAATGAAAATACTGTTTTCCTCCACCAAAAGGTAGAGACAGGGGTCAAATGGTAGATGATGATGCACAGCTGAACTGGCATATAGGGAGAGAGGGAGGGGAAACTAAAATGAAAAAGTAACTGATAAACACAGAAAAATTTTACATATACAGAAACACACAGACAAAATAACCCAACCAAACAAACAAAACCCACAACAATTCCATAAATATGTTAAAGAAGAATTAGTTTTGTCCTTCAGCCTACTTACTTTTTACCTTCCCTACTTGGCAGACCATTAATTGATGAAATTTGGGGTTCATTTTCTGTCTTTCCCCCCCGGAATATTTTGTAATAATACACTCATTAACGTACCTGACCAAGAGAAGACATCTCCATCTGTATTTGACCACTATGTATAAAGACAAAGGCAAATATGTAATTCATTGTGTAACAACTTGGACATGATGCATCTAACAAATAATTTTTTTTCTAAAGAAGATATATAAACACACTTTACTGTAGACTCCTGAAATTCTAAAACTGTTGCTGGTTCCATGGGATACAGACTCACAGCACTGCTCTCTGAAATATCCATGCTTAATCTGCAAGATTTGAAATAAAAACATTGCACTGGGCTATAGCTTTGGTAACCATTCTGTTCAGCATTTAACTTCAAACAAATGGATACATGAAATACTTCCATAGTTATAATTTTAACCTGTTCAGTGTCATCTCTCAAGAGCTTTTGGAAATGCCTCCTGATGCTTCAGTTCAGTCAAATCAACATTCGTGGTTTCATCTGCAAAGTATCACCCTGAGCAGCGGCTTGTACCAAGCAAAAGGACCTGTTTACTACCAACAGCCATGGCATTATCTAGAGGACTGCAGATTTCTGTATCTAACCTCTAGAACCCAGTGTTCAAATGGAAGCCACAGCCCTGCCTAGATATTCCCACTTAATTTACAGTGGGTGGAAATAAAACAGTGAAACAGAAAACAAAAGAAAGCAGGAAACACAGGAAAGTGAATACAGAAATATAAAGCAAATCTGAAACACTGAAAAAGATCAAATCTGAAATCTTTTCCCTTCCCAGAAGTGAAATACTGTCTATGTGCAATAGGGTATGTGCATTTTAAATTCTGCAGAACACTAAGGCAACAGTAACCAGACAAGCATTTTACAAGTTTAAGAATGACACCAACTAGCAAAAACAGCTTGAAGAGAATTTCAGTCAGTGCACTTTAGGTATGCCAGCATCACCAACTGCTTCAGCCCCTGCAGTGTTTTCTCTAACTCCTAAAGAGCCTTCAGTGTGAGATAAGGATAATCATGGTTAGAGTTAATTATTTCTACTAGGTTATCCTGACTAGGCCACCAGAATTATATTAATGCACAAAGGAAACATCTTCAGGAAAAGTTGCAGTGTCTGACATGCTCTAGGTTTAAGTTAAAAAACAACTACAAGTTTTGTGCATCTTAAACTACGGAGCAACAGAAGCATTTAAATCCCTTCATGGAGCTGGATAAACACAAAACCTCTTCAGTACGAAAAAAAAAAATTCTCACACTGCTTTATATAAAGAAAGTATAAAACAATATGCCATTTAATCCAGTAATTATAAAAGAAATTATGAGGAACCCATGGCCCAGAGGACTGAAAGTCTATAGCATCATTTGACAAGTACTGGGCACCCAGATGTATCTTGGTGCTCAGGTCTGGATGTTAACATATAGGAGGCATAACTCAAAAGCCTATACGGTGCTCAGAAAATTAAAAATAAATGCTCATATTTCAAGGTTAGAAAAAGAAAGTGAAGCAAAAAAAACCTCAACATACTGTAAAAGAAACAGTAGAGAAATACAGACATGCAAGACATGATTAGCCACTTTTAAAAGTAATTTTTCTAATTTATTATAGTGTTACTAATGAAAGTATATCTGCACGCAAACAAAAACCCAGATTTTCTGTATTTTATTGACCTTTTTAATTTAATAGAAGTACCTAAATATGTAGGAAATATTAGGGCAATGTTTGGAAACAAAAAACAAAATGACAAAATTTATTAGGCTAACAACTAAAATATTTTTGTTAGTGCTTTTTTCCACAACAAACTTTCTCCTTTTTTAACTATAACACTCTTCCAAGTAATAAGCCTCAGATGAGAGACAGAAGCAATGGTACTAGGAAGCTAAAAGAAATAAAGAGATTTCCCAATTTGTACATTTTATTAAGCAAAAATACTTTTGACTCAAATATGCAATATATGATTCAAGAATTCAACTACTCTTTACATGATGCAAAATAAAACCAGCTAAATGTGTCTCTAGAAATAATAATAGGACTCAATTTCTGTCTTAAAAGTACAGAAGTCTGTTAGGTGAAAAAATGGTTCAAGATAGGCATTTAAAGTAAAGAACAGTGCAGTCAAGAAAAGGAAGCAGCTGCCAAGGGAGGAAAGAGAACCAAGTATATTTAAGGCTGAAGTGATAAGAAGGTTTCTAGTCTTCAGAGAAATGAAGCTGTAAACCAGCTACCTCATAGAAGTAAGAATTAAAATAAGTTTTGAAATGAACTTAATTTCTGAAGGTGATTACACTAAGAAAAGCAATAGCAAGCATCTGGACAGACAGAACTACTGAAAACACTACTGCAACACTTTTCCAGTAGGCAAGCACTTACTTTCTTTTAAACACTTATTCCTTTGTTTAGCCACAGATCCAGAGTCATTCCACCTGACTTAAGCCACTTAAGACAGGCATCTGAAATAAAAAATCTTCCCTTCTGTAGTCAAGGGAAATCTAAATAACTTTCTTTGCCTCTTCCTCTTTCTCCTTTAGATTTCAGAAAACTTAAGGAAACTCCACCACTAATTCAGGCACTTCCTTTATGTGCTTCATTGAATTGGCATGAAGATGGGTTAGAAGACGCTCTCATTCCAACAAAATACACCAAGCATGAGTAAGAGGAAAATTAATAGTCCCTAAAACAAATGTGACAATCCTAGACAAAACTTCTGAGTATCACAGTGGTGTACACAAGATGAATAGTTAAGGGGTGTCTCCACCTCTAATTTTAGGTTTCTTTTATACCTTCTTAATTTACTTGGAATCTTGTCTAGATACTCAAGAGAGCATGTGAGTTTCCTTCTTAACTACCTTGCACACACTGGTATGCTAACAAAGCATTTACTAACTCCAAAGAGCTTTCAGTTGTCAGTTAAAAGAGAACTCTAATGTAATTCACAAAAAAATTTAAAATATATTATATTATATTATTACTATATCAGCTATTGTAAGCATACCTGTTGGAATCTTGTAATAAATCTACTGCTTCTCTTAGTTGTTCTATCATTGCTATATCAATAGTTTGTTCTTCTGACAAATTTATTCTATAACAGAAAACAAAAACATTCAAAAAAAGATACAATGGCAATTATCAAGGGTAGTCTGAATTTCAGTGTGGGAACTCCACCTTTCAACTGGCATGCAAAAACTATAAGCAGAAAAACAGCCTCTCTGCACACTAGTAGGTGCAGAATTTATGGAAAGAGCTTCTGAAAAAACTCTCCAACACTTTGTTCTTAACAAAGCCCGTCAACCTAACACATACATAAATGTGATGAAATAAAACTTTCAGCATTCACTTAACCAGAATGACTTCTAAAATTGAAAATTTAGTTACCAATATCTGATTCTTAAATGCACTCATCACATGTATTGTTTCAGCATGAATAGCAAATACCACAAATTTTTATAAGGGCCAGCTTGCTTTCTTTTGCTTTTCAACATTTGTAATTCTTTTTGAGGGGTAGAAATATAACCTCCCATTAGTTCTGCCAATAAGGCTCTTTCAGAAAGTACTTATTCTTTCCTCCCTTTAGGTTTGGGTTTGTTTTTTTTTAATATCATTTAGGACTACACTGTTCTGACAAGTGACAACTTCACAGTGCACTGTCATGTTGAATTTTCTTTCCTTATGCACTCATCTCAGCAACTGATGTTCACTTATTCTACTCTGGAATTAACATCTATAAACTAATGATTGCTTCAGGGTTAAAATTATGACAATTAAGAAAAAAAGGAGGTATGTTTTCTAACTAAATTGATACTTTAAATGTACATTAAATTTAGATCTTACAAGTTTTGATGATCTTTTTTTAGCAATGACTTTAATAAATGAAATAGCAAAATACCTAATAAAAAAGATTGCATTCTACATAGACAAAAAATTATTGGGACATACAAATTAATTAGTTGTAGTATAACATCCACTGCATTCAGCAATAAAATGTAGAACACTGAGCACACACAAAGTGCAAGGTTATGCTTTTGTCATGCCTCCAATTCTACAAAATTATTAAACACCAAAGAAATACCAGTCCTGGTCAAACTAATTAAAGGACACAGCTAATTATTTATAGAGACATAAAAAATACTCACATTTCGTCTGCTTGCCATTGCGTGTCCTCTTCTATTCTCAATAATTCATCACACTCTGCTGCTCTGCTCTGTAAGCAGACGAAAGTGATAATGAGAACTGAACTTTGCAATTAAGTAGGCAGATAAATTTTGCCTTCCGACTCAGCACTGACCTAATTTATTTAACAGTTTAGGCTGGCTGGTTGAAGCAATCGAACACTTCTGCTCCATTCCTCCCTCTATCCCCTTTTAAGATAATGATTACAAGATCTTCTATTCAGAAGATTTTATTGAGGTCAACAGCCCTTACCCTCCTTTACTGTAAAAAGAAAGTCAAGCAGCATAAGAATTCTTTGTTCTATGTCCCAGATTCCATTTGTGACTTTCTGGCCTATAGAAACAATGCTTCAATTAACCACAGCCCCAACTCTCCTCCTACTTGCTCTCCTACTGCAGACAGATTTGTTTACAAAGCAAGGAAATTCCAAACATGCAAACAGTGGCAATTATGTACTTCATCCATAATTATTAACAAGATTCATATTTGACAATTTTGACAGTCATGAATCATTTCTCTTTTAAAAGGAACGAAGTGGAACAAAAGTTGCATCCAGGAATGTGTATCAGTTAGCCAGTTATTTTGGGTTCAACGTAGTCATAAATTAGATCGCCCACACCTATAAATATGAAGTGATACTTATTTGAAAACTTGAGTCTCTTTTATGCTTCCACTTGGTGTTCTGCAACTCTCTCATCTCAGGCAGGCAGAAGCACTGGAGTAGTTCAGCTGCCAGTAAAGACAGAAGCTCTCTGAATCAATGTGTATTTGTACTTGTAGAGAATGAACAGCAAAAAACAGAGGCTTAATCCTCTTTTGTGTCATGTGTTTGGCACATCAGTTGCATCATCCTGTACCAACAAATTCTACCCAATTCTGCTGTATGTACACTACAACTGAAGAGTGTACCAGCTTCTCTAACATTCTCCAATGATGGCTCACTTCCCAGTGACAATCCCTAGCAGAATGAATAAAGCCATCCTTTTTCATCTTTCTTCACCTTAGAGGAATGCAGACCGTGATGTTTTCCTATAACAAGGGTATACACCATAAGACAACAAAAATGCAGCACTTATTCTAGAAGGTGATTTGATATAATTTGTCTTTATGGAGCTCTCAACTGCTACTATAATGTTTAAAAAATTAAGAAAACATCTTTTACTACCATAAAATTACTACAAAACTGTAGCCACCACAGCTAACACAAAGTCATCTCGCATTTGAGCAATGTAAGAAATACACTAAATCTCCCAATTCAAAATATAACGCAAGAAGCACACAACATACCTGCCATTTTTTTCTTAAAGCCTTAAACATAGTTAAAGGATAACTCTCACAGATCCTAGAAAGAGTTAGGGGTAAATGGTCCTAGATCAACTGCAATGTTAAACCTACCTGCTTATTTTTGCTTTCTGTATCTTTTTAAAACAATGAATATCAGCTTCAGTCTCTCATTCCTTAAAATATCTGTTGTTTATCATTCTTGTTTCCTCTGCACTTATGAAAGTAGTGAAAATATTTCCCTCACTTAACATTGTCACAAACTTGCCTTAATGTAGCTCATAAACTCAGTAGTAAGAGTGTCTGGTTCATCAAACTGGTTTTCTGTTTCTCGTGACTTATCATTGACAAACATGTGAGAAGATCCTTGATGGAATTCCACTAGGAACAGCAATGAAAAAAAAAGAAGAATGATTTCTGGTTCAGCTCAACGTTTGGACTCGTCATAATTTACTTGTAATAAATTATGGCGTTCAAAAACAAAGTTTAAATTTGAACCACATTAAAAACTTCAAACAGGTTAAGACCTTTGCATCGTAAACAGTGATGCCCAGTCATTTCAAAGTTATAATAAATCCATTCCCTGAGCATATACAGTTGTATATCAGAAGCATCACAGCAGGCATTGATGGAGCCAATTTTGAACTACACCAAGTCTGTCTTGCCCATACCAATAGAAGAACACAGCTGGACAACTGCGCAGTGTTTTAAGACATTCAGATGTCTCAGGCAGTGACTTGCAATTGAATGCAATTTCAGAGTTATGCTGTAACAAACCATCAAACGCCCAGCAAAATTATTCAGAGCCTGTCCCAATCTCTTACCTATGTATACTATTTCTAGGGATATGATCCTATGACTTATCCTCTCCAGTTTGCTGATAAACACTGTAGGATATAATCCTGTTATCTTTCTTCATATTCTACCAAATTCTGATGAGTATCTCAACAGAAGTTCATTTAACCAAGTAACACTTAGGATACACCATCCTATTTACCTGGTTTCCATAAGCAACTTGCTGGCTTCATCCTGCCATTTATTATTAGTATGTGCAGAACTTAGAGAACCATTGTTTATCCGTATTTAGTGTAATTTAGAAAAATGTAAGTTGCTTTAAAAAATTGGATAAAATTAAACCTCTCACAAAATATGATGAGATTTACTTGTTTCCAGAGGTGATGGTGACTGACTACAAAAAGCTTTATATGCACACTAAGTCCAGCTACAGAATTAGACTGTGTTATTGCACATTTGCTAAACTACTGAACATTAATATTAGTTGCTGGGTAGCATAGCTTAAACCAACTTTAACTTTTCTTCCCCCAATCAGAACCAGATCTTATTAACTCTTGAGACAAGGTGCAACAAGTTTTTTTTAATTGCTATGGAAAATTACTAGATGGGCTCAATTCAGTATAGTAAAGATTTTCTAAGTAGCATGCTTTTTTCATTTTTACACAACTGCCTATGCATGCCCAAGGCCTTCTGGGTAGGTAGGCAGGCATGGAATCATCAACAGAATTTCTCTGTATTTAACTTCCATGTTTGTTCCATTCCAACCTTTTCTTGAGTTAGCATGGTGACCTGAATCATCCTTTATAATATGATCTTCTTCCACAATGTCCGACATTGGAACGTTAAAGCTGATAGTATCTTCATCAGATGGCTAGGAAAAAATACGAGAAACACTAGTTCCAGCTCAAACCAAGAATGACAAAAATGTACATATTAAGAAGAGTGCTCACTAAAGAGCTGCAAATTAACATGGAAGAGGACACCAGAGCATCTAATATGACCACATCCTGCTGTAAGAAGTTGTAGTCACACTGAATACATCCTCACAGGAAGTTTACCAAGCATAAAAATTCGTATGTCCTCTTTTCCTGTCTTCCTCACTGCACTAGTCCTCTCCTTGCAGTGACACCACTACACTTGTGCTGCTCTCTGTGCTTCCCTGGGGCAGCTGAAAACAGAGGCTCCTTGTAGCCACTGAAGTCTGTAGAAACAGAGCCTCATATCACAGTCCTTTTTTCTTTCCCTCCACAACTTCTTCCCTGCTCTACCATGCAGCTTCTGAACTGAATGCCTAAAGGATGCAAGACTAACTTTTTAGACTAAGGCAACATCTTTAATTATATTAACTGACAAACCTGATAGAAAAGCATAGAATCTCGAGTACACTAGCTTTTTTGATTTAAAAGCTCTTTCATTTCTTTCAGCTGCTGGTGCACTAAGACACATTGCTTGTATCTACAAGCGTATCCTCTCTATGACTTTACAGGCAGCAGCTGCACAAAGAAGCGCTGACACACTTCTGTCCCTGTCAACTAAGGCTCTGTTTCTCGGCAGGGCCAGCAGTGACCTGCTCAAGTGGGACCTGCTCACATCCCCTCCTGAGGTGAACTAGAGCAAAACCACAGTATGCAGAAGAGGCCAAGTTTTTATTCTTCCTCTCCTGAGATAGAGAACTTACCACCACAACAGTCTCAGAGCTTTGCAAATATATTTCCCAGCAAACCCATGGGTGTTGCTCGTTGTTTAAATGCTCTGTGTTTCTGCGACTTGCTACTCTGTGCATACATTTTCCATACATGTATTCTGCAATTATAATTGCTATAATACATATATAGCAGTTTGTTCCCTAACCTTGAAGAATACATATTTTTAGGAAATTACATTACCCATTTTATCAGTTCAGACCATTGTATCAAAAAAGATCTGACATGAAATAGGACTGTGTTACATGTAACCAGTTATTTAATTCTAGCTAGCTTCTAGTAGAAGTTTGCCATTCTTGCTACTCTTATATGTTCATGTTCCATGTAGAAAGTACTTTTTCTAACTCCTGAAGCTAAGGTTTGTAATAAAGGATGGAGCAAATCTACCTTGCTCTTAAAAACAGTATCAAACATACATGTGGTTATTCCTATTTTCCAAGAATGCCTTGGACTCAAAACATGTTGTAAACATGGACCACAACGAAGGCTCCTTCTGATGAATAAACAGCATGTTATTAACTCTATGAATTCTCTGGCTATATTCTTCTGCTTAAGGAGAAAAAAAAATCAAAAGGGTGTTCAGGGGCTTCATAAAGCCTTTTCAAAAAAATTTTTACATTTTAAAATTAGTGATATTTTAAAATGAAACAAATTAGTATCTCAAACGGAAAATAAACAATGCTCCAAGTATTCTAATCACAGAAGTCAATGTTCTTTAAGATCTGAAGCAATGGTAATTGAACAGCTTAAAAAAACAGAAGACAAGTACAGTACAAATTCATTCAGACAACCAAAGTTAGTGAAGTTCCTTCTCTTTCTTTCAGGCGGTGTCTCATGTGACATTTAAGCACTAAATTTAATTATTCTAGATCAAAGTTCATGTTGTGTTATTTTTTCAACTATCCTTTGAAAATAGTACAGGAAAATGTTCCTACACACATTATTAAAAGTACTGGATCCTAAACAGGTACAATTTTTTTTTTCTCAGCAGAGTAACACAAACTTCAAGGAAAATACTTTGGAGTTTTGGTATAAAAAAAGAAACGGGCCATTCGATTTGGAAACAAAAAAATACTCCTTTAACAGGCAACGCTTCATTTTCAGGGCCTACAGAATTCTGCAATTGATTTTCCAGGTGTTTCCTGCCAGTGTAATATGAAACAAAAACTATCCAAAGCAGCCTTGGATAATACAAAAGTATCGCTCCTTCACAGGTATCCAACTTCCTTCTTCCACAGTCTTATTTTTGTTCAGATAGCAACAGAAGACAATAGACATATAAAAATCAAAAATACCTATCATTAATCTAAGATAGAATTCAGATGATACACCTTGAAAGATTGTTCATACACATTCCTGCTGGTACCAACACATCACTCATATGTATAATAAAGCAGAGACATAATTCTAATTAGTTTTAACAAAAGAAAAAATTAGGCCAAAGGGAGGGGGAAAATTAATCAAAATGCTACATTTTTCCTAAAAGATGAGGTACATGGCACACTGCCTTAAGGCAGAATTTGTCTTCAAATTGCAATGATCAACTTTACAGCAAAACTACATTTTCCACATGAAATGCCCAAGATGGCTACAGCTGTGAAAACTGAAGCTGTAATGACCCTACCAAGGCAGAGAGAGACACATAAACAGTTCATCTCATCAAGTACTCCATTCTATGTGTATTCACCCAAAGTCAATTAGCAAGCTTCCTAAAAACTACATTAGTGTTCAAACAAGTGACTTATTTATGTTAAGTCACAAACATGAAAAAGTATGTTGGTAGTATATTCTGTAAAAGACTAGAAACTCAATATCCACTACCGTTCAGACTAAACAGTAGTTTGTATTAATAAAAAAAAAGCCCAGAAACGTGTTTCAATGATTGCTTTATGACTGAACACTTAATGTTTATCCAACGTTTGTATGCAACTTTCTGACTGTACTTAACAACACATGTGAACCTGTATTTGCATCAGGCTAATCTTTCTTGCACAATAATCATGTTACATAGGTATTAAAGGTCATATCAGAAGGAAAGTGAGTGGCAAATTTACCCCCAAATGCATTTGAGATTACTGATTTCAGTACCTATTTCTCCTAGTAGAGCAGCAGTCAGGTGGGGATAGAATTTCATTTTCATATAAAAAAAGCTTTGTGCTATTAAAAATTTATTGTTTCACTGTCAGTAGTCTTTAAAGCATTTTTTGCAGCATTTCAATTGCTACATTTTGATCACAGGTAAGATGATCTATTTTCTAAAGGTGGTATTTATAGCTAAGGAGGCAATTCTGGGATAACAGTTTCATTAACAAGCTGAGCTTTAGGAAGTGTAAGACTGGCGAAACAGTTTGTAGGTGTCTCTGAACAGACTGCATGCTCTTACAGCTAGAGGAAAACCATTAGAGATTTGGCTAGAAATCATAACAATTCTGCTTCACTTCCATCTACCAAGAAACTTGCCCAAACACTTGGAAATTCACATGGGTTTTTTTAACTGCTATTCTATTTAAAAGACCCATCAGTATGTAAGCAGATTCACGTTCAATTTGCTTTTTAGTAACTGTAAATTCAGTACTTAAGCTTGAGCCTTCATATATTTGTTTCAAAAGAAACAGAATCCCTTTTCCTCAAAAGGGGGGAGAGAAACACTAAAGAACGAGTGTAAAATTTTAAGTAACGAGAAGGTCATCCTTTTATTGTGACCTAGGTATTTCCCATTAGGTCAGACCACAAATCCCATTATTGTACATTTCAGAAAGATCATCATCACTGATTGATACTGCTGATTATTTACTTATTTATCATTATCTATCCACCTAGATTTAGTGCCCTGTTCAGCTGAGCAGTGCCTCAGAAAAGAAAAAGCCTTTGTGAAAGTCAGTTCTAACTGCTTAGGACAACACTAGTCCCACAAAGCTATCCTTTCTCTTTGCTCAGTCAGACAACAAAGTTCAGGAAAAGATCTGAAGGTTTATTTTCAGCACTGCCTAGCTGCCAGAACATTTAAACACATTAAGATCTGTGAAGTTTCTAAGTTTCTACACTATAGCAATCTGCCATGACCACATCACAGAACATACTGGGACTGGGCACTGTTAATTCCCAACAGGAAAGAGTAGTCAGTCAAAGAGAAAAATATGTGTGAAATCATCAGCTTGTAACCTGCTAGCATATTAACTTTGTTGAAAACAGCAGACATGAATTCTGGTTTGTTTCTCATTCTCTAGATGACGTAAACTGCCAGAAAACTGAAGAGAATTTTCACTAGTGGTAGGTCTGTAACCACTTGGAAGGAAGTATCTCACTGCTCTCTCCAGACAGTGTACAGACAAAAAACTTTTCCAAAAAAATATCCAAAAAATCCCAGTCTCCGTTTATCTTCGTTTTAGCCATTTCTTAGCGTGAAAATCATGTTAAGGATATGCTTGCAGAGTTTTTATGTCTAAAAATCTATTCACATTATTACCCAACTTAAAACACAGTCAAAATATGGGTGCTGGAAGAAGAGCTGGACACAAAATGCAGGTAACTTACCTCTGTTGCTGACAAACGTTTATCACCATTATCACTACCAACACCTGAATCTGAGTCCTTTTTACTTGGGTAGATGTCATCAATGCTAGATGTGAATAAAAAAAAATAAAAATCAGTAAAAAGCTATCATAGCATTTACATTCAAATTCTGTCCTGCTTTTACTTAAATCAGAGCAGATTTTGAACCATTATTAATGGCAGAAGACGAAATAGCCTAGTACAGTCAAACATTAAAAAATTTACAATCTGATGATGGTAAAATAGATTACATCGAATGGCTAGTTGGGCTAAGGATCACTCAAACAACAGAAGTCATCTGTTATCCACTTGCTTTTGTCTATACACTAGGCAAAACTGCTTAGGTACTAGCTAAGCAGTACGGGAAGCAATTTAGCCATGGGAGAAGCAACCAAAATAGCAAAACTCAAACTGGAGTCAACTGATTTAATTGTAATCATTGATCCATAAAAAATGAACTAATATCTCCCTGAGGCTTGAAGTAATTATTAACACAGAAACCTCCTTTTGGTGACTTAAAATAGACATTGGAATTTAGGTTTTTAAGAAAATTACTGTGATAATGGCAACCGCTCTCTATTCTGGTTTTATTACCCAATATGACCTCTACTCATTTTAAAATGCACTATTAGATGCAATACTCTCATCACCTAACTTTTTTAAAATGTAGTTTATTATCCCTTTATTTGCTATCCTGAAAGCTGTGATACTGAAATCAGATTGTCACAGCAATTTAAGAAAGGAGTTTAATCAGTCATCACATGAATAAGGTACCTGATTAATTAACCCTAATCTTAAATTACCTCTTATCAGTAAACATTAAGGATTGTTTTGTAGAAACTACCCTTGGAAACCTACTCTGTACTATCGCCTCACCCTAACCAGTATTCTTCAATAGGACCAAAATACCAGACAGGATATGACATCCCTGTCAATTTCCTTGTATACTAGAAGAACAAAGCAGAAAACCAGAAGGTGTTTCCCAAATGGAAAACCTACTCTTCATCCTGGATTCTTCTCACCTTTGATATTTATCTGACAGAAATTCACAAAGGGATCTACAAAGGTACACGGAGAAAAACAATTTGCTTGAAATCTTATTGAGATGACTGAAAGGGAGATTCCACAACAGCTCTTGGTTTTTTCGCCCCCAGGGTTTTAGCAGAAACATCTCTCTTGTTATCTGTATCAACACTTCATTTTCATTAAGTACTTGTCTTCAAAGATACCATACTTTCTCTGACTGGTTATATTACACTGCCCATGTTAGCAAAGAAAGACTGGCCTAAAAGCTGATTTCCAACCAGCTATGGAGATGCTCATAGAAAGGAGCTGCTTTGTTATCTAGCTCCTGTCCTTAAACCATGGTACAATATGACATTTCCTACAAGTCTGATGCAAGACACAGAAGATTTTTGCCTCATTTTGCCTCATCTCAACAATCATACAGTTCTCTTTGTTTACCAGATGACTTTGGATGAATTAAAAAAGATTAAGATAACTATGTCACAAATACGTGAGAACATATAAATCACAAAATAAAACACAAAATGAAAATTTATTTAATGTGTAGATAGATTGATCCAATACCTAATATAAGTACCATCTGTTTATTTTCAATGTGTTCCAGGAGTCCACTAGAAAGAGGTTAGATTTAAACTAAGGTTCACTTTTAAACTCTTAACTAATGTGCTAATTTTAATCAGAACTGATTTTTAATTTTCTAAAGTCTTATGGGGATTTCATTAGAATAAAAGCAAAAATTTGTTTAAATTAAATGAAAGCAAATGAAATCTCTGTGAAAAAGTACATTCTAAATAGCACCTAAAGAAACAAAACTGGAATCTTAAGATAAATACAATTTCACTGTTTTTAAGTGTTACAGGAAAAAACAAAGTGAGACTTTCATACATACCTCTCTTCCACAGGTTGTGGCAAATGCTGTGGTTCTATGGCATTAAGATACAGTGAGTCTGCTGTTTTAATCTGACAGGCTTGTACAGTCAGATATTTGAATATATGCACCTTACCCTTTGTACAAATCTGTCAGACAAGGAAAACATTAGGTTTATAACGAGAATGAAAAGAGTAATTTATTCCAAATGTCACTTAGTGCAAAGTTCCCTGAAATTAAACTAATATTACAGATTTCACTTAAAGGAAAATAATATTTTTTTTAAATTACTAAGTATATCAATTAGCTACTCAATTATTTGTGTGTACCAATCTAAATACCCTCAGAGACTAAGACAGAAAAGAAGAAAATAATGTATTCTACATTAAAAAAATCCAAATGAGCTTCTAACTCAAAAAAATTACAGTAAAATAGATGGTATGGCCTATTACTAACTATAAATTGAGTAATTAATTATTTTTCCAAATTAGTGTATAATGACATTTAATTAACCAGCATGCTCTTTATATTCTTGGTCACATTGTTTTTAGTAGTGTCCAAGCATACTTACAATGCAACTCATCTTCACTTTACAATTTTCTTTTTCTTTAAGTGCACACTTCAATTTGCTTTGTTTTTTTTTTTTTCAGTTTAAAGGCAGCATCACTATTGATTATGAAAAGCATTTCTACAACGTAATAAAAATTCTTAGGTATTTCAACAGCTGTTGATCTAGAACAACTGTAGCTTTCAGAGATGCAGATTGAATCTACTGTCCAGTAAGTCACCAACAAAATTGTCCTTAAGCAGCAAGCACAGGTTCCACTCATTTATCTTTACTACTCAGAGTGGCCAAGAGTTCCAAAGAGGACTTTTATTTATTTGTCTATCAGAATCTATAAACTTACACTATAAAGTGAAATACTTTTCACAGGGATTATGTTTTAGACCATCTGCATATTTTTTAAGTTAACAGCAAACCACTGCAGAACCTTCCAGAACTGGATTCTTTTTACAGAAAGAAAAATTACCCAGGAAGTTTATCACTACTCTTTTTCAAAATTGTATACATAGTCCAATGTTAAGTTTCATAAGCAGATAGAAATGACAACAATAAACAAACAGCTAACAGAATTGACATCTTCTAGATGTGTTAGTTTGAGTGGCGTACAAATTCATATAGAGAACATAGGATATTTTTTGTGTCTTATTTAGATACGTCCTAGGTCTTATTTAGATATCAACAACTAATGCCTGTGCTGGCTGAAATTCAGAAGCCTGCAATTGCAGAAGGTGACGTTTTATAGTCTAAAATGTATTAGAAGTCATCCAATATTAAGGCACAACTTAAACTATACCTGTTACTTACTTGTGCTGGTGGAGATTGCAAAGGATTATTCTCAAGTAGTAATACTTGTAAGTGCACCATCTTTCTAAAACAAATTGGAATCACAAGCACTTTATTGCAGGAAAAGTCAAACTTTACCAAGGGAAGCTGTACTAGTTCTAAAAGTAATAAGAAAGAGAGAAGGTGTTATATCTGTTTTTATTTTTGGCATAAAACAATAAAGTATTTCTGAATACTTCTGAATATTTCTTCTTTTGCATTCAGAAAAAATACAAACTCAGGCAGGAATAAGATCAACATTTACTCCATTCTATACTGGGAAATAAAGGAGTGTTATTGTTATATAAGTGATAATAAATTTTAGAACAAATACTTTGAAATATTCTTTTTTCCTCAAACTCAGCTGACAGTTCCCATACTGCATTCAGACACTTGCTCAACTTACAAATTGACTAGAGTCATAAAGATACATTGAAGAAACCTCACCCACTGTTCTTCAGTGGATACCATTGAATGTTATACTCTGCAGACTCAAATGGAAAAAATTTGAACACAAAATAATGATTGCTTTTTAATAATATCTACTTATATGATTAAAAATACTTTCAAAATTATAGTAAGAAGTGCCACCATAGAGATATTTTTTTGTTCATTTGTTTTTACCTTGGGGTAAAACTTCGAGGTAATTTCTTCTGACATTCAGTTCTTTTAAAGATTTCAGCTGGCCTATCTGCTGTGGCAAAGCTGTGATTTCATTACAGCTGACATCCTACAGCAAAATAGTAATAACAAATAATAATAAACTTTCAGCTCCTACATATTCCATAATACAAACACAGATAATGCTATTACTGCTGTAATTTTATTAACCTAAAAAAATGCAACAATCTACGTCCTGTGGTCGCAACGCAAAAGAACATACATGGGAAAATGTTTGCACATTACTTAAAACCAGACCAAATTCTTATTTAAAGAACAAGTTAATTTTGAAAATTAATTTAATTTCTATAGAAATATTCAAAACTATTTACTTAATAAGTTCTACTTTTTTGTTCTTTTGTTCATATGAAAAATTCAGTACTGTGATTATATAACCAAATATGTTAGGATGAATGTAAAAATCCTAGTGTGTGGATCTGAGTTTTTAAAAATGTTCCTGTTCTTCTAGATGGAATATTTAAGCAAAATAAAGCAATAGTAATAATAACAACAATAACAGTAATACAGCAATAGCATTCTGTAATGATGCTCAGTAAAGGCATATATTTGGTCATCATAGCACATAGTAGGCCATAATAAAATAGGGCAGATCTTGTTTAGCATTATATAACTATTCCTAACAACAAACTGCTACGAATGTGTATGAAAGATCAACTTCTTAGATTAAGTCAGTACTCAATGAGGCAATTGTTAAATACTAGCTATCATTTTTGCTGCCAAATGGACATTGAAACCTCTGCTTACATCCCAGGCAACCTGCAAATTTGAGTAATGTCCAAATTATGCTTTCATTTCTGTATTAAAAAAAGGAAACAGTATTTCACAGCATGAAAGCGAAATGGGGTAATGCCAAATTTCTCTAAAAAGCCAAAAAATACTTCTACTCTCTCAAATGTTTCAAATGGCTTTATAAAGTACCCAGGAGCTCTTAGACTACAAAAGCTTTAGAAGTCAGATTTCCAAGTCATGTCTTTGAAGATGCCAGCTTTAATACCAGTCAAAAGCATTACATTAACACTCTATCTTTAAGCCTAAAATCTAGTTAACAAAAAAATGATAGTAAAAGCGAAATGTGATCTGGCAATGCTGTTCCCTGTATCCGACAAGTTTGTTCTTGTAATAGAATCTTACTGCTGCCAAGACTTCCTTCCCTTTACAAAACACAGTCAGGAAATTATTGTAGCTTTTAGACAAGGAAATTAAAAATCCCAGCTAATGAGTGCATTTTCTGCCCAACTTGCCACAAAGTTTGGTTAATTGCAGTGTTCCCAGATAATTTATTTTTGAAGCTTTACTGTCCTATTTTTAATTTACAGTCTTTAAATTATTTCATAATTAGATACTTGATTTTTAGATCACAGAATTTAAAGTCACCTTGTGGCAAAGAAACTCTAGACCAAGTGTACTTAGGCACACACATCAGAACAAGTCAGGGAAAGAGACAGAGAATTCTAGAGGAAGTACCAAAAAAAGAAAAAGAAACCTGGCAGCATGTAATGTCAAAAACAAAGTCCACTTCCACTTACAGCCTTTCAAAACATCCTCAGTAAGACTGATCTGTTGTGACAGCATGTCAGCTATTCACAAGATCTCTAGAGACAGTAGTATCCTTTACCCTACTAAAGACTGTAGTTCAACTTGCTTTTTTTATTACTTTGTTTGAATAGCCATGGAAAACAAAGACCTATAACTTTATTCCCAGTTAGGCTCTTGACTATTAGACTTCATGAGTGTGTATGTGACAGAGTTTAACTTTCCCATTACTTCGGCAGCAATGGAAGCAAAACTATCAAACACCTACGGTTTTCAAGCTAATAATTTTTTAAGGAACTATGTAACCAGCACTTGGGAACTTGTCTTCAGGGACGTTTGCAGGTAACTGAAGTGCAAACACCTACTCATCAACTTCCATGGGGAACTAGTATTTGCTGACGTCAGATTTCTTGCATTAATTCTGTTTTGTTCTTAACAAATAGGCCATATCCTGTCATGAAAAGACAGTTTGGCAAAATCAGAAAAATGTAAGGTGTATTTAAGTTTCATTTGTGTGGCATGAAAGAAAGTTAAAATCATCAACTTTTTTCTTTTGCTTATGGTAAAGTTTAAATGGCCTTAAACCAATCAAATTCAGCATATATATTCAGCAATATAAAGAGAAAAAACAATACAGTACTCTGACTCCATATTAGCATATTTATTCATACACACAGGGAAGTTTACCCAAACCATTGAAATTAAGGCAAACTTCCTCCTTACATCATTTTAAACTAGGGACTCCTGACTGAGCCATTATTCCTAAAAAGCACATGGATTCAGTCAGAACTTGTGACATAGAAGCCATACCGAACAGTAAAAAGAAGTTACACAGTACGTGAGCACATGGACCTCTTTAGGAAACAGCAGGCAGCAAGTCCCACGTGATCAGGCTGCTGTCCCTGATTAGCTTATTGAGGTAAAGGACAGAAACCCCAGGTGAGAAATTTGAAGGCTTCCAACATGAGATAGGAGCACCCCAGAGATGGAGAGAGCTGTTATCTGAAGAAGGCAGAAGGGCAATACTGCCTGATAGAATGGAGAATAGAATTTTACTGTACACCTGATAGTTTTGGGTACAATTACTGAGCCATCTCTCCCTCATTACTATTCCTTGACAGAAAGTAAGTTTTAGATTATCTTCACGCTAATTTTGCACTCTCCTGGCTGACAGTAGAGGCATGACTGAGTTAAAGAGCTACAAATAAAAGCAAATTTCCCAACCAAATTTTGTAAATAATGGCAATGTGTTCTGCAGGGAGAAAAAATTACATTACAAGCACAAAGTAAGTTAGCTGTCAAAACCCTAAATTTTAAAGAATATCTGAAAGTTTTCTGGATGTAATATCAAAGTTATCTTATGATACAAGTATGAAATTAACAAAAATACCACACATGTAATAGAAAAACCATTACCTGCCCCATTTTGTAGGAGAGGGGGGAAAATGCAGAGCTTATTGGAAAGATCTGATCTAATTTGCAGCAAAATATGCTAATATCATTCTACAGGGACTACAGAGGTAAGATTTGTATTAAAAAGGTAGATTAAAAGAATCATTTGCTATGTACACACAGATCTCACTGCATGCAGCTTGTGAAACTTTTGGGAAACCTGAGGGTGCTCAGAAATGTCCTATTTATACAAGAACTGCATGGAGCCAGGCAGCATCTCAGGATCAATCCCTCGGCCCAGGCCAGCACCAGCACTGTGTACACACCAAATCAACAGCATTCCCTGCCAGAGGGCTGCGTGATGCTTCTGCTTGAATCCCATGCTATTCAGGCTGGCACCGCTCTCACACAGCTGAATTTTTTGTGCAACAACTGCAATATGACTTAATGTTTTTTGTTTGTTTCTTTTACTCATTTTAGAACAATGATCACCTTATTATCTAAACTGCATTATATTATACATGCCAACACAGATCCCCACTCTCAATCCTACCACTATTTGCTTTTCCCAATACATCACAGTTATGTCATTTCCAGTTAAATAGTGCAACTCATTTCACTAGAAATGTACCAAACACACATGGTGGCATCAAACTGTGTAATCAGGTCATCTGAACAGAATCATGGTCACTTTAACAAAAACTTGTTCTTTATTCAGCTCCCCCGCCTCCGCCACCTTCTAACGACAAAGAACAAGCATCAGACCTTTCTCAGTTTTCATGTATCTTCTAGGCTACCAAAGAGACATGTAGCTAGAACCTCTCATATGAAATACTTTTAGAGCAGGAATTGTTGTGGTCTTCATGACAGAGTAACAGTGGAAGTATACTGTTAGTGGAATGTATTATGGAAATCCAGTATTCCAGAACTGAAATGCATGATATGTTTCAACTGAATAAACCAAATCTACTTTGGGTATAATCTATATTAATTTTCAAGCTTCTAGTTTTTTTACTAAATTTTTTTACTATATTTAACTCAAATTATTTATAAAACTGGAACCATTATCTTTTATTGTATCTATTTTAAGCACAATAAAAACAGCGCTATAGCCTAACACATTTTTTTAAGATTAATTAAATCAGAACCATCTGTGTAATCTTATTAAACCCATCACACACATACGAAAATTTAAAATATTTGGTAAGATAAATTAATAACGCTCACCAAACAAAACAAACTTGCTAATCTTTAGCTCAGTCATAACCCAGAATGGAAAAGGTAACTATCCCCTCCCCCATCCTCATCAACAGCCATATCAATTGTAATCTCTAACAGAAGCCTGAAACCACAGGATGCTATTCAAGAATACCAGGAGGAAAAGAGCCCCATAGTTTCCACTTCACATATGAAGAATAAATAGCAGGACTGGGACCTAAAGCAAGGTTAGCTCAACTTCTGTATCAGTTTATTGGAGGAACTATTATAAAAACAAGAATATGATGATAAGGCATTTGCAGGTACAGAAAAGATGTGCAAGGTAAATACTGTCAATGGAGACAGCAGCAGCTGAAAGGAAGTTCAAATCTGGTTGTTTTACTATGAATAAATTATTAGTGTCAAAATGTAGTTTATTGATCAATTTGTCTCTCAAAAGATAAAATTAACAGAAATAACCAGAAGACTTATGTCATAAAAAATTCAGAGTCTCAGCCTACAATATATAGTACCGGAAGAGAAAGGGACGTAAAGGGAAGCATTCTCTTATTTTCCACACAAACTTTAAAACATGTGCAATTAAATTAATTTTAAGCTAGAGTACCAAGTAATTTTTGCTTTTTCAGACTGTCATTGACTGGACGATATAATACAAATGATCTACTGCTTGCAGAAACAGTATTCGTGTGGACAGCTTTGAAAACAAGAGGAGTATAATCATTTTGTAGATCTGTTCAGATGGGTGTTCCAGGAAAGGAAGGTTGCATGACAGATGTAGTGAAATAAAATGAAAATAAAATGATAAGACCAGTATCATGAGTGGAATGCAATGTGGCAAGCAGATAATAACAGCAGAGAAAGGAAGCAGGAGGAGAGGGTGCTATGGGGGGTACAGCCTTGCAGGGCCTGATGCCAAAACTTATGAACTCGATACAGTGAAACGGAACCAGGGCAGGCAGTGAGCAAAACTGGTAAAGGCGAGGGACTTTGAAACTGACTTTTGAATGAACCAAGGGAAGCAATGTTGTTTAAAAGAGTCTTGAAGAACATAAGAAAGGAAACTCTTACTGTGTTATTATTCAACATACTTGGGAAGTTAAAAACTTAAGTTTTTCAACCTACATTATAGTATTAAGCATTTGTTCAAATATGTGTGAAAAGTAACTTTTACTGTTTCTATTTAAACCCAAAAGAAGTCAAAAGAAAAAGTGAAAAAAAAAGATCAGTAACATACCAATTCCATTAACTGTTTTAGCTGACCTATCTCTTCTGGAAGGGAACCTAGCTTATTGTTACTTGCAATTAAGACTTTTAGAGGAAGACCACACAGGCAAGCTGGCAAAGAAGAAAGCTGATTTCGACTGCAACAAAACAAAAAAATATTAAAACCATCAGTGATTTCTACTGTATACTCACATCGACTCTGAGAGTTGCAAAATTTCTTCATTTTCATGGATTCGATTTTATGCAGACAAAATGTATATTTTCAAATAGCAAACATTAACGAAACACTTGCACATCAGAAATACCTGATTATTGACTAAGTAATATTGTGGAATTTACCACCCTGGAAAAAATGCAGTTATCAGTTTAACAACATTGCAACATATCTATTTGCCACCAAGAACAGTTGTTTCCCTTCTCAATGAATACAGGAAAGTCAATTGAGACAGTATTTTTAAAGTATTTAAGCATTCCTGTAGTTTTAACATGTCATTAAAACTGATGCCTTTTTATCCAACTGAAAGACAAATACATGAATACTGACAAAATTGCTATTTTCTCAATTACTTTAAAGCACATTTATAGTTGAAGATCACTTGGTACATTTTATTCTCTGATTCTATGATAGTAACACGGGTAAATACAGCAAAAATTTCTGGGACTATTAATGGTTCGTTTCTTTCCAATATTCATAAGCTGGACCTTAAGGATGACAAATGTCATGACCCTTTGTGATCTCCACATGATTAGAATTACTGATTTGCGGCTCAATTCACAGAAGAAACTTTATGCTCATCAGAATAACATAGTAATTACTCTTTCCTAGAATATAGGATAACATTTTCTCTCTTACTAATATTAACCTATAATAAAACAATGAACAGTAACTTAAAGTGGTGCTCCAGCAAAAACCACTTTAATTAGCTCCCACCTAAAGGTTAAGGCTTCAGAAAGCAAAGATGTATGACCGAACTCTGGAAAAACATGGCAAAAATTGTCCTGTGTAATGTCAGTAAGAGTTGCAATATTGAGGTGAAACAAAAACAAAAAATCAAAATTCCACAAATTGCAAGGCATTTCTTCAGCTGCCAATCCAGCACTGTGCTACCAAGCTGCATATAAAGATGCATATTCACGCTCCACACAACAGTCTCAAAATGTTGTACAAAGCAAACTACCATCATATCTCTGTTGCATAGGCCAGGAGACAGATGGATATCAAACAACAAACCCAAAGAAAATAAAAATGAGAAATCCAACTATTAACCAGCAGCAGCTCAAAAAAAGTATCAATGCTTATTGTGGAGCCAGGTTTCTTAATTCTAGTGTCCCTACTCAAGACCAAGACACAACTTTTTCAAAAAATTACGTGGAAATATTTTTTTAAGTTCTAAAGAACTCAAATTGAGGAAGCTTAGGCCCTAAAACTGTAACCCTATGCCACAGATCAGCAGATCAGACACAGAAAAAAAATAAGTAAAAACAATTTTTAAGCTCCACAGAACTCAGAAGCAACCGACGAAGAGATAAGGAACAGAACATAACCAGGGCAAGTGAGTAATAAATCATCATTAGTTTAAAAGGAATTTCTTTAAATAAAACATGAACAGTATCCACCAAGGCCCAAAGACTATATATAGATCTCTTGGCATCACTTTCTAATGCTATTTAACATATGGGCTCTGCTGGTAGCAGGCAGAAAAATATGCATTTTAAATCTATAATGTATTTCTTGCCAAGAAGCAACGTGGTTAGAAAGTCAAGGATGTATTTCCTTCTTCAGACTGTGTATATCTAACAAACCCTAACTCAAAATCTCAAGTCCTATTTCTTGTCTGTGTGCAGACACTCAAGACACACTATTCCACTTCAATTTTTAGAGCCAAAATAGTGTTCCACAGTGGCCAAAACTGCAGTACAGTAATAATGCAGAAAGACTTGAGAAATACCCTCAGTGTTGATAAAACTGATGACCAAACCCTCATAACCTTGAATTTAAAAGATCAAGAGCCACTTTACCCTCTGTTCAGACCTTATTCTCACAAAGACCAGCCTGTTACATCTTCACTATTACAGTTTTTACACAGTTAACTGCAAAGACAACTACACACCTTGCTCCAACTGAAAAAAGGCTCACCTGCTCTCCCATCAAGAGCACATGCGCATTCACCTGCACTTTAACTAGCAGCTCTTCTCTGTACTGATTAGTATTCACACACTTGACCTTGAAAGGAGGCAAAGGTGTCTAATTCTTTGCCACTTACTCCTAAAAAAGTAGCAGCTGTATTTCTTTCACAGTATGACTATGCTAGTGATAGATATAGTATCATGCTCTTCCACTCCATTCCCCATGGAGAAAAATATAAATCCTCTGTCTCCATCCCTCCATCTTTTTAACCGCAAAAAGAATGTCAAATTCTACAAATTTGTCATCAGAAATGAATTAAAGAATAAAACTGTGCTGATGTGATCAACGTTCTGAATTTGTTAGAAGGGAAAGAGAACTGGATTAATATTGCTTGGTTTTCTTTTAATTATTATTTTTACATTTTGGCATTTACGATGCCTTCATATAGAGCTGTCTCTACAGCCAATGAGCTTTAGCATTACTGTTTTCAGTAAAATGAAAAATAGAGTCAATTGTTCCAGAAACTTATAAAGTGCAGACAAAAAAAGCTTTACACATTTCCAAATAAACAAAAAAATGTGGCATAGTTACACTTACCTCAAATTTAAGTAAGTTAGCATTTGCAAGTTTATTATGGCATCTGGTATAACTTTAATACAATTGTGGTATAGATTTAGTGTTTCCAGTGACACAAAATGGCACAACTCCGTAGGAACTTCAGTTAATCTATTCTTGGATAAATCTGAAAAGAGAAAAAGAGGGAAGGTACATTTTTTTTAACCATCAGAAAGATACACTTTGAAAAGCTGTGCTCTATTAGGTGAATAAATACAATTTACAGGGACACAGCAAATTAGACCAGAATTTTTATTATGCAAAATAAAACTAGTGTGAACTTCCACAATTTTGAAAAGAAACAGACTGCATATAAAAGAGCAAACATTCAATTATGATTTATTTGGTGTAATAAAAAGTAATTATTTGCAGGACTCAATATGCTGAGGAAATACTGGCACACAGATTCCAAAGCTCATATAATATACCCAAAGATCTTGCCAATACACAGCAAGATATCTGCAAAAAATGATAGCATTGAGAGAAAAAAAGCAACCAGGATTACATATTTTATTTCAATAAATCAATCAATAAATAAATAGACAAATAAACCAGCTAGCTCTTCAAACTGACCTATATTTCCCGGGTCGAAACCATTTATAAATTAATGCCACCTACAAAAACAGTGAAGGCCTTCAAGAATGGATTTGATATAAGTACATACAAGACAACAATGATGTTCCAATCTCAAGCAAGTGCTTGTACCCACAGAACAAAAGCTTTTGACTTCTGATCAGTTATTCTTCATTTCCCATTCTAAGCAAACAGAAACAAAGGAAAATAAGGAGGAAGAAATGTTACTGAGCTTTGTTATTTAACTACCACTGTATGAAGAATAAAGTATCCTAATACTGATGTGAGCTCAAGTCATAAGATAATGCATGCCAGCATTCAATTGAATCAGCTGGGTTCAAATCATTGTTTAAACAGCGTTGCAGAGCAAACACTTTATCCTCAAAAATTACACAAATGCTACCTACCCATGTCACCAGCCAGATAACCTGACCTGAAGAATGGTCACCTGCTAAGTGGAAGGAAGAGGAATGTACCTAGGCAAAAAGTGAAATGCCTGATGGTAAGGAAAAAAATAGAACTTCATGATGTCCTCACTTCACTGCTGCTATTTTAAGCCTACTGCATGATCCTTCAAAGCTTATTTAAACTAAATAAAGGGGAAAGCATCCAAAATATAGCAGATATATTTCCACAGCCCTGATGATATGTCTCCTGTCTTAAGGGCCATAAAGCAATTTTTTTGCTTTTTATGTACAAACAAGTAGAAGTCAGAAGAATTTTTTAACTTCCTTTGCAGTTTGCTACACAGAAGCACAGCTTGAATTCAAACCTATCACCAGTCAGATTAGTTTTGTTCTCGTCTCCTGCAATGCAATCTGAAATTCAGTACATTCTATTCTTGTCAGATTCCACTTTGCCTCAGCTCATTGCTTCTAACAAGAAGTTGGTCTCATTATTCCATCCCTTACCAACACAATTGTGATGGCCTACAGGCACAGTAACTGACAGTGGCTCTGCTGACCCTAATAGTTGCATGATTAAGTCGAGCACCTCAACCAAAGTTATCCACTTTTAAGTTACTATACAACAGCAACTCTTGAATTGCTTTGCTTTCTCTTACCAGGCTTTGATGGTGTTTAGATGCAGCATTACCTCAGCTTCTCCTTCCCTTCGTTTCTGACATAAAACTAAAGCACTCCCTGTTGAGTGAATCTCACTACTGTTTCAAAGCAGGAGAAAGCCCTTCAATGTTTCTCTGGTTTCATGCTTTAATTCTCTACTGTTTTCTATTTATCATGAGAGCACTTGTTTACCAGCATGGCATTACAAAAGAATTCTGCTGCCTTTCTAGCTATATTTATTATCAAATATTAATAAAGACTGCCATGCTATAACTTTTTGAATCTGCAGAGACTATTCATATTTTAGAATTAGATTGCAAAGAAAACCTTACTTTTTTTAAATCACGTTTTTCTGTGGTGATATTGCCATGAACGTCCTGCTCCCTTTCTCCTTTAAAGTGGAAGGAGAAGTAAAATTCAGATGAGTGAACTTTTGGTCTAGGGTGAAAGCAACCTGTTTCGGAGTAGATGGTAGATGGAGAGTGACAGACCATCCTTCACCTGATCCCTGTCCAGTGATAGACAGATCAAAACCTGTGAACACTAAAATGTTACTTCTTTTCAAGCTACTAAAACTACAGCCTGCCACCTTAATTCTCTCTTCATGCCTGTTCTCATTTATCTTCACATCAAATAAAAGAGACTGTTGCCACAATACTTGACTCACTCTTGAAAAATTCTAATACCTCAAAAAAACAAAAGAGCAACTAGATTGACCCTGCGTCTAAAACAGACACTATTATGACAGTTAAATGCCTTTAATATTTTTTTTTTTTACATTATTTATTACTATCTTTTTTCCTCAAGGTTTTAACTCTGTTAAACTGACGAAAGACAAACAAAAACTACACAGATCATAACAGACAAATACCTTCCTGTCATCCTCAGGACCATGGGTTATAGGATACACTACATACACAACAAAGGAAGTCAATTATTTGTTGCTGTTATCACAGTAAGTTAACTTCAATATTTGTATATATTGTTGTTTCTTAAATCATCATTGTTATGATAATTTTTAAAAATCTAATCTTTTCACAGTATAAGGCAGAGAAATAAAAACTACACATGTTATTTATCACTGTTATAACTTAACAGAAAAAGTAGAAGTTTGTCACTATAATTTACTCATAAAAGGTATCATTAATAGCACATCTGAATGTCTTTGTGGAACACAGTACTGGAATGGAGTCTGACATACAGAATGCCCATCACATTTTTAACTAGTGGTATAATTTTTGCCAAAAAATAGACCTCCCTGATCATAGGGAAGTAAAAGAAGAAAACAGATTGCTTTTATTCAATCTTTCAATGAACGTGAGCCTCTGAACATGATGCAGCTGTGAAGAAAGCTTAGCAGCTTTCTGTAAATTCCATAGAGGATAGCACATGTCTTCAGAAACTAAAAGGAAAACAGCCTGCATAGCAATTTTATACTGTACCTTAAAAGCTCATACAAACATGTAGAGAAACCTCTAAAGTTTACATAACTCTTTTGATACTATTTTATACAAAGATACTTTTGCTTCAAATTTCTGCATCTTACAGTAAGTCTGTATAAAACTCAGAGTAAACCTGAAATACACGTTCTAGAATAAAATACAAGGGTTAGGACTTTAGGAAACTGCAGAACCTTTTGAACATACTAAGAAAATGCATCTTGGGCTTGTAACCATTCATAAACCTTCTGAAAAATATTTTGCAAAGGCATTCCTGGGTTATTTAGGGAAAAGGAAGAATGCAGAAACTACACTTTTAATCAACTTGTGAAAATACTTTTCAAGTACAGAAACAACTAGTTGGCAAACCTTTTGTTTCTTCCTGCAATTTTTTAACTCTACATTTCCCAAATTGCTAAGCTACACATCCCTCTCACGTCACTAATTTGAAGAATAACATTTTACGCTAATTATCAATAATGAAGTTATTGCACAGACTGGCTTTTGCTACAGAAATGAAAATGAACAGAAGGGTGGAATTTGCTGGTGTTTAAAAGAATTTTGATCAACTTGCTTGTACTATGTAAAACAAGGGAGACCTAACAAATTAATGAATCTATGATAGCAGAAGAACATTTCATGGTTGCCAAAACAGTACAGGTTGGTTTCACCTGAGGTCACTATTTCCTGTAACTCCCACTGTGAAATAGGTGACACAAATATGAAACAATGGGGCAGGGGGAGTCCATGCAATGGAGTAAGCTTCCTGTTTTAAATGAAACATTCATTCATTATTTGTGACACCAAGACATTTTCAAACCACATCTGGCTTCACTTCATCTTTCCCTGCCAAGAACAAGTTTGTTAAAACTCCAAAATAAAGTAACAGAGCACAAAAAAATAAGCAAGACAGTTTAGAAAAATGTTAGATGGAATCCTGATCTTTAAAAGACTCAGGAGAATTCTGGCACAATGACACGGCTTTTGTATCAGAAATTTTACTATGTTGGAAGCCAGACAGGAACTACACAAAATAAGCACTTCCTTAGCTGGGAACGAACAGTAAAAAGCAAAAAGGTTCACACTGGTAAATAAGCATTTAGCAAGCCTTGTTTGGTGACTGTCACTCTGCATGGCCAGGAACCATGCTGCCATTACAGCAGTAATTACTGGCCCCCATCCCTGGGGCAAAACCTTTTCATTCCTACAGCTCTGACTACATTCATCACAATGAAGTGCCACCACTCAGTAGGACCCTCCTGACTTCACACTTTACAGCCACATAACCAAGTGCCACTATACATACATATACACATGGTATAAAACACTGCCACTGCAGAAACGGAAATGTTTTTGTCAAAATAACCAGAATAATATTAGAAGTGAGATAGTTACAGTTCTTCTACTAAAGCTACAAAAGTGCTCCAATTTTACTACTTTCCAGAGATTAATATATTATTAAATATCAGTTATTAGTACATTAAATTGCAGACTATTCATGAGAGAGCTAAACAACTTAAGACTTGGAATTTTAACAGTAATTCCTTAAATATGCATATGCACTACTACATCATAGATCTTGGCCAAGAACTTTAAAGAAAGCAGTTTATTAAAAAGAAGTGATTTACACATTTCAGATGTTAGACAAATTCACTATAAGTTTATGTTTCTAGCATTCAAACCTGCAATAGACAAAAGCTGAAATTGTATCAGAAGTATCTATCCAGCACTGAACAGGAAAAAATATATACATATATATATACATATATATATATGAAATATCTGTATTTGCTTGCTATGAAGTTCTGAAATCAAGAAATTGCAAGGGAAAACAGTCGCCCAAACAACCTTAATTCCAGCCCACCAAGTTCCTTTTTTTTGTAGGATTCAGCACTCACTGAATAAAAGACAGTAATCATTTTGAAGAACCTATTTGCATTTGTACTAAGAAACCATTCAAGGTATTCAAATGAGATGTCTGAAATGCATTTAACAAGGAATTCAAACAATTCACTGCAAAAGCCTAAAAAAAATAGTAAGTTCAACCCTAACTTCATAATGCAAATAAGAACGTTAGAAAGTACATAAAGACATCTATAAAGACAACTACATGGAGCTCTTCCTTTTATACTGTAAGCTACCCATAGTTTTATCAGGCTTTTAGGAAGACTGTATTTCCTCACTAGCAAAGTATATCTTCATTGACAACTGAAGCCACAAATTGATGGCACTGTATCTTGGACACCCTTGGAATATATACTCAAAGTGCACTTCGGATCTTCAGCAACACTGTAGTCAACCCTGGCAAAGAACACAAGTCATCTACTATCAATGTAATCGCACTTATGAGAATCAATCAAATGTCAATGCTCTCTAATGAAGCAATGACTTTGTTCTAGACTTCAGCCAATTTCCCCCCCAAAATGGTAGGAAAATACACCATTCTAGAGACAAATGCTGTCCATTAGTCATGAAAACACTAATGTAACCACGAAGTGCTAACATACTTTTAAAACAAGCCCTACAAGTTGTCACTGTCTCCATACTCATGGTAGAATACCTACTTGTTCTCCCTCTGTGTCAGAATTAATGAATAATGTCCTGGGTGTACAGCCAGCTTTTACTGCAGTCAGCAGCTTCTAGGACAGTGATTCGACACAAGAGAAAGAAAGGCAAGAAAGACCTCCACCACCTCCAGCATCAAATGCATTCTGCTTTACTTATGACAGTTATGCCACAAAGAATGCATGGTATTTCTTCACTAAGAGACATTTCTATTCCTGTTATTTAGCAAACAGAGTAACTAATGACAGAAGACAACACCCAGCACAGTAAAAACAATTCTGCTTCTATATTAGAAAAAAATACGACATAGTAATGCATAGGCTCAAAGTTTTTCCTTCTGAAAGTACAACTTGTATCAGATTGAAAAGAAGGTAGCTCTAATGTTGATTTCTGGCAAAGTCATCATTACTGATCCAATAGTATGTGTAAATGGCATCTGGACACTGATCAACACTACTGAATCCAGATGTACAACTGCTGACTCAAAACATGTAGAAAGTGCATCTGTCTCAGGCAGATAGACATAAAAATACACAGACCTTGCAAGACAAGTATTTTGAAAAGATTATGAAACAACTGCCATCTCATACATTTGGTAAGCATTACTTTTGAACAAGTATATTTTCCATTTCCCTCTGTCTCCCATTGATTAATTTAATAACTAACATTTAAAAACTCCACCTCAAAGCCACAGTTAAATTAAAATTACACTAGAGATGTAGGAAATGTCAAAAGGATCATACATGTACTTTTGTATCTATTTTCTTTTAATCTCTAGCTTTAAACACTTCAAAATTTTCTCCTTTTCCACTGTTTATAATACGTGGGCAAGTTAAAGAGCTAACAGAGAGAGGAACTAAATGCTGGATTCAGAGGAAAGGGGAAAAAACAAGACTGAAGAAAAACAGGCTGAGAGCAGCAACTCGTGGAGCCTGTCAGAGGTGTCACCACTAGAGGGGGCCCCGATCTCACGGACTTGGCCAACACCCTGCATGTTTCTCCTTTTACTTCTTTCAGAGCCCATCGCCAGCGGGTGAACGGGGCAGAAACAAGGTTTGCTTTAAAACCACCCCTGGGCACTCCTATGAACCTGTCACGCACCATAGTTTCCAAAATACAATAAATGTTGCTCAACTGCAACCATTACTGCAGGAAGCAAATAAACACACTGATTTCCAAGCTCTTTAAAAAGTCTATTCTGAAAAAGTCTTTAAATATTTTTCTCCAGCCTTTGTTCAGATGATGCAAGAAAATGAGGCATCCTTGAGCTCTCTGCAATACAGCAATAGCAACGTTTGACCAAAATGATGACAGCATTTGACAAAGACCCAGCTTGCATTCCACCCCAGCAATCCTTATTTACTCTGTTCCATCCATCACCCCTCAATGGAATACACGGCTTACTTTTCCACAATGACTTCCCAAAAAAGCATGGCCAAATGTAAGAAACATGCATCCTACATTTCTTCTCAGGTAGTGCACTAACTAGCCTGAAGCAATCCAGCAGGATAAATTGGCTCTCCCAGTGACCACAAAATTTTGTGCAAACATCATTTCAGGGACTTTTGTTTCCTCTGTGTGAAATAAGAGGGCAAGGAGGGAGCAAAAGGCTACCATATTCTCATTATTAGCTCCATGGAACACTCCAGTTCCAAGGAGACAAAAAGAAATTTCTCTGCAAGAAACATATTCAAAAGAGTATCACAAGTCTGGAGGAATAAAAAAGAGAATGCTAATCCAGTAGTCTGCTTCATTATTGCACCTGCTTTTAGGTGCTAACATATAGCACTTAAATTTCTCCTTTATCTTCTACCTATTTCTCTTTAGGACAACAATGGTTTGGGGTTAAGATTGACAGAAAAAACTGCTGGAGAAGAATCTGGTGTGAAAGCGCATTTTCCGATAATTTCCTAAAAACGTACTGTAAAACAACAGGATTATTCTTGTTGACATCCATGTAGGTACAAACAGATGTGGACTGTGGTGGATTGATGCTGGCCAGCCTCCAGCTGCTCACCCGGTGGCTCTATCATTCCCATCCTCAGCAGGACACAGGGAAGAAAACACAATGAGAAAGTTCATAGATCGAGATAATAACATAACTAAAATCACCTCTTCCTTATACTCCTTTTCCAGGCTCAACTTCTCTCGTGGTTCTATTTCTCTCCCAGCCCCCATATCCCTCAGTGGTGAAGGGAATGGGAGGTGTGGTCAGTCCTTAAATACTTTGCTTCTGCCACTCCTTCCTCCTCTTAGTCTTCCCCTGCTCCAACACAGGTTCATCCCATGGGTTACAGTCCTTAAGTAACTTCTCCAACATAAATCCTTCCCACAGCCTTCAGTACTTCAAGAACTGCTCCTGTGTGGGCCCTCTTGCCATGCAAACCCTACACAGGCACCCAAACACTTGCATGGTGAGACGGGAAAAAAGTATCTGGCAGCAAACATGTTCCATCAACACAATGACCTTTAATAACATGTGGTATGAAACCCAGTTCATGGCCCATGAAGAATTCCTCCTTCTCCCACGCCTTCCACACAAGAGGAAGGATACAAGGCATTAATCTCATTAATCTTCATTCCTCAATAAACCAGCCCTAAGAAGGATCAATGGATTGTATCACGCCAGTATTGTATTCATCAGCCGGAGCAGGACAAATACTTCAGGTGTTTTCTCAGACACAGCAGCAGTAAGAAGAAATCTTCATCCAGCTCCAAACACTTCAAAAATTGCCATCTATCTCCCATTTTTAGCCATTATAGTAGGTAGACTCAGAGCACTGGAGAAAATAACTGAAGTGTTTACGTCATACACTACCCAGCTGAATACCTTTACCATATGGAACTACATTTCAGTCATCTGCCTGAACTCCTCTTACTGGCACATGAAAGAAAAGTTCACAGTGAACATCCACAAATGAGGGCAGGGCTTTCCCTGACTTCTCTGTGGAAAGAAAAGGTGTATCTTGATACTGAAAAGTCCTCAAGATTAGCTTCAGCCACCACAGATAGACCTAAATTATCAGCACGGAATCATGTGAGATCAGGTAAAACTGTGGGCTATAAGGGGACTTCCAGGCATGGTAGTGACATCTCATAGAACTAAGACTTGGACTATGAAATTCTTTTCTGAAAGAAGAACAGTGAATTTGAATACATCAAATTGAAAAGTTGAAAAATATGTAAATTTCATACGCATGTATACAAACATCCAGGCACACAACTTTATTTCATTCAAGCAACTTCTACCTATTGGAGTACTGGAAAATACGCGAAATAAAACCAGAAATTACATCCTATCTGAAAGAAGGCAGTGGATCCCTGCACAGACATACTCTTCCAATATCTTCTAGTATGAATCTCTTCTTTCAGTCACAGAGATCTTCTTTCTTAAAGCTGTCTACTTTGGAAGGCAACACCTTTCCATCTCCATGGGGGAATTCCACATGATGTTCTCAAAAACAGCAGGATGTAATCTAATGATCTAGAACCTTTTCCAGCCCACAGACAGCACTACTAAGAAGAAATGAGCTGAATGCAATGTCCAGGTTTGCTTTTCAGTCCATTCTCTCTTTTAATAGCTATTATTTACCTTTTTCCCCTCAAGCTGTGAAGAGACGACACTACGCATTATCTGCCTCAGTGACTTGCTCAAAGAGGAGTTACCTCACATTTACTGGTATAAGTAGCACATAAACCAATTTCTGTGAAGTAGCTCACTTCCCTGCACTTTGAGGATGACTATTTTTCACACCTGACAGATTTAAATGCTGCATTTGCTTATTTTAAATTCATTTTATACACGAACAGTCTCACTGTTCTGTAAGAAAATTTGCTACAAACATGGAAATGAACAGAAGTTATTTGATCTTTGGGTACATCAAAGACATGTGGGCAAAGACATGAGAAGCTACCTGATGCTAATTTACAGTGGCATGGAAAGCGGAGTATTACTCATCTAATCACTTCCCTTTCCGTCTGCCCATCTCCCACAGATGTCAGGGTTAATCTCCCTTATCTACATTATTCATGTCCTTCTCCCGCACTGGTTCTTGAAGTCAGCACAATATAATTGTAACAGTTTATCAACACAAATCTGTTTTGTACTGTGAAAGCTCACTTAGACTATTGAGCACATCCTTAAACAATGAAATAATTACATGGCTGTTACACAGGAGGTACAACATCTGAAAGAATGGCTAAGAATTATTTCAGACTTCTAAAAAGAACAGAAATTCATGAAAACATTATCCAAAAGTAAGGTACCAAGAAAGAAAATTCCTGGAATAAACAAATTAAATTGCAATAAATAATGAAAAATTGGATGGCTATTCCTAGATATAGGAAAAAAAAAGATATAAATAATAAAAATACTTCCTTGAACTAAAAGCAAAATAAGCACAGCACATATTTCATCCATCCTTAAAAAAACCCCAAACAAACTAAAAACCACATAGCTGGAACCACCAGAACTACAGACCTGTAATTTTTGTACTAAGATCTCTATCCTATGTAACTGTTCCCATGGCTCTTCCTTAAGTTTAAGGCAATGTTTCTCAACCATCTAATTTTTCTTTCCTTCATAATCAAAGAACCTGAACTTCTTTGGGGAAAACAAAACCAAAACAGATATCCAGTATGCTTCTTGTTGGTCAGGGATGGGCTGGGTTGGATGGGTAACATATGCAACTTCTTTTTTTAACTTGTTTTAACAAGTCATAGTTTACAACAAGACTTTACAAGATGAGACACATCAGATACACAAACTCCAAAAAGACTTGGGAAGTAAAATTCACACAACCTCTACTTACAAACAACCCAGTGCCTGTGACCAGGCAGGCAGAAACCACCTAATGCTTGCCATAATTCTTGCCAGGGGATACAAGTGGGAATAAGCACCGATGGCACTTATGGGGCAGCCTGCAACATCAGGTAAGTATCGGTGCTGTTGCTATGTAACAACTGCGGGGCAATGTGTGTTTTGAAGGGACAAAAGAAAGTCTCCCTCTGGTCTAATTTCTCCTATTCGGTGGTTTTTTGGGGGCGATGCTTCACAGTCAGCCTTCTGAAATGCACAAAATAGTTTAAAACTCATCAGTATAGCCTAATAAGTCTGGCCTGCAATTGCTACTTCTGGTGTAGATTCATTTCTACTTCCTTATTCCTTTTCCTTTCAAATTACCTTGCAGGAGGTCTAAGTTCCATCTTACAAGCTAAGTTTTAGCATAATATTTTTCTGTAAGAACAACGTTGGGCTGAGTACTCTTTCTGAAGGAATTCTGTTGTGCTTTTGCTTTTATGTGCATCTTACCTTGCACCTTCCTCTTTGTTTGATGGCAAGTGTGCTCTCAGTGTGGTAACAACGGCTTATCAGAGACACAGAACAGGTTGTGTAGAAAGCAGGAAAGGGATAGTAAAGTGTTAATTCACTATGCCATCCCCATCAATAATTAAAACAAAACGTAATCAACTACAGGCTCTGAGGTCTGATGCTGAAGAGGCTGAAACAGCCAGATTATTAATGCCCAAACGAGATCCCTTGCAGGTAGATAATGAGGGCTCCTGTGAAGAGCTGATGGACAGCATTATTTCCCTTTAGTTATTGTAGTCTCATGGGTAGAAGCAAAGTGTAAGCAAGATTTAATAGATCTTAGATTTAAGAAGCCCAGTAACTGCAGTGTTGTAACACTGCTGTTGTATTTAAAAGAAAAAAAAAAAAAAAAGAAAGAAAAAAAAAACAACCAACAAAATCCTAACCTTTTACTCAACCTGATTTCATCCTCATGATAAAACATAATAATGCTTTAATGGAACAGTTGGGGTTAAATTACCCTTGTCAGAAGATAAAAGTCTTTGTTGTACAAGCTGTGAACCTGCTCAAATCAGCGACAAATAACATTTTCATACACACGCTTCTGCAAATCCAGGTCAGGTTTTGTGAAAAACAGAATCAAGCTAAAAGCTTCAGGACTAGAACTTGGAAGATTTGGAGAATACACTTTCAGCTGTGGAAGCATAAAGCGCAAAAGATTTTTTTTCAGGGTTTTTTAAGAACTTTTTGGCTCCATTTGTTTACCCAGCATATATATTTTAAAATCTTATTACTATGAGATGAACTGTTAACTTTCAAGTTTTCTACCAATGGAGGTGCTGAACCTGTTTCTTCAGAATGCAGAACCTGCTAACCTTATATTACCACTGCTATTACTCAGTGGCTAAACTTTTACTGGTATCATGAATTCCAAATTTGCAATTTTGAGTCATTATTGCACTGCAAAACTCACTGATTTAATAACAGATACTTCTGCAGTTTTTAGTACCCTCTAAACATTCGGACTCAATAACTGATATTTTAACAGTACCCCCAACAGGTTTATTAATATATAGGTAAAGTGATCAGGTGATTCCGGTCTGGGGATTCAGACAATTTTGTGACTTTTCAGACAACATTAAAAGTCATCCTGTCAGGACTTTGATTCTTACCAAATCCATTCTCATGACTCAGTATCTCAGTGTCAAGTACTTCAGTCATGCCTAGAAAGAAGAGGCTACACCTAATGAGAAAATGGTGGTTCTAATAAAAAAATTGCCTGGCACTCTCAGATTACAGTTTCTTTTCTGCATTAGAAAAACAACAGCCTCTCATTCTTATCTAACTCACTCCCAATTCAGCCTCTTTTTAACTCAGGGGAAAAAAAAGAAAAAAGCCCAAGAGTTCACAAGAGGCTCTAAAATTTTCATTTGGACTTATTCCAAAACTCGGTAATTTTTGTGACTGACACATAGTCTCCTCAGCTCGCATCCCCTCTTCCTCTGCCTCATCAAAACATTTAGATAGGAAATTCATTCTTTTGGGAAGAACTTCTGAAGAGATTCTCCAGCAAAAATACAATTAGAAATGCATTTTACTTCAGGAAAAAAAAAAAAAGGCCTTAATTATGCAGAAATTATTAGTCATTTCAACCAGCAGTTTCTTCTCTGCAGAGATGACAATACCACATACCCCCATGTGTTTCCTATGCTTACTTAATGAAAGTCTCATCTCTGAAGTTTGTTTATTCCAGATTAGCAGATAGCAGAAAATCAACTCTAACACAAAAAGCTTCTAATGTGGCCTGTGCCGAGCCCTCTGCCAGCACACCTGCGGATATACTGAAGGTGTTATTTGACACTATTATTCCAGAGTTATATACTCTGTGCAAGATACGAGACAACTGTTGTGCTATAAACTGTCAGATGTTCTGTTTTCTGTACATAACAGGATTTGATTTCACAGAAAGCTAATTTTAACCCTTGCCTGAGAACAGAAATATCTTTTTTATAACATGCTCTTGTAGCAAGTGGAAAAGGTTAAAAGGTTATAAAACTTTGTTAAAAGGTTAGTTTACACTTTTAAATCAAACATCTCAAGACTTCAAAATTCCAGGAAGCTTAAGATCTATTCTGTCAAGGTCTGCTATATCATCTGAAATTTTTTGCCAGCAGAATTTGTGAATAACAGATTCTCCTACAGCTTTTTCCAATGCCTTACATGCAAAAGGCTTTTTTCTTGATTCTACAGCTCACTTGCTATACAACCACCCACGTGGATATGTAAGACTAAGGACAAAGATTGTCTTTTTAATAATTCCTCCCCCCGCTTTTGGCTGTGATATTCATGAGAACATTATTTTCTCCCAGTCATTCTTCTAAAACACTAATAGGCAAGCTGGCTTCTTCTGGTTTCCTCCTGCTACAGTTTTCCTGACCATCCAAGTCCTTTTCTGCACCTGTTCCAGTCTCAAGTCGTCTTCCTTGAACATGAATGGGACAGAACTCACCACAGGAGTTTTGTATTACACCATTGTCATGCATAAAATCATTAGAATTTCTAGTCTGCCTTGACATACATCTTCTTATATACCCTCAAGACAAAATCAGATGGTTAAGATTTGTCATACTGGTGGCTTGTGACCATCTTTAAAAGCATCATATCCAGTTTTTCTTCCTTTACTAATTATCAGTGATGAACTCACAACTCAGAGTAGGTACTTCACTTTGCAACTCTTTAAATTTTCTTCTGGATCATTCTTCGTAGAGCAATGAATGCTTCCCATGCTAAGTGTACCCTGAGTGTTGTCATAAATCAGTGTTTTCACCACAAAAAGTCCTTACGAAACACAACACTAGGTGGAAAAAACCACCAAATCCTGACAATAGAAAAATACTTAGTGTCTGTAACAAAGTTTCAAGTCTCAGAACTAAGTTATTTACTATTTGGCTGAAATTAAAAAAAACAGAGAAACAACCAACACTATAAAAATAAAGAAAGGAAAAAATACCACCAACTTTTTTGCTCACAGTAGACTGCAAACAACAACATTTTCTAGTACAGGTTCATAACCATGAAGTATTAGGCAAGTATCCGCAAACATATCTGGCATTACAAATCTCAGTTGCAATTCCAAATACAAAAGCTATGATCCTTTAGTAAACTATGCCAATAACCAAACCAGTCGTTTATCAGTAGATTATCTGAAAACACACATTGCCATTTGTTACTAAGTTTCCCTAGGTCTGCTTCTGTCAAACACCTGAAGAGAACCTTGCCCATGCCCTTCCTTCCCACCAATACATCAACCATCTCTTAATCAGAAACAAAAAACAGTTCTTCACGTTTTCCACTAGCAAAGCCCATTTCTAAGGTTAAACAAACCTCTAAAAAAGAATAAAAGATGATTTAGGCTTACTTTAAGGTTTGTTTTGGAGGTTAAAGGTCTAAAGCAATGTTTATTAAAACAAATCTCTTTCACAACATAAAAAATGCTTGAACCAAGTATGAACAGATTAAACTTACTTTAATAAAGTATGCATATGTTATTAAAAATACTTTTATATAGAAAGCATATATCATTTATAAATACACTTTAGAAATTAATGAAGTATACTTCATGGGTCAGTTTGCTGATGTGACATGACATCAGTCATTTGTCAACAACTCCCATCAACATCAACAACTCAGAGATAGGCACTAGCATTTCTATTTCATGTTGCATCTTTTCCAATGTGACAGAATCGATGGAAACAACCTCAGCAGCTCCCATCAGGGAAGACTCTTTGGTATCCCACAATTCATTCTTTATTAAGAAACAAGAAAAACTGCAAGGAGGCAAGGTAAGTTACAAGTCTGGACATCATAGCCAAATTCCAAGAACATTATTTATTAAAATGCAAATATTTTTCAAATAGGAAAACAAATACCAGCATGCACAGAGGGAACTTGGCCTTTCCTTCAGGCATGATGAGCAAAGCATCATTAGTGACTGTGGCACAGAAACTGAGCAATGTGTGCACACCAGCAGCTCCCTGAAGGAACACAGCAACTGTCAAAGAGGACATTGGCAGGAGAAGGAAGAGGCTGGCACACACCTGGACCAGCATCCCCTTCATCAGGCAACATTATAACAAAAAATACAGCCTAGTCCTGCTGGAGTCCTGCTTGCATACATTGGAGACAAAGTAGGAAGAGGGAATAACAGCAGTCAAGATGGAAAACTTCTATTTGCTTAGCGCCAGTGAACAAATGACCTTCACACCATGTAGGACACAACACTCAAAAACATTTCAGGGCTGTGTATTAAAGAATGACTCAATCAGATTTATTAACAGATCCATGAGATCACTGCCCTTGGCAGAAAGGAAAGGAAGGCACAGTCAGAGTTCTGCTGCCTTTCCTTCAGCAGGTGAATGGCCAATGCAGATTGTACTCAACAACTCAGTTGCCTTTGTTTTTCCAAGGACATAAAAGCATAGACGATTTTTTCCATTTTTTTTTTCAAATGCAAAATTTAAAAGATAATAACAGAGAAGTGTTTTCTCCTCTAAATTCAGTTCTACTTCAGATTAGTGATGCATACAGACTACTTGCTTCTCTACAGTAGGTTTTGTAAGAGTTTATCCTCCATATTACTTCATGCAACTGATAGTGAAGAGGAAAAAAAAAAATTATCACTGCCATCCATTTATTAGCTCTCAAATGCTGAAAGAAAATGTCAAAGCTGAAAGCAGAATTTTTCTTCTAGGATAATTAATTAGTAATAGAACAGTCTAGGATAACAGTGTAAAATGCATCTGGTTTAGGTAAAACCTGAACAAATTAAGAGTCCAACATAGATATATGCTTTAGAGGAAATAAAATCCTTCCACAAATAAGGCTGCATTATTTTAAGGAAATATAAAAAAGGTTGGTCCAAGGTGTGGGGTTTTTTTTAAACATTGTAATTATCATAGCTGTTCCACAGTAGACATTATCATAGTCTGAATGTACCCAAATGGTTTTGGATTTCTTCAAAAGGAAATTTCAATTCAGACACTGCATGGCTGTTACAAGAACAGTTTGTCACTGACTGGAACAAGAAAATAGGGGAGGAGGAAACTTCAATCATTGCATATGCTACACTTATAAATAAGCATGGATTAAAAAACCCTCTCAAAAGCACCAATGTCACTAACATACTAACTCTTCAGACTATAATAGTCTAAGTATTATTACTACACATGTAATACTATATGTATTTAAGTGAAGGAATGAAAAAAATCTCCTTAAGCACAGAAGTAATTACTGGAAGTCTCTTAATACATATTTCATTTCTTTTCTTTTGGCACATGAACATAAAGCAACCGATAAAAAGCATATCACTGAGTTGCCTCGAGCTGCTTCTAGATGTAGACAGGGGAATTTATTGCCAGCAGGAGCAGTCTACATTTTTTAAATTGTTTCTGCATTCTCTGTATACAGATTGTCAAATTATTTGCATGTGGTAGACTCATGACATTTCCAGCTGCTCTTTGGTCCTTACTGTTCCGCACCAACAAATAACAACTTTCAGTACAGCATATTGAAACTTGGCCACCGAACAACATTATCTTCCAAAAACCACAACCAAACATGCAAAATCTCTCTCCCAGTCATTAAAAGGTACAACAAACAAGAAATACAGCCTTTCTTTGACAGCCAAAGCAAACAACTCAGTAGCTTTCATTCATTGTGCTTTCGCAGCTTTCACTGCCCAATTCTGACATGCTAAGAGTTTGCTTAAAACTAATTAAGCAGTAGTGTAAAGTGCCTTTTGAGACTGCCATTGAGTCGTTCATATATTTTCAGTAAGCAACATACTGATTTTAAGAAGTCTTACAACAAAAACCTTGTAACTAATACATGAACTCCAGTTTCTATACATAAGACTACATTACAAAAGGAGCCAGTGAAAGCTTATCAGAGGTCTTCAAAATTTATTTCCAGAATTTAACATAAATTTTTTAGTTGTTCCTAGAAGTTTTCTGGTCTTAAGTACTTTCAAGAAAATCCAGCTGAACAAAGAACTATATATTCTTTGCCTTCACATAGGTTTCCAATGTTGACTTTGAAACATGACTAATCTTGCACTGATTTAGGAAAACAGTGTTTAAATAACTTATATGCTTATTATAAATCATAATTTTTCAGTGTCCTAAGTTAAATGAGCTATAAAGTTCCCCTAACTCCACTGCAATGAACTGTAATGTTGACTAAGTTAACCAAATCATTGTAAACATGAAAAGGACCACTCAGATTGACAGGTAACCCATACAGTACTCAGATTAATAATTCAATCAAAAATTCATGGAGCAATGGAGAAAATACTCTTGATTTTAGACTCTGCTCTAAATTATTCTCCTTATAGCATAACAGAGATAAGCTGGTTGTTATCCTCTTTGGAAGAAATGGATGAAGTAAAAAACATACTAATTAGCAATCTAGTACATTAAAGTCAGAAAGAAAGCATTGTGATTTCACATTTTCTTTTAGAATTAAAATAGTTTCTTAAATTCAGTTAAACCATCCACAGTATTTCTCATCCAAATTTCTACAGAAATCCTCTGCAGTTTGCTTTGGCTAGATTCCTTGGCTGAACCCTCTTGACCGAGGTTACGTGACCCCCAGTACTATCCTGCCATGGCAAATTCCTAAATACATCAAGCCAGAGACTTTCATTCCCTGAGATTTTCCTACCAGCTACCCGAACATTATTAATACAATGAATTAATTCCCTTTTAATTTGTCACACAACTTTGGGCCTATTTTTCACAGAGATAGAATTACCTATCCTATAAGCAAGGAAAAGAGCATTTTAACATTTTTCTTTATTAAATTATTTGAAGAATTATTTATTTTTTATTTTCTTACCAGGAGTTTTAGACGTGCACTATCTAAAAAAACCCACCATCAAATGACCAAAGTAGTTTGGAAAGGCCAAGGAACTCCAAAGATTAATGTATCATCTTCAAACTTAACGTGCAGGGTTCACAGGATTTATTTTTCATAATTATTTTGTGATTTGGTCTGGAACTCTGGTATGCCCCTAGCAGGGACACATATACCAGAGCAAGAGGTCATAGGACTTCATCATGCTCTTGGTCTACACAAAATCTGCATTTTGATATACATGTGACAGCAAATTACAGAACTCTGTTTTCTATTTCATACCAGCACTGTTCTGATTCCTCTTCAAGACAGTTTTTTAAATCACCAGCGATCATTCAGATGTCTTCAATAGAGCAACATAGTCCATGAATATTTTCCTAGAACACTAAAAACTAATATAAGACTGAAGACCAGAAAACTTGCCCAAAATTAAAAATTAAAGAAAAAATAACTAGCATCTTTTCTTCCAGCTTTTACCAGTAAAAATAAAACTTCACAAAAAAGCTATTTTATGGCTAGAGGAACAGCCAAATCATAAGCAGATCAAAGTGGCTGTGCATACAAACACAATGTACAAAATTCGGAAGGAGTTTAAACATCTTCACTTTAGATCACAATCAGCAGCTTGTGACTATCAGTAGACAGGAATGAGAACAAGACCATTATCACATATAGGTTTCAACTCAAACTTCTTAAGTTATTGTCCAAATCTATTCAAAGTGAGTTTATAAAGGAAAAGTGTTGACTGTGCTATTATTAGTAATACTGGAAATACATTTATTCACAATTGAACTGTCTTAGATGTTGTTTTGAATGCTTAAGCATATAAACTATAGCAAACACTTATGGCAAATCAACAACTCAAAACAAGTAAAGAAGACAGGAGCTCCTGACACTGCTTAAATTTAGCAGGGGCAAAGTTTAAAAAAAGAAAAAGAAAAAAACACATCTGGAACTTCAGAAGACACAACAGAAGTTTAGCTTTATTTTTACACTGGTGTTTTCACAGTACTACAATTAATTTAGTAAAGTGAACTGTGTACATCCAAAATATACTGCATTTTACTCTACACTGAATGAAGAACTTCTTAAATAAAAACTCCAATGTACTATTATTCCCTATAGAAAACAAACTTCAGTGTCCCTACCCTTGCTGGTGGGAGGTGTGAAGTTATTCAGATATAACACTCACTACAGCTAAACCCAGCTGAATGAATTCAATTTACATTGACATAAAACATTCCCAACCATCTAAACTACTTTAACTGGGAGTCCCAAAAACACTTTGAGTTACTGTACTGTCTATGGAAAACAAACTTAAACAGTACTGAAATTACAATCAACAGAGAAATCTAATAAATTTCTCTGCAGAAGTTTAATAATCTAAATCAAGAAATAAAACAAACTTTAAAAATGTTATGAGAAGAAACTGCATGTATTGCTTTTTCCTACCATTCCATCTTAATCTGAACTTAAAATTGAAAAGTTTTCACCTACACAATTTCCAGCAACGTCTTTTACCCCTATATTAAACGGTTTGTTTATCCTCCATGAATTTAGATCCAGAACTTTTAAAGTGCCCCAACATTCCCCTTATTTGAAATCATTCAAATTGGTAAGAGTGCTCATGCATGCAAGCCAGTAAAAGAGCAGACCACAAGGCCTTTGGTTTTATTCCCCTAGAACTACAACATGAAAAAGGGACATTAGAAGAATGAATGTGAAGAAGGTATGATAAAGTTATCAGGGTCAGATCAAAGCAGTTTTATAGGCTTTTATCTTTCTAAATGAGCTCAGCTTTTAACATTTATTTTGCAAGCTGTAAAGAAATTCCACCCTGACTAAAGGGAGAAATTAAGAGCAGCTGTTGAACTGCACATATATATATTTCTCTATATCCTTCAGTCAACAATGCTGCTTGCATTCTTTTAGTCATTGACCTGCTAGATCATGACCTAGTTAACCATTACAACTACAGAGCTGATAATACTACACTTCTCACGCCTGTAAAGACAACAGCCAAATGAAGCATTGTCAAACAACACTAATATTATGCAACCAGTGCTACACGGGAAGATGAATGAAGCATAAAAATAATGCATAAGGTGGGGGGAAAACTGAATTAACATATCAAGTAACAGGATTTAAGGAATGGGAAAATAAAATGTTCACCCAATGCAGTATATTAGAGTGAAGTAGAAATTTCCCTCAAAAATGGAAAGTACTGATAGAACATTTGCACCGTTTGAAGTATGTTCAATACTTTTTCAAATCCTAGAAGGAGGTGTTCAGTAAGCAAAGCTGGATGACACTTTTGCCCCGCTTTTTCTTCACTGTACGTTACTTCAGAGGATAAGAGATTTTAAGTTAAATCAGTTTATCAAAGAACAGCACAGTTCTCATTTTCAATGGCAAAAGTAATTAAAACATTTGGAAAAGCAAGCAAGGAACAATGCATAAACAGATTAAATGCAAACAACTACGTTACCAAATAAATCCATAGAGCTATGGATCTATTTTGAAGACTGTATATGGTTCTAGCAGACCCTGTACCGAAAGAATACTGCCAAAACAAAAAAGGTGAAAGAAGAGAAAAAAATAACAATGAAAGTGTCAGCACAATCTACATGAAAAGAAAGACTGAGTTGCTTAAGATTTTTTGGGATAGATAGATTTTTTTGGCAGAAGAGATATGGGAGTGAAAGTCAGGAATGGAACCAACACAGTCTGTAGGGAATGGTAATTCAACTGTCTCTCTTGTTTCTAATACAAGGAAAAAAAACCAAAACAAAATAAGGCATGGAACTCCTCACAAGAGTCTACTGGGATTCAAAAAGAAACTTTCTGAAAGAAATAGCCATGAAGGACTTAAAAGGCAACACTTTTGCCTCCTGAAGTCCCTCAGTTGCAAATTTTTGAAAATAGGCCATATATTCTGGGGGGTAAGAATATGTGCCTGGCTAATCAGCTCCCTTCCCCTGGCGCACCCAGTGGGCCACTGAGTCAGGCTACTGGGCTAAGTGATACCTGCTGCTGCAAGCTCTTCTTTTTAATCAGCATATAAAAAGCTCAGATGAAGTTAAAGCCTGCAAAAATTCAGAGAAATGGCTTTGTTAAAACTGCCAATTGACAGTAGTACCTTATGATTAATGACTCATGTTCACTGATTTACTGTAGTCCCTTTGCTGCACAACAATGGACAGCAAAGGTATTACTCTCTGTTTCATTGCCCAAATCCTACTTTCGTCATTTCACTGTGCCATCTGCACTGCAAACCTGCTATACAGCACTTTTTATTTCAATGTCAGTTACTTTACGGTTAAAGTAGACATTTAATGTACCTCAATATAGTTCAAAACTTTCAACTCTCCATACAGTATGCATGACAGTTTGATATTTTAAGATGACGGACAAATGAAAAGAAACAGAGTAAGACTGTTAAGGGAAAATGGTTGCAGTCCCTCTGCCACTGTAATGGTGGCTTGTGAGTTTGAATGGAATATACAAGCACTCTCCCAAAAACAGACTGGAAAAGAGCTTCTTCACATCCCAGCAACACACTCATTCAATAAGATAATAAACAGTATTGTTATAGGGGCACACCAGTATAAAAACCCTACAACCTCTATGCAAGAACTGTTAACTTTATATGAAAAATTAATACATGTTACACAAAACAAAATCATCTCTTTTCAAAAAAGTTATTAAATCTAGATGTAGACAACTACACACAGATGTGAAACATGCAGAAGTTTAGAGGCAAAGTTCTTAGCAGATTTAAGCTCTACATGAACTATGCTTTCCAACAATAAATCACCCTTATCATGCAGCATTCCATTCAGAATGTCACTAAATTACACAATATTGGATTTATGAGCAATTAGAACCATAACAAAAAAGCAAATGTCATCCACCTGTCTTCCTTCACAAAACAGGCAGATTCCTGTTAAAATTATTTTTACCAACAAAGGGCAGGCAACAAGAAGTGCTAAGTAAGACACCTTTCAGGTAAGACCTCACATGTGACAATAAATCAATCACTGCATCAATTAGGTTGGAAAAGAACTCTGAGATCATAAAGTCTAACCTATGACCAAACACGACCCTGTCAACTAGACCATGGCACTAAGGACCACTTTCAGTCTTCCCTTACACAGCTCCAGTGATGGTGTTTCCATCACCTCCCTGAGCATCCATTCGAACACCTAATCACCCCTCCTGTGAAAAAATTCTTTCTGATGTCCAATCTAAACCTCCCCTGGTACAGCTTAAGACTATGTAATCTTGTCCTGTCACTGATTGCCTGGGAGAAGAGACCTACCTCCACCTGGCTGCACCCTCCTTTCAGTTGTAGAGAGGGATGAGGTCCCACCCTGAGCCTCCTTTTCTCCAGGCTGAACAACCCCAGCTCCCCCAGCCGCTCCTCAGAAGATTCATGAAGTTATATGCTGAAATTCCCAGCTTTGTGAGATTTCAGAATAGGAGTGAAGTTGAGACAAAAAAACCCGATTACATTGCTTGAATCTCTGGTTGAGCAGGTGAGATGCTTTCTCCAAAATTCTCCATAAATTATATGAGATAAAGCAAAACAGGCTTTATTAAATTAATCCAGCAATTACACCTAAGACGGTGATGAACCTGAACCTGCATGTAACACTTAAGGGGGCACTGGTTTACAAGCACAATGGTGACAGTGAGCTTAACATAGGAAACTGAGTTCCTATGAAGAAGCAAAGGTACATTGATTATATTATGCCAAATATTTGACTCTCGATTACAGTATTTTATAGCAAGCACATTAATAATATATTCACCATTCTGCAAACGTAAGAGAGTTCAAGTGTAACTATTCCCATTTGATTCCTCCTTTGGCTTGAATATTATGTAAATTTAGTCATACAATGCTCTTCTGTCTAAGGGAATCATGACCTAAACAGAATAAATTTGTTTGACAGAAAACTACTTGCTCGGTAATTTTGGGCAAAATCAGTCAATCCCCTACAACAATTATTTTTCAGCAGCAGGTGATGAAAACACAAACCTCACAATGGACCCATGAAGGCTGACGAATTTTTGTAAAGCTTTTCAAGAAAACAGGGTTGGTAAAAATTTTAAGTATTAAAATCATGAACAGCTTTCAGCAAGGTCACCTACTGACAAGATCTGAAAAAATTTAAATTCAACTGTTGTAAAATCTATTTTTATGTAAAATGTTGTTTAGCTTGTACCTATTATATTAGTTTTTATATAGAATTACTTCAATGCAGATTGACAGAAGAAAATGCCTAACAGAGTAAAATTAAGTCTACCTGGAATGGAACTTGATCAACCTGGAAAAAATCCAAACTCAATGTGAATTGTCATTTTACTCAAAAAAACCATGGTATTGCCTAAAAGATGCAGAAAGAATGTATGTCACATATAAAGACTGATTTTAATAAATGTCAAAACATTTAAAGATATGTGCCTAGATACTTGAGGAGACAAAATTCCACCTTCAGTGATTTCAAAGTCTAAAATCACTAAGAAAGCTGGTGCTTTGAAAAAGTCCACCACCATATATAAGCAATTACCATATAAATAACAGTCCAAAAGGCTTTCAGAGCAATCTCTATTTAACTCAGCATGTTGGAACACTCTGCATATTAAGGAATGGGGGAAGAGAAACCCTATTAGATTACTTCAGTAATTCATTACCAAACTACAACATTGAAAGAAGGACACAAAAGCAATGTGCTTGATTAAGACGTTCTCAAACCAGTTTGCTGTAAAAGCATTTCTAGCAGAGCAAAGCAGACTAAATCATTTTAACAGAGCCAGAACCATGTCCCAGATTTCACATTATTGAAAATTTTGGATATAAAATAACCACAGGATGTGAGCTTAAAGGATCATCTCGAAAATGACCAACATTTGTGCTTTGTTTATAATGGAGGAGAAGAAGAACCTCATAGCAGCAAGAGAGAATCACCAAAGCCTGACCAGAGGATGGAGAAAACACCCCACATCCTCCCCAACGCATCACACCCTCCTCAAAGCCTCGGGGAGCAGCCTCCCCATGAGTGACATGGGCAGGGACACTCCAATCAGTCTGGAGTGCAGGAAGTGGGTGAGTCCATGGCTCAGGTGGGCTGTGTGACTTGGGATGGGGAATGCACTTTATCACCAGCCTGCAGCTCAGCGGATTGTGTGGCCTTAATGTAAAGCTGGAACATCCATATTGCCAGGAAGAGGAGTGTGCAATTAGGTGAACTCATTCCTGCAAGAACGAGTGCTGCTTGTAACCCACACTGCTCATGGAGCCTGTGTGCCAATAACTGTGTGAGGGAAGAAGGGGATTAGAATGTTTCATGGTAAATTATGAAAAGTATTTAGATATTTGTAGATGTTTACTAATTTTTTGAATGGTCTGACACTCTAGTTTATCTGTTCTATTTCAGATATCAATCCCAAGTATACAGTTTCCTGATAGTTGTTTATGTTGTATTAATACATCAGTAATCTGCTTTTTGTGGTTTAAACCACATGATCTGAGCAATTTTTTCCTGCAACAGCCAGCAACATGAATCTTTGAATATATCAATCTTTACATTAATTTCCACTGTTTCTTAGCACCTTTGCATAGATAATACAGACCAAGTATGCTTTTTTGTAGGAAAAAATCAAAACCCAAACATTTCCTTGGAGATGATTCATTATTCAGCTGCATCCATTTAACAAGATGTATCTTGTTAAGTTAACAAGACTTAGACCAAGGAATACAACCCAAAAGAGGCATCCAGTACCCTTCTGAACTCTCTAAATTCCTTCACCTCTGATGAAATTCAAAGTGGACTTCTCCATCCAGTTACAATCTTATGCTAGCTTGTTTTCACTGCATGACATTACATCCAGCATAATCAGAAAACTCACACATATGCATGTTAGTTAAGAAGAGCTCTAAAAGAAAAGGAAAAATATGTTGAAAATGACTACAGCAACCATGGAACTTCACACTGCAGAATAACAGCTCATATACAAACAAACAAACAAACAGGCACAGTTCAAACCACTTACATTTTAACAACTTAATTCCAAGCTGGTTTTACAGCCTCAAGTTTTCATGTTTGTTCAACACTGCTGAGTAAGGTAGCAAAATTTTTACCTCTAGGGAACTAAACACAAGGTCAGTCTCAGAAATACAGGTCTTGCCTCAGCAAGTTTACCTCAGCAAAACAGAAATACTTGTCCTCGCAGTTTTGCCAGCACTGCCCACGCACAGTCACCACAGTTAAAAAAATTTGAGCCCATGCCACTCCCACTACTATTTTTCTCTTTTAACTGTGAAAGCAAAGCCTCAGGCTGGCCAGATGGCTTCAGGTCTCCTGAATCAAAACGTCTCTCCCCGAAGAACTACTTCATTATACACATAATATCAGGAGAGAATTAAATATGAAAAAGACTTCTGCCTGTAGAAGAAGGACATATGATACTTAACAACACCTTTCCCCAATTATCCCCTTCACAAATGGAAACTAAGCAGTGTAAGCAAGGCAGACTGTTGCATAACCCACACCTCCCAGATCACACAAGGCTTTGTTTCTCACAGTCATCTACCTCAGAAGTGCCTGGCAGGAACAGAGTGTGTTTCAAACTACATGAAAAAAAAAAAATCATGACTCACAGGAACAAATCCTGATCTAAAGAAAGAGATAGCAGGTAGTAGGTGATCATGTAGTTACAGAAGTCATTAATATTGTTGGTAGTTTGTACTGAGTGGTCCATCTTACAAACAAAATTAAAGAAGCAGAAGAATACATAAGCCCAAATTTACAATTGGCTTTGTATCTTCTGGTACAAGCACAGTGCTCAAACCCACCTAATATTCCATCAGGCAGTTTCTTTGAAATACACATCCTTTAACAAAAAGGTAGTAATTTCCTTGATGCTAAAATTTTAAATGGCTGACTCTTGAAAAACAGCCCAACTCCTTCCTGAATTCCCTCTTTGCACTTCTAACGTTACAATCATACAAACTCAGCTGTTTCAAAATCCTTCCAGAAAAAGCTACACCTGAATTTCTAATATGAAGACAGAAGGGCAGGGTGACAAAGTCATTTAATGCAGATGTAAGGAGGTACTTCCAAGTTTTACATCAGACGGGTTAAACTAAAGAAACAAAAAGAAAGTGAGCAGCTACCGTACGCTATTAGCAGTTTACACATTTGTATTTTGAAATAATGACTGGAGTAAAGAATTAGTTGAAAAAATCCACAGAAAGTAATTTATTCTGCACAAGAAGTGCAGTATTTAATGACATATAATATATAACCACTTTGCAAATCCATAAGAAGTGCATAAAATCTAGGTGTATAATCCATTTGAACATACATGCAGTATTTTACGATTTACAGTTGGGGGATGAATTGCACACCTACTTATCTTCTTCCTTCAGCTCTTTCCACCTAGTGCAACTGGCTCCCAGCAAACTTTTTATGAACTTTAACCAAACAGTCTCAACGCCAGTGCTAGCTAAAAAAACCCAGTCAAACAAAACCTATTCCTTCATTTTTGTACAACAAAAATACAAAATACTTAAGGCTTTGAAATTCTAGGATTTGTGTGGGGCAAAAGAAGTTGATGAAAGTCATGATTTAGTTCTTTTGTATTTGACACTATTCCAAGTATAAGACTCTCATTTCCTGAGGAATGTAATTAAGTTGTGGAATTCTTGTACCACAGCAGAACAACTTCAGTTAAGAGAACTATAAACAAAACTGAATAAACTATTTTTTAAAAGTAAATATCATACCATAAAGATTCACCAGTATTTTAAAAACTATGTTAGAAATAGAAGGATGCTAAGAGTTGAATTCATTAGTGATTTGCATTTTCAGCCCTGAAATTCAGAGAAAATTGCTCCTGCTAGTTGCAGACAATAACAGGAGTTTTCCATGGAAAAAGAAAAAAAAAACCAATGAAAAGCAGAAACAAAGACTTACCGTAAGGGAATTCCTTACAATCATTATAGATGACAAAACAGAGATTCCTTTTACTGTTATGAACAAAGTTCTTTAAAATTAATTTCTTAAAAACCTGTAATGATTGGTAACCATTCTAAAAATAATTTTTTGCAATTCCTTAAAAATTCCCTGTTTTATCATCCCATTAGAGAGACAAGTCAAAGAATCTGTCATATGCCACTGAAATGTACTATTTACATACAAAAAAATTAGTTTCTAGGGTGTCTTATGGGCTGTGGATGATTGATTTTTTAAATTTTTAAATTTTTTTCCTTCTAATAAAAATGTGGCTTTTGATCAAATTCAATTATGCTTTTAAAATTCCAGGGCACACGAAAGTAAAGCCAACCATATTGTGGCAAAATAAAACTTAGATTTTTGTGCCAGTAAATTCTGATTCTGAAATTCTATCCAAATGAACAGACTTCAATTCTGCTAAGTAAAAAAGATAACATGATAACAATATGACTATTCCAAAAACAAGTGGAATGTTACACAAAGGACAGCTGTGAAAGGAAAATTATGAATGTCAGCCATTCATCAGAATTTTAAGCACTCTCAGAGTACAACTGAACAAGCTACAATACACCCACATAATTTATTTCTAAGAGGTCAATACGGTTGTTTGCTCTATTATTGATTGTCTTCACCAAGACAATCAATAAAGAAAACATGGTCAAGAGATTGAATGTATAATGTACACAATAAATCGCAATATATGCAACATACCCACAGGAAATGCCGAAGGGAAACAAATTGCCTAATTCTTGGAATTTTGCAACTATCTCTGCAAACATACTACTAAGTCAGTAGGGCAGACTTGACAAGTAAGACCATCAATCACACTCCCTTGGTTATACCAACGGGGTTGCCTCTCCACACTAGCTCACATTCATTACATCCACATTTAGTTGTATTAGGCTATTCAGTAACCTCATAATATAAGCAACACACTTAACTCAGAAGATACACAAATTTTGCAACCCATGTTCACTTTCTATCTTCTTCCATCTGATAAAATATCATGCTTTACACTTTAGGGACTTCTTTTTCTCTTCTACATTTATTAAAAACTCCTGAAGATCTTGACAGGGCTTTAAGGCAATGTTAGTATTGCAATGCCGTGGACTTCCAAAAAGAGGTAAATAAAAACTGATAGCACATAAGAGGAGAGAGCATTACTGGAGAAAACTTAGTTTGGAAAAACTTCCAGTCCTTCTTGGCTGGAAAAGTGGCACCACATAATAAATAAAACCAGTGCCCTCCTTTAAAGTAACACCACATACACTTCTGATGTGCCTATTTTGTTTCAATTTTGTTGGCTGCAATTCCAACCGGTAACTGAAAATCAAGGTTACCTAATATCTGAAAAAGGATGACCTATTATAACACCTTAGTGTTAAATACCACTGTTCTGAAAACAAAAAGTGACCCATACCAGTCAGAAATGAGATCAAACCTTGGGCTTACATACCTGCTAGAAGATGACAAATTCCAGAGGGAAAAGCCTAAGGCAAGGCTGAAACTCATGAGCTGCATGCTAATGAAGCAGAGTTCATGAGGCACTGTGTGACTGCATAAACTCCAGGAAGGCTAAACTGCAATCTCAGGTAAAATCATGCTCTGTTGAGTGCATCCTTTAGGAAAAGGAACAGCTCGAATTGTCCATGGCTGTCAGTGCCATAACTAGCAGAGCTGTGCAAGAACCTGGCCACAAGTCAAGTTAATTTTTTTTTTTTAAATATGGCAACAGTGCCTGCTAAATTTTCATTTCCTTATTGTCTTTTTGGGCCCTCTTTTTTTTTTTTTTTAGCCAGCTGGCCGGATAGCAGTCACATCCAGGGCAATACCACAGTTTGTCTTCCATCAGCCATTTTGTAACATAAGGATTATGTTTTGGGTGCCTACAACAATTACTGCATCTACTGCTTTATTATTGAGCCTATGGCTTATACATTGGTCTTTTTAAAACCTAAGAATTCTGTATCTTTTACTACTAGTAAATTTTCACACTCTTTATAAAGCAAGAGAAAGGGGTTGAACTTGTCAACCTAACAACTTCAAACAGCTGTTACACAACAGAAACATTTTAACAACTGCAGAAGTGATAGGTGACACAATTCCATAGTTTCTTGGGTTTTGTTTTTTTATCTGCAGTCACACACTGAGTCTTTCAAAGTCATTACTATCACTGGGGAATATATCCTTTTCACCCATGAATCAAGACAGTATGCAATACAAACCTAGGTAAATGATCATATTTCTTGTTGGAAAAATGTACCCAAAAAATGAAGTTACACCCCATACAGAATGGTAGGAACACTAATAACTTCAATTTCTTTGCTTTAAACCGCAAGTGGCAAATTATCGAAAAACATGCCATCCCAGCTAGAAGGAGTTGCCTTAAATTAGAAGGATGCAAGGAAGACACTATGTATCTTGGCAGTCAGACACTTCTACAATGTTTCTAGATCACAGTTACTCTGTCAAAGGCATAACAATGTTTTATGTCTTAACTAGAGCTGGTAAAGCTCCTGTGGTCTTCCAACAGTACTTGGCAAAGTTAGAACACTTCGTTTATTACAGAGCGACTAAAACTAGAGGGAGCAAGCTGATGCCACGCATATGATCCTGGCACAGTATTCACCAAATGAATCTGGAGATGACAAATGAAATAAACTCTCTTCACTACTGCATGAGAACACTCCGTCAACTAAGGGAAAGTAAGCAGTAAAATGGAGCAGGACAGGCTTACATTTCAAGCTAGAGAAGGAGCAGATGACTAAGAACTAAGTATTCTAAGAATTCAGAATGAGCTTTCTAAGAACACTGGTTGGCATAAAGCTGGCATAAAACAAACTGTTCAGGCTTCAGAGATTAAAATCACATTATAGAAGCTCTCTACTTCAGCCACTGTTTATTAACACAACTGACCACAAATCTACCAGGTAGCTTTTGTTAAAATAGAACCAGAACTTTATAAGCAGCAAAACTTCCTGAATTTCCCACCACACTACTTCTAATCACATCCTGCAGTGTGTGGAGGCAAGCTTCTCTCACACAAGCAGTGTCCCCTATTTTCAGCTATATTTGCAACAAAATAAATGAAAGGAAATTATATGGTTGCTGCTTGTTCCTCCTCAAACTGATATTTAGAGTTGCCACTGAAAAATCCGACTATAAAACCATGAAACTAATTATGAAAACTCACCTCCAAATACATCTTGCAGATTTTCCTTCCCCTGACATAAATGGTGCTTCATAAATCAGCTGTATAGCAGGTCAGTCCTTTGGATGACTGAGTTAATCACTTGGCTTCCTTGTGGTAAAAGGGACAACTGAACTGCGATTGCAAGGAAGACAGGCATACCCAACAGAAAATTTATTTCCTGAAGTTTACATTGGAAACCAAGTTTTATATTAACAGCAATTCAGGAAACATTGGAAAATATGGGTTAGGAATGGGAGTAATCTCAAAACACACTTAACTGCTCATATTTACACCTTTACCAGCATTTGTATTAAAACAGTTTTGCAGAGTTTCTCATATGCTTTTGCATAAAAATCACTCAATCTCTCTTCCCCTCACTATTACTTTTTACTTGTTTCTGTTATATAATTTTATAGGAATAACAGAGGACAACTTAAAAAACCCAAACCAGAATACTTAGCTGCTGTGCTAAAAAATACACTGCATAAATAAATCAGTAACAGTGTTTATTCACTGTTACAGGAAGCAAGTTATTAGGACTCTGCAGGCATTAAAATCCAAAAGTGAAAGTACCCTAACTTTCAGAGGTGATAATCTCCCAAAGGACATATCAAATTCCAGCAGAGTTCAGGGTGTTAACCATTTTTTGCATACCAGGCCTCCAACACGGAAAATTTTGTTCTGTGCTTTTGGGCACAATCCTGAAAAAGAAAACTTGCCTTAAGGGCAGCATCAAACCCTGCAAAGGATCCCTCACAGAAAACTAACAATTGAATCAAAAAGCTTATTTGTTAGGGGCAGGTAAAGAAGGTACACTAGGGACTCACAGAAGTTCTCCTCTCCCAGCTTGCTCAATAAGAGCTGTTGCTCCCTAGCACCTTTCCAGGTAGGAAGGTGGAGCAATAATTTCAAAGGACAGAGAGACACATTGTAGATAACACATCTCACCACAAACACGTAAATGAACAGAAAGGAGTAGTACTGTATTGACCACCTACACAAAACACAGACACCACAGACAGATCCATCCTGTTCCTAAGGATCAATACTAAGAGATAAAAAACCCTTCACTATTGTCTCCAGTAGCTTTTGTCCCTCCACTTTCTCTCACTCATTCTTATTTGCTGGCTATCCAGCCTGAAGCCTGATAGATGATCATGCACACACCCCATAAAGACATTCACAAGGCAGAGGGATGGGAAGAGAAAAAGAATTTTAAAGAGCGTTTCATAGGTTAAGCCATGGTAATAGGGCAACAGGACTTCACCAGGCAAACGTACTAGCCTGCTTTAAAATGCAACCGTTCCCTTTCATCCCTTCCTTCTCTCCTTTTCCCATACTCCTTCATCCCAACTTCACTTTGATCCATTTCACCTTCTGAACCTTGGCTTATATATCCCATAACAGACCTGTACAATCTCAAAATTCTTTTACTCAGTCCCTAATGCCACTCTAACACATCTTATGCACCTTTATTCAACAGCTACCCCTCCCCAGTTTGCCTGGCATTCCAAAGAGTTTCTTCCAGTGAATCACCTCAGCAGGTTTTGCAACAGAGATAATGGCTTCACTTTTTGCTGGTTGTAGGAGCAGCTTAAGTGGTGCAGTTTTCCACCTTATCACTATACCTCTGGTTGTTATTGGGCTACCTGAAGAGCCATTAATCAGATATTGTTACACATATCATCTCAAAAAGCAACAAGCTTTAGAGACAACTTAGTTATTATTTCACCAAAATTTTAACATTTTTATTGTTTTAAAAAGCTCTATTTTTATTTAAAAGCCTTTAAACATGATTTAACAAATAAGCACAATTAAACACATTTTCAGTATATTGTAGTCATTGAGAAATAAGAGGCTAGAAGAAAAACTTAAAGACAGCTTATTGTAGCTGCAAATTATACCAAAGTGTTGCAACAGCTGCAGGTGAAGGGCAAAGCTACCCTTTCCTACTATAATACAAACTTTCCCCCACTCCTAATTCCAAACTTTTATTCATTTTTCCTTATTCATTCCAGTACTTCTCCTTGTATGTTGCTGACACATTTTAATGAGTCCTGAGATATTGGTGTATCCCTCTTTATTACACTCATTATACTTCTAGTACATAAAAACTGCTACTATGTCTATTTTACAAGGGATTGGAGACACAGTGACTTCTTTGAAATTAGCTTTTCAAAGACACCACACATCACTTGCTTCAAGTGCAGTGGGAGATGTATTATTCATATTTAATAAGTAACACAAGCCAGCAAAGCCAGACTAATAGAGGAAAGCCAGATTTGTCTGTCTTACCCTAGATATATGTTCTAAGATGACATCTGATTTTCCTAAGGGAAAATTATCAGGCACAGAGGCTGTAAAAGCATTTAGAGGAGGAAAAAACTGTACAGTAATAGTGGTGAAAGCAGCAGGGAAGGAGTGAAAAAGAGTGATTCTCCATCTTTACCACACACAGTTCTAAAAACCTGGGGAGGAAGCCAGCTTTTGCCTGAAGAATCCCAGATACTTTGAGTTTATTTTTGTTTTTGCTGAAGACTGAAGAGTTCCATTGCCCAGCATTTACTAAATGTAAATGTTAAGATTCAGAAAATGTGCCTACATTGGCAAAGTTCAGATTCCTGGTTAGTACTGGTGCCAGTGCACTAACAACAGTAAGAGTGTAGACCATAAGTCAGTGCCAATATAGAAGACACCTTTGCTATGTCTAATGACATATGACATTATAGGTCTTTTTTACTTAAACAATCCTATGATTTCAAGATTGGTTTCAACAGAGAATTTTCACACCATTTTTAAATAAGGCACTATTTCTTTCAGAATTAAAAAGTGACTTGCAGTGCTTTATACATAATCAAAGGCTAGTCATTCATTTAAATAGCCAAACGCTTTCTTCTCTGCTTTTCTGGTGTGCTCTTACCTAGCAACTATATTCAGTAATAAAAAAGGCTCAGTTCTACTGAGAATTTATATATCACATGGTAATCGCATATCAAAAAATGGGTTTATGCTAGCATTTGCTATCAATATCATCCAGAAACTGTGTCTATACTGTGGTTAGTCTATTTAATTATGGCCAACCACAGGCTACTAATTTGCTAAGTTATTTATAGGTTTTCTTATCTTTTTCTATAGTATACCTTTATTTGCTTTTCCCCCTTTGCCCAGTAGTCCCACCTTCATTCACATTCATTTCACACAATTCTTCAAGGAACCCACAAGCACTGCCAGTGTCAGGGACTTCAGCAAAACCCTTAAGAACCTACCTTCTTTCCTACCTTTCTTTTGTTCAAAGCCTTGCAAATTAAGCACCTCAACTATAAGGCACAGAGGAACCTCAATAAGGCACCATAAAAAATACAAGCCAGAAGACAATTTTAAACTTATTTCTAGCTCTCAAATAAAAAATAAATCTGGAATATTTTTAAATATATTGTAAAAAGATATTTTTACAATACATTTAAATTAAGACAGAGTAGTTCCAAACTTGAATTATAAACCAGATATTTAAAACAAGGATCTTTTCTGAGAGCACAGAATATTCAAATAAAGAGAAAAAACATTACCCAGAGAGATGAAGCTGTTATATCAAAAAATTTTTTTTTCCAGAATCTCTGAACTAGGTTGTTTAGCTCTCCTTTAGAAAACTGCTTAACATAGAGAATTTCATTTTGTTTCTGGTTATTGCTTGTATTTTTAGCAGTCGTAAGGGAAAAAGGACATTCTTCAGCAAATCTTCATGTTTCACGTCAAGGATATGCAAATAGTTTTAATGGGATACCACTTTTAAGCTTTTATGTAATCAAAGTGTTTTCCATTTGGAAACCACGGCTCCAGAGAAACTGTCCAAAGTGAAAAATCAGTACAAGATCTCTTCTGCCTCCAATTCCAACAGATTCAGAACACCTCCACAGAAAGTCTCTCTGACATGGAATTTTCAGCAGCACAAGTTCAAAGGGAAAGGTTTTCCATATTTTCATTTCAGTACGAAATTATAAATGTCATCTGAGTAGATTTTTACATACACTTGAATGTTACATATGTGATAGGATTGTTAAATGCTTTTCCTACCTTAAGCTATTTTTTCCAGTGGTGTAGTCTACATAGATCTTACATCTTGATTTGACAAAGCCACAGTGATACGCTGGTTATTACAGTGGTCCCATTTCTGCAGCTCTAAAGCACCAGAATTGTCTAAAGAGACTTCAAGCATTTACTGCCACCATAGTTAGGGACACACCTGTATCAGCAGTATATTACTCTTCTCAGACCCTAAGCCATTTTGGAAATAATGATTAAAACTTATATGGGCGTACCCACAGAAATCATAAAATCATGAGTGAAGAAAAGGGTAAAATACTTGTTTTCTTGCTGAACTGTAGCCATACTTAGAAACATAACTGCACAAGGACACAGAATAAAAAAAGAGTAGGCTAGAATTATGAGGTGCTCACACTCTTTTACTACTTACTTTACCTGTTAAAATAGAATAGGGATTTTAAACCAGTAATCAGCTGCATCCTTTACATAAGATTACTATACAACATCGAGAGTTACATAACAAAATAACTAATGCTACATTATTACCTAAACACTTAAGTGTTTAGATATGAAGAAATTACTGTAAAAATATACAGTGTGTATTCTGACTAGCAACCAAAATCAGAATGAATTATTTATTTGAACAAATTTTGCATAAATCACAAAAACTTAAAACTGATCCTGAAAAGCTCCAATGATTACATTAATTACCTCTAACTTCTAAATTATGGACATACAAATATGCCTTTTTTTTTCCCCAGCTGGAAGAAAATGAAAGTCCAAATTTTCAGCCCATATGCCTGAAGTGTGTACATATGTTTACATCATGTCCCACATGTCTATGGACATGTGCTTGCACACACCTGCAAATGAGAGAACGCAATGCCCAAAGACTGAGGCAGTTCTTTATTCAAATACACCCTTGTTTGACAAACTGCATTATACAAAACTCTGGTTAGCACTAATTTCAATAGGCAGTATGATTTGAAATATTTTGCCTGCATATACTTATGAAACTCTAAACAGATGTGTCTTTATGTGAATAGTTACCCTAGGGAACAGTCTTTAAGGAAATACATTCTCCTGGCTTAACTGTGGCTTTATCTGGTAAAAAAGATACCAACCAAGGTATCTTACCTTCTCTACCAAGGCTTAGAGAGGTCTATACCCGATTAAGTATATATTCACACTCACAGAAATCACAGAAAGATAGAAAGTATCAGTGGTATAAATTAAATTTCATCTAAGTCTTACAAGCAGATATGAAGTATATACAATGGTCAGATAGTCTCTCCAAACCAAGGAATCTGGTAACCTTCATAAATTTTGACTCAACTAGCCACTGCAAAGTAGCATTTCACAATAATAAAACAAGCACAAACAAGCCAATTTGTTTATTCTGAAATTAAAAATAGCATTTAGGTAAATATGGTTACACAATGACTCTTGCCATGTGCTAGAAGTATGTCATATTGTAAATTACTGGTCAGAGAGATATGGGGACCATGGTTTCCTACATAAGACTATTTTTATTTACCTTGTTAATTGAATTAGTTCAAATTTGATTTTTATATTTATCTTACATACTTGAAGCAAGATACTAAGTAGGAAATTACAGATCATTGTCCACACAAATAAGGTACACAAAACCAGCAAAATATTTTCCCATAGAGACATAAATTAATAGATTCAATCAAAATAAAGAAACCTAAGTGTGCAATGCAATATCCTTCTGTTAGGAGGTGATATTTAAAACTGGTTTTTTTAGTTTCCCTTGCAAGTAACACAGGTCATTGAAAACAAAACTGATGAAAATAAGGAAATTAATCACACATTCATATTCATAAACTTTACTTGAAAAACATTCTGAATTACAGATCCACTTTCTTGCACTACTAAAAAGGAAAGCAAAGTTCTTAGAGGATGCCCTTTTCAAGCTGTTACACTTTAGATTTCATTTTTCCGCAGAAAGAGAAGGTGGGCTCAGTCTTCTGTTCCCCTCATTTTTCCTCGGCGTAGGAAGGAGGCCAGACAGCATTAGCACGAAGACTCAACTCGTCGGTGAACAAATCGGTTTCATCACTTAAAATGAGGTTAAAGCAAAAGAGGGGAGAAAAGAATTTCCAACAGGTATCCTAAGATTCAGTATTGCCATCTTACTTCCATATTCAGTACAGCTCTATTCATTCTGGCACTCGAAGTTAGCTACTAAAACACTGTGCAAAACAATAAATTCATGCTACATAACTTATAAATTTTGCACCAAACTAGCAAACTGCATGAAAATGGCTAAAGGTATAAAGGTAGTTCAGTGTTTACATAGTAGTTTTATGAGACCAAAAGTCAAAGCTTCTTTAACAACAAAAAAAAAGCTGCCATCTAACAAATTACCTTTGACCACAGTGGAAATCCAGTGGAAAGTCCCTAAAAAATTTTCAGATGAAACAGTCAAACAATGTATATTTAAACACTGACTTCCTCCAGTTAATTTACTGCCAGGTACACTGACTGACAAACATTTTAAATTAAAACTGAGGAACACATAGCAATCCCCTGAAGAAAATACTTCTATGCTATTGAACTGTATAAATACAGTATAGTGGGATATAAGCTCAATTGTTATACTCACTCTACTTCCTTTTTCTTTAAAACTTATAGCTTACTGCACTTATGAGAACAATACAAGAGACAGTTACAGATTTAATCATACCCAAGTTCAAAACCATTCAACACACCTAAGGCAGTAAAACCGTAACTGTATTTGCTACTATCTTGCCAGCGGCCTAATACACTACAGTTAATCCTTATTTCTTAACCTTCAGCTATAAAGGCTAACAGAAAGCACAAAAAACCAAACAACAAACAAACAAGAAGGCATTCAGAGGGCTAATATTATTCAAACATTATTTAGAAATTTGTCACTTCCCAATACACCTGCTGCCTGCTCCATTCCTTATCAACTTCTCTAGTGACAAAAGGAAAATTCTCGCCAGTTGAAATCTATTATTCTGACAGGCTATAGCCCTTGATGGTTGTTATGATTTAAAAAATCATAAATACTGTTATAAAATTTAAAAAATCATACATACTGTTAAATGCTCCATTAATATTTTAAGAGGAAGAAAGCATAGTGGTAACCATGTTTCAAAATAGAAAATTTAATTAATGGAAGAGAGTTTTGTGAGAATTAACATTCTAAGACATGTCTTGATTAAATATTACTGCTCTTGAAGAAAATATTGTACAAAAAAACCCCACAAAAAACCAAACAACAAAATTCAACATAGCAATAGTGACACTGAATAGTACAGTCCTCAGTGTATTTCATTACCTAAGCCATTTTACACCAATACATGGCTGAATCATGAAAGTAATCTGGTCTCATCTTGCCACAGACGAGTTCTCCTGCAGATTTTCATCTGATTAAATACAGGAAACAGGCTCTAACTGTCTTCTTTTTAACAGCTACAGTTTCTGGTGGTTTGTTAAAGAAACTAAAGAAACCAAAGGGAAGAAAGTTAAGAAAAACAGGTATTTGTCACATATCATAAATTCCGTTCCTCTATCTGAGCAGGGGGAGACCTTTCACGCCTTAAATACTTAATGAAGTTACATAGTAGACACACTGCATACACTAGAAATATATTGGCAGTTAACACACATATCAAAAAATTCTTTTCTAACATTCAGATACTGGAATATAAGAACAAATTCTCCTAATATTTTATTGTTTACATTCCTGCTGATGTGGATTCCCCAAGACAGTCAGAAAGAATGAAAACCAAGGCATAACATGCAAGACCATACACAATACATAGTGAGCAAGAATAACCATCTTTCAACAGCTATAACTGCATTACAGATAAATTATTTACAGACACCTATACACTATTACAGTCACAGGGACACAGACAAACTCCTTCTGAACTAACTAAACTCAGATGCTGAGAGCAGGCTAAGTACAGCAGCACTACAGGAGACATTGCCCAGAAAGCAGGTTGAATAAGCCTGTGCTGAGGTTAATGCAGACTGGTAACCTTCCCTACACTGCTATAACCTAGTCCGAAGGATCATTTGTTTTAAAACATTAGAACAGGGAAAGTCCCACACACATCAGTCAGAAGGGATTTTGCCAATAACTTCACTCATGCCTACGTTTCATGCTACCTGCATTTGCATACCAAATTTTCAAAACAAACAAACCCACCCACAACTTACTTTGCTTTCCTTGCATGTGCAGCCTTTTGTTTACCTATTAAATTCATTATCTCGACCCACACTTTTAACCCTTCTGACTCATTTCTCCACTCTGCTGTGGGGGAGTGAGCAAGCAGCTGTGTGGGGCTTAGCTGCCTACTGGGTTTAACCTGTACAAATAAGTAAAATTTACTGCCATACAACTTTAAACAGTTTAGTAATTTTAAACACAGGCATTCCACAGCTGCCATCAGAACTTAAAGGAAAAAAATCACCACACACTATCTCAACATAAGCAAGTCTGTGTCTCTGAGTATTTCTACTGAGAACTCCAGTCTTGAGTGCTACAAGCTCCTCACAAACATTTCTAATGGAGAAACCCCAACATACACAGAATAGGATTTAAAATTAATACCACATCACATTCTCTTGTAAAGTGTTGCAAAAGCACTTCCAAAATGCATTAACCTAGGTCCTCTCTTCAGTATTTCTTTAACAGATTAACAATGAGAGTCTGCATTTGGGGATAGATGCAAAATGTGTCATAATTTACGTCAATACACAACTGGAGCAAAACTCTACAAGTAGGTCTATGGGTAAATACGTCAGCAAACAAAAGGTGTCTGAATAGTGCATTTTGCATAGCTGCAAAGTAAGGCTGTAAATCAAATCTAATCCCCTTGGGTATTCTTTCACCACAAAAATTCTGGGAATTCATAACAGAAGGAATACCTGGGACTTCAAGATACTTGGGAATGTCTCAGCTAAATGAAATATGCTTCAGCTGACAAGAACAGATTGAACAGGTTTAGAATTGACCCAGCTTTGCAATGGTCGTTGGATGAGATGACCTACAGGGATCCCTTCATTAGCATCTTAGGTCTTTTCATAGTTATCTTGTGATCCTATAAAACTTAGAAACAAACTTAGAATAAAGTTTTTATTAAATTAACTGCATACTTTAACTGACACTTATCATTTTATTTACAAACAAATATTCTCTTGAAGCTGTTTCTGTGAAGTTTTAATTAGATCTTAACCAAAAGTTTTCAAAGGGACAACTCAAATTCCAGTGGAACCAAAATTATCAGAAGTGAGAGAAAAACACATATAAGAGATCCAAAACAAGTGAACACAGCTTTGCCATACAAAAAAGGCAGCTGAAGGGTTATGTTTTAGATCACAAAATGATCTATAAAGCGGAACCTACAGTGCTATTATTTATAGTATTTTAAATGGTTTAGGTAAAAATCCAAACCACCTACTACTCAATCTTTATTGACTTAGATTTGATCACCTGGACATCAATACCACCAATTCACCTTAAATAGTATGACTGTTTAGAATGCAATTCCTTTTATGTCACTGACACTTCTAAAGATGGTCTTTATGTATCCATAGCACCAGTACATAAAAAATTCTGATGTCATCTGCATTCCACCAAGGGTGGAGGCAGACAAACACTTTCTCAAAATGAGTTCCCAAGAAATCCACATTCATAAAACCAAAACATCCTGTTTCTATAAATGGAATTGTCAAGCAATTCATTCTAGGACAGATACTCAGGGAGGATTTCTTAATTATAAAGCAATTTTACCTGTACTTGATTTAAAACCTTCCTCAGCATTACACATAACCTTCATTTTTATGTTCCTAATTCATATAGCAAAACAGAAAAGGAGATGCAAGTGAAAAATTATCACAAGGAAAAAACTCACTTCGATATCTTTAAAATGACAGGGTCATAAGCTACGATTTGTACGCTACTGAAACAAACCGTATCCTATAATCTCATATGAATATACTATCTTCTAGAAGAGTCTTTTTTATTAGCTTATACCAGAACATCAGTCATTTTGATGTGGTTATAGAGTGTTAATCCAACATCTATTCAGAGAAACTGAACGATACCCTCAAGGAAGTTATTAAGTGTCTCATATGAGAAATTAGTTTTATTTCTTCACAACCCAACATCGGTCAGGGTTTTCAATACTTTCCTCCCTACAATACAAAGCCATTGCTGATAAAATCTGCAAGTGATTGATGTTAATGGTGCTATAAGTAACAGCAAGGCCAAGCTATAGGTATGTGGGGACCTGGAGCACATGGTAGGTCAGACACAATCAAGGTCATACTTAACTCTGTCATACGAAAACTTAAAAATACAACGTGGAAGAATACAATCATAGAATCACAGTCTTGGGAAGTGATAGCATAAGCTTGGAACAATGACAATCATGAACTCCCACCAAGTCTTGAGGTGCAAATGATAATAATGAAAGCTGGGGACATTAACAGCAACTATGATAAATAAGCTGAACACACATTACCCCACGGAAGGTATTTACAAAGCACCTCACAAATTGCTATGTGCAGTTGATAATAATGAAGTAAAAGACAATAAAAATATTAAAGACCCGAAAACCTACAAGGTTTAGTAAAATTGCAAGATTTGGGATCTGCAATCATATTTCACATCAAAAGTTCATCTGTTTAGGACTGTCTTACAAGCCCTTGCAACATTCAGTACAGCAATGTAAGACAGGAGAAGCCTCAACTCTGTTCCCCACTCCTCTGATGGTGGTTTGCTCCCCAGGAACAGGCATTGCAGGTGAAATCATGTGCCAGCTCCTCAACACGACAATTCCAAGCCTGTCCTAATAGCTTAAATCCACAATCATCACCATTTAGGTTTATCACCCCATTTACATGGGCAGTAGCTTTCAGCAGGAAGCTAGATGGACAACTGCAGCGGCATCCTAAATTACAGTAATTGGAATTATCCCTCATTAATCAAATATCTTAGTTTATTAAACACAAAGGAAAAAAATAATGTATAAACAACTGCAAAAGAGTAAATGTCTGCTACAGTGGATTTGCTCATCTAGTGAAGAAAAAAGAATAAATGACCAGAAGTTGAAGCTAAAAAACAAAATGGCTGTATAATCTCTTTTATTTGTTTCCAAAGGAAATATATAATCAATCATACTATTATCAGTGGCATACTTTAAAATTGAGACAGTATATATGAGCCATAACTTCTCATATGGATACACAGACTCAGGCAGGGAAATTGATGGCCAGCATTAGGCAGAGGGACAAACTGTATCAACATAAAAGTCTCTTTTATTAAGACAAATCAATTGCTCCAACAGGTTTCAACAAGTATAGACCACTAGCATCAGAATGTAAACAGCAGCACAAAATAAGGTGAGACACACCTGGTACAGAACAGCAGGGCTGACTAAATATTCTTGATGTATTAGAAAAATTCCTCTAAAAGCAAGCAGCTTCTGTTAATAAAGCAAAAAACCCTGGCAGCTTACTACCCTCTACCATTTTCTTTTTTGCATGACTGCTTCCCAATTATTTATTTACACAGGAAGGTTTTAGAAACATATGAAAACGGAGAACTGCATCACACAAAGTGGAGCAGGTGAAATATTTTTTTATCTGTAGTACACTTAATATATTTAACACACACCCAATGACATAACGTAAATGCATTCAGACTGAGCACAAGCAATACCTGCTTTTTTCCAAGCTCAATCAATTACAAGCAGAAGAACAACTCCTGATGGTAACTTTTTCTATTTTTTCTATGATGAGAACATTGAAAAACAAGATGGTTTTGTTAGAGATAAGGAAGGAAATTTTTTAGACACAGACTAATTCCTTCAAATACTGTAAACCAAGAATGTGATTTATCTTCAATAAGTACCTTATCAAAAATTACTTTTAAAAATAGAAAACATTCTATAAAACTATTTGGCTGGAGGCTGCAAGCAAGGAATGTAACCAGCATATATGACATAGCCATCAAAACACAAAACAAAAGATTCTGTTTCACAGGGACACCTGTATTTAGGAAAACCAAGGTTTCTGCTTAGTCCAGTAAGCAAAATTCGAGCTTTCTGCAGACTGAGTACAGCTATTCTACAGAAGCTGATCTGGAATTACTCTTTTTCATAAATTGTTTACAACAAGAGGATTTGTATTTTATAAACTAATTCTGCAGGTAGATAGCTCTCTGAGATGCTCATGCTTCACCACCCCCATACCATGATTTATTTCTTCATTTTAGAGCCTTAGCACCAATAAAGAAGTCTGATAACTATCTTTAAAGAGCCATCCACTAGATTGGTCATCTCAAATTTGTGTGATCACAAATTTGATAAAAACTCATTTTATTTTGGCCATATTTCCAGATTACTATGTTAACAAAGCCTTACACTGCAAAGTTAGAACACAGAAAAACTAATACTAATTTCTTGGATTATTTCAAAACGAGGGTTCTATGGATGCTCATAAGCTATGTCTAAAACAACTCTGATTCTCATGCAGAATTTGTCCATGTTGACTTCACTCCCCCAAAAAAGAAGAGAAGTGGGTTTTTTAAAATGAATTCTATTCCTGAAAACTTTACTTTCTTGCAGCACCATGCATTATTTGTATTTAGTCCCATACAAAAAATTGGGGAAAAAGTTAACAGATATGTGAGGCACTTAGAGGTAAGCAATCTCCAGCCTTTTTTGCAAGTTTTCAGACCCTTTATTGGTGTAAGATTTTTCAGATTTAAATAGCCTGTTCACTATTCTCCTAACTTTTTCAAACTCCTGGTTTGGAACTCCAACCACACTATTTAGAAATCATTCAGAAACTTACATTTATATAATAAGCACATATTCACATCTAGTAACTGATACATTTGTTTCTTGGGGGAGGGCAGTGTTAGGGTTGGGGTGGCTTTTTTCCCTTCTAAAAGTAAATCCTAAAACAATGGACAGAAACACAAGGAAACTTCACAGACTCATTCTATTGCTTACATGTACAGTCTCAACTGCAATGCTTGTGTTTCACTGTTCCCACAGAAATACTGTGATTTATTTCTTTATTTTAGAGCCTTTCCCTGTAGAGGCTAAAACTTACACTGCCTCTTACTTCCCTTGAACAAGTACTTGTAGAAAAGCCTCTTTTTCTCCAGGCTACCACTGCTTCATAGATAAACAGGGCTAAAATTTTTCTGATAAACTGGATGCTGGAGTGATCACAGAGCCACAGCTCCCACAGCTTAACATTTAAGTGCATAACTAAAATGCTTCAGTGAGACTACCAATTACTGCAGTTATGTTACTACCGCACAGAGCTGCTCAACACCAAACGGAGCTATGAGATTCCAGGAGCCATTTTTAGCCCAGGGCACTAGGCCAAAAATAACCTTTTCAGTTCTCTAAGAAGCCAAATGTACAAAGATATGAAAACTGGCAGAAGGAGTACGGCACTTCTTGCCAAAATACTGGGGTTTTTTTTATTATTGTGTGAAGTTACTACTCTTTCATATTACCTGATTCTTAACTGATTGCAAATCTACAGTGATATTCTTTTAGAGACTATTTCTGAGTGCTATCTGAGTGTCTGTGCCAGATGCTACCATGAAGTGAGTTTCTGCATTGTGTTAATACGTTTAAAACCACTCCCAGTACTTAAGACCTTAATGGAATCTTCAAGTCTTTACTGCTATTCCAACATCTTCCAGAAGAAAACCAATTTAAATGCTTCAACATCCATTCTTTGAGATATCATACACTGACATTTTTAAAAACCGTATGAAACCCCCCCGAAGAAACTACCAGAGAACCAAAGTTGGATTCCTTTCACAGTTTTGTCTCTGATCTGTTCTGAGATCTGGATTAAGTCATTCAAAATTCCTGCTTCTGAGTTTTTCCAATCTATACAACCAGGGATAACCTGCATCATTATACAACAATGAAATAACTCACTGAGCAAAGTTTGCACAGTAATTTTTAATGGAAACAGAACAAGATCTATGCTAGGAACAACTAAAAGTAGAAATCCTAAAGTCATTATATTAACGACTTAAAGACTTAAGCACTTAAAGTCATTACATTAACAATCAATATAATTACATAAGAGGTTTTCAAATTACAAGAAATTCATTCACAAGACCACTTTCTCTACCTTTAGAAGTTCCTGACTGGTTGGCTGAATGTCAAAGTGACACACAGCACACTTCAGCATAACAGTAATAGCTGCAATACCATGATACAAAAGTGTCTCATGGTCTACACCATGATAGTGCCTGTCTTATCTTTGAATTCCCTTACACAAATGTTAGCAAATTGAAGTAACTGGTTATTTAAAATTAGCTCATATCTTCTTTCAAATCACAAGATCCACATCACTTGCATGAAAAATTTTTTGTGAAGAGCCTGCCAGATTATCTTCACTTTTTATGGTGAATTTGAGGCAGCACATGGAAAACAGGAAAAAAAAAAAAAAAAAAAAAAAAAAGAGAGAGCAGTTCTAAAGATGGAGAAGAAACTTGCCAATTTTTTTAATTAAAAACAATTTTGGACTCTGCAGCCTCTTTTGTCCCCCCTAAGTAAAACCTCAGAAAAATAACATATAAAACTACACATTGCCAAATTAACATAATAGTTTTCAATCAAATTTGAAAGTTCAGACAGTGAATGGAAACATCCATTATAACACAGCTACAGTTCAGTAAATCAGCCTTCATTTCTGCACATTGTGACTAAGAAACTACATCATCATGTTGATGCTGTATAGAAACTAAAAGGAACCGGTACTGATGGGTCTTAAAATAAGACAAAGTATAGAAACATTTTGGATGGCACAAGGACATTCTTGGTCATACATCTTCCTTCAAACACATAGTAAGCGGGGGAAATAAAATACCACATCTAGTAAACCTTGCAAGTGACAGGACATTGTGTGAGTGAGGGAAAAAGCCAAGTCAGTAACACAAGGCAGTCTGAATGGCTGCTAAGTGCAACACAAGCAAGGAGTAGGCATTCAGCCAGACTGGAATTCAAACCTTGGAATGGGGATCACGGGCAAAACTTACTGAGCAGGGAATCGACACTGTACAAAGTGGAAGGCACAAGGACAGTTTTCCTGAACTGGGATGAACTCAAGAAACGGCAACAAAACAACCAAACAAGCAGCCCTAGCAACACAACATAAAATGGGCATGGGAAACCTCGGGTTAAGTTGTTCCCCCTGATCAATCACAGCTGTATTTAGTAACCAGGGCATCCTTGTCCTGCCCCAACCGCTGAGAAAGCTCCTTTCAGCTTGACCAGACACCCCATTCCAGAAATCTTCGGAACGGTCTGCATTTTTTTAATTATATAACATATGAATGACACTATGTTCTTCCCCCTTTCCCACTGAATAGGCAGACAGCTTTGTTGTTAGTACACTTGCCCTGCCTTAAAAAGGCTGAATTGAATTAATTCAGCTAAGCCTCACTATTCTCAAAATACAGTAAAATAACAGCAAAATGGTACAACCTGTCCATAGTTCAATAATCCCTACTTCTCCTATACCTAAATTTTTAAATAGTTAAAAGTTCAAACAGTAAATAAAGTCATTTTAATAATAAAAGCTTATCTTACCATGATAACAATTTCATTATCTTTACAATCTGACATCAGGTTCTTACTACACACAAACTGTTGCACTTGCATTTTTGGTATCTTACCTTACCTCTGTAGAGGTTATCCAAGGGTGTATTCTGCTCCACTTCTTTCCTTGACTTAACTTCTGATTCAATTTTCTTTTCCTACCCCATTTCTTGCCCATTTTACAAAACTTCTCCACCAGTTTATCTTTGCACACACATTTTATGAACCTTTTTCTTTCTGTTCACAAAACAACAGATCCAGTTTCTTATTCATGTTCTTCTCTTCACAGTTAAATGTGGAGTTTAAATGTGGAGTTTCCCCCACTCATTTTTAATTTTTACTTTTTGCCTCCCTAATGTAACGCTACAAAGGAGAGGTGTCACTGCAAACAGCACAACCAAAGATGCAGACTTTAGACGCTAAAAAACCTCATGTCTGTACACACACAATAAATTGAAGTGAAAGTGTCATTTGCAGTTACTTTGCTACTTTTGAAACATACTACTTAAGAATATAAACTATTATTACAGTAATATAAACTAGTATTATAGTATTATACTACTATTCTTTACAGTATAAAGAAATCAAGTCACATGCTATGCTTAAATATACTTCCAAGATGTATTTTGCTGAATTTTATTTAATTCAAAAAATTATTTTACTTAAATCCTCCACACATATATTAATGCCAGCTGCTCCAGCAATGTCACCTCCTACCAGAAGTATTTATCAGGCTACAGTAGTAGAAAACACCTAGTTTATATTGTTAAATCCAAACCCTAGAAATTAAATCTGTTATTAATCCAATATTTTAAAGCACCAGACTCCTGAAAGGGAATAAAAATACTACAATTACTGCACTTCACACCAAGGAATAAAATCACCTGGTTACAGAAAATCAGCATAAAAACTTTATCCATTCAGCAGCACAGGTCACTGCTAACATGGTGCTTAGCTCTTTTGCCCTTGTTCTGCTTCTCATAAAGATCAAGAACTCTATTCTGATATTCAAAACCTCCAGCTACTTCCAGTAATTTCTCCAACCATTCCTAGAAGAGCTACCCCACATAATCATCATGAAATTAGCAGTTAGCTTTTAACTTAATTCACACAAGCTCAACTGAACATGAAACACTTCATGCAGCTTCAAAAGCAAGTGCAAACCTCCGGCTCCAAATTAAGTGCAAAACTAACCCCCACTTGGCTCTGCCAAGATCATCAGCTCATAAGTTTTGACTTTGTGTTTTTTCCTTTAAGAATATTTCTCCTACAGACTGGGATGGGAGGACAAAACACTGTTATTGTTACTTCTATTTTTAAATAGTTAGGAGGTTTACAGGCATTAGGGTGTTCTGCACCATACAAGGAAAAAAGAATAAAAAGCTGGCCAGCAAAACACCCTTAGAGAAAGACGCTGGGGAGAAAGAATTAGAATTTCATAAATGAACTCCTCCCACAAAGACACATCTATGCACAAATTTAGCAGAAAGGAATGATTCCTCCAGAAGCTTAACTCCTCAGTACCTTTCCAAATAACTGCTGTGATGTGTGTGTGATACCTAGCACAACATGCTCAGCAGAGAAGAGTCAGAAGTCAAGAGACGTAACATCCATTTCCAGTTTTGACAGCGATCCGTTCGCTGAACACAAGGATAACATTTCTGCCTCTTTCAGTTTTACACATCAGAGAACAATAAATGAGTACACTTTCCATAATTACGGTCTCAACAGAACAAGTTAAAGGTCGCTCTGTTTTGGGAAGTGCCCTTTCACTTGTTTCAGTCATATTGACTTTAACTGTGAATTAGCAATCTAACCGGTTGGGAATGTTCACAAACCTAGGAAATGCTTACTAACAGTCAGCAAGAACACAGCAGGCAGAATGATGAACAGTCAGCCTATGGCCTGGAGAAGTTACTCATCCTTCCTAGAATGGTCATTCAGATACACAAAACATCAGTCTCTCCATCTTGGTTGATCTTGTAACTCTACAAGCAGCAAAAATATCAGTGGTTTTTCTTTCTGCAGGCAAATGGATGCTAAGCTTCCCAAAGTTAAATTCAACAGTTAATATTTTTAAGTATGAACTTAGAACTATTATTTGCAGCATAAAGTCTGTAAATGTCATGTATCTTAGAGCCAAACAATTTTGTCCATGTTTATCTAATTCTCTATTCATAAAATTCTAATCATCATTATTAACATAACTGGCATTCTTCCTCAGTTTTACAGATTTCAGATAATTATCCCAAGCCATTACACTCATTTCCCTTCTTTGACTTCATATATTTTCATTCAATAGTTCATAAGTCTTCATTCTCTATGACATTTCTGCCTTTAACAGGATCTTCTTTTTAGCCATTTTCTTGGTCAAACCTATATTGTATTGGCATTTGCCTCCTTTCTCTTCCAAGCCACAGCTCTACTGGGCAAATATTTGTCATAGCTGATTGTACCCCAGCCTCGTCCCCTCACAAAAGTATTTAGTGTTTTGAAAACTATGTATAGTAACTGTCTTAAGATTCATACAGTCTCTCCTGTTTAATAGATGTCTAGACCAAGATGTCTTTTCTGCTGAAGACAAAGAAGGGAAGGACTAAAAGGAGGCTCACAAACAACAGAGGAATATTTGGCTTCTACCTTCCACAAGACCTGTGATCCCAGGCAAGTGGATCTTCAAAACTGTTTATCTAGAAGCATTCCAAAGGGAATCTGTATTACCTTGACTCCCACAGCAGCACCTCTGGAGCTCTGGGTCAGTCTTTTCCAAGCAGATTGGCCAAGGATGCACAAAGTGACAATATTTCTACAAAAGCCTTCAGCTTTTATGCACTTACATGTACAGCATGTCCAAACATGGCAATTCTAGGCAGAGCAATTTAAAAAACTGCCACCCCAAACAGGAAGTTCGTTTTGGGGGTAAAATTCAATCCACAGCAGAGCCTACTCCTGCTGACTTTGCGAGGTTTCACCCTTCCTCCCATCCTAGGATTTTTAGGCTGCCATCTCTCCTACCTCTTAGCCCTTGCAGTAGCTTTGAAGCCTCTCTACAAAGCAAGCAAGTCAAAAAGAAAAAGCAAACACAAGGGAAAGACACACACGCACGGTCAGTGGTAGAAAGCCATTAATCTGCTCACACCACATTCTGAAACAGTAACCAGGCAATTGTGTACTCATAATTTGTTCCATGCAACAAAGACACTCTGAGCTAATTCACTTTATTTTGTGCTGAGGAGAGTCTAACAGCACCTGCAAAGTCACTGGGTGCATTTCAGCTATGGGGGCATAAATCTCCAGACAAAAGAGGCAACTTTCAAAAGCCCCAGTGACTAGACTGTACAGCAAGGGAACTAATAGACTCTTTTCAATAGAAGTCAATAGCCTTCATGTTTATAAGATCCACAAGCAAGGATATAGTCAGGCTTCAGGAAGAAAAAAAAGGGCCAAGAGGGTTTAAATGACATTCTGCAGTTGTAATCTGCTATGCACATCAATGTTTCTAAAAAACCTTTCAGTTTGATAAAGCTCTTTCCCAAATCAGTGCTTATGAGTAAAAACCAGAAACTAGAATATGTTGGCACAGAGATGTCCAGATCGGGTGGTGTCAGAAACTGTTAAATGCATAATAATGTTACATATACTGCTGGATACACAATAACGAATATAAAATTGATTTATCTTCATTTTTTAGCCTTAAGAATTACATCTAAGTTTTGGCTGCAGGGTAATATTCTATTAATTTGTGATAATATGCAAACATATTTATTCTCCCTCCCTGTCCTAATATGACTAAGATATTACTTGTGTAAAAAAACAGTAAGTAAGGTTAGAAACCTTCAAATAAACACAGGAAGGCTGTAGGAAGGGACTGACTTTTGAACTTGGAAAAGAAACAGAGTTCTCTTCTTTTTTTCAGCCTTATACAGACATTATTTATTGATATGAGTTTAGATTAAATGAGCAAAATGAAAGGCTATCAGCCTCATCCAAAAAACCCCACAATTTAATCAAAATATGAATTGACAATGATGAATTATTCAAAGTAATTATGTGAGAGAATTCTTAAAAGGAGAGACACATATCAAATACCTTTTTCTCTGGTGGCCAAATAACAATCAAATTCTAAACAAGAGTCCATTTGGTGGTCATATTTGATATATGAAAGTGTGCAGTAGCACAAACAAGCCAGTCTATATGTGTAGCATTCTTCCCAGTACCACCTGCACTCAGAATAGTTGGAACCAATTGCATATCTACTGCTGTAATTAAGAGAATTCTCAGAAGTGAAGGAAGGATTACATTAATAAAGAAGGTGGAGAAAATAAGTGAGAATAAATTATGGCAATCTAACATACATAAAATCATAGAATGGTCTAGGATGGAACCCTTAAACATTATTTACTTCAAACCCCCCCTGCAAGGAGCAGCAACATCTTTGACTAGATAAGGCTGCTCGGAGCCCCATCCATATCACGTTTATTTAAAAAAAAAAATAAATAAAGGGTGAGGGGGGAAAACGAGAAATATTACTGTTGTTATTATTATTAGCAAAGAGGAATGAAACAAACATATTTCACCTGAACCAGCATCAGTGCCCAGAGTGACACTGTGATTTTTCAACCATCTTGAAAACAAATCCCTAGTTATACAGTTGAAACAATCATTTCAAAGATGCTGCCAGGCAAACGTGTCTTCAACTGTCTGGCAAGCACAGTCCACTTTGAAGGACTTTCAAAAACAGCAGGTAAGAGCTCTTTTGTCAAGAGAGCATTCTATTGCACAAAAAATAAATACATATTCCTTCCAAATTTTCATATTGACCAAATTAACAATCAAATATTCCAATCTGTAATTATTTTCTAATAATCTAGCATGTAATTTAAAGTATTTATTTTCTTCTCTGCCATGTCACAATCAGCAAGCAGCAAGTAATCCCTCCTCATGTGCCTAACTCACCCAATAGAAACAGATGAAGCAGGTATTCACCAGAAAAGATTCAGAGGATCTGTCTTCAGAAATACAATCAAAGCCTACAGAAAAAGGTTGAAGCAATACAGTAGGCAGCCATGGTTACTTTAGGGCCTTCTCTTCCTGTTTTATAAAGTAACATGCTTCCAGCATTCCCAGAGGTTTGGAAGAATATAATTGCATGCTATTACTTAAGAACTATGTGATTACTGTGCCACTGCCTTCCGCATAACCCAGCCTGTAATAAAAGTGATAAGAATAGCATTTATTATTTTTGAAATGGTTTTTGCATTGCATCCACACTGATGTGGTTTAAAATGTCTGACTAAACTCAGGACACTTTACATAGAGGTTTTATTTTCTTCTAACAGTACTGAACACCATGAAAACTCCTTTCTGTGTGCAGAGATACTGCCTGAAAGTTCTATCTGACCAAGTCACTCAGCTCTTGAGCAGAACTATAAACAAAATTCATTTAATGCAAAGAAAAGTCACAGAAGAAAAAGCATAACAAGAAGCCCCACGAAGTGAGAAGTACAGTTCAACCTCTGTAGTTGCTGCAGAATGTAACTGCAGTAAGAACTAGAAAAATCAAACTATCCCATCCCAGCTGCTAAAGGCAAACAAGCCATGTCCCTTTCATAAATGCATCAATTGCTACATAAAATCTGACTTCTAACTTCAGGGAAAAAAATGCATGAACAGAGAACTTAAAAATTGAACACATTTTTCTTCCTCAGACGTACTAAAAGCACTCAGATCCTTTCTAGAAAACAAGCTTGATAATATTTTACTTGAGAGTAGCTGTAGACCATCACTTTCTGAATCAAAAAGTATTTTCAGTCTCTAATATTAAAACACTGTCAACATGCAGACATGGTTTCAGTTTTCTGGAAATTCCCTGCTCCTCAAACCTCTAAACTCAACCCCCTCACTAGCCTTCTCTACATCAAGGAGTATCTTAATTTTTCAGTGAGAGTGGCAATCCCCTCCTCCCCCCTGCCCCCACCAAAAAACAGTGAAAGTCTACCCCTACCGCAAAACCCGAAGCTTCAGGGCTTCAGAGATATGTCAACACATCAGATCCAAAACTGTAAGTCACTCATTTCAAGGATATATTCCAAGGAGTACAAAGAAGTTTTATACCATGCACATTTATGGAGAGGAAGCAGGAGAGAAAATTCCCATCAAGAGTTTGCCCCAAGAGCTTCAGAAATCTGGGCTTATGCCAAGCATCTCTTCTGTTTATATATTTTAGTTATGTAATGTAACAAGTGAAAAGAAACACGGATTTTTTGGAAATACATCAACACACAACTTAACTCACAAGGCAGTTCCCATTAAACAGTTACACCAGCTGTTACAAACAAAACCATAAAGCAACTATAGATTAACACAGTGTTCTTCTAAAAAGGGACAATGATAAAAGGGCTGCTGTTGCCACAAGATTAAGACATGGGTTGATCTACACTGCTGTTTATATCAAACAAAAAGACAATGAACACACAATTCTACATTCAACTTCATATTGAATGTTTTCCATGTAAACTCTGACAAATGCACAATAATGCTTGAAGATAAAAACTACACTTTCCCTAGAAAAATCAGTAGAACAAACAAGCATGGAACAGGCAGGTGCTACCTATACATATTACACATGGCTCATGTTTGTACAGCACATATTTACACAATGCACAAATACTAACATGCAATCTCTACCAATCAAACAATTTTCTTCCCAGTATATAATCTCCTCAGTATATAATTTGGTTTTACAACAGTTTGGTTCAACATTAGGTCAAACTAAACAAGCTAAATTTCTGGATTTGCAAACTATTTATCTTGTATCACAGCATGTCTGCTAGACTTCAACTTTAAAAAAGAAATGTGATAAAAAATGCCTTGCTTGGGAAGACTAGACAAAAGTCATTCTTCTAACCACATACACTTCCCCTAGCATGCCTATCCCTTTCACACCTGCTACTGAGTCAGCTAATGGTTAGTATGGTAATTCATGCTATCAATTCATGGTAGATTCATTCATCAAGTTTCCTTCATATTTCTCTTTTACTGATATTATGATATAGGTGCTCACACAGACCAATGTGAAATCCACACAGCAACAGCCACCAAGTGACAAAGCTGAATGACAATAACACATGACACCTACCAAACATCAGAGGCATTAACTCTGGGATAGATCCAATAAGCAGTCAGCACATGTGTCTCCACATACAAGGAGCTATAAATAGCCTCATGTGCAGGTGTAGCTGAGAATTTAGATTCATGTTATCACATGTTTGCATGCAGGTATAGCACCTGCTGTTTTGTGGGACAAGAACAAGTGACTACACGTCTCCTGCTCTGCTGCTACAACACAACTATCTCCAGCAGGCAAATGGGGACACAAGGGCATGTGGAGGCCATACACTGAAGACCTTAGTAATAAGCTAATATATTCTTCTAATGCGGGTTTGCACTGCTCTATCTAGTGACACCATGTACAGAAGGGATTACATTCCAACACCTGGGGTAAATAGATGCACGAAAACTGGTATGACCCATTGAGGTGGGTCTACCTCCTCAGGTGAGAAATAAGTGTGCCTTTTTCATGCTGGAAGAAAGGTGTCAGGTCAAATTAACACAGACTGAATACACCTCCCTTCACCACTCCTGCCTCCAGGGTTGTCTGCCTGTCCCCTCTGCAGATTTATGTAATGACGGTGTCCCCCACTGTAGAATACATAGAGTGCCTGTGAAGACAGGGATTTCTCTCCACGTTTGCCCTGGAAGAGAGCATTGCACAGAGCCGGCACTTGCGGCTACATGACTGTAAGGACACTGGGGTGGATGACAACCCCAGTGCTGAACAGGTGGCATTTGTGAGAGGTAGCATGCTCCCTGGGGCAGCCACACAGCAAACGTCTTCCTGTGGACATGCCTCCATCTATGGCGTGGAAATAGGAGACATGTTCAGAGGCACATGAGTATCTCAGTGTGGTTACAGACAGAGTTGCATTCCCTCTGTGCCAGGTGGGTTCACCCACAAGCAGCAGGACAGAAGCAGCAGGTATCCACCCTGGCACTGTGCGTGCATTCCTCCCACAGCTGAATGAAAGGTGGGCTGGCTGCCACCGCAAACCTCAGCAGTCAGGGACAGGGTGGCACAGAGACGCAGATTCCCCAGAGGGAGAAGAGGACAGGTGCGAGCAAGAATTCCCCACACATTCCCCCAGTGTGCCACGGGAGAGGCAGCTCTGCCTCACCAAACGCCGAGCGGGGGGATGGAGGGGAGCGTGCACAGATCCAGCCATATGGAAGCAAACACCTACCTCATACACCAAGGCGGGGGGAATAAAGAAAGCACAGGGTCCACGGAGAGATGGGGGTGGGCTCGGCTTCCGTGTAGGGACGGGCCCGGGGGAAGGCGAAGGAAAGGGTGGGGAGTGGGTGTGCGCCTCACAGGGAGGTTGGGGGGCACCGATGTGTCCTGAGGGGGCGGGGACAGGGTCTCGGGCGACTCAGCAAACCCACGGTCCCCGCTCCCCGTCCGCCCCCTCCCCGCGCCCCGGCCGCTCGCCCGGGCTCACCTGCCCGCACGGTGTCGGAGAGGTCGTGGCTCAGGGCGGGGGCGCTGCGCGGGAACTCCTTCAGCTTCCTGCCGCTCAGGTTGAGCCCCCCGGAGTGCGCCGCCTCCTCCAGCGCCCGCTCCAGACCGCGGTTCAGCGGCGCCTGCAGACCCAGCGCCGCGCTCCCGCCGCCGCCGCCGCCCACCCCGGCCGCCGCCGCCAGAGCAGCGGAGGGGAAGGGCTGCGACTCGCTTCCCAGCGTCGCCATCTTTCCCTCGCTGCTGGGGGTACCCGAGAGGGCCGCCGGACCTGCCTCCCTCCCTTCTTCTCTCCCTCCTTCCTCCTCCTCCTCCTCCCGCTCGCGGTGGCGGCGGCGCGGCCAGGGGGCGGAGGCGCGCGGCCCGGGAGAGGCGCGCCCACTGCGCATGCTCCGCCCCTCCCGGCCCCGCTCCCCGCGGCCGCGCTCGGGGCGGGGCGCCGCGGCGCCACCTAGCGGCGGCGAGCTGCTCGCGGCGCTGGAAGTGCCGGTGGGAAGGCGGAGAGGGGGCGGCTCTCCATTGTTTTCTCGCCGCAGCGTTCCCGTGTAAGGCCGGCCCGGGAGGACTGCCCGCCGCCTACTTGGGCCCCTTCTGTCGGCACCCAGCGGAGCTGTCCCCCAGCAGGGGCTGATGGGCGGCGATGGGCGGCGGGGCGGTGTGAGCCCGCAGGTGTGCCGGCGGCAGCGTGCGCCGTCTCCGCTTTCCTCGGCAGAAGTTAAGAGCTGTAGCGGCTGTTGCTACCGAGCGAGGCCCTGGGGAGCATCCGCCCTGCTGAAGGGCTTTCTGTGCCCTGCTTCTCCCGCACGGGCCGATTCACAGCTGTCTGTAGCTCCTGGACACAGCCTGCCCAGAGAGAGCCCCGAAGGTGTGTTCTGTCGTGACAAACCAAGCACGGGAACCACCATCCGTTCCGTTTCCGATGGGATAACCTTTCCGAGGGGGCTTTGGTTTATTTCCCCCTCCGTCTCTGCAGCTTGGCAAAGCTGAGCCCAGGAGACGGAGAGGAGAGAGGCCGAGCTTTCCCACAGGGTTTACAGAGTTCAAAGCTAAAACAGGACTTGTACGTCATCCCCTCTGACCTGTACTTTAGAGCCCATTACATTTCACTCAGTTACCCTGAGCTGTGATCAGTGGTTGACATTAAACCAAAGTCTTCCTAGCTCCAGGAAGTTCAACCGCTCAGTGCTCCGGGGACAAGGAAGCCCTAACTGCCACAAGGAAATAACCCCAAGTTTCTGAAGGACAGGAGACATCATAGTGAGTTTAGCAGTCACACCCAGAGACAGCACTGCGGGAAAAAGGAATTAAGAAAAAGGGAGGAAGGGCGCTAGAGGTGGACTTTTCACATAAAGATACCATAGCATCCATTAAAAACTTGATCTTTATAACTAAGATATGTTCCCAGTATCAGCATTTTTCATTTAAGTTTTATATGCATTGTATCACTGCAAAAGCGTTAGCAAGCAGCATAGTAGTGTTTTTAAAGCAAGGCCTTACATTAAGGAAAGAGCTGTAAAGTAGATGGGTAGGAGAGGGTTATTTTACAGTAAGTACATTTATACTACATCTAAAATACAAGCCCTGAGCTTCATCTCCAGTTCAAATTCTCCTCATACCTACTATTGCCAGTTCTTCACGTTTGATGCAGACATCTTAGCTTTTTGGCATGACTAATTCAGTGTACTACCAGTTCAAGAAAATTTTGGATGCACCAGAGAGCAATTCTTGACAGCATTCCTTGGAACAGCCCCTAGCCAAAGTTAACCAACAGTTACCACAACATTTGTGCCCAGATATCACATCACTTTTGACAAAGCTTGTTGGTGGGTTATTCAGATTGTATTACCCACAAATTTCCACTAGTCACAGCATGTTTTGGTTTTGCTAAAATGCTTAATTCCAGCTTGTGTGCAATCTTTGCATTGCTGCTGGAAAGCATAAAGACACAGATAAATAGTTACATCTTCTCAGCAATTTAAATAAAAGTGTTGATAAACAGTAAGTAATAACATTATTCAATTCAAGTTGAATACACTGTGAATAAAAACTAACTGCTAGGCTCCCCCTATATTTTTTAAATGCAAGTTTAATGAAATAAGTACTATATTCTTATACACTTAGAGAAATTTGAAATATTGTAGGTTTTATAAGTCAGTAATTGACTTTGCGTGGGAGATTTCCCATGTATTAAATATCCCAGCATTGCGGAATTTTATGTGGAAATTTTTAATATAGAGGTAAACATTCAGGCAGCATAGATGAAAAATTCCTCTCCCAGCCTCAGCTCTTTACAGTCAGGTAGCAGGTCTGCCTTCTGGTGAGGTTTGAGCAGTTTTCTCACCAGTGGAACACCATGTCCCTTCCTCCCCCACTTCTGATAAGACAAAATTATTTCTAATGCTGATTTTGATTTAAAAAAAAAAAAAAAAAAAAAAAAGATGTTTTTATTTTTCTCTTCATTGACCTCACACCATAACACTAATCCTGGAAATTGATTCACAGCTGAAGGGAGATTAGCAGCAATACCTTGCTCAGCCCCATTTGAAGGACAACTCATCCTCCTTGCAGGAGGTACCCAAAGCACAGAGGAGCCAGAAGACACCTTGGCTGCCCGGTTGGGCTCACATGAAGGGCCTGTGGCTGGCAGAGGCAGACAAGTCAGCACAGCCTTTCCCCTTAAGGCACACAGCCAGGATTACAGAAAGGCTGGGGCTATGCAGGGACTTGGTCTAGCAGGGGTTAAAGATGTAAGTTTTACTTTTTAGCAGTGCAGGGGCACACACCAATAATCAGGGATCAAATCTGATTTAAACTGCTTTTTGATCTGAGCAGCTGAGGTGCAATGCAGGCTGTCAGATATCAGATGTGCTTATCAGATACTGGGCTGAAACTTCTGGAAGTAACACTATGAAGACTGCTAATGTTCCCAAGATTGTGGAAAGAAAAAAATACCCTACATAGCACTGCGGCTGTACATTGCCTTCACTTTCTCTCATCTCTGCCTGAGCACTGCGCCAGATCTAACTCTGTTCCTATAGATACAAAAGACTAGAAACTGGAAGCATTACAGAAAACAAAAAGATCAATCACACCAGCACCAGTTTCCTATCCATGCAGATGCATATAGAAGGTCACGCTCCGTATATTGACTTTGGTCGGATCACTAAGTGGGCACATCCTGGCACAGCAGCTAAACTAAGCTAGTAGCAAGCTGTCACTGCAAGTGCCCTTCCATTCCTTGCCCCCACCACCTCCTATGTGACAGTATTTGCATTTGTTTGACTCTTCATTAAGACCTAGAACAGCTTAAATGTTAACTCTAGGAGGAAAACAGTGGATACTCTTCAGCAAGCAGATATGAGTGTAGCAGAAGAGAGAATAATGCAGAAGGAAGTCTTATGGATGGTATCAGAAGAGAGGTGACTGTTCTGCCAATTGGGTCATGCATAATGGTTGTGACAAGAAAACTTGAATCAGAGATACATAGAAAGTACTGCAGCTAATGGAGACATGAGCCTTAGAGTTTCAGAATTAATTTCTATTACTCTAAATTGGCAAAACAAGGCAAATGGCAAGGCCCACGTGGCTTGTGAAGATCAGATTTGACTGGGGACTTATGTGCAGGGAGTTGGTCTCTCACAAGGGAGCACGAGACCTCAGCGTGCGTACTTCTGTACTAGACATGGGACTTTCACAGCATGGAGCAGAAGAGCCTCACTTTACTTCAGCATAAATACATTCATTCACCTTATGCTCCATGTGCTCTAAGATAATGCTGAAGAAGGAGTTGGATTAAGTATCTCAGACACAGTCAGGGTCTACCAAGGCTTTCTTCACATGAATATCACAGATATTCAAGCTGTCTGGTCTGGAGACAGAACCAACACATGCATTAAGTAAAACATCAAACAGCAAGTGTGTGTCACTCAACTTGCAAGGCTACCCTAGTCTGCTGCCACACAAAACAGCAACTACAACTCAGGACACATTACACACCTTTGGTAGCATGACCATAACAGCATCAGGACAAAGAAAATTATTAGAGGAATCTCAAGAGAAAAAGTGCGCAGACTGAAGCATCAGGTGGCACAGAACGAAAGATACTCCTGATAGAGCACAGACTTCTGACCCTGTTCACAGCATTCTTGGGATGAGCAGTTCATAGCAGACACACCAGAAGGATGAGTAGCCTACACAGAGCAGACACACCAGGAGAATGAGAAGCCTACGCAGAGCAGACAATGCACTGCAGCTTCCGTGCAGCAAAGCTGGTGAAAGGAGTTTGAAAGGCAAGGAAACTATATCAGGAAATAGCTCAGAAAAATCCATCTACAGAACACCTACCTCTCAGAATACTCAGGAAAGGGGGGAAAAATGGTGAGAGGAAGAAGAGAATAATTAATTGATACGAGACAAGAGATCGGGGGAGATTACATAGCTTATATAAAAAGCAGGAGCCCAGAAAGTAGGGAAGCAGCAAAATCATTGCTCAGAAGACACACAAGCTTCATCCTTATATAGATTCAAGCAAGTTCACTATATAAGGGAACAGAATTATTTAATTGCTACAGAAAAAGAAGCACTTCTTGGTCCCCATCACTGATTGTGACAAGCATTGGGAGCTCAGGAAAGAATCACCCTCACTGTGTCCTGAGACTTAGCAGGTGGGCAGGCTCAAAACACACACTGAGTGATGGTTGGTGGGACTCAATTGCCACAGGATCAATCTCAAACAACACCACATACACTGGGTATGCTGGCAAGATTCACTGCCACTGTCATGGCAGTGATGCTGCTGTACAGACACTGATGCAACAGGACAGAAGTTGCAAGAGATCGTGAGCACAAGCTCAACTCTCAGCTAACAGGTAATAAAAATAGACCTAAATGTAAACTAAAACCAAAATGAAATTTAGTATCACTGAAACATTGGAATTGACTAAAGAGTTAAAGGCAATGTATTTGTATGCCCATACCTGAAATACTAATTTAGATCACATTATTAGTTGTAAACTGGCAGGGTTTCTTCTAAGTTTTTCAGATGACCCTGAAATATGCAATGTGATAGACTGATAACTCTAGCCATTCTTACCCTGTATCAACTTCAGTGGAGGGTCAGGGGATTGTAACTGTGATGGAAGCCTTGCTCTTGAAATGGGAAGACGTGATCAGTGTTTGCACTGTGGAGAGCAAAACAAAAGCATACCTAAGCTGGGAAAGGATTGTCTTCCAGGAGTTTGCCTTTGTGAAAATTTGAAACCACATCTGGTAGGGGAAGAAGCCATCAGAGTAAGATATAACCTGTCTTCTAATAAAAATAGAGAAGACAAGTGGTTATTGTCTATAGCAATGAGACAACATCTATGGAGAGACATTGTTGGCAGCCACGCAAATGCCTCCAGCGTATGCTGTCAAAATACTATATTTATATGTCTGTTGCAAAAAACTACGCAAACCTGATTTCCTACCCACATCAGACTATTAGCACAGACACATGAAATGAAAACAGAAATGAGTTCTCAGTCTATTGCAAAATTCAGAAAATGCAAGGAGATAGAAGATGCCAGCCAAGCAGCTGAATTCAGGTTTCTAGGTGGAGCACCCAAGGCAAAGACTTTGTTAAGATCCCTGTTAATGATTATGGGAAAGACAGCAGGTAGAGTGCTTCATATCCCTTCAGAGAACAGCAAAAACACTGGGACCAAAGAGAATTACTGCCTGGTAAACTGTTGTGATATAGAAGGAGAAAGTGAATGCCTAAAGGCCAAAAGCAGCACTGGAAATGAGAGAACAGCTCTATCTAAATGCAAGCCCAAATATTTTCCCTGCAAAGCACACGGATCATCTCTCTGGTATAAACAAGTTCTTGAGACACCTGGGGACTCAGTAAGAGCTGTGAACCAACAAAAACCTGGTGGCTGTAAACCACTCAGCTGACTTAGGTAAGTAATTTTAGTTGACCAGCACTGTGTTTAGGCCTCATCCTCACTCAGTCCAACCATGTTGCTGATACCAGTCAACTGGCAATAAATGTGAAGGTAAAATTGCAAAAAGGGTACCTGCCACTGGGAAAAAAACCATACCATGCATGCAGTTCTTGAATGGGGACTTGTATTCAAGAGCGTGTTAGTAGCCAGATATGCTTTGATAAAATGCACAGATATGGATTCATTGCAACCACCAGTACCTCTCTGCCCAAGAAGTGTTTCACCCCTAAGGGGTATCTTTGTTTTCCAAATATGTGTCCAGGACACTGAAACAAAAGTTATATGCAATAACAGCACCGTCAGAATAAGACTTGTACTAGCAAAGAGTAAATTCCTCCTTGGTTGCCCTAATAGCCCCCAAACATCACTGAGGATGACAAGATGCAGTATTTTATGAAGACCAAGTCATGTGGGCTCTCAAGCTTAATCACTTAGTTTAAATCACTTTCCATGGAAGTGAAGCTGTATGTGTTATATAGACATATTTTGATCCCTGTGGGAATGTCACCTCCATAGATGGCCAAGTGCTGGACTAGGAGGGGATACTCAGTATACTTTGTATTTCAAGGACTGTGGCTCTATGGCTACAGAAAAAAATGCAACCTTGATTCTTTTCTATTTCATATATGATGCTAGAGCAGCTGGTAGTGTCTTGCAGGGGATTGAAAATAACTTAAGTCCACATTTGCTATGTTGCAAGTACTATGATACAGGTCTTGAAAATCAGCAGCAAAGAATCAAGGTCAAAGATTACAATTTAATTGCAATTTATGTCCTCATCCCTTCCATAAAGATCAAGGCATCAGCAATTCATATTAAACTTCCCAAAACCAATAATTTTGACATAACTAACAAGAAATATATAATTTCTTGGTTTCTTTGAAAGAAAAACAGCAATTTATCCTGTTTCATCATAACTCACTAACACATCTAAAACAACTATAATAACTCTATACCAAGTAAGTTTGTAAGCAATATTTTAGAGCCATTTTACTAACAGTTTGTTACAAAATACACCACTTAGTGTAGAGCAGTCTTAACTTCTTCCAGCACATAACAAAGTCTCCATCCTGATGTCACTTGACATTAGTTCCCAGCTTGTGAGCTGGATCACTGGGTGAGCTGGGCTGCAGTGGAAATACAGAGTGGGGACCTGAGGAGGTGAGATGGCTTTTCTAGGTGTGACTTTGCTGCTAAACCTGCATCAGGGAGCTCTTCCCAGCACTGCATCACAAGCTTGCAGCATTTGAGAGGTGAGCAGGATCCTCACACAGCAGACCCTTGGTGCCTTCCAGTGAAGTCTGGATCTTGCAATCACAGTACAGCGATGTGAACCTTCCACCACTCCAAAATCTCATGTGCTAGGTACGAGTGAGTGACCAGACACAGCAGGAGCTGGGTGGGAGCCACAGGAGACCAGTGCTCAAGTGAACCCTGCTAGAGAGGTAGCACTCTTCTCTGCAGCCTCCCTCCAAATTCCATCATGTAACTTGTCCCTTGTCTCTGTCACTTTTCAAATCACACCACTGTATGACAGCATCTTAGTCTTTGCCAAAGATGACACTAAGTGATGGATTGTTGTTTAGGGCAAGTTCCTCTTATTTTTATTAAAAATGTGCAAGAAGACAATTACTGGTCAGAATCTCTTGCATTATCAGAATCGAATCATATTTCATATATGCAGGCCTGCATGTTTGGTGACTGAGTGCGTACTGTGAAATAAGAGGCATAATATCAAGGATCGTGATGGAAATAATAGATTCCTCCTGGGAAGAAATAGTATGCAGTGTTCCTAGTAAGAGTGGCTGCAAAAGAGCCCAAAAATGGCTCACATGGGGTAAGACCAGTTTCTTGCAGTGCTGGGCAAACAGCACCCCTCTCTTTACCTCCTCCTCTTTTTCCAGATACACACTGTAGGACTGGGCACTGCACAGCCAGCTGAATACCTTTCCTTCTCGCTGCCAGGCGGAGTTACAGCCTGCTCTCAGACATGGAAAAATAAAGGCAATCCTGTTAGCTGCTGACTTTCATACCCCTCATGTAGTGAAGGCCAGGAAAGTGCCCAGGTGCAGGTGGTGCTCTGGACAATTTCTCACAACGGTTTGGCTCCTGGGAGATGCCAGAAGAACTGTGCTGCAGGAGCTGATGGCAGTGATGCGTGCTCACCTTCATGCAGAACCTGTGTGTAAGGGCACACATCCTTACAGCTCAGTGTGCACCCATTTAAGGACAACTACATGAATGTCCTTTTCTGTTCTCTCCCAGTTTTGTTTGAGCAATCTTCCTTACCTTGTGCCTTCAAGTGCTTTCTTAGAATTAATGTCTCATGCTCTATTTTTAACAATAGGAGCTGAACATTGAAACAGCAGAGCTAATTGAAGTGTATGTAGAGAGAAGGGGAAGGAAAAGCAATTCTTCACCCATCCCCCCACCTGTGATCCATACATCTCTGTTAATAGGTAAAACATGGAGCAACCTGTACAGCCTAAATTACGTGTGGCAGTTAGAATAAGGATGTTTTTTCCATGTGTTGCCTATGGCACTGAAAACACTGCTATTATGACCATACCCAAGCAGTAATGCAGACTACTTGTCCTCAGTGATTCTAATAAATGAAAGAGAAACAGCATAAGTCTCTGAAAAAAACCTTGCTACTTTTTCCTGAACACATTTGGGCATATATCTGGGCAAGGGTATATCCTTTATCTGATTCATGGGAGCCTAGAGAGCTGTTTAGAAAGAATGAAAATAGCTGAGAAACAATGTGAAACCAATGCTCTTAGTACTCTGAAGAGAAATAGAAGTAAGAAGGAAAGTGCTGGTCAGGGAAAGCATTCATTCAAGGCCTTCCATGACAGGAAGGGGTAGGGCATAGAGATTATTTTTACAGAAAAAAATGGAAATAGAAACTCAATGTTGAGACCAGTGCTTTACTGGCTGGTTGGTTGGTTGGTTGGTTGGGGGTTTTTTGGTTTGATCTTTTTTCCCCCCCCTCACAAAAAACATTCTGAATTCTTCATCCTTGCAAAGAAACAGTTGATTTTTCCAAGATATTAAGCTGGGAAATTATTAGGATGATTGCTACCATAAGGCTTCTATATTGTAGAAGTTTCTACAACGCTACTATAGTATCTTGTGCTCTGATGAGATTCTACCCTCTGTACTTACAGTCCACAAAAATGAGGCATGTTTTGTAAACCATTTCAGAAGTTCAGTTCTGACCTTATAAATTGCCTTTCTTCTAGTACATGCAACACAGCTCAAGCCTCTCATACCTTTCATCTGTGGCCACTTCCTTGTCCTTCTGGCCAGCAAATCCTTCTGCAGCAGCATCTCTTACATGATGAGTCACAGGGCTCCACATCTCTCTCAGCAAGCACTGCCCACAAGCACTGGAGCATGGGGAGCTGATGGTCCAGTCCTTGAGTGGGTTTGCCTTGCTCAGGGCAAACTCCTAAATGCCTGTAGGTCCCCCTCAGACTGCCTTTGTGTGGATAATTATGCCAAGTGTGCCTAATTTTGGACACTGCAGTTTGTTAAAATTAGGATTCAGGATACTCATATTCACATGAAACTTATAAAATGTCTTTCCTGAGCTCTGTTGGAGGTACATATCCTAGGCACTTATTCACAGCAACACTACACCTTTCATTCACAGACAGCATCTCCAAATTACCTGGCTTTTGTCAGGTCATGGATATTTAACCAGAGAAGTGAAGAAGACTGATTTCAAGACAAGCATATATTTAAAGCCTAATTACCAGGTGCACCTCAGATTTGCAACATATCTGCAATAAAACCTCTGAAAATTGGCCAGCACTCATGTTTTTAACAGCACACCACCCAGTATTAAGTCAAAAGCCTTAATAAATCTAAATATATTACAGTACTTTTATCAGCTAGCTATATAAATTCCTCAAGCGTGAAATCAGGCTTGCTTTACAATAACTCATTTTCACTAGACTATATTGATGGCAATAATTATATTTGTATATGTCAGTTCCTTTGAAGACTCATGCCATTTTTCTGTCATTTTGCCTAAAACTGATGTAAGCTAACAAGCCTATAATTAGTGACTTGTCACACCCTCTGAATTCTGGCTCAGACTCAGTATTTTCCCAGTCTTCTGGAATTTTCTCATTCCAAGGTGTTTTCTGAACATCTTTAATTGCTGATGCATTGGAAGTTGTGTATGATTCTGCCAGAATACAGGCACATCCTGCTGTATTCTGAACAAAAAAAAAAATTAAAAATATTTCTGCCTTTTCTGCCTCACTGATACTGGTTTTGTCTGCTTTTTCTAGTGACAGGCTTAAACCATCATTACTAGTTATAGTAATTGAATGATTTCATGTTATCGTTGGCTGTCATTTGCAGATTTTTACTTACTTCTTTTCAGCATGTGATGATTTCTTACTTTCTTGGACTGTTCTTTTTTTTCACTATAGAAGCTACGTGTTTTCAACAACTGATTTCTTTCTGCCACTGAATCATGACTGATGTTTAGTCTTTCATTGACAAAGGGGAAAATGTGACACTTTTCCATCTGAATAAACCCTTCTCCAAAGTACATTTCCATATTTATTTTCATTTTTTACCTCTCTTTTACTTCCCATACACTTTTCTCTCAATTTACCCTGCTTCAGGAGTTTAATTTTCAGGATAACAAATACCCACACACTACTGGTGGCTGGTGTGCTGTGCTTGCCCATATTGAATATAGTCACGTCATGGTCAGTGACCCTGAGGCAACCAAAGCTTTCCATCATAGCCAATAATTATTTTTTATGAACGGAGACTGTAAGGCAAATCCTGAGCCAACAGCTAAATTAAAGTAATAGAGATTCTGTGAATTCCAGGAGTTCCTACCTTTTGAATATCTGGTTTTTACAACAAACCTGCATGTTCTTCTAAAATAATGCTATGGGAAGGAGGTAGAAATGCAGAGAAATTGTTTTCTTATTCTTCCTTTTTTAAAAACACCTGAAAATACTGATTCCCTGCCCCCTGATTTTGCCTTCAGTGGAATGGTCAGCACCAGAGCCGGAGCTGACTGGCTCAGCAAGTGCCAGAGGACTGTAGGACACTGCAGAGTGTTTTGCAGGTGATTGTCTTCTCAGTGGCCCTTTCCCTGAGAGGACAGGCAACAGCCAAATCTATCTGTGGGCTAATCAAAGTCTATGGCCCTCTCATGGATTTCCCCTCAGTTTTGCAGGGATCATGTATAAGCAGCCATATGTTTTCCTCCCAGCCCTTCTCAGAGTTGACCTCTTTTACTCCCAACCCTTCCAGACTCATCTTTTCCCATTCCTGGTTTCTCATTCTCAGTCCCAGCCTCCTAAATTTTCTCACCCAGCCCAAATCTCCCCTCATTATCCCGTTCTCCCCTTGCTCTATCCTTGTCCAAAATTGCTCACATGTGTCCAAGCACTAGCTCTGATTTTTCCTATATTTAAACCAAACGTATCCCTCCTTACTACCACCTGCCAGAAAAAGAGGGACATTAAGAGGCCAGGAAAAACAGAACCCAAGACCATGATAGCCTGGAGTTGCAATTACACAGTCCAGAAGGAATGGTGTCCAGCTCAGACAGACTTTTCAAGGTATTTAGCACACAGCTGCAGCAGAGATTTACGAAACGTGCTAGCTGCATTTCTTTTTCCCCTAAAAGGTCTACAACTTGGCCCTATTTGGGTTCCTTTTTCTGGGGATACAAAGTATACAAAACTGATCTACAGTTGGTTTCATGTCCCTCCTATAAGCAGAGGGACCAACTGGAGTTTCCAAATGAAAGACAGAAATTAGCATCATAAAATAATACATATTTTCTAGCCGCATTCTTGGAAGGGACTGAACTGTTATATTTATGCACTTAAATTTCAGCTAAATGAGCAGATGCCCAGCAGGGAAATTTTTATTCCCTATTGTTACCATTTGGCAAAGTTGTAAGCATAGGGAACAGGAGCTCATCATGGGAAGAAGCATTGAACAAACAATAGATGGTGCCACTATTAATACAAATATTTTTATTTTTAGATTTCCTATAAAATCTTTACTAAGTATGTAAAGAATTTGGTATGCTTCCATTCTCCAACTGCAATTACATGGACATTTCATGAAAGCTCTGGGTAACTGATGAGAGCTAATAGCAGCAATAAAGTGCAAACCAACTGCTGAGATGGATACAAGCTGAGGAGATTTTGGAGGCAGATTTATAATAACAAATAGGATGCTATGAAATGCAACATCCTGGTTAAAAAATACTGGTGGGAAAAAAAAAAAGAGAGAATATGCAACTGAAAGCTAAGGGAAATAAAGGCTCAATACCTTTTACTTGAGTTTACATATCCCTCCCCACTATAGTAACCAAGAATTTCTAATGCATATAAGAAAATTAATAACAGTGAGAACACTGTAAGGTTATGAACAAAAAGATAAACAGGGAATATGAAATAAGAGAAACGTGTAGAAATTATCAACTTGGGACAGTGCATTGTACCCTAAGATTTATGGACAGACAGGTGGACAGACAGCAGTGAGAAGAGAAGGGATGGAAAGTCGCCTTTCTGTGTTCCGCTAATCACTAAATAATAAGAGCATTAAGGCAGCAGATGTGCATCAATACAGTTCTCTCCTGTGCTCAAGTGCATCAGAGCTGGGATCCTTCAGGCAACTGAGAATTGCACCAGGCATGGCCAAGTGCAGCCCTCATGCCATGTTGTGCAGACTTAACAGGTTACTTTTGTCCTGATTTTGGTTTGTATATTTATCTATCTTAGAAATTCAGCTACATTTTGCCATTTGTTTCACATAATACATGTGTTCTTGGTAGCAACGCAGTGATGTTGGGAAGCTTCATTTAATAGACAGGAATCTGGAAGAGCAAGACCAAGATATTGTATTAGGAGGCCTTAAGCAGCAATTAGGCAATACTTTCTGTATTCTGTTCCCTCCCTGAAATTACTTCTCCCAAGACATAGAATAAGCGGCAGAATCCCAGTCTAGAAAGTCCCACCTTAAGGTTGTATTCACCATCTTTCCTTAAAATATAGGCAGGCAGTTGGCATCCTGACACTGCATTTCCACTTAGAATGACAGTGTTTGAGAGTGTGCAGCTTCAGGAATGTTTGGGAAGAAGCGTCTTGTGAGAGTATTGATTTGTTAAAACCAAAATCTTTTCCTTGGGAAAAAGAGGAGCATGACAAGAAAATTTGCAGTTCAGACCCACCGGAGGATTGAAGTCATTTGGCCTGGGATGGCTGCTGCTGTAGCTGGGTGATTGCAGGCACCTCAGCTGTTCTTGGCACTTCAGCACTTCTATTCAAGGTCAATTCAGTGCATCTGCATTGCACTTATGGCTCTGAATGCAGCATAGGCATATGCTCTGAAAGTGGGTCATAGCTTTCACAATGATGAAAGCTAAATCATACAGCAATTACACTCAGGATCTAATGTGCTGCATTGGGAATCTCAGTGCACTTTGACTCTTAAAATAAGAACCTTTAAGTAGACTGTGCAATACTAGTTCAAAGAGATTTGTGCTTTACCTAGTCCCTGTGCAATTAGTTTTAGGTGAAACTTTAAGAAACCATTCAATCTGCAGGTATTAGCAAAGGTCAGGTGTAGTTTGGAAAAACGTAATACTAACTGGGGACATATCTGTGGTGATACTTGGTTTTGCTGAAGAAAAAGATCTTTACAGGTCTCCCTACAGATGAGATCCCTACGGAACTGCTGCTCTACCAGGCTTGCAAGACAAGCCCTAAGGTCAGGTGCTGCCCATCCACTACCTGGCTACCCCAGTGACTCAAAGATGTGAGAGTCCACAACATCCCTCCCTGCAATGACAATTCCTTTCTCACTACATTTCCACCTTCAGAACTCCCAAGGCAGGTGACACCCCACCAGTCCCAGCAGCGTGGATGTCTGTGAGCTGAACATCTTCTGCAGAAAAGAGAGGCCAGAGAGCAGGGCTTTTAACACAACAGAACTACAGGGCACAGTTTATAACATACAAGCAGGGAGACATTCAGTTTAGCTCTGAGTCATTACTGCCAAAACACATGGAAACAATGGTTAACACTTCTATTTCCAAAATATATAATTCCACTGTCTGGGCCTTTTCTCAGTAATGTAGGTTATGAATAAGATAGATTCAGAACAATAGAAATGTGAGCCTGGGTACTGATAATCTCTTGTTACTTTTTAACAGACACAGGAACATAGCATTTAATTCCTCAGTGAAAATGACTCAGAGCCCATTTGTTTCCAGCAAGGCACCTTGAGAGATGTAACAGAAATAGGCGTTCCAACATTTAGTACCTTGCAAAAGTTGGATTATGTTCATGCTTTCATATAGCTGAATGCATTAGAATTTGAAAATTATGGCAGAAATTTGTCAATTTAAAAGCAGTCTTATTCTATCATCTTTTGGATGCTTGGAGATATATGTATACATACACACACACACATATATATATATGTTTAATAAGTGCTGTTATTTCAAAATTATGAGATGTGACTGGACTCTTTTCACACATTGCTACCAATAAAAATTTCCTTAAAATAATAGGTGTCAGATGCTTTGAGAAAAATACCCAATTTTTGTTTGCCTCCAGTGGAGTTGTGGGTTAGCACAAACAAGAAATAGACAGAAGAAATTATGTTCATGCTGCTGTTGGCCAGAATCAACAATAATGCTTCCAGCTTTGAGAGCTAGAGCATCATTTCCATATTCCTCTCGATACAAAAGACAACTGTGGTTCAATAACTCTCACTAATAAAGAATGTAATTCCTTTATTTTTTTGCACAGCAGCCAGTAGTATGGGGAAAGGCCATAAAAGGGTTATTCTCATTATAGCAAATTTTTCAAGATCCAAGACAGCCATAAACTTGCTTTTTGTGATGATCTTCATATTGCATAAAAACATTAGCCTGAAACTTTAGCTAAAGTCATTCCAGAAGAAATGGTCTCTGTAGTTCATGGATCATTGAAATCTTAAGTGTAGCAAACATTCATGGTACATAAAATACCTCTGCACTAAGATCAGATGCAAGCTTTAAGGAAGGAAATTATAAATTTAAAGAGATCTTAAGGGCTTAGGTATGAAGTGGAAATTTTGGTGAGATTTCACTACAATGCAATGCATCTATGGAGAATTTGCCACACACCACATGAACCAAGTATCGCCAGAAAGGAGCAGAGCAGCTTCAAGTCCTTCTGCCTTCCTACACCTTGCAATTGCATACAGCTCTCTAAATCCTTATCTTTATTACACCAATGCCTGTGTCAACTTTGCATGTCTCCAATATGTGGCAACAGATTGGTGTTTTACAACCTCTGGGGTGCTGTAATGCAGGTCAGCTGCAAGGAATGCAGGACACCTGGCCCTCTGCGGAGCTGAGCATGATCCATGGTGCACATCTCATCCCCGGAGGGTTAGGGTGCTCAGGACAGCTCTCAGGGCAGGAGATACAGGACTGAGAAGCAAATAAGGTGTTCTTGGGAGGAAAGGGCCTGTCCACCTTCAGCTTTACAGCAACTATCATAGGACTCTACCAATTCCAGGGGTGACTGGAGTTTAATGATGTTTTCCAAAATCATTCCCCCAGGTATTCCTCATCTATCAGTTCTCAAGGCTCATTTGATAGCTCGTGAGCAGGAAGAGAATCAAACTTCAACCATTAGGTAGACATAGCACGATACGATCTGCTCCTATATTTAATACAAGTCACAGCAAGGATCACCAAGGGACAGGGGAATTCTGGTAACTTTCCAGCCTTAAAAGCCTGTAATGTTTGCTTTTAGCTGCAGTGCTGAAAAAAGCCATTACAATGACAGAATGACTTGAAGAGCAGCTCCTTAGAGTGTCAGTGACAGCTTAGTCCTATTTATTCTGCCTTCCCCCCAGAGTTATCTATGCAGCCATACAGTGAGCTACTCAGGGAGATGGATTGGACTTTATAGTTTGGGGGGTTTTTACCTTCTGTTTTTGAAGTGAGGAAGTCAGACTGGGTGTTGGGACTGGAAGAGAAGATAGGAAAAATTGTTTAGGGAAGAACAAAGAGCTAGCAGGCTGGATGAGAAGGTTGCTGCTGGCTTAACACCTCCATATGTGTCAATGCCACATGAGAGATCAGCATTGCTGGCTGCAATACCTATTAGCTCCTCTAACAGATTAATTTTATCTGCAGAGTTTGGAATTTTTTTTAATCTGGATTTCTATAGCACATTAAAATCTCCAAATGAGTGGTTAAACTGCCTTAGCTTAGCACAGGACACAAAAAAGGAGAGGAACAGTCTGTTTTGATTAACAACTAATTTGATATTTTTTGGACCAAAGGCATTGATCTGTAGCAAACGCTGCATTTATAATTCATGAGCACAGGGAGTGCCAAGTCCCACTAGGAGGACAGAGGTAAGATTAATTAAGTGTCTTTGCTGTAAGTTTCCATATGGTACCATGTTTTGTTTAGGTTGTTTTCTGGTAAGTTTATTCTTTACTCTGAATTTTCTTGGTTTGCTGTGTACACTTGTGCCATAAGGAAATTACTTGCGTATTTCATCTTAACCCTTTGTAACCTATTTGTATTCCTGAACATCACATCAAGTGTATCTAATCCTTAGTTTTCTCTTTGGCATCAATTTTCCATGCAATTTCCAGTTTTTATTTTCAAATAGAAATTACCCTGCTTAGAAAAGCTTCAGCTGGCTAAATTTTGGCTGAAAACTGCCTCTGCCTGAACACTGCCCTGCAAACGTTTGCTAGGACACGGGAGGAAGTATCAGCTCTCTTGCTGCAAGGACGCCTAAGACAGACCATGAAAGGCTTTCTGAAATTCATTCACCCTTCGTTGCTTGTTTTTTAAGAATGCAGTAAGTAACAAAAGAGAACCAGTTGCTTTGTTTTATTGAAACATTTCTGACCTCTAGTAGGTTTTCAAGTACACGAGACCTACTGCCAGCCAGCAGCTCTGGCTTTCCCCCAGGGCCTTGTGCCTGTGGCAGGAGCAGCCCTGCAAGAGCTCCCACAGCACACAGAGGGGCTGGAGGGGGTGAGAAGTGATGCATGGTGTCATGGCTACACTTCAGCCTCAGGGATCTCCCAACAGAAGATTTGTTGCCAGGCTCTAGCATGGTGCCAGCTCCAAGCATCAAGATCACTTCCAGCAGCAAGTTGTAGGCAGTGTGTTAGCTGGGAAATCAAAGGTGGTTCCTTTGGCAGTTCCTTGGCACTGCCAAAAAGAGGATACTTCTTGCACTGTATGTTTTGCACACATATACATATGTTACAATATGTTTATATATAATTTATATAGTCCATAGCAATGAAGACTCAGAACTGAGAAACTTGAGCTGTAACTTGATCAAAACAGTTGGATTCAATGGTCTTAGAAGCCTTTTTCAATCTCAACAGTTCTATGATTAGGAAAAAACCCTCAGTTTTTCTCAAGCTGCATTTTTAACTTAGTATCTTTTTTTAAATTAAGTCTTTTTTGGACAAGAAATTATAACAGAGCTGAAAAACAATATCTATATATTGGTTCAAAGTCATGGTTCAGTGAAGAATGATGTGGTATGACAGATAATTTTGCCTTTTCCTTGCCCTTTGCCCTGCCTCTTTAAGCCAACCACGAGTTAATTCAACAAGCTGAGATGTACTGATCTGCTTATTAAATCATTATATGCCCATGTCGAAACAATTTCAGCTGCAGCTGAAGCTGAATCAAGGGTTCACACCTAAATTTTGCAGGCTGCTATGGGAATGTATCATTGTGTGCTCAACAAACACAAATTGAGAATGTGACATGATATTATTATGCTTCTATGAAATGGACTATCCGGATGGAAGATACTTAAAAAGCTCCCTTCTCTTCCACTAACTGAACTCCACTGGTCTCCATGAACTTTCATTACCATGGATATGAACTAAACTGGATTTATAAACACCGTAGGCAGAGGGGTCTATTGGTTATGGCAGGTCATGCCCCAGCTTAACCACTAAAGCTACCTTTCTGACAGCCTGCATTGCTCATCACAACTTCTTCACCTTCTAAATCTTCACCATTGAAATGGGCAAGTTGAGAGGCCACTGAGAACATACTCCAGTCTATGAGATAGAGTGAAAAATGATATAAAGAAATGCCGGATCAAAAAATAAAACATTAAACTCCTTCTTTCAAATCCTGGTGCTTTTGGCTGTTTTACTTAGAGACTGGCTTCCTTTGTAAAAAAATATTCCTGAAGTTCACTCCTCGAGAGATTGCTTTTTTCCCCTACTGTTAGCTGCATATGGGCTATAGCTCAAAAATTTAAATTTGGGTCTTTATTTACATTCATCAAGTGGCAAAACAACACAGATCTAATATTATCTGATCTTAGCTCAGTACCAATTAAGATCTACTTGTTGAACCCCCCTAAATTTTGCAAGCTACTGTAGAAACATATTCTTGTCTTCTTAGCAAGCCCACAAAAAGTGAAAATTGAGCCACTGATAGAGAGTAGATACAGTATACAAAGGTTGGGCTATCTCATATTGCATCATTGTGTATCCAAGTGACAGATCCAGAGGAGTCATAGATGTCTAAAACTGGCTTTTGTTACCCAAATCCGGAATGGCAATGCTGGAAACAACTGGTCAATTCCAAGTCACCCTGGGAGGACCCCGCCTGTAAAGAGGCTGTCCACAATGTCAAAATTGCCTTGGCTGACCAAAGTGCTGCATCTCCACATGAGCAGCAGCTGCAGCAGTGCATTTTGGCAGTGCTGAACAGGTGCTGGACAACACCCACCATCCTGGAGTAGGGGCTTCTTCCGAGCCCTGTCAGCAACTTGCTTGGGAAGTCCTCCTTTCACTGTTGCTGGCATGAACTTGCAGGGCAGCCTTCCATGCTAAATGGAATGAGATGCTGATTTCTTTAAAACCTGGCCGAGTACTTCAGGTCCTTTATTGAACTGGACCCTGAGTGACCATTCTCCTCATTGCACTGCTCCCCACTTTCTCTCCCTGGTGCACATGCCAGACAGGTAAACTGCCCATAAGATTGTTCCCTGACAAAATTCAGACAAAATTAGCTTCATTAGTTTAAAAAAAATCATAAATAGGCCTTTGCTATTAAAGCCTGACACATTTCATCTGAAAGAGGATTGATTGGGAGTGAATGTATGAGCAAACAAACCATCTGTTGAGAGATGGCAGGGACGTGGCAGGGACACAGAAGCAGCCAGAAGTCTCTGTTTACACCAAAAGCAAGGCAGAAGCTTTTGATGGGTCTTTGTTGTAAAACTAGGGCCATATCGACCTCCTCCCCTGGGAGTGTGTGAGAGACTGGGGACAAATCAGTGTCATCTAACTTGACATCTTTGTGGAGAGACGTCTATCTGAAATGGCATCTCTATAAGCAAAGGAGAAAATAAGACATTTCTAAGACATAGATGATATAATTTTATATGCTACCATCTGTTTCATCCCAATTCTCTCTCTGTCTCTCACCATCCCTTTAGCTCTACCTAGCAGGGTAGCCAGAGCTTCACGGTTTCCCTGCTTGCATATAGGGCACAATATTGACCAGGGAAAGAACATGAAATCATCCTGGAACAGCTTCCTTATACCTGCTGCCCATCAGAAGGGTCCAAGTATTTTTTGATAGCTTCCACCTATCCCACCTCACCCTTCTTATAGTCCTACATCACTTCACCCTTCGCAGTTTTTTATCCTGCTAGATTTTGCCTCTTCAGCACCTACTGACATCTAGTGAGAACCAGTTGTGTTTTCAACAGTTGCTCACAACCCAGTTTTCATCTTTTAAGGGTGTTTGTTATCACTCCCTTTGCAGATTATCCTCCCCCGACCTCTCCTTTATATTGCTTTTCTTGCGCAGATGATTGATGAAATTGCAAGTAAAGGTCTTGCCTTTGCCTGTTAGGCTCAACACACCTATTCAGAGTCACTTGTAAATGAGAAATGAGAGATGAGATGGGTTTGGTGCTCTGTAAAGACCAAGGTACTGCCAGGCCATTCCTAAAATGGCCTGGAAAAATGCTTGTGTGTGCACATGTATTAAGGGCTTCCTATATTGCTGCCCCTGTTTTAGTTCACTCTTCCACCTGGTAATTAATTTTAAGAGCCCATTAGGGAACTGACAAAGTCCAAAAAGAGCCTGCTTTTCCTGTCACCTGGTACACTTGTGTCAGTATCTACTCTGCTCTACAAACCCTCCCCAAGCCCCAGCCCTACTGGGGGCACCCACACGCCCAGCAACTGCAATATTTTTACCCCAACAAGAACCCTACATCCTGTCAAGCCTGCACCACCCACCTCATACCCACAGCTCTTGGGGATCTGCACTCTCTGCCCCAGAGATGGTGAAGGGACAAGAGGGCAACCACAGTGTCACAGCCAGCTGCTCCCCCTTCCATGCTGGGGAAACCATCTAGGGGGTGTTTTCAGTTCCCCTCCTTCTTCCCAAATGAGGTGATGAAGGGGGAGTAGTGAGGACCAGCAATGACAGGACAGGGAGGAAGACTGCTTTGGGCTTCCAGTGGGTTTTTGTTCTCCCTTCTCCAGGCAAAGCTTGGGCGGCAGCACTTATCCCCCCACCAAAGCCAGCTAAGGAGGAGAGCAGGGTGGTGGAAAGCTGTGGGAAGGGCATTTCCTCTGAGAGGGCCAAAAAGGTGTTTGATGCTAAGTGATCCTCAGAGCTATTTAAACATTTTCTCTTCTCCTCCAGTGAGCACTTGCAATGGTGTGGGGCTTGTATGTTCTTAGAGAGCATAGCTTTCCCATGGCAAGAGGTGGGGAATGCGGCCCTCCCCTGGAACTTGGATGTCAGGATACTGACTTAGTGGGGTGATGCCAGGGTTTAGAGCACCCCATCAGTCTTTTGCCAGAGCAAACACCTCCATGCAGCTGTCCTGAGCTTGTGCAGCTCGGAGTTGACACACTGAGCATCACAGGGGCCACGGCTGCCCTTTAGAGTAGTCACTGAAATAAAGGCTCTTCATTGCTGCCCCTGTTCTTATCCTCCATCAACTCTACACTCCCTCTTGAGCTGCTTCTCCTGTGCTGCACACTCCCAGGGGCTCACAGCTCCCTGGTGCTGGCAGATTTTGATCTGACCCTTCCAGTTTTGCTACATTCCCATCAGAAGCACAATAATCGCAGCAGGTGCTGTGGCACGATCTGTCACGTGGGTTGGCAAACTGTGGGTCCTCATATCCTGCTGGGCAGACACTGCATCTGTCTGTCGCAGGGTAGAGAAAGCCACTCTGGGTCTCACAACTGCTATGCAACTCCTTTGCATACAGCTTTCATCTTCTTTGGGCCATGTCCTGGTGGCTGCATTTAAGCAAAACTCCGTCTGAAGCTGATGGCAGTTTTCCCTGTAGAAAGTGGGATTTTTCCATAACTTTCCACCCATTTCAAAGCAAGCATTTATCTAGCCCAGGCTGAACCAGAATGGTCAGGTTAGGGAAACCCTGACTCTTCTTTAGTGTCCCTCTAAAGAACATTCCTGCATGTCTTCTTATCCCAGGGAAAAAGGTTCTTTCTTGTCCCATGGGGGCATGGGAGCAATCTTATGAAACTAACAGAGAAAAAAGAAAGGTTGTCTTTCTCTCCCTCTTCTCTCTTTTTTTTTTTTTTTTTTTTTTTTCCTCCCCCCAAATAAAGAAGGATGTACTTGTTAGCAATCATGGGGTTTCCTGGACAAGAACACAAGTGCCCCAAGCATGTCATCATTGCTCCATAGTCGCAGAACCTGCTTCCCTGATCAGATTAGGGCAGTGCTGGCTGCTGGGATAGAAGGCAGGATTTGGAGATACTGGAAGGTTTCCAGGCAATTTTCTTGGAGAAAGACCCAGCGTGACTGCAGCACTGCTCATTTCTCAGAAAAGATCAGCTCCGCAGGTGTCATCCCACAGGAATCACAGCGTAGGTCCTTCACCAAAAGAATGAAAATAAAAATTGCCTACTTAATCAGAGTGAAACATGCATTGAAAATGGCTGTAGATGCATTACCACGACTTCTCCATCCCAGGGAAGGACATGACATCTCAAAAATAGCTCCAGTATGTGCAGGCTGCATCTGTACTTTGAGGTGGTGACTGTCTATGATGCGTCCTGACAGGAATGGCTGCTGGATTTCAAGGGTGAAGTCTGAGAGTTGGTGGTGAACAGAGAGAGCAAATGACTCTGTGGCAATCTGTTACCAGAGTAAAGATAACTCCTCCTCACCCTAGCCAGGACATAAAAGAGCCTTGCTCCCTCCACCTTGGGGTGAGAGAAGAGGCCAGGATTGCCATTTAAGGGAGGGGTTTTGGTGTTCTTGCTGATGAATCTACCAGAACACCTCTTATCATCTTTTGCTAAGATTCACACAGAGCCTCTGCATTTTGTGCAGAGGAGTTTGTTTCAACATATCAGAAGTGCTTCACAGCCTCCAGGAACCCATCAGTGCCTCAAAGACCCTCCTCCAGTCAAGCTCAGGGGTCTCCAAGGCAGTCCCTACATGATACGCTGGCATGGCTTCTTCCCTGCCCCCCTCACAGCTCCTGATTCACTTGCTCACAAGCAGATTCATGTTTTCCTGCTATTTTTACACACAACAGTCATCCTGGTTGTGTGCTGGGGTGCATGATGCACACTAACATGACCTGACATCTTTCCCCATATATGTGCATATTGGACTAGACTTCAAGTCAATGCAGGCAAAATCACACAGGCTGGTCTTTTGAGTGTCAGCCATGCATTCAAAACCTCATCTATGGGGACCTTCTATTAGGATAAGCTCATGTGTGTGTTCACAAGCCATTATGTGATGCTCTATTATGTCTGGATGAACAAGACATTCAAATTAATTTAAATGAATCTATCCATATGGTAGTGCAAACTCTAGTTACAGGAAGAAAACAATGCATAGAAAGATCACATCCAAATTTTTCAGTGGTGACCCCTGATGCTGGGTGCCCACCATCCGAGTTTTTTGTCTTGTGTTTGACATGTCTTTGTTTCCCTATTTTGTTTGCTTTGAGGACTTTGCTATTTACTGTATTTTGAACATAAAGCTCCAATTAATGTCAGTAGAACTTCTGCTTGCAGATAAGGGAGGAATATTAAATAGATCTGCAGTGCAGAGAGAGATGATATTTTAGTTCCTTTCATGCATTCGAGTTAGAAAATAACACTGTAGTTGGTTGGTGCCTTAAACTCCCAGAGATTTCAAAGTACTGTGCTCAATACCCAGGCAGAAAACTTCCCACCACTGAAGGGAGGCTCCTCCTGGTGTGGAGATCAGTGGCTAAACAAAAGCCTGCCTTTAAGGAAAAGACATGGGAAATAAAAATTAGCACAGTACAGGTGAACCAGAGTAGAAATATAGAAGATCTTCTATGCCTGGATTAAACAGGCGGGGTTGCTCGGGGCTGGCAGCCACAGCAGAGTGAGAGTGGGGGGCTGAGCTGGGGGCACATGAGCAGAGTACAACCGTCCATCTAAGGTAAAGGTTTATAGAGATGATCAAACATTTTTTGTCTTTATGGGTAATGACCATGGAAGCATTTAAATGTCTTTTTTTTTTTTAGATCTCCAGTGTCCCACACTGAATATATCAGGGAGTAATTCAGATGTTTTTAAAGTGCTGAAATTGAAATAGCATTGGACTTGTATGTGACTAGAAGATGAACATGCATTTCCAAACTCCCTTATTGTTGACTGCTGCATTAATGCAATTTATTTGAACTGGAGACTTTGTCTGGAGCAGTGGGGATGTGCTTTTAAACAGTATTGCCTTAAGACTATCTTCACCTTGGCCTTACAAAGCACCCTTTGTATGTTTAGTTGTGGAAATCTCCACCATAGTGAGTAGTTGGATCTGTTTTTGTCCTCAGACCTCATTTCAGGAAGTAATCTGGGGCTTTTCATGCCTGCTCCCACTCACAGCAGGACATTCTTACCCTCCTTTGAGAGACAGAAAATCAGAGGAAAGCAACATTTTGGTGATAAGCATATGCTGGCAGGAACACTGGTATAAAACTTGCAACAAAGACTTTAAGAAGCCAGTGTCATAGCAATTAGATTCACAGCGTCTATCAAATTATAATTCCAGAAGCACTGAGGGTGAGACAGCTTGTCACACAGAGCCAGCACCTCTTTCCACCTCTCTGAACATTTTTTTGCTGGTGCAGTTTGACTGGTTATAGAAATGGACCTTGATATGACCAAAGCCACTTCCTTAGAAAGTTAAGACAAATATTTACAACTGTGTAGCATCAGTTGCCTACATATATCCTTCTGTCCATCCAAGCATTTGCCTTTAGTACTGCCATCGAGCACGAATCAGGCATGAAAGCTTGGGAGCCAGGGAGATGGCACTGACTGCGGGAGGGGCAAGGGGCTGGGCTTGGGAAAGCAGCCTTGGCTGTGCAGGAGGCGGTGTGATGTAAACTGTAACTAGCCTGGAGCAGAAAGGGCAACTTGAGAAGGACAGCTGCCACCGTGCTGCTTCCGAGAGGTCTTCAGTGCCCTAGCCCTTCGCCCTGACACACCACCCCCTCCAGCAGCCTGGGGCTAGGAGGTGGCTGCCCACCCTGTTCCTGGGGCCCAACGGAGCAGGTAATAGTGCAAAGAGCCAAAGAAGAGGATGAGTGATCCTGTGTGGCAGGGAAGGAGAAGCTGATGGAGGCACCGGGGATTGCCAAAATTCCACAGCACCTCCCCTTGGGCTCTGGCCTGGTGCCATGCCTTCCCCTTTCAGGCTGCCTTAGCATAATTCTGCAACTGGCTGTTTCTTTGCAGCTCCAGCCTAGGGAGGAGACCAAGCTAACAACAGTAGAAACACAAGAGCAAGTGCAAAGCAAATGGGAAGGAATTAGGAGCAGTGCAAGTGCTCAGCAAGGAAAGAGAAGGGAGCAAGAGGACAGGAATTGAGAAAAGCATTATGAAGTCACAAGGAGTTGGGACACTTCTGGACAAAAAATGTTGCCCAGATGAACTAAAGAGTACATCAGCAGGTTTCTACTTTGAGAAGTTTTTTGAGTTTAGCAACATTGTCAGGATCAGGGTTTTAAACGACATATATCAAATCCTTGAGCAGTAGGAAACTGCCTTGAAAATTATGAAAGGTTTTTCTTTCTTTGGGTTTTTTTTTTTAAATAAATGGTAGGTTCTTTCAATTTGCCTGCTGGTTTCTGAGCCTTTCGGACCTATTTAATTTGCATATTCACGTCGTCTTATGCAATGGTTCAAGCCTTTTAAAATTATCTTTTTTAATAAAAGCTTGGATTTTCCCAGAATCAAATTCCAAGTAATGGCAAAATGCCAAATATTGTCATGGTAGTGATAAATTAGCTAACTAAATTTAATAAGAATTTTCTGATAAAGAGCAAGTAATTAACAGAGTGATTACAGCAATCTTTTTTTTAATGCTGGTGACCAGAATGCCATTGTATGTTCTTTTTATGTGCCCTAAGTGTGGTCTGATTATATTAATGTATGCACAGATCCCTAGTATTCTGAAATTGGGGAGCTAATCATATGCTGAAGTAGAGTTACACTGATCTGGTGAACTTGTCATATGACCTTTTCCTTTAAATTACTTTATTTATATTTCTATTTATTTTAAATTTAATTTATTCTCTTATTGAGAATCCTCATAAGAAGGCATCAGACTGGAGTATCTGTATAGGGAATGTTGTCAGCCTGAATGTCTTACAGACCTCTCAGAAATATCATTTGACAAGCAAGTAACCATTCTTCAGTGGTTTGGGTTTTTTTAAATTTTATTTTTCAGCTGAAACTCTTTTTTCCCCACAAAGCAAAGCAAACCTTTTTGTTCAACTATGGGACAAGTGTCTGGCCCAGTGAAGCCTTTTGAGGATTCTGAAGAAATCAGCCCATTCCAGAATTATGTGGTGTCTTAAAGGCAGCCATGGGCACAGCCCATTGATTTAGGGAGGAATCAGAGAGCTAGGAAGGAGTAGGGGACTAATGTTGTGTGACACACATCCACTGACCCTAATTATCAACTTCAAAGCAGCTCATGGGTAGTGGAGTTATTGCCTCCCAGCAGACAGATGCTTCTGACTTATCTCAGCTCTGGTCAAAGCCCCAGTTGATGCCAGCATCATTTTTACAGAATGCAAGGGAATTAAAAATAATGTCAGGGAGCAGGGAAGGAAAGACAGTGGGGGAAAGGCCAGTGGAGCCACCAGCATCAGTGGGAGGATGGCCAGAACTGAAGGGCAAACTGAAGCACATTGAAATCCTTAGGGTAAGGGAGGGGAAGCTCCCTCCTACACTGCCCTGGGGGTGAGGGAAGGCTGGCAACACCCAAAATAAAGGACGCACAGGAGACTGGGAGTGTGACACAAATTTTTAGAGTGGTGCCTGGGGGTTAGCAGTGAACATGACCAAATGTCACACCAGAAAATGTGACACACTAAAACTGGGCTGGCATTAAAGGAGGCAGATGAGTTACACAGTCTGTTTTGCAAATTGAGTGAGATGAATAAGCTTGGGCTGGAGGGGAAAAGAAGATTTAAATTATTTGTGGTAGGATAAAAGCTTTTACTCACAGAAGTTCAGAACATAAAGGCAAAATACAGCCTAGTGCTAAGAGGCATTGGGAAAGGAACTGTCCATCCAAGCTGCAGACCTACAGGGCGTCTTCAACATCAGTGAGAAGAAACTTTCTCTGGTGGATTTTCTTGTTGTTGTTTGTTTGTTTGTTTGTTTGTTTGTTTGTTTAAAAAGAGGGAGATTTTTACGGACTTTGTTCTTCACTGATGCCTTCCAGTATCACACAGGAACATATGTAGAATCTAATCCAGGGATATTGTAGATCAAAGTGGTGCCCCAGCTGCTGCATCGTATCAGATACGGCTCTTGTAACAGGACTCTGTTTGGTTTTCCCTTTTCAGACAAATTTGCATCAATAAAACAACCAGATCAAGAAAAACAAAAAATGAAGAAAAGTGCTGTTATTAAAATAAAAACTTTCTTTTTGAGCTCACATGCCAGGAGACATCCAGCAATCAGCATGGGAGAGTGAAGCATCCCCTTATCTTTAGAGAAATAGAAGCAGTGCCATTTCTCCGCGTTATGTACTTGCATTCCCTCCCTCCAGCTCTGAGAGCTACCTGTGTAACCATGTTACAGTGTCTCTACCAATAATTGCAACATCAAAGAGGATTTTGGGGCTCTGAGAACATGGCTGTAAGGAACAGCCTATACTTCGTGCCACTGTCAGGATGCCTCGTTGGGCCACTGAGCTGTAGGAAACACCACTGCAAGCAGCTCTATTAATCAAATGACAGTGAATGCCCAATAATTTGGACATTCCTGCAGCTTTCTTCTTCCACTGCAGCTAGTTTAATTCTGATGTTGCTAGGATATATAATCTTAGAGAACATAAACCCTACAAAGCCCTCACTGACAAGAGGATTAGAAGAGGCTGTCTACCAGTGGATTATATATATGAAAGGAGAAAAAAATTAAACATAAAATACTTCATTTCTGGATAAAATTATGTAATTCTGTAGATGCAGAGATGAAATAGTCAGGCTGGCCTTATCTCTTGTGCACCCCCAAACAACAATGCTCCGCTCCAGTTGTTGTCTCAAGACACATCTCTGCAGAAGGGCAGTGGTGGTTTAGGGAACACCACAAATTTCTCTGCCATCTGATTAAATGTAGATAAATCCAAAGTAAACATAAGTACTCACTGCTTGAGCTAGGCAACATTATTTCCCATTTATTCAGTATCAAGAATCGCATGTTTTTAGAGAATGAGTCATTTCATTCTAACGTAGGTCAGAAATTGTGCCATTGGAGTACCAGGCCAGAGAGGTCCAGCTCCCCCTGTGGGACACTCCAGAAACCCTTCCCAATCCTGTAAGGGTGGGGCAATGCAGTAGCTGTGCTTGCTCACTAGCCCCTATCTAAAAGCATCAACAGAGCAAATACACAGACACACTGCCATACATAAATACACACACAGAGAGAGACATATCCATATGCACACAGATATAAACCCCCAACAATATTGGACCTCTGTGTACATTTGTCTATATATGCATATATGTCTATATATATGCATATGTCCATATCTGTCTATCTGTGTACAAACTGCTCCTATATTGTTTTATTCATTAGATTCAGGTATCTCCAATTTCACAGTAATTTCCCCTCTAGCATTAAATATGTCATTTGAGAAAACTTGCCTATATCCATTGGGCCTTTTACCTCTTTTTTGATACCACCTAACTGCTCAAACATGAAATAGTTGCATTCCAGCAGTCAGTCTTGGACTTGACATCTATATAAGGACCAATGTGATTCAAGTAACCAGGGTCCAGCAGGAGCTGAAGTCCGTGCTGATTTTGGCTGGGGTAGAGAAAATTTTCTTCACAGTGGCTGCTATGGGGCTGTGCTTTGGATTTGTGCTGAACACAGGGTTGATAGTACAGAGATGTTTTTGTTACTGCTGAACATGGCCTGCTTGCACAGAGCCAAGGCCTTTTCTGCTTTTTGTGCTGCCACACTGGTGAGGGGGCTGAGAGTGCATGGGAGATTGGGAAAAGACACAGCCAGGACAGGTGACACAAACTGACCAAAGGGATATTTGAGACAATATGACATCATGCTCAGTATATAAAGTGAGGGAAGAAGGAGGAAGGGGAGGACATTTGGAGTGATGCCATCTGTCTTCCCAAGTACCCATTACACGTGATGGGGCCCTGCACTCCTGGAGATGGCTGAACACCTGCCTGCCCATGGAAGCAGTGAATTAATTCCTTGTTTTGTTTTGCTTTTGTGTGTGGCTTTTTCTTTCCCTATTAAACTCTCCTTATCTCAGCCCACGAGTTCTCCAGCTTTTTTTTTTTTTTTCCAGTTCTCTCCCTCATCCCTCTGGTGAGGGAGTGAGTGAGTGGCTGTGTGCGGCTTGGCTGCTGGCTGGGGTTATACCACAACTAAGTCACTGCTCAGTGGAGTGTAAATGCATGCATACAGATATGCTCATACCAAAATTGATAGGATTAAATTAATGGATTGCCACACTAACTGGTCAAAACCATCTTATTTAATCCATGAAAGAGTCAAATAAATTGCTTGCAAACCTAACAGGAATACTGTGCATATCCAAGTCATGTGTTTAGCCTGGGCTTAACTCCAAGTTTTCCTTTACAGCAAAACTCTCCTCTCTGTGGCACCTCTAAGATTTGGGGGACAAAGTCAGAAAGTGATGTAAATCTCAGCGAAAGAGACCTGATAATATGCTACAGATATTTGTGCCTAAATGCTACACATCCTTGTGTCTAAAACACCACTCACTGGGACTGAGAAAGCCTTAGACACAGGGAGCAAGTAACAGGAAGCCCATTAGATTTGGTGACTGAGTACTTAGTTAGCCAGTACTAATCTGTAGTTGTTTCTCTGCTGTGCACTTCAGTGTCTGAAACTGGCTCTGCATCAAAACAATGTGCTGTATGATCTTGACCCTTCACTTAAACTTTGACCTCAAGCTTTTCTTTTCCATTTACTGTCTTGACTGTGATCTGGGAACTCCAGATATCATGAAATGTCCCTGATATTCACCACTTTATGTGACATATGTGCTCTACTCATTTGCTGCCACACTGATGGTCATATGCTTCTGCATGGGCACCCTTCCATAACACCATGCATTTGTTCCCTATGAATGTTCAGGATATTTCAGTCTCTAAGATCCCAGATTGCACTTTCTTTTTAGCCTGTGCACAAAAAAACCCACCCAAAACCCAACCAAACAAAACCAACAACAGCCAACAAAAAAACCCCAAACCAACCAACCAAGCAAACCAACAAAAACCAAAACCAAACAAAAAACCCCAAACAAAAGCCAAACCAAATTACAGAAAATTAATTCTCCTTCTTGTTTTCTTCTGAGCTTTGTTCTTACTTCCTAATTCAAGTTCTCAAACTCATTAATGTTGCAACTCTGGGAACTTACCGGTCATGCAACTCTCCACCTCTCTGCTCTTGCCTGGCACAGCTATACCACAAGTCTCATTAATTCTTGCAGTATTAAATACTGCGAGAATTTTATATAGTTTGGGTTCTTTTATTCACCTAGTCATTTCCACAGAGCAGACCTCCTCTCTTTAACAGGTCCTCAGTTCAGCTCTTTCTGAGGATCCTGTACTCTTAAGGCCATCACAGGGAGATACTGGGAATCAAGTGACAAGTTGCAGCAAAGCCCAGTAGTTTTTGACAAACCTAAACTCTAGCTGAGCTGGCCAAGCCAGAAAAACCTGGTGTGCTTCCTCACACCTAGTCCAAGCACAGTCTTTGTGTGCATCAGGCTTAGCAGCAAGCACTCACATGCAAAGGAGGGCTTGTATCAAGGTATCTACAAATCCTAGTTATCCCTGGCAGGCAATGTCATGGTGCTTACTAGAAAGAGTGTGTCTTTTCCATCACCATGTGACAGGCTACCAGGACAGCAATAGGAGCAGCTAAGAGAGAGCATTCCCCGAGCATCTGTACACCCTGGTCCATGTTAAGGGTTTGCCAAAGTTCAAGCTTTCTCCATCAGACCAAGCTGAAGATCAGCAGGAATCTGTGCCAACAAGGTCTTTCTTGGGAACAAGAATAGTCTGAGGTGAGTGTGTCCCCAATGAAGATGGTTTTCCAAGATTTGCTGAAGAGTCATTTCCTATTGCAGCAACTGGAATTTTGAGTCAAGACTGAACAGAAGACAGCTTATGAAATCCTGAGACAAAATGTTCTCTTTCAGATAGGCCAAGTGGAGATAAGGTATCTTTCAACGTGTGAGAGTCCTCACTGTGGTTAAGACAAGTGAAAAACTGTCCAACATGTTAGTACACAAACTGGCTTGAGGGTTGCTTGTTCTCATCCACGTAGCTCTGCTCAGCACAGCGGACTCATTTCAGTCTCATTAGCAGATGTCCTTGAGGCGTTTGAGGCTGGTGCCTCAAGACAAAGAAAGAGGTCTGCAGATCAAAGTACACCTTTGATCATCCAGGACATTATTTTTATGAGCTGGGCTAAAACACCACAAATTCCACAGATTTGAGCATAATGAATAGGTCAGAGAGCAATAGGTGGTATAACCTGACACTCAATTTATAAATGCAGAGGTGGCTTTCTCAACTTGGTGGCTGCTGGGCAGCAAGATTTATGGCTTTGCCTGCAGGAGGTAACTAATAGGAAGTGAGCTATTTGTTAAACAGAAGAGCAGGGTGTCTGTGTCTCTTGGTTCTGCTTCCCATATCATGGCTTTTGCTGCCAACATTATGTTTCAAATCGTGAGTTCAAAGGTTTATAGGAAGCTTGGTGTCTGTTTGAAGACCTATGAATTCAGTAGGGGGATAAGAACAATGCTTTGTGTTGAGGAGCAATAGGAACCCCAGTATTTGAAGCCACACCAGATAAGGTCCTCTGCAAGGGAGTTTGTGTGGATTGCTGGAGCTGAGAAAAGGCCACGAGGGAGGTTGTATAAAGGCAACTTTTCTTTGTCTTTCCAAGGCTGTTTCACATGATATGTGTGCACCATTGTATTTGGGTAACTTCATTAAATAAGCAGAACAGAAGGCACATGGGGGAGTCACATATCAGTGATAGAACCGATCTGAATGCTGGTGTGGAACATACATTTTTCCAAACTGCTTTCCTTTTGCTCTAAAATGATGCTGATTTTTGTTAGAGGAAATCCTGACAAAGTTCAGTTGTATAGGCTGTGAAATTCACACTGTTATCCTCCAATGCTTGTAGCAGTTATCTATATCTCTCATTAGACAGACATACATACACATCCTTATGACTTGTTTGTGCCATAAGAAACTGAGCTGACTTAGTCTTTGTCAAATGCTTTTACTTGTGAATGGTGCCCATCTCTCCTGGGGTGTCATGAGTCCAACGAGCTCAGCTGGCAACAAGTATGACCAGTGTTGGGTAGAAAAACTAAACTTTATGCTCAGACATATATTAGCAAAATGTCGCTGAACTGTAGTGGAGTGTACTACTGCAGAAGCTTCAAAATATCTCATCAGTGCACTCCAAGATCATTGAGTGATGAGATCTGCCAGCACACTGAGACATAAAAGTTTTGTTCTGACCACTCACTGGGTTCTGTAAGTACCCATAATTCAGCACTGATGGCTCTGACTGTATATTTTTAAATCACCCTGACAGATGCAAAGACTGGAGGCCCAGCTTTCAGCTATGTCTCAGCAACTGCAGATCAGTAAAAACTGAGTAGTTGCCAAGACAGTTGTGTTTCAGCGTGACTGCTGCGGGGAGTGACAGGGCTATAGAGATCTGATCTGCTACAGTTCTTCCACTTCAAGGCCGTGAGGGAGGTTGATAAGCTTGGCAGAAATCCAGCAATGGCAAATATGGCTTGGAAAGGGTGGAAACCACTGATCCAGTTTTATGTACGTCCAGATAATTACCCACAGGAAAAATTCACATTGAGAACAAGCTCTTGGTTTTTTTTTTTTTTTCCTTTTTTTCTTTTTTCCTTAAAGATTGAGTCACTCTGGAACACAATTAAAAAAAAAAAAAAAAAGTTGAGTGGAATGGGATTTCTTTTCCTGACACTCTCAAAAACAATCATTGTTTTCCCTCTTCCTGCACTGCTAAATCACGTTGCGAGTCTTATCGTGCTTTGGATTCATTGGGCAGGTCACATGTCAACATCAAGACAAAGTCATACTGAAAACAGCACAGCCTTTGCCTGTAGACAGACCTGTGCTTGCAGCAATGCCAACAACCCACAGACTCTACTAAAATATCTGCAGTAGTTACTTCCTGCCCCTGCAGTCCCAAGTATATTTCCTAAGTCAGGAACATCTTGCAAATATTCTCCTATGAAATGCAGAATTGTCTTTCAAGTAGCAAAATAGAAGTAATTGGTGCTGCAAATCTTCCTTCTTGTCCCCAAATAAAGGAAAAAAAAGAAGGATGTTTTGGTTGTTACCACAAAGCCAATAAATGTGCTTCAAGGGTCATTAACTTCAAATCCGTTCTTTTGGAAAAAAGATTAAGTGCAGCACTGTACCTTATCCTGAATCCCCTGCCAAGCTTTGTTTAGAAATAGCATTTTACTGACTTTTTTTTTTCTCCCCTGTGAGAAAAACTTGCTCACCCAGGGCAGAAGCTGACTGCTTGCAGCACCTGGCTGCATAACAAGTGCCACCCTAAAATGCTAAGCACATTAAAAGAGCCTCACTTCTCTTTTTATTTTAGGGTCTGCTCTGGCAGTGACAAGGGAGTTTAATCGCTGCAGCTCAGGCAGCAGCACAGCATAGGAAGTGAGCCAGCACTCCTGCCAGCCACTTTGAGGTCCCACATCAGCATCCGGTGGCTTTGGGTCTCCCACATCCTGCCAGAGAGGTTCAACCAACTCCTGCTGCAACCTCCTTTAATGCTTTCTGATGAGAAACCGCCAGGAAAGGGGGGAGAGAGCAGGAATTAGGAGATTTCGGGTTGGGAGTCAGGAGAGGGGAAGGAAGCCAAGGTGGGGCAAGACACCTGGGTGTCCATTTGGGGCAGGGCTCACTGGGAGGGTGGATGAGTGCAGGTCTTTCACAGCACAGGTGGTCATCTCTTGTGAGTGAGCCATGACTGATATGGGATACTTTATAGGGATGAGATTTCCCTGTTAATCATAGTTGTGTCTTTAATTTTAAATACTCTCCAGTATCCAATCAATCTACTGAGCTACAGGGCACCATTTACTTTGTTGTGATTGACAACAACACATTCTGAGACATTTTAATGTATCCTCCATGTCTTGAAATCAGTTAATGCAATTCTCCCCAGAAAGACTGAAATTACTTTAGTTTGAAGCCTTACATAATACAGTTTTTAACAGGTTAACTTGTGAAAAATATTCAGCATTTTCTCTACATCTGAAGTAGAAATGGCATCGTGACTTCTAAGGGGTTTAAGATCATGAAAGGAGGGTTTAGCCTATTTCTTAATAAAAGACTCCTGAAACATGTAAAAGCTGCTGTGCTGAGACTCTCAGGATATAAGAAGACTTATGAAAATATGTTGTATCCAGCTTTCTATCAGATTGAAGTCACTCAGGAGAACTTACAGTGCCCTGAAAGTCACTGTTTTTTTCAGAAAAGGCTTCTTAGTCAGATTGAGACAAAAAGTAAAATGCGAAGTCAAGTATTTGGGTATGTGACAAAAACAATTTTTTTTTCTTCACTAAGAAGTGTTTTAGATAAAAACTATACTTATGACTGAGGAACAACCAATTCTGTCTTGTGACTTACCTCTCATGAATGCATGATATATTTAATTTCAGCACATGCATCATTAGGTCATTCAATTTTAATGTTATCATATAAAATCTTGTGATACATTGTGAAAGAAATTATAAACTTTTGATAATACCCCTTTGTTAACTGCATCTAAGTGATCATTTAAGAATTTTAAAGTACAAGTGGGAAATAGTTATCTAACATTCAAAGAGATAAAGAAGGAATTTTGGTTGGGTTTTTTTAAAGAGCTAGAAAAGATATTTTAAATTCCTTTTAATGCAACTCTATGAGGCAACCATCATCTGAAGATATACCTAGATATTTTCATGTGTCTAAAGTTTGCAAGAGTGAGATCTCTCCTGCAATTATAAAACTCTTGGAATTAAGAAGATATCTGTAAGTGTTGCTAAACTGCTTTTAAAATCAAATTGCTTTGCTGTAGATAAGAGGTTTGATCAGCTGGAAGAAAATATCTTCTTTTTACTGCTAGAGAGGCATCTTCCAAAGTTAACCTCTTGCATTATCAGAAGCTATTGATGACACTGAAAGTTCAAATCATTTGAACTTAGTTAACTTTTTATATTTTCAGATATTCTTTGTGTAGTTTTAGCACTCTCTTGAAAATAATAAAGAAACATGATGGGTTACTCCCCTTTCATGTCTGTGCAAGATGTCCACATTTTTAGTGGAAAGCATAGATAAAAAAATACGCTGTATTCAATCACATCTCCAGTGTATTCTCAGCTGGAAAAGAACTTCAAGACTTAAGGATAACACAGAAAACTTTCTTCCTACCAAAATGTATCATACCAGCTCCTGGCCAATCTTGGGTCCAGTATTATTCAAGTTACTGTCAAGACAGAATGATCTGCATGTTTAACTATGGCTAATACTGCTGTAGCAGCAGCACTAGCAGCCACATCTCTGTCAGCAACACAACAAATAATTCAAGAATTTCATCCAATAATTATTCTTCTTGTGATCAGCTCTTCTTGCTCTTAGTCTTCCTTCTGGTTAAAACCACTTTATCTGCTCTATGCACTATGCATATTGGAGCAATACCATGTACTGTGCCTAATTCAGCTCAGTATTTTTCCCCTAATAACTGCATAGGATACATTATCTTTAGATAATAAAATGAAACATATGGAAGGTAATCTCAGATTTTCTTTCAAGTAAGCTAAAGCTTCAGTTGGATTCAATGATCTAAGAGGTTTTTTCCAACCTTAATGATTCTATGATTGATTCTATCATTCCTTGGAATGCATTTAAACCTGGTATTTTTACATTTGTACATTGCTTAAAATTGCTTCTGTATGAAGACTGGAAATAAAAAGCACCCTTTGGTTTTACAAATAATGCCTTAGCACGAGCATAAGTTTCAGTAAAAACGCAGAGCTACAACAAGACAGTTTGGGGAAAATGAAGTAGCCTTCAGCAGAGATAACTCTAGGTAATTCATTCAGAAGTCCTCCTGAAGGAAGGAGTATGGTCGATTCTTCTGTTCCCTTTTCTCAGAAGGTTACTTATCCAGGCCATGTTTTTTGTTCTGCAAACAATAGAACTGTGGGCATAACCACTTCCGTTTTTTGGAGGGTTTGCCCATCTCAGTTCCCCAATCCTTACCCAAGCCTTGACCTAAACTCAGAAGGAAACGCTTTCTGATGCTGGAATTATCAGGGAGCTTTGTTCTTCCAATGACTGCTTTAGTATCACAGAGCCCCTGGTGCAGCACACTCAATCTCCCACTGCTGGAGCTGGATAATCATTATCAGGACCCCTGCTGAGACTCCAATCTTGACATCTCCAGGCCATGTTATAAAAAAGTATCTTGACACCATGGCTTAAAGCCCAACCCTTCACACTGTGCTCACAGGAGAAGCACATTAATGGAATTTGTTGTGGTCTCTTGCTAGGTGGATGCTCATCTGGGATGTCCACAGCTACTCAGCCTCCCTCAGAGGTGCTGGAATGTCCTCTGGTGGTTACAAACAGTGTGGGCTCCATCCAGATGTGCACTTCCAGCCAGATGTGTGCTGTCTGGAGAGGGGGCTTGGCAGACACCAAGGGTGGAGATGTGAGACCCTCTGAAATCACAAGTTGTACAACTGAAAGGGACAGAAGGACTGGGTCCATTCTGTGAGCAAGCCAGGCATCTGCTTGGGACAGAAAATTAGGGGAAAATATTCTCAGAGCTGCAATGTGACTTGGCTATCTGTCACCCACATGCATTCCCCCACAAAAAGGTACATTTTTGATTCATCAGTTACATGGACTTGCATGTGAGGCTTGCTGCCCAAGCAGTGTGCTGCCTTCCCAGGACCATAGCTGAGGGATTAGCCCCATGAAGGGGCGAGGCCAGCCCTGTCTTTTGGCTAGATCTGTTGTGTTCAGAGACAAAGGAGCAGTAGCAAGAAAATGTTGGATTATACGTAACCAGAACATAGGAGAGAAGCCACAAACCTGTTATACAGGAAAGGAAAAGAAAGTGACAATAAGAATGGAAAGCAATTTCTTATGGCAGGGACTCTTTCCTTAGAGTGGCAGTCCTGTCACGAAGGCTATGAGAAAGAGGACTCTGTGTGTGCTTTCAGCTGCTCTGAATGGCTCTGCAGACCAGGTGATCTCACCAGAGCATTTTTATGATGATCTGTGGTCTGTCCTCAAGGTACCTTTATGCATTCGTGTTTCCTTCAGCAGAGTTATGACTACATAAACTGAGGGCTGAAATCAGCCCATCTGAAGTGAGTCAAAGCAGAAGAAACTCGTTTTCCCTTTGGGCACAATGTTAAATAGATCTGTCAACCTGATGTTTATGCTGGTGCTGTACAAGAAAAGCATTCCTCCACCTCATGGCTAATGCCTGCCCATATGTTTGTAAATGCCCTTCGGCTTGGGCAGGTTAAATGCTCAGAGTCCAAATCCAATAAAATCCCATATTTCACTGATACTACACCCACTGCCCTCTCATGTAATTTCATTTATAATAATGATACTTCTTGTAATTCTGTTATATCAGGATGTGGTCTTCCTTGTAATTTTTCTCAGTTTTTCTCATATGACATGATCTATACATTACCAGCATGTTATGAAAATCAAAGGAGATGTAAATCCTTCTAATGCTGGTATGCCTGCTTTAGTGTTACAAGCTACCAGTAAAATACCTTAGCAAAAACGAGAATTAAAATGCACAGGAAATTCAGTTTCTGTGAGAATCTTAACTCAATCCAGATGCTGTTGACACCTTTCACAGCCTTTTCTGTGGTTGTGGGTATTGGTGTGAACTAGAACACCTACTGTCTTGCTAATTTGTGTCTGTGCATTAATGCTGGTATAATCAGTGATATGCATAGCCCTGGCACAAAACATACACAAGTTGAAAGATAATCAGCTTTTGTAAGTTATAAACACCTCTAGCTGAAATTATTTTACCATCAGCCATGGTACTCAGTTCTATATTTCAGTCCAGTGAAAGGGATGGAGAAGTTTCAATGAAAGCTATTTGAACAGACAATGATTACATTACTCTAAATACAGAAATACTGATTTTGCACACTGAAGTGACTGGATCTCCAGAAGCTGCCACTATTGTAAAATACAGTGACAAAATGTACAGAGAACTTACGAGGTTGCCTGGGGGAAACATCATGATTACAGACAAATTCTATCAATGTGTCTGCCAGAAAGGCTGCTCTGCACTTAGGAACTCAATAAACATGATTTGTGTCTAAGATTAACTTTTGTCAAGCCACCTATTACATATGTTTTATGTGTGTTGCTTCCTCTCAGCCAGGGAGGGCAAATATATTACACTTTTGACATCATCCTCATTGTGTTTCTCCCCTTACTAAAATTATTTGGATTGATTTCAGTGGAACTGGTATGATTTACAATTTCCTTCTTATTTTCTTTTTATTTTTAATAAAAATTAATTAGCCCTCACAATTTGCAACCTATTGTTATGGTCTGTAGTGCTGTATACATGACAACATGCTTTGGTCTTTCCTTAGCCGTGCAGTCTTAGATGGCTCCACCTCAGAGGTGAGGGCAGGACCCTGGTTTTGGAAGATGCCTGCAAAGAGTAGGGCTGTGCTGCAGCACCACCTTTACCCAAAGAAACCCCACAGATGTGCAGGAAGAGGCATTACGGTAACACCCACAGAAAACACAGGTTATCAACACCCAGCAGCAATGACATCGAAGACCACTGTGACCATTTCTTCTGAATGACATGATGTTGCCTGGACTGGTTCTTGTTTCATAACCCCAGACCTGTGACTGTGCATCTGGAACTGCCCTGCTCCAAACTTTCTTGGATCTTAATGCACGGTAATGATCATAGCAGGATCAGTTCACAGGAAAGCAACCTCCTTGCTCCTACATTATGTTGCTTTGAGTGTCTGTGCTGCATACATATATAAGGCTTTTTATTCACAGTATCACACTTCAGTTCAGTTGCTTAGTCCTCATGGTTCCTGGTATATTTTCAGCTGGAAATTTAGTTATGGACTCCATGGTCTGTGATGGAGCATGGCTCCTGCATGACTGTAGACGTCAGGGACTGGTGGAAATCCTTTTCCATCTCTGCAGACAAGCTATGGGACAGGGCACCTTTCTGCCTCTTAACATCCTCCCTCCAGACGGTCTCTCTGAAGAACAGCTTTTTTTTTTTTTTGTATCTCAAAAAGGTTATCAAAATACTCTATGTTCTTTCGGATTCAAATTTTGCATGAAGGAAGGCAGACAACTTGAGCTGCTGGTCTACAATTGTGGTCTGGAAAATCAGCAGGAACTTCAAACTTAAATCAAGCAAGATAGAAAACTCAGGCTGTTGAATATAATCCAGTGTGATACATCAAGGTGTCATTTAGTACACAAATAAAAGTTTACCATAGTGGAAAAACTTTCAGGTGTCATAAAATATAAACGATTCACACTTTAGACTTCACTTCAAGATGCCATTGAAGAGCCATCCACCTCTTTCCTTCATGTCTTGTTGTTGCAGGGAGAGACCCTCATGTGAAAATCCCTGCCTCAATTTGAAACTTTACTTGTTCGTTTAAATGAGTCAAATTACAGCCATTTGTATCTGTTGAGCCTTGCTGTTTGAAAGATCCCCACATTTTCTCTCAATCAAAATCAAGGTACTTAAGCAGTGCAATGCTCTGGTGTCTTAATTTTCTTTTTGAGATGCTAAAAAGAAAGTAGTTGTCTGTTTCCCTTATTCCAGATTTTTTTTTTTCAGTTCTTTAAAATCTCACTGGTCTTCTCTCTGTAGTTTTTATCAGTCTATTTTAAATGAGCCATGCAGATCAAATGCCAGACTAGTTTACTGGGGCACTCAGCTCTTGGCCCCAGATGCTCCTAACTAGCTGACTCTGTCCCTGGCCATGGTGTGTTCTCTTTGTTCTGATTTGGATGTCCTTTCATGTGGCTGGGCCAAAGCAAATCAAATATTACAATAAGGCCTTTCAACAAAACTGCTATTAATATGTATTATGGCAGTGCCTGGAGTAGCCAGTTGAGATGGAGACTGTGTGTGTTGTCTAGTTAAACATTGTCTCTGTCCTGAAGCAGCAACAATCCCTGGGTAAAATGTGCCACACTCCCTTGGAGTATCTTATTGCTCACAATCATTAGCTCCATTGAATTCAGAGGCACCATCTATGCATCAAAGTATAATTTTTCATGAATGACAGCAGCAGCAATCTGCTAAAGTTTAGAATTACCCTGTTCCCTGGACATGTGATATTTCTTGAATTCATTATGAAAGACAAGGTGAAAGAAATATCACAAAGATCTGTAGAGCTGCTTGCAAATCCCTTCTGAGAATCCTATTTCTTCTACAAAAACTTTAAAACTAGGATTTAGGAATGCCACTTCACTAAGCTGGTAGATGAGGACACACTATATGTCCACTTGTGCTTAGTGGACTTCAAAGGATTCAACTGATAATGCATAAATTAACTGATTAAAAACTTCATTGGAATACTAATAAAATCAGAACGGGACCTGGCTATTCCATTTCGGCTTTACCGAACTCTATTATTAATAAGTTCTACCTATTGCTGTGGACATATCACTGTGCAGGGGCTTGGTGACCTATCAAAGCTTTTTGAGTTTAATTAATGATGATAAATTCCTGCTTATACGTCTTTCAGATTAGACAGTAAATTACATTTGAAACTATAGCCTGTGCTTTAGTATGAATAAATGTTTAGCATAAAATTTTAAGCATGAATAAATCTTCTTCAACAGGACAAGCCCTAGTCCATGGTCCTAGGCTGGGGCTTCCAAGAACTTCTGATCTGCTTCAGAAACATGGATGGTGGCACACAGGCCTGGGAGCTAAGTTGCAAAAGAAAAGAAAGATTATGGAGAATCCTGTACAACAGTCTAATGTAGAGTCCCATTGTCTCCACATTATCTCTATATCAAAACAGACAGATAATAGTGAGGATAAATGAGCCATCAAGTTTCACTTACTTTCATTTTCAGAATGGGTTCAGGGCTTCAGTGAGTATTGCAGAATTTCAAACTTCTTATTAACCCAGAGCTTTATAAAATTAATATATAGATGAATATTACATATAGATAGAATAATAAATACAGAACAAGTGTTTGCCTGTTTTAATACACTGGCACATTAAGTCTTCCTCTTACAGACTTGCTCAGCTGCAGGTAAGGTTGGAATATCTATATATATTAGCCTAAAAAAATCAATTGCTTTGTGCTTTATCTTTCTTTTTTAATTCATAAAAAAGCCCAATTTTTATGCAGATTTTTTAAAAATTATAGCTTCAAGGAGAAATCAGCTTCATTCTTTATCAGATGAAATGGACTGCTGTGCCACTACAAGCTTCTGGGATTTATTCAGAGATGACAGAAAGCTGGGGTGCCAAAGCCCCTACAACCCGGATAATGATGGCTCTCAGCCACTCTGATCTTCAGGAGCAGAGCCAGTGGGTTCAGACCCACATCTCTTCACCCACCTGGTGGGAAGACCCTGTTTTTCCCTGTGAAGCTGTCCTATTTTGCAGCATGGAGTAAAAGATTGAAGGGGACAGAAACAGAGCATAGCTGTAGTCCAAGGATTAAGGGATTCACCCAGAAGGGAAGAAAACTGGTTTAATCTCTTCTTCAAGGGCTGATGCATGCTGATGAATGCAAAACAGGTAAGCTGCCTGCAGAACAAGAACTGGCTTGAAAGTACCTCTCTTTATTCAGGCATGAGCTTTGATGGGGCTGGGGGAGTGAGGATTTCTAAAGGGAGTTACTTCTGTACTGCTGGGCATCATGAGGTCTCTCTGCAAGGCTGATGGACAGTCAGTCATAATTTCAGCACTGATTGCAATAACAAGCCTGAGCCCTGGGATTTTCAAGACTTTTAGGATGAAAGCAGCCATGTAAAGTCAAACCACTGTGCAATAAGGCATCACTTTAATCCATTAACTCTCCATTATGGGCTAAGTATATGTCTTAATTACCACGGGTGACTTTGGAGGGTAGCTTAACCACATGATTGCCACTAATAGGAATGAAAAGTTTATTATTGCATCCTAGACTTTGCCTAATATCTTAATTTCCCCCTCAGAGCTGCGCCTGTAGGCAGCAGTCATATGAGATCCATTTAAAGAAAAATGTGTATAGTGTCAGCGTTCAGGATTTAGTGCATATAGCTTGATCCTCTTTATTTGTAATTCCCTGTTCAGGCATTTCCCTTCAATGCTGTGAGAGCATCTTGAGCTCTGAAAAGGCTGAAGGATAACATGTGGTGCAATTAGAGCAGAGTTGCTTTTCCTGAAGTTAAGGAATGTTAACAAAAGGCTTCCTTGGCCTGTCCAGTTTTTAAAATCAATTGTGTCAAGCAGGGAACAGACAGGGCTTTGGCCTTTTTCTCCTCCTTTGGACTGCCTCCAGTGTCACCAGTGCACAAGCTACAATCTCAGCTCTCCCATGACTTCTGTTCAGCTGCAGGGAGCTGCTGCATCCCTGCCCCCCCTGGCAGCCCTCTCAAGGGCATTGCAACAGCTGAGAATAAAAGGAATGCAGCAGCTCAGGTCACCTTTCTCTCATCCCTGCTTCAAAATACTCCTCTTCCAGAAAGCAAAGACATGGTTTGTTCTGGTAGTGATACACCATTCAGCAAGTCTCCTTGAATTCACAATAACCGAGGTTGTGGGGGAGAGTTTAGAGGTATCAGTGCAAGAGCAAACAGTTGACACCCTAGAAGCTGAGGCTCTTGATTTGGAAAGCCATCTCTGCCAGTGGGAAACTGGTTAGAAAAACAGCTCCTCTCTCCATTTCAGCCCCTTCCTTCCCACCCACATGCTGCAGCTCACGCTCCCCTCAGTTGTGCCAAGGCAGCTGCTTTGGGGACTGCTGCAAACAGGATTGCTTCAATTCTCTCAGTTTAAAAATAAACCTTTTTTTCCTATTATTCTTTATCTTAAATTATGTCAATAATCCACTCTGCAGTCCAGCCACAGAAGCTGGTGCATTGCTCAATGGAGGGGACAGAGAGACACAGTGCTGGGCAGCAAAACTGTGGCTGAGGAACTGTTTCATTGTAGTACAGTCCTGTTCTCCCATCAGGCTCCTACAGTGTGACCTGGATATTCCACTCTGTACGCAGCTCCTTGGTCATTAATACTGAGTTGTACCCTGCTTGGTCAGGCAGCAGTAGGAATTTATGCCCAGTGAAACATGGACACACCACTGCACATGTGCTGAATTTAGGAAATAATGTACCATGGACTGTTTCATCTTTCAATATTCCTGCAAAGCTTATCTTATGGGAAGCAAAGTAATACCTTTTCTGCAAAGAGTGCAAAGACAAAGTTACCTCATCCACGCTCCCAATTATCTGGAATTAAGTTCAATAAGTAGAATTATGCATGTAAATCTCTATCTTGAAAAAGACTCCTTGCATGTTTGAAGGAGACTTTACTGGTTTTGGATTTCTCAGTGATGAAAACAGGGGTAACTCAAAGCAACGAAGTGAAACTAAAGAATGAAAAATTTACATTAAATAAAAACAGAGAGAACTGCTGGATTCTGCACTACCTTGCACGAGAAATAGCCTGTATTTCTTATATTCTAGAAGGATTGGATTAAATAATCAAACTGCAGCATAGGGAATAATTTTTCATAGGTAAGACAGGCACAGAGATAAACTTACTAGTCTTTATCCCTACTTTCCGTGAATCTGAAAATGATTAATGGATTTATCTCCCACAGAATACATAAAATAAAGTGCCTTTTTTACCAGTCACAACATAACTGAGCTTATTAAATACTTTATTGAGCTCAGCTAACCTGTTCATATGAGTAAGACTATAGAGATCAACCACAGGATGGCCATTTTCTGATTGGCCTGCAAATGTCACTCTAGCCACAGCTTTGGCCCTGCCTGTCTGAGCCAAAGCAAATTTATAAGCTGGATCTACAGCACAACCTTCACCACATAGTTTTTATACTGATTTTAACTATTTTGACTCAAGGTGTGGCTTACTCTGAGGAAGTTAAATGACACTGCCCTGGGGCAGATTCTTATACTGTATTTCCATTGGAACTTGTGCCTACGTTAAGGAGAGTGGGCTATATTAGCAACAGTCCCATCCAACCCAAGCAAGGGGCTGAGATGTTGTGTCTGAGCAGTACTTAAGTTGCTAGTGACCTGAACCCAAATTTTCTCTGCCTTTTTTCAGCAGGGAGAGATGAGCTTGGTTGACTTACTCTGTTGAGTTGGACAACAGCATAAACATGAATATTAGCAACTAACTCTGGGTGCTGCATTTAAAGAGGAAACACACTTGTTAACATGGATGTTTACACTTTGGCAAGTCAGACAACATCTTCAGCCACTGCTTGCACCTCTCTATTTATTCCACTTTTTTTTTTTAAGGGAAACATTTCCTTAAAGGGACACCAAGACTTAGATTATTACATTGCAGAAAGAAGATGTGATGAGGGTTTTCTACCAGCTATGCTTTCTTTCCTTTGGGTCCTCTCCGCATATGAGCATTCTAGATGTTGTATTGCTTCAGAAGTACCTCCATTAACAGTAAAAGAGAATGCTATATATCCAAATAAGGAATTCTGGTTCTCCCTGCTGTGGCCAGACGCGTTATTGTTAAGCCTTGAGCTTAATGAAGACATCAGATTTGCAAGATCTGAATGCTGCTTGTTGACTATGTCCTTATAACTCTCCATAAGACAGGGAAACACTATTTTTATTTTGCATGTTGGGTGGGGTTTTTTTCCTAATTACGCCACTGTCAGCTCAGAAAAGTATTATCTGTTATTTGCGTGTTATCGATGTTCCTCTTCAGTCCATCTGAATTCTGCTTGAACTTTTTCCCCCTGAAATTCAACATTGACAAGGCTAACATCATGAGGTAGTTTAACATCCTTGTGACCAAAACAAAATTTCCCACACATTTTGGTTAGATAAAGAGTCTAACTTTGGAAGGAGCAACATTTCCTGCAAACATCCCATCCTGCCCATCCCCATGGGCAGCTTTAGCTGAGAACAGACAGTGACGCCAACAAGCTGTGCCAGGTCAGGTGAGGTAGAGAAACAGGTGACCTAATTTCTTTCCCACCTGCCAGTAGGATCAGCACAATGGCTCATTATTCCTCTGCTTATTTATGGGCTTTTGTATATTCGCCCTTCCACTGTCGGACCATATAAGTACCAAATCTCTGTACCTCCTCTTCTTTCCTGAAGTGGACAAAGACTATTCGTTGGCCTTTAAGAAGCACGGGCATTAGGAGCCTCTCTTTCCTCCTCCAGCCCCGCACTCTCAGGAGTGGCGTGCGGGGCGTGACGGAGCATCGCCAGCCCCGAGGCGTTCCGCAGGCTTCCCTCGCGCGGCTGCGAGGGACGGGGCAGCCCGACCATGCAGGAATGCCGGGCAGGAATGCAGGAATGCCGGGCAGGAATGCCGGGCAGGAATGCCGGGCAGCAGCGCAGGCACCGTGACACTGAGCGGGAGGAGGCCCCGCGCTGAGGGCGGGCTCTGGCGCCCCCTGCCGGGCACCGCCCGCCATGGCCGCCTCACGCCCGCCCCGCCCGCGGCCTGTGGCGCCTTCCCTGTCAGCCGCGGTCCGTCAGGGACCTGCTGAAGGTTTTAGCGTTCCTCCCCCGCCGCCCGGTGTAGGAAACACAGTGCAAACATCACAGGATAGTGGAATCGTTTATGCTGGAAAAGACCTCCAAGATCATCGAGTCCAACTGGGCTTAATTCGGCACTGCCAAGGCCACCACTAAACCGTGTCCCTCAGTGCCACGTCTACACATCTTTTAAACAACTCCAGGGATGGGGACTCAACCACTTCTCTGGGCAGCCTGTTCTAATGACAGCATTCTAATGGCAGCATGACCATCCTTTCCACACAGAAATTTTTCAGAATACCCAATCTAAACCTCCCTGGTGCAACTTCAAGCCATCCTGCCCTATCACTCCTTGCTCCAGAGAAGAGACCACCTGGCTACTCCTTTCAGGTGGTTGTAGAGAGCTATATGGTCCCCCCAAGCCTCCTTTTCTCCAGGCTAAGCACCCCAGCTCCCTCAGCTGCTTCTCATAGGACGTAAGCTCCCGACCCTTCCCCAGCTCCATTGCCCTTCTCTGGACACACTCCTGCACCTCAATGTCCTTCTTGTAGTGAGGGGCCCAGAACTGGATCTGAGGTGTGGCCTCACCAGTCCTGAGTACAGGGATGGTTGGTGCCCTAAATCTACTCATTTCTACCATACACAGCGACGCCATACGCACCTGGGAACAGTAAGAGCGGGGTTTTTTCCATGGCACAGGTCACTGCACAGCCTCTGATTCTTCTTTAACCAAGTGTGGCCTAACCCTAAGGCTGTCTCCAGCATTCCACCCAAGGTGAATTCATCTATGTGCTCACCAGCCACAAGTACCATCAGAATCTTAATTCCCATAGCCACTCCAGGGGAAATGAATATCCAGTTCCATTTTTTAAAAAGCAGAATATTTTTTGTCAAAACAAAAGTTGTCCTCCTAAAATGGAAGGTGTGAAATGTAGTACAACTTGTACTTGTGGGTCCCTTCCAACTCAGAATATTCTGTGAATTTGTGAATCTGTAAAAAAATACTGTGAAGTACCATAGAGCAGCATGCGCAGAATGTTTGTGCTGCTGGACTTAAAAACATTTGCCACTATTTAATGACCTATAAACAAGGATGATTGTATGAGGATTCTTCCATAGATTTTTCCCCTTTCTCAACCTCAAAACTCCAACTTTGGGAAGTCTGTGTACAGACATGACATGGGGCCAGATCCCACAGCCATGCACTCAAAACCACACGCTCACCAAACCAAATGAACACAATGTGAAATAAAAAGCAATTGTTCTGCGATGGCTTAAATCTGTCTCATCTGAGGCTGTCATGGCCATCTCCCTCTTTTCCTTCCCTCCCCTCTCAGAAGCTGACATCTGTCCTCCAGCTGAATTTGAGGAGTCTGATTTCAGTTTAGTTTAGAGATGGCCCTGGAACAGCTTTTGGGCTGCCTATTGTACTATGACCTCATCCCCTACCGCTCAACAACAGACTGAAGTTATTTCAACCAGCCTATTAAATTGGAGAACTACAACAAAAGCAGAAGCATTCTATGACATACAGTAATTGTACTTTTAGCATTAATCACCTGGGGTTTTTTCCACGAGCTAGAAATTGTATTTCTTGCTAATTAGATTGCACTGGGAGCTACCCAGTAGCTTGTCAAAAGCAAACGTGATCCCTTCCTCAAGATACAAAACCTTTGAGAAAACCTCTGTGATGTTTTGATAATGCTCTTGTGCAATTTGTTTTTATGTTTGGGTTTTTTCAATAGGGACTGTCTCATTATCTCAGACTTATCCTATGAACATCAGACATTCTGTATCTACAACAAACTTATTTGCAACTACAAGTAAATCCTTGCACAACACTCCCTTTATGAGTTTTCTAATTAAGTTAGTACTTCTCATAACTAAAATCAGAAACACTGGCATACTTTCTATTCTCAGGATCCCAGTGCATTTTTTGCACATATCTATTAGATCACCTAAGTCAATTGACCTGTACAAATTGGGTCTTGTCAAAAACAGAACAGAAAGCCTTTTGGGGGAGTTCATTACCTTTTTTCTGGGAAAGCAGTAATTGGAAATCCTATTTTAAATAGATATCTAGTTCAGTTTCATATTCAAAGATTAATTCCTCCTTTCATTGCTATAAATGCCTAAAATACCTTCATTATCAACTCCTTAAATCCAGCGCATTCTTTCTCAGCTATTAACATGTATCTCACTGCTGCTAAGCAATGCTGGGAATGAATGGGGGGACTCTGCACTCATTTACCTCCATAGGAAGGTTGTTGCCAATGCCTCTGTTACTAATTATTCCTGGTGATTTGCTTCATTCAGGATCTCAGCTGACAGTGTGAACCATTTGGTAGTGCAGGATGTATTTTGTTCCCATGGAGCCTGTGAGCCTTTCTGTCTTTGGCCATCAGCTGACAGGGAGACTCCAGCAGGTCTCGAGGTGGCCTGAGGTGCCTGTCACGGAGCCATAAAAGCAGGGATTTTCCACAGGGTATGAGGTAGGAGTGAGAGGTGGCATTTTCACAGGCAAGGCAGCCACAAAGTTGGTCGCTTTTATTTCGCTATACACCAGCTTCATTCCCTGAACCAAACCACCTCCCAACGCTGGCTTTGGCAGTGCTCCACAGAATATCACTTCATTCCGCACAGCCAGATTCATAACCCAGGGCTCAAATGCCATGAAGGCAGAGTGACGTGACTCTTCTGTATGCTCCCATATGTCATTAGCTTTTATAAAAAAGAATCGAAATATTAAGGAAAGAAAGAAAACAATTACAAATCATTTGAATAGAGACTAGAAAGTGAATAAGAAAAAAAAAGACCCAAAAGAGGATGCAACAAACACTGTATGCCTGAAGAGCAAGAACAAACCCTGCATTTACTTGTGGTATTAGAAAAACAAAAAACTCCACTGATTTCATTGAGAGCAGAATCATACCTTGGCTTGATGCCTGTGAGATTGCAAAAAAGGATATCTATGTTTTCCATCTGAAATAACCCCTCCATACTGAAAATTCACTGCTACTCATCTGCCAGGGCTTCATCTAGCTTCAAGAACTTCAATGGTCATAACAAAACTCAGTAACTTCTCTCTTTATAGCTAAGTTAAGTCTTTAGTCTCATTTATGAATATTAAGATCTCAGCATTCAAAGTTGCTCACTAATTTTCTTCAAGGAGTCTTTGGACTATTTTAGCCTTGAAAGGTAACTAAGAAAAGCAAAGATATGGACAAGAGGCTTCCATCCACCACAGAAATTTATTCCTCCTTTGAAAAAAATGCAGGATGCCTGCACATCAGAACAGTTCAAAAGCACTGCAGACATAATCAGAAAAAAACCCAAAACCCAAAACTGGAACAAGACAGAGAGGAAAAGATGTAATGCGGAGAGGCATCTGTCCTAACAGGTCAGCATTATAAAGAAGACAGAAAAGAAGGATATAACCAAACAGGTTCTACCACTGGATTTCACCAAATTCATTGCTAATGTTTGAACCTTCCTTGCCAGATTAATACTCCCTCAGGTAATCGAGGATGTCTGCTATCGCTTCCCTGTCCAGTCATTCATACAGCAGGGGTCAGTGCATCACTGACAGAGGATTTCCTGGCAAGAGTAGTTTGCACTATGTAAGGTTCAAAGCAAGGGCTGCCTCCCAATAGCCCCTCCTTTGTGTGAATGCCCTGACAGCAAAGCTACACACTCAGCTTGTTGGCTTTTGGGGTTTCAAATGAATTCCAATGTAATTTCACATTACGTCTTTCTTCAGAAGGAGGCTGAGCACATGCAGGTCACAGCAACCTGGATGCTAATGCTGAAGACACTAAGCACAAGTGTGTGAGACCTCTCACAAGGAGGAAGGAACTGCAACCACCAAACCTGCAGCCTTCTCAGTCAGAACCTTACCTGAGAACACAGCCCTTTCAAAGACCCTAGGTCTTTGCTTCCCTGAAACTGAAAGTTAGCATTTTCTTGGAATCCCAGACGGGAAAAGAAAAAAAAAATCAAAAACCAAAACTAAGCAAAACTGAATTATTAACATTTATGAATTTGACAAAAAAGAATGACCATTGCTCCTGGATTTTCAGCTGTTCAGATGGGCAGTGAAATGAAAATGGCTCTTTCAAATAGTCCTACCCAGGTGTCAATTAGCTGGGAATCTCTTCAACAGCTTCAGGTACTGACACAAACCCTCTTATCGCTATTGCATTGCAGTAGATTCCTGAGACCTAAAAAAGACTGCAAATGGAACAGTTTGTCTGTTTTCATACAGCTAATGCCAGTCCTCCCAACAGTCCAGAAAGGTTGCTGCTCTCTTCAACCTTGCCTCTTCCAAAATGTGGAGTTCTTACTAGCTGGAACAGATAATTTTATTATTATCATACATTGTTAAATTTCAAATATAACCACACCCTGCAGTGTGAGGTGGTGCCCTGTTGTCTCCTGCCCTGTTGAATTGTTCCCATTACCTAGAGCAGTAATTTACATTCATTATCAAGTGATGGTCAAGAATAATGTGAAAACTTTGGCAAACTAGATGGAAGACAAAGGCTGGGGGAAGGAGTGACTTCTTATGAACCTCATATAGTTAAACAAGGCCAAGGGCAAGGTCCTGTGTCTTGGTCAGGGCAAGCCCTAGTACAGCATGGCCAGCAGGGCAAGGGAGGGGACTCTGCCCCTCTGCTCCACTCTGGTGAGACATCACCTGGAGTGCTGCATCCAGCCCTGGGGTCCTCAGAACAGGAAAAGACATGGACCTGATGGAGTGGGCGCAGAGGAGGGACACAAAGAAGGTTAAAGGGCTGGAGCACCTCTCCTATGAAGACAGGCTGAGAGAATTGAGGTTATTCAGCCTGGAGAAGAGAAGGCTCAGGGAAGACCTTAGAGCAGATTCCAGTACCTAAACAGGGCTACAGGAGAGCTGAAGAGGGACTTTTTACAAGGACATGCAGTGACAGGACAAGGGGGAATGGCTTCAAACTGAAAGAGGCCAGGTTTAGATTAGATATAAATAAGAAATTCTTTAATGTGAGGGTGTTGAGGCACTGGTACAGATTGCCCAGAAAAACTGTGAATGCCCCATCCCTGTGTTCCAGACCAGACTGGATGAGTCCCTGAGCAACTGGATGGTGAAAAATGTCCCTGCTCATGTTAAGGGGGTTAGACCAGATGATATTTAAAGCTTCTGACCTCAACCATTCCGTTATTCTGTGATTCTATGAAATGCTACCAGTAGCCGAAGCTCCAACATAATTCACACACTCTGCATGTTAAATGTTCTTAAAATAATGCAACCTGAAGACCTCCTTCACAAAGCTTTTTTCCCTATGTAGTTTTGTAGTATTACAACCACTACAGGTCTGCCTTTCTTAGTGAACCTGTACGTGTATCAAGCTAGTATAACTAAGGAGAGACCCAGACTGCAAGACACATATTTTGAATAAGTATCAGTTGCTCCCTAACCCTTTTTTTTTTTTTTTTTGCACATATTGCCCAGCCCACATAAGATGAAACTCATTGCAAGTCTGACTGCTGGGTGATATTGTGAAATGAAAAGATGATTTGGTTTGGCTTTTGGCCATTTGCATAGATATTATTAATGAGAGTCTGGATCTATTTAAATTCTGTTTTCAGCAGACTCCAGAGCCAGGATAAATTCTGTCCTTTGTGCATACAGTGAAACTCAGTGACAAGTCTGTACTTGAAAACAACTTCAAACCCAAACTCATCTGGCAACCTGGGCACACCCAGTATTTTATCCTTCCAAATTCTGCCACACACCGCCCACTGCGGATTTACAAATTGGTGTTTAATTGACAAATAACTAAGCAGACACCTAGATTCTCTTTTCTGTGTTGTGAAAGAAACTGCCTTTCTCATAACCAGTTGCCCTACATCATAAAGACACTTTAGATTTTATCTGGACTAAAGGATTTTGCCAGCTGAAGTCCTGCTAGCACAGGTTTCTGCTGGTAGTTTTGAAAAGCTGCCCAGAAAGGCACCTTAAAGCAGCCATGGAGAATGGTAGGAGAAATTGCAGTGATATCTAGCAAGACTCACACCATTTAACACACTGAGTGAAAATATACACTAGGATGGGCTAGGCTGAAACCTTATTTCTTAAGTTCTTCAACTGAGTTTGTTCCAGGTCAGTATTTAAACAGTTCTGTAACTTTTAGAGTCTGAAATAGGTGGTGTGTGCTAAGATTCCATTTTGTTGGCAAAAGCTGCACTCACAGTGGGAAATATCTTTTCAGTAACATTTCAGCAAAATTTTTCGGCTACAAACCTGACCTGAAAACCAGCTGGTTTTAATATCTTGGAGAAGTAACGTAGCCTCATGCTACATTAGAAACAGCTGATATTCTCATTTGTGCAGTAAAAGAAAAAAAAAAAAGATGTGGTACTATGTACAGTAGTACCTAATATGCTCTCTCAATAGTTTTAAATTAACATTTTGATGTTCCTTGTCATTCTTTTTCATTCAACAAAAAGCAACTAATTTGTTAGCAGAAGTGCCATGATTTCATGGAAATGTTTTTGTTTCAATGGAGGACTCTTTTGAGAGAAAATAATACATATGGAAAATCACTCTGACCTGCTCAAATTAACAACAAAATGGTATCAATATTTAAGGGCAGATTCTATACATATTTAAGGAAAGCAGAAACCCACTGCTGGTAAATATTTATCCAGTCACGTTTAGCTTTGAATTTAAGAGAAAGTGTCAGTGATACACAAACAAATAGTGATCTAGATTTTACAGGAGATGCGACAATTTTGAAGCTCAGCTTTCTGATGGATTTAATCACGTAAAACAAAAGCAAATACTGAGGTGACAGTTATGAACTATGTCTCGGAAGAAGCAGTTAAGCAATAAAAGCTCAGGCACTGCATTTCTTAACCAAGTGTGGCTGCTGCAAAGGCTGTTTGCTATATACCACTATATGCTTTTTTTTCCAGAGCACATGAACCAGGTTTGCAGCATGCTACCTGGTGACAATGCCCTGCCAAGATTTACTTCAGTATCTGAGCTCTGAGAAGACAGTCATATCCAGGAAGTACTGCAAAATCTCAGCTCCTACTGAGAGCAGCAGGACAAAGAAGCTCAAGAGACGTGCAGGACCAGATCTCTCCAGTGTCCCTTCCAAGTGTCGGGGAGTTGAAAAATATTGTGCAGTTCATCCTGCAGGCATGGCTGGAGCTTCAGTAACAGGTATGCAGCAGCTGAGAGATCTAGCAAGATCTTCTAATTCATTTAAGTTAAGTTATATCCTCGGAGGACATAGTTACACAGGCATTGTTTTGAATGGCAATAGTGCCCAATGGAGCTCCCATTCCCCTTGCAAATTCTCACGCCTGCCTTATCCCTTTACCAGGCCAAACTGGGGTGTATGTGTGTGCAGCTGCAAGGTAAACTGATCTGGCTGGAAACAACCTATTTTTTTCTGAATCATCCCAAGCTGTCCCTGTTCCACCACTTGGTTCACAACCTCACTGTGCAAGCTGCTGCAAGGGTGGTTTGGGGAGGCAATGGGAACAAGAAGCCATGAGCAAAGCAGTATGAACCAAGGCAGTAAAGCAGCTTAGGCAGCACTACCAGGGTCTGCCACTGTATGTGTTGCAAAGAAATGAAGGGTGCCACAATAGCATGCCAACAAGCGCTGGCTTACAAACCCTTGGCACAGATTCACCCATAAGCAGGACAATTTAAGGCCAGACCCCAAATCCCTCATAGCTGTTACAGAAGTCCTTGGTCCACATAAAGATAACTGGCAGGAAATCAGAGCTGTAAATAAACTCAGGGAATTTAGGTCACATATAAGAGATTTCAGGAAGGCAAGTTCTCAAGATACAGCTTGGTAAGGGAGAAACAGCATAAATTTTGTACCTCACATGTATCTTGCAATTAGTTTCATCTGTGCAAGACAAGCCAGGCCAGCCTCATTTCTAGTTTCACAATTAGTAAAATCTTTTAAACAAAGTATATGTTCTTTAAAGTCTGGCACTGGGACCCTTATTTAAGTGCCTGCAGGGTAGGTTTCTGATCTCTTCTGGCTGTTTCCTCTTAGGAGGAGCTGAATCACATCCTAAATGTGCACAAGTACTGGCCTGGCTGAGGATGACTGGCTCAGAAGTGGGGATGGAGCTGCTGGGTGAAATGTGGCTCCTCACCTGGGAGATGTTGTCAATGTGCACGGCCCCCACCTCAGTGCCATGGGGTCTGTAACAGCTACTGGTATGACAGGGTGGAAGTGAGAAAAGTGTGAGTGAACAGAATCCCCAAATACACCTGCAAAAGCATTTGCCCCATAGCAGGTCACACTAAAGAGGAAAATAACAATAATGAAGTTTGCTTAGGAGATGGCCATCAGCTGGATTAAATAGTAACCAGGAAATCACCGAGGGATTTCTGAAGTTACAAAAAAAAAAAAAAAAGACTCAGCCTCAAAGGAAGCCTAAACAAAGCATTAAAGTTCGTGATGAAGGAAGAGAAACTTGGCCTGACAACACAAGGCATCATGCCATGGGCATGGGGTATGTGAGTTATGGGTGCCTGTAGCCTGTGCACCTGGGAGGGGTTTGAAATTTTGGGGAGTACTAATAGAAGGGTGTTCAAGCATTTGTTGATGTTTGTTAACATTCTGATTTATCTGTTGTAATACTGGTATGGATTCCATACATGTAGCACACTGATCACCACGTGATCATGTGACATGAATAAATTAGAGACCAATTATTAATGAATCCCTGTGATTAAAACCACATGGGTGGAGCAGTTTTTCCCTGTGATGAGAACTAGCAAATTCTACCCTTGTCCCACTGGCAAAAATACACACCGGAGTGGAAGTAAGGCTGAAAAGCTTTAATGCCAGTGTATTCATATAGTTTGTCTCTGAGACAACCCTTTTGGAATTCTGAATTCCTTGATAATTCTGAATTTTTTTCTACTCTTCCTCCAGCAGCATTTCATTGTCATTCATTGCAGACAGGCACATATCCATCACCCTAGATCATATAAAAGTATCTATGTTGTAGGTATTCAGCTCCATAACAACCCTTTTCTACTGCACACCACTCCCTTATATTTGTAGAAATATATTTTAGGCCTTCTTGAATGCGCTATGTATTTCCACATGTAGGAAAACATTAGTATCAGATGTGAACTTCGCTAAATGTGTTTCTTTTGTCTCACACAAAAATCTGATTTTTTCCATCAGTACTAAATTTGATGATGGTCAGAAGGCTGTTTTTCCATGCCTTGTTAGAACTACAAAGTTAAAGCATTTTACTCCTTCTTTTTAAAAAAACCCAGCACTTCACCAAGAAGTATCAAAGGATTTCAGTGTGTGGATATGCCCATTTCATCTGCGTTTGCAACAGAAAACCTTTCATAAATACCAAATAATTTAACACAAGCATTTTTGGTTTAGACTGGTTTTTTTCACTCATTGATACCAGATCTATGCTACAGCATCACCTAAGAGTTTAAATTTCATCCATGCAAACTGCCAGCCCACAGTACCACTTCTGTCATGTTAAAGCATAGGAGATGGTGTTTACATCAGTGCTGTGGTCCCTGGGGTCTGGCAGATGATACCTGATCCACTGTAAAATATACTTGGACAAAATTATCTCTGCAAAATATGTATTACACTTCAGCTGGCATTAGGAGTTTGTACAACTGTGTGTCAAGCAACTGCAGTGGTTTTGATCCTGTACTTTGTGCCCTAGGACCCAGTCTTTCATCATGTGGAAACATGGCTTTGGATGGTTCCATTGTTCAGGCTCCATGAACTGGGCCCCTACCATCAATAAGATGAAGGGCTTTTTGTGCTCATGAAAGCCAGCCTGTTCTTCACCACTGCATCATCTGGTCTAATAAAAGATACTACTTCTCACTGTAGGCATTCTCACTTTTAACCACTTGACAGTTCAAAAGTTTCCCACTCTGAAAGAGCATCATGACATTTCTATATTCTCTCTACCACCAGAACAGTATGTGAGCAGAAAATGTGCATTATATAAATGAGATTCTATCACAACAAGGAGACTTCTCCCGGAAGGAGCCTTCAACTAAGAGCTGTGCCTCCTTATACTCATTTCCTGGGAACTCTGTGAGCATGATGCTGTTTCAAAAACAAGACTTCTGTCCCTGCCTGGAATACAAACACCACACTTGTTTGTAAATCAGTCTAATTAAACAAAAGCATGACTGTCCTGGAGAGAAAGTTGAACAGCTTTTGCAAGACTTGTTTATTTAAAACAATTTAGTACGACAAATACTGAAAAGCAGAAGTTCATAAAATAACCTTGGCACATGGATTGGTTCATGTTACAGTTGAAAGGACATGGGATGTCTAAATAGCAGAACTCCTGCTTAAAAATGGAAGGCAGAAGTAAGTGAATGAGTTGTCATCTGTTTCAAAGATGCTGGACTGTGAACATCTGCATTTCCATTAACAGAGTTAACGGTGATGAAATGTACCCACTCAAAGTACTTTACCATCTTTTGTGAATACAAAATGCTTGCGGGATAAAAAAGAACATTTTTGTTGAACTGGTACACATTTTGTGTACTCTTCCATGTAGATAATGACCAGAAGTTTGATGACAGAGGCAAGAGCAAAATATCTTGAAACAACTGAAAATATATTGCAGTGTGATATAATTTCTCTTGGTTCTGCTGCTCAATCACTCAGCAGTAATTTTTTTCCATGATGTTTTCATACATTTTATTTTATTTTCACAACAAACAGCAGATGTCACCAGGACTTATCTTAGAAATTGATCTTCTAAGCAGCAGCTTAAAAGGCTGCTGGCTAAGGAAGAGGCATGAGAACACACTAACAGAATGCTCTTCAGCATTAGAATATGAAAGCTTTTGATGGTCTGTCTCTGACAAATGGACCCTCTGACATTTCTCAGGGTAAGACATCCTGTGAAAATACTCCGTTCTTCCAGCACACAGCCTGGCAACTGCATCTCACCAGTGCAGATGAAGCATCATTTCCGTCATTTCCATCATTTCCTCATCGTGCAGCTCTCCACTACAGTGGTTACACAGCTCAGATTTCAGAAGTCAAACTTGTGATTCTGTGAATGAAACATTAATCACTTATCTGTTGAGTGCTAAACAGTTGAATCAAAAAATCATGGCCATGCTTTTGCTCTTTTTAAATGAGAGACCTTAATGTAAATTTGGTGCATCAGCTTCACATTTTTATTTGATTCACATAGTTTTTCCAGCAAAGACAGGACAAAAAAAAGCTGTGCCTATCAGGCTTGCCTTCTTTAGCAACTTGCAATGACTAATCTTGCTTGATCTTTCGCCCTCCCTCTTTGCAATTATGGTTCTCAGCATTTTATTTTTGGTCTTTTCCTGAATTATTTAATGCAGGTGAAATGATTTTCTGCTGAAGTTTTGTGAGAGGAACCAATTCTAACCCCATAGTAAGCCTCTTAGCAACTGTGATGGGCAAAATAAAAAAGGAAAAACCATGTCTTTACAGGTGACCAGTCTAGTGATATAGCTGCAGCTCCTTGATCCATTTTATTTTATGAAAAAACTGGTTTAACAAGCAACCAGCCCCATATTTTGCCCTCATCCGCTTTTTCTTCTCATTTACATGTCTTCTCATCTGTATCAGTCTGTGGAGCTGTGCTGTATATTGGATTGCCAAACAATTAAATTTAATAATAAGCTATAATACCTTGGGGTTTTTTTCCTTGTAATGTATAGTTTGAATTAGACTGGCAACTGAAGGAGCAATAAACTGCAGAGTAGGTGTGGGAACACAACTATGAGACCAGACACCTGGCAGCAAGGACAAGAACTACTTAAGCCACTTTTGCTATCCTAGAAAATATCTGATGTCTCTAACCAGATGGGATATGGAGAAGTATGATCCACCTCAACAGTGTCTGTTCTCTGTCACACATTACCATGATCACTGGTAAGCATTGTGTGAGCTTGACGCTCCACCTCAAGTTAACTTAGGACAGTTGAGAGATAGATTTTAAATGCCTCTCTTTCCTGTGTTTTTAATCTTTCTGTGATTCACTCTTCTCCCTTTTTCTCCATGATCCATGCTTCCACACACACTTCACTCAGCAATTGCTATGCAAATTGCGTTCCTACATTACTGAGGTTTTTTAAAAATTGTACTCATGAGGAATAGTTGCATCCTGTGCTATGTGACAGGTTAAAAACAGAAGCTACTTAAATATGAATGTACATATGGTATCTTACTGACTTTAAATACACTGTATAATCTTTGCCTCAGCAGTTCTATTGGTGCAGAGTTTACTATTAAAAACACCCAAAAGTGATGTTTTTTCAACTGTTTCTGATGTTCAGTTCATAGCTGTAAGGATTAGTCTTTTCCTGAGATGCCAAGTTTTCACATATGCCTTAAAATGAACAATACTGGAAAGCCTTTACAGACTGATTTTAATGGAAAACTGCATGGTCTTTCCCTTTTTTCTTCTGAATCCATCTCTACTCGTCCTTGAACCAGCTCCACTCTATCCTTTTCTCTGCTCCATTTTCAATAGTTAAAAGGATGTGTGGAAGGACACTTGATTATGTTGTCTACTGAAAATTATTTCACTCATTACAGAGTCTCTAAAAAGACTTAATCTTGTTTAAAACATTAATATGTCTTAATTATGGCACTTGCATAGTGCCAGTAATGCAGAGTCAGAACTCCAGAACAGGAATGACTAAAGTGCCTTCAGACTCCTTGACCTTCTGACTTGGGGGGCTGAGCCACTCATAACCATCTATTAAACTACTAGGATTAAATGACCTTGCCACAGAATATATGGTCTTTGGCTGCATTAGAATTTACTTTACGTGTGTAACTAAATATCTACCGGAAAGAAAAAAGGAAACAAGTAGGATGTGCATTGCTCTGATGGAGATGTGCCACAAAACTGCAGGGTCTACCAGCGTGCTGAGGTGCTGGTAGCTCGCTCACGAGCAGCGTGGCCAGACACCTAGCTGGGTGGGAAACCGAGGACACTGTCTCAAGCTGTCATCCTCTGCCGGGGACCAACACAACACCCTCAGACATATTTTGTATTTTGAGTGGATGCCTGTAAATCAGCATGTTTGGAATTCTTTAGAAGGTCAGCTGACCACCAATTTCCTGGATGTACATTTGGCTTGGGATAGTTCTCCTATCCTTGTAATTATTTGGTTTTACATGCAATTACTTGTATACTTCCTCCTTTTATATTGCTTACATGTTCAACTTTAAAGCTATTCCCAGTAGTTCTTTTCTAGAGAATTAGGAATAGTCTTTTCAAAAGGTTGAGTTTGGTCATTCTACAGCATTACCCTTAAAATTAAAAACAAAAACCAAACAAACAAACAAACAAAAAAGCCTTTGGGACTTCTCTGTAGAAGTCTTCCAAATAATTTCCAAGTCTGAGCTGTTTTAGGTGTGATTAAAAATCATCCTCTTCCTGATTACTTTCAGGCAGTTTGATGCAAACATTACAGAGTCAGGACTCTCTTGAGTCAGGAACAACGCCTTTAACATAAAATAAATAAACTCTTTTATTTATAGACACCAGGCAAATCTGCTTTAGTTCTCCCCAGTATCCCTTTGTAGCTCAAAGATCTCACTGTGGTATATACCTTGGCTACCCCTGAAGTTTACAGGACATGTACTTCCATGCCCAAGATATGGAAAGTACGAAGATTCCTCTACAGAAGTCCACTGACAGGCTTTTAATTTGCTGTCTCTGCTCCCATCCTCTAGGTTTAGACATTCTGCTGTAAGGTTTGGAACACATTTTTGCTGATGCTTTTTGTTTAGGCATATTCACCAGACAAAATAGATTGGGTTTGCCTCTTCCTGAGCCAATGTGGGTGATTCTGGCTGGGGCGAGACACCAGTTGGGTGCACCCTACCCTTGTTGAGTTTCCACCTAATTAACTTTTAAAACAGTCCAACATTTTCTTCCACTTTTTCTGTATGATTCTGCATTTGTCCAGATTTCTAACATTTTTCTTGGTGACATCTGCAAAAAGTGCTTTTAATCATATCCTGAGCAAGGGGTCTGATACAAGAGTTCCTGGCAATACACACACATACATGTATGTATATACAGTGCAGCCAGGAGAGAAAAAAAAATCACTAAATGGATGTGAAAATGCTACCACAGGTTGGTTTTTGTTTGTTTGTTTGTTTGCGGTTTTGATTTTGGGGTTTTTTGTGTCATGTTGCTTTCTGATGTATTTAGTGTTTGGCATTTGTGTAATTCTTTTCCTGTAAAGATTCTGGAAAACTTTATGGGAATAAAACACAAAGTCCTTAGCACATCTTTTGCCATGCTTTAGTAACAACTACCAATAAACCTATTACCTTCCCATCTTCTACCTGCCCTTACTGACATGAATGTGTCTCAAAAGAAGGATTACCGTGTGAAACTACCATTTTATATCCGGGAATTTGAAACACACACCACAAGATAACAGAGAATCATAGAATAGTTTGTGTTAGAAGGGACATTTAAAGGACATCCAGTCGCACCCCCTGCAATAAGCAGGGACACCTTTGACAAGATCAGGTTGCTCAGAGCGCCATCCAGACTAAATTCAGGCTGCTGTGCAGCACGGCCAGCAGCTCCTCCTAAGTTTCCACAGCACATTTCCACTGTCCTATTTACTGGATAAGTCATCATTTGTACTTTAAAAAGAGACAATTACTCCGGGGCATCTGAAAGCCACATTTTCAGCTGCAGCTCTTTTTTGTATTCTATTTACTGCTTTTACTTATTTCTGCATGGTACCATCTGGACTTTATCTTCTTTCTACTTCCTCATGATTTGCAATTTCCTAAGTTCCTGCACATATTTTTTGCATTTTATGGACAATCAGCAATTTTTTAGCTTCACAAATACAGCTCAGCATTCCTTCACTCTATTTTTAGCTACGACTGGCTACTAGGAACTACAGCCTGCTAGTTTGGAGCTTGCTAAGGCAGCTGACTTGTAGATCAGCTTGGCAGATGGCTCAATTCTTTTCCAAAAGCTCAGTGAGAAGGCATCTGCCATTTCTAATCAGCCAGTTGACTGCAAGTCCTCATCCACAGCTGATCCTTGAGTTTGTCTTCATGCGTTGCTTGAAGGCCTCAGTGTACCCCACACAGCTCACAGCGACTCAGAAAACACCCTCCATTCACTCTCAATTGACTCCTCTTGGGTTTGTTTGGTTTTAGGATAGACTGTTCCATTTGGAAGGGACCTACGCTGATCATCTAGTCCAACTGCCCGAGTAACTGAGGGCTGACCAAGTTAAAGCGTGTTGATAAGGGAGTTGTCCAAATGCCTCTCAAACACGGGCAGCCCTGGAGCATTGCCCACCTCTGGGAAGCCCGTTCCAAGTGTTTGACCATCCTCTCGGCAAAGAAACGCTTCCCAGGGTCCAGTGCTGACCACTTAAGGAGCAGCTTTGAACCATTCCCACGCGTCCCGTCGGTGGCTACCAGGGAGAAGAGCTCAACCACTCGCTCTCCACTTCCCCTCCTCAGGAAGCTGCAAAGAGCAACGAGACCGCCGGCCCCCAGCCTTTTCTCCAAACCACACAAGCGCAGAGCTCCGGACTGCTCCTCGGAGGCAATTTTTTGCGGTTTACGTTTGTTGGGGGCTTTTGGTTTGGGCCCCGCCTCGGGAGGGAGGGAGAGAGGGAGGGTAGGCGGGCCGAGGGAGGGAGAGGGAGGGGCGTGGAGCGGGCAGGCGGCGGCATCGGCACTGTCGGCGCGGCGGCCGGGCGGGCAGGAGCGCTGCGAGCCGCGGCTGCAGGTGGGAGCGGGGAGCCGCGGGAGCGCGGTCGGTGCCCTGCGGGGAGCACGGCGCGCCTGGCTGGGGCGGTGGGATGTGTCGGGGTCTCCCTCTGGATGCAGCGCTTGCCAGCCGCGCGGCAGCTGAGCCCTGCCGTGCCCAGGGCTGCGCGGTGTCCCGGGGACAGCGCCGGCGCTTGTCATCCATCGCCGCTGGCTGCCCCTGCCCGGCTCCCGGCGTGGGGGCAGCAGCCTCTGCTGCAGAGCCGGGGCACGGGGGCTTTGCTGCTGCCCGCTCCGCTCTGTCTCTTCCTCATTTTATAGCAAACTGTGAGGCACCACAGATCAATACTCTTCCTCTTACGCATATGGAAGGCGTTCCTGTTGTGTTGCTTAAAAAGGAACAAACAAAAATCCTCTAAGTTAGGCGCTTTTTAAAAGCACGTTTCCATTGTTGCTGAGCTCTGCTTTTCGGTAAGCTTCTATAAGCATGCCAAGTCAAGACGGAAAACAGTTCAGAATATGAACTGTAGAGTCTGCAAAACAGATGGAGAACCGCGGATAACGTGGTGGTGACTGTAATTCTCTCTGTTGCTTCCAGGTACTTAACAACCCCAAAAAATGAAAGCTTTCCCATCATGTCTCTCCATGCAGTAGTGCTCGCCAGCTTCAGCGGAACAGAAGTCTTCAAGCACGCCTGCTCTGAAAAGGTGAGGCAAGGGAAACGTCTGAATGGTGGCTCAGTGTGCTTGTTAGCTGGGGGGACTTGGTTCAAAAACCACCTTTTAGTCTTCAGTGGTCGTGGTAAATTAAATGCTGCTGGAGTTGGGAAACACAGTCCCACTGTTGGGGGCAGGGGAGAAAGGCAGGCTTCTTTTATGCAAGGAAGATGTCAAACTGTCAGTGGGTTTCATTTGTTATGGCAGTGTGTTGTGGTTTTTCTCATGTGCTTCTGTTGTATTTCCTTTTAGTGCTCTTTAATAGTTTTTTTTTTTTTTTCCCATTTGATTGGGGGGGGCAGTTATATAGCCTTTTTTTGCTCTGATGTAGTTGAAATCGTAGCATCTTGAAAATAAATGGAAATCTTACCTGAATTCTCAGACCACTGATGGCTTGTGATAAGAATCAAGAGATGGGAAGGTTGCTTAAAAAAAAATCGTAAAGCTCAGCACCCTGAATAGCTATGCTTACTAATAAAGTGCTTGCATTTTTCCTGCTGTTGGGCAGTTGGGATACTTGCATTCTAGGAGGTAGAGTCTGTTAGTTGCTTGTGAAAACAATTTTTTAAAAAATTAATAAAATAATTTTAAAATGTTTTCTGCTTTATCCACTGATACTGACAAGATGATATTTATATGTACAAAGCCTACCTTCATGCCAGTTTCTCTAAAGGAGTGCAGAGGGGGAGAAAAGTAGAAAACACTAGCAGGTACTGAAAAGAGTATTTTTCTAAGCACTGGCATAATCAAATGCTAAATATTTCAAATTTAACATGCTATTTTTGTCTTGAAACATTATTTTTCAGTTAAAAGGGAAATTCTCTGTGGGTTTTAATTTCTTCTGCTTTCCATGGGTCTGAAGGGTATCTGGACAAGATCTGTACTCTGAGTCACCCCACTCTTCCACGTAGGAAGTGTAGAGGTCAATGACATGGGGTGGCAGAGGACAGCATACCTTTAGTTCCCTTATGTTTGTATGGGATCATACGGTGCAGGGGAGGGTGAGAGGAATCCTGGACATGCTTCTGTGTGCAGACATTCTCGCTGATCTGGTGAGAAGGCACAACACCTTGGTTAAGTGCCTTTTAACGATGTGCAGGTTGGAGCAGGGCATCCCTTTGATTTCCCTGGCTTCTGTGATGTGCTCTGCAGGTCCATGACATGCTTGAGGCAGTAGGTGGGTGGGGGGACAAATTTTAGGTTCTCACAGGAATTTATGAGCTTAGGGAGCATACTTGTTGCTTTGCCATCCTGAGTGTATCATAGTACCTTGTTGGAATTAGCTCCTGAGTATTTGCACTAAATTGCTTCCCTGGTTGAGCTTACACTGGTTTGACAGTGTGGTAAATCCAGCTTTGAGGGTAGAAATACTGAATTGGAAGCGTCATGACTGCACAAAGTGAAATGCTGATCTGCTACCTGCTCAGGTAGTTCAAATGGATTCAAAATTTTGGTCAGCTTGTACTGGCAGGCTCTTATGCCAGTTCAAGTATTATCTATCTGTGTCACCTCTGCCTTTATGCTGGGTCAGTCACATTGCTGATGAGAGCCACGTGTACTGTGTTCTATCAAATTAGGTGATGTGACCACACTTGCTCCCAGTTATTAGAGCTGGCGGATCAAGCAGCACGTGGATCAGATGTTTGTGAAGTTGGATCCTCATAGGTTTAGCTTATAACTTGTACATCTAAATAGGCTGATTTCCAAATACAGATTGGTTGTTCCTTGAATTCTTTTCCACTCCACTGCTGTTGTTTTGGTGGAAACACAGATGTCCTATTCAGCATTTTGTGTCATTTCTGCCTTATGCACATGTTTAATCCTCCTTCTGTGCAGAGTTTTCTTTTGGTCACCTGCCTTCTGGAATGAAATGAGAGATGGCAGAGCACTCTTCAGACAGTGCATGCTTCTGGAGAGATTTTCAGGCAGCCAGAAATGTAGGCAGGCCTCAGAACAGTGTTCTTCCTGCTGGGATGACTGTGAGACTGAGGGTGTCATTAGCAGAGTGCTGTTATCTTATAACCAAATTGTCTGCCTCTCTGTTCTTGTAGTTAAACCACGAAAGCCTAAAGGTGGCGTTCACCGACTCAGCGTGTTCTTCAAATTCCTCAGTGAGGATTAGCTGCCTTGCTCCAACACCTCAAATCTCTGTTCTCTCAGGTAATGCCAGTTTGTTCTAAATTGCCTCACTCTGGGGAGTTTTGGTGGCGCTTGTAGTGCTAGCAAAAACTATCAGTGTTTGTGTGTACTAAACAAGTCTAGTTTGTTTGGAGAGGGTTCCTTGCTTAGTGGCTTTGAGGGTGGTATAACATTAAAATACATTATCCAATTTGCAAGTGTGGGTGTTTTTTGCCTTTTAATGGTAGTTTGGCCATTTTAGTTAATGCTGATGTTTTGCATGTACAGGTGAATCAGGTTGCCCAGAAAAGCTGTGGATGCCCCATCCCTTTAAGTATTCAAGGCGAGGTTGGATGGGACTCTGAGCAACCTGGTCTACTTGAAGGTGTCCCCATCCATAGCAGGGGGATTGGAACTAGGTGATCTTTCATGCCCCTTTCAGCCCCTACAATTTTATGATTTTTTTATTATGACACTAGATGTTACGTTTTGCACAGAGAAGAGGATATTTGCAGCCCAAATTAAGGTATTCCTCTGCAATTGAAATGTCAGTAGTTACCAAAATAGCTTTCTTTTCATGAAAAGATTGAAATATGTTTGTTTGAAAGTCATCTAGTTTTAATTTTTCCCATTTTTGTCCTCATACTGGCATGGCTGGCTACACTGGCAAGATGTTTCTTTGCAAGTGCAACCAGTAAAATGTGCAATTTTGCTGCTATTTTTTCAAGCTCTGTGTCCTGGTAAGTGGCAGGTGACTGATCCCTATTACTGACATACTCTGGCTGATTTTGGCCTGACTTTACTAGGATAACTTTGCTAACAGCTCTTGCAGTATAGCTTATATATGATGGTCTTGGGTTTTTTTCAGTTTTTTCTTGATGAGCACTCATCTTCATATGGACTTGCTCTTTCAAAATACATGGGGTTTTTGTTTTGGTTTTGATCCCTTCATTAGTAAACTTTCTTATCACGTAGTTCGAGTGCATGCATGCTTCCAGGTGAGAGACTTGTGGAGAAGTTTGCTGTTTTCCAATGAGGTATGTCCAAGGAGAGCAACCTCTGGGCAAAGTCTGCTGTCTGCAAGACTTGCTGCTTTTTTACCAGCAGTGTTTAACATTCCTCCTCATCCTAACTAGGAGTTCTTTGTCCTGGAAATGATTCTTCTTGATTGTATCTCTTCTTAGAATTTTACAACCGACTTATCTTCCTCAAAGGAGACTGTTGTTAACTTCATGGTATTGATGTGGTCAATGGTTTCTTCTTGAACATAGACTTTGTGTCTAACCTCTTGATTACTTGGATTATGGCAGTTCCTCTGAGGCTTTTTTTTGGGTTGTTTTTGGTTTTTTAATTTGTTTTGTTTTGTTCAAGGTATAGGACTTCAATTTGTTCTTCAAAAGCTACTGGTTGCAGTGCATGCATCTGTATCCTGCTAATGTTGCCATGTCTGCCAGTAAAAGCAGTTTTTCTATTTTCTGTTGAGCCACAGTTTTGCAGTAGATCACATGGGACCTTGGCAGTGCTTTTGATTCTTTCAGAGGCATTATAATGATCTTGCTGTGACTGAGCTAAGTTTGTTATGGTTTCGTGTAAGTGTTGCCACCCCTATGAATAATGGACTCAAGGTTGATTTAGCCATTTCCACTCTGACTGAACTGAAACACACAAACACGTTGACCTTGTATTACTGAGTGTATTTTTTAAAATCTTTCTTCTCTATTGATCTTCCGTATATCTTGCTGTAATATAATCTTCTCTCCTATTGGCAATAGGACCAGGACCAGTAACAGTTTTGTTATCCTGTCTTGTGAACAGTGATGGTTTTGAGCATAGTGACAATCAGTCACCATTAAAGTCTTAGAGGATTGTGTTTGGATAGCAGCAGAATACTTTACTGTTGGTTTATTACCTCATCTTATCAATGACAGAATTGCTTCCTGAGTACAGAAAGCAAGAGCTTTCTGGCAGGAAGAGGCAGGAGTGAGTGGTGAGTGAATTCAGCCGTTTCCTGTCTTCTCACCTATATAAAAAATAAGGTGTGTTTTATTAATGTTGCATATTAACATTATCCTTTTCTTAGTAGTGTTTGCTGACACTCTTGGTTTCCTCAATTTGATGAACAGATGAATCTTCAAGGCCAGCAGTGATTGGACATGCTGGAAGTTTTGGATCATACCCAGACAGTGCTGAAGCTATCAAAGACATTCTCATGTCTGTTTTAAATGCATCTGGTTTGAAACCCTCTTTGGTGTTGGAGCAGAGCACAATGCAGGGAGCTGAGCAACCCGACAGTGATGTGGAACAGTGGGAAGAAAGCAGCGCTGGGGACAGCCATGATGACAGTGACAGCGATTCTGTACATCACAGTGCTGCCTGTACACAAACAGACATTCGGTTTACAAGGCCCCGGGTATGTTGGAACAACACAGACTGTGATTCCCCCAAACCTTCACTGGATACTTCCCCTTGTCCCCATTATACTGATGGAGATCCTGCTGCTTCCTCTTTGAACGGTTTCACTATTTCGGGCATATCCCCTCTGAAGCGTGACTGCTTTACCCAGGTGACATTGACAGGAGGCACCGTCACATCCGCGGTTGTGCATACTGGAAAAGAATGTTATACCTCCCCAGAGGGAGACTTGGCTTTCACAAGCTTGCTCTCAGATTCAGCTGTTGGTAAAGCAGATCTAGTGAAATACCCTTACGCTGTGGAACCTGCACCTCTCAGCAGCAGTGACAGCAATTCTCCCAGCGGCCTTTCCCAGTCAGAGACAGTCAATCCAACAGGTAACTTTACAGCTGCTCTTTTGTTGTAAGTTTTCTGTGATAGGAAAGACAACTCTAATTGAAGTAGGCTTTGTTTATGGTGATTGCAAATTAGACAAATGTTGTCATTCAAAGTAGGAGGGAGAGGAGAAAGCTTAAAAAACAAGGATATCCAGAGGGTTGGACTTGGTAAAATGGGAGATGCTCATGCTTGCAGTAGGCATCTCTCATGATGCAGAAATGCTTCTGTTACATGCAACTGTTGATAAAATGTAAAAATTTCTGATCTGTGAGCACTGTAGAACATCCACTGGATGAGCTTTTTACCGACTTTATCTTGTCTTCACTGTTACCCTTTTCCCAATAGCAGATAGCATGGATCTGGGCATTGGGTAGTGATTCACTGGTGTGTGGGGGCTTGCTGTGTCATCTTGTGTTTGATATGGACAGCTGGAGGAGACTGTGTCCTTGGATTCTGGGGTTTTGGAGGCAGGGCATTAACATCCAGCTTATTATGACAAAATTGGCTTGTGCTGGAGTGGGATTGTTTTTCCTTTTCCCCTTTTCAAGTGCACCTGAGGTCTTGGAGACAAACTCCCATCTGACATAGAACAAGTTCTTTATACCTCTCACCGGTTTCCAGCCCTATGGATAATCCTGTGTGTTGTCTGTGAAGAGGACTGGCTGGGAGCTGCTAGCAGAGAGTGCCCCTTGAGCAGGGTGCCCTCTGTCCCGGCAGTGTGAGAGGGCTCTGGGCAACACAGGCCTGTAGGTGAGGAGCTGTTCAGTGGGAAGATTCAGCACCTGCCCCTGAGATGACCGGGGGAGCAGCTGGCCTGGCCCATGGCATCTCCATGAAACATGCCAGCCTTCCTGGGCTGCAGGCCAGGGTCCCTGCCCCTTGCCAGGGGCAGCAGAACAGTCCCCTCCTGTTTAACACCTAATGTTGATACGAGCAGCCTTTAGTACAACGATATGAAGCATTTTGATTTTGTTTATAATGGGTGTTACTGGTATCTGAGGACTTATTCTTAGTGTAGGGCCACAAAGATGTTCAGATGGACAGAGCATCTCTCCTGTGAAGACAGCCAGAGTTGGGGTTGTTCAGCTTGGGAAAGGCTCTGGAGAGACCTTGTAGAAGCCTTCCAGTACTTAACGGGGCTCTTATAGAAAAGAGGGAGAGTGATTAGATGTTAGGAAGAACTTTTTTACTTTGAGGGTGGTGATGTGCTGGAACAGGTTGCCCAGGGAAGTTGTGGGTGTCCCATCCCTGTCAGTGTTCAAGGCCAGGTTGGATGGGGTCCTGAGCAACCTGATCTAGTGAGTGATCTTTGAGAAACCTGGTGTAGTGGAAGGTGTCCCTGTCCATTTGGGCAGGGGCTTTGGAATGAGGTGATCTTTAAGGTCCCTTCCAACCCAAACCATTCTATGAGTCTATGATGACAGATTATTAGCTTCAGAAAAATGTTGCAACTGAGGCCTGATTTTTCTGCTGGAATAAAGGCAAAGGGCAGGGAGTGTTCATCCTGCCTTTTTTTATTATAAATAAAAATGACAAAGGGTTTGTTGGTTTGTTTTGTTTTGGGTTTTTTCTTCTTCCTTTGGTCAATAGTAGTTCTAGTGGTTACACTCCACTGACCTCCACTTCCAAGTTCTGATCCTTTCTAGGTGTTAACCCATAGCTCCTCCAAGGTCTAATTTGGCAGCAAGGTCTTGGTCTCAAACAGGCACGTGCCATTGCAGGACTGGGTGTTCTTAATAACACCTCTGCCATCCGGGACAGGCTGTCGTCAGCAGTTAGTATGTGACGATTATGGCTGTTTCCTTCTGCTGGGTGTTGCGTTGGCCCTGTGCCTTCGAGAAGTGCCCATCAGGGAGAAGGAAACCGCACCCAGCAGTTGGGGCTGGCTGAGGCCAGTCACATGTGTTTGGGGAGCTGGGTCTGGAAAACACAGCCCAGGCTCTCCGGGTCAGCGAGGACTTCAAGGCACGTGTGTAAGAACAAATAAATTGTGCGTGACTCGACCTTCTGGCACGAGTCGGATGTGTCACAAGCTTGTGTTGGGGTAGTAGCACTGCTGGCTCTCCAGAAAACAAAGGGAGCAAGGAATGTGGCAGCTAGGTGACTGAAGAAGAGCATCCTCGATTTTATTAAAAAGTACTTCTCATTGGAGGCAGGATCCTGGTAGACACTTGGCATTGTGGTGTGCTGTCTGCCTTAGGCTCAGGCCTGTTCTGTACAAAGTGAAAACTTCAGCATTTTGTCATTCCTTGTTGCTTTTAACCATTTAACTCACTACTGAGTAGCTTGAGTAATGAGGTCTTGCTCTCTTCTGCACTGTCCAGTACTATGAGGATGTGAAAAGTGAATAATAAAATGGAAAAGAAATACAGTGTCTAATTTGAGGGCAGGAATTACGCAATAGCATTTCCTGACTTGCTATTCCTTTGATTGCTATCTCAGAGATGGTGGTTTCTTACAGGAGAATTCCTGAGGAATGGACAAGATACAAGAAAATTGTGTAATATCACTTAAATCAGAATAAATAATTTTTTTTAGTGGGATTTAATTTTTGTTTAGTGGGATTTTCTGCTGGTCCCCTTAGATTCCTGTTAGGCCTTGTTCATATGTTTGAGGCCACCAGAGAATGGCCCTTATTCAGCCTTTTGAAAAAGGTCTGTCATTGTTAGTGAAGAGCTTTTGGCTGAGTTTGGTGTTTTCTGGGGGCTTTGTTGTGGCTGGTGTGTCACTGAGAGTTCACAGGGCTTGTTCTTGCTCTTAACCTCCATCAAGGTACATCAAGGACACTTCCTTCTCTGGCTCTTAGGGCTCTTTCCCCAGCCTCAGCAACCTCCAGGCAACAGTGTTAAGGAGCAGAAGGGCAACCAGATAATTTTTCTGCATCAGCCCCAGAGTTGCATCCCGTTGCTGTGTGTGCTGGGCTTCTTCTCTGTGCTTCTTTTACATTCTTATTAATTAAAGATGTGAGTGGGATGCAAGAGGTAAGCAAAGGAGCAAGCTCACATTAGATTTCAAGATTATACTTAAAATGACTTCTGTCTTATCTTTTAAAGAGAAAGGAATACTTTTGCCACTTCCTTATTTCTGCGTATTATATTTAGTTCAGAGAGTACTGTTTGTTAACTGATGAGAATGTAGTCTTTTATCAAGCTATAGAGCTTATCTAGTAAGATGAATCACCAGGTAGGTATGAAAATAACTTAATTAGGCCATTTAAATCTGTCCTGAAAAGTCATATTGTCAGCCTTTCCATTTTCCTTCATGCTATACACAATGGAGGTATTAATAATTCCGTACAAAAACCCTCCATCTGTGTCGCTACGCTCGAGCACATTATTGACTTTCCAGCCTGATGTCACTGATGCTCAGGGCAGCGTACCGTGGTTTCTCTAAGTCAGGCAATATAAATAATCCAAACTAGGCGTGAGAGTCAGTCACTCTTAGTTGGAGAAAAGGTTTACATAAATTATGATCATATTTTATGGGACCTCTTTAACCAGTCTGTGACTTTTAAATAAATTTAGGAAGGGCATTTTGTTAAAAAGCTCTTGATTAAGGCACGCTATTTGCAAAGGCTTTAAATGGTATCTGTGTGGTGGCCATTTGCCACCACATATGGTCTGTTTCATCCTATAAACATTACGAGAGTGAAACAGAAACTGTGTGAGTTTAAGGTTCAAGAAGAGGTAGTAGACAACAGTAAATACATGATGTGTGCTCTGCTGCACAGTGAAAAGTTCATACTGGGGAAAAAGATTAACTTTGTTTCACATGCTCATCATACTCATCAGTGAATGCCAGGAAAACAAAACTGCAATTCTGGAAAGCAGGGTCTACTGTGGCTAATTCCACAGTTGGATATACTACAATTCAGTATGGGCTGCATTTGGAAACAGGAGGGAGATTTCCTCAGGTTATGGAAACTTAATGGCAAAGGGTTTTCCAAACTTGCTGTAGTCTCACAATGCCAGCGGGAGTATGGGAAATCTTTTAAAGGCTGATGCATCTCTCTGCATGCCCGGACGGCAGTGAGACTTGTGTTTCTTCCAGCGACTGTGAATGAGCAGAGCACAGGGTTGGCTGGCTGCGTCACCATCTGCAGAGCATCGCTGCAAATCCAGCCACAGGTTCTGTTTGTGGGTGTCCCCAGCAGCTCAGGTCATAGCTTGGAGAGAACTGGTGTGGGAGTGCAGTGGTGCTGTCACAGCACAGCGTTTAAACTGTATTTCTCTGCTAGTTGATGTTCGTGCTTCAGGTTGCCAGAGTAGGTCAAATGCCAGCATGTTTCTCACATTTTTCTCCTCCTTAGCTTCCACCACAGCCTCCAGCCCCAATGATGTTCAATTTTGAGAAAAAAGTTTGCTTTGCTTTCTGAAAGTCACCCTGCACGCATCATGGGAGCTGCAGGGGAAGAAGTAACTAATAAAAGTTCTTTTTATACCCACAGGTTCTACTTCTCCTTTGAACATAAGTGCTATACCCTTGAATCGTTCATTGCAGGACATCTGCATGCTTCCAGAGGATGTGGAAAAGGTGAGGACAACAAATACTATCATAATGTTTTTTATGTTTTATGGTGACAAAACCAAATGACAAGAGGTGTTTCTCAATAAAAGAACTTCCTGATAGATGCACTAATCTTTACAAATACTGTATTTTCCTTCTTCTTGCCCTTTGTGGGTGAACCTACAAACCTAAAATGCCTGTTTCATAATTTGTTTCCTACTCTTGATCCATTAATGAAATATTTGAATTATTTTAAAATAATTCAAATATGTAGGAACACTGTACATTTACACATTACATAGGAAGACTGTACATTCACACGTTACATTCTATCATTTCCCCACACATTCCTTGAGAACAAACTTTAAGATTATTCTAGTAAGTTTAAAGTTACACTAAAGTATATTACACACAATTTGTTGTAGCTGCATGCATATGGATGGATTTACCTCATGCTTTTACTGTCAAAAAATGGGGAGAGGATGGTTGTTTTTTGTGTGTGCTTATGATGAGCATGTGACATTTGCTGTCAAAGAACTATAGTATGAATAACAAGCACAATAACTCTAACAGCTGCAGTAATTCAAGCAGTTTCTCATGGTTTCTAATAAGGGCCCCCAACAGCCTTAAGTGTGTTTCCAGATAGGCAGTTCACTCAAGCTTGTAAACAGAGCTAAAGATGAGTAGCTAAAGCTGTCACACATAACTCTGTGTGCTAAATGTTAATCTTTTCCAACAGTGGAAAAAGAGGGGTTAATGGATTGCAATGAGTAGGATTTAATATAAAAGAGCTTTAAAAATGTGCCTGGAAAAGGAGATTTTTTTGCTGGACTGTGTGCATGTGGTCCCATGTCCTGGGCCCAAGAGGTAATCATCTTTGTGCACAACTCTGGCTTTACCGGAGTGGCAAGTTCTGCATTTGATTTGAAGCTCTCAACATCTGTAAGGTGCATTTCAAACAACAAAACCTTCTCGCTAAATCACACACCAAAACTCAACAAACTTGTTAACTAGCTTTTCATGTTGATTTTTATGAAAGATGTTTCAGAAAGGAGACAATGTTTCTCCATCTGTAATGTGGGAACTAAAACAAAAGTAATTTGCTTTCAGACACTTGGAGACCAGTGAGTGGATATCTGGATTAGAAATGACAATCTGAGTGTTGAGTGAGCCAAGATTTTATTAGCTACTACTATTGTGCAGAGATTGGGGGCTGATGTGATTACAGGTAAAAGATAGCAAGAGCTCAGTCCCATTATGAGCAAGGCTGCCTTTAAAAAACTCCAAACAACAACAAAAAAACAAACCCCACCAAACAAAAAACCCACAAAACTCCAAATATTTCTAGCTTAAGAAATAATATCTTTGAGCTTTAGGACTGAAAACTAAGGTACATGTGGTGTCAGTAAGTCCAACAGTTCATGTTGTGTGTCAGGAAGGAAGTGGGCCAGATAATCTTAAAGGGGCTTTCCACTGATGTGAGTGGGAGGGAACAGAAATGAGAAGGTTGGTGTGTCACAGCCGAGTTGGGACTGCTTCCTAAGGTGAGGGAGCTATCAGTAGGAAGAGCTGAAAGCTGATAGTCATGCTGAGTACAGAAGTCCCTGTATTCTGTTTCATTTTTTTGCAGTGCAGCTCTCACTTAACTGCTTTTGTCAGCAGGGCATGCTGATAGGCTGTGCTCTTCACCAACTTGAGGTTTTTTGAATCTTCAGAGTAGGACATATCTCCCAAAAGGAAAAATGGCTGTTTAATTTTTTTTTTTTTTTTTTTTTTTTTTTTTTTTGCTGCTGGAGAGATAGGAAACTCCTGGGCTCCTAAAGCTCACTGAAAGTTGTCTCTGGAGAAACTGTGCACCAAGCAAGTAATGTTAATCAGTGCTGGGGAAAAGATAAAACATCCAGAGGGACTTGATGGGTGCTTTCTAATGCTAAGATTAATCTTGTCTGCATGTATTTGTCTGTGAGCAGTAAGAAAGCTGTGCTGTCTGTTGTGCTCCTTAAGATTTAGCTATTTCTAAACGCTGATGTCTTTCTTCATGGTTCCCATACAAGTTGGGGGGATGTCATGAATACTGAAGTCGAGTGGTACAATTTCCTGAATGTAAGCCACTTTTATAGAGCTTAAATTATCTTGCCTTCAGAATCTCTAGCCTTAGATACTGCCGTGGCTTTTCAGATGTAAGTTTAGGTTTGCACATTGCAGTTGAGAGGAGAAAGGGCTATCCTGGCTATCTCTGGGTTTCTGCCCACACACCTGAGTACAGCTGTCTCATCCACTTTTAAGCTGAGACTGGTCTGGGAACTGTGCTCAGGCCCTCAGCAGTAGCTCAGGTGGGCTTGGTGGAATGCTCTGTTAGACCTCAGGAAGCAAGGGATACATCAGTGATATTAGGAGAGGGAGCCCCAGGTATGTGTGGGTGTCTCAATGGTCCCTTTTCCTAGAGAATGGGTGATGACGGCAGCCAAGATGGCAAGGGACATCATGAGGAAATGTTGTCTGTTTTGGAAATGCTACAGTGAAGCTTTGGAACAGCTACCATTTTTTAAGGCAGTAGGAAGCCCAGGGGAGCCAGGTTCCCACTTACCCTTATCACAGACTTTCTGTGTAGCTAGAGTTGGCCCTGTAAGCTATCTCTCTGCATATTCTCTACTTCACTGCCCTAACTCTTAACACATGAAAGCATTTTACTAGCTCCTGTATTTCCCACCGCCAAAAGATCTATACTCCATTCAAAACTTGCCACTTCTGGCCCCCACCAGCTAGCATGTGTGCAAAACTGCTTGTTCACATTGACTTGAAATTAAATAATGTTAAATAGGTTGCTTGGATGCATGCTTGCATGCTAAATAATGCGGTGTAACTAGAAGACTACATCTCTAAAATGCATACATATACATCAGTTAGTCATGTAATCAAGTTCATTTTTATCTAATACGTGGGTAAGATAAAAGTAAATTGTATGTTGTAATCAAGGGTGGGACAATTAGCTGGGCAGTTGCCTTTTGCATGTTGTCTCTGAATTGCCCTTGGGGTGGTTTTTTTGTGTTTAAAGAAAAGGTCGAATAGGTTTGCATTTTTATTTATAGAGTTGAAAAAATATGGGGGGAAATTATATATTTCACTTCATCTTAACTAAATATCAAATATGCTGTGTACTAATGAGCATTCCAATCTTGTGTCCAGGAAAACGCCCACTTTTTTGTAGCAGATATGATTATAGCATCGCTAGAAAAAATGAAATGTAATATCCTAAGCCAACAACAAGCAGAGTCCTGGGGTGTGGAGGAAACAAGTGGATCAGAGGGCAGCTACCACACTGATTCGGAGTTATCCTCTTACCCTGGAGTGAAGAAGTCTGATTCTTCTGTTACCTCTTCAGACAGTGGTTATGAAGGCAAGTTACTTAACCTAGAATGTAACTTTGTCTGAAAGCCTTTGCTGTTTGTTTCTGTGCAAGAAAATACTAAATAAGTCGGGGCATTGCTTGGAACCAAATCCTGTATTATCTTCTTTGCGTTTCTGCAGAGCTGGGTCCATTGAAGATCGTTGTGCCACAAGTGTTTTTCTTGTGGGTCAAATACTTGCTTTTGGATGTTCACACCTATGTTTGATAAATTATAATTATTTTTTACATTAAATTGTAATACACATAAGGTTCAAATCCCACAGTCCAACAAGAGTATGCCTGTAGCTGGCTGCTTTTCTCTCTGATTAATTTTTTTTGGTAGTATTTGCAGCTTGACTCTTTCCTTCTGTGTTTGCTTCTGCAGTATGCAGGTCAGGCCATGCTGTTGGTTTGAGTGAGACTGCCCAGAGAACTCATTCACATATGGTTTAAGGCAAAATAATAAATACACCTGGCATTATAATGCTTGAGTCAGCACATGCATTTTTAAGTAGATTTTAGTTTCTTGAGTAGTAGAGATCTTAATGATGGATCATAAGTCTAAAGTCTAAATTACATAACTTCTGTGGAAAAATGAATGGTGTGCTTGGACACGAAAAGGGGGAAGACCACTGATAATATAAAAGATTTGGGTTTATCACTACAAGATTCTGGCTAAGAAACTGAGGTGCATATGCTTTATGACAGACTCCCAAGAACTGGCCTGCTCTGTATATGTATGAAAACAATTAAAATTGCTCTATAAATACAGTCTGTGTGCTAAAGTTTTGGTAATGATGAAAAATGTAAACAAAATTGCAGCTACTTATAAGTGCTGGAAATGTTTCACTGATCTTATCCTTGCCCTGGACAGGCTGTGCTTTGCTGCCTATCAGCTCCCCAGTGCATCTACCATCACATCATGAGGTAACCAGATTTCGTTGCCACAGTGACTCAGAGGATGAATATGTAATTATTGGTAAGACTTTAAAATTGTAACTTCAGAAAGAGATTAATTGTTCAGTTGAATCTCTTCCATTGTTTGAGAATTCTACTGATTTAGTAGATGTTATTGTAGTAGAATTAACATGAGAAAATGGAAACAATTATGTTTGTGTAGCTCCTTATTAGAACATATGCAGAAATACCAGATTGGTGCAGGATTTCCTTTCTAAAAAAGAATGTCTTTGCTGGTTTGAGAGTATGGTTAGCTGACCCTGGCTGGACACCAGGTGACCACCAAACCACTCTCTCATTTCCCTTCTCCGCTGGAAAGGGAGAGAAAGCGTAACAAAAGCCTTGTGGATTGGATAAGGACAGGGAAACATCACTCAGCAATTACTGTCATGGACAAAACAGTCAACTTTGGGAAATTAATTTATTGCCAATCAAATCAGGGTAGGGTAATTAGAAATAAGATCAAATTTTAAAGCACCTCCCCCCCACCTCTACCTTCTTCCTGGGCTAAACTTCACTCCCAATTTCTCTGCCTCTTGGGTCTTTCCACACATCCTGTCAGGAGCCTGCTGCAGCATGGGCTTCTTCCCTCTAGGTCACAGCCTCCTTCAGGCATCCTCGTGCCCCAGCCTGGGCTCCTCCACAGGCTGCAGGTTGATTTCTGCTCCCCCATTAATCCCCATGTGCTGCAGGGGCACAGCTGCCTCACCATGGTCTACACCAGGGGCTGCAGGGGAATCTCTGCTCTGGTGCCTGAAGCACCTCCTGCCCTTCCTTCTGCACTGACCTTGGTGTCTGCAGGGTTGTTTCGCACACATTTTCTCACTCCTCTCCAGCAACTGTGTAGGGTTTTTTCTCCTCCTGTCTTAACTCTGTTATCCCACAGGCACTACCGCCATGACTCACGGGCTCATCCTTGGCCCGTGGTGTGTCTGTCCTGGAGCCAGCTGGCATTGGCTCTCTCAGACATCGGAGAAGCTTCTGGCAGCTTCTCACAGAAGCCACCCCTGTAGCCCCCCCACTACCAAAATCTTGCCGTGCAAACCCAACACAGGGACTGAAATTATGTGTAAGGATTAAACCAAAGGAATGCGGGTTAAGAAAGTGGGAAACTGGCACAACCTCAGTCAACTATAGCAGCATTGTTTGAGAGAATTTAGGACATGATCATTTCCTAATTAAACAGATTGACTAGGTTTTCAGCAGCCTCTGCCTCTGCTTCAGGATTAGAATAGAATGTCTCTGTTTTCTTATATGTGCTTTGCTTCTCTTTAGGACATCCTGAGTTTAGTTTGGTTAGCTTGCGGTTTTTACACACACAGAACTAGAAGCCCTTAAAAGCAGCCTGTGCAACTTTTAACCTTTGTTTTATTTTTTCCTGATAACAAATGGATTTTTGTTGTTCTCTCCGGTTTTAGAGATTTAATTTTTCACCTCTTCTTTCCCTGATCTACAAATGAAGAGCTATCTCCAAAAAGACTGCATTCCTAGTAGCAAGAGTTACTTTGAGATGTATAAATGGGGAAACATTTGTCTTGAGAGCAATGAGTATGGTCAAAACTAATGCTACCAATGTGAATACCCTGTTGGCATAAGCATAATGTGTCAATGTAAACATAATGAAGTGTGTCTTTTAATTGCATTCATGTCACCTCTTACGTGTTTATAGCATTAGCTGGTATGTTTATGATTGGTGTCTCCGAATATCTGTCAGTGTCCAAAAAAATTAATGTGGCTTCTCTTGGCTCTGCACATTATCATTTATGTTGAGTGTTTTCTGGCTGGACCTTGACCAGCAGGCACTTAGTCTCTCCTTACCATTTCTGCTCTTGAAGGCAGGCTGATGGTGATGATAGGATGCAAAGGTATTCAGGAGTATTCTTTATCATGTCAGAGATATGCAGAGGAGATAAGACTCATGCCTGTTTTACAAGTAGGGCTGAAGTTATTTCCCACATCCAGCCAGGGTGTTGTAAAAATGAATATATTTGAAACTGACACTCTGGTAACACAGAAGGTAGATTTAAAATAGTGCTGAGTAACGGACGCTTTGTTTCTTAAAAGGCTTGATAAAATTTTCTCCTTTACCACAGAACTTGAAGACCTTGAAAATCTGTCTGTCGCCCCTGATAAAAGGTGTGTATTTTTACTATAATAGCCCCGTGGCTCTACCTTTTCTGCTGGAGCAGCTTTCTGGTGGTTCTTCTGGCTGGAGCAGGGAAGGATGTGGGAGTGGTAAATTGGGCCCTCCCAAGGAAGGGGAAGGAATGCTGCTTGACGGCAAGTGTCTCTGGTGCTTGGCTTAGCAGTGTTTCTCTGGTCCTTGAGTCTTGCTGGAGGGTGGTGTCTGTGGCTCTTTGAGGGCCTGGGTGTATCAAAGAAAGAGGTAGGAATGAACGGATGGGAGAGAACTTTTCAGGGATCCAGAAAAGGCAGCAGAGATGCTGATGACATGCTGCTATTTTTCACTGACAATATTCCTTACCTTTCAGATCTTCTTTTGAACCAGGCAGTAATTCTGCTGAAGCAACAGCGCAGGAGTTGTGCAGAGCTTTCAGAAAACACTGGTTGCAGACAGACTCTGCAGTTCAGCTGTCTGGTTGCCTGAGCTCATCTAAGCAGAGAGTGAGTCTGATCGGAAAACAACGAGCTCTTTATTCAGTTCCCCAAATAATCATGGTCTCACTGCAGCTGCTTCACTGCTAGGAAAAGGAGGAAGCTACATTTAAAGAAAAGGAAACAAATACAAATGAGTGCTTACAGTTTATTAGTTCACTTTAGATACATTTTTAGAAAATACCTTCACTCTCTAGCAATTTTCAGCACATTTAAGACATTTGTGACCATCAGGATGTGCTTTCTTCTGGGACTGATATGAGTTTGACTGAGGGGGGACTACATGCAGGTGAAAACTGAACTTTAAAATACCAGAGTATAAAGGGAGATAAGCATCTCCCACAGCATTTAACATATGTCCAGCTGATGGGCTGGTTATCTTCATGAACTTGTCTTTCCCAATAGTCTGTGCTGAAAGAAGAGATTCCAAGAGAACTTGAATCCAGTTTGAATCTGGCTGAAGAAATAAAGATCATATCCAAGTTAAGAGGATCTTCTGGCTGGTCCCCACCAAGATCGCAGATTATATTTAATATTCATCCTTCAGTCAAGTAAGTTTTGAGGGATCTGGGCACTGTCATTTAGTATAGCATGGGGAAAGTTGATGGAAGGAGCTTGGGTGATTAACAGCTCTAGCACATGTGCAGATGATCTGTGAACAGATCTAGAGCTGGTGCATGGCACAGCCTTCTCCAGTGTCTGTCACCAGCCTCACTGGAAAACAGATGGCATCTTTTTGCCTCTCTTGGCACGTGCTGATTAACGTGGCATGTGCAATTTTCCATGTAATAATACACGTAGTGTTTGGTGTTATGGTGGCAGTGCACTTAGCTCCTGAAAATTTCATTCTGTGACACTACTGGAGAATATTCTTTACTTTTCTCACTTTCCTGCTAATATTTTATGGGCAGCTGGTTTTCAGAAAGCAGAGGGAGGCACTAGGTCATGTGTGAGGAAAGGGCTGTCTCACCCTGCATCAAATGCTGTTAAGTGCAGACAGTGGGCAAACTGTGTTGCTGTGATCCCTGTGTTGCTGCAGGTTCCGTTGCCTTTTCAATTGCAAATGTGGATTTTTCCCTCTCCAAACCCCATGATTAAAAATGCCACCTTAAGAAATAGAAAATAATTTAGGTATTTCAACAAGCCATACAGAATCCCCCTTCTTCACACAGAGGAGTAGAAGTCAGCTCCTGAGGCGGACATTTTCCCTGATGCCAGCATATCTCTTTTGCACTTTGAAGAATGTTAACTGAAACTGTGTTTTGGGTGCTGAAAGGTCTAACTATTTGCCTCTGTATACAGGAGAGATGCAGTGGTGGCTGCTCAAAACTTTACATGTGTTGGGTGTGGAACCCCGATAGAAAGCAGTAAGTGTTACTAAAAGTGGGAAAAAAATCCCCTTAATAAGTGCATTACTAGCAATCAGACTATAATCTTCACCAACATAGATGTACCACAATTGTAAAATCATCTAAGCCAAAAGGAAAATCTCATTGTTGGATGTGCTTGCCATAGTCAAACAGTCAGTGGAATCTTTCCAATGTCTGGAATTTTTCATTGTGGACAGAATACAATACTTGATAGATGTTCTTCTCGTACACAATAAAAATTCATAACAGTCAACAACAAAACCGGAAAAACTATTAAAAAACATCAGACTTCTGGGCTGGAAAGTGCTGGTTTTACATAGTCCAATTGTTTATTTTAATAATTCTTTCCTTGTGCCAATTTAAATACTTCCAAAAGTCTCTAAAAAGAGACTTTATGCAAGCTTATGCAATGTGTGGTTTTGTTCTTTTGAGGTGTCTTTTTAAAACTTTTTATTTCTTTAGATCTTGATCACAAAGTCTTGCCGGTTTTGTTTTTTTTTTAAATTTCTGGTACTTTGTGACAACTGCTTGAAAGCACAATGATTTACAGAACTGACTAACAGACCTTGCCTAAGAAATCTTTGAAGTGGTGCTCAAGTCTTGTTCTGGGTCAGCTCACAAGGAGCAGTGTTTGTCATGGCCTGTAAAGTATCAACAATCTATGATGGCACATTAACTCGAGGAAATACGAGATGGTGTAATAGCTGGGAAAAGCCCCACAAACCTCTTGATGTAAAAAAGTGTTACACGAACATGACTTCAAAATTGGTGGAAATATTTTTGTTGTGTATTTTATCTTGTGCCTCTTTTGTGGGTAGAGCAAAAGTAGTTTCTTTAAGATCTTTTGGTGATAATTACAATCAGTTGAACAAATGTGGAAATGAGGAAAGCTTTCTGTTCTAATGCCAAGTACAGACCTTGTATGTGTGTTGACCACGATAATAAAACCCCCTACTTAAAAAAAGTTTTAAAATCCCTTTCCCTTCATTCTAGTAGATCCTGAGTTATTTAGACAAAATAGGTGTACAGGCAAGAGTTATGTCCCGTAAGTTCTTAAAATATTCACAATTTCATTGCTGTCTACCTGCAGAATATATCAGGAGACTCCGCTATTGTGACTACCTGGGAAAATACTTTTGTGACTGCTGCCACAGCTATGCTCAGTCTTCTATTCCTGCCCGAATACTTTCCAAGTGGGATTTCAAAAAATACTATGTGTGCAACTTCTCCAAACACCTATTGGACAGCATCTGGCAGCACCCCATTTTCAACGTGTCATGTATTAACAAAACTCTCTATACGAAAAGTAAAGAAATGGACAGGGTCAGGGTAAGTGTGGCCTGTTTTTTTATTAGGAATTTCTGGGTCTGAGACTTGCAGGACGAAGTCCTTAGGGCAGGATGTCCTTTGTGTGTGTGTATGTGGGAAGGAGGAGAGTTGTTTTTTCTGGCTTATCCTATCACCATTTTTGAGCCTTGCCTTCTCTTCCCTCAAGTGAAGGGGGCAAAGGGAGGAGTTTCCAACCTGTGCCAGAGGTCTCCTTAGCCCTGTTGTCTTTGGGAGGTGCTTCCCTAGTGATTTCTAGTTTTAGTTCATGGAGGGGAGTTGGTCTCCTGCAGTAAATATTTACATCTTCCTGGCTTTCGGCTGTTGGAAAGTTCCATAATTTTTGAATGACTCCTTATGGGCCATTAGGGGAAGCACCCTTGGCTCATGTAAGAGCTGTACCTCCTATAGCTTGAGGAAGAATTTTCTGCTGAAGATTACAAGTAGGCATGTGTCCCCTTCTCGGCTGAGGAGACACTTATCTGTTCTCACACAGGTGTGGGTCTACCATGCACTGAGACCTGCAGCCATTTTTGGCATTAGGACTTGCTTCACTTGTCAGGGAATAAAAATAGCCTTTGCCTGCCTTTAGCTTTTGTGCAGTAGAAAACCCATTTGTTTAATTCTATGGTAAGTGTGAAGTTCCTGTTTTTAGGTGTGGTTTAGTATACTTGCAAGGGTTACTGTCTTAAATAGTGGTGTTCCTCACTTATGAATATATAAATGCAATGCTTTTAATTTAAAAATGGTTTTGTTTTTCTCTTTCATCTTTTAGGAGGCACAAGAGCAGCTTTTTCATTTAAAAAAGCTTTTGAAAACCTGCAGGTTGGCTGAAAGGTATGGACTGTGTCTACACATGAAAAATAGCTTAGTAAAACGTACATGACGTGCTTGTAGGGCCTTCTTTGCTAGAGACATTAGGGTGCCATTTTAAATAAGTTTATATGATAATTAGAGAACTCTAATAACAAAACTACATTATATTGCACTGCAAATGCTGAGTGAAATAGAAGTTTTATGTGGTAGCTGTTTCTTGTAATATAGTTTGTTTTTAGATGTTGAATGATTTTAGTTAAGTATGTATTTTTTCCTATTCCATCTCTCTTAGGTTCTTACTCATTCTTAAAAGGTCAATGATACTTGTCTCTCTGAGACTATTTGTCTTTAAAAAATATGTTGGGATTTTTATAATTAACAAGTGTATTCCTTGAGGGTTTAAAGATTTCTTACAGAAATCTGTCATAATGCTCAATTCAGTTTATTCTATAAAAATATTCAAATGAAAGTAGTAGTAACCAAAAGTGATAAAGACCAAAACATAAATCCCAAACCCTCCAGTTTTTATTAAAGTGATCGCGGATTGGGAGGCGAGATAGGATACAGCATGAACTTGCCTTGTGCAATCCCTGTGTGACTACAGAAGTGAAAGAGGCTTGTTCTGGAAATATAGTTGAAAAACAGCTTTTTGTAACTTGAGTTGGGTTTAATTTCTCTTTGTAGTGTATTGAAAGAATTTGAACAAGTCCCCAGCCATCTGACAGAGGAGATGCATCTCTTCTCACTGGACGATCTGGTGAAGATCAAACGAGGCCAGTTACTGCCCCTTCTTAAAGATATCCTGAAGAGTTCCACCTCTCATGTAGATGGCTGTGAGGTAAGGAGAAAACAGGGCTGTGTCATTGCAGCTGCTACTGTGAGGAAATACCCTGCTGCTGTTTCCAGATAATTTTTTTCTTTGATTTAAATTCAACTCCTTTGGTGTCGTTGTAGCTCTGTCAAGCGAAGGGATTTATCTGTGAATTCTGTCAGAGCGCAGACCTGCTCTTTCCATATCAGACTGCCAAATGTAAAAGGTGTACAGGTATGTTCCAGACTGAATGTTTTTCTTTCTTCCATGGGGGAATTTTGATGTATAAAACTGTTTAGACTTGTTTTAACCATTAAGAACTAGCTTCACTGAAAGTATGTGTATTTGAAAACCTCCATGTGCATTTGGAAACCATGGACAGCGTGTATCTTTAAAACCAGCCTGTGGCAGCTGTTTTCTATCAGTGAATTCAGAGAGCAAAACTAAGGATTTGCCTGACCATGGTTATGCTTGCAGGGGGAGGCTGTTGAGGCTATTTTTTGGGTCTGTGCATGAGAGAGCTGTTTTATCAGATCTTGCCAGCATTCATTGTAAATTATTACAGTGGTGGTTGCCTTGGCCTTGCGCTGCTTCTGTTTACTTTTACACCGATATGTACATGATAGAACATCATTCAAGGAACACAGCTATTGATTCTTTTTTTTTTTTTCTGTTTGTTTGTTTTTTTCTCTGAATGCTTCTCTGTGTGTATAAACAGAGTGCAAAACATGCTTTCACAAAGCATGCTTCAAGTCTGGAGGCTGCCCCAAATGTCTGCGGATCTCAGCTCGCAGGACGCTTTCAGAAACTCCATCACTGATGCCTCAGTGAAACTGGGTTAGTCTGACTGCTGACTTCAGAAGATGCTCAAAGCTAAATCTTCAGGTGCATGACTAAGAGTTAAATAATGTTGTTTTAGACATTACTGTTTTTAATGCATGTCTCCTTTATGGGGGTTAAAAGAAAAAAAAAATAGAAAAACAAAAAAACAAACATCAGCTTTATTATCCTCATTGAAAACTCACCCTAAAGGAGTTTCATCTTAACTGGTGACAGACTGGATGTTAATTTTTTGGGCAGCCTTTTGTTGTTATGTTTTGTCCTTGTATGTAAGATTTTTAATACTATATTTTTTCATGTAAAAATGATTAATCCCTGTAATTCTGCAGATAATGTATGTAAATTAGTAAAGATATGTATGTAAGATATGTATGTATGTATGTAAGATAGTAAATGAGCACTGGAAGTCCTTGCCTGTGTTTGATTTGGAAATGGGGGAAAAAGTGGTTAAGTACAAAATGGTTCTCTGAAAAGCTCTGCAAGAAATAGAAAAGACCAGTTTGCAAGGTTCAGGTAGATGCTAATCTGAAATTGTTATGGCAAATGCTTATTGTGAACCAGTGAATTTTCTTTTAAACACATCTATGCAACTGCTTGTGGTCGGTTGACTTGGCCTGCTGCTAGGTGCTCACCCAGCTGCTCTCTCATCCCATTCCTGTAGAGGACAGAGAGAGAAAATAAAATGGAAGAGCTCACAGGTTGAGGTACAGGCATGGAGATCACTTGCCAACTACTGTCATGGGTGAAAAAGACCTGAATTGGGGAAAATTAAATTTATATAAATTAGAAATTGAGTAGGATGGTGAAAAGCAAGGACTAAACCAGTAATTTCCCCTTACCTCACCCACCCATTTTCCAGGCTGAATTTTGCTTCTTCATTTGCCATTTTTCTACCTTATAGCCTGCCCCAAGTGGTGCAAGGGGGATGGGGAATTTGGGTTGCTGTCAGTCCATAATTGCTCCTTTCTTCTCCTCCTGCCTCCTCACACTTTCCCCTGCTCCAATGTGGATCCTTCCCATGGGCTGCAATCTTTCAGGATAAACCTGCTCCTGCACAGGCTCTCCAGGAAGATGTAGTTCCTTCAGGAAATATTAATGTGCTCCAGTGGGATCCTTTCCATGGACTGCAAGGGAATCTGTGCTCTGATGCCTAAAGCACTTCTTCCTCCTCCTTTTTCACTGACCTTGGTGTTTTTGCTCCTGTTTCTCATGCTCTTTCTTAAATACATTTTCTTAGAGGTATCACCATCTTGGTTGAGGTGCTCAGCTGTGTTCCATGGTGTGTCCATCGGAGCTGGCTGTATCTGGCATGGGGTGGTCCTGCCCTCTTTACACAGCAGCCACCATGCAGTCACACAGTGCCAACATCTTGCCACCTCCACTAACTACTCCACTCTAGAAGTTTCTTTCCAGAGCACTTAGAAATGTGAGGAGAGGCAGTGAGTGATCAGGAGAGACGCTCCTGTTTAAATCCACCCTCCCTCTTGCAGACCACGTCCTTGCCTAAAGGTGAAGTGCTGGAAATTGAAAGTAGCCTTCTTTCCCTGCCTGGTTGGTTACTTTTAATGAAGCCCTTGCCTTCAGAAAGGTAGAGCTGCTTGAACCTGTAAAACCATTTTTCTGTTTGTGCTATGAAATAGCAATGAACAGAGGAACCCCAGGACCTGGAAGCACGTATCAACATTCTGATCTCTCCAATGGGTTGCTGATAGTAATTTGAGTTTTTTGTTCTCGTTTTGTGCATTTTTAATTCCTCTCCTCATCTGCTTGCTTCGCCTTTTAGCAAGGAAAGATCTGTTACCTGGGACTGTGTAAGTTCACCTCCACATTAATGTTCACAGTACTACTAAGCTCACTAACACTTCCACTAATCTATTTTTCTGTGATCAAAAACAGCTTACCCTCTTACTGCTCTGAGGCAAGATTAGCATCTCTTACTCAAGATCACCAATGCAGGGTAAGATGTGGTAAGAAAGAGCCTGCTTATGCAGCTGACTGTATTTAATATTATGCAAGAGCAAATTCTCATTTAAGTTGGGTGCGCGACTAACTGAATCACATGAAAGGCCTTGCTGCAGGGATTTTGTGCTTACGAAGGAGTAGACTTGAATGATCCTTCTGTGGGACAACCTGCAGGGCAGCTGAATACATCTATTTCACTATTCATTAATTTAGAAGAGCTGATCTGGTTTCTGGCTGTGCTTTTCATGAATGTTCAAGTCTTACTAAGCAGTGGCAGCGCACAGGAGGGGGAGTGTTGGAGAGCAAGTTCTGTGCATCACGTGTTGATACTTCACATGGGCTCAGTTCAGTCCAGGTCTCCATAGAGCCTGTGCAGCTTATCCTCACTAATTACTGCTAGGTACCACAACACAGGTTGCAGCAAGGGCAGATCTTCAGTGAGTCTGTAAAGCTGGCAGAAAGCAGAAGGCCTGACAGTATCAACATGCTTATAATCCAAGTAGAACTGGCTAAAATGTTCTGCTGCTGAAGCTATAGTAAGAAGGACTAAGTCGTGAGATGCCAGCAGGTTGTTCCCAACATGAAAGGAATAAAAGAGGTCACTATTTGCTGCATTTGAGGGGATACTGCTGTTTACTTAGGTCTGGAGGAGGGTTGTACCAAACCCACATTCTTGTGTGCTGGTGTACATCCTCAGGCTATTCACCCTGAACCTCTTTTCTGGTGGGAAGCAAGGTATGAGTGACTAGACCTGTAGACACAAGCTGTTGTTGCTGAGGTGAGAGTGTCTTCTTATCAGCTGCTATCCTAGGAGAGCAAAAAGCAACCATGATGAAACTGAAAGCATACATTATCTTTCCATATTTGGTGATAAAGAGGCTTGGAGAGAAAGGGATGACTTCTGTGCTACAAGCCCTCTAAATGTCTTTAGGGTGTAGCCAAGTTCTTTGAATTAAGTTTTGAGACTCATTAAGCCTTTCAGATCAATACTGTGCTCTTCCTGATCATATCTCTATGGATAAGTTTTAAGCTTGGTCGTTTCTGAGGCTAGACTGTAGATGATAAGGCAGATCCAAGACAAGAATTTTTTTTAAGAAACAGAAGTTGTATGGCTACAGTGAACTTCTTTGCAGGAAGTGAAGTCCTACAGTCCTTACATGTGTAAGCTCTGAATTCTTTCATGGGAACTGATATGAAAGGGTTAGGAAAACTTACCAAGGAGTTGGGCTGGTTCAAAATAAGCTGCCTGCTCACTAAAAAGCTGAACATGTTTCACATGTTACAAGACACCTGACTCTTCAGCTGGGGACCGGAAATTGTCACACTTGTCTGTTTGCCTGAGTGATGATGACCAAAGCTCATTCTTTACTGGGGATTTTTACGGTGCCATGTGGATACAAGAGGAGCACTGCTGAGGCCACTGCTGGAAGAACAGTCTCAGGGGCTTTGGAGGTCGAGAAACCTATTCCTAACTTACTGCCTGTCTTACTCCAGAGACTACTAACATCTCACTCTTGCCATTAGCAATTTTACCTGCTTTTCCAATAGTTATTTCTTTATACTGATTTGTTGTATTTTCCTTCTTAGTTTCAGTTGTGAGTTGTCTGGAGGCAGAAGTACTTTGCTGAGGCTTTGGGCAGTGCATTGAAGCCAGGATTTTTCATGATGCATCATACAGCTATTACTGTAAACAACAGAATAATACTAATTATCAGGTGTAGTATGGTCTCACAAATGCAGGTCTTGTTGCGACTGTAAGCAAGTATGTCAAATACTTAAGTAGTTTTATGGGTCCATATAATTTCAGGGATGTCTGTCACACCCATTCAATTTAAGAGAAGAAAACATCTACGTGTTTTACCAGAAATTATATTTTGGCTGGTTTTGCACACAACATATACAAACTTTGTCAGCAGAAGTCTTTCATCCCTTGAGGAGCCTATATTCATGCTTTTAATCTTTTAAAGTAAATCTATGCCGATTTCCCCGCATATGCTCTATGACTGCTGCTTGATACAGCTTTCATTTAGGCCAGCAGTCTGAATAGTCTGAAAAACACCTGAAGTCTTATCTCTACGATATCAGTTTTACTTATATGGTTCAGCTCTGACAATTATTGGTGTCCTCTGGTCTAGTGTACTTGCCCTCCCTTGTGATTCTGAACAAATCTACAAGACCCTTTAATTTTGTACATGTAAGTGCCATGTTTCATCACACATTGTGTTATCTGTCTGACCAGGAAAGTCTTCTGGAGATTGCAAAACCAGAAGGTCATTAAGGGAAATACAATGAGTAAAGGAAGGAAAAGAGAGATTGGAGTTTTCTATTAGGAAATAGAATCATAGGATCACCAAGGTTGGAAGAGACCTTTAACACCATCCAGTCAAACAGATTTACAAGAAAGGCTTGGGTAGTGTACACTTTATTGGAGTGTGGAAAGAGCTGAGAAAGACTGACATCAGTAAAAGAAGCTCTTCACCAAGTAAGTCATCTGTCCTATCTATAAAGAGTGACAATATTTTACATTTGACTAAATTAAAAATAAAAGTGCAGGTTAAATCTGTTATCAGTAAGTTAAAATTGTCCAGAATTGATCTCTGGTACTGAGGACAAATAGTGCAAGATGGGCCAAGTTGCAATACTCTATGCTTTTGCTCACTGTGGAGTCACCAGATCAAACATTCCTATTGCGCATGACCCCACATCCACGCTAACTCCTGCTCTGTACCTGCTGTTGGGAGCCAGAATTGTGCCATGTTTAGGCTTAGCAGTCAGTGTAGCTGTCCGTGATTTAATTAGAAATAACCTCTATGGCTGCCCATGTAGCCACTCATATGGTCACGGAAGTTTACAGGTTTGTGGGTGCCAACTGTTTGCCTTCCATAAAACAATGGCATCTACCTAAATTATTTTTCCTCACCAAGTTGCTCAAGGTTTGTTATTTTAGGTCTTTTTGTTGTCTTAAGGCAGAGGAAAAAGGAAGTTTCTTTTTTGCTTTCTCCCCACAATGCAGGTTTTCCCTCAGTGTATTATTTGCTGTTCACTTATTTACAACCAAACCAAACCCAGTGCCAGCCTGCTCTAAGCATGGGGCTGCACAGCAGGGGGACTTGGGGACAGCTATGATCCCTAAGAGCGCTGAATATACGAGGTCAAGACTACCAAAGCACCACTTGCCTGGAAAGCAAGCTGGTTTATACAGAAGAATAGTAAGCAATTGAGGAATTGGCCCATGTGGTTCTGGTGAGCAAGAGCCAGATTCTCTATGGCCTTAAGGGTGAGTATCTGTGGAAATACTATGGAACACCTGTGTAGGTGCAGGCATGGATGGTATGAGCAGACCACCACATAGACAGGGAAATCTGACACAAGAAGGCAGCAAGAGTTGGGCTTCAAAATGACCGAGTGTCCAACTGCAGGCATTACATCCATGGCATGGATTTTTGCAGTAGCCATGCCCATTCCACAGCCCTGGGGTGGTACCTGCCTCCTGATGCAAGACAAATGAAGCCAGACATCAATGGCCAGGATCCCATAAAAACTGCTAAATTCAGGATTAAGGCGGAAGTGAGTAAAAAAAAAAAATGCAGTCTTCTGAAGGCCTTATTTCAATGGTCCTTTCCAGTGAAAATCTTTCCATTGTTTGGAGGTCTTCTCAGGCCCAGAATTGCCCTAGTCTGAGCATCTGAGTTCTAGCTTCCTGCCAGTGTCTGCCTGTGACTTAAAAATGGTGAAGTCTGCCTTGAATGATGGACTGATGCTTGCTCAAGAGAGCCCAGGGAACAGGGCAAAATACTTGTGGAGCATCTTTCAATGTCAGCTTTTAGGTGGGAACATAATTTTATTCAAGTGCCTGTCTTGTCCCAGCACTTTGTTACTGATGCTGTGAACAGTGCAGTGTCTGGATGTTGATGGAGCTGTTTGGACAGTGGACATTTGCAGGAGTTGAGCTGGACTGATCTTTAACAGCTGCTCCCACTGTCCTTGTGTCGCTTATCTGAAATGATCTGACTCGCTTTACTTCCCCAAGCAGCAGCAGCAGTTCCTCTTGGATTCCTTTCTCTGCTATTTTAGTCAAGGCATTTCCAGTTGTCCATAGAGGCCAAATTAAACAGAGATAAATCCCCAATGTTACCACCCCTCTTCTCCTACGCCTGCTTGTTTTATCCACTTTTTAAACCATTTTTGCCTCTTTACAAGCCAGATGAATGTCTTTATTATAAAGCAAATAATACAATAAGATACTGTTGCTATTCCATGAGCTAAGGATGGTACTAAGGAAGATGCTTGCAAAAAAAGGAAAAGAAAAAAGAAAGAAAAAGTGCTGGCAGTCCTTCGGAAGATCTGCCTGCTGCCTTAGGAGATAACACCAAGAAGCATTTCTTGGAAGAAAGGGATCACGATGCCTTGCATGAATCAGAAGGAATGTGGTGTTGTGGTCACTTCAAAGCAAGTCAGTGACTGCTAAAATGCTGCCGTTGTGCATCAGGGAGCATGATGTGGGAAAGGAGAATTTATTTGCCTCACCTGGGAGCCATTTTACTGTGCTCTCATCTCCGTCCAAGACTTACTGCAAACCAAGCTCCCCCTCCCTGAGTTCTCAGAAGGTGAAACTAAAACCTGGAATGGTTTTACTGGAATAGGATATGTTTTTAGGCCTCCCATGCATTTTATGGATGAGGAAAAAGAATGTGACTAGCAATTTATGTCTTAGCAGAGAGGATATATCCATCCTTCTATAACAGAGGATTCCCTAAAAGCTAGCTTGGGCTGTAGTAATGCCTAGCTGCAACTGCAAAGTTCCTCTCACAGGAAAATACTTTGGCACAGCACTTTTCTGTGCCAGCACAGCACTAACATGGCCAGCATGTTGTGCTGTGTCACACTACAAAAAAAATTCGTGGTCTGTGACTAAAACAGAGGCACAGGGCTGCTTAGAAGTGTAAGAAAAGATTGAGAAGTCACTGAAGTAAGAAAAAATGATGGGAAAATATGATGAGACACAGTGATGGAGGCAGACTTTCTCAGGAAGGATGAAATGCACAGAGAAGGCTGAAGAAGCCCTGTCTCTTCTCCATAGTGAAGAAAAGTTGGATTATGTTTCATCAGTGTATTAGTCAGCAAGTTAACAGCACCACAAGGCAACCAGCCCTCTCAAGAGTCTGCTCACCAAAGAGATGTGGTTGCCCCAGCCTCCCCTCTAAGTGCCTTCAAAGACTTCTGGCTCTCTCTCCCTGTTCAATAGCACTGTGTCCACTCTTGGGCTCCTTCCGTAGGTCCCAGCAGTCAGGCACAAGGCCAGTGCCAGAGCTGGACAGGCTGAATTCCCCTAACCCTGATTCCCAGGATTTCTGCATCTGACAGACTGATGGGAAAGCAGAAATAGCTACCAGCATATCCCACACACTTCCTATTTCAAAATTGCATTCGGGCTACTTAACACATGTGCTTCCCCTTTCACACAGCAAATGTGCACAACTGCTGCTCCAGCAGGTGCTGGTTGCTGATGGCCAAGATGGTTCCCTGAGTCAATCTTCTGGTCACTCCAGCCAGGAGATGGGGAAATCCACAAAGAGCCCATCTGCTGGATCCTGATCTGGCCTTTGATGCTGGGTCCAGGGCCTGTCTCCATGGTAGTCTTGTCTCAGCACTGTGCTGAGTGCTCACCAAAGGAATATGATGACATTACTCATATTTTCTCAGCAATTTTCCTTACATTTTCATCTTTCCAAACCTCCTTTCCACAGGGAAACTCTCCAGGCCATCCTACCCTATCCTTTCCTCTCTAGGTGCCTGCAGGCACATCGTTCACTCCTACCTTCCCGGCGTTCCTAGTTTCCACAGCCACGCCTTTTCTCCCCAGTATTTTCTCCCTCTTCCTCTGGCATCTGCCACCAGTGGTTGTCTGGGGCCTTCAGCAATCCTTCCTTCTCACCCTTCCTGCCAAGAAGGTGCACCTTGGTCCCTGCAGCTTATTGCCTCCAGCCACTGTCTCCTGGGCACTCATCAGGCCCCAGTATTCTCCTGCTCTCTCTCCACATTCCACCTCCAGAGGAGCAACCTGAAGACCTCTGATTTTACAGCACATTGAATTAGTCTTTGACTAAGAGCCTTCACTTTCTCCATGACTGAAATCCCCACTGCTCCCCACTGGGTACTTTTTCATCACTCATCCTTTCTTCCAACTTGACCTGCCAGTGAAGCCTGAGACACCTGTCAACAACTAAACTATGTTTCCAATGACCCTTTCTCACCTACGCAGCTTCCCAGTCCCAGGAATTCAGAATTCCAGTCAAGCTTAGAGGAAAAAAACTCGGATGCTGTAAGATTGAGCTCACACTTTCTTTTCCTACTTCCTGTTGATGACAGAACACAAGCACATGGTTTTGTCTGAGAGAAAAAAGAACTGATTATAAATCCTCAGACTTCAGAATCCAGGAGGTCACAAATGCTCTAGATTTACAAATGCCATTTACCATGCATCATGAAAACATGACACTTCTTTGTCTTCAAAGCTGGGCTGTGATCACATGTACCATAGTATCTGACTGTCCTTAGGGTCCTGTTTACCAAATCAACAAATCCATAGGTGTTGTCAGTCTTTCATGTGCACTGGATCTTACCAGGAAAACAAATACGGAAACCGTGCTGGTGCCTAAGGGCAGATTTCTCAAACTACCATCCACATTTGACAGCAGATGGCGTAAAGCCTACCTACCTGCTGGTCTCGTGACTCTGCTGAGCTACAGAACACTTCATGCACTGCTCATGCAGGGGTGGAGGGCAGCTGGTATTTACTGCTTGCTGCTAACTTGTCCTGTCTGACCAAGGATGTGTGCAAAACCCTGTCTAAAGAGAAGATGGTTTGTGGCTACACAGAACTTCTTTTCAGAGTTCTGCCTGAGCCAGGGGAAGGAAGAACAAGATGAAAGTTGCTGACACTGAATAATTTCTGTTTCTACCCCAGTGCAATAAGAGATGACCTAAGAATTTCCTGATTTTTGCAAAAAAGGGTTGCCCCCTCCCTCCTCTCTTTTAAGCAGGCATCGTAATGAAGCAAGGAGGGGGAGTGGATCAACCCCCTGCATTTGTACTGTGACGTGCAGTGCTGCAGCATTTGACACCTGTGAGTCACAGAGTGAGAAAGAGGCCCCAGGGTCATGCAGAAACTGAGGGCTGAGGGTCCCACTCAAGCAAGAGGCTCTGGCTTGGTGTATCACCTGCCATGTGGTAGTTCATGCACTGGGGCTGCAGGAAACAGTGGAATTTATATATCAGCTTGAGCTTCTAGTTATGAGTGAGGGTTGTAAGCTGCTTGTAGAAATCCCAGGTGGCCACTCTGGTACTTAATGGTCAGCTTTGTGCCTGCAAGTACATATGTCCTTGTGCCTGGTCCTGGGCTTCTCAGCCACGGGCAACTGGACACTGAAAAATAAGACATCACTTAAATTTTACCCTGTCTGCTGCCCAAGGACTTTGCCCTAAGCCTAGGTAAGGGGCAAGAAAGGAATGAAGAGGAGTGTCTTTCATGTGGTGATCAGAAAGATGTGCCTTGACCTCTGAAGGGGTTTGGCACAGTTCACAGGCAGGAAGAACAAGGGGAGCAGTGACTTGTATCTGTTCACCTCCCTTCCCACCAGCATCGACCAATGAAGCAGAAACCTCAGCTTTCTTCTCATTGTGAGAGGTGGAAGATTCTTCCTTATCTGGACTCCAAAGGACACTACAGGTGATACAGGAGATGGAGCTGTCACAAGTGACAGGGACGGCCAAGTGTGCTGAGCTCAGTGAGAAGACAGAACAGGGAGCAGATAATGGTGAAAAGCAAGCACTCGGAACAGCAGGAGCAAGTCTGTTGGGAGTTTTGTAAATGTGATGGGGCAACAGCCTGGTGCTGTTAAGCACAGATGGTTGCAGCTTTCCCTGTTGGAAGCTCTGCTTCATTCCCCCGGCACACACATCTTTCCTGTGCTTGCCTAATGCATAATGGGGCTGCAGCAAACGGTTGTTTCCTGGGAGGAGGGCACGCTCCAGAACGGAGCAGGAAATGGCACCACATGCTCCAGCTGGTCCACACCTGCCCTGTGTGTTGGCCTAGAAACCTGCCTAATTTTACAGGTACAAAATGCCACGGGTGTAGCCACACAACCCAGGAGTGCAGTACACAGTCCTCAATCATTGGCTTTTGCTCTGAAAGCAATGGGAGAGGACATGCTGCAGTCATTAAGTGTCGCCCAAATTCTCCCTGCCGGCTGTGCAAAATCAGTGCACTGGGTGTGCGTCACTCACAGCTACCTTGTCCTCTGTGTGCAAAGGGGAGAACTCTCGGTGTGTCTTGCTACACCATCCTTATTACCTGCACCCTTACACCTCCCTCCAGCTGACCAGAGCCATGAATTGAGAAAGGATTTGGAATAAAAAGGTTCCTTCCCCATCACCCTGCCAGCCTGTACAGGTACGTCCACACACGCCTGCTTTTACATGCATGCACACAGAGATGCACACACACAAATCTCTATGAATCTGTGACTCTGTGTCACTAATTCGTTACACCATGCTACATAGTGCAGTATGAAATTTAAAAAACCGAGCCGAGTCCCACAAAGCCATCCGAACTTCCCGGGACAAGTGCCACTAGAGGGGGCTGGCTGTACACGGCTGCGGTGGTGCCTGCGCTGGGGGATGGGGTACAGCGAGGGCGGCGACACCCCGGCCCCGCGAACCCCACGAATTGCAAATCCTGCCCAGAACCAGGGCAGACCCCAGACTGCTGACCTCGGCAGTGCTGTGCTGCTGCGTTCGTGCTGCTCTCTGCTCTTAAGGGGCGCCTGCAGAGCCACACCGTGAGCAAAGGCTCGTCCCGAGGAAGCGATGCCCACATCCCCCAGCAGCTCTGCGGCTGCAGGACACAGCTGCACCGTGTGTTCGCATCCAGCTTGGCACCTTCTCATTTCTCCAGGCTTGCCCACTTCTATTCCTGTATTCCCCTAACTCCTTGTATTATTCACGTTTTGTGAAGGACACGCCGAATGCCAGCTCTCTGTGCTGCTGCCACGTTAGCAATGCAGAGTGCATCCCTCTGCCCCCGGAGCCTGGCAGAGAGGCTGGGAGTCTGGGCCAGAAATCCTGAGTGCATTTGGAGCTCTTTCAGTTGGGAGACACTTCCTATTAATTAATCCTGGAAAGCTTTACAGCCATTCCTAAAATAATGGAAGAAAATTTTTAAAGTTATCCCTAGAGCAGCTCAGTGCTAGTGAAGGTTTTTTTTCTTTGGAAGACACACAACTACTGGTCCTTAAAGACATATCTGCTCAGGCAGGACCTGATACGTGTGGTTCCTCCCTGTGCCTGGCACAGCCCGAACTCTCACTCAGAAGCCAGAGAGTGAAGCAGTGCTGCACTTGAGATACTATTACTACTACTACTACTACTACTACTACTACTACTACTGCTACTACTGCTACTACTACTGCATTACCATGGCACACAATGTAACTGCAGCTCACAGCTCCTTCTCTGCCAGCCAACTCCAAGCCTAGAGCACAGAAGGAAGGTCACACGCCTGCTTTTATCTGTGCCTGCATACCCCTTTGCAGAAGCACCTGTTCTGCTCTGTACTCTGCAGTGCAGAGTTAATTTTCCTCACCATGAACAGCCAGCAACAGGTGAGAGAAAACCAAAAGATGCTGTTTATTTTACTGGGCATCTTGCTAGTTTCTGGATATTTTGAATTTCAGCCATAGGTTCTTCAGCATGCACAAATCTTGTGGAATGACATCAATCCCAAACAACTTTAACGGAAAAGGAAATTTGCTCTTCTTTCTGCACCATGGAGCTTTTCCTTTCCTGCTCCTCTCAAAATCATGGAGTGTTTGTTCAGACTACATGTTCCATAGGAGGCATTGAAACTACTTTGGAGTTTCAATTCTAGGCATTCTCCTCTGTACATGAAGCTTTAACACTTAGCCAATGGCAATCTTCATGCAAGTGACACATTTCCCTGTTTTCTGTGTTTAAATAATGCTTATTATCATTTGCAAAAACTCCTTCAGATTTTCTCTCTTCACTGTAATGCCCATGAATTCTACTAAACCTCTGAATTCCCCCTTGCAGGTCTCTTTCTGCTACAACCTTTTCTGCTTCTGCATTTAAATGTCTCTAATTTCACTCCCAGTTCCCACTGCTGCCTATCCAATTTTCTGGCAGCCTGTAGTTGGATACTTGTACTGAGATTAATGACTCCAGTGAAAATCCCAGCAGAAACAAGCAGTTGAGTTTTTACTATGATTAATACAGCAAGTGAGGAAAGAGTCACAAAGTTAGTTCCATCCTTCAGATCCACAGAAACATAATTTCAGGTTTGTTAACAGAGTGAAGCCTCACAGCATCTTTGGCTTGGCCTTTGTCCACAAGGCACCTAAATTCTCGGTGCAGGTCCTCAAGGCACTTGCAGACTCTCTGCTCACACACAGATGGGTTACTCTTCTGTGGAAACCACACAAGCACGGCACTGAGTTCACCTGAGATTGTGGAGAGGAGAAGGGAAACCATGTCTGCACAGCTGAGCAGAGGCTGGAGCTCTCACCAGGAAGTGAAAAGCATTCCTTCTTTGGCTGAGGCCGAGGTGGTTTCACTCCTTGTAACCATAGTGGGGCAGAGCTCACCAGCCACAGGTCAGTAAGAACAGAGTGATATGTGGGGGAAAGCACAGGGGGTGGTGGGGAGAGAAAGGAGGGTACTACAGCTGCACAGGTGTCATCAGGCATGCAAAATCTGTGGGGCCAGAGAGAGAGGTCTGCAGAAGGCACCTGCCTTTGTGGCCCAATGCTCATAGAAGCAGGAGGCCCATGTGTAGAGCTTTGCTGATGTTGTTGATGCAATTTATCCAGCAATTATTTTGGGAAAAATACTGTGTTCCCATCACTGGGGCAGAGGCATGCGTCAGCACAGTAGCGATTGGATACAAAGAAAACCTATGTCATCAGTTTTTCATCTCTCCCTTGGCATTTCCCTCTCCTGTCTCCGATTCCCACCTGCCTTTTTTAGTGCTGTGTGTACAGCATCTGTGAAAAGTAATTTCCAGACTTTCCAGCCTCAAGTCAAACAATATTGACTTCTAAGACTATTTACATTATTGACAATCAAGACACACAACAAATCCAAGGCACTTCCAGCCAAAGGTTATGAAAACACCAGGTTTGGGCAAGTCCCATAGGGCCATACTGGGAAGTCCCTTTTTCCTGTTCAGTCCAGGTTTTAGCTGTGGGTGTTCCACAGTCAGGGAAGACTCAGGCACTGGCTTCAGTACATCAGGGCCCAAACTCTGTTACAGACCTATGGCATAAATCTTTCAATATAGAAAGTGTTTGCCTTGGAATAGGCAAAAGTACAGTGTTTGCTACAGAGATCAGAACAAACCCCTTCCACTGTAGCTGTGAAAAAGTGCTGGATTTTGTAATTTAACCAAATGATATGAAAATCTAACACACTTAATAATCATCTATCTTGTTAATTGAATTGTAATAAAATCAAAGGGATCTGAATTTTTAAAATTAAAAAGAGAGTTCAGTTCCCCTATGTTTGTATATTGTATCACTTGTACAGACACTATGTGGGAAATGGCAGGAAGCACCAGCTAAACCCTTACTGAACAGGAAGGTGGCTAAGGAGTAACAAATCAGAAGCTGGAGCTCTGATCCCTGTTCTGTTGTAGGCTATCTTCATCATCAAGGCACTTAGGTGATGTGGTTTTGGGTTTTCAGGGGTTTTGTGTTTAAAAAATGCCAGGCATTTCAGATTTGGGGACGGCCACTCATTAAAAAATATAGGTTTTCTTCCTATAGTAGACAAAATATTTTTACAAGAAATACCAAGATTTATTTGCAAGACATTCTATAGCTTGCAAAAATGTTGCAGTCTTGACAAATAGGTCCTAGATGTAATTTGTAATCCAGGAATAAAGTCATCCTTTTTTTTTTTTTTTTTTTTTTTTTAAGCAATGACAAGTGCTATGATATAAAATGACACAGTGCTAGAAGAGAGAAAAAATCTGATCCCTCTCCAAGTATCACTGGAGGAAACACAGGGTCAGCATATAACTCCATTGATTTTACATAGGGCTGAGTCTGCTTTTCATTTTGATTCAACTGTATATTCATTGATATGAAACAGTCCTTTCAGAGCTGAAAGCACTGATGCCATCACTGCTCCAGCTGAGTCTCAGATTGTCCAACAGAATAATATAACATGAGATCTTTTATTTCTTAACTATTTTATCCCATTCACAGTTCCTCTGCTGCAATCCACGTCACTTTTCACAAGGTACAGGAGTCCAGACTCAGTCTGAGACATGAGGTTTCTGCAGTATGATGCTGAGCAAGCATGAAAAGAAAAGGGAAGTCTTCCAGATTTAAGTGTGTTCCTGTAATGTCAGATGAGCCAAAGTCATTTTCCAAGGTCCACTGCAGCAATCACAGACAGTAAAAGAAGAAACTGGGGAACAAACTGGGTCAAAAACTTTGCGTCATCCTTCTAAAATTATGTACACACACCCACAGCAGCTCAACCTCCTCACTCACAAATGCAGATTAAAGAAATTATCTGACCTCAAAATGGCTGTGGTTCATCACTGGAGGAGGTGCTTAAACTTCTCCAGCCCCACTTTAGCAGAGGCCCACACCCCTGCAAAGGAGTAATTACTCTGGCCTTAATGCACAGGCTGCACGGCTCCCGTGGGGAACGAGGCAGACATGTCAAAAATAGAAAGATGTGCTGTACAGGGGAGTGAGGTGGAGAGGGAGGGAATAAAATGATTCTGCAATTCCCAGAAATGGAGCTGACATCATTTTGTCTTGTCTGTGAGCTTTTGGTCCATCTCCCTTCTGAACAGACTGGCTTGACACACAGCCACAAAAGGAAGCTGCAGCACACATTTGTTTGGAGGGCAGGCGGCAGTGTAAAATTCTAGGAACTTTAATCATAAGGAAATATTTGCATGTCTGGTAAAGCTCCCTTAAAATGAGTTTCACACTCATTCAGCTACACTCAAAATCTGGATTAAGCACACCTGCATGGAAACCATGACATAGCCCATATGACATAACAGCAGCCTCTGATCAACATTATTTTTGTGTGCTAGAGTGGACCACTATTGAACTTCCACTCTCCTATAGTGGAACAGTAACTTGTACAGTTCCTGATTGAGGGCCATATCTCCATATTTCTTGCTCACAGTACTCCTTGGGGGAGGCAAGGAAATGGGACATATTTCTGTATTACTCATCCAATAATTTTTTAATGTTTTTTGTCTTTAATGTCTAGGTAGTTTTCCTTTATGTTCTTTCTGGAGAAGCAAATGGCAGCCACGTGAATGAGGTTCTGAGGCTAATTCTGAATATTATCATTCCAGACCAAGGGCTGTATGAAGCTGGGTTTTGTTCCGAGGAATTTTAATGGAAGATTCAAAATCCCAGGTGGCAAAACAGAGAGCTGGTTTACTTCAGTGTACAAATATTTGATTTTAAAGTAATTTTAGGCATCAATAGGCATTTATAGGCTCTTTACATCATATCTGACCTTGACAAGATTTGTATATTGTCCTAATTCCCACTTGATGAATTAATAAACAACCTGGTACATATATAAAAAAATTCTATGCATTTCTCACAGTGCACTTTATGTTCTAGACACAATTTTAAGTACAGTACTCTTCTAATGATAATTTAAATACCTGGGTTATCTGGAAAAACAGGAATGTGAGCATCTGAATGTATTAGACATTTATACAGATAAAATCAACATTAAGGCCAACAAAGAGCAACTCAGCCTCATGTATGAATAATTTTTTTCTACAGGTTTTATTGGGTGGGTCCCCATTTCAATTTTTATTTCACCAACTCTTTGCACTTATTTAAAACAACCACATATGGTTTAGAAATACATTTTCTCTTTCCTTATTGTATGAATCAAGAATATGTGGACATGTATGTTCCAACTAAGGGAATGATCATATTTTGTGTGGGGATATTTGACTTACAGCTATCATCAAGATTCTTACAAATAGTGGCTGGCTCTGCACTACCCACAGCTGTTTCTGGTATGCAATTATCATCTACTGTTTTTGTTTGAATGATACTTTCATACAGGACAGGATTAAGAAGAAGGAGAGAGTGCAGTGAATCTTTCCAATGTATTCAGTGGCACAATTAATATCCAACTATGGTCCAGAGCATTATGATGTACAGATCTGTTTTCATTTTCTGATGTTTATATACCTGAGGTTCTTGACGTCATTAGGCATAACGTTATTAACATTACAGGCAACATCCAAATACTAGAGATCTTCTAATAAAAACACCCTACAAAGAAATAAAATACAATGATAAATTAGGAATTATAATTAGAAATGACAGAGAATCATGGAGTCAGAAAAATATAGGCTGAAGGGGAAGTCACCTAGTCGTGCTTTGCTGCTCAAAAAAGGAGTAGCAAAAGTTTTCGAAAGAGAGGTCTGACTGCTAGAAGCAGCTTAACTTAAGTCACTTATCTGACATTTTATGGTCGTATATAATTGGCTGCATACACATGATGAGTCAGAAAAGCAGGGCGGGTGAGGATCACATTTTGTAAAAGTTTAAAAAAAAATACTAGATTATTTCCTAAGGTCGAGTCCTGTGCTCCTGAGGGAGACATCTGAAGGTCTAAACTGGTGCTGCTCTGAGAAGGGTTTGGCTACAACTCCCTTCCACCCTGCATCTACAGCTCTGCTGTCCAAAGACAGCCTTTACCCAGGCAAACACTTTATATCTAAGTCTAAACTGTAAAATTTCAGCTTTACATCATTTTAGTGAAGTCGTGGAAAATAAGCAGCTCATACCTGTATAGGAAAGAAGAGTAAATTACTGAAAGAGAGATTAAGGCAGAGAAAGGGCTCTGTTAAAGGGGTTGAGTCTGGAAGGTGAAACAAAAAGTCCCAAAGGACACATAAAAATTGAATCAGCTTCATAAAGAAACACTCTCCCATATTGTTCAACTGTGTCAGATTTCCCTCTGTGACTTTCCTAAGGCATAGTGGATATATTCACTCAAGGAGCCTAGCCAAGTTCTGGACTATACACATCCTCTAGACAGGATCCAAACCATTCAAACACACAATCCAAAACATCTCCAGGGCCCAGGCAGAGAAACTCTTCTGCAATTTGTTGCTCTTTTATCAAATTCTTTCTTTCATTTCTAACCTAGTAAGTTTTATACAAACTCTGATAGGAGAGCACTGCTTCTGCATTCTTACTGTTATTGTTACATACAAACTACACAGATGCTGAGATGATATTTAACTGTTGTCTTATGTAATTTCAAATACACTTTATATAATCTGGCATCTAGTTTCATGTAAACCAGAACTTAATCAGTTTCACAACAGATACACAATAAAATGTACCTACAACATACACTACCCATTAATCCCTGTAGTATTATCAAATATAAATCTAAGGGTTCCAATAAATATGACAAAATATAAGGGTTATAATAAATATGTAGATGAATGTAAATAATGAAGATTACTATAATGAAAGAGAATTTATATACTGCATTGGATTTCAGAATATTTTTACATCCTTGGCATCTGTTTTGCAAGGAAAACAATACTTCAGTGCTGAAGATTTCCCAGGGTAGTAACAGATGACTATAGTCAGAGTAAGAAAGCATAGTCTATATTTCATTAAAATGAAAAACCCAAATGAAAATCCTTCTTTGTGTAAACAAAAATCTTCAACATTTGATTCTAAAGATGAAAAACATTTCCAGCAAAAATGAAAACCCAATGCAGACATTCTCAGTGGTAGCTGTGAAACGTTCGAGAGATGTAGTATGAACAAGACAGTCTGAGGAAAAACTGATGTCTAGGTCCCAAGTGGAAGTGTTGTGTTGCTTCTTGTAGCAGAAAATTGCTTTTGGCCTTCAGGGTATATTCTTTAAAGATGCATTGCTCATGTTGGTGTATTTAAGAGTCGATAGAACCTTTCATTTAAAGTATCTTTTGGAATTGTAACCTCATTGACAGAAGAGTGATCTTGTATTTCTTACTCTATCACTGCATGAAGATGAAGTGCTTAGAATGACTTAAAACTAAATATTAGTGATTTAATACTTAATATTAGAGTGGCTGTGGGGATAACTGATTTACATGTTTTTCGTCTGTAGTACTCTTGCCTTAAATTCTCCCATGGTTTTTTTGGGTTTTTTTGTCTCACCCTCTTTTGCCATTTCCTCTGTACTCTGTACTGTGTCTCATCTTCTTCATGATGCATCCTGCATAATTTTCATGGCACTTGCCCAGCACTGCACCTATTGCGAAATTGTAATTCAACCCAAGTTTTCTCAGCACCATTCAGAGTAGTTGGTTTGGCCTTTTCCTGCCTGAGTAGAGAGGAATGCTTGCAGTTACTCCTGGCGAAGACCAATATTCAGCATTGTTACTCTTATGAACTAGAACTGGTCCTGCTGAGGGAGAAGTTACTCTTTCTGTGTCTTTGCTACAGCTTAGCTCTCAAAGAAAGCTGGGACCATTGGCTTATCTCCCTGGCTTTCCTGCCCTCAGCCACAGTGTCTGACAGCTTCACCCCTCAGGTGGGCACAGTCCACCCCCCATGACATTTCTGCTGCCTTTTCCACCAACTACTTCATCTTGTTACAGCCCCACTTTCCACACTCCCCTGAGAGGGAAAAGGCAGTGACACCACACAACTCTCTCTTTTTTTCCAGCCCAGGGCTTCTGCTCTTCAGTCTCAGTCTCACACTTCGTGAAGCACAAAACAATCCATCCACCAAGATGATGGAAGTACCACTGCTGAGGAGCTGCTTGCTGATCAGTGGGCATGCTGCTGTATAAATATCTTTCAGGTGTGATAGTTACATTTGGAGAAATGATCCTTGAACAAACTTTACTGCAAGCTCTTAGAATCCTGTCACGTTTATTACATATATACACAATCTATAAATAGCATTCATCAGTAATATGTACTACTAGAACAAGAGCCAACACAACAGAACTTTGTTTCCTGATGAAAGGTTTTTCTATCATTTTTAAAATGGCTTAAATCAGTGAAGCACAGCTCTGGTAGTGAGACAATAATATTTACATCTGCTTGGGCAGCGCCAGACTGGAACTGTATTGTACCTAAACAGATTTTACCAGACTTTCAAAATAATGTCCAGAAGGGCTTAATAATATCAAGAGACCAACAATTATATTATCTGACTTTTCAGCCTTACTTCTTTAACTGAATTTTCTTTACTGTTTTTTGTACTGTTAGAAAGGTATTAATTTCAGTATACTATTGTTACTCCTGTTAATTTAATGTTACATAATGAGGATAAGTACAGTATGACAGCATTCTAACAAAATGAAAATTCAAATTACTTACCATTTCTCTCAAGCATCATAAAAACTATTTTGATTTATTTTCTGTCTCTTTGCCTGCTTTATTGACTATGTGAAGATTGAGGAGTTTTAGCTATTTAGATACTCCTACAGAATTACAGAAGCTAGGTGGAGAAAAAACTAAACTCAATTTGGTCTCTTTAACTCACTTCATAGGGACAACATTGTTTTTTCATGCTACAACCTTATTCTAATGTGCTGATCTGTGAAAAAAAAAAACTTGTAAATTTTCTGTACTGTATTCTTTTACAGCAGATCCTGGGGCCTGATGTTGTTGACAGAAGTCAGTGAACCTGTACACATGCCAGGGTTCTTCTCTACAGATCTGTTTTCAGAAGTGGTGCCTAGTTTCCATCTTATTTATGTATTACTTGGGTTAAAACTGTTATAATTATAGATCATGTTATTGTTTTTCACATTTATTTTTAAAGGTTAGTCCTTAAATATTTAATCAATAGCTACTTTACATAAACTGGAAAGGACTTTTCATTCACATCTATAAGCACACAAAATGCCTGGTTATTTCTGAAGCATACTGCACGGCAAGTTCTTTCTTTTAAATAGAAATCCCTGGTGCCAGTAAAATAATACAAGCCAAGATATTTCTTTTCACATATTCTGAGAAGAGCATGACCATCCCCCAAAAAGTAATTTTTTCCATTTTATCTGAATCCAAGTTGTATCTCACTTCCCCCATGGTCTGACTCCATGTGATCTAATTTTATTTTTCTTGACACCAGCAGTTTTTCATGTTATCTGTCATATTTTCTGATGAGCTAGGGGGAATGCCTCTATTATCCAGTGGGTAGTATTCAAATCTGATAGGTGGAAGGCTCAGCTTCCAGGATCTGCCAAGAAGACTCTTCCGCAAATCACATGAAGAGCCTTCCAAAGAGATGCAGGTTGTGTGGGTCATGAGGCAGTCTTATTCACACTGCTTTGCACTAGTAGCTGAACTGCCAATCAATCTTCTTCTGAGTTAATTTTTGAGAACACATGGAATTTGTAACTATGCACCACAAAAACTGTCTTTGTGCAGTTTACCTTTGTCAACATCCTCCCTTGGTGCAGTTTAGACAGCAGCTTAGGATGCAGATGTCTATGGAGAAGTTTTGGCTGCTCAACCATTTCCTTCTTAGCTTTTGTTCCTGATGGATGACTGAAGATATTTCAAAAATCAGAAAAATCTCACAACACAAAACAAAAGAAGTAATCATCTTTAGTTTAAGGTGCTAAGCTATGAATATCTGCTTAGATAAAGCAGGTGGTAACAGTCATAACACATGAGAAGGGGCCAAAAAGGGCATTTGTTCTCTTAGTGGCTGATTCAACAGTTTCTCTAGTTATCATTAGTGTTTCAGGAAATAAATCAGTGACACTAATTTAAAAAAAAAACCATCCCCAAACCTATTCTAGTAACTTCAAATGCTTGCATTAAAGAATGTTTTTCAGCACTTGGGGTGGTCCTGTGCAGGGTCCATGAATTGGACTTTGATGATCCTTGTGTGTTCCTTCCAACTCAGAGTATTCTATAGTTCTATGATTTATAATTCCATTATTCTATGGCCTCTGTCACAAAAGGTGAGGCAATTAGAGTTTTTAATCTCTGAGCCAAAGGAGGAACAGTAGAATAGAGAAATGCCCCATGTCAGTCATTGCGAAAGCTCCCAGAAACAGTTTTCTGCTGGATAAACAGATTTAATAGGAGCAACTATTAACCCTGTGAAAAGGCCGAGTCTGCAAGTAGTAATTTTATGCTTCTTTCTAGTTTGCTATTAGTCTATGAATGCGTACAATGACACTGATTTCAATCAAAGAATCTCTGATTTGATTTCTTATATCCTCTTATTAGTAGCCAATTTTAGCAAATCTTTGAGTCACTGTAATTTTCAAGATTATCTGTATCCTATATTGCAGAATTTGTTGTTTTTTTTTTTTTCCTGGTAGGGCTGAAAGCATCTTAGACATCGTACAGTATAAAGACTCGGTCCTAAAGAATTGGAAATCAGAAGGAAAACACAGAAGGGAAGGCACTGATGAAGGTGACTTTGAAGAGAAACTGAAAGTGCCATCCGGAAGCTAATGGCTTACAGAAAGATTTACAAAGATTAAGAAAACTGTCACATACACCTAGAAGCAAGGACACCTGAAGACAATTTTTTTTCCACAGTAATTTGATTTGAAAGTAGATAAACTTGAGACTTCAGTGCAATTTTGCATGTGGATGAGATTAATCTAAATCAAGTGCAGCATTATATAAAACTGTGATGGAAAGAAAAACAAATACTGTGATGAAAAGAAAAAAGACAGACCCGAGGCAAATAAGCAGTAATGAATTCAGACTTGATACTTAGCTATTGGACTTGAATGGCACTTAAACAAGGAGCTGGAGAAAGGAAGAAATGGGGGAAGTTTCAAAAGGAAGCCTGGAGTTCAATTATAGCCATGCTAAGTTTGAATAAATGGACAAACATGGCAACAAGATGAGGTACCATGACACAAAAATGGTTCCTGATGTTAACCAGAGGCTGGGGACAGTACTCTTGCAGTAGACTGGAAGCACAGGAGGAAGGATATATAATGTTTTAAAAAAAACCCCTCAAACCAACAAATACCACACAACCCAATAACAACAGTAACTCTCCTCCCTCCCCCAGTGCAAGATCTCTTAAAGAGCCAAAGAATTGGAATTTGAGGAACAGGAACAAAACACTCTGTAATTTTGTTTGTACTTGAAGCTCCAAAGTTGTGACTCCAGCTTAGCATTCCAGTCTTTTCCACTTCAGGATAATGGTTCTGGCACCTGCCACATGGATATTGCACAGAGAATAATTCAGCTTGGAAGATACCTCAGGAGGTCTCTAGTCCAAGCTCCTGCTCACAGCAGGGCTGACTATAAGCTCTGAGCACTTTGCTCAGAGCTGTATACAAGGATGGAGACCCACAACCTTCTGGGGAATGTCTGGGCCTCCTTCCAACGCTAATGAAAAACAAGACATGGAGTGCAGGCCTGATTAGGGCACACATCTAATGATAGATAAGGGTGCTTGTTTTCTCTCATTTATAGGTAACCTGTGTTGAAACTGGCTGACAGATCAAGGATGGTGAGAAATGGTTGCAGATTTGGTTAAGAAGTCATCAATGCCCTGAGGAGCACTGCCTGAAAAATCCCAGGAGGAAGAACAGACTGGAAAGAAATGAGGGCCTAGGGTGGAAGTGGACTGGAAGAATTCCTGAAGTGTACACAGCACATTCTATTGGCTCAGAGACAGGGAGGGAGGTGAAAGCACAAGAGAAAACCTGAAGTTACCGAGGCGAATAGGGTTGATGAGCAAAAAAGCAGGAGACTCAGTGGGGGAAGTGGAGAAAAAGCAATGCAGACAAGAAACCCTAGTGCTTCTGGCAGGGAAGAAAAGTAGAGCTGTTCAAGCTACTAGAGACAGAAATGATAGAAGCACGTCAAAGGGAGAGGGAACTTGATTTTCTCGTGAGATAAAACTGACCATTATATTTGGTGAGATTTTAGGTAAAAATTAAAATGAAATCAGAAGAGAATCCCATAGACTATTCTGAGCTGGAAGGAACCCATACAGGGATTGAACCCATGACCTTGGTGCCACAAAAACATGGCTGTAGTCGCTACTGTAGGTGCAATTTAGTTCAAGGCAGTTGAGCCAGCAAGACTCATCAGTGCTGCAGAAGGGAGAACAGAAAACTGCTGGTGGGGAAGTTCAGCGTGGTGAAGGATACAGAGGCAAAGGAAGGATGTGTCTGTGATGAATCCTGACACGTTGCTCCTAACTGTGGGAGAAGAACAAAGTCAGGGTCTGAAGAAGGGGAAGGAAACAATTCACAATAATCATACGCGGATCAAGACAAAGCTGGATAGAGTTGTGTTCTACCCTAACCGTGGACAAGTACCAGGAACTTTCTGCTGCACAGTATCACAACCGGGCTAACACTGATGAAGCAAAAGCACCTGTTCTGTGCTGTGTCAGCTTAGAGCAGAACCCGTTACAGAGGTACCCTTTAAAAACGTGCTCTACCGAGCAATGGCCGTGACCGCCCAGTGCCACACACCGGGCTGGCCCTGGGGACAATTCCCGGTGAAGGGGCGTGTCCGGGGCGTGTCCTCAGGGGTGGGCGGGGCAGGGGCGGTGGCGCCGGTGGGAGCGGGCGGAGGGGCTGCGGCTGCGGGAGCGCGCCCGCCCCCGGCCCGGCATCGCCTGTTGCTGCGCCGCTCCTCGCTGGTAACTATCCTCGGTAACTGTGCTTGTGGATGGACGAGGTGGTCATGGTGGTCCTTGGCATTATTATTATTATTATTATTTTTATTATTACTATTGCTATTGTTATTTTTATTATTTCCCCCTCGGTGCTCACGAGAGAAAAGATTAAAGTTACTCTTAAGCGAACTCCCCCGGGAGCAGCTACGGCTCGCTCGGGGGGAGCGGCCGGCGGGGGGCGGTGACTGCCGGCTGCGGGAGCGGTGCGGGCATCCCGGGATGAGCCTGCCGGCTGCGGGAGCGGTGCGGGCATCCCGGGATGACCCTGCCGGCTGCGGGACCGGCGGGAGCGGTGCGGGAATCCCGGGATGAGCCTGCCGGCTGCGGGAGCGTTGCGGGCATCCCGGGATGACCCTGCCGGCTGCGGGAGCGGTGCGGGCATCCCGGGATGAGCCTGCCGGCTGCGGGAGCGGTGCGGGCATCCCGGGATGAGCCTGCCGGCTGCGGGAGCGGTGCGGGCATCCCGGGATGAGCCTGCCGGCTGCGGGAGCGGTGCGGGCATCCCGGGATGAGCCTGCCGGCTGCGGGAGCGGTGCGGGCATCCTGGGATGACCCTGCCGGCTGCGGGAGCGGTGCGGACATCCCGGGATGAGCCTGCCGGCTGCGGAAGCGGTGCGGGCATCCCGGGATGAGCCTGCCGGCTGCGGGAGCGGTGCGGGCATCCCGGGATGAGCCTGCCGGCTGCGGGAGCGGTGCGGGCATCCCGGGATGAGCCTGCCGGCTGCGGGACCGGCGGGAGCGGTGCGGGAATCCCGGGATGAGCCTGCCGGCTGCGGGGAGCGGTGCGGGCATCCCGGGATGACCCTGCCGGCTGCGGGAGCGGTGCGGGAATGCCGGGATGAGCCTGCCGGCTGCGGGGAGCGGTGCGGGAATGCCGGGATGAGCCTGCCGGCTGCGGGAGCGGTGCGGGAGTGGCACGGGGTGCGGAGCGGTGCCCGGGGGGCGGCAGCATCGGAGGGATGGGAGCGGGGCTCTGCTGTCGCTGTCACACTCTGCCCTAGTGCAGCAGTGCCGCTGACTCTGCTGGATGGGCTAGCAGGTGTAAAGCTTCTTCATGCAAACTGGGTCGAGCTAAGCCAAACCTTTTCAGATTAATCTCGGCAATATAATTACTTCGAGAATTAGGCCCGGCAGCGCAGTCCTGATTCAAGCAAGCCCTATTTGATCCGGTGTGATAGAAATTTTATCTGGGTACAAAGTCTTTTGAGAGTGACTTACAAATACAGGATAGGGCAGGGGTGGGGGTGGGATACTGAAGTGGAGGCAGTTTTAGCATCTCTGATAGCTGAAAATGTTCTCTTGAGGTTGCATTTTGGGACTGATAGTAGTCTGCATCTCTGTTATCTGAACACTGACCACCCAGCATAGCTTTCTCTGTCAAAAACTTAGCTGATACATTTAATCTTAATACTTATTTTTTAAATTCGTTTTTGTCCACAGGGTCCCACTAAAGACAACTTCTTTATAGCTGTTATAGTTTTGAAAATTTCTGAAGGGCATTTTCTGTGTCTCACTATAGAAATGAAGAAGCTGGTTTGCATATTGCAGATGACTCTGCTGTTTGTCTCCTGCCTGCAAGGTTAGCGTTTCCCTACCAGGCTGGCAGCAATCAATTTCCCTCTCTTTCCTCTGCTTCTCTTCCTTTGCACGTACTCCACTGCGTAAAGTGAGAGGAATAGGCTGAGGGAAAAAATTGGATGTCTTTCCTCAAAAGAAGCTGTGTAAATGAAATTAAAGGTATGGCTGCAACGTGCATAATAGATGCCAGGGAGGGACTATTTAGCACACCGAAGAATTTACATTTTTCTTTATGTAATCATCATTCAAGAATCAATACAGTGCCCGAGCGATTTATCTCATCATTGGCTTTTGTGCTTAGTGGTGCGAGATTGAAAGCAAAACGTCACCACAAACAAATACACTTTTTCTGTGTGCCATGTGGAGCCACACGCTCTCCCCCATTGGGCTGTGAGCTCTTTTGGGCGGGAGTAGCAATGGTTGTGTCTGCACTATGGAGCTGCCCTCCCCTGTGTGGTGCTTGGGGCTGCTGGGACACCTCACTGCCCACCCTGGCACCCCTGTCTCGGGGAGGTGGAATGGGGAATGGGAATCCTGTTTGCCTTCAGGTTTGGGTTAGGGTACAGCTAGGGTGAACATCCAAACCTGGGAGCTCAGGCACACTCCTTAGTGCCCTGGTCAGATGCAGGTGCATGCACTGGAGATGACAGCCTCAGGATATCCAAAGGATACCAGAATCTTCCTACTGAAATATTTTGCATGTGTTCCTGCCATTGACAGTGAAATACTGTCTTGCAGACTTCCCTTGGAGGTAAATGTAGAATTGAATTCAGGAGTGTGACTTAGGCTTCCTTTCCTGAGGAAGTTTCGCATCCTGTATTTTACAAGGAGAATGAAATTTTGCTCTTGTAGGGATTTCTGACAGAATGTTTACAGGCTTCAGTGGGACTGGGTTTTTCTCATTTCAGGTGAGAGGAATAATGTGACCTTTGTGTTTGCAAGATCAAAGCCTGTCTTTTTTTGTTTCAGCACAAAAGATAATTACAAGAGCTGCACTTAAACCACTATCTCACTCAAAGGTTTGTATGAGTTTTCCCTGGTGGGAAAGGAGCCTTTTTCCACTTTCTCTTCCAGACCTTTCCCACAGTGATGGCAGGGGCCATGACAGCAACTGGATGATGGCACTGCCATCTGAGCAGGTGTCTGGTGTGACAAGACACATGGGAGAGTCTGTGGCCGGGTCCCCAGCAGTCTCTGTCATTGATCTCCTCTGGAGATCTGTCCTGGCTGACTGGTGGGATGATGCTGCTGCCATCACTGTTTCCAAAGTGACTGCCTGTACTCCTCTAACAATTGTTAAGATGTACTAACTGTGAATAAGAAGATCAGCAATAGTGGTAGTCCAGCACTGGAGTGTGCTGTACACGTTATTCCTGAGTTAGACAGCAAGAGGAAACTCAGATGAGACTTCCTTTACCACACCACTACATCATGCAGTGCTTCCTGGCCATTAATGCTTTCTCCCTCACATCCTATCACCATCTCTATGACAGACCTGCAATTCCTGAATTTTCCCATGTGCAATGCACACTTCAGGTAGCCCTTGGTAAAAAATGAGTCCTCAGAAAATGCTTGCCCTCTGATCATCCATTCACGATCAGAGAAAGGAGCAGTGCTCTGACAGGAAACATAGACATAGGGTTTTGTTGGGAGCACGCGCTTGGAGATCAAAGGGAGGAACTCAGAACAAAATGTCTTTTGCTCTTCCACAGGCGCATGTGTAACCTGTGCTACTGCTAAATAATCTGGTTTATTTATTTATTTATTTTACCGATAACCTGCAGGTTTTTCTCAGGAAAATACAGTCATTCATCCGAAACTATAGTCTCTTCCTTGTTATTAGAGAATCCACGTTTCAGTTTTGAGGGGTGAATGGAATAAGTACCAATTGTAACAGCGTGGGATACGAAAATGGAATGAATTTCAGCCAGCAGCTAGGACCATGCTGATAGTCCTCCTGCTGACCTTTAGCACTAGCAGCATAGGGAGCACTCAACCGGTAGATTCACAAATAGGTAACAGCATTACAAGCTGGACCTGAGGGCTGGATTTCTAAATGGACCGGAGACTCTGCAAAGAAAACATACTTCTTTTCCCTTAGTATTTTGCTTTTTTCAAGCTCTCCCTGTGCTGCCTGTAGGCAGAGCCCCTGACCCAGCCAAGAGCCCTGAGGCTGGTCCCACTGCATGCAGGCTGTCAAGTCTGAGTGGAGTGGGGAGTATTCCCCATGTAAACTCTGCAACCTGTAGGCTTCCTCTTTTCTCCTTTACCTTGTAACCTGGTGACCCTGAGTATTTACAGTGCATTCATTTTCTTCTCACTTACAGGAAGACTTCTGGTCTATTTATTTCTTATGGGAAGAAAGCAACCCACTTAATCAGCATTTTAAATAAGCCTTAATTTGTATTTGAATCTGCTTTAGTCATATTTAATCTGTTTCTTCTGTGAAAAACCATCCTTATATGGTTTTTTCCCTAGGGTTTTACTCTGCATCAATGTTTAACATATTTCCCTAGTTTAAAATTGATGTGTATTTATCGGTTTTCATTATTGAACCTTCAATATTTACTCTTCCTTTCCTGTTGTGACTTTTTAGCACAAGTAGTCCTTTATTAGATTGTGACTGTATGCCCTTGACTGCTACTGTTTCAGGAAGCCACTGAAGTTGTTTGCAAGGCTTTATTCTTTAAAGAAAGTCTCAGAAGAAGGTCAACACATCTCATTTTGCTCTTGCAAGCCCTTTTCCTGCAGAAAGTAGACTGTTTTAGCTGGGAACACTCATAGGAATGAGCTAAGTAAGCATGCATTTACATCAGAAAAGTTTCCTTCCTCGTAGCATTGAATTTTAATGTAACCCACTGAGTATGAGGTTTGGGTAGATGAACTCCAAATTTCCCATCCCACCAACGTATACACAGTCTTTTCTTCTCAGCCTATTTAAGCCGCATGCCACAAGATGGAAAAGCAGAGTTAAAACTCTAGTGTCAGAGTATTTGGGGAGAGCAATGTGGCAGCACATTTAACATTTACATCACATTTTAATCAGCAAGTCCAAAAGCTTTTGGAAAAGGAGGTCAGCATCGTTCTGGAATTGATTTTCCCACAGATAAAGCACTGTAAATGCAGTGGTAAAAATATTTGTTTCGGAGACCTGAGTACTTTACAAAATGTGTTTGTTCCTCTAGACAGAAATAGCCATATTTCTTATAATAGTGGAATTTTTTTCCTAATTATAGTTCCTGTCACCGTGCTGTTATGTTGCCTAACCTTGAAATGAAAGCAGTTTTGTTAACTTTTTACAAATGCTTGTTGCCATGTTGGGATTGAATTGCCTATCCTTCTCAGGGCAGATAAAAAACCCAAAAAAAGTTGCATTTTCTTGTGTGTATTGGTAAAAGGGAGCCAGTGTGCTGGGTAAAAGAAGAATTGAGTAGGAAAAAAAAATCTGAAAAACAAGGCAGCTACTGCCCTTTTTTTGTTATAATAGTTTTATATGGTCATCATTTTAGATAACAAGGAAACAAAACCCAATGTCTGCTCTTAAGCAGAAGTTTCAAGTTGAATCACTGAAAACATGCCTTAAAATAGTATCTTTAGAAGCAACTTCTTTGTTTCATGGTTATGTGAAAAAACATGAGAACATACTCTGATTTTTGTGTATAAAAGGTCCTGAATGATTGATGTTAGGAAGTGGTCAATGTAATTTTTCTTTTGCTTATGACAAGAACTCCAAAGATGAAATTTCAGTGTACCTTACAAGACAAATTCTTCTTCGCATTTACAAGAAAATAAACAATTTAAGTAATAAATCAAAATCTCTTAATAAACTACACATCTTTTGCCCTACTCTTAAATTCAAAAGCATCTGCACTAAACATCAGCAAATTCTTCTAGCATTTTTGCCCTGTTGTTTTCTGTACAGTCCTTGTTTGCCAGACATTCTGTAAAGGGATGATTTTTCTTTTCTTCCCCTCCCCATACTTTTGCTGTCTTTTTGTACAGGTGGGTGTTCTTCTGATTCTTCACCTGTGTACCCAAGTCAGAGTGTTCAAAGTAAAAGTTAGATTTGAGATTACCCAGTTTCAGACACTCAGGGATTCTAGAATCTCAGAGTTCAGCTGGGCTTAGAGAAAACAGCAAAGGAACACAACATAAGTAAAAATAGCTTGGATTACATTTTGCAGGCACAGTGAGATCATTTGCATGTTAGCAGCTTGATCAGCTTGGCTCTAATGAGCAAAGTGGTCAGAACTGTGATTAACACAGGAAGTGCGAGCAGGGACACGCAATGAGCAGCAACATCAGTTCATTCTTTTTTGCCTATGAATTACAATGAACTAATTTACACATTCTTAAAGAACCCCTTAGTTCCTCCTAACAGCTCTTTTCTTGGACCCAGCCCATCAGGAGGGATCCTCACTGGCTGCTCTGTTGGAAGGCTAGGCAGAATAACTCCTGGCTCCTCTTGTCAAAAAGGCCAAGAATCAGAGGAAAGTATCCCCCTCACCAGATACCCAAAGCCTTGTCAAGGTGGCTGGTGGGGTTGTCCCCCTAAAGAAGCTATCTCTGAGTGTGGGAACAGGCTCCCTGTACCTGGTGGAGGATACCTGGGGTGCCATCCATTGATGATCCTGGGGGCATCTGCTGCCTGTGAAGTGGTGAAGTAATAACATAGAATCACATGGATAGGTGATGCCAGGGGGCAGAAGAAGATACACCATGCTGCTCCTTTCCTGATGAGGTGGGCTTGTTGGCCGCTGAAGGTCACCCATGCTCATGAAAGAGTGTATCTCAGAGCCATCACCAACCTTTAAAAAGCTTTTCTTTAAAAAGAAACTTCTTTGAATATGCATGTCAGTAGGAAGCCTGGGTTTTGGGTAGTAGTATTGGAGATGTCAGTATGCATCGGGCATTTGGGACAAATAATTTAAAAGGTCTTGCAAGAGAAAATACTGTTTTGCACATTTTGCTGCTTGACAGTTTTAAATGTTTTACGCCATGAGGCATAATCAGTTTCTTTATTCTTATATTGCAAACACAGTTCTTATATTGTCTGTTTGCCTAAGAGAGATTGCTACATCATAAAAGAGGTAGCAAAGGAGAGATACTTCCCAGAAAATGAGGAAGAGATTTATAGTCAATCGGAGAGAGAAAATGTCCTTAATGGAGATCCTTTAGACCCACCTTCAATCTCCTGTAAGTAACAGGATAGATGACATTTTTTATGTCTGGTTTCTAGTATCAGAAGGAGTCAAAATATTTGTCAATATTAATAGCATTTTTTAAAACAAGTAACGCCCTTCCCCCTCCTTCTTTTCATTTTGGGCATTCATTCAGTTAAAAAGGCAGTGCACTTTTAATGTGGTGATATACCAATGAGCCTCAGTAATTTTGTGTGAATGCTACTACACACGTAGATGAGAAAAACAATTTTTCAAGCAAATTCAAAAGCAGCCCTTAGATGAAGACTGTCATTTTACACTGGTTTTCAGATAACCTCTGCTGGCTGCCATTGCTGCAAAGCTGTGAGTGCCCAAGTATTTGCCTATGTCTGCAGTTCTTATCCGAATCCTAATGTCCAGACTTTGTCAACATCCACTTTCAGAATTATGTGCCCAAGACAGACAAGCAGAAGGTCAGAAGAGGAACAACCAACCAGTAGTTAGACCATTACTTCAAATACTGAGAGATCTCTTTTGGGCAGATATGTTAGAAATATGTCTGGTTCTTTTGGTTTGGTTTTGTTTGGGTTTTTTGGGTTTTTTTTGCTGTGGGAGAACTGGAATTAATAAGTCAGCAGCAGCTCAGTTGAGCTGACTTCTTTAAGCAGACCCAAATATTTTTAGAATCTCAGAATTTCCACACTACTCTGCCTTCATGGTCTACACACACATATGTAAATGGGTTTTTGCATCCAATGGTAACCAGAAATCCTAGTAGCTGCAAGAGAGGTGTCCCCTTAAACTATGACCACCATGTATCTGCCATTTATTTATCCTCTTATCCTTCCTCTCAGAGACTTTCTTGTAGCGGGATTTGAGGCCTCTCTTGTATTGGCCCAGGTGCACAGAATCTGCATAGTGGCTTTGTCCCAGGAATTTCAGACAGAATCATGGAATACTTTGAGTTGGAAGGGGTATTTAAAGATCATCCAGTTGCAGCCCCCCTACCATGGGCAGGGACATCTTCCATTAGACCAGGTTGCTTAAAACCCCATCCAGCCTGGTCTTGAGCACTTCTGGGGATGGGACATCCACAGCTTCTCTGGGCAGCCTGTGCCAGTGCCTCCCACCCTCACTGTAAAGAATTTCTTCTTAATGTCTAATCTAAACCTGCCCTCTTTCATCTTAAAGCATGCCCTTGTGAAAATTCCATCTGTCTTGTAGGCCCCTTTAAGTGCTGGAAGGCTGCTAGAAAGTCAGTCTCCCTGGAGCCTTCTCTTCTCCAGGCTGAACAACCCCAGTTCTTTCAGCCTGTCTTCATAGGAGAGGTGCTCCAGCCCTCTGATCTTCCTCGTGGCCCTCCTCTGGATTTGTTCCTGCCGGTTCATGCCCTAATGTTGGGATCCCAGCTCCAGAGCAGAAGCAGCACTTCTGTTGGGGTCTCGTAACAGCGGAACAGAGAGAGAATACAACCTCCACTGATGCTTCCGTTGATGCACGCCAGAAACACACAGCCTTTGCTTAAAGGCTGTCTTATTTTGCCAGGGAAGGTAGGAATGCTTGCTGAAAATATGTCCTTCCATGGAACCTGGGGTTTGAGAATGCAGGTACCTGTGTGCTGGGAAGGGAGGCAATGAAGTTTTGATGCAAGGCTGCAGAGCAGCTGGTGCATGGGATCTTAGTTAATGCACACCAATTTCTTTCTCATTCATGAGTCTAAGTCTCTTGCACTCACTGGTGGAACAGATTCTTGGGCATTGAGTAGCTGTAGCATCACGGTTCATGTGCCTGCTGTCCTCACAGTGCTGTGGCCAGACATTAACTTGGCAAAGGTGTCCCTGGGCTTCAAGCAGAGAAAGCTCACAGTGCTGAAATCCCCCTGGGATATGAAAGTACACTTACTTTTATAATTACAAGCAGCAGCTCTTCAGCAATGGAGGAAACCGTTTGCAACATACAGCTGAGACTACTGTGGAAATGTAAACAAAAACTAAATCTAGTCTTTCCAAAGGCAGCTGCAAACCCTCTTGTTTAAATGGGGTGTGCAAGGTGCCCTGTGCAGCTGGGGATGCATTACAGTGTCAGGATGCTGCACAGGAGCATGGTGGGTCTTACTTCTCTGAGAACGAGTCCGGAAGAGATGGGTTTGTGGGGGATTGTTGCAAGCCATTGGAGCCAGACCCCAGTTTTTCTTCCTCTTCCTGTTGCAGTTGCAGGATTAGCTCACATGCATAGGAGAGAGGGGAACCAGGCAAATTGGTGAGACTTTCTTCAGTGTGAGATCTTTGCCTGGCTCTGCTATAGTTCAGTGTTTCTGTCCAGTGCTTCTGACAGGTAAAATGGATATTTCATTACACAACTGCTCAGTCATGTAATATGTAATGCTGTGAAGAGCTGAAGAACATACGTAGTTAAACATAAACCTTAGATACTTTCCAGAGTAATGCTTAGAAAAGGGTTTAGAGTTACAGTTCTGTCAGAAACTCATTGCTGCTCATGTGAAGCTCATAACTCAGCAGGTGGCCAAAGACACAGAAATTCCTGAAGGAGCATTAAACAAGCAAAAGCAAGTTTAACTAGCAGGCAGACTGCTCCTGCCACTCTTGACACTGAACTCTCTTTCCCTTAAGCTATTTGATGGTTTGTGCTCATCTTTTATCTCATTTCACCTCTCCTGTGTGCCTGACCTTTAGCCCCAGCTAGCAAAGGGCATTGAAATAAAACCTAAGGATACTCCTTCCTTTTCCCCCACCCTTTGTAACTCTCTGGATGATGGTGGTAGAGCAAAGCATTCTTCTGTCTGTCTTTTATGTTTGGTTTCTCTTACCTCCCTCTCTCTGTCATCCGGCAGAGTGCAAGACCTTTGGAAAACTTACCTTTCTTCTCCTCTCTCTTTCTTCAATTCCTGGAACCACAGTGCCTGGAGGCTCCAGGAACTTTTGTCGAAATCAACCCGAGGAAAAAAAGAAGATGCAAAGATGTGAAGGAAAGAAAGCTGAGCCCCCAGGAGCATTCTGAAAAAAATTCTGAGCTGGATTACCCATGCCTCTATGCTTGAGGTGCCAGGGAGAATGGCCAGCAGTTCCCAGTGGCTGAGGCCATTTTCACCCTTGAACAACTATGTGGCTTCTTGTCCCTGGCCCCAGGTTTTGGGATGGATTCCTTAGCCAGTCTGTATGTATTGCCCATGGCAGTGTTTGCCAGTGCCTCAGTGGGAAGACGGCCAGCCGAATGGGACTGGGCAATCCCAACCCAGGCTCCCTGCCTGCCCATGGCTTGTCCTTGGCACAGCTTCAGCTGCCTGGCCAGGGGCAGGCACGGTGGGGCTGCTGCTCGTGCCTCAGTTGTCTGTACAGGCCTCTTGTCCACTTACAGGTCATGACATAAGTTGGCCAGTGGTACCATCTGCACAGATTTCCTTCCTCTTTGGTGTGTCCAGGGCTCTATGACCCCTCTGCTTGGGAGCAGCTGAGCTCAGAGGTGATGGAGTTTGCTATTCATTGCATGAGGCACTGAAAAATATCCAGGAAGGGGCTAAAAGGATCTGCCTGAGGTCATCTCCAAAGCCATGCTGCTCAGTCACTCAGCTGTACGAGGGATGGAAACTGGGCAGAAAAGCCATGTGGGGCTAATGACACTGTCCCTTTTGGGGTTTTGGTTTAGGGGATGGGTTATGTGCATCTGCTTCCTACAGGTCAGTGAGCGCCTGGGAACATGGACCTCACTGTTGACTTGGGGATGACCTGCAAAGGTGATGTCTCTGCATTTATTTAGTGGGATGCAGAGATTAATAGGGCAAAACACTTGTTCCTTGTGCTGTTTATGCAGGCGATTTTTAAGCAGTTCTCTGGAACAGTTTGGGGTTTTTTTCCATTATTTGTGACAACACAGAGGGCAAAGTGGCCACTATGTATGTCACTTGGATAGCACAGGGCTTTCCTCCTGGAAGGCGTTGGTTTTTAAATTCCTGACACCACCACCCACACAAGATCAACACAGTTGTGGAGTTTTTGTTTTCTACTGAATTGTTTAACATTTCAGTTTCCCTTGTGCCTCTTGAACGCTTTGTCAAAAGAGCAATTAATGTTTGTTTCAAGTTTGTCTTTTAGATAACACTCCAGCTGATGTCTTATTCCTCTTTTTAAGAACAGTCATTTAGGGGCTCTTTTGAGTCTTCTGACATTTGAAAATACACCTACCTGATGTCTTTGTCTCATTAGCTTTCAGTGCACACTGGCCACAGCAGCACAGAAAAGGGAGCAGCTAAGTGAGGATGTGGAAACGAGGAACTCCTCTGCTTGTCTGAGGGTGTGTTCTGCCTGTTCCCTCCTGGCGCAGGCAGCTTCTGGATGATACCTGCAGGGAGCAACACAAGCAGCACCTCTGTGATCAAACTCATGCAACCTGACACGCATCTGACACTTCTGGTACTTGCTTTCAAATGGTGGATCTTCCATCTCTCCGTGCTCGCTTAAAAATCTTTCACTTTTAGCAGTGAGAAAAATTAAAGTCTGGTTTTCTCTTTTAAAACATACACCTTCTCGACGTTTTCTAACTGAGGTACTATCCCAGCATCAAGGGTCTTTGTGACTATATTTTTAGTCAGGTGCTAAATATGTCACTCGCTCAAACTTGTTCAGGCTGCTTCACTTTTGCTCAGGTGTGTCTTAGCCACCCTTGCTGTCAAAGCCTGGCTCCTACTCTGTGGAGAGAAACTTTGAGAAGAGGAGCATCCTTTGGGTGAATACCCTTCAGTTGCCTTGCAGGGTGTATTCACATCTCTTCTAGTCTTACTTCAGCAGATCTTCCAAGAAATATCAGCGCCAACCAGTTGGAGAGGAAGGTGTTTGACCAGCAAGATGAACTAAAAAAAAAAAAGCCAAGCCAAACCAAAAAATCAAGAAAAAGCTTCTTTTTGCTTACTTGACATAAGCAACGCTGATACTGAAAATATGAAGGAATCATAACTGGGTTTTTGTGGTGCCAGCTATAATCAGTGTTTTGATTGCTAGAGGGGGAAATGTTTCCCCCCTCCAATGATTTATCCTCTCATATTCTTAATTTATATGTGTCATGGAAGAGATTAATCCCAAATACAAGCTGTGACTCAGAAGTTTAGTTAATCACTATGTAAAAACATTACCGGGACTAGATTTGTTCACATTCCCTTACCAAAAATAGAGATGTAACAGGTAAGAATTTATTGGATTCAGGACCTTTGTGAAAAGCCTGACCTCAGATCATAGAATAATAGAATAATAGAATAATAGAATAATAGAATAATAGAATAATAGAATAATAGAATAATAGAATAACAGAATAATAGAATAATAGAATAATAGAATCACCAAATCATTTGGATTGGAAAAGACCCTTAAGGTAACATTAAGTCCAACAGTAAACCAAGCACTGTCAAGTTCACCACTAAGCCATGTCCCTAAGTGCCACATCTACACATTTAAATACCTCCAGGGATGGTGACTCCACCACTTCCCTGGGCAGCCTGTTCTGATGCTTGACAGCCCTTTGGCAGAAGAAATTTTTCTTAACAACCAGTATAAACCTCCCCTGGCACAACCTGAGGCCACTCACTCTTGTCCTGTCACTTGCTACTTGGGAGAAGAGATTGGCCCCAGGCAGGCTACAGCCTCCTTTCATGCAGCTGTAGAGAGTTCCCTCCTGTGTTTGGTTTCCCTGTGATGCCTCCACCAGACAAAACCCACGCAATCTTCTTTGGTCTCCTTGCAGCTTCAGTCCATGCAGGACTTTCTCCTTTTGAGTGAAAGGCTGACACCCAGCCTCGGGCACAGACAGCCCAGTGCTGGCTTTCACTCTTCACTGCAGAAGGATGTCAGGTCCCCCTGGTGCAGCTCCGGGAGCAGCACTGGCTCTGCAAACACAGCCATGGCAAGGCTGGAAACAAAACCCCTTCAGTTCAGCAGTGTAGGGGGAAATAACTTTTTTTCAGATGTGCTGTAGAAACCCATCAAGTTCCTTCTGTGTTACGCAAAATTTCCCATCCCGACAGGGAACTGCTTGTAAGGGTTTCTGAGCAGCAGTTTCAGTGCAAAACTTTGGCCCAGGCTTGAATGTGGAAGGCTGCAAAAAAGAAGTGGAGATTCTGATCTGTACCCCTTTACAAATATTATGATGAACGCTGGCTTCAGTGCTTGAGAGCAAGCGAGCAGAAACTGCTAGGGTAGGAGAGAGGAAATGACAACAGGGAGATGGAAAAGAGGGGAAAAAAAGAAAATGTGCAAAGGAAAAATAAGAAAATAAAGGGAAACATGCCAAAGAAGGAGGAAGAGAGACAAGAATATAGCTTTCTTAGAAGCTGAGAAATAAAAGAAGAAAAGCTAAAAGCAGAGCAGACAGCCCAGGATGTAAGATTTCTAACATTTTAAAACCCATAAAGCCAGAGTGTTCAAGAAGGCATATATGTGAGAGAGCCCATGTGCACGTGACATTTTGTTCAGTCCTACAGATATTTGTGTGCAAATTTTCATCTGAATCCAAAGGAAATTGAATTATTCTTTTCTTGGCAAAAAGCTGCCTGTTGTTCAGGAGAGCAGTGTAATTTATAATCATGCAGAGGGTTTTTCTTACCATGGTTTGCAGCAGAAGACAGGTACTTGAAATTGTGGCAGTGGGCTGGCAGTGGCTGAGCTTGCAGCAGACCAGCTTTATTTTGGCTGTGACAGCCACCCTGGGGATGCTGCAGAGCCCTGCACCCACAGCCTGGGCAGGGTAGGGGCCCTGGGGAAGCCCCTTCTGCTACCATGTCAAAGCCAGCTCTGGTTCACTCACCCAAAATTGAGTGAGATTGAGGCTAAAAGTACGTGAGGAGGTTGGTTAACCATGGGTCAGCTTCTGCCAGAACCAGATTCTCAAGTATTATTACTTTGTGTCCTCATACTTTTCCAAAATAACTGCCATTATAATTAAAAATTTTTTTTTCCATCTGTTTCACCATGTTTTTTACTCCTGTAAGCCTCTGGCTAGCTGACCCACCAAAGTCACATTTTCATGTTTTTCCTCCCATCACAAAGATGAATTATCTCCTGAAAGAAAATCAGGAAAACTAGGAAACACATTGGGCTGAGTTGGGGTCGAACCAAGATTCTGGTTTTCTTTCATAGGACTCCCGAAACAGGACAGCCAATATTGTTGAACAGCCTCCCTGAATGACATTTCTAGACCCATATCCATTCTGGAAACAGTTTTACCAGCAGGGGAGTCACTGCCAGTCTCTGTTGGAAATGTGGAACTTGCATGCTTTCCTGGGAGAGCCTTGGAGGTGTTCCCTTCTCCCTCTGCACCCAGACCTGGGGGCTGACAGTGGCCAGACTTCTCCAACCTCTTCTTGTCACTCTCTCACCAAGTATAACCTAAGATTAGCTCATGCACTGTTATTAATATTTCACTAGTACTCCCCATTGCAGCAAATGGATGGTTTTGATCAATAATTCATGGTTGGGCGTAGCCTATTAAATTTGAAGTGGGGTGTACACTTTCCTGTTATTTATTTATCATTGCTTTTATTTTACAGGGTGGTTTTTTTCCCTGCTATTTCATTTTTCACTTGCTTAAATGCCTCTCCTTCAAAGTTCAGAGTGCTGGCAGGAAATTAATCTTGTGCCTTATGACTTTTAAGTAAGGCTAAGCTCTCTGCGAGGACCTGAGATTGAGCTGTAAGGAAAACTTTCAACCCACTCAGTCTCTGCAGTGCAGGAGATCTCTCTGAAACAAATTACTTGGGGAATTTGGTAACAAGTCTGACAGCTCAGAGCTCATCCATGGCCTCAGAGCTGTCTGCTTTTTGTTTCACAGGGATATTTGGCTACTTCTGCTGAGGGAACAACCTGCTCCAAGACCGGCAGTCACTCTTTGCCCTGTCCCCTCCCCTGCCGGTGAGCATTGTTCTGTCAAAGGCCCCCTGCACACAGGTTTTGGGGAGTGTAAATCCTTCTGGGCTGGTTGCAGGTTGTATCCTCTAGTTAGAAGTGGTCTTTTGCTTTAAGAAACAGTCTACTCATAGCTTATTTGAGCTTTGTGGCTAATCTCGATTCATGAATAAGACAGGTTGTAGTGAAACTGAAATAAGGATTTCCTTAGAAGACTCTAAGACAGGTTTCAGAGTTTAGGGTTTGGAAACTGAAAGCTGCACAAGCACATGAAGTCATAAAGCAGTCTCCCAGCCCTGCTTTAACAGGACATTATCCTTCTGGTTGTTCCCGTGCCCAGATCCAGGGGAAAGGGTGAGGTTTGGAGAGCTGCTGCTTCTGAGAATCACCGTACTGAAATCATGCTTTTCGGTATGATAGAACTTCCTTCTACATTCCTCTGTCTCCAGCCTTGCCTGCGTGTCCCTCCCTTACCAAGTGTCAATGTCTTGTTGCTGATGGGCACCCGAGGCTGCCGCATTTGGGGTAGAGATATTTCATGGTATCATGATTCCACCCCCAGCAGACCCCAGTATCCATGTCGTGACAGCTTCAATGGGATGGCCCAGCATTGCAGCATTGCTTTGCATTCTCAAGGCTTTTTCTGGCATATATAATGCAGGAAGAACACCGTGTAAAAGGTCTGAGTTTCACATGCACTCTGCAAGGCCCCCAGTCTGTGGCATTCCCTCTCCTGCAGGGATCACAAGTGGCATTTCAGGGTAAATTGCTAACACAGACCCAGCAGTGGGTCAAATTACCAACTTGCACCTGAGCACATGCCATCAGAGTAATGACTCCTGCTTACAAGACTCATTTACCTTTCAACAGCATTGAAGTTCTCAGGGTCCATATTCAGAGGCATTTCAGTGCCTAAATCACTGGTGGCTACAGGAAGTGTCACTGACTTCAACAGGAGAAAGGACAGCGTCACACAAAATAAAGTTGCAATTCAGATAGCATCAAACTGTAGTGGGAGTTAGATCAGGTCCTCTGTATTTATATATGAGCAAGATATTATTTGTTCAAAGGAGATAGTTTTAAAATAATTGATTTTTCATGGACAAGGATGTTTTCCTCAAAGGGTTCATTTAAAATTGTGCTGTCATTAAATCAAAGACACTTTGCAAGGTCCACAAAAAGCTTACATTCAGCTTGGAAGATCTGTGCTGCAGTGCCCACTCTGCTCCCTACCACACTCTTCCCATCCTGTGGGTGTTCTTGGATGGAGGGCATGTCTACAAACTGTGACTGTATCAGCTGTGGCAAGGAAGATGTTGCATTATATGCGTGTGATTTTGGAAAGCAGTGGCATTTGGAGAAAGCAATTTCCTGAAGCAGATGCAGCCTGCAGGAAGGCAAAGGTCTTGGGAGATTGCAGCGGGCAGTTAAAAATGCGAGAGCCAAGGGTGGGTGTGCCAGGAAAGGCCACCACAGGAATACACTTCCCTAGTTCCCATAAGGAAACTACTCATCTACAGCAGACCCCAACTCCCTCCCCAGTTGGGGATCCCTGCAAACCCCCTCCTGGCTGCCAGAACACAGTGCTGCCAAGTACCATGGAGCTGCTGGACATCCTCTTAGACAGATGCCCCAGATCCTTCAAATGGAATTTCCATTGCTTGGTGGAAGTGGGATTACTGGTTCCTGCATGCTTTTTGGGTTGTCACCTCGCTAAGAAACATCCAAGCTTCATGGCAGGAGAATGCAGGCAGTTTCTGCCCTTCCCAAGGCACCCAGGGGTAAAGGGGAGGAAGGTCAGAGCCTGCTGGCAGGTGGGGAGATGGAAATGAAAGTGCTCTGCCACTCAGAGCTGTTGGCTGACTCAGGGGCAGAGGAGAGGAGAAGAAAAGTCGTGGAAGGGTTTGAAGCCTGTGGTGACACAGTCTGGCTGATCTGCAGTGAAGTGTGACTGCATTAAACAGGCAGCAGGATGAGAGGGTCAGCACTGCAAAAGATACATGGGAAGAAAGGTCCTTCAGGCACAGGGACAATAAGGGGCAAGACTTTTGAAATGTTTTAGTGGTGATAACAGGGCGGAAAAAATTGGTTTTGACCTCTTCCGCTGCATGTCAGAGGCGTGGTCTGTTTATAATTGTAGTCTTCCCTCTGCGAGTGATTGCTACTTAATTTGTAGACAATCATCTTCGATATTTCCTACTGTCTTTTCCTGTAATTGGAGTACCACCTCTCTTTTAACTCTTTTACCTTTCATGCACGTAAATCTCAAAGGAGCTGCCCTGATATTTTGGCCCTAAGACTGAAGCCGTAAGTCAAGTGTATTGTTTTTCTAAGGCAAGACAGTAATGGACATTTAACTCAGTGCCACCGTACTGCCTGTCCTAACACCGACTGGCCTGTTCCTACCCATAAGCATGTTTTGTGGCAAAATGCAAGCTATTTATTTTGAGGAGTTACAGTTTAACACCTTCTAGGAAACCAATACTATAGTGACATCCTGTAGTGCCCTGCTCTGTTTAAGAAATCACTTTAGAGAGGTCATTCTCATAGAATCATACATTGTCAGCAATACCACAGACAACCACCACACAGGTACAATTTAGCAAAATACTACTTAAATGCATTTCAATGCTGCCCAATAAAATTGTTATTTGTGTGATGCTTCAAGGATGCACAGTGCAGGGTTTAAATAGTATGTCATGACAGGGCTTCAGCTGAGGTTGTGTCTAAAGACTATCTAAGTTTAATAATATTTGGTGAGACAGCATTATTAGGTATACATAGTGACACCCCAGCAGGTTTTGAAATAAGGCAGAAAAAGGGATTCATGATCCACGTGGCAAATATATATTTTATGTCTGCCTTATAAATCCATCATACTTTAAATGTCATCCTTGCTGTCCTTGTATCTCCAAGCTTGTTTGAACACTTCTTTAACACAGCTGGTACCTGTGGAAAGTGATGGTATGAATCAGTGCTGAGGACACAGTATTGAGCTCAGCCTAGGTCATATGAATATAAAATACCATATGGAAGGGTGGAAAATCTGAGTTGCTCCCCTACGTTCTGCATTAGCTGTAACAATTCAAGAGAGGGTTCGAAGAGTGTTAAGAAAACATATCTGATAAGGAAACACCCACCCTTAGTTTTCCTGTGCAAGTAAGATGTTAGATTTGGGGCACACATCCCTTTGGTGCCCTCTTCCTTGTCTCAGAAAAGGCATTTAAAGGGATTCCATGCAGACCAACAGAATTAATTAAGGATTTGGAAAAGGTCTGTAAGAAAAAAGCTGGGGCAAACCATCAGGCTGTTGTAAAATATTCTTGAAAACAAAGAAGAAGAGCTGTGGCCCAGCCTATCAAATAATCAATTACCATAGAAGAAGTATTTTTTAAACAGAAGTAAATAATCAAAAGTGCCTGGAACATGTTTCAACATATTTCTGCATAGAGCAAATGTTTGAGTGCTTCAAGGATGGATCTTAATTATGGAGATTTTTAAATGAGAAGGCTTCCCTGAACCTTGTCTCGCTAGCATGCAGCTGATGGTCCAACTGGTCTGGTGAATTGTGAATGACAGCTTTTTCATTAAAGCCATACCAGTTGGTAATTTTTTTTCAGCTGCCTGTTTTCAGAGCTAAAAGTCAGAAGAGAAGTTGTTGAAAAAGCTGAAGGATGATTCTTCAGCCTGTGGCAAATGGCAAGAATCTTGCTGTTAAGGCAGGACATTTCTTAAAATCCCTATAATAATGGGATTTGCCCTATTATTAATAACTTTCTTCACTTGATGTTGTGTTTCCAGATCTGTTAAGGCTTCTGCAGTGCTGCATCATCAGGGTTTGAAAGATAGTTTATATTTGCATCCATCAAGCATTTTTACATGTGACCCTCAGTGTATTGGGAAAAATGTCCTTGAGATCTATGTCAGTTGTGAGGTGGCATGAGGAGCGCCGTGTCCTTTTTCAGGCTCCCCTGTTCAATAAAGGCTTGGACAAACTCTAGGGAAACACCAGGATGGTCAGATCAAAGAACAGGCAGACAGGAGGGGAGAAGGCTGTGAGGCATCTTGGTATCTACACCTACCTAATCAGAGCTTACAGAGAAGATGGAGCCAACCTTTTGTCAGTGGTGCGCACTGAGAATTAAAAGGTCACAAGTTGCATCAAAGGAAATTCCAACCACTCGCATGGAAGAAGTTTTCACGGGGAGAGCAGTCAAACATTGGGGGAGGTTGCATGAAGATGCTGAGGAGTTTCCAAGCCTGCTGACATTGCCCCAGCCTGGCTTGGCAGCCAGCCCTGCCTGGGGTGTGAGGTGGCTCTTCAGACCTCACTGTTCTGTGCCTCAAGTGTGGCTGCCCTTACCAGGAAGAGAGAAGGAGTTTTGAGGTGCGAGCGCTCCGTGAATGAGAGCGGAAATGAGAAGTGGCACAAAGCAGTGGACCTATTGGAGGAGTAATTAAGTGAAAGAGGTACACCAGAATACATGTCCTTATAAAGACAAAATCTGTCACCGCTCACTTCCCTCTCTGGGCTCCGTTGTGGGCTCACACTCTTGGGCTTGCCTAGTCGCGCTGCAGAAAAGGAAGAGTTTCCTTGTCACGCAGACACAGCTGCTTTGCAGTTCCTCCACCCTATAAGAAGTTGGGTTTGTTTAAGAAGTTCTGCCCTCTCTGTTGGATTTGCAGCTGTTGAGCTGTTCCTTGCTCTGACGGTTTGGACCCACGGATTGAGCCCAGGAGGTAAGATCACAGCATCTGGTGTTTTTTTGGCAAGCTGCTCTCACTGAGCATACCAGCAGTTTAACTGCACAGGAAATTGTGGTCGCCATGAAAAAACAGAGCAGGTTCTGTGTTAGTGTGAAGCATTTTCCAGTAGTCTTGTGCGCGGCACTCCTACTGACCTTCAGGAAAGTGTTTGATGGATTTAATTGGGCAGAGTGGTTTTTGGCTGAGTAGAGTGGCAGTTGGCATTGGCTTGGAAGGACATGATAAAGTAAGAAGCCATTATCTAGATTGCAGACTGGCTCCGTGTAAGGAGGTAATTTTAATTCCAGTGATGAAAAACACTGATTCATAAAGATAATGTGTTTTGGCTCATAGTGCTTACAATGTAATCTACTGGCTGTTAGGACATTTATATCAGGCTTTTAGAAATGTAATTTTACTGTCCAGTGAAGAAATAAAACTGATTAATGGTAGAGCCTGATAGTAGTAGGAACTTCTGCTATAAAAATGGTGGTATGGGGTGGTCTTAACATTATATTTGCCTTTTAAGATCTTGACTAATGGATCTGGTCAGGCTTGTCCCTTGTCTTCTTTTGGATTTCAGCTCAGGCTGTAGATGAATGGTGACTTGGGAATATCTACAGATATTTTAGGTGGTAGAATTGTGAACAGGAGTCTCCAGGCTTAACTGTCTTCTCTTGTAAGAGCAGTAGCCTTGCTGGTTTTGTCGTATAGTGATTTCCTTGGCACGTGGATTTGGTTTGAACACTGACCCAAAGGAACCTCAGGTCTTTGTTACCATAACCAAAGTCACAGACCAGGCTGGCTGACTGATCTCTTACTGCTGCAGGTATCAAGTGAGGATGATCTCTAGCAAATGCAACTTGTTGCTCAGCAGATGGCTGTTTTATCACCTTGCTAAAAGCAGATCACACCCTGAAACCCCTCCTGCAGAGAAACTCCAGGATGTTTCACCTTCCTCCCCTCCTGCCTGTCCCACAGGAGCAGTCTGGCCTCCTGAGCTAGGTAAGCTCTCATGAGCAGACAGGAGGTGTGGAAACCCCCTCCGTGCTGAGAAAATCCATTGAGAGGAGGTGCTAGAGCCAGGAGGGACTGGGAAGTACCTGCCTGCTTGCTGATAGCATGAGTGGGAATTTCTGCTTCAATCCTGACCATAAGGGCCAGATTTACTTAGCTCAGAAGCGTGGAGACAGTGTTCCCTCTAAAGGTCCAAAAAGGGATGTATTGTATTTTTGGGTTTGAATCTGCTTCCTCAACTGAAACTGAGTAACTGTTTGGACTGAATATGGTTATAAAATGTTTGTACTTAGTAGTGTTGCTTCTCTCCCCTTGCTCACAGACCCTGCCACACACTCCATTGTCCTGTACTTCGCTATCAATTTTTTGACTCAGTTTCCTTCTGATTTCAGCCATGAGCAGCTTAAAACACATCTGTGTAGCTTGGAGCAGAGTTATCTTGATAGAGAACCTACTGTAAAAGTCACCACCGTATGTTTTTTATAAAGTGTGAAAGAACTTTAGGAGCAGATTGAGTAAAGGGGAAGCAAGGAGATGGGGGAGATCAGGGGAATACAGTGCATTCAGAAATGTAGCTGATTTTCACACTCTTAGCCCTGTCATGCAAAACAGCAGACTCCGTGAAAATGAATCCGTGAAATACTGACACAAAACGTAAAATACTTATCAAAATGAAAAATATTTAGGAAAAAATCTGAAACAGTATTTAGGTGCTGCAGGATGGAGTATGGGAGGTTCTGTTGGATGGTCTGTGCATTTTTGCAGTTATCCAAGGGGAAAGCTGTAGGATGGGAAATAAATTCTTGTCCCTTGGCGAAACAAGTAGGGCGCCCTGGACATGGAGGTTGTGCCCACAGGCAGGAGAGTGGCATGTGAGAGGGATGCCCAGTGACAGGGGTTGGGGACCATGCCATAAAGCCAAATCATTCTTCAGAGGAAAGGGGAGCAGGAGGACTGTGCCTTCTGCTGCTCCAGGTCCTGATGGGTTCCCCACTGCACACTCAGAGACAGTGCAGCTCCCAGCACAGCACCATTGCAGGATGGGGGTCCAAGCAGCAGCACTGATGGTAAGGAGGACCATGTTCAGGTGTGCTCTCCATTTTCTGGTCTGATTTTGTGGATGGAAGGGCCTGGTCACTGCTGAAATCACTGAGGTGTCCTGCCAAACTGAGGACAGAATTCAATTCCTGGCATGGGAGTGACAGCAGTAGATCTATAAATCCTTGTGGAATCAGTCAAATGCAAATATGTGTTTGTATCTAAAACCCTCCTTTTTACAGCTGGAACATGTTTTTAATATTTTCCATGCACAGAGGAACTGTTTTCCTGTAATCAAGCTGGAAGCACAGGCCATCTTCTCCTTTTCTTGCATCAGTTGCCAGGCTCCACAGGACATTTGGGGCTGAGTCAGTACTTTGTGACCTGACCTCTTCCCGCCAGACTGCAGTACACAGTAATAGGAAGACAAGATTTTATCTGTCTGTCCAGGGTTTTATGCCATCTGCCACCTAAGTCGTGATGGGGCAGAGTTGGGATAGCGTCTCATATCCATATCCAAAGCAGCCTCTGCAGATGCTCTCCTCTTTCCCCACCTTCGTTAGTGAAGATGGAACTGGGTGGGACAGGGCTTTCCATGCCAGGTGGGACATCTGGTGAATGACTGAAGCTGTTTGTCAAATTGGCTTGGTTTGAAAACCAGCTTTGGTAATTAAAAAAAAAAAAAAAAAAATTAAAAAACCCCACTGGACAGCTTTTGTGAATCAAAATGTTCCTTTATCTATGGAAAAACGTTTTCACGTTAAAGCTAGCTAGCTTGTGTTGATAAAGAGATGGGAAAGATAATTGACCCAACAAGAACTGTAGTGTACTGGATAATTTTTTTTTTTTTTTAAGAAAAATTCTACAGACTCTGATTGAAAAATAATATGGACATATGTGCTGTCTCCCTAGTAGGATGTATTTGACAGATAAAAGACACATAAGGAAAGTACTTATATGTTCAGAGCTCTGCTTTTTCAATGTCTTAATTTCCTTGAAGGATTACCCTTTCCTGCCACTGAGTGGTATATTGGAAAGAGATCTCCATCTCTCTCCAGACCCTGTGGATTTTCCCTTCCTAAGCCCTGTTCACCAGCATTTGATTTAGGACTCAGGCGTCACACTGACAAATAAGGTCCTTTATAAAATGAAACATTAAGAAAATAACTCTTGGGCATCACCGTGTTGCTTTCTGAACAGTGATAAATGTCTTTTCTCTGTATTTTTTTTTCAAATCATATAGGACAAAAAGAGTAGGTGAAGTGCAACACCTTAATAATCCCAGCACCTGCATACATGGTGAGATTTGCTGTTGCAGACTCCAGTCTTTTAAAAAGCCTTTGAGGCAAAGATTGTCATTTATTGTTGGCTAAATCATGAATCTTTATAATGTACAGGGAGGAAGTATTTGCTATAACTTCAGAAAGACTCCTCTCTGTGTTTTGAATGCTGATTTAAACAGCCAGATCCCACCCAAACTGAAGGTACTGTGATCCAAGTTACACATTGCTAACAGAGCCAAGTATGTTTCTGTCTACTTTAGGATTAAACATTTAGCTCAGCATCTTTGAGGAAAGGAAAAAAATACTCTTATTTATCTATAGTTATTTCAGTAGGGAATGTGTCATATCCCTACCTGCACAACATGAAAAACTAACTTTTTTTAATGAGCCACCTCATGTGTTCGAAAATGTTGCAGTTTGTCCTTCTTAAATGGTTTTCAAAGTTGTTGTGCAAGAAATGTGTCTAATTGACATGCGGTTCTAAACCTGTTTGTGTTTGCTGATATTGTCAGCCATGGTGAGCAGCTGTCTGAGTAACTCACTAGCACAGAAGACATACATGGACTCTAGTTTTTATCTTACATCATCAGCAGAAAAAAAGCTGTCACAAAAAAGTTGTCCACTCAATCTGCCTGGAAGCTGTGACACCAAACAAGAGCAAAGGACATGGGATTGTTTGTTTGGCTAAGGAGGCTGGATACCCCAGAGCTATCACTGCCAATAATCACTGGCAGCTCACTTTAATTTGGCATTAAAGCTGCTCTCCTATTTTGCTGTGGGTGCAGTATGGATCACCCTGCTGGTGCAGGGATATAAGTACATTATTTTGATCAGAACCATAAGAGAAACAACAGATAATAATACAGATATGAGAGAGAATCATGATAGTAGCAAATATGCTGAGACTGTGAAGTTTAATTGAGAGATAAATGATTCTGGATTATTCAAAAGAATATGTTTGACTGTCAACAAGATGGCTTTGCCTGCTACATTTTAGTTGAAGGTTTTTGCTGATGAACACAAGATAAAACTTTCAAATTGAGGAACTTCTAGGCCACACAGCTGTGGTTTTAGCATTGATTCTTCTTTCAGCATGAGATCTACCAAATAATTTCTCTTTTTCTCACCCTTTAATGACAGTGACAATGGCAAAAACTTGTCTCCAGAAGGAAAGTATCAGAACCTAACCCAAAAATCTCCTGTTGTCTCCTCCTCAGCACTTCTGCACTGTAGGAGATCAGCTGAGACAAATAATTTGAACAGAAATGCATATGGATATATAAATTTATGTACAGTACCTTATTAGAGAAAGGTAGTGGGAAATATTTCCGGAGAGGAATGTCCTGTCAGGGATATTCTAAGGAGTGACCAGGAATAGGCAGGTATGCAAAGGTGCAATAAATATGGGGCAAAGATTGAATATGTCCGAGACACTCTTGTTTTCCCTTGTATTTTTCTGGCCTTCAAGATGCTCCAGATCTATCACAAGAGTTTCTGCACCATTCTGAGGCCTCTTCTCTCAATCCTGCCTGCTGGTGGCATGATCCATGGCAGGCTGTGCCTTGGGGGAGGATTGCTGGGGGTGCCTCTTTGATGTCAGCTAGGAGGGAAAGTCCAATGCAGGAAAAGAGCTGGGGAAGTATTTCCCAACCCTTACAGAAAGCTAGACTTTGGAAATTGAATTTGTGAGTGAGATAAAAAAGAGAAGAGAAGGTAAAGCTATGAGCTCTGGTAAAGTAAAAGCCAGAGTTTTGTGGCGAGGGGGGGACAGTCTTACAACAGCCCATAACAGCTGTTTTTGCAACAGCGAGTGCCTCTTATTTCATCACTTTCAAAAAAAACCCCAAAAAACCAAGTTTGAAGAGGAGATAGCAGGGAATTTATATATGACAGGGAACATGTATCATGTCACTCTCCAACAGCCAGACAAGTTATCTTATAATTAGCAAAGTACTAGTGCATTAACAAAGCAAAGCCCGGTTGGTAGAAAGTGGGTAAATATTAGTAGTTTCCTTGACTTGACACCAAATTCACAGTTAAGCTGTTCCTGACTAAATATGTTTGTGAAACATAATGCTGTCCCATGAAATTTGCTTTTTTTGTTTTGGGGAAAGGTACCACTTTATGTCTATCTATAAAGTGCCATTTCATATCTTCAGGGTTTTCATTGCCTTGCTTGCAACAAAGCTTAAACACCACAGCCGTGGAGAAAAGTGTGAAACAAGGTAATAATTTAATATGAGTCTTGGAAACCTTGAGGTTTTAATGGCTTTGCCATTTATTATTTATATTGCATGGTGGGTGTACACTTTGCCAAGCAATGCATAACCAGGCAGCTTCTCAGACTGTGGCTTCAAAATCAAAAAGAAATGAAAGAACATCAATATCACTGTGCTTCAATTTAGCAGTAATGTTCAGGTTTAAGATTATTTTAGTTCTTCCCTTATGTTCCAGTCTAAAAATAGTTTGTTATTACCTCTCTTAAAACATCAGTGTGATCATAGGTGCTTCTGAGGATAAGGTCAAATAAAAGGAGGCCTTAGGGCACAGCTGTAACATACTGGTTTGGAAATGATGGCAGGGAAGGGAGTGCTTTGTTAGAGGCTCTTTGATATCAATTTGATTCGATTCTCAGCAGCTTAGGTGAGACCCTTTTCCCTTTTTTGCACTGACCTTTAACTCAGCAGTCTTCTGGTGAGGAAAAAGGTATTTGCACAACTTTATGTTTTCCTTTTGCAATAGTGGGTTTATGCTGCTTGGCAAACAAGAACCAAGTGTCACTTCCAGGCAATGTCGTAATCCAGATGTCCTGAAGCCATCTGAATCTCACACTGTCTCAGGGAGTGTTTTATTTTCCTTCTGAATGATGATTGCCTTCCATTTATTTCCTGTTGACAGTTCCACTGCCTTTCTTGCTCTAACCTGGGGAACTGCCTTCCCCTCCTCGGCATCCTGTCTCAGCATCTAAGCATGTGCTGACTTTCGTCACATTCTCCCTAAGACACTGCAGTTCTTTCACTGATCCTCCATCACACCAAGTTCAAGAGTCTTCCTCCTAGCTGCTCTTGATCAATATCTCACTTGTGCTGACAGCTAAGCTGTTTGCATTCGGTCCTTATCAAACTCCCCTCTGTCTTGCCAAACCTCTCCCCTGCCCAGCTCTTCCCTTTGCTGGTGGCCATACATCACTTTGCTCAAAGCCCTTGCCTGCTTCTCACCAGCTGATTTCCCCTTTGCTCTTCCTTTGGATAGCTCCTCAACAAATGTACCCTTCAGAAGAGCCCTTTCAACTTGTCTGCATTGCCCGTCATCATTGCTCATCCACGTATTCATTGCTCTGATATCATCCTGTGCATTTTTTTCTCTGCATCTGCCTGGTCATACTGATTTTGCAGATGGTTTGGAGCAGAGCAGTGCTTACAATGCCTTGTGAGTTACCAGTGATGGGACTATTCACCCAGGATTGTTGGATGCCCTCTTGATGGGATGCCCAAAGTATTTTCAGTTGGCATTGATGATGGTGTCCTGGGGTGGCGTAATGATGTCTGGTATTCCCTATTGTTTGTATGTTTGACCAGAATATGGTCCTGTAGCTTTAACTGTGTCCTGCAGCCGAGAGAAGCTCTGCCAGCGTGGGATGTTTTGAAACTCTTCCCCCGGCTGTTCTACGGGGGAGTGAGAAGGAAGGGACACCGTTTTTTTTGGTTTTTTTTCTTTTTTGTTTCCAGTCGGCTGCTGCTGCTGCTGGTTGCTGGTGCTATTGGTGGGGCTGCTGCTGAAGTGCTGAAAGTGATTGACCCCTAGAAGCAAATGGCTCTGCTCTTGGCTGGTTAGATCAGAAGAAAATATTGGGCCTGACCTCTCCCACTACTATCCAGAAGCATTTTACACCTCTGTGTGCCTAAATGTTATCATTTGATGATCTAAACAAAATAAGCATTTTATATACTGAAAGGGGATTTTCTCCTTCTTACTGTGTGTTGCTAAAGCTTTGGACTTTTACTAATTTGATTTCCTTCTGTTTTGTGTTCCCTACTTGAACAATTTAAAAAATGACAATGATTTTTCATGGGGAATAACTCTGAAGCCTTTAATCTAAAAATTCTGATTTTGATTAATTAGAGCTGGCTGATGGAGGGTGCCTGTCCAAATCTCACTATTGAGAAACCACAGTGGGGTGTTAGTCAGCAACACCCAAAGGTGTGAGGTACTGGAACTGACAGGCAGAAATCAGGAGCTGCTATGGGGGTGAAAATGTAAAAGAAACTCAGTTGTGTGTTGGAGCAGGCAGTGACCATTCTTCTGCCACTTGAGGACAACTCCTCAGGTGATGGAGAACCAGTCCTTGTTCTCAGTGCAGAGATGCACCTCATTGCTCAGCTGAGTGTAGTTACCTTCACAGCAGAGTGGGTAATGCTGACCTAAAAAAGAGGTCAGACGGGGTCATTACAGCAAAGCCCTTCATCCTGTTATGTATTATTAGCATAAATGTCCACATATGTAAACATATACACTACTACTAGGATTCTCAGTGTTTAATACATTACTTAGTCACGTATCAGAGGTCCTAACTTCTTATGCAATCATGATGAGTCCATTTTATGTTGGCAATAATTTTTTCTCGAGGCTACTTTGCAAAAGTAATGTTATAGGCCGGAACCAGTGGTGTTTCTTACCTCTTAAGCCTAGACCAGTATTCATGCTATTTACAGCTGTGTCACAAATTATGTTGCTTGATCAAATGACTGGACTAGAAGGAATGATCTTGCAGTGGAATATGGATTTTCTGGCTGATAGTGTAAGATTTTGATGTGTCCAGGTGTATTTTAGTTAACCAACAATTTCTAAAAACACCCAGCAGGCAACTGGTTGTCAAGAAAAAGATTGGCAGTGAGGAATCAGGCAGGAATGACACCAGGACAGACTGGGGGAAGACCATGGATCTAATTTTACCCTAATAGACATAACCCACATTGCTAGTGGATCATAGGGGTTTTTAAAGGTAATCCTTGAAAGTATGGTGGTTAGAACCAACTTCAAGAGCAATGGCATTATGGATTCTACTGTAATTCTCTCTGTGAATGGAGAGAGTTTTCAGTGCTGTTCTCATCCTAAAACCACAATGATTAGGCAGAAAAAGGGTGCATGATACTGCTGGGAGACAGCAGACAAGAAGTTAACCACATGAGATTGCCTTTGGGCTGTTTCAAAGCTGTGTCCATAGTGGTTTTCACAGATACAAGGAATCAATGCACGAGTTCAGGGGGGTATTGAATCTGAAGACCAGATAGGCTCTACATAACTCTGTGATTTCATAGAGGGCTATCGAAAATCTATTTTTTTTTTAAATTATGCAGTGTTACTTTTAATTTGGGAATAACATATTTCTGATTTTTTTTCCTTGTTTGAACACTGTAGCTACAGCAACCACTTCCCAGGATCAACTCAGGTTTCCATTCTATTCTATTTAAATAGTTGTTTGGTTAATTAATACTTAAAGAGACACAGGACACTAGAGTCATTCTCACAAATATAGCATAATAGATAGTCTGTCTCCTGAACAGTTTCCTCATGAATAGATGCAAGGGACAGTAGGTGCATGAAAAAGCAGGTGGGTGTAATGTGCATCTTCTGGCACTGTATTTAATGATGTGATAAAGGGAAGTGAACTTTCCCTTCCTGGTTATTAAGAAAAGTGCCTATAAAAGTGAAAGTCTAATCCTTCCTCCCGTTTTATATCTTTGATGAGAGGAAAGGCAGGAAAACTCCTTCTGGCTGCACATTCCTAAAGCCACCAACCTTGGGCACTAACTTAGACACCTTGGGAGGAAAATCCTTAAATGCCCCACATATCCAGAGAGAGAAGTAGCTGACTTTTGGGAAGTCAGACCTGGTGCTCTGAACACCTTGTGAAGGAGCTTCTCTCCATCCCTCCACCTTGTACAGGTGAGCAGCTTCCTCATTAGGTACCCAGAGGTAAGTGGTGCAAATGTCCCCAGGGGCCCTGGCTCCAGCTGAGAGGGAGCTGGAAGCTCCTGCTTCTCTGCCAGCACTGCTGAAGAAATGAGTGGTGAACTGTGTTTCCAAGGGGGAATAACAAGAACCAGCACAATTTGGTCTGCTTTCTCCATGAGAAATGAAAGTTAGCAGAGGTAGGATTTAATTCCAATTATATTAGTATAAATGAATTTTTGGAATTTTGAGCAGGGTGTAGCAAAACAACAGAAGGGACATGGAATTGTATCTCATCTACACAGGATTTTACCCCTTCACTTGATTTCAGGATACAGAGACGAGCTGGGTTTTCAGCTATGGTGAGCTGCTCCAGGACTTTGAAAACCCAAGTAAAAACCTCTCTGTTTCTTCACAATTGCAAAGCGCAAAAGCACCAAATGGAAACAAGTGTCTTCTTCTTGCAGACCTGCCACTCAGAGAAGTAAGAAATGGCATCGACAGCACACTTCTCCGAGGAGGAGATGGCAGAACTCCGGGAGGCTTTCAGCAAAGTTGGTGAGTGCAGCCAACAGGAAAGGCACTGCTCCAGTGTGAACCTGTGGCGAGCTCTTTTCTCATGTTCTGACTGACCAGTGGTGAGAAAATGCAGTTTGCTCCTGCACTGATCTGCTGTGTCACAGCAACCACAGAAAGCCCTTTTCCTGCTACTGCAGCCTCCCAGATGAAACCACATCAGCTCAGTGCACAGCACTGGCCTCTTACAGAAGGGGATGTTGGGGCTCCAGCAGGGTTTACGGAAAAAAACTCAAAAGCTGTAGCAAACCACGTTGGAAATATTCTCAAGTGTTTTCCCAAGAACATTGTTTATTCATGGCAAATTATTTGGAAAGCAAAAAGGTTTTATTTTCATTTAAATTGAGTATGCCCTATGGGAAGGAAGAGCATGGAGAGGACAAATGTGGAAATGGATAAAAAAATTGTACTCCCTTTACAATGACCTTTCAAGCCCCATATTTCTACTGTGTGTTTTCTTTCCAAATCGTTGTCTCCTTTAAAGTCGCACAGACTAATCACTGTCTACCCAAATTCTAAGGAAGTGTCCTTGTGCTTCTCACAGCTCACTTAACTTCTGTTAGCAGTTCTATCAGCCTCTCCGGATTATGCACAAAGCAGTTGTCCTTGCTGATTTGGGTGGTGGCTGTTTGATTTCTGAGCACACAGTAGTCTAGGCTGGTGTTGAGGTTTGACCCTGGCTAAATGCCAGGCACCTACGACGTCTGCTCTCTATGCTCTCTCCTGCTGCAGCTATGCAGAGGAGAGGGAAAAACTAGCACAACTCATGAGTTGAGATAAACTACTGACAGGAGGATGCACAGAGACAGGACAAGGTTGAAAACTTGAAGTTGAAAACTGATTTATTAACCTAAAAGAGTCAGAGGATAAATCAGAGGTAAAAATATGCTCTTAAGACACTGCTTCTTCACTTCCCCCCCTCCCCTCTTAAGGCACCACTTCCCAGCTCACCCCCTCCCTCCTTTCCAACTAACCAACAACTCCCAGGCAGGGGCAGGGTGTGGGGTTTTTTCTTAGGTTAGTCCATCACCACAATTCTTCTACTGTGAACACTGTTTCTCTACTCACCCCCTCCTTCCATCCAACGAACAGATCCAGGCTGGGGCAAGGTATGTGGCTTTTCTTAGTCAGTCCAATGCCACAATTCTTCTGCTACAAATGCTGTTTCTCTACTCACCACCTCCCTATTAAGACCATTTCTCAGCTCACCCCCTCCCTCCTTCCTTCTAACCAACAGCTCCAGGGTGGGGGCAGGGTATGGGGGTTTTCCTTTGGTCATGGTCAGTCCACAAGGGAGAAGAGACCTCTACTTAGCCATGAGGAGTCCCTCCCACGAGAGACAGTCCTCTGCAAACTTCTTTGGCGTGGGTCCAATCTCACAAGCAGCACTCGCCCAAATTGCTGCAGTACAAGATTTTCCTGTCCATAGGTTGAAATTCCAAGCCAAGGCCGAGCCGAGGCTAGGCTGTTTCCATCCCGGGAGCAAGGCCTTTCTCTCTCCTGCAAGGCCTTTGCAACTCTCAGTCTCTGGGACTCCCACTGGATCACAGCTTCCTGCAGGCATCACCTGCTCCTCTGGCATGGGCACCTCCCCACAGGCTGTGGGGGGTTCTCTGCATCCCCCTGGACCCCATGGGCTGCAGGGTGACCACCTGCTCCCCCGCGGTCTTCACCACGGCTGGCAGAAGGTTTCAGCTCTGGCGCCTGGAGCACCTCCTCCCCCACCTTCTCCACTTACCTTGGTGCCTCCATGTTGTTCTCCCTCACATATTTTTACCTCCTCCTCCTCCTGCCCTGGCTAAAAAGAAGTGCGTGCTCACATTGTTTTGATTTCTTCTTAAATATGTTTTCACAGAGGCGTAACTAACATCTCTAATTGGCCCAGGTTTGGCCAGCAGCATGTCCATCATCTTCAGAGCCATCAGAGACTGGCTCTGCTGGATATGGTAGAAAATTCCCAGAATCTTTACTCAGGACATGCAGGAGCCATCTTTGTACCCCACCCTATTCACTGGCAAAACTGGACCAAGCAAAAGCACCACAGCTGGCACTCTTAATTATCTGGTCGGTGTGAGAGTTCTGCACACCCAATGCACTGACAAGGCAAATCACAGAAGCTTAGCATGGTTTGGCTTGAAGGTGACCTTAAAGATTATCTAGTTCTACCCCCCCTGCCATGGGCAGGGACACCTCCACTAGACCAGGTTGCTCCCCCAAATGCTGGAAGGAAGCTCTCATTCCTCTCCCAGATATTTCCCGCTCCAAGTCCAGATCTTTTTGTTGTATGACTTTGGAAATGGATAGGATGCTCTTTGCAGCCTGTATTAATCCGTGCTACTGATGCTGAGAGCTGGGGGCCTTTTTGCAGATGCAACAAGTGACTCACATTGCAACTTCTTATGCAGGAAATCAGCACACACTGCTTTGAAATCACCTCAGCCTGCAGGATGGGGAAAAGGAGCCCACAGAAAAAGAAATACATAGCTATGTAAAAGCCAAATATAAATAACCATATATAATTATGTACATTTATCTATGTCATAACCATAGTGTTTTAACAGAAACTCTCTGTGGTAAACTCAGTTTGCTTTTTTATCTGTGGAGTTTTTCACGAAGTGGAGAATAAAAGACTATGAACCTGTATCGGTGACCTTCTCATCAAATACGACCTTGGATCTTGCAGGAAGCTCAGCAGGACTATTCATGTTGGCACCATCACAGAGAAACACACAAGTTTTTATTTTGAGGAACTTCAATTGGATTGAAGTTCCAGTTCATTACTTCTGATGTTATTAAATGCAGAAAACAGGCCAAAATCACAAATTATATCTATGGGTAAATGCACATATATATTGTGTCAACTTCATTTTCTTTAGCTGTTCTATAGACAGGGTGCTTCCTCTATAGACCGTGTTTGCCAATGTGTAAACCTTGGAGTGGCAATTATATCCATTTAAACCTAGCTTTGATATGGTATTTATATGTCTAAAAATATAAATTCATCACTGTGAGTTTTTGTTTGTTAAAAGGTGATTGTAATTTTTTCTTGGGTGTGAATGACACCACAATGAAAATACCAGCTTTCAAGACACCAAATCTTTGTATATAATGTACCTTTCCTTGGTTAAAATAAAAACTGCCTTTATGAGCAGAAAATTTCATTGGGCTGATGTACAATGTAAAAGTTTGCTTTAATCTTTGCAGATATCAGTGGGAATGGCTTCATCGATACCAATGACTTAACAGAGGTGTTGAAGGCTGCCAATCTCCCTCTCCCAGGATATAAAGCCAGAGAGCTCATTCAGAGTCTGACAACCACAGGGAATGGCAGGCTCAGCTTTGATGAGTTTATTTCAGTAAGTAAGATGTTATTTATTTCAGTCACTCCAGGTGATCCCCAGGGCACCTTGAGCACAAGCACAAGCACAGGGTCTCATGGGCACCTCATTAATTCAGTGAGTCTTGTCACTGGAAAAGTTGAAAGCAGAAGGTAACCAAACTAGAAATCCTGCAATTAAGTGGGACAAGTTATGTGGATCCAGCTGCTCATTGCACAGATGTCATATCTTTCACAATTTGGTTGGTGTGGCAAGATTAAGTTTTTCAGTTATACACTGCAAAAAGATGATGTTCTGGCTAGATGCTTATAAAAAGTTTAAGGAGATTGAACCTGAAACCTTCATGGACCATTTTTTTAATCAAAAACTTCTTCTTTTTCTGGTCCAAATTGGGTCAAAAGCAAATGCTAACATAGTGGAATTTTCCTCAGGATGGAGAAGTAGGTTTTTACTTGCTCTTTCTTCAAACCCAAATTGCTTTGCTCCAAAATAACATTTCTGTTACTTAGCTGACAGTTGAAAGCATAAAAGCTGTGTATAATCCTGTTGTACCTCAGAAGATGCACAGACTGTACACAGAAAATACTCAAGCTGCCCTTCCCTATTTATGAAACAGAGAGAATGTGTCTCCTGGCCCAAGAGCTCATTGTTTTAGCTTGGTTTAATCCTCTGCAATTCTAAAATCCTCTATCATGCTTGAAAGATTTTCCAAGACCTGAAGAGTGACGACGTTGCTAAGTCGTTCCGGAAGCAAATCAACAAGAAGGAGGGGATCTGTGCCATCGGTGGGACGTCGGAGCAGTCCAGTGCTGGCACTCAGCACTCTTACTCAGGTAGGTGCAGCTGTCCCACCCTGGTGGCAGCAGCACAAACACCTGCTCACTGCTGTCCCTGCTCACCAGTGAGGCAAGGCACAGGTTCCCTGCTGCTGATAACCCAGTTCCCTGTACGTGTTGTCAGGCTCTCATTCCGTAAACTCCCCTTGCACCTGGATAGTTCCTGGCGTTTTCCTGCAGAGGGCACAATCCCGTCAGGGCTCTTCTCCCAGCCTGTTTCTCCAAGCTGAAAGGTGGCTGCTTCTGTTGCCTCTCAGACACAGCTCACTCTGAAGCAGCTCCACAGGGAGGAGGTCCCACCCTTGGCTGCCCTCTTCAGGGGCAAGAGGAGGGGCTGACTCTCTCCAGGGAGAATAGAGGATGCTTCCAAGGACTCCATCCACCTGAGCTGCTGGGGCTCATGTGGGCTGCTGCTGTAGGAAGATAGCTATGCCACAGCCCTGTTTAACTGCAGCCAACACTTGCCTATTATGCTCTGAATGCTCTTTGTCAGAGTCCAATCCTGGCCAGGCTTTTCTAGATATTCCACATGAAGAGCATGTAATGTACAGTGCAGAATTACTTGAAGTTATGTGGGATTTCTATTTAGCAATTTTGCATTCAAATTATGGTGAAAGCACAAAAGACACCTTGCAGAGCTTAGCACCTGCATCAGACAGCGGAATCACATGAACTTCATTACCAGTCTCTGTAATATGCCTGCCCTCATGACCTCAGCAGCCTCAGTGAGTGGAAAGGGGTATTGAAGGAGTGTTAACCAGCTCAAGCTCACTGCTGCGCTTAGCTCATTTTCTGTCTCCTGAGAGCCTCTTCCATGTGGGGTTTTGTTGATCAGCCACGCTGGTGGGAGAGGCTCCCCCAGGAGTTCTGATGGTAGAGGCACTGCACAGCAAACTGATGGATTTGACACTGTGTCCACAGAGGAAGAAAAATATGCCTTTGTCAACTGGATTAACAAAGCCCTTGAGAAGGACCCTGACTGCAAGCATGTGGTGCCAATGAATCCAGAAACAGATGACCTCTTCCAGGCAGTCGGTGATGGCATAGTGCTTTGGTAAATAATACCTTTCTTTCTCACAAATGGGAGCCATGAGTCTGCAAAAACTCACATTTCTGCTTAAACAGAAACTGCTGAATTTACATGAAGCTCAAGAGTGTTGGCAGACTCAGGGTCTTAATAATACTAGGGTTTTTTGCTTCTTTTATCTTCAAAAATATAAAGCATATTTCATGCTTAATGAGAATTTTTCCTTGCCTCTAGACACTTACAATTAGATGAAGTCAGTGAAATTTGAGGAGCTGCTTGATTTTATTTTTGCCCAAGGACTTTTGGTGTTTCACACAAAGCGGCACAAAATAGTGAGTGCTTCCACAGACATTTTCTGCACAATAAACTTCTCACACGACTTCACCTTGTGGCATTCTTGGCCTCACATCTATAGTACAATCTGTATGTAGCCCAAAATAATTGTTCAAGTGCTGAGTGTGTGCCTCTGTGTGTATATGTAGACACAGAGGGTGCATATCTTTATTTCTTAAGTAATTCTCCAGCTCTTAGACTTGTCCTACAATGTAGAGACAAAAACTGTACCTGTATTTTGTGCACATATAGCTGTTAGTGTACTTCTTGTTGGTTTTTTTTTCTTTTATTTCCAGTAAGATGATCAACTTTTCAGTGCCAGATACCATTGATGAGCGAACAATCAACAAAAAGAAGCTCACTCCCTTCACAATACAGGTACTAAAACACAACAAGATTCTTTGCTTTTCCCCTTAGGATGCTTTTGTATAATCACTTAGAGCAAAGGCTGGAGGTACCCTGGCTCTTCCCGGCATGGTCAGTCAGAGTTGTTTGTGACACATGAGATGCTCAGGTCCATGTCATAGAAACACAAAGACTTATATTTCTGTTTCGTTCCAAACATATGAGCAACCTGACTAATCAAACACAATGAATAATGTTTACCAGATCAGAGCTTTAGATACTTTTGTGGTGGATGCCATGTGGATGCAAGAGCACATTGACAATACAGTGACCAACTATAGTTGGAGTAGCTATCAGAAGGCTGAATCCCTCTTTTAAGGCATGACAATGGACTTGAACTCACATTGCTGTTGTTGCAGTCTGATATCCTCACTAAAATATTAACTGTGACCCTGGAAGTACCATGGTGTGCAAGATGCTGAAATGGTCCCTGAAATGGGACCATAGCCTTTGGCTGCCTTTCACAAGCCACTATTTCACCTTGCATACTGAATCCTGCCTTTATTTCTATTACATGCACATGTATATGATTTTAAAAATGGACAAAAAGGTGTTAATTTTCCCCACTTAAAGTTTATTGTGTTTCTCACACAACGGTGTAGAGAGATATTTTTACATGAACAACATCTATGTATCTGGGTACAGAATATAAATAGATATATGGAATAGGTATGAACCTAACCCAGTTTAGCCCTCAGCTACCCTGATTTGATGGAACATTAGCCAGACCCAAGTAAGCTCAGAAGCCATTAAATTGGATTTTTATGCTGTGTACCACATTTTTCAGTTCTAATCGTTTTGGTCAGCAGCATAACTTAATGATGCAGCTCAGATCAATCCCTGTCACACATAGACATGATTTGATCAATATAGCTTCCACTTTAACTTAACCCTTTTACAGCTGTCTGCTGGAGAAAAGGTAATTAATTTGAAATGGCCTGATTTTTCTAGCTTATGAGAATTTACACTGTGTCTCTCTCTGCATTTTGTGTCTAATCAAATCTCCCTGTCATGCCAGCAGTGCTGAAATTCATGTGAAAAATTGCAAATCTTTGTGATAAATTATATTTTCCAGGCTTCTTTTCCTGCTTTACTTGCCCTCTGTTTACCAAGCCACCTTTTTGCACAGTGTCGATTTGAGGATCAGATTTTCTTATTTCCTTTAAATGGACAGGAAATGGCGAAGGAACATAATGTTCCTTAAATATCACTTGGTTTCTGCCTGTCAGTGTGAATCACTGGATCCCTCAGCTTCCTCTGCACACTCCCAAACCAGGAGTCTATACTCCAAAGCTCAAAAAGAAAATATCCAGATTTTGCCAGTGCCAACCTTGGCTGAACCGCAAGGTTAAAAACCCAGCGGGTTTATTCGTGCTGATTCCTAGGACAGTATGCTGTTTGTAAACACTGCCAGCTCGCAGCCTACTTGTATCTTATGTGTCACAGCTTTTGCGGGGTGCTTGGGGAGAGGTGAGCCTGGAATATCTGCCAGCTGGTTCGGTTGTAGCTCCTTTGTTCTCCATGTGTGCAGGACCAAGCAGAGGAGAGTTTGGCCCATGCTGAAGCTAAGTCTGTACTTGAGCTTGAGCTGTAGGGAGAGCCTGGCTTTGGTGACCAGGATGGAGCCAGGACATCCCTGTGAATGCAGACATATGCTCAGAGCTCCAGTGCCCTGGGATGTGACATTTGTCATCTCTGCCAAAAAGGGGTCCTTTCTGTCTTCATCTTGAGACTCAGAATTTACCTGTAATCCCCAGGAGAGTCTGGATTCCCCTGCTCCCTGTGGGCAGACATGTATCCTGGGCAGCATCAAAAGAACTGTGTCGAGGGAGGTGGTCCTGTCCCTTTTCTCCACTCTGGTGAGGCCCCACCTGGAGTGCTGCATCAGGAAAGACATGGTTCTATGTATGTAAATGCATTTACAGTGAAGCTGCCTGCAGATTTCACTCATTTTGGCTGTGCTTCCTTCCTGTATCCTCAGCTCGCAAGTTCTGCATCATTCAAAAGTTCTTGTCTTTCCCTAGGAAAATCTGAACCTAGCCCTGAACTCTGCTTCAGCCATTGGGTGCCATGTTGTTAACATTGGAGCTGAAGACTTAAAAGAAGGGAAGCCTTACCTGGTTCTGGGTCTTTTATGGCAAGTCATCAAAATTGGACTCTTTGCCGACATAGAGATCAGCAGGAATGAAGGTATGTATGGCTCTTCCTTTCAGTCCTCCACTGTTATCACTGCACAGCCTTTAGGATAAAGCTCTTTAAAAAAAAATCTCTATTTTTTTCTTCAAGTATTCGTTGTCTGTTTCCTTGGCTGCTCTAATTTTCCTTGCTTTTCACAAGTTTCAGCACTCAAAAGTCCAGGGCTTTCTGTAGACTTGTGTGTTCAGAGCCTTTTCATGCTCATTGGGTCAGGAATGGTGGTCTACATCCAACTATATTGGTGTTTTGGCACTAAATCTAGGATAAGGAAATCTGCATTCAGGAAGCTTGGCTCTTTCTTGCTCTTGATTGCCAAACAGCTACTCTTTCTTTGTGAAATCATAATTATAGAATCATAAAATAATTTGGGCTGGAAGGAACCTCTGGAGATCCACCCTGGAGATGTGACTCAGCCATCCAGCTACCTGCTTTCAGCAGTGCAACATCTTAAGGTCAGATGAGGTTGCTCAGGGCCTTTTCCAGTGTTTTCTGGGCAGCCTGTTCCAGAGCCCAACCTCTGAATTCTTTATCTTATATCTAGTTGGAATTTCCCATCTGGCACCTTGTGTCCACAGCTCCTCCTCCTTTTGCTGTGAGTGCTGGGAAAATGCAGATCTGGCCCCTCAGTAATGGTTGAAGACAATACTTGCTCCCTTCTCAAACCCCTTTCCAGGCTAAGCAAACCCAGTTTTCTAATCCTCTTCCCATATAACACAAACTCCCATTCAAACATTTTGATGTACCTCCACTAAACTCACTTCGGTTTGTCAATGTCTCTCTTCTACTGGGGAGCCAGAAACTGGACACAGCATTCCAGATGTGTCTCACCAATGCCAAAATTCTCCATGAAGGAGCTTCAGCATGAAGACTGTGGGTGTACACACAATCCACACAGCGCCTCATCTTGCTGCTTTGTTCCCCATGCCTCTGGATAGTCCTCTTACCCAACAGCGACACTTCTTTTTTCCAGTTTCTGTGCAGGTGTTACCTTCCTTGCCTCACCCCTTTCACATTTCTATCCCTTCCATTGCCAGAGCCACCAGCTCCCATTCCTTTGTAGGTAGCCTTGTCCTGCTTATTTGCTATTTTTTTCCTTTCTGGTGTTTTCTCCCTCACTTCTCATCTAAGACTTCATCTAAGACTAGACAAGCCAAGAAAATTTTGATTTCAGGTTCTCTCTTCCCCTGAGAGCCTTTCCCTGCAGCTCTTTCAGGTAAAAATCCCCTTTCTTGAACATGGAACCCTGTATTTCCAATGAACTTTCATGAGCATGATATCAAGGCAGTAATACATCCCAATCTCTATGGGAATTGCCCGGGATGCACTTAATATCATGTTGGATTTTCCCTTGGCCGTATCAAATGGTGGCTCGGAGTAGCTTAGAAGACATCTAATACACTCAAGTTGTTCTCCTCCTGGCTTCGTTGAAGCTTTTAGCTAATAGCAATTATTCATATTAATTCCCCTGTGAGCATCTTTGAACATGGCACTATTAAATTGCATTCCATTTTTATTACTGTCATCTAGTTTGTTCTGTCTGATTTCCCAATCATCCTCTGTATTGACTGTGCCACCTAGTGAGCATCATCTTCACATTTTTAGCACACTGCAAGTATTTGTGCCAAGATAATTGATGCAAAAAAGAAGAGAAAACATTAATCCAAAAATCAATCCATGATCAACTGCACAAGAATCCTTCTTCCAGCCTTGTCTCAGAATTAACACTGTTCTCTTCATAAAATCCTCTGTCTACTTTCAAATGCTTCTATTATCACCCTCTGGTCCAGCTTAACCCCATTGCACCCTACATCAAATTATCTATGTTACTCCAGTTATAGCATGTTTCCACTGTTTCCTTTATGTAGCCAATCCATAATTCTTTCAAGGATTTACAAAAGATATTGAAAGAAGATCAGGGTAGTGTAACACACTCTTCCTTTTTACCACATTAATAGTTTCCATGTTAGCTCTTCTTTTCAAAACTTGTTCTAAAGCCTTTCGTGTTCCAGAGATCAGCTGAACATACTGCATTTGCAAGAGTCAATCCTTTCCTCCTGCCTGTTCCTCCTCTTAAAGAACATAAATACTATAAGAATTTTTCTATATGAATAGGGTTTCTCCTCCAAATGACAGATGAGTTAACCCTACTGGCCCATGACCCCATGAAGTCATGTGCAAGTATTCCACAATACCTGTGTGAATCTAGTTTCAGTGTGAAGGTCACTGAGATTTCTTTCATCTAAGCTGCAGAAAGTCTGTGTTCATGTTTTCATTCCAAGCTTGCCCCTGTACTCAGCATCACTGAGTCCAGGTCTGGACTTCAGCACAGGAAAGACTTGGACATGTTGCAGTGTGTCCAGAGTACCACAGAAAGGCTCAGGGTGCTGGGGCACTCCTAGGAAGACAGGCTGAGAGAGCTGGGATTGTTCAGCCTGGAGAAGGGTCCAAGGAGACCTTATTGCAGCCTTCCAGTACCTAAAGAGGCTTATGAGAAAGATGACAAACTTTTTAGCAGGGCCTGTTGCTATAGCAAAAGGGGTAATGGTTTTAAACAAAAGAAGGTAGATTTAGACTGGATATGAGGAAGGAATTTCTTGCAATGAAAGTGGTGAAACTCTGGAAGAGGTTGCCCAGAGAGGTGGTAGATGACTCATCCCTGGAAACATTCAAAGTTGTGTCAAATGGGGCTCTGAGCAAACTTACTTAGTTGAAGAAGTCCCTGCTCATTGCAGGGAAGGTTGACTAGATTTTCACAGCTCGCAGGTAATTCTTAGACCACGGTGAAATTGCTTTCCACTTGACTATGATCCACTACTAGATACACAAATTACAGCCTTGTCCTCATTTTATTGAGACCCTTTTTCTCTTTACAGCCTCTCTCATGCTGACCCAGCTTGGATTTTGGCAACCTTTTGGTCACTCACATTTAGAAATTAGGGTAGGAAAATGTAAAAGAGAGAAAAGAGTTATACATTTTCCTCAACAAGTATTTGCATCATTATTTTTTACTTTTTTTTCCCCCTGCTTAGCCTTGATTGCTCTTCTGAGAGAAGGAGAGAGCCTGGAGGATTTGATGAAGTTGTCTCCAGAGGACCTGCTGCTGAGGTGGGCGAACTATCATCTGGAAAATGCAGGATGCAACAAGGTCAATAACTTCAGCTCAGACATCAAGGTATGAGGAATACTGACCAACAAAAGCAAAACAGCAGCTCCACACCCAAATTCCTATCCTGCACACAGAGATTGTGCACTGAAACAATCCAAGCAGCTTGAGAGTGTTCTGTCAAGCACATGGAGCTGTGTGCATGAAATGCTTTTACTGGAGTTTACCTTTCCACTCAGTTGTATTCCTCCTCTTCCTCCTGACCTGCCAGTCATCACTGCCAGCCCCAGCACACCAAATGCCTGGGAAAGGAATGGCTGCTGGCTCTGGACAGGGCATATGGACACTGTATTTTCAGTTCCTTGCTTCTATTGCTCTCCTCCTTCCCAAATGTCCTTAAATAACTCTTGACCTGACTAGCATTTGGAAAAGCTTGGAACTTACTCAAATGTGTAGAAAGATGATTGAGCATTTCCAATTCCCCCACCTGATCTTTCCTTCACTTGGGCTATGTGCTCCTCTGCCCCAACCTTTGCTATAGCCCAGAATGCACTTAGCCGTGAGTTTTAATTCAGTGGGACTATTCGAAATCCTATAGCTAGACTGGGAGACACTTGCAAGGGTGGGTTTGGAGTCCGTGCACCACTATATCACATACTCAGGACTTCGTGGGCTTGTGGGTGTAGATTTCAGCAGGGCTTTCTCTGTAGGACCTTCACTGTTCCCAGACAGATGTATCTGAACCTCAGTGGTGCCCACTGATGAATTTCTAAAACCCAGCGTGAGGCCCAGCCAGCATCCCCGAGCCGGAGGGGGTACATAAGGGAGGGTATCTGAGCTGGCTCCCAGGAAAGCCAGGGGATGGCCAGCACGCCAACCTCACCAGCCATGACCTGACTTGTCTGCTCCCAGAACAGCATGGGGAAAATCCACCTCCAGAGATATCTGGCTGTAGGCGTCACTAGGGACTGAAGCTTAAGCACAAGCATTTAATTAAAATACAGGAAAAAACCCACCAGTGAGGGCAACAGGAGGGGTAGAGGGTCACATTTGACAATACAATTTTTATTTTAACAGATTTTTGTTTCACTGGGTAGAGATGACTGGAGAATATCCATGGAAAGAGAAGGGAATGGAGTCTTTCCCATCTTTCTGTGGGCTTGTCAAAAGGATTATGATGCAACTGATTAAATCCTATCTACAATTGAAAGCTAAATTGCAATTACAGCATTCAGAGTTGGAAAATAAGGCACACATTTACAAGATTTCAATGTTTACAAATATTCTCTAAATACGTCTGTCTCCCCACCTCGCTTCTGTTGTAAATAACTACTTTCTAGATATGGTACATAGTAAGGCAGATGTAAAATACGTAAAATAATTCAGGTAGTCTGCTTTATATTTTGAAGAGCATTTGTTGGGTTAGTTAGTCAAGTCCCTAGACATTAACATGTAGCTTTATTTTCAGTTCTTTGAAATATTTTTGAAGTGAGTTAATATTTATCACGTATGGAAGCAGCGTTGTATTTCACAAAAGATTAAAGACACAACATGTTAAATCCTTGTCTTGTTCCTGCTCTTTTGCCTGAAAAATGCTGATAATGTTGTCAGTTTTAACTTTTGTCCTTGAAAATTATGCTTTCTCGTCCACAACTGTTCCAGCCTTGCTTTGAAATCCACTTTAAACATCTGCTTTCTCCTTCTGCATTTTCTTTTATTAAATGCTCAGCAGCCTGACTTCTACAGCATTATAAAGGTATGCATTTTCTTACCTCTAATTTTATGCTCAGATTAAGTAAATTCTGATACCTTTTTGTTGTTGCTGTCCTTTCTCTAAGTGCAACACACAGCATTTTGTCTCGTGTTTTGAGCGTTCTGCAGCACATATATATTGGCTCAGGGAAGAAATAGATCTGGCAAACACAGCATAAAGTAGGAATTGCTAAGTGCTTCCAGCTTAATTAATTTAATTATGTAGCCCAATGATCGATGTAATAAAAATGAAGCATGCAGGCACATTGTTCGGGGGAGCACTGGCATGCAAAGGCTGAGCTTTAGATGTAATTTTTCTTCCCTTTAATTTCTCTGTCTGTCACAGGACTCAAGAGCTTATTACCATTTGCTGAACCAAGTCGCCCCCAAGGGAGATGAAGAAGGCATTCCGGCTATTACTATTGACATGTCAGGATTAAGGGTAAGATGAGATAAGTTTGGAGTAAATGCCAATATTTTCTGTCTGTTCCTTGCACTGCTGGCCAACACAGGGCTGCACCAGGATGTCAGAACAAGTAAATTCTTTCGAACATTGCAACATGATCTTGTATTTCAGAGACCAAAGCTTCCAAAGAATTAAATTATGTGTTTGGATTTTTGTTAGATAGTAACTCTGAAACTTCAGCAACCATTCAACCACACTGATAAATTACTAGCATGTAACAAGTGTATTTAAATACACGTATGGTTTGATGAAATTAAAAAATGAATTTTATATGGAATATGGCTGTAAAAGCAATATGATGCAATGGTTGAGTCGTGGACAAAGCCCATTTGAAAACACAGGCTTGCCGTTAGTAAAGTGAGAAAGGGAATACCTCTAAATCCACCAAGGACCTGCTTTAGCAGCTAGATCCCCACTGGGAGAGCCCAAGGGGGTGTGGGTGCAGTGCCGGGCGGGGTGAGGCTGATGTCCCTGCTGTGCCGGCAGGAGAAGGATGACGTGCAGCGCGCCGAGTGCATGCTGCAGCAGGCCGAGCGCCTCGGCTGCCGCCAGTTCGTCACCGCCACCGACGTCGTCGGGGGGAACCCCAAGCTCAATCTGGCCTTCATCGCCAACTTGTTCAACAAATACCCTGCCCTGCATAAGCCAGAGAACCAGGACATCGACTGGAGCTCCATTGAAGGTCAGGAAAACGCAAATATCTCATGGTGCACCATACTTTTTTATTTCCCATGTCAACCTGTGTCTCCTGTTCATGGTTCAGTGTGCTGTAAATTCAGAGTTAGGCTTTCCTCCCAAAACACTTATGTTATTGAAGTGTTGTGTTCTGCAGGCCTTTGATTGATGTATTTGTTGTTTTAGGTGAGACAAGGGAAGAAAGGACATTTAGGAATTGGATGAACTCCCTTGGTGTTAATCCACGTGTAAATCACTTATATAGGTAAGATGAGGTATTGCACTTCCTTCAGATGATAAATACAGAGCGCAAGTTGTTTGCAAGAACATAAAAACTTTAGGGCCCTATAAGAATATATGCTGCTTTGTGTTTCCTAGGAAAATAAGTTTACCTCTGGTAATAGTCGAGTTGTGTTTATTTCCTCTGTTCTTTGGACAATTATATGTATCTTTTTTATTGTTTTCAGTGACCTGTCAGATGCCTTGGTTATCTTCCAACTCTATGAAAAGATCAAAGTGCCAGTAGACTGGAACAGGGTGAACAAACCACCATATCCTAAACTGGGTGGCAACATGAAGAAGGTATAAAAAGCTGGAATAGCTCCAGTATTGATTCCTTATCCTCAGTGAATGTCTGTATAACTTCAGACAGCAATGTGGGTACTCATGTTGCTCTACAGTCCCAAGTACAACACCTTAAAAGATTTTTTTGCTTAGTCAGTGGATAATTCTTCATCCTGAAAAAGAAACTTACCTTTGACTCACTTGCTCTGTTTACAGGTGAAAAATATTTGTCAAGTAAAAAGACTTGACAACTTTTGCATAGGTATTTTAAAACTGTACTTGCAGATCCCTTTTGCTACTGTTTTAGGCACTGGTTATAATGTATCTGGACTGTGAGATGCATGGCACCAGCTTAATTGCAGCTGTCTGGATCACTGCCCTCCATATCAAATGAAGACAGTGATGATAAGCATTCTTGATCAGATGCATCAAGAACCAATCACACAGTTACTGCTAAATACAAAGCTTTCTCCCAACTATCTGGATGAGTAATTACATCCAGTTAGACCAGAGCGATCAACCAATCTAAAATATTGGCTGGGACACTGATCCTTTGTCTCAGTGCAATGCCATGATTCTGGAGGAACCCATGAGCCATAATTTTTTATTTTCCAGTGTAATCTGTTTTTCAGGCCCTGATAATGAAGTATAGCATTTTGTTCTATGTTAACTCTTTACCATGGTATTTTGGGGGTGGAGCTGCCTGCTGGTATTCAAGCAGCTGTATTATCACAGAGCCCCAAAGTTCCTCTTTTCCCAGGAGGATCTGGGCTGAGTGATCCAAAGTATTCAAAGTAAGTGTCCTGTCTTCTTTCCTTTTTTTCCTGTATTTTTGAACCGCACCAACTGACCTTACCATTAACAGCTTGAAAACTGCAACTATGCAGTGGAGCTGGGAAAGAATCAAGCCAAATTTTCCCTTGTTGGCATTGCTGGGCAAGATCTGAACGAAGGAAACCGTACACTGACCCTGGCCTTGATCTGGCAGTTGATGAGAAGGTAGGTGAGCCAGCCATGAGCTTCAGATCATTTTGGTATGCTCAGTTTGCACTGCAACGATTTCCTGATGCTTTCACTGAGAAGGCTCTGCAAGCTACAGCCCTCTCACTTCTCCATTTGAACTTTTGTGCAAAGGCAGAGTGACCTTTTGCTCACTCGTAGTTAAGGATGTGATCAGAGCCCATCTTGTGGGCAAGGCCATTACAGTCAGCTCATGCAGAAGATTATTATCGTCATTATCTGTATAACAGGAATAAAGGTTTATTGCATGGAAGAGAGGAAAAGAAGTTAAAAGGTCTCTGTATCAGGGAATGGGCAGAATGTAACAGAAACAAGGAATTGATGCACAAATTTTCTAACCTGCCCTCTGAAGTGTGTACAACTCAGTAACTCTCCCCATTTCAATGTAATTCTCTATGTGTGTATGTTTCTGTGTTTAAGAGCCCCATAAGTGAGAGGAAAGAGACCCAATAGTTAGGAACTGAATACAGACTAAATTCAGATTATAGAGAAAAGTATAGGTTTATCAGTAAGATAATTTTAAAAGGGATGAGGTGATTAACTACCATCAACTTGGGATATCTTTGCAAGATGTATGCTGACATCTAAGCAAAATATTCCAGGCTTGTTTTTATGCAGAAAGTCAGTCTTAGGTGAGCAGGATTCCCTTCTATCTCTAAAGTGAGTGATTTTTTTTAAGCACTATGAGAATGAGTAATTTACAGCGAGATACAGTAAGAGGGACCTTCCAGGAATTCTAACCAAATTTTTAAACCAATTTAACAAAAACTTTTAACACTCCCAAAACAGTGATTAAGGAATTGGGTATGAATTAAATGCATTGGATTAATCACTCTGTTATAATATAAATCATAGGCACTGTGAGTGTGTGTGAGGCAGAGGAGTATCAGGTCAAAGAGGACTGTTGGGGTGATCCCAGTTGAGCTGTGCACGTACAGGACAGTTCTGAGGTTAGAGCAGACTTTGAGCAAATATCCTGGCTTCCCTCTTAAGGTACACCCTGAATATCCTTGAAGACATTGGTGGTGGAGAGAAAGTCAATGATGAAATCATTGTCAGCTGGGTCAATGAAACACTGACTGCGGCCGGGAAGGATTCAACCATCTCCAGTTTCAAGGTATCATTTTTTTAGAAGTCTCTGCTTAGGAATCTCTTGTTCAGTGTGTTTGTGTGTATACTATATATGTTGCCTCTATATAGATGTGTATATGCATATACACACACATGCTCTGCATTATGATACAACTCACTGCATAGCTTGATTATTTTTCATTCCCTTTTAAAGGCTTGTTCCAACACACAGGTTTTATTCAAGGGACCTCATTGTGAAAAAGTAATAGAAATATTACATGAACACAACAGGTAACACCTTGGATTCCAGTTTGGCATGGGAAATCAAAGGATGGAGACAGGAATGATGACTGGAATTAAGCAAGAACTGCTGTGCTGTTGGTTATGAATCAACAGCAATTACAAACGACAGCATTAAAATGAACAGTAGCAATACATTTATAACTTGGTAGTACCATTCAGGGGTACCTTGCCCTGTTTTGCAAGGTACCATATAAACACAGAGATGGACCAATTCTAGAGAGCTTCCAGTTCCACTAACATATCAGTGACACTTCCCAAGCTAGGGAACACTCAGTGGATATAAATCAGCAGTTTGCACCAGGCGAGAAGAGATCCATCAAACTTCATGTAATGAGTTCAGGAATCACACAGCTGCTCCCCCTCTCACTTCCCATCAGTAGAAGTGTATCAGTGTCATCTGCCCACAGGAAGCAAATGCACTAGCCCTGCACCCCATCTTTTGCTTTAATGACATTGTGTTCTGTGACAAGGTGACCTGCTTAATGGATGAGGGAAAGGTTGTGGATGTTGTCTGCCTGGATTTTAGTGAAGCCTTTGACACTGTTTGCCACAGCATGCTCTTGGCTCCATGGCTGCTCATGGCTTGGGCAGGTGCACTGCTCGCTGGGTGAATTGTGGATGGCTGGGCCCAGAGAGCGGTGGTGAATGGAGTTACCTCCAGCTGGTGGCTGGTCACCAGTGGTGTCCCCAGGGCCCAGTATTGGGGCCAATCCTGTTGAACATCTTTATTGCTGCTCTGGACAAGGGCATCAAGCGCACCCTCAGTCAGTTTGCAGAGGACACCAAACTGGGTGGGAGTGGGATGTGCTGGAGGGCAGGAAGGCTCTGCAGAGGAATCTGGACAGGCTGGATTGATGGACCAAGGCCAGTTGTAAGAGGTTCAATGAGGCCAAATGACAGGTCCTGCAGTTGGGTCACAACAACCTCTGCAGCGCTACAGGCTTGGGAAAGGGTGGCTGGAAAGATGTCCAGCAGGAAAGGACCTGGGAGTGCTGGTCAGCAGTGGCTGAACATGAGCCAGCAGTGCCCAAGTTGCCAAGAAGGCCAATGGCACCTGGCCTGTATCAGCAATAGTGTGGCCAGCAGGACCAGGGCAGGGATTGTCCCTCTGTACTCGGCACTGGTGAGGCCACACCTCAGATCCTGTGTCCAGTTCTGGGCCCCTCACTACAAGAAGGACATGGAGCTGCTGGAGCGAGTCCAGAGGAGGGCAACAGAACTGGTGAAGGATCTGGAGCACAAGTCCTGTGAGGAACAGCTGAGGGAGCTGGGGGTGTTTGGCCTGGAGAAAAAGGAGGCTTGGGGAGACCTTATCACTCTCTACAACTGCCTGAAAGGAGGATGTAGCTAAGTGGGGGTCAGTGTCTTCTCCCAGGTAACAAGTGACTGCATAGGAGGAACTACTCTTGAGTTTGGAAATGGCCAGGGGAGCTTTAGATTGGGTATTAGGGGAAACTTCTTCCCTTGAAGGGTTGTCAAGCCCTGTGACAGGCTGCCCAGTGAAGTGAGTCAACACCCCTGGAGGATTTTAAAAATGTGTAGATGTGGTGCTTAGGGACATGATTTAGTGGTGGACTTGGAAGTGCTGGGCTAGGTGGACTTGATAATAAAAGTCTTTTCCAACCTAAACAGTTCTATGATGTTTCATTTATTGGGTAAAAAAACGTCCTTGAAACAATTCTTAGTCTGCCTTAGATAAAACATTATTCGAAGCAGATCCTTGTGAAGATCTAAATGATATTTGACTGAACTGTCCGTTGCTCTTGAGTCTAGACTCTGGCTTTGCGGGAATTCTGTCATCCTGTTCTTGCATTTAATTTTATTTTTCACCTATGCAGGATAGCAAAATCAGCACCAGCATGCCAGTCCTGGATCTCATTGATGCCATTCAACCAGGATCAATCAAGTATGACCTCTTGAAAACAGAGGACCTGAATGATGAGGAGAAACTAAATAATGCTAAGTATGTTTCTGCCAAGTGACATTTAACATGAGTTACCTGCTCAGGCTTGCCTAACTCTTTGAAAATTGTTCTGCTGTCATTCTCACCTGGCACAACCTCAATTGAGAAATACCACCAGAGTTAGAAGCATGAAGGCTAGGAGTTAGGTAGTAAAAAGACCATCAATGGAAATGGAGTGTGTAATGTTGTAGTTCCTGCTTTATGAATCCCTTGAAAGGATTAAAATCACTTGGCTTCACAAGCTCCTATTTTCTCATTTTAAGTTTAAATTTTTTTCAGAGATCAGGGAACAATGCCAACAATAGTGAGCCATGGGAAACAGGGATTAGAGGTCATGATAGCTCTTTGGTCACCTACAGGTGGAACAAGGGCATATTTAAGAGAGAAAGGGGAGGACAGGATTCATGCCTGAAAAACTGGTTCTGTAGATGTAGATATTGATTTTTTTTTTTGTCCCCTGAATGCAAACCATTTCCTAGCAGAGTCAATTTTGGGGGCATCTCCCTCTCCTTTCAGAGTTACACAGATCACCTTCTGGTCTGATCATCAGTTTAACTTCTTTTCTATGCAGTAACTACAAAGGAGAAAAGGATGACTGTGAAGCAATCAGAGCTGCCATCATTTTTGTAAAGACTTATCCCACTGTTCTTTTTCCCTTCCATTCCCTACCATCTGTTCTCTTTCTTTCCTCACAATCCTGTGTGTGCTTTTCTCTGTACTTTATTTCTTCATTCCTCTGCTGTTCTTTTCCTCATTTCCCACTCCCATTCCCCCACTCTCCCAATGTTTCTCTGAATTTTGGGGAAAATTTCACAACTGTATGTGCTCTAAAGTGGGAAGAACCTTGGAATTTTCTCGCTTTTTTAAAGAAGAAATAGAGAGAAGAGACAAACCCACTGGAGAACAGCCAGTGGCTCTGAGCAGGGAGATGGGAATGTCAACTTGCACGTTCTGGGTATGACTGAAACAAGTCCCCAAATGCTGATTTCCAACAACACTAATCTCCACTGACATCAGCCTTCTGCATCCATCCTTGCAAGTTTGTTTAAGTGCAAAGTCTGAGTCTCAGAGATTGAGGGGGAGCAAGACCAGAATGGCTGGTTGTGAGGATAACCTTTCAGGGAATGGAAGATCAAATGTTTCGTACAAGGATCTAACCTGCAGTCTGCCATCCAGACATAATCAGTGCTCTAACCATGAGGAAATGCACTCTACCTTTTATTAGAAATGTACTTCTTTATGAAGTTGTCTCATACATTCCTACAGAAAAGTTTAACTTTGGTGAATCAGTGAAACCCACTCTGGTATTGATCATGTAAAACACTTAACAGGCGAAAGATTAATGCTACTGTACTAATTTCTGTCTTTATTTTTTCCTTTTTTCCACCCCTGCAATGCAGATATGCCATTTCTATGGCAAGAAAAATTGGAGCAAGAGTCTATGCCCTCCCAGAAGATCTGGTTGAAGTAAAACCCAAAATGGTCATGACAGTGTTTGCTTGCCTTATGGGAAAAGGCATGAAGAAAGTTTAAAGCACAAAAGACTTGCACTGATGCCTGTTATTCACCCTTTAGATTCCTTCAAACTGGATGCTCTTCTCTGTATCAAAGAAATATGCAGGGTGCTCATGCTTTTAAGGCATGAATGTTATACATGGTTCCAGATCATACAGAAGTCGTGTATTCACGTGTATCCAGGAAATATTTTGTTTTGAACAGTAATATGTGCTTGATTTCTTTGCCTTATTTTCCACTTTGCTAGATTATAACCATTTCATATTCCTAAATAAGTTTTCAAGACCGAGGCCTAAGCATATCCTTTTATTAATGGATACCAGGGTTCTCTGTCAGAGGTCACCTAGAGACAGCTTTTAGGACTATGAAATGTTATACTCTGCTTCTGCCTGAAAATGTTGTCATGCTTTTTGTAGCATTTCTGCCATACTTACTTTCAGTTTGCCCCTGGGACAACACAATGGGTTTCCCCAAGCCAATGCAAGTAGTAGTAACTATATTTTTGCAATGGGAGGATCCTCTGAAGAAATTCTTGTGGAAAGAAAGAAGTGTTTGGTGTCTGTGGTGTGTTGCTGGTATGTAAACTGAGCAGTACTCTTCCCTGCAAGTTATGCCTCTGCCGTCCATGGCATTACTCACAGATTATATTACTGCTCACTGAAAAAACACACTGCAGCCTGGTCCTCCAAGAACACCCAAACATTCTCCAAAGAATAATTCATTTTTATGTCATAGTACACTTACACAGATTGCAAAGCATGATAGAAATGAAAACCATGTTAAAGAAACTAAGGGAATGTACTCAGTTAGTAGCAATAAAATGAGAAGTGAACCAAAGGGATGCAGGATGACATATTTATGTAGTAAATAAAAATTAAACTCTGCAAACTTCACAGACTTGCACTCAAGGGGCTGCAGCTCTGGTTCAGGAGAGCATTTATACCTGTGCTTGCATAAGAAACACATACTGAAATGCTTTCCTGAACCCAGGCTGGGATCCTCAACAGAGCTAAATCAGCTTTGCTTTGTGGTTAACAAGGCACTGTCATTTTGCTTCTGTTGAGGACCTAGCCCTATCTATGGATAGTCAGTGGGATATATTTGCACTGAATCTCTTCCTTGGCATGAGATGTTTACTGGCCCTTACATGGATTTTACTGTGGTGAAATGCAGAAGGAGGGAATTTTGCCTTAATGCAATCCTGTTGACACAGTCTCAGTTCTCCCCTTCTCTTCCCTTTCCTCCAGCCCTTCAGAACTGCCTTAATAAAGAACCAATATTCAATGACATGAGAAGTCTCTCCAAATAAAGTGTTCTATAAAGCCAAATGTGTAGTCCTTTCTTTTAGTAGTGGATGTGCTAGCTGGTGTGTGTCATAGAGCTGAAATGGGGACAGATGTAAAAATAATCTGTGGGCTCCCTGAGAATGTGTCTTCTGTATTGTTGTTGAAACCACAGATTGGAGAGAATGGAAAGAATTATTTCCTAGGCCACTTCTGAACATGCCACTCTGAGACACTGCCAAAGATGGGACACTGTGCTGGCTGGACTTGAAGTATGACTTTCTCCATTTGATGCGATGCCCAACATCCTCTTCCTTTGCCCATGTACCTATAAAGTTCAATTTTTAAGCATTCTGCAATGCAAATATGCTGCTTTTCTGCAGTAATGGCCAGATGCTGTTCCTGATCAGATCTGACTGGCCTGTTCCTCTTAGGAGCCTATGTATTTAATATAGTACATATAGGGAAAAGTACAGCATCCTGAGACCCATTCTGTCTGGTTTCAGTATCTCCCAGTGCTGGCAGAGGAGATCATCTAAAGTTATTCAATGGAGATGTCATCCCAGCTTATTGCCCAGGAAGGTGCAGTTACCAGATCATGGCCTCTACACCAGTCCTCCTCTTTCGAGGTGTAGGACATCCTGTTGCTAGAGAAGAGGGGTGGCACTGAAAAGGCAGCTGCTCTCCCCTTGGGATTGACTTGGGAATCCTTCAGAGGTAAACCAGTGAGAGGAAACTGTGACTGCAGCACATCTCTCAGGTGGGATGACCGTGTATTGTGTGTGTGTTTGCAAACTGAAGGGGCCATTTTTGGTTGGATAGAAGGTGTAGATCTGAAAGCACCAGGTAACCCTGCCTGAAGACAGCCCTGCTTTGGGCTCCTTGTTTCAGGGAGATGGTCTCGCCCCAGACTCAGGGGTACTCATGAAGGATGAAGTAGATGACAGATTGGAAATGGCAAGGTGAGAAGGGTGGCTTTTCCCTTGATCCCAAATGAATGCAGGCACTTGCTATCCCCAGAGAGCAGAGGGGATTTTCAGGCATTTTCCATTCACCAGCTCTTATCAACTCAGCTTCTTGCACAGGGGTAGGATTTTTAGAGGAGTCTGCTGAAACAGGCAGAGAGAGGAGGCTTCCATACATTGTGAATTTCCGCAAAGCAAGACCTAGGACATCAGGGGCCCTGGGGAGCAAAAGCTGCCTCTGCCTCAGGCTCTGGAGAAGGGCCAGCTGATGTATGCTGTTATTTGAATCATGGTTTGTGAAAGGGGCTGCTGTTCTCCTCCTCAGCATCCCAGCGCCGGAGCCGGGCACCCTGGCACGCAGCCGTGCCCTTTGCTGGTCCTCTGCCCGCGGGATGGTTTTGGGGACAGCATCTCCAGCAGTGCCAGCGGCAGCTCTGCAGCAGGGAGCGATAACCACGAGATGGCACTCACTCCACCCGGAGCTCCAGAGATCGGCAGGCAGGAGCGACAGCAGCGCGGTCCTCCGAGAAACGGAGGGAAAATTGGGTACTTAACCCTCGGCGCAGCGCCAGCACCCGCCCGTGCGCAAAAGGGAGTAAGTGCTGCTGGCAGGGATACTGTAGTAAACACCTACCTAGTAAATACCTCCGGAATCTCCCCTGAAAACGAATCTGTCACCGCCCTGAAGGTGTGGGAATAGCTGCGTTCTGGTACAGGAGTATAAACATTTTTACTTTTCAGTGCATTTCGGTTTAATTGAGTATTCTTATTTATTTGATGGACTTGAGGTTTTGCTTTCATGAACTGGTAATAGCTGCCTGCAATGAAGCTCTCGGCAGATGCTGAGGGGTTAATCCTATGACAAACATCACCAAAAATACCCACCAGGATCTGGAATTTTTTGCTGTTGCTTTTCTCCAACTTTCTCCATCACTCTTAGAGAAAGCAGCTGTCTTTGGGATTCACTCCCAAATCAAGCTGGCTTTGTAAGCACTTCCATTATTGATTTTCATTGCACAATTAATCATAATTTTCAATGCTTCAAAAAGGCTTAGACATTCATACGAATAAAAGTAAAGCATCAGCATTTAGACTAACTAGGAGAAAAAGCCATGAGGGCAATCAATCCACATGCTTCAGGGTACAGTCTGATCACCAGATGGACTCGGAAGGAAATATCCCCCTGTAGTGTAGTAAAGCATAATTAGGTTTATGATGAGGATTTTACACCTTCTTGTAAATCATCTATCCTAGCTAGAAATTGTATGTTCTGGCCTTAGAAAGGGGACAGCAAGCAGTGTGGCTGGCTGCTGTGCTCTTGTACAGATAGGGTTGTTTCTATTTCCTCCAGAGCTGAAACTGAACCAAAGCTCCAACCTGACATCACTCACCCTTCTAAGTGCAGCTTAATTCTGTTACGAGCCTAATCACAAACTTCAGGTCTTGGTGTCCACTGTTGCCTAAATGAGCAGCAGCTTTGATCTGGCTTGTGCTTGGAAAATAGGACCCTGTCTCTGTCAACTGACCGCAAAAAACAGGAGCAGCACTGGTCCTACAGCAAGTACTCGCTACTGCTGCTTTCAGCTTGATGCAGGAATGGATCCTGCTGCCTCTGATCTTGCAAATTCATTTGCTGAGCTGCTCAGAGTCAGCTCTCTATCTTCTCCCACTTCTGGCAGCCTCCTCCACCATATGAAGAACAGACTCATCACCAATTTGGGAGCATTTTCCTTCAGGCTGCTCAGCCACTTAAGTGCAGGGCTTTTCAAACAAGCAGACAAGGCCAGCAGCAGAGAGTAGCACCACTGAATGCCTGACTCTCACTTCCTGCTGTGTGGTGAGCCAATTTGGAGCTAAAATTTAGCCACAAACCCAAGAAGGTGTTCCTGAAGCAGGACACAAATCAGAGGAGCACTGTGTACTGGCAAGGTGGCATCTGTGGACTTTGTACAGCTCAGCATGAGAAAACTCTAAATTAGGACCAACATCACTTTACAACATTATAATTTTGTTTATAATTGTCAACCATTGCAGTACTTCTCTTCTGCCACCAGGAAAACTGTGTCATTTCCCTGGAAATTCCTTTGCTGCTCTGAAGGTAACACACAGTCTTAGTTCTCACTAAGTAAAATTACTATATTTTTAAAGCACTGTTTTTCATTGCACCTTATTTACCTTTTGTGCCCTGATAACTTTTCAAAGGCAAAAGTGCTTTATGGGAAACCTAATTTGTTCCCAGAGTGCAAACCACTATTACTATTCCAGATCCATGACAAATTGTCCAAAGCTGAGAAAGGCTAGAATTCACACTTGCCATGTGCTCACAGGTAATGCTAAGTCTGAAATTTGTGAAAAGAGCAGAAAGCTGCATAACCAGTCATGCCTAAACACACTGAACTCCCTCAGGACAGGCACTCATTTAGAGCATTTGTTAAGAATCTAAGGAAATACAGCAATGAATATCTGTAAATGCAAAAAGCACAGAGGGGAGCCCCACACATCCACTCGGGGAATCTCCTAGCAGGTGATTGACAAGTGTGGTGCTGCTTTGATTCAAAGAAAAGCAGAAGAGCAACATCCCATTGCCAGGCACCTCTGGCAGCCTGCGAAGTTGTCACTGTTCTTCCCTGCAGTTAAGCAAAATGAACACCTCAAAGCACATGTCCATTTGTCACTGAGGTGGGGAGATATTCTGATCAGCCCCTCAGCAATGTCCCCTCCCTTGATTTTGCAGCCCTGGAGCGGCACACCCTGCACGTGTGAGAGGTGGTGGACAAGCCTTAGGAGCATCAGCCTTGCTGTGCCTTCCCCCCAAGGCCTGAGTTTGCTCGGGTGTCAGCGAAACCATCCTGTGGCTAACATGACAGTGAAAGGCTCAATCAGCCACAGCAGGGAAAAGCAACAAAGATTCCTGAGCAGGGATGCAGGCCCTGCCCACCAGTCCTACATCCTCTGCTTGCTGCACTCTCAAATCATATTTGGCATTAGGGAAATGTGCCCTCAGTGCCCCATAATGCTTGTCAGACCTACCTGGGGTGATCCTGCCCATGTAGTGATCAGACCTTGCAAAACAGTCAAATGCCTCTAGAAAATTTCCAAATTTGCAGAAACTTCCCAATTTTGCTGTTGGAGCCAGATTCTAGAACAGTGAAGGGTGTCTCTGTGTGTGGATCTGCTTGCACAGACTGATGGTGGTGGGGACCATACCAGCTGAGAGGGCTGAATGAAAGAGGGCAGGAGCTTTGCCTTACAGAGTTTCTCTTCATCAGCATCCTCAAACAGGCCCTGGCATCCCTCAGACAGGTCCCAGCATTCTCCAAAAGCCTAAAGGAAGATCCACTCTTCTAATCTCTACCAAATGCCGTGCAAGAAATGTAAGCAAGTGCAAGGAGTGCAAAGAAGTGAGGAAATTCTGTTGATCCATTCAGAGACAGGCAGAACACATTCCTGCCCCAGGGCTAATTGCATTCTGGATATGTGCACACATAACCTTTGTACAGAGAGAGGCAGACAGGTGTGCATCCATTCCTGTGCCAAAGTGTGCTCTCCCTAGGAGGCACTTGGACACCTTCCTCAAGTGCTCAGTAGTTCTGCTTGGAATGCTCCTGGGGCTCTCTTTGGTATCCTTTGTTTGCCAAAATTTAACTTGCCTTGCAAGTGCTCCTCATTCAGACACTGGCAAATAGGTCAATGTGTATTGACAAAAAGAAAATGTGAGTCACTGGGACAACATTGTTTGGGTGGTATTTTATAACAGACCTTCAGGAAATAAAGCTCATGGAGAAAGTGTTTAAACAGTATGGACACCTCCCCTCTTATCCCAAACCATGCGTACACTACAGCATCTTTCTCTCTGCTAACCCAGGAAAGCTGACTGGCAAAGAGAGTAAAATAAAAATTTTTAAAAAAATATACTTTGGCACAACTGCGTCCTCAAAAATGCCAAGGAAACACGTATATTCAGCCTCTGCTCATACCTATCAGCCATGATTGAAACACACTGCTGAGGTCTGTTTCCTCCCAGGTTAATCCATCATTTTCTAGCACAGGCAGCATCCGATTTTATATTTGAGAATGATGTGAGGGAAAAATGCCAGAACCACAGAAATTTAGACATAGTCCAGATTTTCCCCTCCTGATGGTTTCATGGGCTGCAAAATTGTTTCCTGAATGAAATAACAGAGGTTGGTGACATTGGCCATGTATGTAAATGATCACAGTGTCCTACAGAGATTAATTGGTTCATGAATAAAGATGAGGAGCTGAGGTGTGCAGGGAGAAATCATTTATCAATTATATGCCTTGGAAAACTGAAAGATGATGCGGCCTTAACGGCTGAATGGGTTTGAAAGGGGGACTTGTAAATTGAGTTCTAATTCTGTTCTGCCACATTCATAATAAAGAGCTGTTACACTAATTGCATCCTTGTGTGGCTCATGAGCAACAGCACTCAGCTGCATCACAGTGAGCAACAGAGATCAGAGTTTAGTTAGATTTTAGTCATCTTCTGCCTCACGTGGGAAGGATGCTCACTGGTTACCTTTGGCCTCATCAGTAGCGGTAACACACAAAAAAAAATGGAAAAAGCCTATAAATGTTTTACATGGGATTATTTTGCATTTGAATCTGAATTTAAAGAACCAATAAGGACAGCACAGACGCACTTGGCTTTTATGTTCTTCTTCAGTCACACGGATGCATCAGCACAATTACCCATCCCTGGAGGGACTCCCTGATTAACTGGAAACAAGAGGATTCTGGAGGATCAAAACCATAACAGACTATGCTAATCCCAAACAAGGAAAAGGATCTGAGGGATGTGGCTGCTGATAACAGCTGACCTCTGCTCCTCCTGCCCCTTCTGAGTGCTTGTTAGCAGGTTTCCTGTTACAAACAGGCAGCACCAGCCTAGCGTGGGCTTCAGCACACAATGAAACACACGCTCAGATCTGAGAATCTTGATGCAGGGTGAGACTTGTTATTCAAAATCTTGCTGTTGGATACTGTGCAAGCCCCAGGATCAAAGAGGACAGCCACACTTAGGTCCTGGTTGAATATAAAGGAAATCTCATGGCACTTGGGTTGCTGAAAACCAGGAGTGCTGCTGATGGGAATCACTGGAGATTACTCAGTGGCACTGCTGCAACTGCTCAGGACCACCTGGCCACAGCAGTTCAGGAAGTTTCTCCTTTGACTTGTTTTATCTGACAGCTTTCCATAGTCTGTCTCTCTTTCACCAAAAAGAGCAGCCTGCAGGAGCCCAGCATGATGACCAGGCACAGCCCAGCATCTCAGCATGTGCTGGTGCAGAGGTGGCTTGAGCAATGATAGATACCCTGACTCAGCAGGGACATGGGAGCCTGGCCTCTTCTGTTGCCACTGTTTTGGGCACTGACATCTTAAACCACCACACAAGGATGTGCCAGAGCCTGGTCTGGGTGAGGTACAGCACCCATGCTCTGTCCAGGGGACACTGGTGTTACTACATGTGAATGTGCAGAGGGAGAGGAGAGACAGCATTCAGCCCAAAGAGTGAAGACATCTCTTTAGAACTGCCTTTAAAGTGTGACTATATTTTTAAAAGCAATACAATAACGACATCAGGAGGCTATATATATTTCCACTCCTAATTCCCAGATGCAAAACTTCCAGCAAAGAAATCAAGAGAACTCTTTGTTAATTATCTTCTCTGAAAACTCAGACCTACTCATCCCTCTTTAAATGGAAACCTGTGCATTTTCCAAAGCCACTCTAAAAGTTAACACAAACCAACAGAGCTGAAATTGTCCCCCATTAGTACAAGGCTTCTGGTCATGTTTGCTATGGCAACACTTACAAGCATCAGGTCAGCATAGCCCTTGGACTACCCAGTGGAGAAAAAATAATTAATGCAGGTGCAGAGCAATCTTTGAACTCCAGCAGCATTTTTGATCAAGCAGCTCTTCACCAGGGAATGCTGACTCAGCAGAAGCTAAAAGGGTTGCTGGAAATGATCAGTTTTGATGAATTTCCCAAGTAGAAAAAAAAAAAATTGTTCAAGAAAGGAGGATATCAAATCTCCTCAAATTCAGCTAAAACCTCACCTTGAAACAGTTTCTAAATTCAATCTTATTTCCTCCAGGTTTTAAAAAACAGAGCGTAGAAATGCAAGTTAATTTTCAATAAAATAATTTAAATACCTTGGAAAAAATCAAGCAACAGCTAAAATTATCAAAATGAAATGCTTTTATTAACTCAATTGTTTTTATAGTTGCCTTTCACAGTGTTAAGACAACATTTTTCCTCCCAGATTATCTGGGAAATACTTCTCAGGTTCTCAGAAATTCTTGAACGTTATTAAAAGATCTACTGCTGTAGGTAGAGTTTCCTCAAACACCCATTTTTATATTTTTTTGTATGAAATATTTCCTGTGCATTCCAGAAACCAAAAAGCAAATAGGAAATTGGTAGCTTTCAAACACCATGGGAGCTGTCTCTTTGAGAATCTACTGGAAAAGCAACTAACATTCAAAAATGTCTTAAAACTACTGTTTGTCTAAAAGTGTCTTCTTGGGTAGACAGCAGAAGGTGTTCTCTTTTCCCACTTAATTAATTTCCCACTTTTCCCACTCTAAGACATGTAGAGATGTGATCCTTTCCTTCAATACCAGCAACCCAGCTCCATCAGCTTTTCAATTCTTCTGTTCAACATAGCTCAGTAGATCAAATTTTTCTTCATATGTGTGCATGAAACATTGGCAGACGAAAGAGTGTCTGGATGAGCAAGTGTTGTCTCCTGTATTTTATCCTGTATTTTATTTTATTTGACAGCTTCCTTTTGCCTGTGTGAGGAAAGAGCATCTGACCCACTGGTTTAAAAATCAACCCTGCTGGCAGAGCGCTGCCCACTGCCCTTGCTGGGAATGGCCTCTGTACCTTACCAGAACTTCCTATTTGTTTGAACAACATCGAGAAAAGATAAAATAGGAACTACAAAATCTAGGTAAGGCATCAGTGGTTTCACTTCCTTGTCTTTCCTTTTGGTGTCTGGTTTGTGCTCAATTCCAGTTAGGGGATTTTCAGTGTTGGTGTATTTTCACAGAGACATTAACCCCAGCATACTCACTGGGGAGCACGATTCTCCTCTGCTGACTTCAGTCATCCAAAACGCAGCTGTCTGGCTTCTTAAGATATGGCTGCCCTTCTGAAACAATTAAAACAAAAAACGCAAACCAAAACAAAACAAAAAAACCCACAAGCAAAACTAACCAAACAACCACAAAGCCCCAAATAAACAAAAAACCAAAACCAAACAACAACAACAACAAAACCCCAAACAACAACAACAAAAAACCCCACCAACCAAAAAAGCCACAAAACCAGGGCTGTGTTTGACTTCCAAAGGCCTGGGTGCCTGCCTAGCTGGAGAATTGGCTCTGATCTGGACTGCTCCAGAGCTGTTCTGGAGGATGTTCACGAATGCAGTCTAATCCACATTACTTAACCTTAGCTCCAGGGCTGGCTCCCAGGCATTTTTCTCCCAGGGGCACAGCTATAACCCTAAGCTACACCCAGAGCATCAAATAATTTAGTTCTCCTTTCACACCAGTCTTGGCTCCCTGGTGGCCCCATTATACACATATTGATTCACTCCTCAGTCCTCTCCTGGAAGGAATTCCCTCTGGAAGAGGACTTAAACTAGGATAATAAGCTGTGTCTTAGTCAAGCTTGGATTTGCTGTTCAAGCGCAGAATGGAGATGGAGATGGAGATCATCTATTCTGGGCATGTCAAATTCATACAGTTGTTCAGCATGTCCTGTATGGATATCTGTGGATAGAGATATGAGAAGCAAATCTTGGGGGCATGCAAAAATTAATAATAATGAGATGAAGGGTCACTTGTACTTTTTCTTGAAAAGCTAACCCAGTATAGCATAAGGAAAATACATGGATGTCAAAACACCACAAAAACATATATCTCACTTGGTCTTTTGTTTTCTCTGCTAGCAAATGCCATGAAAAGTATCTTTTCTGTTCAGAATTTTTCTGTTTGGACTTAACCTCATTCCCACTGCTCTGAACCAGATTCATGCTTGGCTGTGATGTCTTATAAGAGAGCTGGATGCAGAGCACACTGCTGGACCTCCACAATTATTGTAGGATCACAAAAGCTTTGGGCTTGGTGCTCTTTCTTGTGTCTGTGGTTCATAACTGCAATAAAAGAACACAAAGGCTGAGATGACAAAGCGATTTGTCAACATGAAAATGTCCAAAATGTATTTTAACCTCTCACACATGGATGACATCAATATGAGCACCACCTCCCCAGGGAGTTCTGTCATACTGCCTTAGCCACCAGGAGCCTGGGGTTGAGGTGAGAGGCAGTATTAAATTTTAACCACTCTTTAAATAACATTTTTAAATCAATAATGTGGGTCCTGAACCCTTGGCTTTCCCATTGCATTTGGTTTTGTTGTGCATGCTGTGAAGATGAAGTTTTACCTGTTCTTTTTTACCTTTTTCATCTTGGGTCAAGAGACGCATGTTTTCACTATTCCAAGGTAAGTGTCTACAGATGCTACTGGGCTTTTAGTGTCTGGTGTGTGGGACGGGGAAAGTATTGATGCAAAATAATTCTGGGTTGCTTGAGAAAACATTTTTCAAAGGCTGACATATATTTATTGCCCTTGTAATTGGATACGTGGTTCAATTTAACATAAAGATGGTGGGGGAAATGAAATTATTTTAAGTCTTCTTTGCATCCATAAATCCTGTGTTTTTAATCATATTAAGACTACTCTTTTCAGCCTAAGTGCAAATCAATTCTGTTCATTGAATGCCAATAAAGGGCATTTTGAAACTTAATGGGAAAAAATAATTTGCTTCATTTGCCTTAAAACAAGATCTTAAATGAATTACTTCTTGAGGTAGAAAGAGAAACCATTTCAGAAAGCGCTAACAATCTGTTTTCTTTCCAAAGCAGCTTTTATGATGGTTTTTCCAGGCATAAATCATTTTTGAATAACCATTTGGTATTTGTACAATGTTTCAGAAGCAGCTTTATTGTTACCTATCGATAAACTTCAGAAATGCCCTGAAACCAAATGCTTTCTTAAAACATGGGAACATATGTCAGAGATGAAGTCAGGCAAAGTGCTTTTTTTTTCTGCATGTACAACTGGTTCAAAAATCTGAAATGGTTTAATAAGTAGAACTAAAAGGATAAGTTTCTTATGTGGTGATTTTAAGCAAAGCTGAACAATTTAGGATTAAATACAACTTGCTCCCAGAACTAAAACACCTACACAAATAAAATGTGGATTATTTCTCACAGCCCTTCTGCGATTTTGCACCACTCCACAGACCTGTGAGAGGTGAACACCATTGAGTTCATGCCTTAAAAAAACCATTTTTCTCTCCCTTTGTGTTGTAATCATATTTTGTTGTGGATTGCTGTGGAGGTGTGATGGTTAAAGTAGGGGGAAACAAACATGGTTTTAGGTGAATTCAGTGGCACAATACTGTTCTGTGGTAGTTGAAGGTTTATTTATTTCATGTCTAAATAGAACACTGAATATCTGACTCTTAAAGAAGAATATGCCATTTTCCACTGGAAAGCAGGAGCCTAACGCTCCCAGCCCAGTTATAAAAATGGCTAAAACAATGAGATTCATCTGACCATATGGAATTTTTACCCAGATCTGCATGGGAACAAGTCCCCTTCACCTTTCTGTACAGCTAGTGGAGAAAAATAAGTGTATTTAGAAGGCAATTCATTCCAGGTTAGCACACACATCTAAATTAGCTCAGGTTAACCAGACCCCCAAAGTGCCTGTTTCTCTATTAAGACAGCACCTAACTGAGATGAAGATATCAAACCCACCTAAAAGGAACAGAAATTTATCTTACTCACTTTGTCACAGTTACAGGGTATTGCAGTGTGGGGGTAGCAGCTGGACTTCTATTTATGAAGAGGTAAAAAGGAGAGGAAAAAGAGATGGGGAACAGTGACAGAGCCCAGCAAGACTCTGGTAAAAAGCTGGAGGAAGGGAATGAGAAGGATATTTTCAAGGACAAACTCGAAGAGCAATCAGGGAAGGAGGGTATAAGAACAGAAAGAAAAGAGGTGTTTTTAAGATGACCAGGTCCAGCTGTACAGGGGCAGCAGGAAGGGCAAGGAAGCTGGGAATAGAAGGTTGCTTCTGAGCTTGTTTTAAGGGCAATAATTAAAGATTTTGTCTGGGTGTTTTCTGCAGAGCTGGGGCAGAAGACAGATGAAGGAGGGCATAATGCCAAATCAAAGCAGAGGAACTGAGAAGGCCAACAACTAGAGTTTTGGCTGTTAATACTTGCCACATGAAGCTCAGGTGCAGAATTTTGATCAGGTTATTCAGTGTATTCAGGTCCTATCACAAGAGCTATAGAGGAACCATACCCACCTGTTCAGATCTTCATCCACACTCAGATGAAATATTTGTGCCACAAATGGTGGGGTACAAGTGCACATCATCTTCCTCATTATGGTGCTCTCAGGCTGTGGGAATCATGCAATGCAACCAGATGCAGCAGGCCTGTTCTTGGCTCCAGTGTGAAAAGACTTCCCCAGCTATGAGAAGACAAATTACGTTTTAAAATAGCCTCAAACACACACCTTGGAGTGCACTTACCCAAAGAAATAGGCAAACTGCCAACCTTGCCTATCTCTGATTGTTTTTTGATGTCCTGTCAAATGATGGTGGAGGCAAAAATAGGGTTGGCATGTTGTTGGTTCTGCATGAGAAACAACAGTGATTGCTTGGAGCCTGGCTAGAAGTAAAGATGAATCACCTGGTTGCCAGATGCTGTCAGATTTCTGCCTGAAATCAGTCACAGCAACAAGCTGTGACAATCACGTTGTGCTGCTTGAAAATCCTCATCTGAGAACCCTGTCTGTTTTCTTTTCAGGACAGCCTTTGCAGACAGGGCTGGCAGGAACTTTGATTGTGCCTGGTTTATATGGTGCCACCAGCTCCACATGATTAGATGGCTGAGAGCCCCCCCAGCCCGGGAAGTGGAAATAGGAGCCTGCATTCCCCTGAGTCTCCTTCTTCTACACAGACAAACTATTTTAATTACCTATCCAATGCAATTTTTAACTACGTGACTTGCAGGACACTGATGATCAGGGCTTAACGCAGAGTGCTATTTTTTTCTTTCCAGAAAGTGAATTTCACTTCTGTCACCAACAGTGGGGTCAGGCATGGAGTAGCTGGCAAGTACCATGTCATGTACAGCATGTCCAGACCATGGTTTTCAAGCAGAAGGGGAATATAAGTTACTGGGTAGAGAGGGGGGAGACAGTGGTGCAGACCATCTGAAACAATACCTGGCAGAAAAACTTGTCTGAAGTAGGAATGTACATCTACAAAACATCATGTTTGGCTTTTGGCAGACTGGGAGGGCTGATGTCTCTGCTGGACAGTGATTGAGACTGAGAAACTCGGGGACAACGGAAGAGCCATCTTCCTGTTCTAAGCTGGTTTTCACCTGGTGCTGCTGCTCTGTGGATTAGCTGGGGCTGGTGGCTGTGGTGGTGGTGCCAGCTCCCAGGAGCAATCTCAGTGTCCAGCAGTAAATATTGGCTACCAAAGCCCTGCACCACCTCCTTCATGGATTTTACTGATTGGCAGATGTAGAGGCTGGAACAGGGCTCAGCATCTTCACTACTGGATCATTTTTGAGTTTATGGCAGGCAAGGCAGGGAAGATGAGATAGGCCAAGCCTATCTCTTGGCATGACCTGGAGCTGTTCCAAGTACCTGTGCTTCACCGAAATACCGCTGTTTTTCAGGGATGAAGTTTTGTCGGCTCTCCCACAAACCGATGAACAAGTTGAAGCTCTTCAAGATTTACTGAACACCACTGAGGTAAACAAATGATTCTGTCTCTCGGAACTCTAGGCCAAATTTTTCCACCAAGTGTCCTAATACTGCTTCTCCCTCCCAAGAATGATCTAGGCCACTTTCATTCATTTGCTCTAATCCATCAGCTCAGAAAATGCTTGGTTTTCATTTCTCCATTACCTTCTGATTTACATGAGGAGACCACTCCATAATGTTTCAGTAATGAATTATACCAGAGCTCATATTTCTGCAATTGATTTTGTGTATTAAGGCACTGCAAAACTGGCAAACCACCAACACACATTAAGTAGAAATACATTTGCTAGGGAACCTCAGCACTTTGGACCAGTGTGATCTTGACCTATATGGCTTGCACACATTTGAAAATCAGGACTGGATTTTTGTGGTATTTTTCTGAAGGTAGCATCTAGAAGAGAAAAATATCTTAAATAATACTTTTGTATTATTATTACTTCTATCTTTCATTAGATAAAAGAGTATTTAATTAAATTGAGACATCTCTTCCTCTTCACTTACCCAATTGCATCCTCCCAGTTTGAAGTCAACACTGCAACAAAGGTGTAACCATTCCCTCAATCAACATAATCTACAGGGTGATTGAGGATGTGTTTCAAAGGACTGAGAGCTTTTAAAGGTATCTATGCCCAGTCTTCCTCTGTCCTTCTTGGCTCCTATTCATTTTATGCCCACCCCAAAAGCCTTCTGCTGTCCCTACTAGCATCTTTTAATCCTTCCCTTAAGTGCTTAGAAACATCTTGATAATCTTCCTTGCTCTTTTCCACCTTCACAAGTTAATTCACATATCCATCTCTTTTTCTGTATCAACATAAACCTCCACCCCTCCATCTTTTTTTTTACTACTGTAATCTTCACTTTCTTGTACACAGGAGCCCCAAGAAGTCAGGAAGAAGAACTGCAGTACATTTAATGCAGAGAGGGCTTGTGGTGGTTTCTTCCAAGTCATTTATGTGAATATGCAAGCCAAATATTTTTCATGGGTTATAAACTGGACAAGTTGTTTCCATGACTATAAATTAAGCAAGCTATACAAAGAAAACAGAATGGGAATGGCAAAAGGAAAGCCAATAGGAAAGGGATAGGGAAAGGGAAAGGGAGAGGAAAAGGGAAGAGGCAAACAGTGCCTCCCAACAAATTTTAATGGTTACAATCTAGCAAAAACAATGCTGAGCCATGGGATGCTGTCACTACTCTGCCAATAATGTCTGAGATGGCTACACTGAGATAAGCTCAGCCATTTGTAGTACCTTGCAGTAATATACCCAGGAGCCAAATACTTCACCATGTATTGTTCATACAGTATTCCTCATGCAACTGCACTAGAAAGGAAAAAAATAAACCCTATTGTCTGGTGACTTAATGATGTATGATGCCCTAAAAATGCATCCAAGAATTATGTTGACATTTTTCATACTCCAAATTTATGCCTAATTTACTGCTGACTGTCACCCTAGATCTTTTTGTATTATTGGTTCTGAAGTTTCAGTCTTTTATTGAATATGTTTGCTTCTGATTTTATTATTGTAAAACATTTAATTTTACCAAGAAGAATCTCATTTTCTTATTTTTCTCCCAGTTCTAATCTCTGTATTGCTTCTTCAACTTGACTTATATTCAAACCCCTTCTGGCATTTATTTCCTCCCTGATCAAAGTCATCAGAGAATACAATAACTACAAAGACTGGTCTGATCTTCATTAATTCTCAAAATACCCTCAGGAAAAATAACTCTCAGCAGACTTGAAAACATGTAACATAATAACCAGCTAAATATATCTATTATGCTAGAAATACTATCTCAGAAAAGGTTATGTTCTTGTCTTTGTTCTTGATTTATGAATTTGTGTGCAAAAGTCATTATAAACATTTCTTAAATACACACATTTCATTTCCAGAAGTAGCAGAATGCTACACATCACAAGGAACATTAAACTGCTTGTTACAAGCAGTCTCCTAAATTGAAAGCATATGCTTTGATTATTTTCAAAATGCTTATTAAATGTTAGTAAGAATATTTTTTCTTTCCTCAGGTAAAAAAAAATAAAATGTTTTTGGAAACTTTGTAGGTCATTCTCTGGCAACCTGTTGTGGTTGAAAACATCAAGAAGGACAGAGAAGTCCATTTCTATGTCAGGGCATCCAACATAAATAGCATAAAAGCTCAGTTAAGGCAACTGACCATCCAATACAAGTATGTATTTTCTATTTGTTGTCATGAATGATTCTGTAAAGCCGTTTGTCATTTATTTAACAGGAGGTTGTGCTCTTCCTTTGTTATTCAGAGTCTTGATGGAAGATGTTCAAGGAATTATTGAAAAACAGACTGTCAATGACACAGTCAGTCCTCGTGGATCTTCCTCATACTATGAAAACTACCATTCAATGAAAGAAGTAAGATATTTTTGTGGTAAACATCTGTAGATTCAAAGGGTGAGATTTGTATCATGGTTGAGAATGGAGATAAAGGGAAAGAAATCTCCAAGGGGTAATAATTACCACTGTATTGCTCAACAATTAAGAGTTCTATTTATTGTAATGCTTTTATAGAGAAAGAAAGAAGCACCAGACAAAATCTCTCATCTATACATTGCCTCAAACTGTCATTCAAAGGCAGTCAATACAGAAGCAAAATGAAGTCACAGAACAAACATGTAAATATTTAAAACATGGAATCAATCATAATTTAAACAAATAGAACTAAACAGGAATTTCAGGGCTATACTTGGGCTGTGTTGTGACTGTATTTTACTGTTTGTTTAAAGTGAAATTAAAGTCAGGCAAGTGGTAAGTGGGCTGAATTTTTAGTTTTTCTATTCCATCAGATAAAGATTTTGGGAGGTAGTATGAATTTAAGTCTAAACCACTTCCAGTGATGAAGAAAAACAATAGAGAGAATATCTACTTGCTAACTTCACCCTTGCAGATATATCGTTGGATGGAACAAGTAGTGAAAGTCCACTCTGATCTCCTCCAGAAAATATATATTGGATCATCCTATGAAAAGCGACCACTTTATGTTCTAAAGGTACAGCTGTAACCTACTGCAAAAACTTTCCAAGTACTACTGTAAGCAAATGATGGGACTTGGTCAGGACACTTCCTTAAATTTATACCTACATACTTTTTTTTTTTTTTTTAATGTTTTTTGGATGTTTTCTAAGTTGTTCTAGTAAGATGCATTACTGTTGCAAATGCATTTGACCAGATTAGGATCCTTTCTGGGTCACAAAGAAGTTATCACATCTAGGCCATCATCCAAAGGCATGAAATACTGGCACGGTGGATACTCTCCTCTGTTGACGATGAAGCCAATCTAGTTTGTTGCCCTGCACAGCTGATGACAGACTCACTTGACCTCAGGTCTGGCTGTACTCTTGGTGCCTGTGTTAGGATTTCGCAAGCAGCCTGAATGTAGCTCTCTGACTATATGCAAACATAGCCAATGGCCGCATCCTGGCCCAGGATCAGTCTGAGCTCTCCCTACAAGACAGATGATGCTTCTTCCATCTTGGTTACCTTTTCACTTCCACTTTTATGTGGTACCCTTTACAGTGATGACATTTGAATGCAATTTCTCTTTTGTCAGATTTCTAAAAGCCAGGAAAAATCAAAAAATGCCATATGGATTGACTGTGGTATCCATGCTAGAGAATGGATTTCTCCTGCTTTTTGCCTGTGGTTCATAGGTCACGTGAGTACATAATCACATCTGAATACTGTTTTCAAAGCAAAGCAAAAAATCTTGATGCCATTTACCTTTGTCCAATTGTGTTCTAGGATCTGTAAAGCCTAAATCCATTTACTCCCACAACACCAACACACAATATTTGTGTCTAAGCTGCAAGCACAGCAGTTTGTGTGCATGTCAGTAGATGGGGGGGGGTGTGTGTGAGAGAAACAGAAAGTCTTAGGGAGCAAATGCAAAGGAGCTCAAACGTACTATCAAGTATGAAAGAAACTTCAAAGTATGTGCAGCAAATTCAACAGAGACATTTGTCATTGTGAATGGTCAGGGATGGAGATGACATGCCAGAAAAAGCATGTGTTTGGTACTCTACTAGGGCTACATCTGTACTGCCACGTGGATTCCAGGCGTGGTCTTGGCTCTGAGTCACGTGGCACATGGTGACTTGTGTCCCTATTGCTGCATCTGGCACTGCCTGGAGCAGATCAGAAGACACACAGAGTGAGCTCAAGCTGCCCGACACCCCTTGGCTCTTCCCTACATGCCTTCTTAGAGCAATAGGTACCCCACACTTGCCTGCTGCAGACATGGCATAGCTCCACACCAGCAATCCACTTGCTGTGATGGATCACCTACTTCTGTGTCTGCTGCTACTGCTCCTCCTGACTCTGTTTTTCATTTGTGCTCCTGCTTTTTTTCTGGATCTGCAGAGAATAAAGCCACATAAGTCACCTTCTTCTGAAGGTACTGTCCCTGCTAGTCACATCCTCATTCACACCTCTAGAACATGACCAACAACATCCAGCCATAGCACCAGTTCATGGGAACAGAAAAATTACTGACAGGATGAGCCTGTAGATTAATCATTGACAGAATGGGTTTAGATTAACCAATCCTGATGTGTGGCTGCAGACAAACAGTCACTCCTATCTTTAGTATCTTTAATGTCTACACTGCTCAGGAGAGTGAACAAAGGTATGCCAAAAGATAGAACATCCACTGTTTGCACCTCGATTTTAAAATACATTGCCTCCATCTTTTTGAACTTAAGGCATCTCTGCTCAACTCCTTATGCTGAGCTGCTGGCCCAGTCCCTGACATGGACCAGGAAAAGGCTTCTGAAGCCCTTCTGGCCTAGACAAGTTTGCCCATCTTGCACAGTTAATGTTCTGAGATATTATTTATTATTAGTTTTCCACAAAAGCAAAGTTCACAGTAAAAATAAACTAGATGACTGATACTCCACAGTCACCAGTACTGTAGTCAGAGAAACAACAAAGATGAGTCCTTAAAACATTAATTATGATTTGGCCATGATGGAACTAAATAACGTGGATGATGATGATGATTATGATGATGATGATGATAACAATAAAAAACTAATAAATGTATTTATTTGTCATCAGTCATAACTATCAAACCTCAATGCCTAAAACATTTGAAAGGATATTGCAGGGACAGATACAGCTGAATGTACCTTGTGACCCACTGATAATCTCAGCTTTCAAGGTTCTGCTGGAAAGAAATGCATTTGCCCTTTTCATGCTGCTCCAAATAATTACCAGCTGTGCTGTCACTTTGTCAGTGACACATCCCTGCAGCATTTTTCAGAAGTAACAAGCTGAACATTTAGGTTCTCCATCCCTTTGATCTAATTTACATGGTTTAAATTCAAATTTTGTTTCTATAACCCTTCATGAAGTAACATTTTAAAATCTGACATGAATACACATCTGATCTGCACATGCACTAAAATTATCAGCTCTCCCTAGCAAACCCTAGGCATTCTTTATAATGGGTCCACTTTTTATAATTTAATTTTGTCCTTAAGATTGTAGAAAGATTGACATTTCTCATTTAGTCAAAGGAAGTCCATTGCCTGAGGAAAACTAGGAAGGATTTAAAATGAAAGAAGGTGATCTAAGTAAGACATAGAGAAAAAAAGAAAAGATGATGAAGGACTTAGTCTATTCTAATAGTAACAAACCCACTTATCTAGATTAAAATTTATTTCTTTGTCATGGACCAACAACCAGGTTAGGTATCAGCAAAACCTTCAAAATAAGCTGTGAGGCAACATTAGCAATGTAGGTCTTACTGACTCTTGTCATACAGTTGCATTAAACTCACAATGCAACTCAGAATACATAATGTTTTGTACAGCAGCCATATTGAAATATTACTTGTTATTTTGGGACTTACTCTATTTTGGGTGGGAGGGAGGGTTCCTATTACTTATAAAAGCAGCAAAAGCTCAAATCTTCCTATTAATAGGCTTCAATTCTCTCTCATGAGCACCCACTAATGCTAAAGGACTGCAGCATATCTGACTCTATCAATTTCTCCCCTTGGCGCTTCTGAGCAGAGAGCTACTTCGCTATTTGGTAATTTCTATGGCGTGATGAGCCTTATCAGACTCAGGTAGACTGCTCTGATAATTGCACAATTGCTTTACATCTGCCACCAGGTACCTTTGTAGGAAGGTAAGAAAATCACAATTATAAAAAGAAAGAAAATCACAATTATAAAATATATTTTGCTTTATAGGCAATCCATGTGCGTGAGAGAGATCAGACCATGACAACACTTCTGGAGCACTTTGATTTCTACGTCATGCCTGTGATAAATGTGGATGGCTATGAGTACACATGGAGCCACCCCTCTGTATGTACACCTTTTTTGACAGGTTGTGCAATGTACTGATTTCCTATTTATGGGAACTATCACTGTGCATGGGTTAGGGCATCGTTTTCATCCTGGAACTGCACACCCCAAACTCTTATTCTGTCCTTGGAATTTCTGCATCTTTGCCCACAGAAAGTTGGATTTGGGCTCATAAACTCACTTACCTGGCCAAACTGTGTCTTCTGCCCTCCTTCCACACTCCAAATTCCACTGAAATGAGAGCAGATGTGATCACTTCTTATCCTACCCAACATTTCCTTTTATCGTTCAGCCTTGCCGGCAAGCAGACTGTGGCTTTAGAATCTTCACTAGCACATGACTGTAGAGGCACAAGTGGGAAGTCACATTTAACTAAGCAGTGAGGTGATGCATTGAGTTCTTCAGTGTTTTTATGAATGTGGCTTGTGTGTCTCTTTCCATAGAATCGGCTGTGGAGAAAAAGCCGCTCATCGCACGGTAACAGCAAGTGCATTGGCACTGACATGAACAGGAACTTTGATGCCCACTGGTGTGGTAGGACATAATTTTCTTCCTATTGTACCCCTGCCTCACTTCTGGCCTTTAAAATTCTTTATTTTGAAAACATTTTCATCTACCATTCCACAAAGTTAATACAAAAACAAATCTGAGTTCAGCTGAGTCTCTGTTATGAACTGGTGAAAGCCTTCCCAGCTTTAGATAATTTTTTTGGGGGACTCAGGATTTTTTCCTTCTAGATGACACACCACCGAATAACTTCTTCCCATCATAAGAGAGCCCCTTGCATCACACCATGACACACCTGAGGGAGGCTGTTGGTGGGAAGGAGGAAAGAGGGAAGAGGTGGCCCTTGCCATGTCACCCAAGGCCTGTTGCACTATCCAGCTGAGGAGATGCTCCACAGTGATGTACAAACAGATCACTTCAGTCATCCTTCCGTAACGCCTAACGGACCAAGACTTTTGGCCATCAGTGTTTCTTATGAAGCCTATACCATTTAATCAATGCAGGCACTTTAGTACTTGACAAGTTTTTCATAGTCTGCAGAATAGTTGCCTTAAAAAGTTACTGTATGGATCAGATCTGACTTCACTCAGTGCTGACAATAAAATCTTATATGGCTTTCAGTTACTCTAGTCCACTGCTAAACCACCCATGGCTATTACATCCAGAAAAGCATGCATTTTTTCCCCAAAACACTAAAGATTCTGACTGCTTCCAGAAAGTTATTTGGTCTTATTCTGAAGACAGCAGAAGTGGTGAATCCTATTCGTCTTCTTGATAACTTGTTTCAGCATCATGTTTTCTTAAAAACTTTAATTTTTATTTGCTTCCTCAGCTTCCCATTTGGAGTTTGCTTTCCCACAAGATTAAATAACCATGGAGCACTGCCTTTTTCCAGTAGTACTTCTAGATTTTAAGATGTTATCTCACAACTGTGCAATGATTTTAAATGAAGCATATTCATCTTTTGCTCTAAGACTTTTCATCCAGTCTTAGAATATTTTTTTTCTACATATTGTCCTTGATTGTTTTTAAGAGTACAGTGGATCACAAATCCTGGTAGGCTTGCACAGATTTCTACAAGCCTGTGAATTCTTTCCATAGCATGGTGGAATCCATGATTTCTTGTCTGTTAGCATCATACTCTGCTCTTTCATTAGATGAACAGAGATGCAGAAGGGAAGAAGGAGTAAAACCATGCACTTTTTTTTTGTTAAAGGTCCAGGAGCATCTCACAATGAATGCCTGGAGACGTACTGTGGACCCTACCCAGAGTCTGAGCCTGAAGTGAAAGCAGTGGCTCGCTTTGTCAGAGATCACAAAGACACCATCAAAGCCTACATAACCATGCACTCCTACTCCCAGCTGGTGTTGTTTCCATATTCATACACTATGAACAAAAGCAAAGACCATGAGGAGCTGGTAAGTCTTCCCACCTCCTGAAGTTTCATAACTACTTACCCAGCTTGGTTAGTCTTGTAATGAGGGAATCAGTGTGCTGTGAGGATCAAGAATTAGGAAATGACATTTTTCTTGATGTTCTTAACAACTTTAAAAAGTTTGGGCTGGTCTAGCAGTGTGTAAGTCAGTGACCTGATTCTGAAGACTACATAAAAATGAAAATATTTATTCCAGATTGATTATACATCAACACCACCTAGTATGTGGAAGCTGCTGCTAAAAGAGCAGAGTCCTGTTGTTTTGGACACCTTGAAAAGATATATATGTGTTAATTCCTCATTATGTTGTATGGTTTCAACAAACTCTGAAATTAATTGGGTGTGTGACTCTCGAAAACACCCTTCACATACCTAAGCAATGAGGTATTCTGGTGGTCACTTGCTATTTTTATTAAGACTTTTGCTAGGGATACTTATTTAAATTGGTCTTAATGGTAGGATGAAAAATATAGCCTGCATATGCAGAATTTTACATTTTTGAACCAACAAATTATACCATAAAAACTCTCACTGAAAACACCAGAGTTCAAAACAGAACAGTTACTCTTTCCCTGTAAAGCAGAAAGAGGTGCACTGCTTTTGGGCATTTTTAGTCTTCTTCATGGCTTAGGGTTCTCTCAATTAAAGTATTTTCCTGCTGTATTTGTCAATATTAATTAAATACAGTGACTCAAATATTGTGGCAGAAAAGAAAAAACACGAGACAAATGAAACCAAATGGTTTGTTCTAAAGTGGAGGTAAGGTCCCATCTATACTTTTTATCTGTCTGTAGCAGAAATGCAATCTATAGCATGGGCATACGTTGAAAACTTTTACCACATTCAGCGGGGTTTCTAGAACTTTTTACGAAAGTATTTAACTAATGTGGAATCATGAGCACAGTGTAAGTAAATTCTAACTGTGTACACATTAACTATTATCACAAGGCCTTAGAGGAAATAGTGCTTTGTTTAATTACAGGAAAGTCTGGCACAGAAAGCAGCTAAAGCTATAAAGAGGACAAGTCGGAAAACTTATACACCTGGCGCTGGTGCACCAACAATCTGTAAGTATGACTTTACTGCAATAAAAGGAATGACAGTATATCCCTGCTAGCATTAGAAAACAGCTTTTGAACAGACAAAGTTCTGGTTTCAGGCAGTTTTTCTGTTTTCCCTTCCTCGCATAGATTTAGCTCCTGGAGGGTCCGACGACTGGGCTTACGATCTTGGCATTAAATATTCTTTCACCTTTGAGCTTCGGGACACAGGAACTTACGGATTTTTGCTTCCTTCTCGAGAAATCAAGCCAACTTGCTTAGAAGCACTTTCTGCTGTCAAAGAAATAGCTCGACATGTTCTTCAAAATTTGTGATGTTGAATATAATTTATTCCAGCATGACTGCACTTAGTTAGTTATAAAAATGTAATAAAAAAGCTTGCTCCTTTATTAAAATACTTTCTACATAGCCACAAAACCAGAATGACTGCACTTCCTGTATTTTAGAACACATCAGTTTTTTTCAGCCATGCTTATATGCCTCTATCTAGAATGGTAGCTCACTGCACCCCAAGTATATAGAGAGAGCACAGTAAAAGGGAAAAATAGCACAGATGTCCCACCAGGTGGTGGGAACTCCAAGAGAACAGCTCTCTGACTGATACGGGGCATACGGGGCAGACTCCACCCATAGAAGAGATTCCCCCATTTTGGCCATTTGAGTTATTATAGGATTTTGTTGCAAGAAAACAACCCTACTTACTGTATTCACAGTCAAACAGAAAGCATGCTCCCAGCAAGACGAGGACACCCAAGTGGCCAAACCAAGTGGGAGCTGCCCACAGGCTCCTCCACTACAATTAGCCAAGTCCATTCACCCTGCAGCCAAGCATTATGCTGCAGCACAACACTGGCCTGAAGACTTTATAAGGCCTTTGTAATGTGACAGGACAAAAGGCAATGGTTTTGCCCGAAATGGGGCAGGTTCGGATTAAGAAAAGAGCCTTTTTTCACAATGAGGGTGGTGTGGCACTGGCACAGGCTGCCCAGAGACGTGGTGGACGCCCCATCACTGGAAACCTTTATGGACAGGTTGGACAGGGCTCTGAGCAACCTGGTCTAGTTGAAGATCATAGAATCACAGAATCACTGAGGTTGGAAAAGAGCTCTGAGATCATTGACTCCAACCTATGATCCAACACCACCCTGTCAATTAGACCAGCGCACTGTCATGTACAGTATTTCCTTAAACACCTCCAACTACGGTGATCCCACAATGTCCCTAGGCATCATTCCCAATGTTTAATCATCCCTTCTGTGAAGAACCTCTTCCTAATGTTCAACTTGAACCTCCCCTGGTGCAGCTTAAGACTACGTCCTCTCGTCCTGACACTTGCCGCCAGGGAGAAGAAACCGACCCCACCTGGCTACACCCTCTTTGAGGAGGTTGTAAAGAGGGATAAGGTCTCCCCTGAGCCTGATCCCAGCCAAACACGCCTCAGCCACCACCCATCGACCTCCCGCTCCGGAGCCCCCACCAGCCCCGCCACCACCCCCGTGAGGCGGAGCCGGGCACCTTCCCCGCCCTCCCCCAAGATGGCGGCGCCGCCGCTTCCGCCCTTCCCACCGCCCTCCCAGCCTCGACGTCACCGCCGTCGTCAGCGTCGTCATCATCGGCGGCGGCGCGGGCGGCGCGAGGGCCGCCGGGAAGGGCGCGCGGAGGCGGTGGCGGCGGCGGCGCTCCCACGGCGGCTGTCCCGGCGCGCGGGGCGGGAGCGGCGGGTCCGCGGGGGCGCGCGCCGCTCCGCGCGCTCCTCCCCCTCCTGCCCGCGCCGCTCCGCGCTCAGGCCCGGGAGGACGGACCCCCCCCTCGCCCCCTCCCACCCTCTCCGCCCCGGGCGGCGGCGGAGGAGGCGGCGGGGAGCGGCGCGGCAGCGCAAGGAGCAGGTGAGTGCGGCGGGGCGGCCGCGGGCGCGGAGGGTGGGGCGGACGGGCGGGGCGGGCCCCCGGTCCCCTTCCCCCCGCCCGGCGCCGGCCTTTGCCCGCGGGTGCCGCGCCTCGGGCGCGCGCGGCCTGCGGAGCGGCGGGGAAGGGAAGGGAAGGGCCGGGCCGCACTCCCGCCCGGCGCGGTGCGCGGCTGGGGCGCACGGGGGTGCCCGAGGAGGGGTGGGGTGAGATGAGGTGAACGCCCGGAGGTGCCATCCCGCCGTGTGCCCGGGGTGCCGTTCCGCCGGTCGGTGTCGTGCTGGAGTCTGCTTCCCATATACTCGGATATTCCCTGTTCGCGGGGGTTTTTGGTTTGTTTTTAGTTTTGTTTGGTTTTCCCCCCCTCCCTTCAGTAGTGCTCTTCTCCCACTTTGTGGCAGTAAAATAGTTTCTGCTTTATGTGCTCAAGAGGGACTACTAATTTCGCTTGTATAAATTCACTCATCACCATTCCTTCAGGTGGCGGCCACGGCTAGCTCCCATCCCTTCCAGGAGCTGTAGCCTGGCGTGTTGGGTTAGTGTGTTATGGATGGTCTGCTTGGGGCCTCGCCTTTGACTTCTCACTGTATTCTCACTCTACCGTTGATTCCTTGTCAACTTTCTGCAAGGCTGTTTGAAGATCAGGTGTTTGGCTCTTAGTGGGTTAGCAACCAGGGCCTTGAGGGATCTTGGGCCGGTGATGAAACGCTCGCAGTGCCTCTGTGCAGACGGGAGTGGACAGGCCCAGCCAATGTACCTGAAAACTAAAGAAGTGTGGCTTTATGTGGCTGTGCCCGAGATGATACACCCTGCTTCTCAGCATGTTTGGCGAGAGTGGCAGCATGGTAATGTCCAGATCCAGCTCACAGATTGGAGATACTCTGTATCCAGCAAGCTGGATACTAAGGCAGGGTGAACTTGGATGGACCTGTTCATGCCAGTCTGCATAGACTGTTCCTTAGTTTGGGGACACATCTTCTTTGAGTATGAAGACTTTGTTAGACAAGACATGGAATACTCTACACTGATGTGGTACTGGGGCCTGATGTTTTTATTCACCTGTAGAAAGCCAACCATGATTTTATACTTGTGCAAACATAATTAGCAGTTGCTTGTTGCTACTAATGGAGAAGTATCTTTTATTAAATTAGAGGGATAGGTTCGAGTTAGTATGGTGATGGGTTACCAACAAGAAGTTGTTAAAGTAAATTTGGATTAATTTCTAGTTTTGTGTTGAACAGACTTCTTTGTTGTATTTGACTGCTTTTTTGGAAGGTTCATTATGAATGCATTTTACCATTTTTAGCAATATTTTAGGTAGTAAACCCATGGAGCTCCTTCAAATATCGCTATTTTATTAGTATTGTGACATGGAGATGTTAACATTGTAATAGGACCCAAAATATTTTCAGGTAAAAGCTCTTCATTTTGAAAAGTGCAGGGAACCATTCTCAAAGTTGTTACTTAGTTTTCAACACATATTTAGTTTATCAAAGAGTGTTATAATGTACTTGTATCTGAACTTCTGGAGGACTTCGAAATAATTTCTCTTGTTATTTGAAATGGCATATTATTTATCTCTTCACAGGTAGGCTTTTCTGAAGTGACGTAATGTTTAGCTTGTGTGTGGTGTGGTGTGCATGCTCAGACATTGACATGCTTATGAGTGATGTCCTGGACTTCTTAAAGAGATTTTTATCTCCTTAAATGTTTTTTGGTCTTGAACTTTGCTCTTGTTCTGTTACATCTCAGTTTCCTGTTTTCCTGTAGAATCCTTCAGGAATCATTTTTTTCAGGGGGTTGGATTAGGTTTTTCTAACAGAAAACCAAGTGTTTCAGATATCTCTTGATTATTACTTATGTAATATCACACTAATTTTGAAGAAAAATGTTAAGCATGCTCAACACCAAAATGTAGGAGTACTGGTAATAAAAAATAGAGAATTTCGTTGAATGCTGTGTCAATCATATCATGCCTCATTGATTTCAGTTCATTGGTTAGTGCCCGCTGGGTGCACTCACTTCTCTCAAGTCTGTCCACATTTTAGATGATTCATGTAAATAACACTGTGTCATATATTCTCCTTCAAATGGTAGTGTAATTAATGTCGTTAACAGATTGTCTCTCACCCTGGGAAAGTTACTCCATTTAAAGAATAACATAGATGCACCTGTGAATGAGTTATCTTGGTGTTATAATATTTCTAACTTATTGTAAAGGTTGCTAATTTATGCATGGGAAAGTGATAATTTACAGTTAAAATTTTAGGTATAGAATTTATTTTAGGAGGATAAAGTTAATTTTGCTTAGTTTCAGAAATTTCATTCTGTTCCAGAAGTAGCAGGAAGTTCAGTGCCCCTAAGTAGATCTAGCAAGGTGAAATCGTCTACCTGAAATAGAGAAGTGCATAATATTCTACGTAGGTTTTTTTTTTTTAAATCCTTGTAGTAATTATTTGAAATGTTGAGAGTGCTCAAGGTTCAGTCCACAGTGGTGCTCAGTGCTGTCTAATCCCCCATTAGTGTTTGGTAAGGAGATGGTAATTCACAGGCACAGACATCTAATGGGAAGTCACTGCACTGGCCATCAGGGTGGGATTGATAGCAGGACTGTGATCATTAGTGGTAAAACAGCAGAAGACGTAAAGGTGTGAGAAGGGGAATCTTTATGGGATGTTCCATTTAAATTGTTTTTGGTTGTCCATTAATGTGCAGTCTGAGAAATTTGGAAATTAAACATGTAATTTTTTCCCCCTCACTGTACTTGTTTATGAGTGAGAAACCTTCTCTCAAGCAAAAAACCTGTCGTTACACATCTGAGATTTTCAATACTGTTTTAATAGCCTCTTTATTTTTCCAACTTGCCTGGTCCTTGAAGAATGAGAATGGGACTGACTGCATTTGCAAATCCAGTCTCAAATGTAATGTTCGACATAGTGAAATTCCTTGGTTTGCCTCAGAATAATGTGTCTGGACTCTAATCCTGCAGCCTTTGGTAATGTCTATATTCACTTAGCATTGGAATGTCTTGCAGCTCTCGTTGCATGAGTGAGGCCCTCATGTGAAAATATGAGCATACAGAAAGTAATATGCTGTGAACTCACTGTGTGCTGGGTTTGTTTCCTTAGAGTAATCTATCATGAAATATCTCTTCTGTTAATAAAGGATCTGTTGTTAATTGCAAACTTGTAGATATGGGCCAGACTATGAGGATAGAATTGACAGAATGCTACCTGAAATAGCACAGTTTTTTGTTTCTCATTTCAAGTTTTGTTTTGTTTTTTTAAAATAGGGGATTTTACCATCCAGCATTGAATTTTCTAAGATTATATTCTTTTTAATTTCCTTATACCAAAATACAGGGAAAAAGACAGTTGTAATTAAGTTGTCTGTTCAGTTATGATGATGTTGCCCCTTCACCCTCTCTGTTTATAGCTACCCTGTTAAGGCTAGTCATCATCATAACTTCCTTTGCAAGTTAATTCCAAAAGATTAATTCCAAAAAGGAACTATATGCTGGGTAAAAAATAATGTTTAAAATGAAAGTTTTGCCTCTGCGTCTTTGAAAATAAAAGTACATTCAGATTAAGAGGCAAAATGAATGTAATTTTCTGTATGCTGCTGCGATGTCAGTGTGTACTGTACTTATGTATTAGATGGACTCATCTGTCCTTCATGTGTTGAACCCTCTCCCTATGCCATTGCCAGTGTCCTTTATCTAATCCATTTTATTTCAGATATGGATCTTTTAACTGTAAATATTTAATCCAAATTAGGCATTTGTTTTATGATTGTCTTATTAAAAATGCTTTTGCATGTGCCAGTTGATTTTTATATCCTCTATTAAAAGGGTGTGGCTGCGTGAAACTGTAGAAATTTAGTAGTTTTTTTCTGAAATTCTGTTAGAATCCTGAAATGGAGGGGTGCTCAGCTAGGTGAATATGGTATTGTTTTGCTTTCTAACTTTAATGGTTTATCCTGTCAGACTTTTTAACTATTGCTGCACATTGAGCTGTCCACAATGACTCCTAATTATTTTTCTCAGAAGACTGGACTAATTTGATCTCATCAAATAATTAGACAAAATCATTTCTCTTTGTATGCATTGCATTATATTTATTTGCATTTCATCTGCTGTTGTATTACTCAATTCTCTAACTCAATTAGATCTTTCTGGAAATCTCTATTCTCCACAGTTTTTACTAACCCAAATAATTTCATACTACTGGAAATTCTGCTGTTTGACTGTCTGCTTCCACTAATTGATGTTAACCATTGTTTTTAATGTTTGGTATATACCATATGGTTAACTTCTGCCCTCCCTGAACATCTTGGTTAACATCTTGATTATCTGAACCTTATTTATGAGATAAAATTCTTCAGATAATCAGAGGCTTGGAGAAGGAGTCAGTAGAGCAGACCTCTACTGAGAAATCTCAAGTACACAGTGCAAGTTTTCTTTCTTCTGTTGTTTATAAAGGAGCTGAAGTGCTTCACAGGAGCTTCAGCACAGCATTTTGTTTGTAGAAAGGGCACAGGTGTCAGACTCCTAGGGAAGTCTTGTCATGGAAATAACTGTAGGGTTCAGATAATGAAGTGTCCACGTTTATACATTATAATATTTTGTTTCTGTGAAATGTAACCTTACAAGCCCGATATTGTGGGAATATATTGCTGATCAGATGGTGAAAATGTGTATTAATCCACTCTGGTGGATATTATTTTAAATGTGTATTATTCTGGCTTTATGGATAAACTTTGTCATTTGTAACCTGTTTGTGTATGAGATACTAGTGTGTGTGTGTGTGTGTGTTCTAAATGCGGTGACACTTGCATAGGAGCAGAAGAGACAGCAGCAGAGGGGTACGAGATTAGTGTTTGGCTAATCATCTTCTGCTGATTAATGAGGGTGATGGCCCATTGCAGTACAACGGAGAGGTGTTTTTTTGAGCTGTGTATAAATTATCGAGCACCTGGTAGATTTTCCCAAATTGATTTTATTTCTGTGTAGATCAAGTAGTGTATAAAGAATGGACAATAGTTTTTGAGGCCCATTTTGCCCTTCTTGTACAATCTGTCTCTAGTGCTAAATATATATATTCCTTTCTTTAAATATTTTTTTTCCTGTAACTCCTTCCTTTCTCAGGTAAGATAGCTTCTTGTTTATTGAAGTAATGCTGTATTACCTTTAAAATCTGTTTTTCTTAATGAAAAGGAGCTACTTATTGAGCATCTTAAGAAGTGTATCATCATTATGGAGTTTGGTTTGGTTTTTTCCTAAACTCATGTGATTCCAAATAATTGTAGGAATCAGACTGGTAACAAACACAGACTGCGGATGATAGCAAGATGGTTTTCAGTAGGTTGCCATACACAACAAAGGGGGGAAACAATGAAGCTCTCATTTTTTGAAATTTGTTTCAAAAATGGGAGCCATTTTTAGTGGTTGGAACTGGTTTCTGAGAGGTCGGCAAAAAAAAGGTTCTGTTCACTTCAAGTCGCTTGAGTTCATGCACCAAAAATACATGATGAAAGAAAGCATCTGTCCTGTGTGGTGTTTGCTGCCTAAATGAATAACATGTCATGTGATCTTTCCCAAGGGGAAGCTGAAGAATCCAAAGCAGGTCATGAAATCAAATGAAAAATTATCATTACTGGTGTTCAGCTGACTAGTGCAAATCAGAAGCATTAGATACATTTCACTCATTTATGACTTTTTTCTTTCTTCATCAACTCTGCAGCCACTCTTGCAATGTGTATCATACTACTTTATTCATGTGAGTTCAGTGTCAATAACCCCAAACTGAAGGATTTTACAGTTTTGCTTTTTTTTTTGGTTGAAGTAGTACAAAATGTCAAAAATTAGAAGGAAGGTCACAGTGGAAAATACCAAGACCATATCCGATAGCACATCCCGAAGACCCAGTGTGTTTGAAAGGCTTGGACCCAGCACTGGAAGTACTGCAGAGGTGAGTTGTAAAAGCATTCTCCTTTTCCTCCCCACCCCAGCATCTTCTTTTCCAGGATTTATGTGGTGGGAAAGAGTAGTTCACAGGCACCAAATGCTCAGATGTCACTGATGTTAAGTAAAGGTGAAAATAACGCCTTAACGCATGGACGTTCAACATGCTAATACTAGAATTTTCAAATAACGTGTGTTGTGCCAGCTTCTGGATGGAGCAGTAGTACTGTGCATATTAATAATATTTCCACCAACCTAAATTTTTCTCTGCCAGACCTGATGCTCATTGTCAATTTTTTTTTAAAATCGATTATATTACTGGTGGACAGAAATTACAGATAAATGGGACTTAATGTGGAGTCATTTGTTTGTTCTGCCACACTCACACCAATGGTATTTCCAGAAAGGAGTGTGAAATTCACCCAGTAATGTCTGTCTCTTAGACACAGTGCCGTAACTGGCTGAAGACTGGCAACTGCCTCTATGGGAACACATGTAGATTCGTACATGGCCCTTCACCACGAGGTAAAGGCTATAGCAGCAGTTATAGAAGGTAAATCAAGAACTCACTTTGAATTCTTCACATGCTGTAGGAAAATAGCTTTTGCAACTATGTCTTTTGTTTTGTTGGTTTGTTTTTTTTTTTTTAAGTGAAATGCTGTGGTGTGCCTAATTGTATGTTATATCAATAACCAATTGCCTTATAAAGCTGCTCAAAACAATTATTTTGTCAATGTGCAGGACTTTTGTGTGCATACAGCTTTTAAAAAATGGAGTCCACTGGGTGTAGATGAACTACTTATATTACTTGAAATGGGAAATTCGAGTACCTCAATACTTTTTTTGTTTTGGCATAGTGTCAATGCAGCTTTCTGGTATACTTTCCTGTCCTATACTAAAATGCTGGTTTGCGATTACAGCAATGCTCACACTCACAGCCCTTCTGCCTTTGCTATGTTGTGTGATGAATGTCTATCCTTTCTCTCCTGTTGTGAGAAAACACTTCTCTTCAAAATATAGCTTTGTGACTTTATCTGTCAAATATAGAAAAAATATCCTGTACTGTAGGAGGACATCCAAAAAGTTACTTCATGTTTCAAAAGAGAATATTTTTTATTGTATGTCTGTTCATATGTTACTAGAGTTTGAATTTTGTTTTCAACTGTCTTTCCTGTCGCCTAACACCTAACTTAACTGAAACTAGATGTGGCAGTAAGTTTGTAACATTCTGGTTTCAAAGGTCAGAAAGATGTTAGGGTTTTAGCAGGGTACCTCTGTCGGTGCAGGCTTCACATTTTACAAACAGCTGTCCTTCATAATGCTACAGTAATGCCAATATTACCTCAGATTATGGATGGGCACACTGAAGCATCAAAGTGTAGAGCAGCAACAGGAAGGTTGGCATGAGGTTAGGGCTCTGTGTCTGGTTCTTTTTCCTATTCCTGTGGCATGCTCTTAGGATGATCTTGACTTTGCTTGTTTGATCTTCCACTGCTTCTAAGGTGGTAGCAGCTGGGATACAAAACACATCACTGAGTTTAACATTTCTTTTGGTGTGTAAAATATTTTACTCTGTTCTGTACTGCATGTTCCAAATGAATAAAAGAAGTGATTTACTGGTAGAGATTAATTTTTAAAACTGTTATAATGTCACCTTCTCCTTGCTTTCAGTGTTTGGAACAATCAGTGCATAGTTCTGCTTGGTCATTTGAAAAAAGTGACATTTCTTTTAATGATTAAAGTTGTCTTTCTGCTTCACTGTCTCCACTGACATTTAAGAAAAATGTTGATTTCCTTCTTTTTATTGCTGACTTTTTTACTGGGACTGTATGAAAAAGTCAAAGGACAAATCTTCCTGCTTATTTGCTTGGCACATTCAGCATTTAATAAAGGTGTTCTTAAAAGTAAAAAGGGGGAGGAAGCCCACCACCCCCACACACTTCCCAGAGCAGACAAATGAAAGAACTGTGCCTCTCTTCAGAAGTTTCTGCTAATAGCTTTTGGCCAGACATAGAAAAAGCTGGCGCATAATATGTTCATAATAAAATGTTGGCATTTTCGTGCCTTTTAACATTAGAGAGATTTTCACAAATGTTATCCAGGCACTTCAAATGCAATTTTATTGGCTTCATGTGAGCCAAACTAATGCTGCTTCCACATCAGTTCAGTTAAAGCACTGCTCTTGTTCAAGTATCTGGGATAAGAAAATTGGCAGCATGTCTGCATGTGTTCAGCCAGGCCTGCCGGTGAAGTCTCACCTGCTTTGCCAGCAGTTGGGTAGGACAAAGCATGTCTTGCTGCCTTTCTTCATGTCTTTACCTTCAGTTCCATACCTGTCTGCAGTAAATCCCATTGTTAATGGTTTTATCTGAACATTGTGCTTCCTGTAGTTCAGAACATCATCAGACAGCAAGAAAACTTGACTCTAAAGTGTGAATAAGATTGTTCTGTTTTAGCATTAATGCTGCCTCTCACAGAATGAATTTTAATCTTGCTATAAAAATAAAACCTAACAGGTTTTTACATAAAGTTGACCTGATGATAATATTAAAAATTCAGTATTAGACCTGCCAGTCTTCCAGACATCAGAAGTAAGGAAAAGGTAACTAAGACCTGTGTGTAAGCATTCTATCCTGTAAGGAATTTTGCTCTCTTTCTGCTTTTTAGATTGTTGGTCAGTTGGTTGGCAGCTTCCTGGCTGGCTCCTTTGTGCTATCGTCAGGGTCTGTGCCATTGCAGGGTCGTTTTCTTAGTCTGACTGATCCTCTTTATTTGGGATCATCACACTGCATTTAGAAACCAAACTAAGCCAGCAGTTATATTAGGGAAGAATGTATGGATTTTGAAAGTTTCAAATATTGCAGTATGGGAAACTGGAAAACAGGATGGTCAACTTGAGCAATTACAATATGTACATGATACACCAATAATGGTCATCTGCCTCTATGCAGATGTGTGTTCTCACACAGGTACACAGCGATATCCTCGGGTAGGTGTGTTGAGGGGGTGTGCCTGTTGCTGTATACTTGTTCCTGACACTGTAAGAAATACAGGAGCAAAGGAAGACACTGTTATGGACATGCATTTCCCAAATGGAATGCATGTTCATAACAATGCAGTGGAGAACTGAACTGTTGCAGGAAGTAATGCTGTTTAAAATCACTTAACTGCACTGCTTAAAATTTGAAATGAGGAAATTCTGCATTTCAGGCCCTATTTAAAAGATGAGCCCAGCTCAAAATATTAAAAGAAATTGCATAATGCCTTTTGTGTGAAAGGTTCTGGCAGTTGCAGTCTAGCCTCATCATCTTAAATTGCAGAGGTAAATTGTCATGATCTGTTGAAGTTCAACAGTGAATATTACCTGGAACAACCAAAGATGCCTTTTGGAGTGGGCTGGGGGAAAGTTGTGTAGAAAAGAAGCTGTGGTACACATAAAAGAAAAATCAGCTAGTAGACCAGCTTGGTTTTCTGCGCGTTAAGCCAAAGCATCTGAAAACAGTCACAGCTTCCTGAGTAATTATTTGTTAAAGTTTGACTAATTTTCAGTCTTGTTTTGTTAGAGTTTTTGGAGGGTTATTGTGTCTTTGGGGAAAGAGAGTGATTGCCATAATTTTGCTTTTGTGTTCTCCTAAAGGTGAAAAACGCTGACCCAGTAGCAGCAAAACCAAACAAAAAATTTACTGACAAACCCCAGCCCTGAATGTGTACCTTTTTAATTTCTGTGGGTTTTTTCATAACTTTTATAATATTTAAGTATATTCAAATAATGCTTTAGCAAAATACCTTTTTTTCATAATGGGAGGGAAGAAGAAATTTATTAATTGAGGCTTAAATGGTTTTGTTTTATTTGGGGTTTTTTTACTATAACTTAAAAAAAAGAAGTATTAAAATATCACATGTCATTCTGTAAGGTACATGAGCTGTATTCAATGCAAGTTCTCTTGCTTTCTTCTTCAGCTAATGGGATTTTTTCCTGAAAGTGTTCCTCTTGAGGAACAATATTGCAAGTACATTATTGATTATCTTTCTGCCTTTTAACTTAATTTTTCAGTTTCGCTAATCCAAATCCTTTGTCTCATAGCTTAAATATTATTAAAAATTAAGGTGTTTAATTGCACTTTAATGTTGAAAGACAGTTTATTTGTTGAGGCAGTTTATGGTTGGAATGCTTCAGAGAGTTTTGGTAATGCAAAGAATTACCATTTTAATATGGGGGAGGGGAAAAATACTTTGAATCATGACCTTTGCTAAACCCAGACACTTTAAAGATCATGTAGTCATGCATGCAAAGAAGATAACTTGTTTATATTTGTATGCCGGATATTATTTGATCCTTAGTGATGAAAAGAGCAGAGCTCTACTTTTCTGTACATTTCCTCTGATCTAGATTGGCCTGTATTTACAGTTTCATGGAGAATTAAATGCATTTAAAAATGAGAGCAGTCACTGGTCTTTTTCTCTGTAAGTCTTCATGCATTCAACCTTATGATGTGGTTTAAAGAATTAAATATAGGAAACAGTTCAGAGGAGGAAGTGAAAAAAATTACTTTTTCCAATATGTGCAGATTGAAAATGAAATGGTATTAGTATAAATTTTTGTATGCATTGACTGTGAAAAACAGCTTACCCTTTATGTATTATGTGGCAGGAAGAGTGGGAAAAATTACTTTCTCAATGGAAACTGATTCCATCTGAAAAACAAAAGAAATGTAAATTTCATTATTCAAATATTACATATAAATCTTCTAATCAAATAAGGCAGCATTAGTATCTCCTTATGATTCTTTAGTGTAAACTGATAGGCACAGATGTAGTACTTCTATATAACCATTTCACAGAGGAATCTATAATTACAGCTAACAGCCATCACAGAACTACTCAACTCAGTAGCAAGCCATATGAAGATTTGTTTTCTTGAACTGAAAGGTCATCTGAAACAGCTCCTACATTCCCTTAGCTTAGGAATTTTTTTAATCATAGAATCACAGAATAGTTTGGGTTGGAAGAGACTTTAAAGATCATCCAGTTCCAAACCCCCTGCCATGGACAGGTACATCTTCCACCAGACCAGGTTGCTCAGGGCCCCATCCAACCTGTCCGTGAACAATGCCAATGATGGGGCATCCACAGCTTCTCTGGGCAACCTGTGCCAGTGCCTCACCAATGCAGTGGTTATTGTATTTTAACCCATAAGGGGTAAATGAACTCCTGAATCCATACTATGTGGTGACAAAATTATAGTAGTGTAGGATGTTCCTCTTGCCATTCCACATCACAGTAATATCTTTTACAGAAAATATATCATAAAGATGCATGACTAGTAGAGTTCATCCAGTATTTTGTAATTAAATAATGGAATAATTATATTACTGCAAGATGGAAGATGGAAGAGTGAATTTCTGGTTCATGGTCTTGCCAACAGAGTTTTCCTGTGTGGCAGCCCCACTGAGACCACAGGCGGATGTTACTTAGGTTATGTTGTCCCTACTTGAGACTTCATCCACAATCAGAGTTGTACTTCTCTGTGAATGTCATTGCTAGTCTATAGTAGTTTGCGTTAATTGTGGTTTTAAATATATCTATAATATATATCATATTTGTTATATCTTAGATTGTGGGGAAGGCTAAATCTTGAAATATTTGTAGGAGCGATTGTGAAATGCATTTGCATGATGGTCAGAAAAAGGTTATTTGTTCTGGATAGGATCGCCTGAAGCTGATGTAGAGTAGTAACTGAGTCATGTCATATATACATACAAGTAGTTTTTCTTCTAAGAGTCAAGTCTTCCTTTCTTAAAGGGTTGGGTTTTTTAGAATGCTTAAGCGCTTTAGAATGGAATATTTTCTTACTCATCCACTTTGCCTCTGGGTGGGAGGTTTAGATCTTTATATACTAATAAAATAATAATTAAAAGACAGATCATATTCCTTTAAAAATAGTCCCATAGAACTGGTTATATTATGTTTCTGTATTATGCAGGTCACCAGAAAGACCCACTGGAGATCTTCGGGAAAGAATGAAGAACAAACGTCAAGATGTTGAGGCAGAGCCACAGAAACGAAGTACAGAGGAATCATCCTCTCCTGTTAGGGTAAGAGTGGAGTTTGCAGAACTCCAGAATCCCTCAGTAGCAATTGGGCAGTGTGTCCTAGAAATCTTATCATTGTGACTTGTAATATTGAAAATGTTTTAATGAACTGATCATTTTGTACATAGCATATAAAATATTTTGTTATGAATTGTCTTAACAATTGTACTGTTTTGCAATTTGATAGTGCTTTCTGGTCTTTTGGTTCCCAAAGATTTTATAAATCCCACAGACTTAAAATGTATTATAAATACTGATAAACAGGTATTTACAGTGCAGACTCTTTGATTATTGCCAAGAAAGTGTATTAACCATTGTTTTAGTCATCCACTATTTTTCCTTCAACACGTATTCATAGCCATTGTATACATGCATCCTGACTTAAGTTGTTCATCCCAAAATTGCTTTTGACGAAACCATGCCGTTACTATCGTGCTGGTTCATTTTGCCTTCCTCCTCACATACTCATCAGGCACCCCAACTGCTCACTTAATGGATTTTGCAAAAAATTCATTGTTATTCTCATTTTGTAAACATTTTTCTGCAACCCTGTGGCACTCAAATATCAAATTTTAATTATTTTTAAATTGTGTTATCCATTCCTGATGTTACAAACAAATAGGAATAGAGTTCATAGTGTGACCCTGTCCCTGCGTAGCAATAGCACCACTGTCATCCTGCATCATGTTTAAGACCATCTTCATATGAATAATTTTTAAAAGGTTTTATTTGTAAAAAATCAGTTTTGCTTCTGCAGGTATTAACAATATTCTATCATTTCCTCTTGGTCTATTCCTACTTGCTGTGTAAAATGAATTTTTTATGTCAGCTGTAAATAAATCAGTAGCAGCTGCTATCATTAAATTTAACAGAATGGCTTACCTTCCAATCATGTTTTCAGTTGCTGTTAATTTGTGTAAACTCTCAATCTTTTTGCTGAAATGTGTTTCTTTTATTTTCTAATAGTTTGAATAAACTGTTCAGTTATTGAGTACATGGTTGGTGGGAAAATTCTTTTTTCCAACCGTCATTAAAAATTTTGCTGTAACTTCTGTCCTGGTGCAACTCTAATTTTGATGTAATTCTTGCTTTTGGTTAGTTCACCTTGCTTTTTATAGTGTTCTATTAATGTAATAATAAAATACTCTTAAACAACTAAAACCCAAGTGAAAGTGAACTGGAAGCAAAAATCTAAAGGAATTGGAGAATTAGTAGGTCTGTTAAAGTATCAAAGAATTATTTACTGATTAAGCACATGGCAGAGTGAAAAATGCTCTGCTTCAATCTCATAAAACGGAAGGCTGAGGAAACAGCTGAACTTTTGGTTTAGTTCCATGGAGGCAACTCTCAAAATACAGGATATCAAAGAAAATATTCTGGAACAAATAGATGAAGAGGGAGAATCATCAAGAGTTGCTTTTCAAAGAACCAGGATATCTAAAAGGACGGAAGACTCGAGTGACTGAACTGCTAAGAAAAATCTTGCTCCATTGGTAGAGCTGCTGTTATGTTGGAGATCTAATATGTAATGTTTCCTTATTTTATTAAAGCTTTTGGGGTAACAGCAGAGCTGGATTAAAAAACTTTGAAATATTGAAAGGTAGCCTGTTTCCTAAGAAGTTTCATAATCTTGGTTAAAAAGAAAAAAAAAAAAAAAAAAGACACCGATCAGAAATGTTCCTGCAGACAAAATCTGTGCTTCAGCAGACTACTAGACTGAAGCTTTGATGGAGAGTAGTGGTTAAGATAGAACTGCCTGACATAGGTCAAATCTGTTTTGAAACAGGACTTTTGAGGCATATATATGGATAGTCAAAGATTAGCAGGTATAATATTTTAGGTTTAGAAGCCAGCTAAAAGGAAAAATTTGGATTGATTTGAAATTGAATTACACGGAATGCTATCGTAATTCATTTAAAGAGCTATGACTTTAAAGAATGTAGAAAAAATGTTGGACATCCGAAATGTCAAACTTTGCAGAAGATTTGAAAACAGTACTTGAGATTACTGAAGTCTGAGGAACACCATGGGAGTTGGGAAAGATAGTTTTTGGCAGTACAATGGCAGATGAAACCTGGTGTTGGCAAGTGCAAGGTAATGCACAATGAAGACAGTATTTAAAACAAAAGATGAATGAATTTTTTAAAAGTAACTGAAACCATGCAGTAGAAAAATAAGTTATTGTGGACAGCTCAATGAAACCACGTGTTCAAAGTGAAGTCACAGTTGTAGAACCAAACACTCAGGTATAAATGGAATAGAAAATGAGAAATAATATGCTGTAGAAATTCATGGTCCAGTTTTATTTGAAATGTTGCTTGGTTGTCATCACCTGTGTGGAAGAAAATACAGTCAAAGGTCTTCTTGAAGTGGGCAAAGAGGTGAGAAATAAACTGGAGAGAAAAAAGGACATGGGACGAATGCATGTAATGTATGTTTGAGAGAATGTAAGTTAGATGCGTCATATTCATGCTTTATCCCAGTAGAAAGAGTGACAGGTTTGGAAATGACAAGGGGGAATGCTGTTTACGTTATATATGACAATTCTACCTGATTGCCAGAAGATAGAGACACTGAATAGGTTCCACAAGAAGCTAAGCTAAGGCAGTATAACTAGTATAAAATCTTTTCAGAAGAGATTTTTAATTCTTTGGAGACATAACTAGTACAATCTGTATGTATTTAGGAAGAAACTTCCTATATAGATAGTTTATAAACTATATCCCTTTTTATTTCGTCATGCTTTGTACTATTATTTGCAGAGACAATACGCTGTGTTATGTGGACACCTACATTCAACTCAGTTGTTTCTGTGTTTCTTGGATTTGTGTTTGGAATTACTTCAGCACTGTATATTAGTGTATGAATTATTAAATAATTAGATAAGGTTCCTGCTGTTACTGTATTTAGTTGGAAATTTTTATATTGAGTTTTTCTCCATATTATAAGACAGTTACATTGGTGTGTATGAAGTCTTACCTAAAGTCTTAACCTGGAAGATGTGTGTGATTTGGGAGAAACAGTGGGAGGAACTTAACGTACATTTAGGAAGGTTTTCGTAAGGACTGCGTATCACTTGTTTCATATCTGTGGTTTTTGTCACTGTAGCTTGTAACTATTTCCACTGGAAATGAGATTCAGCATTGTCTTCCATCTCTGAAATGGCAACAATACCTCTTCATGTCAGGGGAACTTTAGATTCATTTTCTTGTGTGTTTCTGTAGTGTGGTGGTAGTTGCACTATGAAGGTATTATATCTAGAGCAAAGTAGTACTGTGCTTGCCCAAAAGGTTCTAGCTATAATACCTGTAGCTTACTGTAGGTTTAAAGGAATCTGTGCTTTTTAATGAATTTATTTTGCTGCTGCATGTACATGTGCAACCTGATAAAGCTGAAACCAAGATTTCTGCAATGCAAGAATTGTAGGTTGTGTGAGTCTTATATTCTTTCCGTCGGTGTTGGCAAAATAACGCTTCTTGGCTAGAAGGATGTTTTACAGATTGGATGAGTCCTTTTGTGCTTGGCCAGGCTTTTCTGGCAGTAGTAGGAAATTGATTCAAGTAGACATCGAGTCTTGTGCTGTAGAGTGCTGATCACATGGGGCATGGAACTTCAACTTAAGTAGACATTAAATTAAATAAAATCTCACCAAAGTCAGCCATACTGTCATCTGTTTTTTCCCTTCCTTATGTGGCATCTCTCCTGAACATCAACATGAAATTGTAAACATCTATCCCAACCCCTGTTGTGTTTAGCTGTGAGCATATACCTGAAAACAGCATAGACAAAGTCTACTAAGTTGTTGTTTCCTCTTAGGACAACCTACAATTTTTTTTAGTAAGTACATAATTATGAAAGTCTAATGTTTCTTGTCTAGTTAGTAAATTGAATTTTTTTAGAGTCTGCAGAGAAATAGTTAACAAGTGTGACTGAAGTGGATCTACAGCATCTTTAAGTACAAGTGAAAGATGTTACTGGCCTTTAGGAGCTTAACTTACTTTATTCTTAGCTTGTTAAGGGAGAAATAAAAAACATGTGAAGAACGTCTATAAGGAGATGAAGGAAATATTTAATCCCCATAGTAGGAGGGAATCAAATATAAGTGTAACAAGTAAGATAAAAGAAATATGTTGAAAATTTTTCAGTGAGAAAAATTAAGTATGTGTTCTAAACCATCATAACTTAAATTCTTGAGTTGCATGACCCAGGAAAAATATACTCAATTTCTAAACTGAGATTTGGTTTTCAAGGTGCAATGTTGCCAGGATCTTTTTTCCTGACAACTAAACAACATTTAGTGTAAAATACTATGCTTCCCCCTTCCCCTATATTCAGTATTTTAGTTTGATAGTTGTTTTTGTTCTCAGTTCTTCTGTAGAAATGATTGTGGCACTACCAAATCTTTCCACTGAAAGGAGAAAATACAGGCTCTTTCAAGATGCTTGTATTGGCTTGTAAGCATGAAGGGGTGGGCATGATACATACAGGTTGTGTAGTATTTTTAACATGGGTTATTAATTGGTCTTGAAGCATTCTGATTCACTACATGTTTTTAGCTGGCAAGTTTTTTGACAAATTGGCTTTGAGAAGGTTTTTTAAATTGGTATAGGGAGGTTGTCCTAACATTCGCATTTCAGTTTGCTAGTAATAGGTAGTGTTGAGTTAATAGAAACTAGTAATTGCATTTAAGAAATTACGGTTTTGTTAGTTTATATTGTAGGAATTACTTGAAATAAATACGAGAAGTACACAGTTCAGTAGAACAAATGCAGCCTTCATGGAGGGTGGGCTAGAAAAATAATAGTCTTAAGAAAAAAGGAATGGTTGCAGGGAAGGCTTGTTATACTTACTGATTTTCAGATCTCATCAGAGTAATTTTCTTTTAAAGTAATTTGCTTTGGGGCATAGTACAATTCTGGCCCTTAGACTGAAATGCCTTTAGTACATGTTGAGACGATGGCTTAGTGGATGTAGATTTGTCTGGAGTTGATGTTAGCAGCCAACATGACTCAGTAAGTTATGGCCTTCTGCATCATTTTAGAGATTTACATTGTTAAACTAGAGAATAAGTTTTTAGCATTGTTACTGAATAAGAAGGAATAGTTGAATTTTACTCATTTTTGAGTGCTTATCTGCAATTTTATTTCCTTCATGTGTTCCTAAGGTGATGTTAGGGTTTTAAGTTAAGTCAAGAACTATGTCCCAGTAAGGAATAGCTAGTGAAATTCTCAGGCATCTCCTTTTTTGGTGTTTCTCCCACATACCAACATGCAAGAATCCAAAAAAACAAAACAAGGCACTATGGGAGGTGAGAACAACAGGGGTATGGGACAGGCTTTGCTGTTCTGTTTTCCTATTTAATGATTAACCTGAGATACTTCTAAGCTTGAATTTTCTTCTTTTGCTAAGTGAAGAAACTTTCTCCTGTATTCCACTTGAGCCCAGGTAGATAATTTAGAGAATGTTGCATCAGCAGCTGCAGTGGTGCAACTATGCAGCTATATTACTGGAATTTAGCAGGGAGACAAGAGCAGCACAGCATCTTTTTGAAATTATCTTTTTTCTTGTGGGATAGTCTCTGCTTTCTTAGGTGTTCACAGGGCCATCTGCCACATGGGAAATGGGTGCTACTGCATTAGTTAGACTTATGGAGATAGTGGAAGTCAAACACAAAGCTCTCAATGAAATTTGATTCCATTGTGTTGCTTTAGAATTTTTTCCCCTTCTGCCAGCCAAGGGTCTCTGTTTTTTTTTTTATATTTTATTATCTCCTCCCCCCACATTCTTTATTCTCTGAAGAGTTAAATGGTTCCACTTCTGAGGCTCATCTGCCTTGCTTATAAATATTCTTATTTACAGCTGAGAATTCTTGCTCAAGCTGTTAAAATTATACTCTTTAAATGTTCATTAAACTTCTGGTCTTTAGAACTTAATCTGTTCTTTCGGTGCCTATTTTAAACTTTATTCTCTGATGTGTGCTTGACTCTTGTCCTGCCTTTAAGCCACCTTATTTTGTGAATCCTTTCTTCTCTTTTCCTCATCTGCTATTTGCATTCTGATTATATGAAATTGCATTAGAACATGTAGCCTGTGGAGTCTCTGCTTGTTTAAGAAGGTGTTTGTTAAACAGGCTAAATGGGAAGATGCTTTTTGTACTATGAAAAAAAACCAAGCCAAAATACCGTGTAAAATACATCTGCTTCTTCAGGCTTCTTTTAAAATAAAGTTGTTTACTCTAATGCGGCATTTTTCCCTTTATAGAAAGAGTCTTCACGAGGAAGACATAGAGAAAAGGAGGATATCAAAATTACAAAGGAGCGAACACCAGAAAGTGAAGAGGAAAATGGGGATTGGGAAACAAATAGAGAAGGTATGTATAAGGTATTGAACTAACGTCTCCTGATGCCACAAAGAACTGTGAGATTGCTGGGCTGTGTGTCCAGTGGAATGATTCGAGATTTGATTTCTAAGCAAAATGCTTTCATGCAGTAGCCATTAATGTAGGGGGGTTTTTTGGAGGAGAACAAACAAGTTATCTGAGTTGGACTGCTACAGTGGTTAAAGCAACTAGCATTAAAAACACAGGCTATTTTTTTTTCTCTTTTGATGACTCAGGCTACAAGGAATTTAGGTATAGTCTACTCCATGGCTGAATCTTTCACATTAAGATTACTAGATGAATCCAAGTTGCATCTAAAGTAGTTTTGGAACTGGTCAGTTTGAGGAGAGGGTGTAACTCCTTTGAATTCAAAAGTCCGCAGTTTGTGTTACATAATTTGCAATGGTGTGAACTGTGTGATTAACAAGGGCTGCATTAGAATGAGTATAGCAACAGTTGAAGGTGGCCATCACAGTGAACTCTTTATATTCTAAAAATATTCGAAGAATGCTGAGTGTCTTGCATTACCTTCTGTAGTCACTTTTGTATGAGTTGGTGGGTGGAGTTTTTTGGGGGGATTTCAAGATTACAAGGGGATTTCATTGTCATTGTTGATGTGGGCACTTTTCTTCTAAGTTTCACTTCTGTTAGAGTCCAAGTTCACCTGATAGTGATGTTACAGCAGCTTCTTCTGAGTTAATTCAGATACAATGAATGTATTTTCAATGAAGTGCAGCGCGAGTTGTAGGATAGAGCTCCTTGGAAATGTCGTTAACTATGGAGCTTTTGAATACTATGTGCTAAAGTGTTGCAGGTCCTGTTTTGCTGTGTCTTAAGCACAATACATGAATGGTAAAGTAACCATAATATATATTCACTCCCTTGTAGATTTTTTTTCTTTTGCACACTTCAAGAAAAATCGATCTATGACATGTATACATGGAAATAAAACGTGACTCAAAAAAAGTTTGGAACATAAAACCCACAAGTTCTATATAAACATATGGTATGAATGTCTTAAGTGTTAGACACTGAGACTTTTGTCCTGACAATTTAGCTTTTTTTCAAAATAGTGTCAATTGTTGGTGTATGGGTGAAGTAAAATTACTATCTGTTAAGTTCTAGTGAGTGCTATGTAAGTAGATGGATAGACTGGGAAAGAACCTATGCTGTTAGGAACTGCATCTTTCTCTAAACTGTTGCCATGTGTTCATGACATATGCAGGCAATTTGTAAGCTGAGTTTAGTTTTTGCAAAGCCTTAAATATAGTTCCTGTATGTAGGAAGGGAGTGAAAGCTAATAACTTTTTAATGAAGTCATCTTTTCTGTGACAAATATTTTCTCAAAATTATTTTTGAGCATTAGATTTAATCAGTAACATTAATAATGAACAAAATTAATGTAAACAGAGTGAGTAAATTCAATTTTCAGTAGGATTTCAGTTGCAAGGTTGGACGCATGATATTACCTGTCCATGAGTTAATGAAAAAGTGAGAGAAATAGCAGTTTTTCTAATGTGAAAACCAAACAGTGATAATGTTGTAAAACCAGATAAAAACACTTGAAGTGTATGTTTATCCGATGGAAAGGTTCATACAGAACTCTTACTTCAAAATCAATGTGTATGTGTAATTAAGTGTATCAAATGATTTGTAAGACACTGTATTAACTAAAACCCTCTAGTATTGTGCATCACTATATAGGTGTGTTTCATGTGAGTTTCCCAGTTAATTAGTGCTCTACATATTTTCAGTCTTTGTGAAGACACACAGTTTTAATTTTTTTTGTTATTTAAATAAGTGGTTTACTGTGTTTTTCTTGCTACCTCTGATGAATGTCAATAAAAGAAGTTAAGGTGTTCTTTTTACTGAAGTTTAAGAGTTTAACTTCAGGTTGTGTGGAACTAACTGGAGTTACTTCAGGTTTGCACACGTAATTGGAAAAGAAATTTGGCATTCATTCCTTCTTCCTTCATGCACTGCTTAAAAGTCATGGAAATATTTATGCTTGGCATCCAGTATGCTAAATGTTATTGTTCTATTTTTCATAAGAAAGTGTTTATTAATCCGTTCTCTTTTTTTTTTTTTTTCTTTAAATAAAGACTCTGATAATGGAGATGTTAACTATGATTATGATCATGAGCTGTCTTTGGAAATGAAGCGCCAAAAGATTCAGAGAGAACTCATGAAATTGGAACAGGAAAACATGGAGAAACGAGAGGAAATAGTAATTAAAAAAGAGGTTTGTATTATGTAAATGTGAAATAGAAAAGACAAGTCATCAGCCACTTCCTAGGGTTCTAATTGTTTCCCAGAAGACTTAAGGTTTTGGTGCTAAAAATGCACTGTTGTGTTACGTAGTAGTAAATAACTGGCACCTGTATAATTAATATGTGATTTGAGTATTAGAAGTGAGCATCTGGTTAATGATCCAGCACAATAATGAAGTTTTCTCCTTTGTGAAGTCAGCTATTAAATGAGTATGATTTAATACATTTTAATGATACAAAGCCAGTAAGATCTGTTACAGAGAAGACCTGTAAAAGAAAGCTCAAGACATTTGCCAATCTCATTTTCCAGCTTGCCTGGTGGTAACATAGTAGAGTGACAGAGACAAAGCTGTTAAGTGTTAGAAATCCTGAAATTCTGGGGAAGATTTAAAAAAAAAACCTCTAAGGATGTCTTTCTTTTTCAGAAAAATGTCAGTGCTAGTTGTGAGCATACTGATTTTAAACTTTTAGTTACCGTTCTTGTACTATATTTACAGAGTGCATCACCTTTTCCTCCCTGCTTTATCTCTTGTCTTCCTTTTATGGTGTTCTTTGCAAACAATGTGATTAGTTTATGTGAAGTAAAGATGTACATGGTTAAGATCTCATACTCTCTCACTTGCTGAATTTGCATATTTGACAGATATATAAGCATACAGTTGCACTTTTGAGTATCAATATCTTATTGGTTAATTATATTCTTTCCCTCAAGATTTCTCCAGAGGTGGTTAGATCTAAATTATCACCGTCGCCATCACCACGAAAGTCTAGCAAATCTCCAAAACGAAGATCCAGTCCCAAATCATCATCTTCAGCTAGTAAGAAAGACAAGAAAGCATCTACTGTCTCTTCACCACTTTTGGATCAGCAGAGGTCAGTATGTAGATGCATCTTGCGAGAGAGTGAGAACAGAGAACCACACTTACATTTATTACTGGAGTTTTCATAATTAATGTTTTCCATTTTCCCTGCTTTCAGTGCCCTTGATCATGTAACTTTAGGGGAAGGCCTCTAAATTGTGCATTGTGAATCATCTTGTGCAGAAAATTGTTACATGGATGTAGTTGTGGGTTGATTATTTTCATGATTTACAAGCAGATCTTTTTTCTTTGAATGTGCAGAGTCTGGAAGGTGATGAGAAAATATAAACCATTGAAAAGTGGAAAACACTTTTGTTTGAAATGTTGCAGCCTGTGAAGCAGCCTCTCTAAACTGTTTAAAATTTGACCCAATGCACATTCTGTTGGTATTATATATTACTGTCCAAGAAATAATGTTTGACTTCTAAGGCAGGGAATTTCTCAGAATTCAGGAGAGGATAAGAAGTGAGGGATGTGGGGGTACAGGGAAGAATTAAGGATAAGATATGTGAAAAACAAGGAATTTGAACTAGGTTCTGTGCCACCAAAGTCCATTTCCGAAACCTATTTCTGAAGTTCTTGCTCACCACAAGATGTTTTGAATTGTTGTTTGCAGCTTTTAGATAGGAAAGAAATTAGTGCAACAATGTAATGAGACACATCTGTATTTGCTAAGTGGAAATCCCTTTTAAAATAAGGGCAAAACAACAATAGGAATGTAATAGCATGTGCTGGTATGCTACTGACATGCAGTATGCGGTGATACCTCATTGATAGGGTGTATCTTAGCGGTAAATTATATGGGAAAATATGTACTATTTCATATTGAGAGAGGTATATTCAAGAATATTTAGATGCTTTATCCTGTCAAGTAGTTAACATTAAGTTGAAAACATGAGTTGTTCAAGTAATTCTGTTTGTGTAATTGGGGTATTGCATTGCAGAAATGGGAGTCCAAACAGGCAAGTGCTTTATAGTTTTTGTCTTCTGATGTATGCAGTTCGTGTAAGGCCATTTTATCTTTGAAAACTGGTTCTGTCTGAACAAGAGCAATTCCTATTTTTGTTCACTTCCTTAAAAAAAAAGGTATAAATTGAAGAGCTCAACATAAATTTTTACCATCTCTATTCACTGTTCTGTCAAGTTCAGCTATTGAATGGTGCTTGCTAATGGAGTTGGTGAATCCTGTCCTAAAAGCTGCAATGCCTTTTATGTTACAACTTTCCTGTCAATGTCTGAGAAATTATTGTTTGAAATATTTGTCAGTTCTTCATTTTTACACCCAGCTCCCCTCTCTTGCCCTGTTATTTTCACTCTAGGAGTTCTAAAAGTAACCAGAGTAAAAAGAAAGGTCCTCGTACCCCTAGCCCTCCTCCTCCAGTACAAGAGGAAACTCCCCTGGGGAAAAAACACAAAGAAAAACATAAAGCAAAAGAACGTTCAGAGGAAAAGGCAAGGGAGGTGAAAGAGAGAGGGCGTGACTTTGAAAGGCACAAGGAGAAAAAAGAGAAGCAGAGGTAAGTTATATTGCTTTATTAGCTTTTAACTGTAATGTAACCTTGCTTTTAAAGTTATCTTTTGTAGAACACTCAATAATAAGGATGGTTTTACCTGCTTTGCCAACAACCTTTTCAGTACTCATGAAATATTTTCAGTGTGCTGTGTAAATGGGTTGATAGGCTATAACTAACAGATTGGTAGGTTTTAGTTACGCAACTTAGTAAGTTTGAAAAACGCCCCTTTGAAAGATTGATTACTTTTCAGGAATTTGGACCTTCACCAGTGGAACAGGTTGTTTTCTAAAATCTTAATCAAAGTCATTCACTTGTCTGATTGCTTGCTTTTCTGAAATCTTAGAGGACTAATACCTTTATAAGTTGACAGTGTGCATTTAAACGCTCCCTAACCTTCAATAGCTTAAAGTATTTTTGAAGTAGTCAAAGGCCACTGACTTTTTAGAATTGTTTCATTTCTACATATATACATATTTATGTACTAAAAAATGAGGGATTACTATGACTATTTCATTATTTCCATACATACATGCCCACTTAAGTTGAAAGATACATGATCTGCATTTTTATGTCCTGTATTTTCTTGATGAAAGTAAGGTACATGTTCTTAAGTCTTACTTTGTAACTGGCGTAGCAAAGACTAAGGATTGGAAGAGCAGCGAATTGTGTGTTTTTAATTGATTAAATGAATTACACCATACTTAGTTGAAAGTATTTTATTTCCCTCATGATTGCACATTCCATTACTGGAAAAAGTTGTAAGCAGCAGAAAAGCACATTCTAGGTAGTGCTGAAAGGATCAAGACAGTACTTGTCATTGTACTATAATCATGTATTGCTGTGGTGACTACAGCCTTATATTTCACTGCTGGACCTTTGTCCTTTTTTCCCCCCCTAGATATTTAAAAATTAAGTTGTAATATCAAATCTCCATGAGGTACAGTCAGTGAAATAGTTGAAGGTTTTGACAGTTTACTTCCATTCACTTTTTACTGGGATTAGCCTTTAAAAATATGTCTGAGCTTGAAGCTTCTTAAATAAAGTTCTGATATTACAGATTTTTTTTAATAAGATAGCAAAATATTTCTTCATTCCTAAGAATTCTTTTTCACCACCACATGAAATATTAGGTAAAATTGCAAGAAGGTTTTTTTTTATTTTACTATGTTCTAGTTTTTACAGTCCAGTGTAGCAGGAAATTTAGTGCATATCTTGCATTCTTCAGTTTTGCTAGCTTAAGATAATTTCATGTGTGAAATTATAGATGGAACAAATGATTCTATAACATAACTCTTGATATTGTAATCACAGGTTCTGTCTTGGAGGTGTTTGTAGTTTCTTAGAAATGTACTGATGCCGTCTTATCCCTGTTAAACAAGCTGCTGTTTATGTTTCCCAGGGATCCCTCTGAAAGCTCCCGTCGACAGAAACGTTCTCCTAGTCCTGCGGATCACTCTGGCAGTAATTCTTCCCCTTCCAGGGAGTACTCACCACCTGCTGCAAGGCGAAGGCAAACCTCCCGAGCTCCAGCCAAGTCAACTACTCACAAACATAACTTCTCACCCTCTCGCAGGTGGGAGGTCAATTCCGTGAATTTTATTTCCATTCACAGCTCTAGTTTGGAAACTTCTCTGTTGGTTTAACTGCTTGTTTGTGTGTCTGTTTTGAGTATGTTTGTGCCACAAACACTTGAGCTCTGAGACTATTTTTTTTTGCCAAGTTGCTACATTGAGGGTACCTGTCATGTCAAGAACACAAATCACAATGAAAGTTTCCATTTATCAGTTCCTCTCAAATGTTTCGTCTTCAGGTAGAACTTCAGAAGTGTGATATGAGATACAGTCAGTCTGTGATCGTTTGGGAATTTTTTTCCTCCCTAACCTTCCCCTTCTTAAAAAGTAGAACATGGGAAAATCTTTTACCTTGGAGATGGGAAAGGAGCAGAGTTTCTCCATTCTGAAATGGGTAAAGTAATACACAGATCCTGGTTCTGCACATCTTTCTTGAGAAGCAGACACAGCTGGCTAAACAGTGCAATACAAAGCTTCTTGCAGGAAGCTTCAGGGAATGTATCATATATGTTAGTTCTTTGGAGCTTTAGAAAAAATATTTTACCACCCATTAAAAATGAAATAGGCTCCTTATTTTTGTCTGAAAGTGTAAGCTCAGGTTTAGAATGGCAGTGCTAAATACTATTGGTAGTCCCCTGTTTGTATAATGGAAAGGGAGTCATTCTTATTTTCTGCACCTCTGTTGTAGGGTGGGCAAAGCTCCATATGTCACGTATTTTTCTGCATGCTGGTAAAACAAGCAAAATACATTCAGCAATCCAAAGAGTTGTAAGCAAACTCTTTGGCTTCTGTGGCGGCTTAGTTCAGCTAGAACAGCGTTGGATTATTTTTTGCTAGATGTCACTTGTGGGCATTTTGCTAAATTGGATTCTTCATAGGGAAGAGTGAAGAGTACTGTTCCTCCTGGAGCAGTAGTATGGAGTCTGCAAAACACCTCTTCAGCAGTCTTTTTCCTGTTTTTTGACTTACTCCGATGTCCCGGTTTCAGCTGGGATAGAGTTAATTTTCTTCCTAGTAGCTACTGCAGTGCTGTATTTTGGATTTGGCATGAGAATACTGTTGACAACACACAGATGTTTTAGCTGTTGCTAAGTAGTGCTTACCCTAGTTTCCCACACCCTGCCAGTGACCAGGTGCACAAAATGCTAGGAGGAAGCATGGCCAGGACAGCTGACCTGAGCTGGCAAAAGAGATTCCTTACCACTGAGCATCATGTTCAGTATATAAACTGGTGGAAATTGGCCAGGAGCTGCCAATTGCAGCTCAGGGACAGGCTGGGCATCTATCGAGGTGAGCAAATATGTTGTGCTTCACTGTTTCTCTTGGTTTTCTTCTCTCTCTTCTTGTTATCCCCCTTTTCATTGCTATTATTGTTACCATCTTTTTTTTTTTTTAACTTTATTTCAGTTTTTAAACTGTTTTAACCAACAGGCTTTACCTTTTTCCCATTCTTCTCCCCATCCTGCTGGGGGTGGATGGGGGAGTGAGCAAGCATCTGTGTGGTACTTAGTTGCTGGCTGGGGCTAAAGCATGACATCCAGTAGTTTGCTCATCATTGCCTGCTTGTATCGAGTGTTGTGCAAGGGAATGTTAAGCAGGGAAGATAAATGGGCCTTCTGCTAGAAGCAGGGAAGGATATTTGAAATACTTTGTCTTCATACCACTGAAAGCCTTCCATGCAGGACAATTTTGGTAACCCTCTGTTTCAAAATAATAGTTTCACAGGGAAAAGTAGATGTAGTCTTATTTTAAAGACAGGAAGTTATGAAAGTCTTTTGGATTCTGTCAGTCATATCTAGCCCTGACAGAATTTTACTTTGAGTGCTTTGGAAATTTTACTACTAATTCCAGGTCATCTGTTTCATTTCTTTATGAATTGTCATCTTAGAAGCACACCAACTACTTGTTTCCTCAGGAATTGTGAGGTTTTTGAAGATATGTTGTCCACATGTGGCTTTTTAACTCCTGCTCTTCTCCTTGTAGTCTCTGGAGTTTCGTGAAGTAGAAGGGAGTTGGGAGTTAAGGATGATATATATTTCATGAGAAAAGATACTTGCAAGTTACTTCGATGCTGATACGGGAGATAAAACCACTACTGAGCCTAAAGATTTGAAGTGTGTTTTCGTCCATGTTAGTCATGAGGAAATTTTTGCTGTTGTGTAAATTGTCTTTACTTAGTGATAGCATTTCGAAGATCAGAGATATTTTGTATACATTGTCTTATTCTATTAGATGTGAGTTTTCCCTGTTTGTGTAAATACTCACATTTGCTAACATTTTAAGTAGCTATGTGTATGGTTTTTCTGGATCCAAGAATTGTTTAAAGATCAGTGCTTACAATGAAAGATGTTAGAAGTGTATAAGAAGGAGACACTGTTGCTTTATAAAAAAATTCAGTGCTGTTATAAACAAGAAATCTTACTTCACTTTGTAAAAATTATCTACATAATTTTATTATGAACTCCAAAAAGGATTTTATATTGAAGAAAACAGTGGTTCTTCTTTGGGGGTGGGGCAGAAGATAATGATTTTTTTCCTGACTCCTCCCTCCCTTCACCTACATTCTGGTAGCTATGTAATACAATTTTGATTGGACAAATTGTTCCTGGGTATTAAATAAATAATAATCATTTAAAGATAAGTATATTCTGAAAGCATATACTTGGCACCCTCAAGGGAAGCCAGGTTTGATGTTTTACAGAAACAGCACGTATTTTCAGCAGATGGGGGGTAGAGAAAACAGAAATTGTTTTAATTGCTTTTTTATATGGTGTGTTAAGAACCTTTCAAGTCAAATTATTACACATGTGCCTGTTTTAACTCTTCCTTGCAGGTCTGCTTCCCCATCAGGTCAGCATCATTCTCCCATATCCTCCAGACATCACTCCTCTTCCTCACAGTCAGGCTCCTCTGTTCAAAGACATTCTCCTTCCCCACACCGCAAAAGAACTCCTTCTCCATCCTATCAAAGGACAGCTTCCCCGCCTGCAAGGCGCTCATCTTCCCCTTATCCCCCACACTCTTCCTCTCCACCTCAGAGGAAGCGAAGTCCTTCGAGACACCGATCTCCTGGAAGAGACAAGGGAAGACACGATCGTGATCGGACTTCACAGTCTCATGACAGGCGCCATGAAAGGCGGGATGGTATGAATGAAAAATAGCTCTTCAGAATTATTTTTACTTGTTTGCAAATTGCATTTTGAAACTTGATTTTCAAATTGTGGCGTCGTCTGCATCCATCCCAGGGGCTAGGGGGTGAAGAAAATACTGGCTGTGTTTACTCTTCCTGTGCTGGTGGTACTGTTTGCAGGTACTGTGTGTTAGAGTACTCCTGGTAGAACTGTTTATGTAGGTTCAACTGATTGTAAAGGTGCTGTAGGTATCTATGTGGGTGTTCTTTGTGTAATGCCCTGGCAGTGTCAGTAGGTAAGTGATTTTCACAGCTGGGTACTCCTAAGTAACTGTTACTCTTTTCTATGAGGTGCCCAAATCCAGTCCCCACTGAGTGCTGTCTGCTGTCTTTGTAAGTGACATTAAGTGAGGTGTGTGCAAAGAAACAGTCATTCCCTCTGGAAATCTGTAGAGCTGGTTGAGCAATATGTGATGAGCAAACATGCTGTTTGCCTCAAGAGACAGATTACAGAGTACATGTCAGCTGTATTTTAGACTGTAAACTTACCTTCCTGTAGCAGTAATATAATAAATATGTAATTAAAAAACAAACCAAAAACAGCCAACCAAAAATCCCCAAGAAACAGCAACAAAACCAAACCGATCAAAAATCTCCAAACAAAACAAACAGCCAAAACCAAAACCAAACAAACCCGAAACCAAACAAAAACCCAAACAAACAAAAACCCAGAAAAAAAACCCCAAATGAACAGATTTTAGCTGGGCATTGAGGCCTTACAAGTGGTCTCAATACACCACAAATTTTATGAAAGTGTGTGTGTGTGCGTATGTGTGTGTGTAGAAAATAAGAGGAATCTGTGATTGGAGGGGTAATGACCCTGCCTTAATATTATTGAAGTGGGCTTGCTCTTTAGTATGTTTGACATTTATTTCTATTATACTTACTGTCTTTTGAACAGGTAGATGTTTTTAGAGATACGTATTCACAGTAAGATCTTTAAAGCTTACTAAATGTATAGATAGACAATCCAGCATGGTCTTGTCCTACTTATGTATTCATTTTGATTCGCTAAGTGTATTTTCAGTATGTTTTTCTAGTGTTACTTGTATGTTAAATTTTTGCTTGCTCTGATTAAGCCAGATATATATAATTCTTTTGAACATTTTACAGAAACAAGAGGGAAAAGAGAAAAAGAAAGAGAAACAAGAGATGATCGTGATTATGACCAAGAGCAGAGTACCTCCAGGGACCATAGAGATGACAGAGAGTCTCGTGATGGGAGAGATCGGAGGGACACAAGGGACACCAGAGATCGGCGGGAGCCACGGGAATCCAGAGACACTCGAGACTCCAGAGACACACGGGATTATAGCAGGGATACCAAAGACAGTCGTGACCAGAGGGACTCGCGCTCCACACGAGACTCCCATGACTACAGAGACAGGGAGAGTCGCGATGCTCATAAAAAGGATGACCAGTATCAGGATGACTTGCGCAGCTATGGAAGATCCCATGGCAGAGAGGAGAGCTCTCGTGCTGAAACAAGGAATGACTCCAGAAGTGACTCCAGAAATGAGAGCAGAAGTGATAGAACTGGCAGAAGTCGAGGCAGAGGTCCAGAATTATCTGACAAAGGTATTGCATAATTTTAAAAAATCATGTGTCCCTATCATTGAAGATTGAATATTTGCATTTATACTGCCTTGTTTGATATTTGATATGGAAGTGCTGCCAAATAATTCGTGTGTTTAAAAGCAGTGTTCAATCATGTTGTCATTAAATTAAAACTGTTGTTGAAATTTATAGCACTTATGTGTTCTCCATTCATTCAAGTGGCATAACATTGGTATTCTGCCATCCCATTTTAAAGCAAAGCCTAACCGTTACACCACTCTATTTAATGTTTCTGCAACCCTAGGTTTTCCCATTGGCTACAAACACAAGTAAGAGACTGATGTGTAGTGGAAAATTCATAGGGGGTAGTATGTCTCAAAGCACTGGGCAGCAGGTTTCTTGTGTTCTTTCAAAAACAACTGTATGTCTTAGGTGCCTGAAAACCATCTTTCACACATACCTACCTCTCCCTGCCTTGCCACCCTGTCCTGTCTGCTTCCCAGAAAGTGTGAATTTAATCTTTAAAATGTTTTCTGAAGTCTGATGCAGTAATAATAATAATAATAATAATAATGATAATAATAATAATAATAAACAACTATAATTTATTTTGCTTTTTCAGGCTTATTGTGACATTTTCATTAGGGAGATGACATACAGTTTTTACAGAGAGAACATTCTCTGCTTTCTCTGCCTATTCTTTCTGCACTGTCTATAAGCTTACAGCCTACTCAGAACAAATGCGAATTGGCTTTTGGACTGATATTTCTAGTCAAGAGACCTTGTACTATGACCAAGGGATGACCATTTAGAAAGTCTTGAGTTTGCAGTTTCCAAGTAATAACTTTACAGTTAAACCATGTGAAATTCGAGTTGTTCGTTAAGAAGAGTTTGATGTTACAATCTTTATGTCTATGAACAGCTAATTCAGATTTATTAGATGTTAATACTTCAGTTGGTATAAAATATTAGTGGATTTCTTTACATGTGGAAGCTCATGTTTTGTGTGGCTCCATCTCCATTAGGGAGTCGGGTGACTAGAGGATCCCAGGTTGATGGTCACAGCAGCAGTGGAAACTACCATGACAGCTGGGAATCGAGGAGTAGCTATGCCGATCGGGATCGCTATGACAGTCGGGATCAAGCAAGGGATTCCTCCTTTGAAAGAAGACATAGTGAACGGGATAGGCGTGACAACAGAGAAAGAGGTATTTTAATGTATATTTTTATGCATACATCTCTAGTCAGATGTACATGTATGAATGTGTGTGTCTTCCTTGTTCTGCCCCCACACCAATTCATAAATAGCTCATTTGAGACCACACACTGACACTACTCCTACCCTTGATATAACTTCTGTAATAAGATCTTTCATTGGTAACGTATGCACGAATGTTATGGCCTTTCTCCAGCCCTGTGGCTAGGTTTAGGCATCTACTGTGTTTATTCATCCCAGTAGTATTTAAACAAACTAAACTTCAGGGAATTTCATTGTATAACTTCGTTGTGAAAGGTTTTTTCCTTCTCTTTGCCTCCTGCTCCACTTCATGTACATAAGCATGCAAGCTTAGAGTCATGACTGCATTTCATTACTGGTTCTGTTAGTCCGTATAGAAACATTATGCCTTTGCACTGTAGATGATAATCTTTGAGTGTGTTTTGGGGAAGGCCTAGACTAGACTGACAATTATGGACTGCTTGCTAGTAAAGTAAGTGGTAGTTTAAATATGATTAATTCAAAAATTTATTGTCTGGGGAGTTTAATAGTAATGAGTGCTTTGCTATTGTCAATAATAATTTGCTAGTAAGCGTTGATACAGATACCAGTGATCATGAAAAGAGTGTGCAAGACTTCTTTTTGACATAGTAGGAAAGATGTCAGACTTCTGTATCAGAAGGTGTACTGCATTGTCTTGAAGGAATTTAGTATCATCTTACACTCTGGAATATATTTGTATTGCTTACCAATTATGAGAACAGGAGGAGTCAGGGAAATGAAAATAGCATGAAAATTAAAAGTGGAGCTGTGAAGACTAAGCATAAAAGTACAGTGGGATATTTTCTATCTTGAGATTTGATTTACAGGTGTCAGATACATTTTAGCTGCTGTGTAATTTCAGTTTTTCAAAGAGATATTTTGTATGCCACTTTGAAAGATACTTTTTAGCCCATTGAAATGGATCTGTTGTTGCTTGTTCCTGTGAAAGGCTCTGCTTCAGATTTTCTCTCATCTTCAAGGCAGGATTTCAACAAACCTAAACTCCAGGCTTCCTATTTCATGTCAGCTGAAAAATCCTGGAGACAGAATGTGTCCTGGGGGTTGACTTTTGCAGTCTAGCTTTCATCTCTTTCACCTCCCCGTTCCAAATAAATCCTACATATATAAAATGTAATTTTGTGCTCTTCATCTCCTAGCAAGTTTTTAATTTACTAAGAAAAATAACAAACAGCCACCCACCAAAAAAAGCAAACCAACAAAAGAAAACTTGGAAATAAAAGCATGTAATCACAACAAAATAAATTTCTAGGAGGGAGGTTGTTTTGAATGGGTTTTGTTTCCCTTTGTGAGGCAAAAATATGAAGAGGATGAATTTAAAATTCGTTGTCTTCTTCCTTAAAAATTTAGATCACTTTTTGTAGTTGTAAATCCTCAGAGTTACAATTCAAGACAGTTTCCCTAATTAGACCACAGTTTTAGTATTTGTCATTCTGAGAAAAATTGAGATAGATTTTAACTGGTACTTAGTTTTGTGATATGTAAGGAGTGTGATTTTAAAATGCAAGCTTGCGAATTTGAGCTGTCTTTATTCAACTAAGGCAAATAGGGGAGTGTTCCAAACAACCACTGGAACAGTACTTCAAAAAATGAAGTCACATAAGAAGTGCTGACTATGTGCATTTAATTGTCTAATACACTTGCAGTATTTGATTCATGTAAGACTTTCATGTGGGCGTTTTGTCACCAAAACTGACATAACAAATAGGAGTTACAGAACTTCTTTATAGAATCTAATACTTAGTATGCACAGTAAATCATTTTACAGTGTTATAGGCACCATTAAAAGAATGTGAAACCTGTTCATGGAAGCGATTGTATGGATTGATGGTTTACCTTTTTAAAAAGGCAGAAATGTCACTCAACTTTGCTTTTAATTTTACCTGGTAACAGGGGAGCACTAAATCATTGTTAATTCACTCAGAGATGAAAATTGATTAAACTGATGGAAATGCACGTTTTATTGATTTAGTCCTGTCCAAACTCTGCCTGCTCATGCCCGGTGGACATTGTCTCAATTTACAGCGAAGTGCACTCTCAGCCTCAGAGTAATGGACCAAGAAATACCAACCTCTGTTCATGCCATTTTGTCCTCTTTTGTATAGTGCTTTTATATATATGTTGTAGGAGAATAATTTTATTCATTTGTTGTGGCTCAAATACTACTTACATGAGCATAGAAATTACTATGAAGTAGTCAAAACTTATAGAAATACTCAAAAAAAAATCTAAAATACAATTAACAATATGTAGATAAGTCTGTGGAGAGTAAATATAATTCGATAAATCAGATTTCATTGTCCTTCTGGATCAGTCATTTTCTGCATGTTTTGTTTTCGCTCTGACTCTAATTCACTGTCTGAACAACAAAAAACTCGGATTCTCAACTGTAAGAGTGCAGTGAACACAAATGGAAACTTTTAGCAGTTTTGCTTCCTATATCTCATCCTTACCTCTCCCTTTCTTGTGGATTTGGTTGTATATTTCTGTGCAGGGTTCTCCTCTGTGAAGAGACAGGCCAGTATTTCTAATTTTGCAGAAACTTTTAATCTGCGTTATAAGTAGCTTGAGTCCTTGTAAAGCATTTGACTCCTAATAGATTTAGGAAGTAAAATTTTTTAAACAGAAGGCTTAACATTTCTTCTGCATGCCATTCACAGCTTTTTTAAGATCTTACACCAGATTTGGAATCATTGAGTAATGCAATAGTAATAGCTGTGCTGTGAGGCATACATTTATCTTTTGAACCATTCAGAAAAATCTGGTGGAAAATTAAAATCTTTTTGGCAACTTTTGGTTAAATAAGCTCACTTTCTAAATGTTGAAATATTCTTTCAAAAATAGTTCTGCTTTTTGTCTTCCTTCCTCCCCAAAGGGTATATTCAAGTTTCTGCAGGGAGTTGCTTTTCATTTAGTGCAAACCAGGATCTAGATTGTCAAGACAAAGGCTCTTATTTTCATGCACCTGGTAATCAAACCTGCTTCTGTTTGCAGATCAGAGAGCAAGCTCACCGGTACGACACCAAGGACGGAGTGATGATCTTGAGCGGGATGAGAGGAGAGAGGAGCGAAGGGTGGATCGGTCTGATGATAGGAGAGATGAAAGGGCCCGGGAGAGAGAACGGGAAAGGGAAAGGGACCGAGAGAGAGAAAGAGAAAGAGACCGGGAAAGGGAGAGGGAGAAAGAAAGAGAGTTGGAACGAGATCGTGCTCGGGAACGGGAGAGGGAGAGAGAGCGGGAGAAAGACAGGGACCGTGAGCGGGACCGAGACAGGGACCATGACAGGGAAAGGGAACGAGAGAGGGAGAGGGAGAAGGAGCGGGAGCGAGAGCGGGAGGAACGCGAAAGGGAGCGAGAACGAGAGAGAGATCGGGAGCGGGAGCGCGAAAGGGAGAGAGGTCGAGACAGAGACAAAGAAAGAGACCGCCAGAGAGATTGGGATGACAAAGAAAAAGGAAGGGAAGACCGCCGGGATAAGAGAGATGATATTCGAGAAGAAAGAGGCTCAAGAGATGTCCATGAGGAAAGAAAATCCAAGTAAGTGGATCTAAATATTACTTCAGTCAAAGACAAAAAAAGGCAGTCTTACTGTTGAATTTGGTAAGTCAGTAGGCAGGGGAATATCTTAAGGACAAAGACATCCTGTTTATGCACAGGCTTAGTTTGGAGCTGTGTCTCTCCTGTATCTGTGTGGCACATACTGGTGGCCCCCAAATTGGTACTATGCTGGTGAAGTTAATCCAACGTTTTGGTAGTGCTGAATCGTGGAACTACTCGTGAGCTAACAGTTGAGTCAAACTATGTAATTTTCCTTTCTAAGTATGCTTGCATTGTCTTGCTTTTAATATTACAAGCATTCATAGAAGCATAGTAGAAAATTGCAGTACCTTTTGAAGCCTGAAATTCAAATAGCAGCTAACTAGGTCAGGGTGTGTGACTTTGTTAATTAAATTTCTTAAGGACGTGCATTATTCTTTGCACTACAAAATTTCCAGTGCCAGAAGGCTACCAGAGGAGGCATGAATAATATCCCAAATGTATGTGCTGTGCTGCCTTTGAGTGCATAGCTCTTACTTGGAATGACAACTTGGAAAACTACAGAATTTGATGGCATCTTTAAATGTCTTCTGTATGAGGTGCTTAGACTTGAAGGATTATATTGATAATAAACTCAAAGAACTCTGAAGAAATCTGATGGTTCATGTTCCTTCTGCAGGAAGCGTCACAGAAATGAAAGCAGTCCAAGTCCTCGTCAGTCACCCAAACGTCGCCGTGACCATTCTCCTGATAGTGATGCTTACAACAGTGGAGATGATAAAAGTAAGTGGGAGTGGGCTACCTCTGCAGCTGGACCCAGCTTATCCTCTGTCTGTGGAAAATAATTTGCTATTTTAAATAGAAGAAACATGGGGAAAGTTTTGTTAAGTGTCCTCCCCATATTTTTATGAGCACGGTCGGTTTTATTCATCTTTATTGGTCATTTATCTTCATTTTGTCACAATGAATTATGTCTGTCAGGTGATAGTCACTTCCACATCTGCTGTTTAAGATGCGTGTTTACTAAATTGGAAATTGTCTGTTGCTGCAGCAGCAGTAGAAAAACTTAACAAATCTAACTGAAGTAATTGGTTATGTGTTCTAATGGATACTTTTTTTGGCGTGCAAAAGATAGCAAATGCTCACACATTCTCTTTCCTAAATATTGAAAGCACATTCTTTTTCTCATTTTGCAGATGAAAAGCACAGACTCCTGAGCCAGGTTGTGCGGCCACAGGAATCAAGGTCACTGAGCCCCTCTCATGTCACAGAGGAGCGGCAGAGCCGTTGGAAAGAAGAAGAGCGAAAGTCGGACAGAAAGGAAAGTTCCCGGCGCTATGAAGAAACAGAGTTTAAAGAGAGGGTTTCTTCTTCAGATAAACAAAGAGAGCAACCAGATGCTTCAGAAGGTTCCCGGTCCAGGGTTCAGGAAAATCTTGGACACCGTCCTTCTGAAGAAAGAGATGCTTCTGATAGAATGCATGATGACAGCAAGAAGAAGTCTAAGATACAAAAGAAGGCCACAAAGAAGAAGAAAGATGAGGATAATGGGGTGGAAAGGTACACTAATGAATCAACAACTGAAGACAGCCAAGTCTTTTCCCCTAAGAAAGGTCAAAAAAGGAAAAACGTGGAGAAAAAGCGGAAGAGATCCAAGGGTGATTCTGAAGTTTCTGATGAAGAAATTGTTCCACATCATAAAAAGAAAAAAGGCCCAAGAACTCCTCCTGTAACTAAAGAAGAACTGGTTGAAGCACCACCTGAGAAAGCTGTGGCGGAAGTTCCCACAAAAAGAGAAGATACAACATTTAGTGACTGGTCAGATGAAGATGTTCCTGAACGTGGTGACATTGTTGTTCCAGAAAGAAGCACTGAGGATTCCCATAGAAAAAGTCACAGGACAAGGGGAGAAAAGGTGGAAGCCCCTCATGTTACTATAGAGGATGGACCACACCGTAAACCTGTGGATCAGAAGCGCAGCAGCAGCCTCGGTAGCAATCGGAGCCATGCCTCAAGCAGGCTTAGATCCCCTTCCAACGAGTCAGCGCATCGCAGCGGAGACGACCAGACCGGACGGAAGAGGATCCTGCACAGTAGCTCTAGGGACAGGGATAGGGACAGGGACAGGGAGAAGAAAAGCTTGGAAATCACTGAACGGAAGTCCAGAATTGATCAGTTGAAACGAGGGGAACCCAGTCGCAGCACATCTTCAGGTAATAAGATGCATTTTAGTGAGACTGACCTATCATTCTGCGTACAGATCCCAAATTGTTCTTGCATGGCTCTAATTAGTGTGACTGGAGAGGGAGGTGCTGTCTGCCTTTCACTGTAAAACTACAATGAATTAAGATTCCTGCTAGTTTTAACGCATTTGAAAAGCTGATTCTCAACGGGGGCAGGATTACCATTTTGTTTACACCAAAACATTCAGTTGGATTTGGTTCATGCTGCCTGGGGAATAAAGTAATTTGTAGGACAAAAAATGTCATAGAGAAAATGCCTGTGCTAACAGAACATTGAGGTTGTTTTATTATCTAAGTAATATTTTTAAATTCATTATTAACATTAATTTTGGTATGAAAATTCCTGAAATTATGCAAAATTAGGTAAATCTTTTGTGGTTGCTTTTAGGCATACTTTTAATGCACAGGGAAATTATCTTTGTTGCAAGTCAAAATAGTGACTTTTTTATGTTTGTAGTTGCTGTGAAAAAAAAAAAAAAACAGGTAAAATATTTTAACACTGAAACACTGAAACAGCATCAATACAAAAATATCTTCTTCCAAAAGCATTTTGACTCTGTTCTCCTCATGGTTATATGCCTGAAATTATTTTTCTGAATTCATCATTTGATAACTAAGGCATTCCTAGTTTTTAAAAGACATGTTTTGAAAAATTTGAATTTTGAGGTGGTTATTTTTTTTTCCACCATGCCTAAATTTTTGAGTTAAGATTGTGTACCTTCAGTTGGTTTCTGCCATAGTAGAAAGTAGCCACTAAAATTCCTTTTTGGGAGTGGGAGAAGTTACCGCATGTTTTTAAGTAAGGCTAAATCTATAAACAGTCTGAAAACATTATTCATTTGAAGATGATGCATTTGAGAACTATATTTTCATACCTAGATCTCTAAAATGCTTTGGTCTAGTAAAATGGTATTATGTTTCTGTATCACAGTCATGCTTATATTTATAATATTTTATCCAGATCGTCAAGATTCCAGAAGCCACAGTTCAAGAAGAAGTTCTCCTGAATCAGATCGTCAGGTTCATTCCAGATCCGGGTCCTTTGATAGCAGGGAAAGGCTTCAGGAGCGAGATCGACATGACCATGATCGAGAACGAGAGAGAGACAGGAGAGAGGGGAGACAGAGAGACTGGGACCGAGATGTTGACAAAGACTGGCCAAGGAGCCGGGAACGCGAGAGACTCAGGGAGCGAGAGAGGGATAGGGAGAAAAGACGGGAGCTGGAGAGAGAGAGAGACCGACAGCTGCCTGATGCTGCTGAAAGAGAGAGGGAGAGAACTCTTGACATCTCCTCTCAAAAGGAATCAACAAAGCACAGTGAAACAAAACTGGACAGAGATCACGAAAAGGAGTTTGATGGTATTTGCCGGGATTCAGCAGCTTCAGAGAAGGAAAAAACAGACAAAGATTTAGGACCTTTACAAGGCTTTGAAGATGGAAATGAGGCTGAAAAGGTAGAGAGTTTAGAAGGTGAGTTATTCTGGGAAGGAACCTGGGTTAAGAAATATTCTATTCTTTCTCTTTTAGCATAGTGCTGAACAGAGCTATATATTAGAATAATTTTCTACTGAAAGGCTTAATTGGCTTCAGCTTTTCCACTGTGGAAGTAGACAATAAGAGAGAAATCTGATGAGCATCTTCCTTAGTGTTAATTGTGTTAGTGCTGTTTCTTAATTTCTAGAGAAGTCTTGAGGCAAAGAAGCATAAATTATCTGAGATATAATTCCACCAAAATGAAATGTTTTTGAATAGGCAGTTTACTAAAAGATAACACCAACATTTGATTGCCTTATCATTGTAAGATCTATTTCTTATTTTGGAAGTGACAGGTTATGAGTGAGAAAAAAAAAAAAAGGTGTTGGCTTGGAACTGTTCTTTGGGGTTTTTTTCTGCCAAAGCCCAATCATCATAGAAATGGTTGTCTGATTAGTAGGTGAAACATATGTATGGCTTGTCACCGTAGTCCAAAAATAGCTTTTCTGAGGTAATCTTAGGAAATGCAGCTTCAGTTTGCTGACCCTGATGGTACTGGGGAAAGTGTGCTTAGAGTTGATGGATTGAGTCAGTAAGGGGCAAACACTGACAAACTCCTAAGAGTTTGTCACATGGATTGGAAGCTTGAGCTTTGCAAGAATAGGGAGTTGGGAACTGCTTTTATATGAACAACATAAAAGAAAGAGGGGTCTAAATCCAGAGTAACTGGTGTATGTTATGGTTGTGCTGGTTGTGTTTGCCATTCTTAGTAAGAATTACCTGTAGTGTTTCTTGTTAATTCGGGCAGTTAAATCAAATGCTGTCTCAAGAGGATGGTGAGGAATATTGAGTACTTACATCTCCTACCTGATTACTCTCAAAGTGGTCCTCAGGTTGAGAGACCCTATTGAGAAAGTTTCATTTAAGGAGATTATCTGTGGAGTGGAAGCACTTCACAAAGATCGTATTTGAAATGAGCCTGGAAAAGTCTGCTTTTGCTACAATAGACAGAATTAACTATTTTTAAACTAGAGGGAAAGCCTGGTGCAATAAATCTGAAAGTACAGTGTGGTAACTTCAGAAAAGAGACAATGAGAGGCCATTCTTGGGTACATTACCTGTTTCCAAGGGGGCACCTGTAACCAAACAGGCTGTGGATGTTAAAGGTGTTCTTAGGCCTAGCCTTTCAGCATACTTGTTTTAATGTGTATTTTTTGTCTGTTTTTCAAAGGTTGTGTTCCAAATTCTCTGCAGATTATCGTCTGTAGGGCATTCTGGTGTATTTAGGATTTTTTATTTCTTTTTAGAAAAACAAATCTTTTTTGTAAAATACTTGATGGCATTCCATTTTATTAAAGCATACTCTATATAGCATATTTATTATTTTCTAAGGTTTAGTGTACTTCATTGTTTTTCATTACTTTGTAAATCCTGTTTACCTTGCTCAATTCAGCTGGTGCGTGTGTTGAGTTTTTAATGCAGAATTAACATAAAAGTACATTTCTGCTGAAGAGTGATAAAAGTAATGATAGGTTTATAGTCTAGAAATTACCAAACTTTGACTTAAAATTAAAAATTTAATTTTTTTAAAATTACGTATTGAGAACTGTGATTTATTATTTTTAATTTCTTAATACAGTAAATTTTTAATGCGTCCTATTGTATGGTCCAATTGCATGTAATACTGGTGAACTAGTGTATCTGGTAGATCAATGTGAATGCAGAAGATGGATCTTACAACTCTAGATATTCACTGCCTGTAAGACACAAAATTAAATCTAGTGCAGATCACCTTATTCTCCTTTTTAAAAAGGAAAAACTTGCTAGAAAACTAAATACAATTTCCAGATCTGATGATGTTAGGGAGGTATCTGGTATTTACTTGGGAAAATTACTGTAGTACATTGTCTAACAAAATGTATCAGGATATCATTAAATTATCTTAATGTTTTGAACCTTAATGTGTTTGCTTTAGGAGAGGGCTTAAATAATTCCTAAGATGCTATATCCTTCCTCCAAAGCGTTGCCAGATGGTCTGAGTAGTTTGTTTATGCTCTGCTGGCATGCTTTTTCCTTGCTGATTTTTAGGTTAGTTGAGGTGGCTATTTTTTTATTCCCTCGCAAAGGCAAGCTGAAAAAAAACCCAAAACCCCAAGGAATGGGGGGGAACCTAAAATGGAAGCTGCTTCACTTCTGGCTGAGGGAGCTGGAAGATATCAGAATACCCTGTGAGTTCTATCCAGTTGGTGTGGCTCAGCTCATTGCTAGTGCCCATGTTGGAGAAACATAAGAAAACCTGAGTTTGGAGCGATAGGATTTTTAAATGTTTGAGTTGGATCTTGGAGGTGAGAGGATGCTTGTTACTTATTTTAGGACCTTTGGACTGAATCCTGATTTTAGATTAATGTACTAAAGCATCTGAAAGACTTTGTAGCACTAACTTAGATTTTTATAAACTATGAATTATTATAAACTACATGTCAGATATCAGATAATCAACATTTATGTTGTGAAAATGGCCTTCTCTGAGCAGTTTGACTAATGCTGCACCAAAAAAATGACCAGTGGATGTAAAATTCAAACTGCCACATTCTGTATGGGAGGAATAACTTCACTGTTTCTGTGGGTTAATACCAGCTTTTTATTGAATATACTTGTTCCTAAAAGCTACCAGTTTTGTTTGCTTAACCTTTTTGTCTTCATGCAGCGTACAGCATGTTTAGAAAACAAATATGATTGCTTTAAAGCTACAGTATGTGTCTGTCTCTCTAGGAGGAGAGGATGAAACAAAGACTAATGATGTGCAGTCACTGGGGTCTGGTGCTGGAGAATACGAGCCAATCAGTGATGATGAACTGGATGAAATCCTGGCAGGTGATGCTGAAAAGCGTGAGGATCAACAGGAGGATGAGAAGATGCCTGGTAAAAGTATATCAACCCCCTTTTGTGATTATTTGAATATAAAGATTAGATCAGTGTGCATATAATGCTCTTGTGATGTTGGTAGTGTTTCTGAATTAAGAGTGCAATCTATAAGCAGATTCTGTCTGTGCTTGAATGCTTTCCAAGTGCATTGGGAAGAATAGAATTGTCTAATTGTCCTAAGTTCAGTTGGGTCATCTGGGCTGTGTGAACTAGTTTTCTAAGCATTCAGTGTCTTAGCATGTTCAATTGTACTATCACTTTTGTGAATGCCTAAGTAATATGTCCAAACCTGCTGACTAAGCAGGGTCTGAGCAGCCTTTCACAAAGGGATTGCAATAAAAATAAAGCAGAATGTTAGGCATGGGTTGGGGTTTTTTAAATTCATATAGCTTTGTATTTCTATTTATTTTTGTTTTTTTTTTTTTTATTTTCCGCCCATCCAAGTGAGTTTTGATATTCTTACCTGAAAGGTCCAAGAGGACTGCAGAACCATGTTCACCTAACATATATATTGCTTTTAGGAGGCAGCCATATGCACAGCATGTGAAATCATTCAACTGTGGTAAGGGGTGATGATGTGATAACTCATTCTCTGTCAATGTTTTTGCAGATCCAGTGGATGTTATAGATGTAGACTGGTCCAGTCTTATGCCAAAGCAGCCAAAAGAGCCACGTGAGCCTGGGGCTGCGCTCTTAAAATTCACACCAGGTGCTGTTATGTTGAGAGTTGGCATTTCTAAGCGATTGGCAGGACCAGAACTCTTCACCAAAATAAAAGAGACTTGCCAGAGAGTTTTAGAAAAACCTAAAGGTAATTTCTACAGGGATTAAATTGTCTTTTGTGCATTGTGAAAAGTCCTTATGAAATGTGCATTAGTTCATTATTTTAGGTTTCAAAGACCACAGAAAGTGCATAATGACTATTGTGTGAAAATTACAGAAATGTAATACAGCAGCATGTTAGTCAGATTAGTGTTTTAATTCCAGCAATGGTGTGGAGGTCTAGACTAATAAACAAAACGAAATTGTTTCTATCTTAGTGGTATATTCTTTTTGTGAGACCATTCATGCTTTCCTAGCCTAAAGTGTATCAGCAGTTTCTTAGACAGCTAAATATCTTTTCCAGTGAACTAGTAGTAGTATTTCAAGAAAGAAATAAGGTTTCTTATTTTCTCTGAAAGTCCACTGCATGTCCTCTTATTTTCATTATGAGGATCCTTTCTGGAATTCATGGGTAAGGGTTTTGGATCAGAATGAAGGCACTAAGTGAAATTTTTATATTATACCTCTACTAAAAGTGGGAAATTCAGTAATTTACAGGTTTGGAATTTTGACAAAGTGTGTGTCACAAGACATGCATGACAAGTGGGATGTGCATGAATTGTAGCAGTGCTGTTTACTACAATTTTGAGTGTAAGCAGGGCTTTTCCATGAAAAAGAGTACTGATTTTTCTCTTTCACATCCCAGGAACCAGTCAAGCTACTTGCAACAGCTTGCATGGTAGAATGGTTCTTTTAGGACTATGAAATATTGCTTTTTCTAGAAGATGACTGTGAAAATTATTGCAGAATCTAAATGTTAGAAAACGACAGCTTATAAATAATAGTATCTGCGGAGCTCATGGCTTTTTTTACTAGTTCTTAATTTGAAACAATTCCTTTGAGTTCTTTGCATTATTCTTTATGCAGTTGTCTTGTTAACCTCACAGTCTCTGGTAGGTGAGGAAAAAAATCCGAAACTTCTCTTAGCAGTGCTAATCTCCATCAATGTCACTGTTTGCTTGAGCCATTTCAATTGTATAACTGTATTAATTGTCAGCTGTTACTACTGCTCCTAGTAGTTAACTTTTTTCAAGTCAAATAGAATATTGAGTCTTCCTGAGTATGCCAACTGATATTGTGAAGGTATGAACTATGTTTCTCTCCCTGTAGGCTTTAATTTTGCTGTTATACTTCAACAGTTCTTAGCAGGGATTCCTTGGAACAGCAACTACACTGCAGGATCCCTCCACCTGCCTGTTTAAAATGATACCTGAAATAATCTCAGCAATCCTTGCATGCTTCCCTAGAAATAAGGTCCTTAGTGATAATAGGAGGCTCTCCACCACTGCCTCTGGACTGTCTTAAGTGTACTTGGATTCAGCAGAACTTTGCTCTGGAGAGGAAGGGGAATTTGAAGTGCCTTTCTTGAGTTCCCTTTGGTGTCTGCAGTCTCTTACACATCAGAGTTGCTACACTGCCAGTAGGCTTTCAAGTGTGTGCACTTCCTCTGCAATGTGCTGAGTGAATGTTCTCTGTATAGAGATTACACAGCCACAGCACATGTGTTCTGAAGAAAGGCTCAAATGTGGTGCCCTGAAAACTGAATGAATCTGAACTAGATTTGTTCAGTGGGTGTAAGTGAAAAAGTAGCATTTTCACTTTGGACTTTATAGTGGTATAATTTGTCTCCCTGTCTTATTCCTGAGGCTAGTGTTCCCATCTTTGTTCTTGTTGAGGAATAAATTGAGAAATTTCTGGTAATATTCTTAAATGCAGAAAGAAAGGAAATCATACCTTGTTTCAGGGTGTGCTTTTTTAATTATTTTTTCTTTGGAAACAAAAATCTGTAGTATGTGATGGAATCAAGGTTTATAGCTGACTTGCCCTCTATTATATGCAATTGTTCCTCTAAGGGTATGGACATGCTTACTTGCCAGATATGCTCAGCAAGCATCTGGCACCTGAGAAGACTTTGCAAGCTGTCTATGTTACCTTTGAAGTGGCCTTTTTGTGTCTTGTGACTTATTTCCATTTCTTGGTTGTCCATTGAGGTTGTCTTTGACTCCAGTGTAGTTCTCTTTAACCTGCCCTTCATGTCAAGTAACTATTTGTTTCTTTTCACCTTGTTTAAAAATTTGTTGAAAAACTGCTGAGCTTTATCCAGGTTCTGAGTGGTTTAAAAAAAATGCATCTTTGTCCTCTTCTGTGTTCGCACTGCCAAACCGCTGTAGCTGTCTTTGCTTTTAGATGCTGCAGTTTCTCCAGGGTTCTTGGCATCTCGACTGAGGTGATAAAAGTCCCTACTGAAAACCCATCTTTACTATGTAGAGGCAGCTGGATTGGGCTCAGCTGCATACATTTCCAGCTTTTCTTCTCTTATATGATAATCTTCCTATTTATTGTAAAAGGGGTGTTAATCAATGAGCTGTGGTCCCTCCCTGTGCCCGCCCTCTTTTTGTCTTTGTATTTCACAGAAACAGACTTGTCACAGAACAAGTTTCACCTCAGGATCCATCTTTTCTAAAAGTGTTCTTTCTGTACTCTGTTTCTTCTGGTAAATGTATTGAAGGACCTGTTCTGCCACCTTGAGTAAGTTAGCAAATGCTTCAGGAGAGCCGGTAGGAAGGAGTAGTCAGTTGGCATCTGCTGACTTGTCCTCCACATTCATCCACCACAAATGAGTTATTCTAGATAGTTGTATTTCACTTCTGCATAGCCGTACAAACACAGTGTTGACACTGGCACAGTTATCTGATGTCTTGCAAAGAAGTGAGACTTAGGCTACTTTATGATTAATGCAAGTGGTAAACAAACACCTTTTGTCTGTCACATGTCTGACCATAAATCATACCCTGTCTTCTGTCCAAAGCTGTCACTTGATTTTTAGGCTTCCCAGTCATTGCTGTCTCAATATTGCTTTCCAGTGCTGAAACTAAATACAAGGGTATCCATCCTTCCCTTCAAATGGTATTGGATTTATTCATACTATTTTATAAGCTTAAATATTCTTTCTTTCTTTCTTTCTTTCTTTCTTTTTTTTTTTCTTTTGTTTTTGTTTTTGTGTTTGTTTTTGTGGTTTTTTTTTTTTTTTTTCCCCCACAAACCTTGATACTGTTTAGAGGGCAGAAATACAAATAGTAAAACTTTAGGAAAGTTCTTATTAGTGTGTGTTGCTGTTCAAAAATACCATATATATAGTGATCTCTGCAATTCTCAATTCTTTCTAGATGCAGAAAACCTCTTTGAACATGAACTGGGAGCACTGAACATGGCTGCACTTCGGCGAAAAGAAGAGAGAGCAGGTCTTCTCAGCAATCTGGGTCCTTGCTGCAAAGCGCTGTGCTTTCGCAGGGATTCTGCAATTCGTAAGCAGCTCATGAAGAATGAAAAGGCAAGTGGTCTGCTTACAGTGTTTTGTCAAAGTGGGGAAACACAGATTCCCCTAAGCAGAGTATTTCTCTTGGGAGATAATTTTTGTGTTTGTTGTTCTGAAGTAGATCTAGTTCCTTTAAATAATAAACAAATTTCTATTTACAGAGGTTATAGGGTGTTTATTTTTAATGTAGAAAGATACATTAGTTTAAGTTTGAGACTAGAGCTAGGTCCTGTTTCTTACCATTTTGGGGTTTAAATTCTGGAGATACGTTTTCTATATTTAGAGAATGCATAATAAAAATAATTGGGTAAAATACAATTTTAAAGGTAATTGTTGAATAACTCTCTTGCTTAAGATTCCATGTACTTTTATAAGAATCGTAAGAGTCCCAAGTTAAAATTAAAACTTACGCAGTAGGTTTTATGATCTTGTATGCTAGTAGAAAAATCATTAATTCTCAAAGTCTTTTCTAGTGGTGTGATTAGTATGATTAAACCTCTAATTACTGACAATACTTGAGGTTAATTTCCCATCTTGCATGTTAAGACATTGTTTTCAGTTCTTTCTTTTTTTAAAATTTCATTTCTAATTTCAACAGGGTGCAACAAAACAAACTTACACAAATTCCGCAGCAATGGACAGTGACTTGTTACGGTTGAGTCTACGGTTATTCAAGCGAAAGACTGTGTGCCAAGTTCCTGGGCAGGAAAAGACAGAGGACAGCAAAATTCCACAGCCAGCTCTCCAGCAGGAAGTGTGTGTGACTTGAGGAAATGGCTGTGGTGGCACTTCCTAGTTGATTTCTCACTACTGGTGTTGGTGTTGCTTTTTAGAACTGGTTGGTTGGAAAGCAGCTGTAGAAGATGGAAGGAAATACTCCATTTGTACACAGTTAAGAATATTTGGTTTAGATGTGAATAGGAGTTAAAAATAAAGACTTCTGCGTGAAGGTCTCTGCAACTTTTGTAATATTGAACCTTACACTGTAACATAAACCTGTTTTATGGTGCATCAAGTGTAATAATGTGAAGATGTCTGGGTTTAGCAGTTTATAACATCAACTGATATTAAACTGAGGAAAACTGTCTGTGTATTTTTTTCGTTGTTGTGAATGGGTATTTCTACCAGCACCTTGATCCCTCAGTATACATCTGGAATTTGTTAAATAGCTGGAAGTCTGTCAGCCTTCTTTTTTCCAAATCCCTTTCTTATCACAGTGGCCTCTGATGTGGATTTGGACCATACTGTAGCTCTTTTCCATCTTTACGTAGATTTCCTTTAATGCAATTTCTGGGCAAAAAAACCTAGTCCAGTCAGTTAAGGCTCCCTTTCTTGATAATGAAAGTTAAAAAAGAAAAAAAAAAGGGGGAACAAACAACCAAATAAAAACTTCAGGAAGTGATTTATGACCAGTTTTAGGTGTCTATGTTTATGAAATTAAGTGCATTTTGGAAATGCTGGCTGCTTACAGAAAGGACTAAGTACTGCATATTGAAAAACACCTGAAGGACAAAGCAGTCGTTGGTCACAGCCAGCAGGGCTTTATGTGGGAAGCTGCTTGTCAAACCTGATTTCCTTTTATAACGAGGTAACCCACCTGGTTGATCAAGGGAAGCCAGTTGATATAATTTTTTGGATTTCAGTAAAGCTTTTGGTATTGTCTGTCAAATATCCTTCTGGACAAAATGTCCAGCACACAACTGGATAAACACACCATGCAATGGGTGAGCAGCTGGCGCATGGGTCAGGTACACAGGGTTACAGTGAATGGTGTGACATCACACTGGTGACCTGTCACTAGTGCGGTTCCACAGGGCTCTGTCCTTGGCTCTGTGCTCTTCAACATCTTCAGTAAAGGCTTGGACTCAAAGGGATACTGAGTTTGCCAGTGATACTAAATTGGGAGGAGTTCTTGATTCCATGGAAGGCAGGGAGGCACTGCAGGAAGATCTTAACAAATTAGAAGGCTGGGCAGTCACCAGCCATAAGAAGTTTAACAAGGGAAAGTGCTGAATTCTGTCCCTGGGATGGGGCAACCCTGGGTGTACAGACAGACTGGGGAATGAGATGCTGTCAAGCAGGGCCATGGAAGGGGACCTGGGGGTCCTAGTTGAGGGACTGTATGAATATGATGGCCCTGGGGGCCATCAGGCACAGCATCACCAGCCAGGAAAGGGAGGGGATTGTCCTGCTCTGCTCTGCACTGGGACAGCCTCATCTTGAGTCCTGTGTGCAGTTTTGGGCACCACAATACAAAACACATTAAGCCATTGGAGAGCGTCTGAAGGTGGTAAAGGGCCTGGAGGGGAAGCTGTGTGAGAAGCGCTTGAGGTCACTTGGTCTGTTCGGCCTGGGGAAGAAGAGGGACAGACTGATCTCTGCTCTCTGGTGACCAGTGACAGGACCAGAGGAAGCAGCATGAAGCTGAGTCAGGGAAGGTTTAGGTTGGATATTAGGAAAAGGTTCTTCCCCCCGAGGGTGGCTGGGCACTGGAACAGGCTCCCTGGGGTAGTGGTCACAGAACCAGCCTGACAGAGCTCAAAAAGCATTTGGACAAGGCATTCAGGCACATGGTGTGATTCCTGGGATGTCCTCTGCAGGGCCAGGAGTTCAACTTTGGTTCCTGTGGGTCCCTTCCAACTCAGGATGTTCTGTGATGTATTTTACATTCTGTTAGTTATCAGGGCAGATCAATCCCATCCAGCAGCCTGAGGGTGTTTCAGGAGGTTTTGGATGTTAGCTCTCGATGCAGTGACCAATGATGCTTTTGCTGGGTGTTAAGATTTCAGTGGCCTGTTGGGGACTAGTCAAGCCTGGGCTCAATTTTGTGAGAATTGTTTTCAGGTGTGGGATCTTTGGATCATACCAGTAAGGTATCTTTAGACAGTCTGTGGTGTTCTCCATGTGAAACCAAGACTTCTAAAGCCTCAGAATAAGTCACTGTATACACCTCTATACTTTTCCTGGCTTTAAACTTTACCTGATGCTTTGAATTCTGCTCACAGAGGATGGAAAAAAATCCATAGCTATACCTTAGTACTGGCTTGCTGCAGAGCAACTTGCTTTCATTGTTCTCATGCAGGTTCAAAATGAGTTATGAGCCACTAAATTTTTTGACAGTTGGTTTATATCAGTTTCTTATCCTTTTCTCCACTTGGAACCAGCACACTGAGGTGGGATGTTGAGTGTGCTGTCTAACAGCAGGCCTGTCTCACATCTCTTGTGATTGCTGACAGTTGTATTGGCTTCAGGCAAAGGCCTAGCTATGAATAGCAATTCAGTTCAAATACAGAAATTTCTTATTATAATGCTTTCTGTAACACCTAGTACATAAGAGTTCAGTAAAATGTTTAAGAGTTCAGTAAATTGTTAAAGAAGATGTGAGGGAGTTTTCATTTCCATTTTTATTTCTATTTTTTTAAGTGCCCACAAACCAGTGTATTGTATCAAACATAAATGAGGTGAGAAATCTCTGCCATTTTTTAAAAATTCTTGTTAAACTATATGACTCAGGCAAAACTTAATTTTATGCTTTTCACTTGCTGGACATTTTTAGCTGGCTTACTATTATTTGTAATGTCACTGGTGATTTTATATATGCTTATAACAAAATAACAGTGTCTAAACATTGTAGTACCTGAGCAAGAGTTAACAAACCAATTCTATGCAGCATTTAAATGTGTTCTCACCTGTTTTATAGCTACAATAATGCTGCCTTAAAGCTGAAAGTATTAGATCATTGCTACCAATTATGTTAAAACCTTTTTTAACCTCTGTCTCTAAAAGACATAAAAATGTTTGATAGCTAGAAACAGCCTTATCTAAGACCACAGTACACAAAATAGATTAATGGTGTGGCATTTAATTACATTGTGCCTTAAATGCTCTTCCTGTAAAACAGTCAAGGTGTATATATGCACTTAGTTTGGAGAAGAGTATTTCACATTACCCTAGGAAATGCAAAATAAAGTAGGTCTGATGGGCTACTCTAAGTATCTCCTGAAGTGATAATGTCCCATGAAAGCCAGTGCTGACCTGTACCATAATTTGCTGAGATTATACAAAGAACAGTGCTGAAATTGCCTCTTACACACCTTTGTTTTAATTCAATTTGCAGCCCTTATGAGTGCAGAACAATGTTACAGTAATGGCAGAAAAATACATGTTCCTGTGGGAAGCACTAAGACTTTTTTCCAAGCATTTCCATCACCCGGCAGGAATTGCTGTACAGGTAAAACCCAGTAAGTGTGAAGTTTCTGTGTGTATTTTGGTCTCCATAATTTTAACTAAACATAATGTTTAGTTCGCAGGAAATACTGACTTAAAACTGTCATCAGGTAAATTTTACAATAGCTTTAAGAAAAGGAAAATTATTAACAATAGCTTTAAGAAAAGGAGAATTGCCTACATCCAAATTTCAGAAAAAGGCATGAAACTTGTCTGAATTGCCGACCTTGCTTTAGGACCTTTCATCCCCTTTCGTGTGTTGATCTTAATTTCTCTGATGGGGTCTGCCTACCCTTTGCATCTCTTCGTCTCCATTTCTCTCCTAGCTTGATTTTGTGTGGAAAAAGAGTGGCTGGAAGAATTTTAGTCAATTTCACATTTTGCAAGGCTTCAGGAGGGTATACGAGGGCCTGTAATGTTTAAGGTAGTGGGGCACAGACAGGGCTGAATGTATGCCTTGGGTGCCCTTTTGTGCTCCAGCTTCAAGGCTGAAAACATGGACAAGCATCTCTCCCTGCTCACTTTCTCCTTTTAAGCTGCGGCAGCGACTTTAAAGCGGTCCCTGAACCAGATTAGAGATGTCTGCCCTCTCTGCTGCTAAGCCCGTGCTGTGCCTAGTTGGATGATAAATGAGTTTTAAGCATCCCTGAGGTGCCGCTGGCACGTGGAGCTGCAGAACAACAAGCTGTGCCTGTGCCGGTGGATGGATCAGGCTCTCGCCCCGGTGAAATGCCGGGCCCAGCTCCTGCAGCCGGAACGGATTCGCAGGCAGAGCAGATTTTTAGAGCCTCCAGACACAAATGGGACTGTGAGCTGTGTCTTGGGGTAGTGTCACATTCATTATCTCAAAGAGTACTTTAGGGCTGTGGCTGCTTCAGCTGGTGGAGGCAGATAGGGATTTTGACAGCCATCTGCACAGTGTACTTGAAAGGCACAGTTTAAACAATTTTGTGAAATTAAGGCTTTTATTTGAATGGCCTTGACACAGTTGTGTTCTCCCTTTCCTGCTGTAGGGATGCCCTTCAGCAGGGAACAGGCTGGCTGGAGCTGTTCAGCCTCCACCAGGCAGGACACAGCCGGGTGTGCTCAATTCCAATGCTTGCTACCAGATAAAAGAGTTCAGAAACCTCTTGTTTTGCAGTAGCAGTAAAAGTCTGTTTTTCAAAGGGTCCTTTCACAAAGGAGCTGTTTTTACTCTAGAGGTCTTTGTTTTAATGTAAATGGCAGGCCCAAGGAGATGGTATCAAATGCTTGGTCTCGGTGCCCACATTATGAAGTAAGGGATTGTTGGCAGTGCGGGTGCCCAAGGTTTTTTGGATGCAATTTCAGGAAACAGCTTGAGAATGGCAAATGAATGCTTACAATGATAATAAAAAGCTCTAAACTAGTCCCTAAACTCTGAAGTAACGCAATGTGACCGAACATCAAGATGAGAAATGTTTCTTCAACTAGCCTCCAGAAAATTTGAAAATTTGTCCCATCAAACTCAATGAAGGAGACCAATCATGTGGGTGAGACAAGTGTTAAAATAGTATTTAGTGGCCAAATGCCTGGAGTTTTATGGAAGAAGACTGTTTTTGTACTGAACAACCAGTATTATTGCCTCTGCCCTATCAGTAGTGATCCATCAATGAATGAGGGAAGATAAATGTATCCTGGGAAACCTTTATTTCTTAGTATCTGCTTTCACTGCTGGGGATGCATCTACCACAGGCTTGGTTTTTTTCCTTAGTGATGAAGTCGAGGCATTACCTATGAAGACTGAAGTGTCAGAAGACATGCTAGTACAAACTGCTGGGGCACAGAGCAAAGTGCTGCCAGATTTTAAGTGTCTGTTCACACACAAAAGGGTTTCAAACATGCAGCTCCTAAGCCAGGGAAGACTGAAGCAATGGGTTTCGGATGAGAATTTTAAGAAAGCTTGCAGGTTTGGGTGGAATGAAAAATGTTCTTTCTCATCGACTTAATGATTCAATTCGTTGTTTGGACATATTATGGGCATGAGGAGTGCTTGGAGCACTGCATGGAAATTGCTCGAGGAAGGGAATAACAGAAATGAGGCACAATTTGAGTAGCATACGTTGGAGTTGTCAGCCTGGGAGTGTGGCTTCACCCACCTAGAAGCCACGAGCTCGCTCATCAGAATGATGGAGGCAGAAGGATTTAGGTGTGCTGCTAACTGAGCGCATGAAGCTCTGGTGAAGTAGCTCTGGAGACAGGCTGTGTGCCTGTAGCGTGGTCCCAGCTGGGTGTTTCCAGCAGGGACTGGTTTTACTACTCTCTCTAGTACCAGCAGATTCTCACCTGCTCTGCCCTGGTCTGCATCTCTATGCTTTCAGGAGCTGGATTCAACCTACAGACACAAGGAGCCCTGAAAATGAGGAGAAGCATGGAATATGAGTTCTGTCTTCTGAAAAACTGAGAAAGTGAGAAATGGGGAGAAAAAACTGAAAGTCAGCAAAATAACAGGTGGGCCTAAGCTGCTCATATGTACTTTTAAGATTGCTACTGGGACCTGAATAGGTGCACACAAGATTTACCTTCTCTCTGAGTTGCAAAGGTGCTTTGTTCCAGCACGAAACCCACAACTGGCTCTGTCTTAGACATTGTTCCTGCATCTGTGCCTTCCGTGCTCACAGAAAATGTGTTAGCAAGAGGTTTCAGAGGACTTTTGAAGCATCTTGCACAAGGTTAGTAGGAAAAAAGCTGTAGTGAGTGAAGAATAAAGAAATGACATGAATTTAAAATTAACTAGGAAACAGAAGGTAAAATAGAGGATTAAATGATCACGTTTCATCACAAACAGCTCACAGTGGGTGATGTCCCTGTACATTTGTGATTTGGGAAGGAGTTGACTGAGAAGCAAGATGAGAAAATTTGCCAATCACAGTTACAACTGGAGGAAAACCCAAGGAGATGTGTTTGCTTGCCATGTGGCAAATACATTTAGTTCATTTCAAGTCCTTCTGCCAGTCAGCATCAAGATGTCCAAATTTACTCTATTTGGTTTGCATGGCACGGGTTTGGTCCCAGGGGTCTACAGGGATGGGCTCTGTGAGAAGCTCCAGAAGTGTCCCCCATGTCTGGCAGAGCCAATGCCAGCCAGCTCCAGGACAGACACACCACAGGCCAAGGCTGAGCCCAGCAGTGACAGTGGTAGTGCCTCTGGGATAGCAGAGTGAAGAAGGGGGAGGAAAAAACTGTGCGATTGTAGATGGAGAGAGGAGTAAGAATATGTGAGAGGAACAGCCCTGCAGACACCAAGGTCAGTGCAGAAGGAGGGGCAGGAGGTGCTCCAGGCACCAGAGCAGAGATTCCCCTGCAGCCCCTGGTGCAGAGCACGGTGAGGCAGCTGTGCCCCTGCAGCCCCTGGAGGTCCATAGCGGAGCAGAGATCTGTTGTGGTGGCTGAAACCATCTCGGAGAAGCCAAGAGGTCCCAGGGCAGCCACGCTGCTGGGACAACTCCGAGACAGGAAACACCCCCTGAGTGTTTATTGGGTGGTCTCTCCCTAAGGTTATGTTAATCTTCCTATGTTGATTGGCCTTGACCTAGTCCCGGGCTCCGCCCCTCCCTTCTCCCCATTGGTTGTCATTGTATCTCCCCACCTTTTCCCCAACCCTATTGGCCCTAGACCTCTATAAGACTGGCCGCTCACAGCCATTCTTTTTCTTTCATGGCTGGACCCCTTTGAGAATAAGCCTTTGGAAACTCCGCACGACTGAGCTCTCTGAGCTCTTTGTCTCTGGTAATGCTGAGCTAATCAGAAGCTCTGGGGTGTGTGTGTGACTGTGCTGTCCACCAGCACGGGTGAGAGAAAAGGTCTGCTTGCTTGGTTTTGGATGCATCAGCTGGAAGGATCTGTCTGAGCAATCGAGATATTTTTGGAACACGTAGCAGATCTATCCACCCCACCACCACCTCACACTAGAGATCCACCAACAGCTGTGGAGGAGACCTACACAGGAGCAGAGGGATCTCTGAGAGGAGGCTGTGATCCTGTGAGAAGTCCATGCTGGAGCAGGCTCCTGGCAGGACCTGTGGTCCTGTGCAGAGAGGAGCCCACACTGGAACAGGTTGACTGGCAGGACTTGTGACACTGTTGGGACCCACTCTGGAGAGTTGCTGAAGAACTGCAGCCTGTGGGAAGTTCTCATGGAGAAACTCATGGAGGACTGTCTTCCACAGGAGGACCTCACACTGGAGCAGGGGAAGAGTGTGAGTCCTTCTGAGGAGGAGGAAGAAGCGGCAGAGACAATGTGTGACTAACTGACCACGATTGTCCATTCATCAGTGCCACTGAGGTGGGGGAGACAGAGAATTCAAGAGTAAAGTTAAGCCCAGAAGAAGGGAGAGTGAGGGGAAGGTGTTCTAAGACTTGGGTTGTATTTCTCATTACTCTATTCTGATAATAAGTCAAATAAAATTTCCCCAACTTGTGTCTGTTTTGCCCATGACAGTAACTGGTGAGTGATCTCTGTCCTTATCTTGTCCCACAAGCCTTTCATTGTATTTTCTCTCATCTGTCCAGCTGAGGGAAGTGAATCGCGTGGCTTTGGTGGGCACCTGGTGTCCAGCCAGGGTCAGCCCACCATATTGACACATCACTGAAGCAGAAAATTTAATCAGTGTCTTATCTTGTAGTGTCGTAAGTTTGTGGTATCGGTGCCAGGGGGAAACCTATAGCTGACGGAAAACTTCAGTCTGATGTAGAGAGATATGTGTAAAGCCAAGAACAGAATAATACACAGAAAAAATTGTGTATGCAGAGGTAGAAACTGCAGTGTGAGTAGGTTCCTAATGGAAGAAAGGTTACTGCAAAGCAGGTGAGAACTTGGGGAAGGCACATAAGATCTTATATCAAAGATATTAAAATTCTTGGGACTGTGCCCTTAGAAAGGAAAGGAGTAATAGTAGATATTATTAAATTATGTGAAGTAGTGGTCCAGAAAAAGGAGCATGGAAGGTACTTTTTCGCTGCTCCTTATGAGAGAGCTCAGTCGAAATTCGGTGAAACTGAAGAGTGGCAGAACTGAACAATAAACCAGAAATTCTTGTTTTCCTCACAGTGCCCAATAAAGTTTAGAGTTCAGGTCGTAGGACTTTGCAGAAAGTAAAACTTACCAAAATCTTCAAAAGGTTTAAGCGTGCTGTGAGCATATACAGTCATTTCTGGGAGGTAAGCTAAGACTGTGTCTAAACCAGCTTCTAGTATATGACTTTTTACTCTGTGGGGAAGGCTGTCAGGCATTGTGAGCTCCTGGTATCCAGCAGTTTGTTTCTGTGTGAGCAAGCTGTCCTAACTCTTGAAATGGGGTAGCTGCCTGTTGGGAAAAGTCCCTGACCCAACTGCCAAATCACACAGGGCATTTGTTTGGGAAAAATTCGTGTTGGGATTAGCCAGGTTCCATCACACAGTCATTCAGACTCAGTCGTATTCCTGCGCTTGGGGACTGTGCTGGGCATGTTTGGATCTTTCTGGGTGTCATATGTGTGGGCTTAAACTGCTCATCTCTTGGAGACTGTAAGAGCTGCTGAGCAGGCTATGTCAGCCTGTCTAACTCTGGCAGAAAATAGGAGACTCTGTGTGATGGCTTTTGAATTTCCCTTTGAGGTGTCTGGTTAGGACCACTGTAAGAGAGAGATAAATTGACAGATAACATACCTGGCTGTGACATTTTTCCTGCATGATCTGAATTTCTGGGTTTTTTTTTCTTTAGAGAAATGGCGCTTTTTTTTGTCATCTTATCCAAAAGCAAGTTGTGCAAATAATAAATGCACTGTTAAATTCACACTTAGCAGCAACTACTCTGTTCTCCACTTTCCCCAAGCAGTGGTACCCCTCTTTGAAAATCTCATCTGATGCACGAACTGTCAAAACATAAATGGGCAACTGTGACTTCTCTGCTGTCTGCTCTGGAATGATAGCATAATCTATTTGCTGTATTCCTGCCTTTAATTTCCATTTTTATTGCTATAATCTAACCCACTTTTTTTTTCTTTCTTAGTGCACAAATTATGAAGGTGGCCTCGCCTATTCATCAGTGGAGTCTAAAGTGCATGCAGTGTGTGATGCACAGTCCTGTCTTCTTGTTTGGTCTAGTCAATGCTGCATTCATCACTACACATAAAAAATGAGGGTGCTGTCTGGTGACAGCTTGGTGTAAATCACGGAATTGTGGCTTCCTCTGGCCCAAGTGGAAGCATGGAATCTTAGCAGATCTAAAGCTTTAAAAAAAAAAAAAGAAAAAGAAGTGATAAACAGCAGTGCTTTTAAAACATTTCTAAATCTGTGAAAAACAGAGCTGTTCTGTTGATTGTACAGGTTTGAATGGACACATGATCCTTTTCCTGGAACATAGGACTAATGGCATCACCATCTCCATTGAAATGTCATCATGGGAGAGCTACACGACCACAAGATTTGTTCTAAGGAAACAGTCAAATTAGGGTCCCACTTCAGCACTGCTTTAGGAAAAGCAATTTAATACTGCTCAAATACCATAAGAGCATCAATCAGCCTGATTTTGTTTAAGTTGCTGGAGCCTATAACAAAATGTATTGGGTAGTTCATAAATAAGGCAACTGGATAGAGAATTTGAGAGTCAGACTTTTTTTTTTGGCAACAGGCATATATCAGTTCCAGGCTCACTCAGCCATGCACATCTGGATAGAAAGGAAAGATCACATTTATGTATGGGAGATTCAACTCTAATTTTCACCTGTATAAACCAATGTGAAGTGTGAAGAGAATGACATGATAAAATTGATGTACTACCGAAGTGATAAATCCAATATCTGGAAAGATGTTTTCCTTCCCTGCTTGCTTCTGAACCGTAGAAATTGGTTTTCAGCTCTTCACCTGAGAACAGCAGAGGAGGATTTATCACGTGGGTTATTTTTTCTTTAGAAATATTTCATGTTGCTCTAAAAGTACCTAATCACTGCAGTATTGATTTCTGTATCAAAAAGGGAATATTAGTTAAAGAGCAGGAGTTTTCTTGGCTTTTGTCCCTGATTGTTACTGAAATACATACATATATATATTTATGACAGTTTCCAGAGGGTAATTTGTCTGATCTGGCCATGGGACACAGGCAGTGGAGTTTCTGCTGTCATTGAAAGCCTTTTGGGTGCCCCTATGGTGGTCTCAGTGCCATGGAGGGGCTGTGGGCTCAGTTTGCTTCTCCTGGCTGTGCACAGCTCCAATGAGGAGCACCAACATGTTGGCCATGGCCCCATGGGGCTGTCACCCCTCAGGCTGCCCGTGGGGAGAGGTATCCTAAACATGTTTGCAATCAGCATCTTTAAGAGGGTTTACATGATGTCGCTGTTTTTAAGCACAGCACAAAAGCACAAGGCCCACAGCTACAAAAGAAATATTTTATCTGGAGACATTAATCTGATAAATGCTGACATGGTCCCATAAAGGGACGGAGGAGAAATCAATGTAACCCTAAATTAATTTGAATTGTTGGAGTTTTTTTCCTCTTCCTTTTTCAGGACTAGGATAGTTTTGTGATTCATTGGTCAAGAGCTGGGAAAGTTTCTTTCCATGCTTGCAAAATTAAATTTTATGCAGTTTTTGACCTGGATTAGTGGTGGACAGAGCAATATATAGCCTGATCCCAATTATTTCTTAGCTGTCACCACTGGCCCGCCCCATCCCTCCACTGCTGGCATGTGCTGCTGTTTGTGGGCTGGCAGCTGCACAGAAGCTTGCTGGAAAAGGAGTCACACAAGGGTTATTAGATGGCAATAGAAATCTATTGTCTAGAAAAACATTCAAAAAGCCAGCAGAAGTCTTAGGCATGTTTAAAAATATATTGTAAAGAATATTGCAAAGACCATTTTAGAGATAAAGTTATTTTCAATATGGCCTTCCTTCTAATTGAATCTTAGACCCCCACTGGTTAAATTACTGACTTTCTATCTACATGGTTAAATTTACCTTTTTTTTTTTTTCCCAGATAACAATTTATGAACACTGCTCCTGTTACAAATCCTGAAGTACAATTTACATTGACAATAAAACCTTTAACAATTGCTAAAACAGTTAACCAGCACACTAGAACATTCCTCATCACAGATCTAGCCTTAGGAATTTAACTAACAAACATGTTATTAACCACTGATGAGGAGCTGTTTGGAAGAGATCATTGCTTAATTAATCTTTGTACTGAGCTAATAAGAGTGTTAAATGGGCCTCTCTGTTGAATTGGGTTGTTAACACAGATTGCGAGTTCCCTCAGGGGGAAATCTGAGGCCAATATGACATTAAAGTTAGCCATCCAACAAAGAAGATATTTTAGGCATTAAAAATAACAAAGCCAAACATCTCCATTAATAATGTTGTAAGATTCAGTGGCTGTGTATGTATGGCTGAGTGTACGTGCATGTATGAATTACTGTGCTCTTTCCTGTTCTGGTGAGAAAGCTTCATCAAAAATCTTATTTAGATTCAGTGTTTTTCATCACTGTTCTGTTGTGGCATAAATTAAACTTGTCACACTTATCTATGGTAGGCAGGATCTGCTGATCAGGAAGGGAGAATCTGACACAAACTCTAATGTCATCTGCTTATCCTAAAGAGACAAACAAGATCAAAAATCTCTTCATATTAACGAGCTGGATAAACCTTCTGCTTCATACAATTTGATGCCACAGTAAAGGGCAGTGTGACCAGATTGCTCTTGTGCTTCACAGCGTTTTTAGCAGTGAGTGCTCAGGTTTTAGCCATGGAGCAAGGTGCCCATACTTAATATTAAACATTTGTTTTGGAAGGCATTATAATTCCCTGCACGAGAAGTTACCTACTGCCTTGAGTTCCCTTTTAACACACACGTTACATCTTTTGGGAGAAGAGAAAGATTCCATAAAAAGAAAGGTTGGAAAGGAATAATTTGTCCTTGAACGTCTGGTGTTAGTAATTCAGGAAGGATATCAGTCTGTCACTGGAGTCACTTCCCCAGCAGTCCCTGTCCCTCGTGAGACCAACTTCCATCCTTACACCCAGCTCGGAGGTGCTGCCTCTGTGTGTGCCTGCATCCCATGCTCTGAATATCACACTCAACGTGCGATTACATTTGTTTTGTGTGAAATGATCTCAAAAAGGACTAGGCAGAGAATTTATAACATGCAAGTGGCAATATGATAAAAATGCACTCATGCATACCCATATTTTTGATGTTTGGGTTTTATCTTGCCTGAATTCCTGCTGGCTTCATGTTTAATATACACACACCCCCTCAGCAAAGCCTGGGCGTGTCCAGATGAGCTGAAATCCTTGCGTGCCTGACTCCTCTGTGACCAGCCTTTGACATCTCACAGGTTTCTTTCATGGTCTTTTGCTAGGCACACTTGAATATCAACAAGAGTCTTGCACTTAGGGAATGTGGTCATAGCACAGATCATCGCTCAGTGGTCTGTGGACTCGTTTCTCTGTGTTGTCTGTGTTGCCTCTAATGCATCACATTGAAGCACCAAGGCAAAACCTTCTTGATTAGCAAACCCTTGGAGACTCCTAAATATTGCCTCACTTCATTACTACTGCAAAATGATCAATATGCCTCACCAAAATTAACTGTACCTTGGACATCTCCCTTGCCCCGATTACTGTGCATGTTTTATTCCTCAAGGATAATGGAGGTTCGCTCCCAGCCAAGACGTTATCCTGGCTGCAGTCACAGCTGCAGAGTCTCTCTGTGCCTGTGGTCTTTTTGGGAATGGGCCTTAGCTGCTAATCAAAAATAGTCTGTACATGTGCACAAGATTTCTGTTTGGTCAGTATGAGCTGTAATTCATAAATGGGAAGTGAGTGATTAGAATAACATACCCCTGTGCTTTTTTAAAGATCAGGATGAGGGCTGTAATAACTCACTCCTGACTGTCTACAGCACATGTTCACAAACCAAAGATGTTTTTCTACCCCTCATTTCATGCTGACCTTTTAATGTAGTAACCGGAGCTAATCTTACATGTACAACAGCATATTGGCTGCATGTTTTTGTTACAAACAATTAATATTGCTCTAGTCAGACATTTTCTCATTTATTATTTCCAGTTGCTTTATGGTTATTAAAAGGCCACATTTCAAATGTGGACAAGTGTCCATGATGATATACAGAGGTCTGTTAAGTGGAAAACTTAGAGGTGCCTTTGAATTACTCAGATTCCCGAGGAACACTGCTATGGTCATGCTGTCTTCAAAGATATATTTGACCTATCCTTGATATGCACTGCTAAAGGTTAGAATAAATATGCATGTTTGCTATGCTTATTAAGCAAAACTCTAGACATTAAGAGAATATGAGAGGAGTTTCCGCTGGTCTCCCAACTAACACAGCAAATTGCTCATGCTGGATGCGCCTGCCTGCCTCAGCTGCGCTCCACTCATCCATGCTGCTGTTTTTCCATACATGCATTCATAGAAATCCATTTGCATGGAAATACAGCTCACTAGTTAAACCTTTGCATTGTAAATCCAGCTTTAATATTCTCAGCAGTGCTGCTCCCTGCTGTGCATCAAGGTCCAGTAAGCCACTCCTTCATGTTGTAGGTTTTGGGACCCATTCCATGCCCTGTGTCTTCTAGGCTCCTGCTTTCCATTGTGCCATTTTCCATGAGCAACACCAAATCCCTCCTTCTGCAGCAGAGGCCACCAGAGCTGCTGCAGTAAGGGCTGGAACCTTCTAGACACAACATCACTAACTTGTCCATGTGTTGTCCTCAGTAAAATCTCCTCATGAATGTTATTCTTGCAGGATCCTTTCTGTACAGAAGGAGTTAGATCCCAGGTGAGTGTAAGCTTCAGTGTGGAGGTCTCCGTGACAAGGTCAGAGAGCACAAAACCTCATCCCATCGCAGCTCACCACCACAGCTGTGGTCCTAAGCACTATCAGCTGGGTCTGAACAGAGACAGTGCTTGAGAAGAGAGGGAAGGAAAGCTGAAAATGAAAAGTACGTGAAAAGAGTATGAACAAATGTCTGAAAAAAGAAGTGCGAGAGTTAGAAAATTATAGACCAGATATTGTTAAATCTCTATTCATCAGGTAGTAAAAATCTACACAGAGAAAAATCATTTGCTCTCCACGACAGAGCCAGCTCCCAACAAAGTCATGCTGGATTCAGGGAACTGTCTTTCACAAGATTCTTTCTAAGTGAAAAAATGCTGTGTCTTTTTACTGATAAAAATCTGAACAGCATGGTCCAGAATCCAGCTAAGGATAATCTTCAACTCCAGTAGTCCTGTTTGTTCAGGACAGGTCTTCGCCTTTCCCTCTTTGCTGTCAGACCCTGATATTGTATTTTCTTAGTTCCTCAGTACTTTCTTTCGTTTCCAACTGCAAGACTGGTCCTGTGCTCCCTTTCCCTCTCCTGTTTAGGGATGTTCCCACCGCTGCTGTGACCTTCGGAGCTGATGTATTGAGCATCCCTGCAGGATCCGCTGACACTGAGCATGAGGCTGGGCAATAAAATGAGGAATTATTAGGCATTTACATTCTGAAGTTAATGATGAGGAGTGTGAGCCTTCTGAACATCTATTTCTTCTGTTTTCAAGGAGGCCTTCAATTTTCTCCTGGTTCTCACCCACATGGCTGGTGCCATTAACCATCAGTCAGCAGTGCCCCACATCCCCAGGGATGGGTTGTGGAATGAACACCCTCTAAATTGTGGTACATCTCAGTGTTGGGGGGATGGATGTAACAGCCATGAGGTTAGGAAACAGCTGGAGACCTCTCTAAGGATGATGAGAGGTCTGGAGCTGGACTCAGCTCTGCACAAATAGAGAATTGTTCCACAAGTGGCTGTGGTCTCTTCCCAGAGCACTGTCCTGTCTCCTCTGCTATGTCCTAGGCTGGCAGCTGTCACCCAGGGAAGAACAAAGATGTGACCCGAGGGTGAGAGAAGAGCCAGAAATTTCAGAAATTTCCAGAGGAAAATGAATGAGAGGGAAAATACAGTAGGACAAACCCCCAGGACTGAGCTTGTATGGAAAAAAAAGTAAGGAGAGATGGATGAAGGGAAATTCTGGGTAATGACCACCGTTTGGAGATGCAGTTGATGCACACAGGGGCAGAATGCTCTTCCCCAATAAAACACGGGCAAGGGTGAAGAGCAGCCATCTCCTGATCCCGGGAGTGAAGAGAGCAAATGGGGAGCCCTGACACATGGCCAGGATGTCAGAGCCAAATGTAGAATGGACTCTTCACGGAATAAAATGCGTGAGTGGATTACAAAGGGAAATATAACAACAAATCTTCCTGGTGCCTCTGCCTTTGACTTTCAAAGCCTTATGAGAGGGCATGTTGTTAAGCTGTTACACTCCCCCCATTTTAGTGGCATTGGAAGTAACCTTCGCCTCCCAGAGTCCCCCACTTTATTGTCTTTAATAACCTCATGAAGGGTAATGAAGCATTTTAAGTTTTGTGCCAAGCTGACTGGTGTGGTGGGGGTGGGAAAGGGGGGGCTTTGGGACACTGGGTCAAGGTTTTGAGATGCCTTTGAGCAGGGGCCTGGGGTGGGAATGAGGCATCCCAAGGCTCATCCTGGGGTCAGGGTGCTGCTGCAGCTATTCCAGCTGAGAGCCACCCCCAAGTTCGGTGCCAGCTCCTCATCCTTTCCAAAGTCTCCTTAGTCCCACTGTGACTTTCATGTGGAAATTTTGGTCCGAGGGGTCACCTAAGCCTCGCACCTGCTGCCCACCCTCAGGAAGACCTAGAGGTGAGTTTTAGCATTCCCTCTTATCAGAAGAGTTCCCCCAGGCCAAAATCTAAGCACAGTAAGAGCTGGGGGAGCTTTAAAAGCCAGATGCCAAAAGTGACTTCCATTATGCATCACGCTGCTTGCAGTCATCCAAGGGCTGTGGTGCCGATGCACCCCCGAAATTGGATCTGTGACAGCTGGATTCAGGGTGGAGGTGTGGGAAGCCTCTGTGGTTTACCAAATAACAGGGAGAGACAGGACAATCAACATGTCACACAGTGTCTGCTGGCAGTCCGATGGATTTAACCAGCTCCACATTTTTTAGCATTTGTGTTGAATTTGCTTGGCTTTTAAAAACAGACAGACTTTCAGGCTTGCAGCCATTTTCAAACTAAACACCCCACACCACACTGTCCCCATCCTATACTGAGATGCTTTTTTGACCTGCACAGATTGTCTGATGAGGATTTGGTTCCAAAATGGTGTCTCCAACATCCAATGGAGTGTTGCAATAGAACATTTTTTCCTTTTTTTGGCTGTTTAAGCAAGGTGACCAAGAACCCCCAATTTGCACCCGGAAATGGAAATGCTGATTGCATTAAGTAGCTAAGTCCATCAAGTTCCCGGTGACACTTTCTGTCTGTGAGTTTCAGATAAAGACGGGGAACTAAAGTAGCTTAGTGGATTAAAGGAATTGCCTCCCCCACCTAGACACCTCGGCTGGAATCCGATTTTGGCGCTCAAGTGTGATTGCTCATTTGCTTCAGGGCAGGGAGGTGCAGACAGAGCACCTGAATTTTCATGGTCATCTGGCAACCCAGGGGTGGCAGTCACTGAGACCGGGGCAGGGCCACTGGCTCCCTGCAGGTTGTTCCCCTGCCAGAAGTTCTCCCCATATGGAATTTCCCCACTGCTAAGAATTTAGTCCCCTTTGGCATGGAATAACTCACAGCGGACGTGGAGAAGCGTTTCCCACTATGGAATGCACTGTGACAAATCCTGCCAAATTGGCGGTAGCTAAAAGTGGTGTTCAGGCAGAGGAGGTGCTAAATGGTTAACCTTTCCATCAGACCAGGGAGCAGCTCTGGCTGTGAAAGCATCAGTAATTTACCTTCCATTAAGATGCTGCAGCTTCTCATCTATTTGAAGGCTGCAAGAAATTGTTTTCTAAATAATAAGACTTTCTCTGTAAAAAGAAGTCATAAGTAATGGAAAGATTAAAACAGGGGTTGAGACACCACCAATCTATATATTCAATCAATGTCAAATGCTTTATGCAGTCATTCTCTGTTTCCTGATACACGTTACCTGGACCATACCAGAATGCTCAGGAGAATTTCCAGGAATTGCTGCTATTTTGACTTTCTTTTTTTGTTATTATTTTTAGGCCAGCTTTTTGAGGTCCAGAACAGAATAATTGAAAGTTGTCCAAATGACTGAGAGATCAGTAGAAAATCTTGTGGAGAACCCATGACTTTTGGTTTACAGTCCTGGGGCCACTTTCAAAGGAGCAACATGGCACACAGGGCTGCTCCTTTCACACTTCAGTGTGGCTGCAGTAAAAGTGAACTTTCTTAAAGGATCTGTTTGTTTCTCTGTGTAGCTGAGGCCCATCATTCCTTATATAACAAGATGTCCCAGAGCACCTGAGAAAATGTGTCCTGGAGGGTCATCTCTTAATTGCTGTCTTCTCCAAGGTGGAACATCGCAATTTTGTCTGGTAAAGGCACACTGCAATCTTCATAAGGAGAAAATTTCTCCAAGCTATTCAAATTTTGATTAGGAAGAACAGTCAATACCCCAGTTTTGCAGACTTCTTTTTTTTCCCATATAATATCTAGAAAAACAGTCTATGAGGTAAGAGGAAACCACTTCTTGCCTCTGCAAACAGAAGCTGGTCCCATGCTGCTGGTTGAAGCACAAGTGAAACACAGTGTTCCACAGGAATGGTGCATCTGCGTGGCAGAGGAGGAAGACAGAAATACCACTTAATGTCGGATTAATCCAGCAGATTTAATAATGAGGCACAAAGGAACACAGTTGTCACTTACCATCGGATTTAAAACGCTTTGTGTGAAGCTGTCCATTTAAACCCTCTTAACACGCTCTCTTGTTAGGGTTTGTTACTCATCTCAGTTTTACTGCCCTTCTTTTCTGGGCTTTTCCTGACCCAACTTCCATCAAAATGTGATTCAAGCAGAAAAATGGGTATGAAAGCTGCTGCAAGGGGGGCCCACTTCTCTCCTCTCTCAATATTTTCTGTCAGAATCTAGAAGAAGACTGACCTTGGCATAGGATGTTGTGTCATCGCCTCTTCCCTTTTCTGTGGGGTGTAACAGCTACTCCCTCTTGTGAGGACGCACGAGGAAGCTGCTCTGCAGCCCTGAACAAGGGAAAAGTTCTCCTTGTCACCGAACTGAGCAAATAGGATGGGAAATTGATCCTGGGTCCTATCTGCAGGTTTGATTCTAGGCTGCAGCCAGAGCTGATGGGGGTCTTTTTTCCCCATGGAATTAGGGACTTTTGTTGTCTGTGCTGATGTTTTTTCACGTTTCTCCATGAGAAACCCATAGGTTACAAAAAGGAAACATTTGGGAATTTCTTGGCAATGAAAACTTTTCAGATCATGAAAAATCATTAAAATAATCATGTTCTTGAAAACGTGTATTGAGTGCAAAAGCTGTTTTTCACTGGAAAACATCAGGGACAATTTTCTCCTCCAGTCTAGCAGATCTAGTCACGCATAAGCCTGATCTCCTTTCTTGCCCTGTTTCATTTCAATTTATTTTGCCTCCTTTCCCCCACATGCCCCTTTTCCTCTGTGCCAGCAGCAGGGATGGTGCTGTGGTCGAAGGGTCAGTGGATGGGCAAAGGGTTGGTGCTCCCTGGCTCAGCCCCTGCAGAAGGCTCACAGCATCATTTAAAGGTTCTGTAGTCATCGTGCTAAAGACATCCCGGAGACATTTTTCAGTCCTCTGGTGTCAGGGGAAAACAAACTAACACATTCCCCATTTACTTCTGGCTCTAGGAAGCAGGAGAAGGCCAGAGCTGCTTCTCCTTGCTCAGACCTTGTTAATTAGGATCCACTAGCTAAGGAAATTGCTATTTACCCCAGTCAGCCACCCAATACAGTTTATTTAACTTACAAAATGCAAATATGCTGGCGGTCAGAGGGTTAAGAGGCAGCATCGACTAAGTGCTTGTAAATTGATGTAGGCAGTGCCCTGAGGGCACCTCTGCTGGGTAACAAAGTGCGTCTGGAACAGATCTGACTGTGCCACAGCCCAGCAAAGTGAAGTGGAGTGGATCTGTCCTAGGTTACCTGCGAATGAGACCACGAGACCGACATTCCAGCACAAATCAACACCCACCAGGGCTCTGATTACCTTAATCAAAAAGCCTTGGAAAACCATATAGAAGGACTTTCTCTTCTTCAGAAGAAATTAATCGATGGGATCTGCAAACAGCAGAAAAATCAGATGTGCAAGAAACAAAAGCCATTTAAATTCTTTTCTTTGCTTGCCTTTCTCATGATGGAAATCGGTGATACTTGCAATCGCTGCTAAGTGTGAATTAATCTGGGTTCTGTGCTCCTCCTCCCCCACTTTCCTTGCCCTGGCTTTTGAGGTGGAGAAGTCCATCTCACCCATGGATGTGGCCACACCCAGACAAGCCACAGGAGGCAAGAAATCACCACTCCAAGACTGGCAGTAGGAGATGAGCAGGACTGTGATGGTGAAAAATGCACAGACTGGGAAAGGCTGGATTTCCCAGGGGGCTTGAGGACATCCATGTGTGCTCTGAGTGCCCCAGAAGCTGAGATTAGGGTGCCGTGAGTGCTTCCCACATCTGCCCCACCCTGGAGCACCCAGACTTGCTGCGTGCCCAGTCTCACTGTGGGGATGTGACCGTGCTGTCCCCTAGCCCGCACCTCTGCCTCCTGCTGAACAACTCCAGCCCCAGGCAGGCTCAGCCAGGCACCAAAGCACCAGGAGACACGGGGAGCCAAGCCTCCTCCAGTGGTGCTCTGGAGGAACAAAAATGTGCTGATTTTCTTTGCTAAAAGGAAATGGATTCAGGAGCCAAGATCAGCAGAGGGGTCAAGTCCTCCACCGTGACTTTGTCACACTTGTGCTTGCGCATTGGAACATCTCACCCGCAGCAGGCACAGCAGAAATTTGGACAAGGCGGCAACCCCCGGTCTGCACTCTGCATCAGGGGCTGAATGATACTGGGATTAAAAAATTGAAAAACAAAAATGCAAGGAAAAGAAATTCCCAATCTGAACTTTGAGACTGCAGTTTGTCCCAGCTCCTCCCTTATGATGGGCCACAGGCCAGGATGGCTGGGAGGTGTTCTCCGAGGCAGGATGACTCCTCTCAGACTTTGAGTCAAAGACACCATGCCAGGAGGCAGAGGGGTGAAGGTGCTGCTTCACACCTTATCCTCCAGCTCTGCTACTTTGCTTTTCAGATGCAGAGGCATGGTTTATAACCTAATTCAAAAAAACAAAGGCTTAGCATCTATTTTTTATGCTTTGTTAAGTAGCTGTTTGGATTTTTATGATTCAGCTTATATCCGAGGGGTTTTTGGTTGTGTGCAGCCATCCAACAGTAACATTAAATAAAAAGTGGAGTCTCTTTATTGATTTGCTTTTGGTTAAAAACAAACATGTCATATATAATCAAGATGTACACTGCTTGTAGATAGTAGAAAGGACATTTATAAAGCCATTGAAAGAAATAATTAAACTGAATATATCACAGCCACCTTCCTGAATTGTTCAAACAGGGAAGTTTACATCCATGAAAGGCTGATACTCCTTCTCACAAACTTTTAATACAATCATTTGGTTTGTACTTTAAACGCCTGGCATATTTTAACCCTGGAGATAAATGAATCTCAGTGGGATTGCTGAGTAATTAAGAAAACTGTGTCTGATGGGCTTGCTTCATATGGAGAGGTGAAATGACACCGGGAGAGTCAGCTGATCATTTGATATCTTTACATTAAAAAAAAAACGGGGCAAGCCCTGAGGCACGGCATTGTTATGCTGTGTGACAGGGATTGCTTTCAAACAAGTCGTGTTTTCAGTGTTAGCGGTATCATGGTTTTTAAATTGCCATTTAAAATGTAAACCAGTGTGCGCTCTGGAAGGAGGCCTCCTGGGACCCCCTGAGCCGGAGCATGGTGGCCTCGAGGCCGGGGGTCAGGGCTCATCTGCTCACTGGGGCTTTCCTTGATTGAGAGCAACAGCTCGGTGGGCAAGTGGCAGTGGTGGAAGGGCTTGAGGAGGAGCAGATTGCTGTCCACTGGCTAATTGCTGGCAAGAGATCTGCAGGAGCTGTTTGTTTTCTAGTATTAGGTCAAGACACAGTCAGGATGGTCTTAATAAGTTACTTTTGGGGTTCATGTTGAGCCATCTGCATGCTCAGTTTTACTGAGGGCTCGGACTCAGTAAGGTAAGGGATGGTAAGGGATGTTGAAAAGCAGCTGAAACGCTGAGCCCCCACAGAAAGGAAATCAGGCTTTGAATTACTGCCTGAGTGCAGTGTGCCACGAGGAGCAACACACGCAGTTTCAGTCCCAGTGCTGCCGCACACAAATCACGCTGGGAAGGCTCCCTCAGCTATTACTGCCAGCAGAGGGATGCTTTCACATCAAGACCTTTAACTCAAAGTACTCGCTCTGCTGGAAAAATCTTGGAGAGCAGGCTCCAGGAATTTTCCCTCCAGCGTAAAGCAGCAGAGCTTTATCCCAGGCCGGAAGCTTTCAGCCTTGGTCTCTGCTGGCTGCCCAAGGTCAGGCTCTGCTCTCCCTCGGGAGCTGCGGTGTCACAGCCAGGAACGCCTGGTGTCAGCTGGGATTTGCGCTGACAATATTGCTCTTGCTCTCAGTGCGTGTCCTCCAGCGTGAAAAGCATTCCAGGAAGGAGGTGGCTGTGTCCCCAGAGATCATAACTGATCTTGTGAAAAACATTAGTCCCTGGAAAACAGAGCCACCATCAAGACATTATGCAATTAGGACCATCGCCCCTTTAAATTATTATTTTCCACTAAAAGATGATGTTATTATTGGTAGAGAGGTGGCTGCAGGAGCAGTCCACTTGATAATTGTATCTGAGAGTAGGGGACAGAAGCACCTGTTTATTGGCTATATAAATCAAATTAATTTCGTTACATTTACAAACACAGGAAAAAAGAATAAGGTCTGCCGTGTGCCTGTGCCCCAAAACAGGCAACACTGTCAGTATTGAAAGTGCTCTCCCCAGGGAAACCAAGAATGTGATGTAGCTGCAAGTATTCATTTGGTTGTTGTCATTTCCAGTGCTACATATTTTAAATTTACTTCAAGCACTGTTGAAAGCCTATAATGGTGAGAAACTACCTGCCCAGAGGGACTCTGGGGTGACATAGCCACCAGCACGAAGGGAAGTTGTGCTGTCTTGCTCCAAGGAAATAGTGAATTAAGGGTTTATAACCAAGGTTAATAACTCCAGATATATCTCCTGCTACCACACAGGGAAAGTGAATTATTTATAGGCACAGCTCCTGCCCCCCTAACTCTCACCTTCTGCCCCTCTCCACTGCTTTACCAACATCCTCTGCCCTGTCCATGACTCCAGCCATGTTTAAAGCATGGCACACTTTTGCTCTTCCACCTGAGATGCAAAGAAGAGATAAAAAGTGGTCATACTTGAACAGCCCTCCCCAGCATTTCTCACCATGGTATTTGCCACGTTATCCAAGGCCAGATGGGCTGTGGGGTGGATCCTGGACACCTCAGCCTGTGTCTGGCTTGCAAGACACTAATCCAAGTGCACAGGGAGAAGCAGTCCTTGTAAAAGATAGCCCAGAGGGAGCTGAGTGGCTTTCACTGCGCTGGGCGCCTGGCGATGGCAAACATTGCTCTGCTTCATCTCTGCTGACATCAGCATCAGCACAAGCATATACGGAGCTGAAGGACAGGCCCAGAATTTGTTTCAGGGAGAACTGAAACAGAGTGGAGCCACCTCTCTTTTTTCCTCCTGAGATTGTCCTGAAAGTGAAATAAATATTCTAAGAGTGAAATTTTGCCATCAGATACCTGTCTACAAATGCCACAGGTGTCATGGTAGCATGACGTGTGAGCAAGGGAAGAGGATCTGGTCCTCCAGAGGCCCTTCTTTTTCAGCATCTTTTTTTGTGTGCAGTTGCTGGGCAGATGAGTCCCTGCACCATCTCTGACCTCTGCGCGCTCAACCTGAGACATCTGTATGCTAAAAAAATGCCCCCAGCTGCCAGGATGCCTTTGGTACTCATGCAGATGTTGAAGGACACACTCCAAGCAAGCTTTTTCTGGGCACAGCTCATGTGGGACAGGCGCCCATGGTGTTAGGCTGGGACATGGTAATCATCTTAACAGCACTTGGCACTGAGTGCTGCCTCTCCTCCTCATCGCTCCCCAGTCTCTGTGCCATTAGCTAATTGAGCTTTGCAGCAGTGCCTCGGAAACGCTGCCTTTGGCAGGCACATTTTTCAAATGACTAAATACACATTTGGAAAGGCTGCATGTGCCACTTGGCCAGTGGTCATCAGTGGGAGCTGTGAGCCTTTAGATGGCAGGAGCTGGTGAGACCCTCAGACAGTGATGGTGACCCCTGGCCTCACCAGGGCCACAAGGGAATATACTGCTGTAATTTGCCCCAGAGTCTCTCATGAAAAAAGGGGTTTGAAATTTAGAAAAGGGGTCTGAAATTTAGACACTTGTCCAATCATTCCCAGCGTGAATAATTTATCATTCTTGTGACCCAGAAAAGCAGGGACTTCATTCTGTCTTGCTCAGTCGTTTGGCTACAGCCCCCCACCTCTTCTTTTTCCATGCATCCTCCTGGGTGGGGGAACTGGGTGCAGCAGTACCTGGTTCATCAGGGCTTCCCTGAAGCCCCAAAAAGATTCTCACCCTTTGGCATGAGCACAGTCTGTCTCCTTCCTGCTGTCTGTCCTTTGCACATCCCGTGCATGTGTCTCTGTGTCTGTTTTAAAGCTGTTGGACTGAAAAGAAAAGCCTACTGGGACCCTGGCAGGCTCCTAGGGGGGCCCCCAGCATCCTGATTACAAACCAGCGCTGGAACTGAGAGCACTGAGCAGACTAAAGGCTGTCAGCTGCGCTCCCTCCAGCCTGTGCTGCGGACTGCCACTTCCCCCGGCTGAGCGCAGCTCTGGGGGCAAAAAGAGGGGCCAGAGACAGCATCGCAGGCAGGCTTCCCAGCCACGGAAAAGCTCCTCATCCCTTAAAACCTACTCAGAATTAGAGGCTGCCTCCGAACAAGCCGCTGCTCGCGCTGCCGGCAGGAAAAGGAGCCTTCTTCATCCATCACTTCTGGCTCCGGGAGCTTTTTCTCTCCAACACGAGGCGACAGAGCAGACACGGTCCATCCACCCAGCCGCTATGGCCTGGGGCAGCAGAATTCTCCGGTGGGCACTGTTAGGCTGGCAATTGAAAGCAATAGGTCTTTATGGTAATTTGGGTACCAGGCAACCACTATGAATAGGAAATGATGGCAGTTACTTTATCTAGTAACAGCATGAAAATGTAAAGTGTCTTTATTGAGCTGCTGGCTTGCTGGTGAGAGTTAAAGGAGATGCTCTCTCGGGTATAACATTCGCAGAGAAGTGGCATGAGATATTGCCATAAACTCCTCTGTTAATAAGCGAGCAGAGGAAGGCAGAGAATACCTAATGCAGCCCTTCGAAGGGACAAAATTAAGACAGGAGATGCAGCAACATTTTTTCCCTCGGCAGCAGATGTACCCCAAGGAGAAATGAAGAATTCCCCTCTTGACCCAGCAACTAGAAAGCTCATGTACTGCTTATATTAATATAGGAAGGATGGCTTTGAAAGGAATAAAAGAAAAACACCTCTTGCCACGTCAGTGTTCTCCAATACCAGTGAGAAATTTAAGTCTCTGCCAAGGGGAGTTTATCAGGGAAGAGACCAGCTCAGCAGCTGTGCAGTGACAATGCTCTGCAGGTGGCCAGGGGGTGCAGAAACGACTTTTGCTCTGTGACAGATGGCAGAGACATGGCCCAAGCATGTTAAAAAATGGCAGCATGCACCCCCAGTTATTCCAGTGATGGTGCTGGATCGCAGTGCTGCAAAGCTCTGAGGGCAATGATCACCCACGGATGAAGGCAAGCTGTCCAGAGGGAGCAGAAAGGCAGCACTCAGGAAACGCTGGGAAGAACCCCAGAATTGCAAAATTGGCTCCAGTTCAGCAAATTCTGTTTTCTCCCAAGTTTTGTAAGATTGTCTGTGGCATTTATCGCTGATATCTTAATTGGCGTGTTATTTAACTGCTTAAGAGGCTGCTTTTGATAGTTCTTGTGCAATGAAAGTTTTTCTTCTGAGAAAATAAAAACTGTTGAGACATTTAAGATCGGTTTCTGCTTAAAGCATGTGTACAGTTCCAGTGCAGATATTGCTTATATCAATGAATGGAGTCAAAATGGATTTCTGAAAATCTACATGGCAAAATAATTCACCACAGATAAAGAACTTTGGTAAAGTCAAAAACTTTTGACAACATTTTGCTTTTGAAAAAAGACAGATGATTTTCAAAAAAGAAAAAAAAATCTGCTTATGTTCTCACCTCCCATCACTGCAGTCACCCAGGAAGATAAGAGGAGGGAGTACCTCCATGCATTTTTCAGGGAAATCTGTGATTCTCCCTCACACCTGCAGGCAGCTCTGGCTTCCTTATAGCTGCACTGGTGTCAAATCTGTCCTGCAAGTGAAGTGGGGGTGTGGAAATGGAGACCAAAGGAGTGGACAGGTCATGCTTGTAACCAGAGCAGATGATGTCTCTTTGCTTCTGTACTCATTGATGGTGAGAAGCAGATCAGGTTTGAGAAGAGAGGAGGAGGTAAAGAAAATGCATAGAAAAGCTGCAAGAGTGACCTGATCTTGGGCAAGAAGGGTGCTTTGCAAGGGAAACACTATCTGCCTGTTGGGTTTGGTGGAGGAGGTTTTAAGCAAAACTGTCTTCACACGGAGAAAATCTGTGATGGCAGAGACTGCCACAGCTCAGTGAGGGAAAGCACAACGACTTTCTGAAGTCAGAAGCTCATGCAGGAAAATAATACAGACTGAAAATACGATTAAAAAAGCTAGTGGTGAAGATAAATTTACTTTGGAAGAACTTAGCAGAAGGCAGCACTGGTGCTCTTCATGGAAATCTTCAGAGCCAGGCTTTTGGGAAAGGATGTGCTCCAATCAAAGCACAAGGCAGTCAGTATGAAATGGCATGTGCTTTACAGGGGGCAGGCTGGAGGGCTACAACCCTTCTCCCAGCTATAGAAGTTGTTGCTGCTTCTAGAAGGCTCCAATTCCCTAGGGATGTGCCCTCCAATGCCTCAAGATGACAGCCGTAGGTGCTTAGGGAATGGCAGGAGAATGGACAGCAGGTGGTGGTCCCTGACCAGGAGCCAACCCAAAATGCCATCTCCTGTAGTCACTGCTGAGGACAGGGTGCTGGGCTGGAGGGACCATTGCACTGAGTTAGTGAGACTTTTCTTATGTTCTTGCCTAAAAGACAACACAGAAAAATAACAGTACAAACACTTCTCCTCAAAACCTGCTGCGAGACCCAGGAGAGCATATGAAGCTCTGTACATTGTTTGCATCCAAAGGATGCAGGAAATTGCCTGATGTGCCAGCCAGGCCAGGGAAAATGCACCCTAGGGGTACCCTATTCACCCCACAATGATAAAAGAGGCTGGACTGATGCACTCAAGGGAGAGGTGCCTAATTGTCATGGATCCTGCTCCTTCGGTCCCTGGTCAGGCAGAAAATAAGCCTCAGCTAGATGGAGGCAGTGACATGTTTAAACAGCTAGTTAGCATCCCTGGAAGGCAAGGCTGAGAATGTAGAAGGGGCTGTTCCCTGTCCCAAGGCACCCGTGCTGGCTGTCCCTACTGGAGGGCAGCGGCAGGTGAGATTGGGCTGGCTCCTCTCTGCATCAGCCAGCCTTGCCAGAAATCCTACAGCACTCAGAAACACAGGAGATCAAGCAGGCTGGGAACGTGCCTGAACGGACCCTTGTGATACCCTGAGCAGGACCTTTCTTCTTTATTCTTGGAATAAAAACTAGTGCTGATGTTGCCCAAGGCAGGTTAGGTTTCCCCCGTGGCTTTTGGAGAGAGAAACCAGCATGAAGGAAGGTGACCCCCAATGTGCCCAGTCAGAAAGACAAACTGATTGGGTTGAAACCCAAAATTTCATGTTGGGTTTGGACTGAGCAATGCATCTACCAGGTTATCATCCTGCCAAGTCACACAGCGCCTGGACACCTGAGGTTTGCCATGAGTGTTCTCCTTTCACCTTGGCAGCTCAGACCGAAAAACTGGAAAGCTATTTCTGCTGCGGTCGGTTTTTGTGTCTGGCTGATCCTATTACGGTGCAAACCTGACGCAGCCGCAGCAGCAGCTCAGCTGTTAGAGCAATATAATCCCACGCGCATTACAGTGATGCCACTTGAGCTGCTAATTTGGCAAAATCTGGATCCTAATGGAGGTCTAGCTCATGGACTTCTGTCACTTCCCACTTGTCTGTTACAGAATTAACCATCTTGGAAATAAGGGCTGCAGTCACCAGAAATTTGCAACCAGCGGCGAAATGGGACTCACCAAGCACCCCTTGCAGGTGAACTGCTTTCTCCTCCCTCTGGCTGCACCCCTACAGCTAAATAATACCATTAAGGACCTGCTCCATGGTTTGAGGCCAGGTAGGGCAGCAGATCTTGCATCCCCAAGCCCGGATGAGACCACCATCAACTCAAATTAATGGAGTTGTGCTGGTCAAGAGCCTCTGTGTGCGAAAGCAGAAGAAAGAACTGGATCCACACACGCACGCTGCTGATCCTTTGTTTGCAAGAGAAGCTGAGTGCACCGCCAGCTGCTGTGTCTTGGTGGGTGTAGAGTCCCTGGTCAAGCAGGTGCTAAAAGTCCTGTGCTGAAATGCAGTGAACAGGTGCTGTGTGGGGGTCTGTGGACAAAATATGGGCAGTGAAATATTTTCCAGAAGTGCCACCGTGGATGTGAGCTCTTGCACTGAGCATGAGTAACCTTCAGAAGCACTGAATGCTCATTTTCATCCTTTCCCACAAATATTGGTGGCAGACAGATGCTCCTCAGAAGGTCACAAGTAACAAGTATGATGAGCACAGATGCACACAGGGATTTGGGCTCTGCAAAGGTCCCTCACCCATCCTAGAAGGTTTTTTCTTTGGAGAACAACCCTTTTTGTATACCAGGCCCGAGGCATGGATACATTTTCAGGTTGAAGATGCTCCTATAGGCCTGTGGGATCAGGGATACCTCTCCTGCCGACCCGGAAAGGCAGCTGGGTCTCCAGGGGGCTGGATCACAGAACTGCCAGAGCCCTGAGGTTATCAGGACTGCAGGGATGGGAGGTTCCATCTCTGCTGGCCATGGATAAGGGGGTGCTTCCCAAGCCTAGGCATTCAGTTGAGCCAATCAGTCAAACAGAAGTGATCTCCGGGGGTTCAGAAGGCAATAAGCAGTGTAAATAGCAAGGACCTTTAGCTCATTTAAGGCTTTGATGGCAGAATACTTGCACTGGTAACACGCACACTGAAATTTCCTGGTATCAAGGATTTGTGCAGCTACCAACTACAAATCAGGAGAAAACAAATAATAAATAGTTGGATGTGCACAGTTACTTTGGGAATAGAGAGACAAAGAATATGTTTAAGCAAATCAATTCACTCACTTGTCCTCAAGTCTGTCTGAAAATATTCTCAAAGTGTCACTCAGCACTGCAAAAATTATCTCCTGTTCTCATTTACAACCAAATATTAAGAACTGAGGGATACATGCTCCTCCCATCGTTAAAGTTTTTTGGGGGGTTGTGTGATCAGCTGTTCCAGCATTGTGTTTACGATTTTCACTTATTTATCTACTCAGGCCTCTCTTTTTTTTTTTTTTTTTTTTTTTTTTTTTTTTTTTTTTTTAAATGCACAGCCTCTCTGCAGTCTGGCAGAGCCAGGATTGCAGTATTGATTTAGGAAGAGGCAGTTGTGACAATCCAGTCCCAGGCTAATTCCCGCGCTGTACGGGGGCTGCTCTGTCTGCAGCAGCAGCTTCACCCTCAGTGTGGGGCTCATGTTTAAAAAGAAGGGAAAAAATGAAAGAAAAGCTACTTTTCTCTGTTCTGCTTTGAAGGGAAAAAGGATTACCAAGGCTAAATAAGCCATCTGAGTACTTAGCTAGCAAGCCTAAATAGCACCCTGATAGGAAGTTCTGGCACAGGGCTAATTAAATTAACTCTCTTTGATTTATTAACAAGCAGAGCAACCTATCACACAGGATTGTCCCATGAAATGAATGTGCTCTCTGATTCCCTCAGCTGCTCCAGCGCAGTCACCTCGCAGAAAACCCAGTTATGGGGAATCAAGTTTAATGAGACTCAATGGCTCGAGAAGGATCCCTGCCCACCAACAGAGATACGCACTGGTAATGATACCTAAAAGCATGTTTATTTTCGTTGCACTTCCCTGATTCCTTTTAATGCCTAGGACTATCTAATGGCTAATTCGTAATTTCCTGCTCACTGATATGCAGATGAATGACAAGCAAAAGCCTTCTGCATGTTTAATTATTCTGTTGATTTAGAAGCCACTTTTCCCTCAGTGCAAGTTTCTCTCTGTGTGTGCTCTCATGCATCACATATTTCATTATTTTTAGAAGCATGCTCTGTGCCTTTTTATGCTCCCCCAGTTCCAGCATCTAGTAATTACCATGTTTTGTGTCCAGCAGACCTGATCCACCAGCAAGTGTAAATCAGGAAAACATCGCTGTCTCTAAATGGAGTTATTCCAAGTTACACCAGACCTGAGACCTGACCTCTCCTATTTTCAATGATGGGGAAAATGTTATTTGTGTGCTGGGACCCTTGTGAAGTAGCAGAATATAAAATTCAGAAAACTTCAGAGCAGTGAAAATCCAAATTGAAGCCTGTGAATGCACAGACGAGATTCTATTTATGTAGCGAGCTCTATTTCAGCTTAACCCCTGCAAGGAACTGTAACTCTCTTTGCATCTTTGATTTTTCTCCCTCAGTAAAACATAGTCTGCTTAACCTATTTTTTCGACTTCCTAGCAGTTTCACTGGAGGGGTTCTTCCCAACGCCTCGCATGTAGCTTTGCAATCCGAGCGCTCCTTTGTTAAATTAAGGCAATTAATAAATGGGGATGTTAAGCAATCAATTTTGCCTGCATATCTCCACAGCCTTACGTATGACTGGCTGTAATCACAAGATAAATGCAATGTGCTGATGTATGGTAATGTTCAATAATACATTCTCCACCAGGCTCAATTCATCAGGGAGTTTCTGGAGGGGAGGCATTTGTTATTGGCTGTCTCCGGACCTCAAGGATAACATTTCTGTCCTTTCCATTGGCTGCCCCGCTGCTGCAAGCCTCTTCCCGTCTTATTTTGATGATGAATATGAAGGCATGCTAAGCTGTGCCGGAGAGTAGCTCTCGCAGACTACACTCCCACCCCGGGCTCAAGGACTCCAGAGCTCCCCGGCTGCTTCCCCTGCCCACTGCCAGCAGCAGCAGCAGCAGCAGCAGCAGCAGAAGCAGAAGCAGAAGCAGCAGCAGAAGCAGCAGCAGCAGCAACGCCAAAAGTTGTGATGCTTTTCTTCACCCAGTGCTTTGGGGCTGTGTTAGATCTCATTCACCTGCGGTTTCAGCACTACAAGGCAAAGAGGGTTTTCTCAGCTGCCGGGCAACTTGTCTGCGTCGTCAACCCAACACACAGCCTCAAGGTGAGTTAAAAATGTATTTTCTCTTCTAACATCTCCTCGTCTTCCCCACCACCGCCACCCGAGATTCTCCACAGGGAATGAAATTATGCTCTGGCAGCAAGGGGAGAGCGCTGTTAACACATTGCAGCCCTGGCAGAGAGGATGTTTGCATTGTCTGAATGCATGATTCCCTTTGGAGCAAGGGAGAAACAACCCACTGCTCCGAGCGATCGTGGGAAGTCACAGCTTCCCCTCCCCAAAGTTTCCTCATCCGTTTCACCCACGTAATGAGCGTGCATGTTGCAAGCATTTAGCAAAAATGATTGGAAAAGTTAGTTGGATGCATTAACATCCCTTTTTGGTGGAAGGGTGCTGCGTGGTCCCCCAGGCTGACACCCCAGCACAGAGGGATGCCGCCAGGCAGTGGGGAACAGAAAGAGGGGGGGTGGCAGCAGAGGGATCTCCTCTGCTGTGGCTTGCTCTTTCAGGGGAAGAGCGGCTGTTTCTGTCTCCTGAGGGCAGTCTGAAGGCATTCCTCTGGCGCTGAAACTGTCCTTAAGCTATTTGCAAGGTGAATCTATTTTGGGAGGGAGAATGCGTTTGCTTTAGTGCAAAACTATTTATAGTCCCCACAAAAACATTTCTTTTACTTGCACAGTTCTGCATTTTCACTGACAAAGTGACAACAGCTCCATCTATACCAGACCCTTCATGTTTGTAGTAGAGAAGGAGCAGCAGGGGGAGAAAGCAATCAGGAGGTTTTAATTACTTTATCACACTAGTGAATGACCAACTTTAATGAAGTGGCTTCTGTTTTGTGAAAAGTCCTTGCTGACCTGACTTGTGAGGTAGCTTCGCTATCCTGGTGCAAGCTCAGAAATAAATTTAATTCATGACAACTTATTTTTTGCTCTGTAGAGTCCCTTCCTGTCAGGTTGGAGGGCTTGCAGGAAGCATCTTTCCCGAGCTCCTAGTTCCCTGGGACGTCCATTGAGGGGTAATGGACAACATTCCCTCTTCAGAACAACAGCACCTCCCAAAAAAAGGGCACGTTTCCCACGGTCATTTTTCCCGTCTCGGGCTGTGCTGAGGCAGGAAGAGGTGGTTTCCAGCAGGGTGCCGGCTGCCGGAGGATTTTCCCGCAAGGCTGTGCTCGGAGCGCTGCCGGCTGGGGCAGGCGCTCCCAGGGGATGGAGCTTGGGTGCAGGATCGCCTCTCCCGGCACCACGTTCCTCGCAAGAGGAGCTAAAAACACACAGCCCTGTCATTATCTGAAAGGGTCTGGCTGTCTGAACGGGTAAAAGAAATAGCTGCATTCCTTAGTGCACGGGGAGACTTTGTAAGTGAATTCATCTGTGCTTAACCCTTTTTGTGTGACTGTCTCCTGCTACTTTCATCTATAACTTTAATTATGGGGGGGGGGGGGGAAAGTGAGGAGAAGGAAGGTTATCAACATACAACAGGTCCCAAAACAATTTCAGTGCCAGTGGAACTGTCTGATAAGGTCCCATAAGCACACAGAGGGGTGACTACTGCTCCACTCTTATCTGAGACTAGACCTGAGTTTGTAATTTCAGGTCCTCCTAAGTTGCAGATTTGCTACTGTAGGAGCTGCAGCTGTGTTAAATACATAGGGCATTTCAGTTCACTGAAATCCCCCATGGCCAAAGCTCTTCACTGCTCAGACCCAAAGCCCGGCAGACAGACAAATAATCTCAGTACTGCATTGACAGCATTTGTATACAGGCATTGGAAGGAAAACTCTTTTGGAAACAAACAGGACCCTCTAGGAAAAGGTCTGACGTGTCAGTGAAGCCCCAGTAAGAACTGTCTCGATCTGGGTGGAATTGCTCCCTCAGCAAGGTTGCATTGGGAACCTGATGGCACAGGTGTCTCCACAGGAACCTGTTGAGGCTCCATTCAGATGAACAGGCTGACAAGAAACTCCTCTGCTCTGAGAAACCCCTTTGTAGAGAGAAAAGTGCTGTGCAAGTGCTCCCAAGTTGCCCAGCTCACATCCAGCCACACAAATATGGTGGGCTTTAGCTCTGCTGTGCTCCCCAGATGTTCAGCTTCCCTCTGGCTGTCTAAGGAATGCATCACCACTTTGTGGCAGCATCCAGAGGAGGTGTGGGCATCGCCTTTGTGCCCAGCATGACACTAACAGTTGTCCACCCGTAGCAGCCTGGGGGCCAACTGGAGCCAGCTGGCTCGGGGCAAGGGAGGCACCTTGTCCAAAAACTGGTGTCAGAGACAAGCCTGCTCCTCGGGGTGCCCATTTCTCCCCCAGGGATGCACTGGGAGGCTGTGGTTGCTCTCAAAAGACATCTAAGGGGCCTTGAAACATGAAACAGCCAAAGTTATTCCTCTGTGGTGCTTTACAGTATTATGGCTACTTTGATGTTTCTTAGTCTATTATTTCTAGCTGAGTCTTTTCAACTGTAACATTTTGTTGACAGCCCCCAAATCTATCTTAACAATTGACAAGTGGAATGAAAACTGTATTAAGGTTCGCGGTCGATGAATACAAACCTGCTAGGAAACAAGGGCTGGGAGCAATGTTATTTCTCTCCCTTTTCTTCAAGGCTTAAATGTTTGTGCTTACTCCAGAATTGCAAGCTCTTTGCAAACGGATTACTTTATCCTGCACCTCCACAGCACTGGTGCGAGAGGGCTCCTGGCTGATAGGTGCAAATGATAAATGACAGGCATCACACTCTGGTGTCATTATGCATGTTGACATCCTTCACACAGGTCAGGTCTTCAATCAGTGCCAATGCACATAACTTCATTAAAGTCAAATTGCTGCAGGACCTCCATTCTCGCTCCTTCCACCCGAGGGAGTGCTCAGGGATGGTAGTGGGATTCAGCCCACACAGGAGGATCCATGGCTGGTGGTCATGCACGTGTGTCAGAGATTTGGCATCATGGAAAGCACTCAGGGAGCAGCAGAGGACAGGGGAGACCTGGTACCCTCCAGGGAAGGTTGCAGCCACTTCTGCTGTCACAGACCTGCAGCCAGACCAAGGGGGCTCTCCCGTAAAGTTGTGCCAGAACACTGTCATCATAATGACAGCCCTGACCTCTGACAATGACCAGAGCCCATCACTCGCCTGTTCTTTTAGGAAGGTCCAGAGGCTGGTAGAGAAGCACACACTTAGAAAGAAACTGTTTCTTCCCACTGACAGGCTCATTAACTGGGAAGGTTGATGAACATTTCTGTGTTTCTTAAAGGGCAAGATGGTAAAAGTGTCAGCAGAGACACCTCTATTGATCTGCTGCTATTTTCCCTGTGCACGGCAGGCTGACACGGGTGGCTCTAAAGAAGGAAAGACAATTTTGCAGGTGCTCCCCTCTGTTTCGTTGGTATGGCAGGAGTATGAATGGAAGGGCTCTGAATTTGTTTCAGAGCCTTTGTCCTTCTTTCCGCCTTCTGCTCTTTGTCCTCCCACAAAGCTTTCCCAGACATAGCAGCAGTGTCTTACAGCACAGTGCTGTACCGTGATCAAAATTCACTTGCCAAGAAGAGAAAACCACTTATTTACACACTTCTATAGGTCACCTTTGTCCTCAGTCATATTTTAGGCATTGCCTTGTAACCTATTTTCCTTCCATCATGTGGTCAACATGGCATCTTCCCTTGGAGAGGCACAGCCAGAGCTCTCCAGCCAAGTGACTGCTCCCTCCAAGGCCACATTAATTAAAGGAGCAACGCTTATGCTGCTGGCTGCAGGTCCCAGCATGAAGGAAAGTTCTAAGGTGCTCAGTGTGCATGGAAAAAATGAGCAGGGTTTTCTGATCCTGCAGAGGTGAGGCTCGGAGAATTCCTGTACATTTTCCCCTTGTTAATAGCAATTCTCCCCAGAACTGCACCCTGGGAAGAGGGTGAAGGTGGAGGGTGTCCTCACTCCTTAGCATCAGTCCCTGTCCGAAAAACCAGCCACACATGGCAGGGGACTGCAGTGCAATCACAGCCCAGCCAGGTGCTGATCCTTCACAAGATGCTGCATATGGCTGGGTAAAACAGATCTTCTACATTCAAGGAGATACTAGCTTTTTACACACAGCTTTTAACTCTTTGGGGAGTGTGAAAACTGTTCTTATAAGTAATAAAAAAGTGTGTTTACAACCTTCTTGTAAAAAACACCAATCTCCATCTCTATAGGACTTCAAAGAACTTGTTGAATTACAAAAAAAGTATATTCAGACAAGGGCATAAAATAGTTCAATCCTATACTGTAAAAGGGTTGTAACATGGTTTATGGTCCAAGCTGTCTTTTAGCTATTTTTTAAAGCAACAAGCAAATCTGCTCTGACTTAGGGAAGGGATTTGAATCCTGTTATAACAGTTTGGCTCTGCATGCAGTGGCCAGCCAAATAGCATTGTAATCTACTTTATCCCCAGGATTAAAGTGCTATGGTGCATTATACCCCCATGAGATTTATTTATTTGGTGCAAGAGAGGAGAGCAGCTCTGAAACCTGCTGCTAATAACCCCCAGATGTCCTGTGCCACTGTCTCAACCCAGACACCCTCAAATCTCCCATTCAGAGCTGTGATTTGGGGACAAAGTAGCCTTTGGCCCCAGTGTCCAGCAGGATTGTCACAGCTGCAGTGAGAGGATCTGTGAGATGCTGCCTGCAAACCTGGACTCCTGGCACGGTGCCTGTCTCCCATCCCAGCTGTGAGCCAGGGCTGTGTGAGCACTGAGCACCTCAGATTTTAAATCCTTTTGTAGGGATGTGGATAGCAGCAGGCAGTGCTTTGTCACCCCTCCTTCAGCCCTGCCCATTTGAAAGGATTCCAGCTGACCATGGGCACCCCAGGAGCCTCAGTCTGTCCTGAGATGTGACTCTGGGGGTGCCCTGCAGAGCTGAGGCACAGCATGCTCCACCAGGTCTCCCTGGGGGCTCTCCATTCACTGCTGCTTCCTGGAAGCAGGAATCCCTCTCTGCAGTAAGCCATTAACCTGAAGCCTGCATCCCATTCCCCTGCACGACCCATGGGCCACGGCAAAGGGCAGCAGGGCTTCACTCCAAACGCTGCAGAGCAGGACAGCTCTGAGCCGCAGCGTGGGCTCAGAAGGACAATTACAGTGTCTCCTTGGGAGAGGGAGAGAAAGAGCCCCCACATCAGAAGTTTCTGTGTTAACAGGCTCTGGCTTCCTTCTCCTCACCTCCCAGCCCAAATCCGCTGGGGAAAATTAATTGCCACTCTTGACTGGTCCTGCCTGTTGTGCTTCAGCTCTGGAGGTGGGATAGAATGGGCAAGCGCTGAGTCCTTCCCTACTCACATTTGATTTTGAGAGTGAATTTGAGGCAATAGCACAAGGGGGAATGGTTTTAAACTGAAGGAGGATCGATTTAGATTAGATGTAACAAAGAAGGTTTTTTTTATGATAAGGGTGGTGAAACACTGGCAGTTTTCCCAGAGAGGTAGTGGATGCCCTGTACCTGGAAACATTCAAGGTCAGGTTGGACAGGGCTCTAAGCAGCCTGGTCTAGTTGAAGATGTCCCTACTCATTGCAGTGGGGTTGAACTAGATGACCTCTAAAATGTTCCTTCCATTTCAAACTCTTCTGGGATTCTCAGATTCTATAATAAATCTGACCTGGCTGCTGGACATTTGAAGTCAGATATTATCAATGGAAGACAGTGCTGTTATTTTAATATTAGAGAAATGCCTCTCCCCTTGACAGGGTGTTTGACAGCAGGGTGAGGAGCAGCCATCAGACACTGTCACATTTTGCTCTGTAATCCACCCACTCTGATATGGCTCAGAATATCAGGAATTTCTCTGTGCAGCCCTTTGGGTTAGACATAATGGCCCAAGAAACTCTCTCAGAAGAAATACTATCTCAAAGGAATTGCTGTGACTAACACAGAGGCTGCAGAGGGAAAAGGGGTGTTTTAATAAGCCTTGATTACATGAAATCAGTGGCAAGGTCTCAGTTTGCTTCCCAGCAGACGGAAGTCGCACTGAATATGGTCCTGCAAGTCCCAGGTGCAAAAATGTCCTGGGTCAGGTTTCCAGACATCACGAATTTTGCCTCAAAGTGAGAATTTACAGAGCATATAATTTTTTGCTTAACCATTAAGATTCTCACCTGGTATCGAAGAACTCCCAGCACACTTAGCTGGTGATGCTTAGAAGCTTCATTTTTTTTCTCAGAAACAATCTGAGGTTCTTAAGTAATCCAAGAAATTGAGTTTAAAGGAAGCACATTGGATCCCAAGAGCTCTGGTAAAATGAGGGAGAGGAGCTACTGTGCCTGTGCCCTGCCTTCCTGGGACTTTGGTGCTTCCTGTGCTGTTGGAAAGCCCATAATGCTTGTTCTGCCTGGCTCAGAGGTGAGACTTTGTGTCTCTTCTGCCATTCCCGAAGTCTTCCCCTCACAGCAGGCAACTGGAATCCCTCAGCTGAGTGCACAAGGGACAAAAACTGAATCCTGCGATCATTTCACAGGGTGGCAGTGGGGGAAATACAGTCTTTATGCAGCCTAATGGGGAACTGAGTGAGGAAGTGAGGAGCAAGGGAGGACACAGCCATGCTCTTCTGGCTGCATGAGGTTGGGGTGTCGAGGCCAGCTGCTCCCCTTGCATGGTGGGAGCAATGACCGTGATGGGCTACCCTTGGCCCCTCTTGTGGCATTGGCACCGGCACATACGGCATGCCACAGCATGGTACAGAGCCACGGTTTTCTTTGGAGCCCCTGCAGGTGTGTGCTGGGCAGCCCAAGAGTCACCAAAAAGGGGGGAATTGCTTTGGAGTGCTAACAAGGTTTCAGCAATACACTGGGCCTGCTTTTTCTGTGATTTTTGAAACAGAAGTGAGCACAGCTGAGCCACAGCAGCTTCTGGTGGAGCTGGGAGAAGCTGCTTGGGTCTAGCTGAACATGACAGCAACTTCCCAGCTCACCTCTGTATGCAGGTGATATATGTGGAAATAAAAAGCACGGCTGTTCAGACATTAAACACCTTATCAGACTGCATTATTTTTCTTTCTTTCCGTGGCTTGCCTCTTTTCATTAAGTATCTTTTCCTCTCTGCTATTGCTCCTTCTCACGCTGCCCATTCCCTGCTATACCAAAGTCTTAAAGCAAAAGATCCTCCTCATCTGACGTTCAATAACCTGGCTTTTCTTGCTCCTGCTGAAAGGAAAAGCATCACTAACTTCAAAAAAACTTTGGGTGTCTTGTTTTCCTCTAAGCTCTTTCAGAAGAAATCACAATCATTCAATCCTTGATGTCACCAATTTCCCTATTGACAGATGAAGTCTCACTGTAAAATGACTATGGGCAAGGGAAGGAGAGCTACAAAAAGCAGTGAAACATTGTGTCACCGCCCTTGGATAGAGCTGGCAAGGAAGCCAAGGGGTTTACGTGCCTGAAAACCTTAATTTTCATCCTGCACTGGTCTGGGGCTCAAACAAGAAGGTCCAACTGGAGGAGCCACAGCACTTGTTTTCCACCCACCCATGTGAGCCATTAACATCACCCCACCAGCTGCCAAAAGGGAGTCTCTTCCCTCTGCTTTGGTATGGCAAAGCAAAAAATCCACTTCCAGCAGGGATTTAAGCTGGCAGTGTCGTGTGTACTCTGCCAAAGTAGACACACATCCCTTCTGCTTCCACGCTGCAAGAGCACGCAGCTGGGCAGGGCAGTGGCTCAGCTGTTTTTCAGAACCTCACACAAAGCTCTTACCCCTTGGGATTATTGAGGGCTGTGCTGAATGGAAAAATTTCACTTGTGCATGGAGACTTCCTGAAAATTGCTCTGGGTGACCTGCTGCTAATAACCACCTGCAATACTCCTGCTCAGCTCTCCCACAGCGTTCTCCAAAGAGGGAAGAGCATCTTGGCGCTGCCAGTAAATTTCCTGACACATGTGCAGTGTACAACTTGAAGTACTTTTATTTATTTAGAAGCATTTCTGAGCATCTTATATAACATTAATGGGTTTATCTTTAGCTCTCCCCTTTAGTCTGAGCAATACCATGAAAGCGTCACTGGAGAAGAGCAGCAGAGATCTCTGAGTACTTTGTGTGCTTATTTTGGTGTTCTTTTCTTAAAAGACAGAAATGTTTGGAACAACTTTGGGAAGAAATTAGCCACCTATTTCCATACCAGATGCAGTGCTTTCAGCTCTAGTCTTTTCTTCCAGAGCAATTTCATTCTGAACTGATCCAAACTGAAACTCTTTTTCACTTCCAGATTGGCCTCCCTAGCAAAAAATAAATCACTTGAACAACTTTAGTATTTCACACATGGAAATATTAGGGTTCAGAGTAGCTGATGAAGTGCCCATCAGCCCCTAGTAAATGCATAGCTGAGAAGAGACACAGGTCTTTGTGAATATTTTAAATACAAGATCACACACTCTTTCACATCAAATGCCAGCTGAAATGTAAAGAGAAAAAGAGAAATGGAGCATAAATAAGACAGAAAAATATAAAATTGGTAACATGTCCTTGTGCAGAAAACAAACACTGTAGATGAGCAAGGAGGCGGATGCTACAGCGCAGAAAACCACATCAGCAGAGGATGAAAATGTTCTTCCACTTGTAGGGACTGCCATCTGGAAAATAAGCAAAGTAATAAGCGTAAAAATGGAGTAAATGACCACCACACAGGGATTGCAGAGGGCAGCTGGGGTAAGGGGATGGCTACGGTCACCTTCAGGCTTTGGGAAAGTGAGAGGCTGAAATGGGAACAGCGGGATGGTGGCAAGTGGGGTGACGGTGGCAGCACCCCAGCCTCAGCAGGAGCACTCAGGGGCTCTGGGTCAGGCACATGCTCAGACAGAAAAATATGGATGTTCTGCAGTACCAGACACATACTCAGACGTACTTATTCTGAAAATTATCAAACTTGATCTGGCGAAAGACCATACGAAAAACCTGCTGGAGATCAGCAAACTTACCGACCTCTTTTGGAGGGTGCAGGGCAGATTGAAGACATCCTCCTCTTCATCAGGGATGTCTGAGTGCTGCATTGCAACATCTGCTCAGCTGAGGACACCTGAGCACACAGGGATATGCTCCCTGGGCTGGTTGGACTCCCCTGGTGTGAAAAGGCACATCACAGGCCAGGGGAGCCAGGCTTTGCTTGTGGGGCACAACTGTGAGTTCCCTGCTCTTTTTGCCTGCAAGCTGAGGATCTCTCTGTGGTGCAACATCCTTAGGAGTCCAGGATCAGTGAGACTCTTTGTTCTCAAAGAAAGTCTGTTTTTCCTGCCACCAACAATCAAGGAAGCCAGAAGACCAGCTCGGGATGGATATGTCATTTTTGTCTAGCTGAAGTTAAATTAGATGAACCCCACAGTTCCTTTGACTCATGCAAAAGAAAATCAAGCAGGATAGTTGTCTCCTTAGGACAAAGCCAGAGAAAGTTTGGGAACAGTAACACCAAATATTATATTTGCTATTTAACACAGTTTCAGGTAAGACAATTTTCTTTCCACTTCAGAAAAGGAAACTTTTAGGGAGATTTCAGATATAGCAAAAAAAGCTCTGGCAACAAAACTGCAGGCTGAGAACTTTCAATTTATTTCTTCTAGAAGGAAATCGTCACCCGGAAAAAAAGTAGGGAATAACTTTCTGGACTAATTGACAAGAGAGCATTTCAGGCAAAGTGAGTGAATAAAGCATGGATTTTCTTACCATTGCCAGGTGAGACAGAGGGACAAAGGTGGATGAGCTGAAAGGGATCCAGAAATGTAAATGTCTTTTGGGGCAAAGACCAGCCTCATCCTGGGCTATGTTAGCAGGACTGAAAACCAGCTGCAGTGCAACTTGTGAGATCACATCCCTACTGCTGAGTCCCTCTGGGCTTTCCTACCCCAAAAGAAGGTACCAGCACAGAGGAGTGAGGGGGGGTACCAAGCTGGTCAGGAGGCTGGAGCACAGGATGGACAAGGAGAGGCTGAGGGCTGCACTGGCTCAGCCTGGGAAGGTAATTGCTGTCTACAATTAACCAAGGGGACTGGATAGAGAAAACAGAGCCAGACTCTTCCCACTGATGTACACTGTAAGGACAACAAGGACCAGACATAAACCAAAACAAGGGATATTTTGACAAGTTATGAGGCCAAAAGTCCTTTTCATGGGAGTGGTGTGGCACTAGCACATGCTGCCCAGAGAGACTCTGCCATCTTTGTCTTTGGAGATGGGACCTTGATGGGACCTCGAGCAACCTGACCTATTTTTGCAGTTGACTGTCCTTTGAGCAGAAGCTGGACATTACAATGCCCAGAATTCCTTTCCCTCCTGAATTGATCTGACCGTGCCATACTCTATAAAATCAGAACTTGGTGTGAGCAGGGAGGTGCAGCAGTGTGAGGATATCAAGGGCAATCTTTGAACGTTTGTTTCAACAATGACAAAACCAAAGTTGTATCAGAAAAACATATCTGAAAAGAATGAAGAAGGCAGACAGAAAGTCATGTGGGCCACGCTCAGGAATCCAAGGGTCAGCACAGGAGACTGACACCCGTGCAACAGTATGGAGCTATACCAGTTACACAAGTATCTGGTAATTTAAACTCATCAGAAATGCAAATCCTCATGATGGTCCAAAGCCCAGGGATATCACCAGCTAATTAAATCGATCTGGATTGGAAAGGAGGTCACTGTGGCAGATGAGGGATGGCAAAAGAGAGCAAGAGGCACTCCAAAATACGCTTTAGGACAAGCACCCTTATTGGTAATTACAATCAATACTAAATTAGGTGAAGGTGCGAAGACAGATTTTTCAACATCTACCAGAAAAGACTTTGCACCATGGTATAAGTGTAAACATGTTCCTAAAGAGTGCTGAGTGGAGCAAATAATGTGGAGTAAATCACATGGAGAAAATAATCCGCTTGGACAAATCTTCCTGTTATTCTCCTTATGGGATGGCTTCCAGCAGAACAAAATATTCCTGGGCTTATTCAATTAACTGCTTCATGATTACTTTCCCCCTATGGCAGGATCCCTGATGCTTCAGACCCACTTTTGCATGTGCAAGCTGTGTTAATTAGCTGTGCAAAGAGGCACAAAGCAGAGACATTACTTCGTGTCATTTCTGTTCCCTGCCTGGATTCTGTCTCTGCTCAGGGGCTCAATGGAGTCTGCTTGTCTTTGATCACTGAAAGCCAGAGGTGTAGCACAGGTTTTGGTGACTTAGGATGAGATAGCATCACTAGAGGTGAGGAAATGCTGACTTGCCCAGCCTTTTTAGGCCAGCTCATGTTTTGCAGTATGGAAGTCTGTGGGTGACATGTGTTTTGCTGGGGAGGCTTTGTTGGACTAAATTATTGCCATTCTTCATGACTTTGTTGGTCCCTTAAAAGCTGTCATAGCCCTGGTGCAGCAGCAGCAGAGGGAGAAACAAAACTTGGTCCTCACACCACCCCCAACCCATTTCAGAGGCTTTTGTGAGTTTATTAGAATAGTTTACATTCATATGTCAGACCAGGGAGACAGCTGAAATGCAGGCACGTGTTCTCCTTTGCTGCCTTGGCAGTGGCAGCGCAGGCCCTGGAATCAGGAATGTTCTGGGCCACCGTAGATATCTTCACCATAAGGTATCTGACAAGAGCCCAAGACACAGGTCCTTCAAAAATGCTGTGTTTCAGGTTTGTTGGCTTGGGAGATATGTTCACATCTTATTTTCTCTCCTCACATTCCTACAAAATAGTTGTGATGTGCTCAGGGTCTTGTCTGGCTCATTCAGTTTCCTCTCTGCCATCATTCTGGCAAATGTTATTTGGGGATGTCTTTACCCCTGTTGAGTCAAGCAGTATACCATAGAAATATTTCCTTCAAGACATCGGACCAGGTTTAAACTTCTCATTATTTGTGCTTCAGGGAGTGGCTGAAAATACAAGTTTTCCACAGCCACGCACCAACCTCAGCAGAGCGCAAACTCAAAGAAGGCAGCGATACAGCAGGAGCATGTTCCTTACAAATAGGCACCTGTAGACCATTCATGGCTATGCCCAGGTCAAGATTTAAACTGCGTCAGAAAAACAGATGCAAATGCTTGCAGGAATTACTTTTGCTTCCCCCCCATACAGCCAAAGTGGAACCCTTTGTCCAATCACAATTCCTGCCTGGAATCTCAAGAGTCTAAATCATATGAGAAATGATGCAGCTTAAAAAGAAAACAAAACTTTTAGTGGGTTTCTTCTGCTGTAGAAAATATGGCAGAAACTTAAAACTCTCTTTTAAAAAGAGACTCAAAAATGTTAAGGTCATGAATGGTTGCACAAATATAACCACTGGTCTGTAAATAACTGATTATAAAGACTGAATTTTGTTTCAGGCTGTTGGTAAAAGATGAAGGCACTATCAGAAAACACATCTGAAAGCAGCTTAATCTCCAGAAGCTTCACAAGGCAACTGGAGATAATTTACACTTGCAGCTAAACATGAGCGTACTGGTGAGGTATCTCTGAAAAATTTTTAAGCTTTTAATGATTTTTTAGTAATAAACCAGTGATTAGAAAAGAACATCCCAGTTCACAGATAAATCCAGGCTGTGTCTGGGTATTTTGCTTATTTGCTGCTTTAACTAAAGAAACTTTAATTTGCCAGAGGCCAATGAACAGCCTGTAGCGAGAGAACTCAGTCTGATGAAGCAGATGTTGGGAAAGGGAAAACCTTTTCATTACTCACTCACAGGGAAAATCTGCCAAAAGCAGCCTTTCAGCATTTTTTGCAATAGTAACTTTTGCTTCTTGACTTTTAGAAGAAACTTGCAGATCAGGTTGCTTGAGTTGTTTTTTGTGGGAAAGGACCTTGAGGCTCTCTACAGGCAAGTCACGCAGTAGGTTGCAGCCTCCCCAGTCCTGAATGACCCATCATTACAGCTCAGGTGCTTCAGGAAGACCTGTGCCACCTGGTACCTGCACATAGCTGAATGTTAAAAGTTGAGGAAGAATCTAGCCCAGCCCTCTGCAGCCGAGAAGTCCTACAACTTAGGTCTGGTTTTTGTGCATAATTTGTTTCCCTGGTGGGGAGCAGCCCTACATCTTGGTGGGCATCCCCAAGATTTCCCCAAGACCCAAGTCCAAGATTTCTCCAAGTCCATCTGTTCCGAATTTCATGGGCAAAATCAGTCTGAGCTCCCTGGAGAGCCCTCAGTGGTGACTGACCCAGTGCTTTGAGTCCAGGCTACAGGGAACAGTGAGAGAGCTTGCTGTGCTTTCCTCCGTACCCAAAACTGCCTTTCCCCTCCCTGTACAAATGGAGCCTTTGGGCACACCAACAGCCATGGCAGCCTGTCTGTCTCCTGCCCTTTCATGTCTTGGAGCTGGGGTGCAAGAATGGATGGAGCAGAGATGCAGCAGAGGCTGCACACAAGCCAGGCTGAGCCCAGGGGATAAATAGCTGCATCAGGAGGGTGCTGTGCCTGAATTAGCAAGCTCTGCAGGAGACAGGATCTGCTCAACACAGCATCCTGCCAAGGCTTTGTGGTCTATCTGCCTCCAGACTTGATGGGCACATCCATGTGCTGCAGCACTCCATCGTGCGGCTGGAGCTGCAGGAGCCTTCATCTCACTGGAATGCTCTGCAGGAGTCCATGTCGTTGGTTTGTCTCTCTCTGTAAATGAGGTGAGGGACAATATTCCCTGACATCAGTCAAGTGCTTTGGGGTGGAGGCCAAAATAGTTAAATCTCCTGGTGTGGGTTTATCTTCTGTGTGTGCGTGTGTGTGTGAAGAACTCATCTACAAAACTGGTGCTGTTGCCATAAATACTGTGAAGCTGCCAATCTTTCTGGTGTCAATAAGGCCCAAGGATTCACTCTACTGATCCCACCGCTGTAAATAGGTAAGAAACAAAATGAGGATGCTGAAGCTTAACTGTAGCCATCTAAGTTTATAATTTTTTTTTTACCTTAATCCCTTAATGATGATTACAATGTAAGTAGAAAATAAAAAGCATTTTAGGAGCATTAAGTAATACTTAGAGGGCTCATTAATCCACGGTTAATATGCAGCCACCACTGAGAAGGAATGAAGCAATCATGCCGCCTCAGCACTGCGCAGTGTGCCATCACTTCCCAGCTTCAGGAGGGAGGCAGAGGATGCCCCACAGCCTGGCACTGCGGGAGGAGGCAGAGGTAGACAGAAAATGATGGTCTGAAGTAGACACCACAAGGCAGGCACAGCCCCCTAACCTCCCTTGCCATCATGCATAAAAGTTTGGGGGCAGATCTGTGCCAGCTCCTTGACTTTTTCCCTGAAAAAGACAGCAAAGGTGGCACTTTTTTTTGTCATCTTCCAACCTGAATAAAATAAAGTCACGTAGTTCGAGGCTGAAGGTAGTGTTCTGGAAAAGTGTATGTCAGTGCAGCGATCTCTGTGTTTTTCCCTGGCAAAGGCCCTCCCCTTGAGAGGTCGATCATGAATCATGTAGGGTTCACCTCAGCAATGACCTGATAAAAAAATAAATGTGCAGAAGTATTCGCCAGCCTTATCTTCACCCATAAACAAAAATTATCTTCATCACTTGGGGTTTTCTTGATAGTTCTCTGTGCACAACAGTGATAAGGCTGTGTCTCATTCAGTCCTAAGTGTTGTGAGTTCCCAGACCAGAAGAAGTCTGTGTCTGCAGGGCAGCCACTCAGTCTCTGGGCTTTAATTCTAGGAAGGGGAGTTAATTCTCATTCAATATGTCCAAATAGCAAATGGAAAATAAAAAAACTTGTCAGCTCAGTGATCTTCAGGAGGTTCTTAACCGGCAGAAAATTCATGGGTATATTGTGCACTGCCTCAGGACAGGGCCAAACGAGAATGGAGGGGCACGCCAGGCAATAGTAGATGTATATGTACTACACTGATGCTCCTGATTTTCCAGAGTTTTTGTCTAACCATAATCTATTGATGTTATTTAATTACCATAAAGCAGCTGCCTTATAGCATCCAAAATACATCTATTTACCTTAATTTTGAAATATGGTAATTAACCATCAGCAAATGATTTAAAACATATTTACAGAGAGAAATGCCAGAGATGCATTATTTTTTCATGCCCAGTAAATGCACTCACAATAACCAATTTGGTATTTAATTAACTTGCTTATGAGCTCACCTCTGAGAAATATTATTTCAGAGATCATGTTGGCTATGATTCTTAGGCAGGCTCTCGGAGAATGCACCAGCTGCAGGTCAGCAACAATTTTTTGCTTTATGTCGGGGTGTTTTGCTGTTTGTATGGGCTTAATGTAGCTATAGCCTTCACATCATTTTAAAGTAAAACTATTAAACATACAGAAAATCAATATGTAATAGAACAATGTTCATTAAGCAAACCATAAATCAACTCGTCTGTAGATAGAGCAGGTACCAAAAGCTTTCATAAAGCTCCTGGCCTGTCATGATCAAAGGAGAGCAGAAAGTTACCATAAACAGCACTTTTCTGTGCATCAGACCTGGGTTAAGTAGTACATGCACACTAACAAATATCAATTAGGAAGGGAATTTGCACCCATCAGGACCTAGCAACACTGAGGTCCTTCCAGTGTCCCTTCAGCTATGACTACCCAGACAAGATGGAAATCGCACAAGTTAAATGGCTCTCCTATTTCTGCTCCTATTTGAAATTGCAGTGACATAGCACAGGGTGAAGCTTTGGTGAGGGTACAGTGAAATTTTCTTGCCTCACAGACAAAAATTCACATCTTTTGATGTGAAGAGGCTCTTATGGCAACCTAACCAGGCTAGCTGCACAAATCCAAAACCAAAATCCTTCCTCAGGAGCTTAAGGCTGTAACTTCAGCTCCCAGACATCTTTTAGAAAGACCTCTAGTTTGGACATAATGACTTTAGCCAATAAAGATCACATGTCTATGGGCAAAATATGATATTTTTAGAAACGGTACTGTCAGCAGGAAAAAAAGGCTACATTTGGTTACCTTGGAAGGCTTGGGGAAAGCTGGGAAGACCTTGTTCAGTGTTTTCTTTTTTCCTGGATGTTAAGAAAATAGCAGCAACGCTTGAATCAATTTGGTGAGACTCCCCTCCCCAGGACAGCTTTGCAAAAGGCTTACTCACCCTCGATGTTTACATCAGCCTGCTCCCTCCCCAGCCCCTCTTCCCCGTGCTCTTCTCCCAGCAGCTTTTGCAGGTGCACTTCCAGCTCATCTCAACTGCTGGATCAGCACGTTCTGCCCTCTGAGGTTTGTGAAAGTCACCCCAGCTTGCAAAGCCCTGGCTGATGCCTCAGCACTCTGTAAAAGCCAGCCATGTCTGCACACACCGCTTATCCCACGGCAGACTCCACTCTGCCCCTGCCCCATTTTGCCAGATTGCTCCTTTACTTTTCCCCCAGTCACCTCCTGCCCCACCCAGCTGGTTTCCCCATCCAGGAGAGGGCAGAGACCACTCTCCCTGCAGAGCAGCTGCTCCTGCAGGTTCCTGAGGCAGCTCTGGTCACCCCATATCATGGGGACAGCTGTAGGCTTTCTGCTCCCTTCACCCTGGCCTCGCCAGCCTGGCAGAATTAAAGTGCTTTAATGCCACTTCTGTTCTAATTAAGTATTGAAGCTCCTGTTTCAGGGGACTGGGGCTAGATATTCTTATGCCTTTCTTATTTTTTTTCCTTCAGTATAGAGTCTGTGGCTCATTGGTCTGGAAAATATCGTGCTTGTCTTTGGCAAATAGCCAGGCTTCCATAAAATGTCCCTCAAGTAGAAGCTCCCAGTCTGCTTATAAATACTGTCACCTGCATTTCAGAGGTGGAAAAACCAAGGCCTTTCTGAGGTTAAAGCAAGATCTGCAACACAGAAAAGAGAAAGCTTGTCTCTTCTCTTTTCATTAAGATGTTCTCAGTAATTTTGTGGAATGAGAGATGAAACCTCTTCTGAAGTCAGGGGAAGTCTCATGGGCTCAGCACTTAGAGGTTCACACCTCCCATTAGCTGAAAGAAGAGGATTTTTTTCTTTTAAGCTGATCAAAATATATTTGATGTTGAAGTTAAAGAAAGCCATTAATTATGCTGGTTTCAGAAGTAATCAGTCCAGGCACCTGTTACATACAACAAGCCGCAATACAGTGCTAAAAAAAAAAAAAAAAAAAAAAAAAGTAAATGTAACCTGATAATTTATTGTTAGGGAAAGATGTCTGTTGAAGGACAAACACTATTCCTTATCTCACCCCAAAGTCCATGGGCTTTGTGAGAACATCCAAGCTCCTGGCAGGGCTCTTTTTCCAGCCCAAACAATCTAGAAAATAAAGAAGAAAGTTACTTTCAAGTCTGTGCTGCATCACCTCAAGATTGTACTGAACTTGTTATACAAAATAGAAAAAAATGAAGACACTGTTGAGTGCCCGAGGGCAAAAGTGCAAATTTCATGCAAGATGCCTCTGTTTGTCCCCAAGGGAAGCGCTTGGGCAGTGCCTGTGGGATGCTGCCTTCCAGCTGTGCCTCTGCTGGTGCTGGTCATGCAGGGGAGACCTACAGCAAATGCCTCCTGCTGATCATTTAAGAGGAAGAGAGAAGTTTTGATTGAATTAAGTCTGTGACAGAATCTCCTTAGGATTTAATTGCAGCTAAGTTTTATGTCCCCGTTGAACAACTAGGAGCACATTGTGCTCATTTCCTTTTTATCCACCTTTGAATCCAAACTGGAGAATGGAGAGTCAAAGTGGGAGATGGTTTCAATGCCAAAACGTAGGGGTTTTGGTCTCTTACCTATGGATGGGCAGTCCAGAGGCATGAGAGGTGCATGACAGCACGCTGCTGGCAGCAGCTCTGGAGCTCAGCCTGGCTCTCTGGCCATTCTGGAAACTGAGCTCCCTGGAGAACGACAGGGTAATTGTCCTGGAAGTAGACAAATTTGCATTTTTCTCATCATCCGAATTCACAGAAAAACTGATGATAGTGCAAGGCTTGTACTTTTCTCCCGTCTTTTTCTTGTTCTTAGTATAGTCTGCTGTTAATGGACGTGCATCAAACTGCTTGAGACAGCATGTTCAGCACTGAGAGCTGGAAATAATCATTTCAGGGCCACTGCTAAGAAAACCTGTTGAAGTGTCTTGGGGCAGAGTGAAAATCTAGTACTTGGGGATTAATTATCTGGAATTTAATGAGGCCAAAAGCTAGGTAGCAATTAAATGTCTGTAGATGGAGAGAGTAGTTTCATAAAAGACTTCAGTGGTGAGGCTGGCTTAAAAAGATTTTCCTCTCCCATCTCAGGCTGTTACCAATATTACTGGCTTTAGGGATGTGCTATGAACCAGATTGCTGAAGGGATCTGCATTGCCAACTCTTTTGGGGGATTATACTTGAGGTGTGACATTTCAAAATTAGACTCAATTCTGCCAAATTGGAGGGAAGAAGGAGATGTGTGTGTGTGTGCGCAGCACATGTGCCCTTACACACATCAACATAAATGTGTTGCAGAAGTGATGTTAGCACAGAGATAGCACAGTATCAACATCTAAGACTGGTGGGTTATGTGCAAATTAAAGAGGGATGGAAAATAACCTCTTTCCTGCAGCTAAATACAAGTGACTTCTTCAGCTGGTTAGGTTTAGCTCTCACCACAGCAATTTCACCTTGAAAAGATGCAGCTAGGGTGACACAAAGAGAACCAGGGAGTGAGCTGATTGCTCAGGTTTGTGGATGATGAGGAGTTTCATTTTTATATGTAAATACATGCATAAAAGGAGGGTGCTTTTAACAGTAAATTATACTTTGATAAGTCAACAGGAAGTCCTATTTTCTTTCTAATTTATGTTAAGCTATGATCATACCCCTGTCCTCAGCACTAGGGAGGCTGCACCTCAAATCCTGCGGTCAATTCTGCGTTACTCACTGCAAGAAAGACATTGAGGTGCTGGAGTGTGTCCACAGAAGAGCAGTGGAGCTGGGGAAGGGTCTGGAGCACAAGTCCTGAGTGTCTGAGGGAGCTGGGGATGTTTAGCCTGGAGAAAAGGAGGCTTGGGGGGACCTGTATCACTCTCTACAATTGCCTGAAGGGAGGGTGTAGCCAGGTGGGGGTCAGCCTCTTCTCCCAAGTAACAAGAGAGAGAACAAGAGCAAATGCCTTCAGGGTGTGCCAGGGGAGGTTTAGATTGGACAGCAGGAAAGATTTCTGCCCTAAAAGGGTTGTCAGGGATTGGAACAGGCTGCCCATGGAAGTGGTTGGGTCACCATCTCTGGATGTATTTAAAAGAGAAGTAGATGTGACAATTCAGGGATGTGCTATCATGGTGGTCTTGGCAGTGCTGGGTTAATGACTTGGACTCGATGATCTTAAAAGCCTTTCCCAGTTCAAACAATCCTGTGATTCTAAGAAATATGCAAACAGTTCCCATCTACTGCTTTTAAGAAAGACATCTTGCAGAGTAAAACTCCTGACCACTCTTTGACCTGCCATGCAGGTGTCTGTGTTAGCCAAAATCCAGTCCTACGCTCTGTTTCATCCAGTCCAGTTTTTCTATGGAGTTCATGCTTCCCTCTGAGTACAATAACAATATCACTTCTGTTATTGCTGTTGTAGCAAGCAGATCAGACACGCTCCCCGGCATCTCCATACAATATATTAATTCTGATTATGTAAAATATTACAACAATTATTGCATCAAACAAGATGCAGACAACACGATTAACACACTATGGCATGACACATATAATATGAAATTATAGACACATTACCTTAGTAGGTATGTGTGTACATATTAGTTTGCATATGGGACCAAGGAAAAGACTTGCGGCATCAAAGATCGTTTTATTTTTTAAATTAAGAATCGGAATATAGCCACTCTGGGCTTGAGCAGAGCCCTTTCTTGTCACTTACAAAAAGACTGATGGTTTTCCTACAGCCATGGACCAGCTCTCCATCACATATTTTGTTTTTTAAAGCTATAATGAGATCAGACATAGCTCAGCTTTCCTTAACTCTCCGCGGGCTTGTATCAACGCAGATGTTCATTAAGAAGAGATAATGGTTTAAAAGCTCTAATTTTGTTACCCTCTCTGCCATCTAAACTGATCCTAATGTGATTAGGAAAGTCCTTTCTTACTTAGGCAGGGTCAATTTGTCTCCGAGGAGGTAGGGAAAGGAGACATTAAGGGTGCCAGTGCTGGCTCCGTGCTCAGAAATGTTATCGTGGCGGCGAGCAGACTTGTTAATGTCGCGTCCTTCATCACATCCTAAGGCAGGGGAGGGCAGCCCACTTTAGTCTTGCCTTATTTATCTGCATTTCTCTGGAAGCAATGGGCTGCCACGTTTCCACAAGTGCACTTTATACAAAAGGAGGCTCCCAAACCTGGTCACTGAGGTCGCACCCATCACATCTGATTTATTGCAGCTTCACCTCAGTGCTGTGGAGGACCACAAGCAATCCGGTGCACCGAGGGCAAGCTGCAGAACTGTTGGCACAACATGTTTGTTTGCCAGAGCTCCTAAGCATTTCATGTCACACAGAACCAGACAAGAAGTTAAAGCAGTCATAAGGAAGTTTGGCTTAAGGTCAGAAAACACCAGGGTGCTCCCACACCATAAGGAGCCTGTGTGAAATGACAATAACTACTGAAACAGGGAGAAAGTTCTAAAGACATGTTGCTGCAGTGTTGGCCAATGGGCCAAGCTCTGGCTGCAAGTACACAGAATATCATGGGCAGCAAGTTGCAGGCTGGAGGGTCAGTGTGGGCGGCGGGGTCGTGATGGTTTCAGGGATATGTGCCAAGGTGGGGAAGGAACAGCAGGGAAGCAAGAGCAGAGCTGTAGGATGAAGCCCATCAGAGGAGATACACATGATATAAATGATGCTGAACGTGCCTGTGGTCAGGCCACATCTGCTTTGTGTTTTGGGACAGCTTCACACCAATAATGTATATGGAAATATTAAAGAGAAGATAATTTCTCTCCTGCTGCACTCACCTACAGCAGGACTAGGCGGAGAGAAACACCTCTAAGCTTTCATATGGCCACTCTCATTTGGCCCTGGGTTATAAATTACCACTTCCCCCTTCTGTAGCTCTCCATCAGATGCCACAAACTAATTTTCAAAAGGTGATGTTACTCTATTCCTACTGCAGCTGCTCCACCTCTGCTTTTTTACCCTTTGTGGTGTGTTAACCCTGTCCAGCAACTAAGCACCTGCAATCTGCTTGCTTAGTCCTCACCAGCAGGATGGGGGAAAGAATCACAGGAGCAAGAATCAGAGTGAGAAAAACTCAGGTCTTAAGGTAAAGACTGTCTAATATGAGAAAAAAGAGAGAAAACAAAGAACAGGTTATACAAATGCAGTCACTTGCCACTTCCCACCAGCAGACAGATGTCCAACCAGTCTCCAAGCAAAGACTACTTTGAAAACAATACCCTGTCCCCAATTTATTGATGAATATGGCATTCCAGAGTATACATTTGAACAGCTGGGACCATCTGTCCTGGCTGTGTCCCTTCCAAAGTTCTCGACCAACCGCAATCAACTTGTTGGGGGGAACCAGAGTGATAAACAGGAGCCTTGATGTTATGCAAGAACTTCTCAGCAATAACTGAAATGTCTGTATTTGACCAAAATTGTTCTGGTCACAAATCCAAAGTCTAGCACCATATGGGCTTCTGTGAAGAAAGTTAATTCTGTCCGATTTGGACCCAGTACTCCTTATCTGATTTCACTCCACACCTTCAGTGACTCCTGCATTCTTACACACTGCTCTTTTCTGGTGCCAAATATAAAGGATGCCTGACTAAATGGAGACCCCCATTTTACCCAGTGGAGGGAAATAGGCATGCCTAGAGCAGATGCAAAAGCAGATCATGAGGTGAGTCCATGCTATTTATTTTGACTGTTGGGAGATCCTGTACTGACTAGGGAATGTGCAGATGTCTGTGAACCTCAGATGTAGGGTGTGGTGAGTCAAACTTGTTGTCTCTGAAACCTTTCAGTGATCTCAAAACTTTGAGACATAGAACACAAAGCTTTAACCAGATTTCTCTTTCTGAGATTAACACTCTAGCCCAGTAGACTGTCACCTTCCACTTTCTGAATGGTCCATGTCTTCAAAGGTATTTAGCTGTATCTCTTATTAAAATCTGAATTTTTGCCCTTAAAAAGAGTTCACACCATGATATACTACACACAACACTTTCCACTTGTGTACAGGTGAAATACAACTTTGGCTGTGTTTTTTACCCGTATGCCTTTGTGGTAACCCCCAACACCAACAAATAAGAATGAAAGTGCCTCATTCTCATTTGCCAGAGAGATGATGAAGATTAAAAGGGAGAGCAAGAACAAAGAAAGCAGATATCCTTCGATTGGTCATGCTGGCTGCATGGAGAGAGGAAACTATAACACTCCTTTTTTAGGTCACTTTGTTCAGGCACCTTTTGCTATTCACAAAGAGATTCTGTAAGCAGGATATCCACAACTTTGAAGTATAACACAGTTATTTATTGGTTGAAACAGACAAGGGATAGCTGGGATTTAATGTGTTGCCAGGCTAAGCATTAGAATGCTCAGTGCCTCCATAAGACACCTGAAGAGTCCATGCTGGGCAAGTAGTTAGCCATCAGACTGGGAAGGTTTGCTCTTGTGACATGTTCTCAGTGCTGCTGAGTTTCCAGTTTCCAAATCTCTTTGTTGCCATCTAGGATTTTATGTCTTCCCAAGCTGGTATTTTTCTCCTTGAATCCTGGAGTTGCTACCTATCTCCTTGTCCGTGCAGAGCAGAGTAAACCCTCTGTAGTCAATAGACTGAGATACCCCAGCAAACAGAAGATAGGTGAGTTCCCATGAGAAGTTCTGGCTCAGCCAGCATGGGAGAAAATTGTGCTATTTCCTTTACCTGTTCATGAACATGACCTGCTGGGGACTCAGGGCAGGATACAGCTCCTAAAATGTTATTAGATGCTATTTGGTCTCTGACTCCAAAAACTCGCCTGATCACATAAAGACAATAAGAGCCCCTGTACACCAAATCTGCCACTGAAAATGTGTAAATGTACCCAGTGTGCCTCCTTGCCCCCAAAGGGCAGATGTCCTCAAACCATTTTGCTCAGCTCTGCATCTCCCACTTGTGCCTCTCTGGGTGCAAAATCTGATGGTCCCATGCTCCCCAATGGATGAGATTCTGTACTTAATTTGTGGGTGTATTCAACACAGACTGTCAGTCTGGAGGGCAGAAGAAGACACAGCTCCCTCGCAGCAGCTTTCAGTCTATGTTTCATCCGCTCCTTACAGAGCAACTTCACAAGTGAGAAGTCTCTCCCAAAAAGGAGGGAGCTGCATCTACTCCTTCCCACAGGAGTGCCCTAGTGGTGTAACAGATTGAAGAAGGGATCACCTTCCACTATTTCTGTTGAAGCAAGGTCATCACACAGGCAAAAACAGGAGCATCTTGGGATAGAAAAAATATGATTCAATACCTATGTCTCTTATGGAAACAGTGAACCGCAACCTGTTTTTTCTGCCTCCTGTAAAACACAATTCACAGAAACTAGGGCTCAATCCTAAATTTATCTTTCTTCACGTCAGCACACAAACTGTGAAAGGCTCTGCTGTCCCCATGTCTCCCTGCTCCTAGCAGCTCAGCTCTGTGGAATGGCTGCAGTGGACCTGTCTTGGCTTTGCTCAGCTGAGAATTTGGGTTTACAATGGTTCACCCTTTCTGTACAGTGCTTTTTCAAGGTACCTGTTATGCTCAGTGCTGGAGAAAAGCAATAGCAGAAATAATGAGGGTGGCACAACAGTAAAGCAGCCAAGTGAGAAATGCACCACTCCAGTGCAAACGAGACTCATTCTGGCCACTCAGCATCTGCTCTTCTCCCTGGAGCAGCAGCTCTGCTGCCAGCGAAGTCTACAAAACCTTGAGGTGCCTCCACTGAATCACGACGTCACCTGCACACAGCTGAGCATGTTCAGCTGAATGTGACCCCTCACCAGGTGTCTGTAGCTTTGTGGATGGGATTCGGATGTATAATGAGAAGCCAAATTTACTTGAGATACCCTTGCTCCAGAGTGCCAATATCAGGAAACAAATGACATGAAAGGAAATAATGCACTCCTATGACTATAGTATACACTTAAAATTAATTCCCTGTAACTGAAACTGATTGTTCACATAAATCTCACTCTGCTTTAAGCTAGGACATAACCTCTGCTTAATTGATATTCGTGCTTGAAGACGAAGAAATCAATTTGGCATGTCTAAGGAGACTTTAGTTTTTTTGCATAGAAAGTCTTTCCCTGGTAAATGATCTGGGCTTTTTATAGGCTCAGGTTTGTGAAACAGAAGATACATGTTTAATAATCACATGCATAGATGTAGCCTTTCTTGGTAGGTTTGGAAACCAAAACACCTTCCTAATGCATCCTTTCCATGGTCCAATGCCCAGGTATATGTAAACTTGCCCAGTTAGTTCCCATTCTTTCCCTCACTGCCTCACTACTCTAGGGCAAGATGCCCATTTTTAATTGTTTATCACTGTGCACACAATCCAGCCTTGTGGAGGCACCTGCTGAAATGGGGGTCTGGTATGACACTTCCATTCCTGTTTTATCACTCTTTAACCAATGACCCCCCGCCCCCCCAGTAACATCTTCAGATTCAGGTGAAAGTGAACAAATTAGGTGGGAAAGCTCATTTCACCATCTATCCTGCAGTGTGGGCATATCAGCATTAAAAAATACAATGTGTGAGAAAGCTCAGCCCCATTTCTGACTGACTGGAGTCCGGATGTGGTTAGCAATGCACACTCACAAGCACGCCTGTCCTTAAAGCTCTGAACCAAGCAAGTGGAAGAGCGAGGAGTCTGTGCTGGATTTTGAAATGAGCTTGTACAGCAGGTTGGCTGCATGGTTATCATGCCTTGTTACACGCACTGCCTCATGTCCTACAATTTATGTGCTAAGTATTTCTAATATAGCAACAGCATTGATTTCAAGGGCAGTTTGCAAAGTGGTGTGACTCTGCAGCTGACAGGGAAGGTAAAACCTGAATGCCCTCTTCTAGACATAGAAGGGCTGCAGTACGGCTGAGGAGTTGAAATCAGTCCAAAAGAGCTGCTGACAAAATGTGCACTTGAAGGAAGAGGTTTTTTTACATAGTGCCTTGTGAAAACAAACACGTACCTGACATGTAACTGCATCTTGACATAAGATGCCAAAAGAAAAAGCCTTTCACGGGAAAGTGCTTATTGTTTTCACTTTCAAATGACCGAGAGCTTAGGAAAGGTGCCCGAAGAAGTCCCTGAAGGCTGACAGTCTCTGTGCAGCCATTAACCTTCAAGGGATTGGGAAGCAGGACATGAAGTTCCCTGATAGGAATTTTTACCTCTCACCTGCACATGCTGAGCCAGCTCTGGGTGTGGGAAATTCAGATGTGGCTGTATCCACCAAACCACAGCAGGCCAAGGCCACAACACCAACTTGCAATTATCCATGCAGTGTGACGGGCAGGCTTCTCCCTGGATTTGTCACATACCAGCAAGCATTCTCCTTAATTGCCTTGGAGAGACCAGGAACTGTTTCCACCAGACACAATGCAGAGACCAGTCTGTGTGAGAAGTTTATTAAACCACAGGGGCAAAAGATGTGGTTGATTGATCTCAGGGCCAGGAAATTACACCTGACTTGTTTTGTTCACCTGTATAAAGGTAGCCTCTGCGGATAAATTAAGGATGAGCCAGTGTGGGGCCAGATAGATGGATCAGGAAGAGAAAGACTTAAAGGGCTTGAAGGTTACTGGGAAGCTTAGAGGCAGGAACAAGGTGGGATTTGTCTCACCTGAGTGTAGGAGCAAGACATCTGCATCTGAGCTCAACTTAGTCACCTTCAACTCGCCTTACAGGCAGTGGAGAGAAATAGCCAAGTGATACCAGAATCAGTACAGTGTCAGACCAAACTGGGAAGTAACTGTAGTTATAACTCTGCCACTCTACGGCTCCAAATGGTTTAGCTCAATCCTGATGCTATTTCGCATGGTCTTTTCTAAATTTTCCACCTGCATTCCTTTAACTGCAGTCATCTGTGTAAGGTCAGTAACAAGGAACTCCAGCAAAAGGGAATTTGCGAGTCAGTTTAGGTTGATATCACTGTCACCGATGTTCATTTTCACATGTGACTGTTAAGAAAGATTTGTAGGTTACCTTGCTCCCTATTCTAATGCAAAAATTCTTCTTAACACTCTTTTAAAGCTCAGTTTCTCATCGTGAAACATTTACTCTTCTCTCTTCCTCTACCAGTGTCACCTTAATGTCCACCACCTTGAGTTGTGGTTATGCCTCCCCTGTGCTGTTCTCTTACTGTCCTTTCTACTTCACTGCCTGAGCTGCACAACTTGAAAAATAGTAGCCAGCCATCACTGTCACCTGGGCTTGGCACCTTTCTAAGTACAAAGGAAATTAAATATTGAGCGGTAATAAGTGAAAATGAAACATGGATCAGTATGGCAGATCACCAGAATGCTGAGGGCCTCGAATTACAAGGTTTTTTCCTTAAACCGTTCTCATTTCACAAGACCATCTATGTACATACTCTGTACCCAAGGGCAGTGCCAGGCCAACAGCACTTAGCCCAGCACCGAGTCTTCTCCACAGTCTATTAATTTGGATGATCTCTAGCCAGTTCAAGACACAGCTGTTTCAGACCCTGTACAGCTCTGCTGCTGCTGATTGGCATTCTGGTAAAAGGAAGAAAGCAGCATGGGCCTGCTCCTCATTCACTTAGCGTATTCTCAATAGCATTGCCCTGTAATATATCTGTTAGCAATCAATACTTGATATAATTTTACCAAATGGTGCTGGAGCAAGCCCAAAAGCTAAAGCAGATCTTCATACTTCAGCAGGCAGCGGAAGTAAATGGGGAGAAAGCTCATGTGGAAAACGAAGTAGAGATGGTACTTTCTGTCTCTGTGGATTTATTCTGTGACAGAGTGCAGACAGACCCCTATGAGTGAGACAGTAGGACAGTTTTCTGTCTTAGGACTGGAACAAAAAAGAACAGTCAATTAATGACTAACTATTAGTTGATTAAGTGGCAGGCAATGATTAGAATTTTCTTCCCTTCAGTACACGAGACGAGGCCAGGGCACTGTGTCACACAGTTGGGAAAGGCTGGAGAGTCAAGGTAGATTGCAGGGAGGAGAGCAATGCTGCTGGACCAGGGAAGGCTGACCCAGGGTGCAGCTGGAGCACAGGCTCAGACCAGGATGGGTGCTGTGGTGCTGAGCCACACAGGTGTGATGACCCCACAACCTGTCTAGGGGGAGGAGGGTCTGAGAAGAAGCCAAATATGTGTGTCTTGAATTTGAGACTGTGCCAAATTGCTAGGGTCTAATTTTGGCTTCACACAGGTCAAAGTCAGGTTATCCATGACATCCTTCAATATTTCCCCTAAAGCTTGGAAGCTATTGGTTTCCCTGCACTGAGGATGCTTTTGAAGGAGGCCAGCTTTGTTATTTGGCAGCAGGGACTGGTCGTCAATCAGCTTCAGACTAAGAACACAGGAGTCTGTCACGGCTGCTGTTGGGAGAAAACGGTCCTATCCACTTCCCACCTTTTGATTCAAAACATCTTTTGTGGGCAATTTAGCTGCAGGCAATGACAGAAGGAAAAGGGCCAAGCAAGTACATGGCTAACTGCTCCCTCGTCTCTATGAATTCCAGCATGTGGCATCGAGATTGCACTTCCAGGCAGCAATGGGAGGAAGCCTGTGCAAGTGGAAAGTCCTACCAGGCTCCAAAATTTGGGCCCACAGCTAAAGATCCTGTCATCACTGAGTTTTCCTGCATATAATTCTAGAAAGAGCCTCTGGTAAAGGCAGTGTTCATCTCACTGTCAATTCAATTTTTGTCATAGCCCTGCTAGGCTCTTAATTTCTTGTGTTAAAACAACAAATGAGATGACCCAGCTGCAATCTCTAATAGGTATCATGGGTCAGTAATCATTCATTTGTTATAGTGCCTCTCACCCGAAGGACAGAGATGAAAATTTGTCCTCCTAATGGCAAGAGCTGTAAATTAGTTTTATTCCACTGTTAAAACTAGAGGCCTGAAAATTAGGATGACCAGCCTTTAGCTGGGAAGAAAATGTGTCAGCTCAAGGGATTTTCTTCATTAGGCAAATAGGCAGCTCATAATCACCCGTTAAGCAGTCACAGTGGCTGTGTCCTGACACCCTTGCTACTCAGTCTCAGTGACTTTCCTGATACACTGAACCTGGAGAAACTTTGCAAGCCTGATGTCCACTTCTGGGCCAGGGACCCCAGCTCCATTTCTAGCCAGGGCAGAGAAGTGAACATCTCCTGCAGGTGCTCATGGTAATTTCATCTTTCCCTGAAGATGAACATGTTCAAGACAGGGATGATGAAATTTCTCTGTGAAGGTACATCTTATCTCCGTTACTAAGGGAGCTTCAGATGAGCAGGTCAGATTTGAACACGTCGATCTTGTAGACATATACATTTAGATGAGACAAATTCCACCTAAAATTTAGCCAGTTGTTTGTCACAGGTGTTTCTTCTGCTGAATATTGTTATCTCTATCTTTGAAGCCTTTGCAAGCACCATGGGTCTAAAAGATATTCTGAATTAACATGGACTCGCTGTGGATTTGGAAATTACAGGGTAAGTCATCGCTGCATACTTACAGGGTAGAAAGGAGGGAAATGAAGGGGTTTAAAAACAGATGGAAGCTCTGTTGACAGGGGCATGAAGGTGCCTAACAGCCTTCACTGAGCAAGGAGCTGCTGGTGAAGTTGTAGAAACACTTGAGTGGTTCCTCCTGGGAGTGTGGGTGTCCCTCTTGCAGTCACTTCACACATTATTCATGCTTTTAGCATGACAGACTGCACGAAACACCACAGAGCTGCTGCTGCTTGTTAAGCCTGATCCTGGAGGGCTGCCCGGAGCTCTCCCAGCCCCATCTGAAACCAGCGGGGGACACAATGCTCACCGCGACGACACAGTTCCTTGCAGCAAAGCCATGCTCTTTGCCCCGGGGTCACATCCCAACAGGGAGCAGGAATTGCATCTCAGTGGCCTGAGGGCTGCTGCTCTCTCTCACACGGGGGAGGGCAGGCAGCACTGCACTGTGAGAGATGGAGAGCAGATCTTCCCTCGGTTCCACCCCTGAGAAACCACGCTTCTTCCATGCGGCCCTTTGGGAAGAAGGAGAGAAGTTTGTCCTGGGAAAGAAAGGCTGAAACACCTTCAACGAGATAAAATGAGTGGTCTGTCATCTTGTTCAATAAGATGTCACACAGAAAGCTAAAAAGCTCTCTATAGAAAGCTGAAAATAAATTTTAAAAATCTACCCCACTGTCAAATCCTCAAAACCCGTAAGTGTACCCGAATAATTGCAAAATTATTCACTTTTATGATGTGCAAGTTACAGAGTATCGTACAGCCAGACAAGTTTATAAGAGCATGTACTAAGCTGACTGCATGGGGAGGACTTGGCTGAAGTTAAAACATAAAACCTTCCCACAAGACAAGTGAGGGTGTGAGGAGGGACATTAAAGAGTGAGAATGGCCTTGAATAAGAAATGTGGCCCTCTGCTCCCTTTTCCCTGTGCTACACTTGCACTGAAATAGGAGATTTTAGAATGGAGAGCCAGAGAGACCAGAGCTGATAGAAAGAGCCTGTGGTGCTGCAGCTGGAGCTGCACAGTCTATGCTAATGGATTTCTGGCTTTGAAAATAACTAGACTCAAGGGACTGCAGCTCTGCTGGGTAATGGGTCTCTCACCTCTGATTGTGCCTGTTTTCCCCATGAACAACCTCAGCATTCCCTGGTGATATCCAATCAGTCAGCCTCACCTCAATGCCTGGTAAAATCACGGAGCAGATCCTCCTGGAAGTTGTCAGAACATGTGGAAGACAGGGATGTGATTACAGACTGCCTACATGGCTTCACCAAAGACAAATCATGCCTGACTATTTCAGTAGCTTTCTTCAGTGGAGTGATTGCATCAGCAGACAAGGGAAGAGCTACAGATGCCATCTACTCCAATTTCTGCATGGCTTTTGATACAATCCCCCACAATATCCTTACCTCTAAGTTGGAGAGAGGTATGGGCTTGATGGATGGATTGTTAGATGGATAAGGAACTGACTGGATGGCAGCATCCAAAGAGCTACAGTCAGTGCTCCATGTCCAAGAAGAAACCTGTAGTGACTGGTGTGTGCCGCAAGGGTCCACACTGGGACCAATACTATTTCATATTTTCATCAGTGATGCAGGCAGTGGGATCAGTGCACTCTCAGCAAGTCACTGTCCATGGCAGGGCATTGGGACTGGATTATCTTCAAAGGTCCCTTCTAACCCCAAGCCTTCTGTGATTCTGTGGTCCTACATCCCTCTTGCTGTTGGCACATGAGGTCAGGAGGCAAGTGCCAGCAGGCTGGGGGATGCCAGGGGATCCCCCCCAAAGCAGCAGTGCTGCCAGAGGCACAGCATGGAGACTGACTGACTCAGCCTCTTCTGGATAAGATAGACAGGAGCTTTCTGCAAGCAGGAATGTTAACTTATAAGATTGTTTTGGATTTTGGGTTTGTTTTGGTTTTTTTAACAAAACCCTTTAAACTTTCACTCTATTAATAGCGATGGAACATTGTCTTCTCTGGCTAAGCTGAGCCTCCCTTTCTGTTCTTTCTTTCCACCTGCATCCTCCCCACATGAAGAAAACTTCTAGAAGAACTATTCTTTGAGAGTTTGAGGGGGAGGAAGAAGAAGGAACAGGCTATGATTTGCACAAAATTAAAGGAAGTATTTGAGATACAAGCCAAATGTTCCCAGAGAAATGCCCCTTTCCTTACTGAAAAGAATATATCAATGAAGCATTTGCATACATTACACAAACTAAATTAATTTACCCAAACTTGCTGTTTGTTTTTCTTGCCCAAAGCTAACAGCTCACATGGATTTTCTGGGTTGTTTTGTGGTCTTTTTCCACTTTCTTAAGCCTGATTACACAAACTCAAGACACACTTTCATCTGACAGTGGAATAATGATGAATTTTAGGTTGTGTTGTAACAGGGAGACTTTTTCTTTCAGCGCCACACTTACATTGCAAAGTACCCAGAGCAAGGCCCAGAAAGTCACTAGTAGAGAAGGGGCAGAGATGGGTAGGGGAACGGAGTGTTACTCTGAACTGGGAACAATTTATTTTCCCCTCTTTTGTGACCTGAGCATGACCCCCACCAGCCCAGGCCGTTGTGGGTGGGTTTGAGATGCCCATTCCTGGTACCAGCAATGCCTCAGCAAGTGGGACACGGCATGACTTTGAGATGCCCTTGCATCTCCTCAGAAACAGCTCGCAGGAGAAAGCCTTAACTAAAAATGTGGAGTGTTTTATGGCTCCTACATTGCTCAGTGACTGCTACGGAGGTGTAGGCACAGGCACAGCCCATGAGACAGGACAGGGACACAGGGCTGGGTGCACTGAGAGCCCTGTGCTCCCTCCTCTCTACACCCACCTGGCCCCAGCCCAGCATGGGCACTGTGCCGTGACCTTTCTGGCACAGGCTTGGTTGCACATTGCCCTGTGAGAGTTGTCACAGCAATGTGACACAGACCACAGAGCAAATCTTTGGCCAGAAGGGGTGCATAGGTGGGATTGGAGACACTGGTCCCACCAAGAGAGATTGTGGGCTTGCCCAAGAGCCACCACCCCATCCCTTCTCTCCTTCCAGCAGCCCGGTAATGTTTGTGCCAGCCTTTGGCACGCCTGGGGTGCATTTCTGAAAGAGCAGTTAATGGATTTACATGTCATGTAATTGTGATAGCTGGAGATCGTCTGATGGAAGGGGAGAATTTCCATTGTCTCAGGGTGGATTTGGTCTAATTATCTCAGATGACACCAGCAAATCTGCTTCTCTTGGAGACACGCTGTTACTGTAGTAACTTGTAAATGAATATCAGATGATGAGTTATTTAGAAGCAGTCTGAACTGCTAAGTTTATGAGCACAGTGGGCAATCATTTCTTCTTTCTTTTTTTTTTTAAATTCTTTTCCATATTAATTTCTTTTTCAGTGCGAATGTAAACCACAAAATCAACAGGTCAGACACAGGGCTCTTGTGAGCTCTGCCTTCCCTATCAGACAGAGCAGATGCAGCTTGGAAGTGCTTTATCGTTTTGCTTTTAATTAAAGCCTATAATAGTTTTGCATTTTGTGAACAGGCTTTATCCAAAATACAAAGTGGATAAAGGATGAAGCAAATCTTCAGATAACTCTGCATTTTTGATTATCTCTTCTGTACATATGTGGGCTGCTCACTGCCTCTCCCAGAGCCAGGATCAGCAGTGCCTCATGAGCAAGCTGCTGATAAACAGTGGTTGTACCCTGCCCTCCTGGAGAAAGAGCTGATAGCGTGTGCCTTGGCTTCCAATGCTTGCCTTGTGTGGCCAAAGGGAATGGTGTTTAGAGGCATCACCCTTGCTTAAATCAAGACCTAAAATCTTCTTCTACTCCAAAGAGAAGATGGTAATGTCTGCATGGCCCAGTGCATCAGCAGTTGCTGTACGGCACCAGATTCACTATGCTGTGGTTTGCTGTCACCGTGCTGTGCCCAGTCCTAAAATGCAGCAGAGAGAATACAAGCTGCAAATCAGATCCCAAGGGCATGTCCCACCCTCCAGCCCAGCTTTTTATTTTCACTAGCAAATAACTTCCAGATGCTCCACAGGAATTGCCCATGCACATGGTTTTGCTTGTATCTGCTCAGTGTATTTTATTTCTCAAAGAGAGCACAGAAAGTGATCTCAGGAGAGAGCCATCAAACACAGCAGCTAAATCAGGATCATTTTCCTGGGTGTCCATGACCCAGCTGCAGGTTTGGCTGAGGGTCAGCAAGGTGGTGCATCTCCCTTCAGTTTGAAACATGGCAGGTTTTGGTGTCCATCTGGACTTGGAAGGGGTCATCAAACTTAGTTCTGAAGTAGGAGAGCTGGAGAGCATGACCTTACTCCACCCTACCAGTGTCCACATGGTTCTCTCTCTGAAAGCATCTATGGACTGAAATATTTTAGTGTGGATCCTGTTAATATTTCATAATAATTACACTGTTTTCAATACACTGAAGAAGGCTGAGTTTCTTGAGGCTTTTTACTTGCACTTTGAGAGTGCATAACAGTTAATGCCGAAGATAATGATTTTTGAAAGGAAAACAAGGGGATTTATTTTGAGAATAACATCTCTCCTTCCATCTGGGATGCATTTAAAATGCTGAATCACAGATTTGCTCCATCTACCACAAAACCAGTGGTTTTTTTCCAAAATACCTCTCTCTCTCTCTCTCTATATATATATATATATATGTGGCTTCATAGAAAATTTGGGGTCATCTGATAAAGAGAAATGTGTGCTACAGGGTGGACATATGCTGGAGCTGTATTTTCTCTGCATACTCAGAGGTGTGTAATTAGCATGAGGACAGCCATTAACACATCCCGTTTGCTGTGTCACCAAGTCACACCTGATTATGTTGCAAAGTGAGATTAGTAAAATGAGCTTGAAGTTGTCCTCTCACTGCCATTTGATAGTTGGGAAAACAAATCCTTCCACTGCCAAAGCTGCAACTAATATTCGGTACTTAAGAAATTCAACTGATGCATTCATAATGAACAGGATTTTGTGTAATTAAAATTTTAAATAAATCCCCAACATGAGCCCTGGCTTGGATTTCTTAATTTCAGATATGAAAGTACAGCTTTTGACAAAATAGGTTGAGGGGGTTGGTTTTCTTTTTTTCTTCTCTTTTCTTTCATCTGAAAGATTAAAAAAATCTCATTAGCATATTAAAAAAGAGCAGAAGATAAATTAAATGAAGACCAGGATTAAAAGACTCACTACTTTCTTCATGCCACCTTTATAGTTCTTTTGAGCTTCTGTCCCTGTGAGGTGGGTGTAACTAACGTGGAGGTGGATGTTAGTGGGTGGCAAAGCTTTTGTGAGGCAGAAAGCAGCTGAGGATTAGAAAATTATTGGAGGCAGTTTCCATACAGATGAGAAGAAGCAATCAGTCCCTGAGAAGCCAAGAAATAGGAGGAAGACAGTAAGAAAACTGAATAAATGGCACATTTCACTGGCAGAGAAAATGCCGATTTGTTCCAGCAGAAACCCTAAAAGTTTCCATGGTGGCTGAAAGTTGCTGAAAACCCTGGAAACTGCTCGCTCAAATCAATCTCACAGCTGCAGGCCCAGGTCTCCCCATGTCTGTGGAGACCTTTAGGTCAATGTCAAAAATCCACCGAGTTCTCACGGCTCCTTTCCAGGTTGCTTACCTACCTACAGGGCAAGAGCATCTCTTGCTGTTCCTTGTCACATGCAGGGCGGTGGAGGAGATGAGGTAAATGAGGGCACCTCATCAAGGAGCTCCTGTAGCTCTGAGGAAGCCTCAGACTTGATGTGCCGGTAGTCTTGTCATTCGTAGCTGCATCCGAGGTTAATGGATGCGGGATTTTGAGAATATCAAGTGCTCTAGGAGGCAGTAGAACTATAAAAAAATTCAGGAGCTGGGTGATATAAGCTGGACAGCAAAATATGGTCAGTACACTTGGATATTTAATCTCTCTGTGCCCAAATCCCTTGACTCTAAAGTGAGAAATAACACTGCCATTGTACTTCAGTTCAGCACTACAGGTAACAGCTGACAGATGCCTGTGATGCACAGACACAGCAATGAGCCTCACAGAAGAAAAAATATGTATGCCAGAATGAACCCTTCTTAGAAGCAGTTTTAGTAAAAACTCTTTGTTCTTATGTTTGGGGCTATTTTCACACGGGCAAATAATAAATAAAATTTATTTAAAAAATCATAATCAAAATGCATGGGCTTCCATTCCCCCAGGTCCCACCATTTTTTAAATTTAAAAAGCACCATAATGGTTTAACCTGGACAAAACTGTGGTTTTCCCCACTGCATTATTCTCAGAAACATTTGAAACAGACATGTAAATGTTATGAGTCTATATATAAATATGTGTATGTGTATGTGTGTTTACACAAGTGCAAATGTGATTTAATCTGTATTTTAAAGTCAGCCTGAATTGGGCGTTATCCAAAAAAACCTTAGTTTTACAAAGCTGAACACAATAGGAAAGTGCATCTCATAGCAGGGTCAGCTGCAGCAGGAGGCAGCGTTGGCACAGTTGGTGGGATTTTAACAGGGTTTGAGCACAGCCCCCCTCAATCCCTGGCTCCCACCACAGGTTACAGCTGCCATGGACACCTGCAGCTCCCACCAACTCTCCCACAGCCCATCCAAGAAAGCTGTGGATGAAAAGGAAAGAGTTTGGATACATGGAAGGAGTAGTTTCCTCTTGGGAGGAAGATTAATGTGCAGTGTCTCAGGGTGTGCTGAGGTTGGACTGGGGCAGAGAGGGAGCACTGTCTCCTGATTTGATCAGGCTGGTGTGTCCAATGTCATCTTTGCTGTTTTCTATGTGACCCTGCTCAGCAGCCCCACGGTGGTGGCCTTCAGAGCACACCACTGACTGCCCCAAGCAAAGAGCGCAGCCCACGGGTGAATTAATGAGTGTTTGCAAAGTGTGTGTGACCACTGGAGAAAACGCAGTTGCAGGGGTGTGAAGTGTCCGGAAAAGGATGATCATTCTCAGCACCTGCTTTCCTGTCAGAATCCCTTATTTCCTGGGCAGTGAACCAGTCCTTGTCCTCCCTCCTTGGGATGTTCTCGGCACGCACTGGCACTGTTCACAGGAAAGTGAAAGGCTGATTTTTGCACATTATGTGCATTACAGCAAATAAAAGAAGACTGAGGCATCCAGGTTCCCAATATAACACTGAGGAACATTGGAAAGTGCTGGAAGGCGACACTTAACCTTTCCTCTGAACACCTGAGCACTGTTTATTCTTCTACAATGTGGTGGTGCTACTCACCCTCCTTATACTCCAGTTCTTCAGTGTCCTGGCCCTCTCCCATGGGATGGGAGGACTGCTTGTAACCCTCACTCCCTCTGCGGTGTTTATCTTGAGCAAATTCACCATTTTAAAGTCAGAACTTTAATGGCAAAGCAGTTGGCTGCTAAGGGCAGCAGCCGCCTTTGCTCTCCCTGCTGAAGCGGTGCAGCAGAGAAGCTTCAGAAGGGCTTCAGGGATGCTGGTGTAGCTACTGTCTGCACCCCACGGGGCCCTGACCTCAGCCAGCAGAGGTCCAGTGTGGGCTGCTGCCTCTGTTTCCACTGTTTTCACCATAGCTGGTCTAAAGACTTCATTAGTTCAAGTACAAAAGGTCCCTCAGAGCGTGAGGAGCAATAGCAAATCCCCTTCTCCTGGATGGGTGCCTCAGCTTTGCAGCTGCAGACTCAGAGATGTCCTTCTGTATTCTTTACCTCTTGGAGGTCTTTAACTCTTGGATGTACCCTTCATCCTTCCCCTGAATTTTCTACCAAGTCCCTGGAGGTGTAACACTGGCAGGGAGCCTTTACACCCTCGTGTGAACAGGCATCCATTTCTCTCTCCATGGGCTGCATTGTCTCCAGGGCAGCAGGAGAAGCCCATAGTGGTGCAGCTCTTTCCTGACTAAAATAGGGCTGTCCTTGTGTTTCTTGTCCAGAAGCCAGCAAAACCTCTGTGGGTCTGTGCTGAGGATGGGTTTGGTCCTGGTTGCATGCAGAGAGGGTGTCCAGGAGGATGTTTCTTCAGCACCTCTTGGAATCAAGTGAATTGCACTCCCGGGCTCTGCATGAGCCATAAAAGGAGCTGACAGTCTTCAGAATTAGGCACCTACTCCTCAGACATCAAAGGTAGAACAAATGTGTCACATCTAAAGCACTTCGCTGCCTTTTTAGCAGAAAACCTGTGTCCCGGGTCCAAATCTAATCATGGCTTGGTTGGGGTTTCTTTCCATAAGAAAAGCACCGTGTGTTTATAAATTGCTCTTTGCCAAATTACTTGCTCTTAAAAGGAGCTGCTCTGTAATAAGCTGCATCATTAAAAAGAAATTTTTCCGTGAGCAGCAGAGCCTGGTTTCCTGGGGTTTGGTACCTCATGGTGGGATTATGTTGCGTCTAATGAGGAGCGCTCTGGCTGAAGCCTTTTCTCCTGTTCATAAAGACACTGTCTCATGTGGGTTCTCTGGTGTCTGTAATCCATTTGGGATCAAACTGCCATTGTTTAGGTTCTCTCCTATCTGTCAATGTAATACTGCCCATGCGGCAAGCTGTTCCTCCCTGGAGACACGAAAGGGTCATACTTCTCTACCCTGATGCCTCTTCTCTCAGAAATGGTTGAAAATTAAAGCATTTGAGACTCCCATCCCACAGTTCAATTTGACTGAAATTGGACAACGAGCTAAAAGATAATTGAGAATAATACTGGACTGACACAACAATATAATGAACCCAATTTTATTAGGTAATCGGGCAATAAATGGTAGAAAGTAAATACTGGAGCAGATTAAACATGGGAAAAGTGTTGATAAATATTTATTTAAGCATTTAAATACACTCAAGGTGACCATTTTATGCCTGTTTTGCATTTCAGTTTTAGCATTTCAGTTCATAGCCATATGAATGACCAAAAAGAGCACGAACACCCTGACAGTTACACTCATATCTCAATTGTAAATGAAAAATAATATTTTTATCAGAGACTTCCTTTTTTCAGTGACAGGGAATTATTAAAAATTTCTTTCAAAATACGACAGATTTAGAATTTTGAAACAGGAATGTTGAACAATTCAGAAACCAGATTTCGAAGATGGTTCTTACCAAGTCAGAGAATAAAAATAGATCATGTGGTTTGTGCTGGGTTTCCAGAATTTTCAATAATCCTGAAATGAACAAAGTTAGATCAGAAATCCTTTGTTGAAGTCATTCATGGAAATATTTCAGAAAATGAGTTGTGAAAGGGAATTCACAATTATTTGCACGCACACACACACACACACACACACGTACGCACACACAAGAATCACAAATTCAGGAAAGAAGGAAGATATATTATATAAATTGTTCATTGTGATTCATTTTTCCTGTTCCTGAGCTGTAGAAACATGTTTGTCATAAAGAGATTTTTGAATATACTTGTATTTTCTTACCTTGGATGCAGTTTAGATGGATAAGCTACCATTCCTTTCCATGCTTCTCAAATTAGGAGAATGCATTTCTAAATTCAATTACATCCTCAGTGGAAATGGTTTCTCTGACTCTGGTAATCTTTGGAGAAGAATTATACACAGTCTATAAAGCTTCACATTTCAAAACCTAATTTTGAATATTATTCAAGAGGTTAATTTAAGATTCATCTTCCAAAAGGGGAGTTAAATAAAACTGAAAGAAGGCTGGAACTTGTCGAGTGGTTGAGAGGTTTATCAGCATGTGAGTACGAGTTCATTAGTTTTAATTAGTATAATCACTAATGTTGCATTAACAGTTTGGTGAGAGAAAGTAATTGCTCACACCCACTGTATTAGATTGGGAGATTAGGATTCATTTTATGAGGCAATTAGCATTTCAGGGATTTTTTAAAGGCTTTTACGATCTGCCATTGCAGTAGCCTCCTTCACCAAAAAGAGTTTAAATTAACCATAACTTTCATGCTAATGGGATGCAAAAATTAATGCAGAATTAAGTGTGAACCAGTAATCCCACTGCGATAAGCAGGCAGCTAAAGCCACAAACCTTGATTAGTTTATAATGACCTGTTTTATTTCCCAGACAATGATAGTCATTTATCTGTCCTCAATTCATTATCTTCTCGGAAAGTTTATATTCTTGAATTTTATACAGCAAAACAAATAAAATATGAGAAAGGGAAAAGTAAAACCGTATTATTGAAGTAATAATTGTCAAAGGAAAAAAAAAGCCAGTTTCAATAGTAAGGCTTAACTAGTCAATTATTCTTCATATCAAATGCCAGAGGAAGAAGAAACAGCTCCCTTTGACATCCAGTGCCTTGGAAAGAACCATGAATTTCACAGCAATCACAACCCTGCTCTATCCATCACATCCTTTGTCAGCTGCTGGCACAAAGAGAATGCATGGAATTGTCATCCTGGTTGGCAAGGAAGCCCTGGTCATCTGAGAGTTAGGACAGTTCACCCGAGAGATTTCCTTCCAAAACATCCTGTAAAGAAATGTACACGTTCTGGTGGGAAACACTGCTTCCAGCAAGGCTGCAATGAAAGGCTTCATGGTATCCCTGATGAGACGAGAAAATGCACCCTTTGCAACATATCTAACACCCGTTATATGGGGCTGTGCTTGCCCCTGGAAAAAAACAAATCTTTGCTTAAAAAAGCCTGAAAAAATCCCAAATCTGCTATGACTTGGATGTGGCATGGAGGAGAACAACTGTTAAATGTCAGAGCTAATGTAGTTCGTGTCATTTTGGGTACATATGTTAAAATGAGGGTATGTGGGGCACTATTTAGGGAATTATATCAATCTTCCTAGGGCATATGTTAAAACAAGATGTGTGTATATATATATATATATATATATATATATACACACACACACACACATGTACTCCTATAAGGGACATTAATGGATATAAGAGATGTACTCTTATAAGAGGAGTTCAGAGAGAAAAAAAGTTTAAACAGCTAAAACTTAGGCACAACCAGGCAGACTGGATCTCAGTCTCTCTGGCATCCGCTGATGTCATCTTTAGAAGCTCAGCTAAGCTAAGATCTGCATCCTGCACTGTAAGGGCTGCCTCACTCTACAGACTGCAGGGGCAGTCCCAGGCAACCAAGTTTCCACCTCTGGTGGCTGAAGTAAATGCTTAAAATTGGATGGGATGAATCATGACTAGCCTGCCTGTGCCTTAGGGTTTGTCTATGCACAGAATTATTGTGGAGAGACATTACTCTTCCTGAATAACATTATATGTGAATACACTTTTGGCTGAGTAAGACTTATTTTTCTTCAACAACATCCACTTGAGAGAGGCAGAGCGGTTTGCTTTCTAGTCCTCACGTGGAATTCTTTTGCAAGAGCTGCTGCCTTTTTAGTGAGCTGCCCTACCTTAATTCAAATTTACTTTTGTATAAAAATGGCCTAAATTTGCCATCCAATCACCTTTGAGAGTAATTTAAGATTTATGGTGGTAAGGGCATCAATTAGGTACAAATACATTGACCAAAAAAAATAGTGAAGGTATCATATACAATAAAAACTGACATTTATTTCACAAATTATGGATGTAATAAAGCCTATTGTTTCAGGAAAAATGCCTGTATTTGCCCGTATGTTTCATTAAAGAATAATAATGCCATACATATTTCATTCCCTTGTTCTGAGCAGCAAGAGTCTTAACTATATAAAATGCCCCATGCTGTCCTTGCTTTGTTGGGCTGTTTTTTTCCCTTTTAATCAGATTTTTCCCCCTGAACTAATGAAATAGCTCTTTAAACACATACATCATTTTCATTTGAAGTGACTTATCATGACTCAAACAGTTTGTCTCTTCTCCTGGAGAACAAGGCAGCTGCCATCACCTTTTGCTGTGCAGATCCAGGTCAGGATTGCCTCTGATCCTGAGTGCTGAGTTCCCTGCATTCCTGCTGGTGCTGCTTTAGGTGGAGCATGGGTGACTGCTGTCTGTGGGGTCTGCACCTTGCATATCTGCCCTGGTTTTTGTCCACTTGCTCTCACGTGTGATTTCTCTCTTCCCGTAGTATGCACCGACGCGCTGTGCCGCTGTGCAGGCATCCGCGGAGCAAGGTGTCCTTCCTCCCTGCCATCACCACGAGGCGGTGCACGACCCCCAGCTGGTCCCCTGCACGTGCCCGCTCTTCTCCTGCCCGTGGGAAGGGCACCTGGAGGTGGTGGTGTCCCACCTGAGGCAGATGCACCACATCAACATCCTTCAGGGCGCAGAGATTGTCTTCCTGGCCACGGACATGCACCTGCCCGCACCCACGGACTGGATCATCATGCACTCTTGCCTTGGCCACCAGTTTTTGCTGGTCCTCAGGAAGCAGGAGAAGTATGAGGGCCACCCCCAGTTCTTCGCCACCATGATGCTGATCGGCACGCCCACCCAAGCCGACAACTTCACCTACCGCCTGGAGCTCAACAGGAACCAGAGGCGCCTCAAGTGGGAGGCCACGCCCAGGTCCATACTGGAGTGTGTTGACTCTGTCATTTCTGACGGGGATTGCCTTGTGCTGAACACTTCCCTGGCTCAACTCTTTTCTGACAACGGAAGCCTAGCGATAGGAATTGCAATAACCACCAGCAAAGTTCACACCTCCGAAGCTGAAATGTGAGGGGGAGGAGGAAGAGGAGGAGGAGGAGGAACAACAACAACAACAACAACAATGGTGCTCTAGCTGCCTTGTGAGAACCAGAACTCTTGGACTTTTTGGGGGGGGTCTCAGGTCTTTTATGGTATTTAGTACTCGTCCACAGTGGGCATTATGTAAACATCCCGTGGTTACGGTCCCTGTGTCATGTATTTACCGTTTTGCTAATACAATTTTATGAGAAATTTTAAAGAGGCTAATCAATTTATTGTCGCCTTCCAGCAGCACTGGAAGGAACACTTGTTAATGGAAAGTGCACCCAGGGTGACTCGCAGAAACCTTTGGTCTGACCATGCCATGCAAATACGTTTCCTTCATTGCCTGCCTAATTGACCAGAGGCCCCTGTGCCTGATGAAAGGTCAAGTGTTCCACCAAGGGACAAGAGCACCCAGGTCTCCATATTAGCAATAATGGTTTAACCCTTATACTGTGGTCATAATCAAGCCCTGCAGGAGCTGGCAGTTTCAGAGCTCCCTTCAGCTTCTGAGGAAGCGACTTCACCACCCTAACAGTGAAAACATAGAGGAAGAAGCCACCCTCTCTGCTGAGCAGGGGGCTGGGAAGCGTCATGGTGCGTTAAATCAGGAATGACAGCTGTGGTGGTCACTGTGAGCCTGGTTAAATCTCACTCTTGTGTCATAAACAGCAGGGAGAAGATGCTAGATGGTCTGGCCAGAGGATGGATATAACCATACCCAGCCATTGGGGCATTCATCTTTTTAGCTGCTATTTCCTTAAGCATTCAAAAAGAGATTTTCAGAGAATAAAGTATAAGAAGGGTCCTAGGATGGATACTGATCTTGCTATTGAATTCCATGCCAGTTAGACCCTCAGTCTGTGCTGCTAAATATTGATTTAAAGCAATATAGACAGAATGTCTGTTTGTAAATTGGCTATGTGATTTGAAATACGCTCCAAAAAATCGCCAAAAACCTCAGTGTTTTTCCCTTCCATACATTTTGCAGGGCGGCAGTGAGGGGTGATTGTCACTTTCTTCCTCTCCTGAGGGTGTTTCACAAACTGTGATGATCACAAAAAGACACAGGTTTTCTAAGAGCTTCTCCCTTGGATGGTTCCATGGGGGAAAGTTGGAGGCAGGCGCTGACCGTCTCCTGTCACTCATTCCCATCTGCAGTCAGGCCTGTTTCCTCCATAGCCAACAGCAGCAGTGAAATCCCACGGCAGTAGGTGACGTGCTGAAGGAGAGGGCTCCACAGATAGTGTGACACATGAGAAGCATGGGAAACTGTCTTTTCCTGTTTTCCCTTCTGCCTGTGTGTGGCTGTGGTCTGGCTGCTCCTGAATGCTTTTTCAAGGAACATCTGGTGGGTTGGGTCAGTTAGTGGCTAGGGAGACTAAGGCTCATAGCTTGAGTCCCTTGGAGAAGCACGGAATGGGGGGAACAAGCCAAGAGCAGTCCTTCAGTGTTTCCAAATGCATCTCACACTGTCTAGCTTTGGGTAGGCAAAAACACTGATGCTGATCTCTCCCACCCGTTGCTCTCCTGAGAATTATTATAAATGATGCATGAAGTAAAATGAATTGCAGTTTTCCTGAGATGAATGCCATGCAGGTAAATGCCTTCTGAGGCATAGATGCACCTTACCTCCTTACCTGGACTCTCACAGCAGGTCAGAGAAGGGTGAGGGTCTCTTCAACAGGCTGCTCATGCCCATACAAGCTGAGGTCTCAGGAAGTCTCAGTCTCTGTAAGAATACACTGGAGCATTGCTTCCCAGCTCTCCAGCCTCTGAATTTAGGGGGCTGAGGGTGGCATACTGATTTGCAGTGCCTCACTGGAGCACACAGGCTTCAGAGAGCCTGGCTTTTTCCCTGCGATGTTAAATATTCAGAACCAGCAAATGCTGCCCTTTCCCTAAATGATAGCAATAAATAAATCATTGGTGTTTTTGTGGACTGAAACTGGCTTCTCCAGCTCCTCTAACAATTACTCTACTGCTGAATTCAAACAAAGCAAAAGCAATAAAACCTCAATAAAACCAGTTCCTCTAGCTTAAACTTCCTGAGCTCTTCATACACGGGGGCAGAGACCAAATGTAATGATGCTTTTGTTGTCTGACCACAAGTTCTAGGGGGAGGCATATTTCTTAGTTATTAATTTTTTCAGTCTATTTAATTCTTGTTAGTTGGCACCTTTTGTTCTTGAAATATCTATAGAAATGTAGGTGTTTTGGGACATGGTCCTTGCCAAAGGACCAGTGTATTTCTGGCAGGATGAGTGTGACAGTACCAGCTCTCTGGGATGGATATCTCCATCCCTTGCCAGCATTCTAGTTTTGAAGGAGGCATAGAAGAAATGTGACATCCTTGACATGACCTTCCTCACATCCCAGGTGTTCTCCTTCCAGAGCTTTCTCGTGACCATGCCAAGAGTTCAGCTGTTCCATTTCCTTTTCAGTCTTCTCCCCTCATCTGACAGCTGCCTTTCTCAGACCAGTCTCAAGCCCTTTAACTGTGGTTTCACCCGTTGACTCGCAGAGCCCATGGCACTTCTTGCCTTCTCACACTTGTGCCTGTTGGATGTTATCTTTTAAATTGTTCTCACTGCTTTCTGAAGTCAAGTAACCTCCTTTATCAGCTTTCTCCACATTTGTAAAGACCCGGCTCTGGCAGGGATTTCAGAGATCTAGATATATTGCAATATCAGTGAAAATCTGTCCAGTAAGACTCCCAGTAAAGAAGAGAAGGACATATTTTGGGGAGAAATGAGATATGGTTGCCTAAATCCAGCTTCCATAAGCACCTCAACATGAAGTGCAAATGTTTTAAGGTATATTTAAGGACTTTCTACCAGAGAAGACATTCTAATTCTGTCGTAATTCATAGCCTATGAGCAACCTTATACTGCCATAAAGTAAAGGTGAAGCAAATATTCTGCATGGTATGACACAAATCCTAAAATACTGGCAAGTAGGATCAACAATGAAATTCAGTTTGCACGCATTCTTTCATTGCTCATAGTATAACACTTTTTACAGCCCTGTTTATGGTTGAAAGGCAGCTGTAGCTTGTTTCCGAAATTTGAGCTGAAATCAGGGCTTCTAAAATTAATTTTGTACTCTAATATTTTGCATCTTTATAATGTATTAAATCTGAGTTCCTGCCTTCCTGTGAAGAACACAGCCTTACATCTCTTTGAAGTAAGGAAGTACCCTTCATGTGGTGCAGGAGCAAATGAGGTCTTGCAAAATTGCTATGCAGCTGTTGCAAAATTCTGTTTTCCTACCTACCTGAGTGCTGTGTTCCCTCTTTATTTTGTTTTGGTGGGGTTTCAGTTGTTTTTTGTTTTTTTACATAGACAAAATATTGGCTTTGGGTTTGGGGTTTTATTTTTAGTATTTTATATATCTCTGTTCACAGATGGATTTTCTTGTGCTTAGTTTAGTAAATTGCAACAATAATTTCATCAGACTGAGACAGATGGATTGCTACCAGACCCACTAGAAAACCTACTCTGGTTCTTCTGCACTATCCATCAGACACCGTGTGAATGTTAATGTCAGATCTGCAGTAAAACAGCATTAGTGCTTTCAGCTGAATCCCATTATGAATTAAGCTCACATCATATATCCATGACTCCTTATAAATCAGCTGAAGCATCCTGAGTCTCATCATCTTGAAGATGACAAAGGATCTTGCTGTGCCACTGCTGGCTGTAGGGCTTGTTGAGAAGTAGGGCAGTGGTCCTCACTGGACTTGATATCACATCCTCTGTTTCATACCACCCTTTATGAATACAGGCCAGTAAACTACTGAAGAAACAGGTGGTAAATTCTGGACAAGCTAGGGTTACAGCAAAAGGAGTCATTTACAATAAATTGCTGGATGCTACTGCATGTTTCTCTCCTTTGTGCATCAGAGGAGCTAAATCCAATTGACAGTACTGTAGTGTAGCTGATTTATCTGTTTTTCTAGCCCAACACACACCTGAAAAACACTTTGATTGGGGAAGAGTCTGTCAGAACAGACTCAGATGCAATTCTGCAATTGGATCAGAAACACCTTTTCACATGGAAGAGCTGCACATTTTGAACTGTTCAGACACAAGTGTAAGTTTTTTGGTTTTGTTGGATTTTTTTTTAGTCCAATAAACTCTGCCTGCTCACGCCATCAGAGTGAAGGGTGGAAAACAAAGATTGCCATGTGTCATCCCCAGAACTCTTCACACAAAAATATGATTCCTCTTCTGCAGAGATGAGCCTGCAGAAATGGAGGGAGCTTCACAGCAGGGTAGCACAGAGCAGGGTCTGCCGGCTCCAGATGCGTGCACATAGAGCCGAGGGCAGAGCTCATCCTTCGGACAGAAACTACTCAACAGGAACCCATCGGAGTGTGGTCACAGTGGGGGCTGCCAGGAAAGTGATTGGGCCTCCTGGGAGTAGCAAACAGTGGGAGTTAAGGTTTTGTGTAGAGATGTTTCCCTTCACATCAGCACCTTCTACCCTGCTGCAGGGTCTCTCCTCTCCTGGGAAGCTTGTCTCTGGAGCAGGGCAGGTGATCGGATCAGCATGCGAATGGTCCTGCACAATGATGCTGCACAGAGAGGGCAAACACCCAGCCCAGTCCTGCCCCACAGCTCCTTTGGGTTTGGTGGGCACCCAGCTCCCTGCAGCTGCTAATGATTCCTCTGAGTCCTGATGCTCGACAGTTTTGCTGTCTTTCACCTGCATAGCTCCCACCTAGAGAGGAAAGTGCATGCTGAAAACCACACAAAAAATCTTTGACAGAACATCACCTTAAACCTCTGCTGCATACCCCTGGCTAGGACTACAAGCACTGATTCTTTCTTTCTCCACAAAGGGAAAAGACTAAAGCATAGCTTTCTTCTCTCACTTTGTGCTCTGGCACTCCAGAAAATGCAGGTGAAGGATTAGCAGGCAGCGATCATCTTCAAGGGAAGGATAAAGACTAACTTTCACTGCAAAGATGGCTCTTCTCACAGTACTTGCACAAAAGGGTGCCAGGCTTCAAGAAAGAGACTAACAAACTGTAGTGGAAGGCAAATGGGAAACACCAAATGCAAAGCCTGCTATCCTTCAACCAGAATGAGCTTTATGTCTTCCAGGTAGGAAAAATCCTCCTGAGACATTGCCTATCTGAATACATCACTTAATCTTGTAGAAAGCTCCAGGACAGAGAGGTTCTTGCTGTTAGAAATTGCATCAAGTAACCTTATTGAAGATAAATGGCTTTGAACTTTCATAGCAACAGTGATGAAGTGCTTCAGCATTCATGCAGTACAGACTGAAAAATCAGAGCTTTTAGACAAAGAAATAAACTTATTCAAATGCAAATGTGAGATTTAAGACAGAGTTTCCAGGTGATCTTAAAAGCACTTTTCTTATTGCCGAGACTGGATGTCTGCATAGCAAGAGATATTTCACTGCCAGTCAGGTCCTATTGGCTTGAGTTCAAGTAAAACTCAGATATTCTTTGTTTCTCTGCTAAGCAAGACCACTTTAAAAAGTAAAGCAAACACTGTCATGTGCGAAACAAGTCTGGAAAGGATCTTTGTCTTCAGACCAGACTGCCTGGTGAGCAGACTGTGGGGAGAGCACTACATCTCCCACCTGTTTCAAGGTGAATCCAGAGTGGCAAGCACAATCTATGTAGAGATTTTCTTCATGTTGAAATCTCTGCTTCAGCCAATGAAGATAGTAGCTGCCAAGGAGCTGGCTTGAAGCCTTTGATGACTCTGAGACTGTTCTCTAAATATCTACTAATATTGACTTTTAGGCTGAGGTGGTTTCAGGGCATGAGACAGCAAGGCTCCACAGAGGCTCTGCGAGGCTCCTTGGCATGAGTGCATGGAAGGGATGCAGGCAAGCCTTACGTCTTTGCCCCTGCCTTTCACAGCAGGACCAGGGGATACACCCACAGGGATCAGTCTGGGTCTTTCCTAACAAACTGCGTCAAATGGCTGGGCCACAGCACTGGGTGCTACCATTCCAGAGTGGTTCGGTTAAACAGCAGCCAAAATCAATGCGAGTTCCTCCCTTAGCTTGGAGAATGAAAACAGGATCTGGCACACTGGAAACATTAGGCCCATTCTTATCTCCATCAGATGTTTCCTATTTCAGGATACAGGTTCCTTTCTGGCTTCTGACAATGACAGTAGACTACAAAACATGGATAGGTGCTACTGCAACTTCCACAGCATGGTTCTGATCCAGAGAGAGACCTCTGGGAACTACAGTAACATAGATGAATAATTGTATTATATACTAACATAAAATAATAGCACGGTGAGGGATGATAATATCTTTAAAAGTAGCAGCTGATAGTGAATGGGGTCATTACTTAAAGTGAGCTTCAGGAAAGGCCTGTGTTTTTGCCTAATTGAGATGTGGAGGAAGATATCCAGAAGAGTGACAGTCTCAGGGCTACCCTGACTACTCAAAGAAATGCTGAACAAAAAGAAGAATCAGCTACAAGAGTCCTGAGTGACACAGAAATATATTACTGTTGCCTCTGGGCAGTAGTTTCTTGTGGCATGTGTCCTTGGAAAAGGAATTCCAATAGGCAGAGAGGGTTGAACTTGAGCATGTCACAGTTACTTCTCTGTCACTTCCAGAGTTTTCGTGAAGAAGTGCTTAATCAGGACTGCAAAAAAAAAAGAGAGTATAAATATCCACTGGATGGTGTGACCAGTGTGAGAGCTGCCAATGAGATTTATCCAGCTTCCTCCTGGTAAACCTCCTCGCAACTCCTCTGCTGGATTGGCAGAAGGCAGGGACAGCCCCAGGTCTGAGGAGGACTGTCTGCATTCCTGGCAGACTGTAAATTGTTGTTGCAATTGTACAGTGACTCTGTGTGATAAACTCCCACGCGGAAAACCAGAGAAGATTAACCCTGGGCCCTCCAGCAGTGTGTGTCTGCGCTGGCTGATGCTGACAGCCAGGCTGTGGATCATGGCAAACTCTCGGGCCTTATAGCCTGTTGTGCAGGACTGACATTTGTTGGTGGCTGTGTATACACCAAGGAATCATGTTGGGTAAGTATTTCTGCATGAGATACGTCCTTAGCGTACTGGAGCACGTAATCATACTGTCTGTGCTGGGTCACACCTCACCCGTGCCTCCTGATTGCTCTTCTCTCCGCTGGAAACCTGGATGAGCCAGGGCTGAATCACCAGCCAGGGAGCTCTCCAGGCACTGGGACACCACCCACAGGGGGGTCCATCCTGCAGGGCCCATGGCTGTGCACAGAGAGAAACACTGAGGAGCACAGACTCAAATACAGAGAAATATTTGTATAGGAGCCATAATGTTACATATCCACAGGCCAGAGGATTTATTTCTGCAAAACACACCATCTTCACTCAAGTTGCAGCCGGAGTGAGAGCCCTGCCATGACTTACAAAGCTTGTGTAGGCAGCAGTGGTAGCACTTTCCATTCAGCCTGGAAGGCTGGCAGGTGAGGTGGGCCCACTCCAGGCTCTCAGTTCCTCAGAGACATGGCTGCTTTCCTCTATAGGCACAGCATAGCTCTTCTCCTGTCTTAATGATACTGCCCTAGGTGCAGACCTGCTGCAGAAACCCCTCTGCACATTTGGCCACGAGATCAGAACCATTCTCCCCAGCCCCAGCCCTGTAAAGCACTTACATTCACACTGCATTTGCTGTGAGGTCTGTGGTCTGACTACAGCACAAACCAGCACAAGCACCAGTGTCCACCCTGCCAAAATAGTCCCACCGCTTTGCCAGGTTAAGACACTTGCTTAGCCGTGGTGGGTCAGCTGCCCATCCTGGAGCTAAATTAACCCTACAGATTGCACCCAGCTACAAGGCTGATATACAAACTAAACAAACACCGTTCTTCTCTCCTTTTTGCCTGGAGCAGACACAGCAGCCAGTTCTAGAGACAGCTCTGAACCATCACAGTTAAGTCAGAAGCTACTTTGCAAGTGAAAATGGACAGCAGGACAGATGACACCAGAATTTAATTTGGGTGCAAGGACTAGTGGAGTTCATCAGCGGCTGAAAACAAGAAGAATGCTGATACTGATTATGGTAAATGGAGATTATGGTAATGTGCCCAAATGCAAAGGCAGCAGGAAAAAGACACTGCTAGGTCAAGAGGTTTTTCTGGATCAGCCTTTAGTTTTGGTGATAATGCCCTGGCAGAAGGCTGACACAGCTTGGCTTTTAGACCAGTCAGGCTGGGCAGCAGCCAAGAAAAGCACTTATTCATTACATGTAAACTGAGCAAATTGCTCAGGGAAGGGAGTCAATAAACATGGAGCCTCATGGCACAGTTTTCCCAGAGTGACCTTTCAAAGTATAATTGCATGTTAAAAGACTCGATGGCAGTCGTCTCTGATCAGAGAAGCACTAATCGAACTGGACTGGGGACTTATTTGTACTCAAGTGGGAGTGTGTTGGAAAAGGGCTGTGTGGATAGAGGCTGCTTTTGGCTAGCTCCCATGTGAGGCTGTGATCAGGAGAGCTTCAAAGATTTTAGGTCTCAGGTCCTCTAGGGAAAGGAAGAAATAACACCGGTGATGCCGGGAAGCATTTTCATTATCACTAAAATACCTATGTCTTACCGCTCTCTTCTCACCCAGTGGTGATAACCACATTCAGATCACTTCATCTAGGGGAGATTTTGATTGTGTTCATGGAGATGCATGATCCTGCATGGTCCCCAGTCCCTTGGACCACAGTTTTCAGGCTGCAGCTCCAGCTCAGTGTCACGGGTATGGGGCCACCAACCGTAAGAAGAGCTGGCTGTCCTCTCATTGCCCCATGCTTCTTTCCTGGCAAACAGCCTTGACCCCAGCCCAAACACCCCACAAGACTATCCTTATTCCTCCACAGGTAGCAATCTCATCCCCTTCCTATGCCTAAAGGCCCTCTCTTTAATTCCTTTAAAATTAAAATTTTCCAGCTGAAAAAGTGAACCCAAACCACCTCTGTTTTATGTCAACATAATTGCACAAGTATTCATATCCCCAGAGGGTTAGGGGATCCAGGGTTTCTCTTCATCCTTGTGTTAGATGCCACATGTCATAACACAGTGTCATTTCCCAGGACAGACACATTAAACCCTAAGGCAAACTAGCGCAAGGCATCACAACTTGCGCAGCAGTCAGAAATCAGCAAGAGACTGAGAGACATCCTTCCAGCTTCAGGGAGTTAGAAACAGGCTTCAGGGAGTGCAATAAGGAGGGCTTGGAGCTGGGTGAGCACCCCTGGAACTCTGCAGAGGACTATGGAGGAGAGGGTTTGCTGGAAGATGACCACTGCATGATTAATGAAAGGTCAGGTCACTTAATCCAAATGCTTAGATTAATCTCTGAGATGCTGAGATGTGTCCATCTGTGAGCATCAAGGACAGAATTGCCAAAACCTATTTCTTCTTTCAAAATTCAGGCAGTATCACTGTGCTACTATGTCAGAAAAATTACTCCTTTGAGAAATTGAAACTGTTCCTTTTTTGGGTGAACATACAAGGCTGATCCTTACAGAACCATGGAATTGTTTAGGTTGGAAAAGACCTCTAAGATCATTGAGTCCTACCATTAACTCAGCACTACTGAGACCACCACTAAACCATATCTCTAAGTGCCACATCTACACACCTTTAAATACCTCCAGAAATGGGGGCTCAATCACTTCCAATGGGCAGTCTGTTCTAATGCTTTAACACCCTTTCCAGAAATTCTTCCTGATATCCAACCTGAACTTCCCCTGGCACAGCTTGAGACTTTGTCCTCTCGTCCTGTCACTGGTTGCAGGGGAGACTGACCCCACCTGGCTAAACATCCTTTCAGACAGTTGTAGAGAGTGAGCCTGAGCCTCCTTTTCTCCAGGCAAAACAACCCCAGCTCCCTCAGCCACTGCTCATAGGACTTGTGCTTTAAAGTCTTCCGCAGCTCCATCACCCTTCTCTGCACTTGCTCCAGGACCTCAATGTCCTTCCCGAATGCAGGGGCCCAGAACTGAGCACAGGATTCGAGGTGTGGCCTCAGCAGTGCCGAGTACAGGGGCACAATCCCTGCCCTGGTCCTGCTGGCCACACTATTGCTGATACAGGCCAGGATGCCAATGGTCTAGCACAGACCTGAAGACAAGCACAAACAACCTGCCTGAACTCAGGTGTGGTCTGCCAGATTGGAATTTAAGTAAAGAAAGTAGCACAGGAACAGGTTATTTATTGCACAAATCCTAAGCAACATTTTTCTCCACACATATTTTGACATATATTTGTATGTGTTTTAGTTCATATTCCACTGTCCCCCCCAAAAATTTGACTTTGACTTAACATATTACATTGCATGAGGTGCTCTAATTTAACATGCAATGGTTCCTCAGAGAGAATTTCTTAATCTGAACCAATGTGTATAATCTTCTAGAAATCCTTATGATGATGTATTGCATGAAAGAGCAGCAATAAACCTTTCTATTGGTATCTGTAAAACATTTCACAACTTGCGCCATGCAAATCCTATTTGACATTCTCAGCTTGTATCACCTGCTTGCATTGGAGGGCTACTTTTATGAAGAGGGTAGTGCACCATGAGACAGTAGAAATGAAATATTAGGAAGAACAATTGCCAAAGTGCACTGCCTGCTAAAGCTTGCCTTACAGTTTGTTATTGCCTACCTTTAATCTTCTACAGTCACAATCAGTTTGAACAGTGTCACCATCACCAAAGGCAAAACAAAGGTCCCAGTAATCTCAGTTTGGATTGTCCCCAGTTGCACTCACAAGCTGGATTCAGCACGGCCTGCACTTTGTGGCAGGAGCTTGAAAACCCACGTAGGAATCAGAGTTTTGGACCTCTGTCTAGCCCAAAGCTGGTCCTGTGGGGAAACAAAGAAAGGGGCTCTTGGTGTTTTCTAATCTTTTTGTCATTTCATTAAATGGAAACAACATGAGTCTGCTCCTCATTTCTTGCAGGCTTTGGACATTGATTTTTGTCTGTTTGGATTTTTTTTTCTTCTGGACAATTAACAGGGAATATACTTTAACATTACCACATAAGTTATCAAGGACCTTCACAGATTAATTACTTAATTTCAGGTTGGTTATTTGCAAGATCAGATCTGGGCAGGGTCTCTAACCCTTTTGCCTGTCAATCCCTTTTAACATCATTTTTTTTTCTTGGCTTTTTTATTGCCAAAACCTGTTTCAGGCACTCATGAAGCTTGATAGGAACTGCCTTGAAAAGAGCTGAGTGATCAAAACTGACCAGACGTGCAAGATGAATATTCATGGTTTGTTGAAGCAACCTCCACCCCCTTCTCAGAGCAGCATACCTTCAGCTGACCTGTTGTCTCTCATACAAATTACTGCCTCATTACCATTCGTTCCTCTGGAACTTAGCTGCGAGGGACATCAAGCTCATGCTAAATAATTCAGGAAAAAAAGCAAAAGAGAACCATGTCTGATCCAGAGTGGAGGCACCTGAAATTCCCTGCTGTAACTGCAAACAGAATTGGACTTGAAGGGACTGCAAGAACCAGCTTCTCCCCTTGGACATGAAGAACGGTTGTTACCCCCTTTGATTTCAGACATGGAAGGTAAGTGCCTGCATTTGCACAGGTCACCTACAGTTTCTCTTGGGGATGGTGGAGATAGGGCTTGAGGCTGTGATCCATTTCAGGTATTTAGACATCAACTTTGGGAGGCAAGGAATAAAATCCTTACATGGCTCACATCAACCTCTGCTCTTTTGGGGGATCAGATCTCCAGGAAAACCAGACTGAAACTTATCACAAACTCCACAGGCTAGGAGCAAAAGGTACCTCGTGATTGCACTCCTCCCATGTGTTAAAATTGCCATGGAAGATCATTCATTTACCAGCTGGCAATAAAAAAAGGTTACCAAAGGAGCATCCTGGTCTCCAGTTCAGCAGCAAACAGAGAATTTGTTTTCCATTGTCCTCATTTCTCTGGCCTGCCAGAGCAATCCTAGCCTTTCTTTCACCAAGGTCTAAAGGGGAGAGCTCCACTGCTATCAGGATTAACAGCTTTCTTCACAGCAGACACACAAAAAATTGCTGATGATGGAGGAAGGAGATGTGACAGGTGATTTTCCTCCACTTACCCATGAACAAATACACTGATGTTTGCAGAGCAGTCTCTGGTTTGCAGAGAGGGCAGCTGTGCCTTAAAACCCAGGGCAGGAAGGGGCAGAGTGCCTTTTGTGGACCAAAATGATGTTTGGGAAAGGCATTGTGGTAACTCCTTTAATACAGCCAGATTTCATGTGCAGCAGGAAGAGGGGCTAAAAATAGAGCAGGATGCTAATGAGGGCCTGGCGCACACCATCTGCACGATGAGATGATGATTCTTTTTGAAAATGCAATAATTTAAGGGGTTGTTTCATTTTGTTTCTTTCTGCTGCTGCGAAATGTTCAAAAACACAAGGCTGTTTGGGTCTTCAATTTTTCCTCCTTAATCTTAGGAAAATGAAATTGTAATGGACAAAGAAGAAAACAACTAGAAGCAAGAGTTGGTTTATTTTTCACGAGGCTGCTCACACGTGATCAGCAAACAAAGTGGGTCAGAGCAGGCTTTCATAACACTTCAGGTGGATTTCCAAAGAGCCCAAGATGGGGGTTCAGGATATTTTTTACACAGAAGGACTTAGATTTTTTCCCCCCAATTTGTTGCCTCTGTTGCAGGCGCAACTGGGAGTTCCCCAGCTTGGTCACCTCTTCTCCCGAAATCCACCTGTCAGTGGCAGGTTAGACTGGGACACTTGCTTTTGTGGGACACCGCTGATGCCTGGTCTGTCCATTTGGCTCACACATGGACTTTCCCTGGGGATAAAACATCCCACCACCCTGGAAGAAAGACAAGACAAGACTTGCTGTCATCTGTGAGGAGCACAAGCACAGGAGACCCCAAATCCAGGCTGGGACGCAGCTGCTGACGCTGAGGATGAACCATCCCCAGCTCTGGCTCACCCAGACAAAATTCCCCAACAGTTTGGGCATGATGAGGACATTGAATGATGCAGGCCTGTGTAAACTACATCTCTGGAGGAAACCAGGCTGAAAATCAGAGCAGGAAAGTAAGTGCTCATGAAACATATCTTTTTTTTTCCTGTCAGAGAGAGCCAACTACCTGCCTGTTAGCAGTCTATGTTGGTGGACCACAAAAGCAAGCAGCAGATCAGGAACTGCTTTCTGTGTTTTCTGGCACAGGCACACTCATCTCACACACTCACTCATCTTCCTTATTTATAGGAATAATTGCTACTCTGGGAGGGAACAAAACAGGTATTGTCCCTTAATGCTCGCATTAAACAGAGCACACAGATGGTAATTAATGCTTCATGGCATGACTACACTGTAAGGAGAAATTACTGCAACAAAAAGTCACCCCAAGAACAGCAGGATTCAGATTAGTGTTCATTTCAAGATCAACCACTTCTTCTCTCCTTGAAGAGCTAGGGACCAGCTATTCCACATAATGAAAGATTTATTTGTCTGCTTTCATGAATTTCATGTCACAGTAGAGCTTTGTTATCTTTAATAGATTCATGTACTCCATCCCTAGTGCTTTGTCAAATAATAATACTTACAAGGCAATAAAAGGGAAAAGAAAACACGAAGTAAAGAACCACCCCCTGTACCATAAGTCCTGGGTAGGTGAAGGTGTGTCTATTTGTGTGTGCAGATGTGTAGGAGAGGGGTTGTTTATTGCACCGGCCAGAGCAGAATTAAATAATTTATGTACCATCTACATGCAAATGTATCCTTCATTTAGGTAATAAACTGCACCTTGTATAATTTACCCAAACAAAGGAGCTGCGAGGACAGCGCCACTTATCTTCAAAAATCAACTGTGCCTTTTCAAAAGGGATTTTTGTCTTTCTGTGAATTGATCAAACTTGACAAGTAATTTCAACCTAATGTTCACGGCTATCCTCCTCTCTCTTCACCATCTGTAGGTGAGAAATCCTATTTTCTGGAAGTGACAGGGTAATGCAGGAGGCTGCAGACAGCTGTAAAAAAAAAAAAAAATTGGTTTTCCCAGGGCTACAGGCAAACCAAGGGTGGATTCAGGAAGGATATGAGTGTTTTTTAACAAATGATAAATTCTTTATGCCCACAACTGCCCAGATGGAGTCACATGTTTTAAGCCGCTATGTTTAATGAGAGCATCTGAGAGATTAAAACATTTCTGTATTTAAAATACCATAGTAGAAATGCTCCACTGGAATAGCCTTGCACTTGTTAACAAATAAAGACTCTCAGAAGAAATTAATTCTGCAAACTTATTTCATCAATGAAAACTACATTACAGACAAAGAGACTGAATGCAAACTCAATTTGCTTCCAGATTTGTCTATAAAAATACCAGCTTTGGCTGAAAGCTCATCAGTCCTACATCAAACAGTAGGGGTGAAATAGGAAAAAGGTCAGGTATCATGCCAGCAGGATCACTGACATGACTGAGATTAATCCCAAACAATTACAAGAGAGTCTTGTGCAAATTTTGGTATTTTCTCACAGGAAGTACAATATCAGATTCAGGGCCATTTTTGGCCATATCAGGACACTTCAGGGGATACAGAGCAGCCCCCATGCACCAGCGGATGGAGATTCTTGTATCCCTAGGCCAAGAGTATCCAACCTCAAACATAAGCACATCTGTGTGTAATCCATATAAATGCACCAATGCTGAGGGAGTAATTATTTTCTTTTTACTATGCACGTGGTTTCTCCCTTTCTGGATCACTGCTGCTCCTGAGAAATCGTTCAGGGCTATTTTTCCTTACAAGTAGGAGGTGTTCATGTGGTACATCAGATGCCCTCAGACAGATCCAGCTCAAAGCTAAAGGGTCTTTTATTCACCATGACTAAATGCAGATAGCTGTAGCCATGAGTTTCCTCAGCTGCTGTGTCCTGCTGCACGTGTTCTGCCCCCGAGAGACTAAAGCCTGGCTCTTTCCCACACACACTCTGCTTCCCACACAGAGGCATCCCCTACAGTCTCCTCCCTCCAGCTCTCTTCTGGGGATGCTTTGCTGGCATCTTTGGGACAGACCTGCCACACTAAGCTGAAGTACTCATCAGAATGAGGGGCAAAGTGGTGGCCAGCAGGTGAGTTAAGGCTCAAGGGCAGCTGTAGGTCAGGTTAAAGCACCTGGCTGGGCAAGGCACCAGGGGCAGCTGGAGGGTGGCAATGCGCTTTGGTGTCACGATGACTTTTGAAGTTCTAAAATCTGCTTTAATTTCCCCATTAGAAGAAATCCCATAGCTTCTGATGGTTTTCACATCAGAGGATTATGTCAAAGCAGATTGAAAAGGTCCCTTGGAAGATTGAAAAGGTCAGGCTTTTCAGGTCTTCCTGTATTTCTCCCACTTTGTTTCCCTCCCTCAAGGATTTAACCAGACAGTGCACCTCAAACTTCACTAAAACAGAATGGGAAAACACAGTCAAAATCAATACATGATCACAAAATATCTTCTTCAGGAAAAAAAATAAAATAAAATAAGCTAGTGAGAAATTACATTTTCTTTATTAAAAAGAAAAAATCTCTGCCACTAGCCTAAATGTATTTTCCCAGCCATCCCAGCTGAAAGAAAAATTAAGCTTCTTTCTGTCAGGTGGTTGGACACTACCTTAGCTCCTCAACCAAGACAATTATCTTCATCTCAGGGTCTGGCCATTGCTGGGTAACGCAGGTCATTGGGTTTTCTGATTGCACAAGCAACAGCTGATCCCTTGGATTTGTGAGGGCGCTGGCAGCAATGCAGTCAGTGGAGCAGGGGCAGACTGGCCATGCAAAGACAGAGGTGAGATTGGGTTTGGTCATTAGAATGGATTTCTGAGGCAGGAAAATGCCAGGTATGTTTGTTTCTACTTCCATAAGGGGGGTGGGATTTCATTTTCACTTTGTGTAAATAAATAGCAGTTTGCCAAAATACATTGGCCTCTACTAACAACATTACCATTTCACATTAAACAAAACAAAGCATTTATAATAATGAATCAATTTCTTGAATCATCCAGTCCTGAAGAATACTAATATTTTTTCCCTTTGGGCTTCCTGAGATTGTGTGCGTAAACCCATTGTGAGGTCAGAGAGACAGACGCCACTGCTGAGCTCTCCTCTCCTCTCCTCTCCTCTCCTCTCCTCTCCTCTCCTCTCCTCTCCTCTCCTCTCCTCTCCTCTCCTCTCCTCTCCTCTCCTCTCCTCTCCTCTCCTCTCCTCTCCTCTCCTCTCCTCTCCTCTCCTCTCCTCTCCTCTCCTCTCCTCTCCTCTCCTCTCCTCTCCTCTCCTCTCCTCTCCTCTCCTCTCCTCTCCTCTCCTCTCCTCTCCTCTCTGTTTATCAATCATCCATCAAATCAGGCAGGGCTGGACCTGCTGTTCTCATCACCAGCAGAAAAATGTTTATTAAGTTCTCCAGATCGTTTGGGTCATTGAAGGGAGTGGGGCAAGAGCTCAATGCCAACAAAACCTTCATTTTTCTCTGAAAGGAGAGGCAGCAGCCTAAGTTACTGCCAATTTTCACAAAGCCATAAAAGTCCAGCAGTATCACTAAGATAGGATTCAGTCCACGGCTCCTCATTATTCAAAGGGATGGGAGGATATGGAGACTCCAGAGTAATCTGGAGCAGACAATGAAAGTTGTCAAGTCTCTTCTGATTAAAACTGCAAATCCTACCACCCTAACCCTAATCCTTCCCTGTGGAAAGGGGAGATTAGTCTGAGTCCCGACAAAAGATAACTCTATCTTTTCCTTAAGTTACGTGTTAAAATTCAATCTCCTCTCAGGAGACAGCGGGCATGGATATTGCTTTTTCTCTCCCCCTAATTAGAAAACCATAAGAAAGTAAACATTTCAGCTTGCACAGTGACTGGCATAGCAGAGCTCTGCGCTCTCTGCTTCATTAGCGCACTAAGACTACCCACACTGCCAGGGAGGCCATCCACAGGGGTCCTTTTCCAGCCCTTGGGGGTTATGCAGTGTTCTGCAAGATGCTGAAGCAATCCATAGACTTTTGCTTCCATGAGGACAGGTGTGAATCCTCAGCAAGCGGGCATGCTGTCAGAGAGAGCAACAGCATGCCAGGGCACTTCAGCCCCTCTGCCTTCTTGCTTCTGTGGACATTCGGAGCAATTTTTTAATGGGATTATATTCTGAATGATCTGCATATGCCGGGGTGATCCTGATGTCTCTGAGGCTCCCAATCCAGCCAAACCTTAACATCCCTAAAAGCTGCCTTTAATGTCAGGGGGACAGGCCATGGAGGCAGCTTTCTCAGCAGCACTCTGAAAGGATGCAATTCTGTGTTCTGTAATAAGGAGCTCACAGCCCACGGCAGAGCCTGAAATGGCTGATGTCCTGCGGGGACAGGGAGAGAGGCAGCCCCACAGCCCAGCTGGCAGCTGGTGGGGTAAGCATTCAGAAGAGGCTCAGTGCTGGTCTGTGGGGAAACACTCCCCTCTCTGGTGTCCTTCGCCATCCTGGGGTCCAGGAAGAGCCCCGTGCATCCTCTGCTGGCTGACACCTTAGCAAGAGCCCAGGCAGGTGCACAAGGCAACCAACAGGGAAGGACTGTCCGGAGCAGAGGGACCTTTTCCAGCTCCCACTGGTGCCAACACTTCCTCTGCACAGCGTGGCACGTCCTTGATGAAATTCCTTCACTTCGTTTTTCGAGCCACTGTGCTCACCAGTGCCTCCATACAGGGCTCCTAGCTTTCAGCAGGAAAAGGCTGGTTTTGGAGTATAAGGTGGAGCAGAGAAGCCCTCCTGGAGAAGTGCAGTCACCACAGGGCAAGGGACTCACTGCTGCTGTAAGGGTCAGCAAGGCCTGCTGAGGGGCACCAGAATGAGCCTCTGCCTGTGAAAAAACCCTTCACAAAGCCTGGAGAAGATGACAAAGTAGCAACCCTCATTGATGTGACATTTCCTTTTTGTTAGCCCAGCTGTGACTGTGCTCAAATGGAGACAATCATAAGTCTCTGTGACTTGGTTTCCAAACCAAACACAGATGAGACCTTTGCGATCAACTGGAAACCCTGCTGATGTCTTTTAAAAATGTCCATGGGAGGAAAACAAAGCATTAGCAGTAATATTTATTTTTCACAGCGTAACTGTGTTTTGAGGAGGGGAGGCCAATGCTCATTAACAGCACAAATGTAACAACCTGTATTTTCAGGCTATTATTATGGTGGCTAGTGTTAATGGAAATATAATGGAATGAGATGTTTTTAAAGGGATGGGATTTAGCACAGTCAGGGAAAAAAATCAAAGGCATTAATGAAATTTTAATGAGAAAATCAGCTTGCAGTAATTTTACAGGTAATGATTATTTCCTTGATTTGGCTGGCCTGAATAGCTTTATCTTCAGTGGGATGCACTTGCAAGGTGTGAACATGAGGGCAGTGGGTGATGCATTACAGGCCACAGCTATGACTGTCCTGGGAAAGAAACATGGTTTGATGCACAAAAGATTGTCTGCCTTGATGAAGGTCTACATCCTGACCATCCCCTTTCCACCAAAGGGTGAGGGAGGTTTCTCGGATGTGCTTTGTCCATTGGCTGCTAGTGACACATCATATCACAACTCAGATCTTTCAATATTTGGAGTCACCTACCCTCCTCTGGAGCTGGAGCTGCGGCTCTTGGCATAGGTAGTACACCCTGCTCTCCAGGAGCATGTGCTCCTAATTAGGCACTCAGGATAAACCCAGTAATACACAGGATTTGAGCCTGCCTTACAGCACCCTGGAGGTACTGAGGGTCAGGCAGGAAAATTTCTCCCTCATCCCACAGAGATGGTGTCACCATGATCCTCTGCTTAGAGCACATCTCACTAACCCTGCATGTTTGGGAAACCGTATGTGAGTAGTATGGTTAAATCTGTGTGCATCGTAAAGGACATAGGCTCCAAGAGACACTTAGTGCTCTTCCTGAGGTCTGGTGTCCAGAATATCCTCTCACCCTTCCCCACCTCTGCAGTAATTATAGAGAGATGACTGCTTCTGTAAGGCATATTGCCTCTGATCCCCCATAAAGAGCTGGATCATAGTAGTTAGGCAGGAAAGAAACTGCCTGTGACAACGACTTAAAACTCCTAGTGCCAGCAACTGCTGGTCCAAAATTGATAAATTTTTGGGAAGGAAAGGAACTCATCACCTAGCATGAGTTCCTTGACAAAATTAAGGTCCGTTTGATTTCACTCAGTACTCTGACACTGAGCTCAAAACTTCTTGCTGAGCTATGGCATGCACTTTAGGAGAACATCCAATTGCTATCCAAGGTCACCAGCAAGTAAACAAGACTGAAGGCATCCAGGAGGATTGTCACTTATGGTGCCCTCTTTCTGAATACTGGGCATGCTTTGCATAAAAAGTAAACTTCAGCCCTGTCAGACTGAAATGATTTGTTAATTTTATGCTCAGTGCTCTGTCTCCACTTTTCTGCTCGCTCAGATGAATAGTGTGTGAGCTTCCAGTGTGGGGGCTGTGTGTTTTGACAGGCTAAAGTCCAGGAAATATGTTATTGCCTGAGCTTTTCTCCTTCTTTTTTTTTTTTTTCCCCTGTTTTTTTTTATGGTTTCTTCTTTGTTTGTTTGTTTTGTTCTGGATTAAAAAATATCAAAATGAAAACTCAGAGCCAAGCCTTCATGGCTGAAAGGCAGTGACTGTAATAGAGCAGGGTAGCTCTGACCACCTCAAAACCGTATTACCCATGAAATCAAGTGGACACGTCTAATGTTCAGAAGTCCCTGGAGAGACCATCCATCATTTTACTTTTCCCAGTAGATTTATTCTGTCATTTGGGTTTGGGATTTTTTCTTTCCAACATACCATGAAATTTAAAATGAAATATCTGCTCTGAGGAGAAAGGAGTGCAAGAAATGTTATAATTTATCTAAGGCGCTAAAGAAGAAGGGAAAAATTCAGCTAAGATATTTTTTGTCATCCACCCTTAAAACTAGAGAGTATTACTCTGAAACCTGTGTAATACTGCAAGGAACCCTTAGTGCTATTTGCAGTATTGCTTCAAGCTTGGCTGCTCCAACTTAATTTCTCCAAGAGTTTCTACCTAAAAGCAAATTTTGTATGAGGAAATGACACTGCAAACATGGATCATGCAGAAACACTTTTTAGCCTCAGCAGTAGTATCAGTCCCAGAAGCACAGGGAAACTGTGGGGTTGTGCAGAGCTCTTGTCTGTCCAGGCACATGGAGCCAAAAGGGACAAAACAATGTGTGTCACTGACTCATGATCATTGTCTTGCTAGCTCTCCTGCAAGTTTTACATTAATGAAATGTCATACTACAGAGTTTCATTTTAGTCCTTGTCACAGGCAACACAAAAATGGTCACCTTCCTTTTTTATTTTTCACTTTGATTTCACCAGCTGAATATTCTGTGGACTGAACTTGTTTGCTCTCAAATCCTGTTTCAGCCGAGTACACAAACATGCATTTACTATTCAATGGGTTATTAGCAGAATGGCTTGTAAACATTTCCAGGATGCAAACCTGTGTCTGTGCTACCTCTCCCTATAGAGTAGGGAAACTAACAGTAGTGTGGAACCTCCTCAATTTTTTGCTATTGTCAGCTTTTTTTATGCAGAAAGATGGACTTTGCAGCAGCAAATGTTCTGGCACGAGTAATCAGAGATCTCTCACCCAGCTTCATAGTTTAAAATGTAGATGTTTACATGTAAAGCAATTGCTGTGACTTGCTTTATATCCAAGGAAATAAGCACTCGGGGGATTGGGCCACAGGGCCCCGTGTAGGTGGTGGTGGCAGCAGACCCCCTGCACCCATGCTGGACACTACAGTCATGATGGGTCCCCACAGCCTTCCTCAAGGGTAAGCCAATCTTTTCCTTAAAACTTGAGAACCACGTATTTTCAGCTTTGAGCTCAAGTCATTGATTTCTTCCTTCAGGGAAAAATTGAAGCCAGTTTGCTGATAGTGGCGGCATTTCTTCCTTTGTAATCCATTTGAAAGAGGCAGGTAGCTCTACCAAGCTGCTCAGTTCATGGGATTTATTTGTGTTTTCAGCTCACTGTGAAGCTTCAAAGTGCCATGTAAGTATTATTGGGACTCGGCTTTCAAGACTATCCATTACCAGTCTTATTGCTGCATAGTTGAGCACACAGCTATCCTTTCTAAACATCATAAAAATCCATCTTGTAAGGGCACTAGTTAGTTAGTTAGTTAGTTAGTTAGTTAGTTAATCCTGGACACCTTTAAAGGATCTAGAAATTATTTATATTGAATTCCGTATATATATGTTTTTGTGTGTGTGTGTGCACACGCATGCATACACGTGTATATATGGCTCATATATATTTTATATATTTATGTGTAATAAGTTGGAATTATGTTTGAAACAGATGATCCAGAAAAATAATTAACCAAGAATGAGCTGTGTCTCTTCACCTTCATTTTACCTCTGATATGTGTATTTGCATGAGTGCCTTGTTTCCACTCTTGCTGCCTGGGTTAGTGACAGCACAGCCTGTTAAAATAGTAGTGGGAAGCTGGTGAGGAAGTGAGGAAGCAAGAGAGCTCCAATGACTGGGAAAACTCCAACCATAGTATTTCCTGGGGTATGTATATGGCACACTTATTGGTTAGCTTAGTCACAGGAGGGTCAGAGGCCAGGCAGAAAGGAAAGCTATTGCTGCAGATGAACAATCCCCCAGCAAACAAGGTCATCCCAAGCAATGTTCGAGCTCTGTGAGAGGCTGCAGTGCTGCAGCCCAAGCCCCAAGACTCATTTCCCCAAGGCTGAATGCAGCAGGCAGCTAAGTCCCTTTCTGCAGACCAAGAAGCTGTCAAGGAGCCTGGCTGTCTTCCAGGGCATGTCAAGCCCTTAGGTAAAATGGATAGGTCTGCAGACTGTTTTGCATGTGTTTAAATCCCTTGCCGGGAGACTGTTACTGGGAATATCTTCTATTAAAGCACTGTAAAAGAAAAAAAAAAAATTACCAGGCAGCTGCCTTTTAGTCTCTGCCTTCACCCCATCTCTCCGAGAGCAAGTGGGTGGTGCCTGTCCCTCTGTCATGGCCATCGGGCTGGAAGCAAGTCCTGGGGATGGTCCACAATTCCCTCCCTGCTCCTCTCCCTTCCTTTGCCTTCTTTCTCTCTTGAAAACTGTGTGTTCCCCTCCAGCAAAGTAGGAGAGCAGCACAAAGCTGTTACTGGGTGCTGCTGTGCTGGGAAACATGGGGTCTAAAAGGACGGAGGGAGTGGGGGAGGTGAAGTTTGAAAATCTGAGGGCTGACATGCCAGAAGGGTGCAAATCCTGGGAAAGGGGCTTGTCATCAGTTCCTTTGCCTAAATCACACATTCTGCAAATCGCTTCTTGCAAGACCAGAACTAACATGTCTTTTGGCTTCAGGGGGAAATACTCTGCAACCCATACTGAATCACAAGATACTAACTTTTCTAACATGATGTCTCTCTTTTCATGGGGAGCTCAGATAGGTAAAGGCAAACACAAAGGACTTCAGCCATACCTGACTGCTTTTTCTACTCAGAAAAATTGGTACAGCTCCATGTCTGAGCAAGTCTGTCCTGCTGGGAATTAAGGAAGTTTAAAAGAAGGTGATAGGTCTTACTAGCATAGCACAGCTCTCCACACCTCTGCACCTCTGAGCTACACCTACATCAAGTCCCACCGTGTTGGAGCGACAGCCCTGTGGCTGCACTCACCCTACAGAAGCGCCACAAGCTGCAGTGGTAGAAATCTCAAAGCTACATTATTAAGAGGAAACATTTCAAGCAGGGCAAGGCCTGGCGCTCCCTTTTGCCTGATGACATTATTTCGCCTGTAAAATTTGTATCTCCATGTTTGCACTTGCAAAACACTTCTCTGTGTACTTGCATCTCTCCTCACTCTCATTTATCCCAGCAAAGAGCTGAAGGCAGCAACAGTTTAATCTGAGCTTGCATTTCAATCCCAAGTGGAAAGATTCTGTGCAAATTGCAAGGTTGACCTTCTGAAAATGAGGCCTTGAGTTACCCCCCTCTTGTATTTAACTTGCGATTTACCATACAGATGGAAGACAAATTAGATAGGTTAATTAGGAAGCCCTGGAATTCTGTTCATCATTGTGCTATGCAATCACAGATGCATCTTGCCTTTAGGACCCTGAATATGCTGACATGAAGCCTTTTCTGCATGCCAGCCTCGCGGCATCTCCATCACAATAAAGAAGCGGGAGGGGAAGACGCTTGGAGTAGCCAAGCAAATCAGGAAAAACAACCAGCTAAATTGAGTGCTTTCTAATCTAATGCATTAAAGTCATACTCAATAAAGCTTGCCAACAGTCCCTGGCCTCTCTGCTGCAAAGTTCACAGAGGCATCTGATTAGAATAACATGTGTCTTCTAAAAACCCTCTTTTAAAAAGATTTTCATTCTGGATAGGGAACGTGTAATGAATTAGAAATGTCCCTTTGGGAGTGTGGGGTGAAGGGGGGCATTCAGCAAGCCCACCCAGCCCCAGAAGTCTGACTGCTTTCTGCCTGCTGCAAGATGGAAAACTCATCAGCTACAGCAAGTTTTTACTCCCTGCCAAAAATAAATAAACATAACAGAAATAGCCCTGATCAGTTTTGTGTTCAACTACTTTCCTGAAATTATGTGAAATCCAAGCCCGGTTCCAAATACCAGCAATGGCAGTGACATATCCAAGAGTCCCTAGGAACCTCATCCTTCAGAAAAGTGTCAGCTTCGAAATGTGTGTTACATTGCTTAGAGTAACTTGTCCCAGGTGAGGCTCTGGAGGTTTAAGGGATGAGAGTGGACAAGGTTTGTGGAGAGATTAGGAGTAAGGTGAGCAGATGGACAGCCACCATGTCACATCGTGAGCAGAGGGGCAGAGCCAAGCTGTGACGTGGGCTGCCAAGAGTAAGAGGAGAGAGATACTTTTTGGTGTTTTTTCAGACAAGTCTTATGTCTGAAACTTGAAAACCAGACCACATGATATGTTGTAAAAGAGTACAGATTGTGCAACAAATGCTTTGTCTGTGACTGTATATTTGCCTGGAGCAGCTTAATGGATTGTGTGCATCCATGCTCTCTTTTTTTTTTTTTAATATTCCCTTGAAGAGTCTGAGCTTTTTCCACTTACAGAATAGTCGGTGTCAGAAAAGGAGTACTTCCCTGGGCAGTCTTGGTCAGTATAATGCTCCAGCTCTGGAGAGGTTCCCTAGCAGAGTCGCTTGTTTCTTCCCCCACTGCCATCTTAGCAGAGCACATCAGCCTGAATAATGTAATAAACGGAGTGTCAAACCTTCTTGGGCGGGATTGTGTTGGTGTGTTGCATTTCACGCTGGTATTAGAGCCAAGAAACCCCCCAGGGTCCCTCAGACCACACCTGAGCAAAGCTTTGCTGGCAGCGATGATGTTCAGTGTACCTTCCCTTCTTACGGTCTGGTTTCTCCAGACTTCAGTGTCTTTGCAGCCTGGGACTCTTAGAGGATGTATGATGGAAAAGCTGTCTCTGCCCAAGATGTGCCTATAGGTGTCATGGAGAAGGGGAGAGAAGGGTGGATATTTAAGGGAAATCCATACTGGCCTTGACTGGACTCAATGATCTTAGAAGTCCTTTCCAACCCAAATGATTCTACATTTCATAAGCCTTTTCCAACGATTTCCTGAATTGCTGAAATATGACAAAGCTCAAGACCATTTAGAGGTCCTTATGCCCAGTCAGAGCTCTGGCTCTGGCCTGGTGGGGTGGGATAACATCCCTTTTCTAATCCAAATTCACCTGTGACAGCTGGGAACATGGAAGGTGGTCAAATCCGCACGAGCCTCTGCTCCTTGCCCAATACCCACACCACCATAAAATCCAGTTGACAATAAAAGCCTAGGCTAGCTGAGAAAATGTACAGTCAAAACAGACTTGCTGTGTACTGGTGCATGGGAAGAGCCTGTAATATCTGCCATGTTCTTCAGTTGCATCTACAGTCCCCATGACCTCACACTTTCTTTGGAAAATTGGACAGGAACGAGGACATGCCTCATGATATCTGATATCTGGAGGACCACTGAGCTGTCTTGGATTTACAAATACACTTAAACTGAGCAGTAAAACATTCTTGAAATTTGGTGCCAGACTCTGCTTTTATTTGCTCTGATAAAAATGTTTCAATGCAGTACTGGTTTTACCAGGAATTAGACTGCCAGCTTTTGCATGGCATATGGCATTTTGTTGTATCAACAATTAGGTATTTACAGGCATGTCATTTTGTGCCTAAGGCCAGCTTCCACCAGGCTGGGAGGGTTTGCACATATGGTGCAGATTTCCATAAACAAGGAGATTATAGAGTAGCAGAACATTGGAATGTTGTGCTCAAGTCTGATAGAACCTTGAAGAATTGTCATTTCTCCTTGCTTGTTCGTCTTGGAGATGTACAGCAGTGCACTACCTCTAACCATTCCCTTCAGTGTGTGACAGAGAAAATAATTTTCCATTCTCTTTATGGAATTAAATTAACACTGTTACAATTCCTCCTTCAGGATGTTTAAGAATACATAAGGAACCTGTTTCTAATCTCCATCTGACACACACACGCAGAGTTTTATACTTCCAATATAAGTGAAATTTGCTCCAATCCCCTGGCTGCTTCCTTGTCGAGTGCTCTTTTGCAGTGCATATGAAATCTCTGACTTTTAAAATAGTTAAAAATAGCTATGGGTTAAGAGCACTTGAACCTTCTCATACTCTTTGAAGACTAATTTAGAAAACCTGACAGGGTTCATCATTCTGTTCCTGATCAGTACAATCTATTAACAGCGTTGGCGGTGAAGTACCAGCTAGACCAAGGGAAAATGACTACTCTCAACTAAGCTGTTGAAATAAAAAGATATTAAGCAAAAGGCTTGGACATAATGCAGTAATGACCTTCATCAGCTGAAATGTTTTTCTGTTTTAAGTGAATTAATGAGCTATAATTATTAGTGATCTTGGAGACGGTGATAAGAGAAAGCATTTTGCATAATACAAACAGAACAACACAAATGGAAGCCCTGTCTGTCTCAATCAGACAAGGTCTCTTTTGTTATAATTAAATGTTATCACCTTCATTACTTCTTAAAACGTGCTTCGCAGTTTATACTTTGACATCCTCATACCACCACACCGTCGCTATTTATGGTACAGTCACATCTGCCGTAGCAATGGAGGTTTTGAAAATGTTTTACCTGACTTTTAACAGATGGATGTTAATGGGATATTTATTTACAGAATAAAATTAAATTGAAACTGAATCTTAATGCACAATTTACATAATCAGCTTTGTTCTGAGCTGGTGAGCTGTTTTTCCAGCACTTGGGACCCTTCAGTCACAGCTTCATCAAAGAAACAGCCACTGAGAATGGAGATTAAACAATTTCCTAAAGCTAGAAGTCTTGATGAGAATCTATTATTCCATATTAGAATCCCATAATTTCTCCAGACACTGCCATAAGATCAAAGATGTATGTTAGAGCTTTGGCATAGCCCACGATCAAAAGGAAGACGTTCAATTTGCATTTAGAAAACATTTTTGCCAATTATATTTTTCTGATGATTTGGAAGTTTTGCTATTTTACCTTTTTGCACCAAAAGTATAAAAAAATCTATGAAATCAGAGGCATAGAAAGGCTGAAAAACCAAAATGTATATATTTGCAACAAATTTGAAGAGACTTGCTTCTACTATTTGTGCACTCTACCTACAATCCTCTGCCCTGCTGACACTCAGCTCAGCTGGAGTTTTGCCCCAGGCTTCAAGTGGCACAGGACAGAACCCTCAGATGCACTGCTAAAAACATGCTTGGTGCCTAATCCCTAGCTCCAAGGCTGCATGAATGGCTGTAGGGCTGTATGGGGTTGCTCTGACACAAGTGCAAGACCAAGAACTTTTCCTTGTTAAACCTCACACAGTTGGCCTGAACCCATCGATCCAGCCTGTCCAGGTCCTTCTGCAGAGCCTTCCTGCCCTCCAGCAGAGCATCTCTCCCACTCAACTTGGTGTCCTCTGCAAACTGACTGAGGCTGCACTCCATCCCCTCATCCAAATAAGCAGTAAAGATATTAAACAGGACCAGCCCCAGTACTGAGCCCTGGGGGCATCACTAGTGGCTGGCCACCAACTGGATGTAACTCATTGACCACCACCCTCTGGGCCTGGCCATCCAAACAGTTTATAACCCAGCACTCATCCAAGCCATGAACAGCCAGTTTTTCTGGGAGAATATTGTGGAACACTCTGTCAAAGGCTTTACTAAAGTCGATGTAGACAACAGCCTTTCCCTCAGCTACTAAGCAGCTCGCCTTGTCACAGAAGGAGATCAGGCTGGTCAAGCAGGACCTGCTTTTCACAAACCCGCCCCGCTGGGCCTGGTCCCCTGGTTGTTCTGCATGTGTTACGTGGTGGCACTCAAGATGATCTGCTCCATAGCCTTTTCCAGTACCAAGGTCAGGGTGACAGTCCTGTAGTTCCCCAGACCCTCCTTTCAGCTGACTGGAGGTTAGAGGGTTGACTCTCAGTTAGCCAGGACTGTAGGTAAATGATGGAGAGTGCCTTGGTGAGCAGTTCCACCAGTGCCCTCAGCATCCTTGGGTGGATCCCAGCTGGCCTCATGTGCTTGTGTGTGTCTAAGTGACGAGGCAGGTCACTGACCATCCACCCTTGGATTATGGGGGCTTCATTCTGCTCCCTGTTCCTGTCTGCCACCTCAGAGGGCTGGGCACCCTAAGAAAACTGATCTTACTATTAGATCCTGAGGCAATGAAGGCATTAAGTACCTGAAGTCTTTTCCTCATCCTTGGTTACTATGTTTCCCCCCGCATCCACTTAAGGATCAAGATTCTCCTTAGCTTTCATTTTGTTGCTGATGAATTTATAGAAACCATTTTTATGACAGTAATCAGATTAAGTTCTATTGGGATTTGACCCTTTTAATTTTCTCCCTGCATACCCTCACAACATCTTAGTGTTCCCCCGAGTTGCCTGCCCCTTATTCCAAAAGTCATAAACTCGCATTTTTTTCCCCTTAGTCCCATCCAAAGCTCTCTGTTCAGCCATTCATCAAGTGATGTGACCATCTCTCAGGCCTAGACTCTTCCCACCTAACCTTGGCCACTCCAGGCTCTCTGCAGTTGGCAGAGAAAGACCTGTACCCTCTGGCAATCCTGCCTACCCCATCAGAAGTACCCATCAGCTGCAGAAGTGACCTCAGGTGGCCACAGGTCTCAGTTACTGCTTTCATTTAAGTGAGATGAATATCACTTTGGAAAATGTGAAGTTTTAAAGCTGTCTGCTTTAAAAGCAGCCAATGGCCACTGTAAGAAAGACTTCCTTCATGAAACTTGTCCAAGGAGTGAGTCCCCTCCTCTTTGCACTTTTGAGTAGTGTGTGCTCAAATTGGGTGTCAAAAAATGAAGATGACTAGCTCTGGTTTAGCACAAAGGTTGAGTGAAAGACTTCCACCATATCCTGCATTTAAATGTACACTTCTGGTTAATTCTGAGCTAAACTGGAACTGGCACTGGGAAAGAATAAACTGGGCTGCTGAGAACACCAACAAAGAGCTGCACCATCACGGAGAGCATGGCTTTTGGCCAGCACCACAGCTTTTGAAGCACAACCTCAGCTTCATGAAATCACAAGCAGAACTCTTGGAAAACTGTCTTCAGCAGTTAGCAGGACCACGCCAGGATTCAAGCAAGCTGAAAACACTTTGAAAAAAATCCTAAATTGCAATTTAGGGATGGGTGGATGTGGTGGGGCTGCTAAGATGAGCACAAAAGGCCAGATTGGGTGTTCTATGAACACCGTACAGACCCAGATGTATTAGACTGTCTAGTAAGAAATGAGAGCACGAAAGTCAGCATTTGCACAAAGCCCAGCTAGAGGCAATAATCCAGTTTACAGGGAAGTAAAAGGCTGATGGTGACCTTGCCAAAAATCCAGCTGTCCAAAAATAGTACTGATAAATGGCTAGTGCAAAAATAAGGACCCAATCAGCAACAGTAAGGAGAGAGACAGAAAGTTTGTATCTCTCCAAAAGGTAAATTATGCACTATAAGAATGACATCCATCCATTTCAAGACACAATAGCTACCAGTTTCCAGGGACTTGTAAACTGTGAGCAGACTAGGAAAATGTATTCAACTTATCCCATTTTTTTTTCCCAAAGCTGCCTAAATTTTAGGAAAAGTTCTTCCTGGAAATACGTGCTGTTACACTTTTCTTCCATTTGTACTTTAAACAGGGTGCAAAATCTGTGAGACCAACCATTCTCACAGCACACACTCTAGAGCTGCAGACCTGTAGGATGGCCCCCACTGAAGTGGTTAATGGCCCTGGCTGGGGACACGGAGCTGGGCAGAAAATGGGCAGTACTTAGGACTGTCCCTGTGCAGTCCCGTGGCACTCTGCAGGTGGCTCTGTCAGATCTCACCATCTGTGCCCTAAGTATTAACAGATCGAGAAATACTCGTGATCATCTGCCTTTCCAGCAGCACCCAGAAATGATCCTCCACTGCTGTCACCGACTCCCTGTGGTTTGTAACCAAATAAGCACAGGCTGGAGACTTGGTGCCTTCTGGGACTGTGAGAGTTTGAATAGCACAGAGTCCTTTGCAAGATTAAGCACCGGGCAGTCCTTTATGGACATTGCCATCTCACATGACAGACTCTAGAAACCTTGAAGGAATGAGTGATTCAACTTCTCTGTGAGAGATGCCAAAAAACATGCACCAGGTAGAAACTTTTTTATAACCAGGAAGATCAAAGATCCAAAGCAAAGTGCAAAGGACTCAACAAAACCTAATTCCCTCCAGGAACAACATTAGCATTCAGGAGAAGTAGTGTGTTCCCCTCAGGATCCTACATGTGTTCATGACATTTAAGCTCTGCCCAAACTAACTCAATTTTATTCACAAAGTAATAATTTCTCCACACAATGGAGCGACCTGAGTCAGCTGCTTAATGAAGGCATCTCACAGAAAGCAAAGCCAAGGACTGGGACACACTCCCAAGCTTGTGCCACTTCAACACTTGATGAAGCACCTCCTCTGCCTGGGACTGCCAAGCTTCTCACTCAAAGCTCCAAACCAAATGTCTAAGTCGGAGCTAATTGTCCTCGAAGTAATTATAGAGGCAACAGAGAGAAAAATGGGACTCCAGCTGGTGACACAGCCTACTTTTAGTAGAAGTCAGATAAATTGCAGCCTGAAGGTGCTCATTCCTTCCAACAAGATAGGAAGGGAGCCCAGGGAAACTAGCTGAGATCTGGATGGACACCTGACATTAGGTGAGATGACTCCTCCCAAATGCCTGGTGGAAAGATGCACTCCCAAGTGTCTTTCCTGCCCAAATATAGGGACATGGCAGGAGCCAGTATCCTGATCACTGGCAAAAAGGTGGTTTATTTCTTCTAACAGGACACAAATTAGTTTGTTAAGATAAGAACATGTGATCAGAGCTTTTTCTGCTGCTGCCCTCCTCAGAACCTTTGCATTAGGGTCTTCATAATCCTGTTCCTCCCTCTTACCAAATATCACATTCAAACCCACTGAGGGAGATGGCAAAGAGAAAAGCAGCATGTCTGAAAGCACAGAGGCATGAACATATTCCCCAGCACAGCACTGAGGTATTTATCTATTTATAGCTGTGATCCAGTCATTAAGCAGGAGCAACTTGCTGTCTGTACCTCCACCTGTTAATAAAAATTGCTCCTCTTCTTCTCACCTGATCCTTACACATGGAGCCCTACCTGCACCATTGAGAGCCAGCCCTTTAACTTCATGTGTGAAAGATTTGCCTCAGCATCCCGAAGGCTTAACAGCAGAAGAAAATGCCTGTTGTTTTAAGCCTCTGAAGTAAACAGTCATCACTTGTACTTGGCATGGTGTTGTCTGAGGGAAATACAAGGTGAAAGATAGTTCATGCTTTAGGTAATTTGGTGCCAAATCACTTAGAGACCTTTAAACTAGAGTGACAACCTGCTTTTGGGGTCCTGTTGCAAGAGATAAACCTCACTGTAACCTCTCCTTTGCTTTACAGTAATGTTCCTACAATTGCTCTGCAGAAGTCTCCTTGCATCTGTCTTGTCAGATTACCTAAAGGCTCCCATACTGTGCCTGAAAGATTGTGACAAAGTGCACTGCATCTGGGCTGTCCAAGACAGAGGAAAATGCATTTCCAGCCACTCTGGCCACACAATGGAGAAAAGACTGGAATGTCAAACCTGAGCATATCAACAGGCTCTCATCTCCTGTGTCAGCAGGTCGCTGGAGGCTGGCTTGTCCATTATAGTGTGAGCAGATGCCCTTCTAAATACTGGCTTAAGCCATGGAACAGCCATCAAAATGCTGCTTTTTGCAACCTACTTGCTTCCTGTGGGGCACCTAAAAACCTGCCTTATGTGACCATCCAAGAAATCAAGAGGGAACTCATTGCTCTGTGCAGGAGATGCCCTGCTGCCTACTCCATTCTGCCTGGGAGGAGGGATCCTCCTTTTTTTATCAACACTTTGTAGCAGAGCCTGGGAGAATGTCCTTGGACTGCAAGCTGGGAGCCATAGTTCTCACTGTAATCAGAGTTGAGATCCTCAAGCAACTACCTTCTGAAAATCTAGGCCTTGTTACCAGAAATTTGGAAAAAAATGTTGAGAAACATTATTCCTGAGAGCAAGCAAATTCATGACAGTCACCCACACCATATAACCAGAAGGTGAAATATGTCAAAGTGGTGCAAGAAAGTTTCAGAACCACACAATGTTTCCCAGATGTCTTCAGGCCCTATTGGACTTTTATTAGGTTTCCTGAAAAAAGGAGAAAAGCTTTTGAATAACAGTTCTCAGCACCAAGCTTCACATGTCTCCAATCTGGTGCTCATTTGCCATCTTCTGTCCTTCTTCTTCATGCACTGGGGAAGTGATGGCAATGATCTCCTTTTCCAGCATATCCATTTGAGCTGTAATGTCTGACACAGTGTTTTTCACAGCACTCAGCTGTAGCTTCAGTTTATTGTAATCTTCTTGGAAGGATCTGCTCACATCACAGAGATTGCGGCAGCACTGTTTCTCCCCAGAGGGATGGTTCATTTTCAGGAAGGTGCGGAGCAGCTCACATAAGTCCTGGAGAACCTGGAGGATTTCATGCTCTCCCTGTGTACTTGGGGCAGATTTGATCTTATTCTGAGTTGGAGTAGTGCTCTCCTTTTTACCTTCATGTGTCTGCTGGGGGACTGGGGCAGGGTTAACTTTCTCCACAGCTGCCATGGTGTCAGTGCACTTCTGAAGATCTGAGCTGACATCTTTGTTCTCTTCATGGACAGTGATGGCTTTTTGGCCTTTCCAGGTAACAGGGAGTGTTTTATTCTCCTGACGGAAATCCTCAAAGATTTTATTCTTTTCCTGGACTGCCTGGAGAGCTTTGTGGCCTGGGCTGAACTGGAAGTCTGTTTTCCTCTCTTGGAAGATTGGAAATGGCTTATTTTTGTTCTTGAGGCTTTGCTGAATAGCATCAGTGTAAATTACCTGGACAGCTTTGTTCTGTGACTGGAGATATTGCAGTGCCTTGTTTTCCTCCCAGAGCATCCTGTTTTTGATCCAGAGGACTTGGTTTTCCTGCCAGAGTGCTCTGTTCTCCTCCCAGATGCTCCACTCATTCTGTGACTTCTTGCTGAAGAGCTTCTGGTGGGAAGGAAAGGGTGGCTGGCAGCAGATGTCCCTCACCCATTTCCCATCGATAAAGACACACATCTCATCCCTTGGCTTCACCCAGGGCGTGACACAGCCTGCCTTGGGCTCTGCACGCTGCATGCCCTGGTTCTTCTCATCAAAGGCAGACATGGCCCTTCTTTGGCAAATCGAGGACGGTGTGAAAAGGCTTCTTCCAGGACTTCTGCAAGGGGACACTGACCACTGTCAAGGCGTTGGTGACACAGAGGGGCTGGAGAGCCTCAATTAGGACTGGAAGAATAGGGGACACAAATGCATAGACTTACTGCCAAAATTCCAGAATTAAACTACATTGATGACAGGAGCAAGCGAATAAATCAGTTCTCACAGTCAATGGAGTTGCCCTTTGATGCTGAAAAGTAAAGAATATACCAGATCCCTACTTGGCAGAAGCTGAGAAAATTAGCATTGGTAGATAAAGCAGCTCTATGGTAGCACTAAAAACTTTCATATAAAAACATGGACTTTCCCTTTATCTCTCTACCTCATTTTTACAGACCCATAAGGGAATAAAATGCAAGAATATTTTCTTTCTCAGAATAGCCTGTTCCCAAATGACTGACAGAAAAATGCATTAAAAAATGTTATGAGGCTGAAACAAACCCTTCAAAATACACCATTTTTAAAGGATCATAAGAAAAACCTGGCCCTGAGAGCAAGTTTTTCTTGTTGATGCTGAGTAGCCTGTGTTAACAGGATGCCACAAAAATGCAGTGGCAGCTTTGCTTTTTGATCTTAAAATCCACGCTATACACAGATAATTTGAAACTCCAAGCCAAAGCCTTGGGACATCAGGACCGAGACAGCTTTGCTGCTCTTTGCACGGTTTTTTGACAAGCTCCCATCACTATGGTCCAAAACCTGTCACAACCCATAGATAATTCTCCATCTTTCATTCTCATTTCTCCCGTCACTCTTCCTCTTTATGTCCTTTGATAGCTCTGTTATTTTTCTTGCTTTCTAGCCCTGCAATAGTGATTGCTTATCTTTTTCCTACAGTCCATCTGCCTCTTTTTCACATCATCAGAAAACTCATCTCTAAAATCCATACTGCAGGGCCAAACCTCTAATGCTTCTCATTTCAGACACAGAAACCTCAAACTTATCTGTTGAACACTCTGCCCCCCTTCCCTCTACCCAAAATACTGCAGCTTAAATCATCTTCTAGCCACGAGTGAACTGGGGCAAATGAAAGATTTCAGTCCTCTTACATGGGGGGGGGAAGGGGGGAGATGGGGGGGACCAACAAAAAACAAATCGAAATTATTGTTTTCTGCAAAAGAAAAACTTATTTTCTTATTTTTAACCAAAATAAAATTTATGTAATTTTCATGATTAAGTTATTTGAGTTAATGTTAACAATTTTTTATAATCAAATTGTTGGAATTCTCAGGGTTTCCGCACAGTGTTTCTAACAGCATAAATGTGCCTTTTTCTAGTTAAAAAAAAAAAAAAAAAAAAAAAAAAAAAAGAAGAAGTTATTTGTCAAATTTCACTCAGTAGTAGACTCAGGTCTACTCCTCTCCCTGCACTGAGGTCCCCCAGCTTCCCTGCTGTCCCTTTGAAAGCCCAGCTCTGCCTTTCTGTCTGTGAGGAGAGTTTTGCCTTCATGAATCTCGCCCTCATATCTCTAGCCCAAGCATTAAGCAGAGGGTGACCACCACACACAAGCCCCTCATAGCCTTCAGCTCTGCCATCACATTGTGCACTGCTTTCCTATTCCTATTCCCTCTCCTTTTCAAAACCTGTTGCTCTCCCCTTTCCCTGTCATTTCCACCAAACAGCACTGCATGTCCAGGCTCCTCCAAGTTACTTCTGAGAGCCAGCATCCACAGATGCATCCTGCAAATCTTCCCAAACTGGTCCACACACTCACAAAATTACTGCTTCATTTAAAATGAAAAATTCCTTCATGTAGGAGAGGCCTATTGCAATATAGGTCTATTTGCAGCAACACTTGATTTTATTGCAACAGGGTTTCCATCTGACTTTCAGGGCTGTCTTCCACATCACCTGCTGCTTTATCTCACGTCAGACTTATGTTTTCATAATATCATTCCCCTGCTAAAAAGGATTCCCTCAAAAACTCCATTTTGGACATTTTTGTTTCCATTTACACTATGTCCAGAGCCATGCATCGTTCCCTCTCTTGCACCCTTTCCCCTGCAGCCTTTGCAACACATCCCATTCCACTGGGGAGCCCAGTCCCACTGTTTTCCCCAACAGCCCCAAAATGGAGGTGGAGTAGGGGATGAAGGGATGGGGAAAAATCAGCCACAGAGGGGACAAACCCCTAAGTATCAAGGGAAGATGCAGAACCCATCCAAAATCAGAAGCCCAGATCCATGACCCGCTGCATATCACAGACAAGCAGCTGCAGTTCTTAAAGTCACTTACGGATAAAGTGTTTAGATTGCATATTTTCAGGATAAACTGAAATGTATAATATATACGACTTTGAAGGACATTATCTTGGGGACAATTAAACTTGACAGTGGCTCTGTCAGCTCTTTTGTGCTGCAGGGGAGACATCGACCCAGGCTTCAGAGAGATACTTCAAGTTCTCAATGCCTCCCATATAACGTTTCCCCCATGTCTGAGTAATCCCAGGAAATGCTGGGCAGCTGGGTGGATGGGCAAGGTAGCCAGCTGGGGGGAAGCCACACCAAATCAGGACAGGCTGGGCAATTTGGGAGCACCACATTTCCCAGCCAGCACATGCTCACCTTCTCAGCAAGGCCAGCGGTGTTCCCTCTCCCCACGGTAGAGCGAAGCAGCCCAGTCCGAGGTCTCACTGCTGCCGGGGTGTCCAGAGGCGGTGGGATCACAGCAGGGGACGGGGACCGAGGGTTATGTGAGCACTGGCAGGGACCTTGCCCCAGAAGCAGCCACCTGCCCGGGATCAGGGGCTGGGAGCTCCTGCACACCTTCCTTGCACAGCCACTCCCGCACTCCCTGCCTGCTGTCCTCACAAGGCTGGCTTTCATTTTTCCCAGCACTGCTCTTTTGGGTTGTTTCTCATGGAAATGACCTTTCTGCTAGCTCGGCTCCCATGCCCTTTCCTGAACCCAGACTTCCCTATCTCCCTTTGATGCTCATAACTGAGAACAGTTTGGATGGATTCTTTCTCCATCACATCCTCTTAAAACAAATTTTGCTTTTATTCTGAATCTTCAGATTATGTTTGTTGCTGATCTGATAGTGATACATTCAAAAATCACTTCCTTGTATGCGCTGTGAGAGTTGAAGTTATTTTCCAATGACAGCATGGGTTTAAAGTTCCTCTTTGATTATAAGTTTAAGGGCAGAATATCACTGAACCCTATTAAGAAGAAAACAGAATACACAGGGCATTCATGCATTGCAAGTTTAGATATTATTTGTAGCAGACATTCCCACTTCCATGTCTTTACATTTCTAATGAAGTCTTTCTTATTTGTTACATCTTTCAGAAGTGGAAGGGCTTTTTTCTAATCAGGGTTCTTGAATAATAAATACAGCACTTAATTTCTTTTCCAGTGAAAATTATGAAGTTGACATCAGCCTCAAGGTGACTGCTATTGCTTTAGGAACTTGGAGGTACAGTTCAGCTTTGGTGTTATATGAAAATTATAAACTCAGGTATAAAATCCTTCTCTGTAATTGCTCCCTTGCTTATATTTAATCTTAGACAACAAAAAAAAAACCCCACAGGTTACCATGGCAACTCTCCAGGGAGCATCCTTCTTTATTTGAGCTCCAGGATCCTGTACAGAAAAACAGAAAAATATCCTCAAAAGAGAAACTATTTTATCATGGGATGCTTGTGCTTGGCCTGCCATCAGAGGGGAATTTAAGGGTGCCACCCACTACAGGGAGTTTTCAGGAGAGGTGACTGAAATCGCGAGTCTGAACTTCTGCAGAACTCGGGCTTTGGACACTGAAAATGACCTTTGATGAACATTTTAAGGTCTAAGAGCTGACTAGAAACTGAGTTAATAGAGACAAGTGCAGCTCAGGACTGCTCAGCAGGCTAAGTCTGCTTAACCCAGAACCATTGAGAAGTAAGCTGGTAGTGCGCGTGCCTTTGCTTTTCTTATGAAGTATTTCCTTAAAGTTTTGTAAAGCTCTTCTGCCAAGTCATTTTTTTGCTAAAAATTATGAATTCAAATGCCAATACATTTGGATCAAATTTAGTGAATGTCATCAGATGTGTTTACACACACATCAGAATTGGAAATGCTGCAACAGCTCACTGCAGAATTTTTTATAGCAGCTACACTGATTTCTGAGCTGGACTCTCAAAAGGACTGAGATGTCATTCACGAGATTACAAAGGCAGAAATAATGCTGAGTGTGTTCCACTCCCTGCCAAGAGACAAGTAACCCCTGCTCTGTAAGAAGGGCTTGAACTAACTTGCCAGCTGAGTGCTTTGTCCACAGCTTCAGACCCCTCCATTTCTCAAAGATGTTTCACTATACGAAGAATTAAATATTAATTGGAACAAAAGCCTTTTTCCCCATGCTACCTGCACACCTTATACCAGGCTGCTCAGCTGATTTTGCTGTCCTTCTTAGAGATTATCTGGTTCTAGAAAGGATCCAGTGGGAGGGTGTGATCCCAGACACATTCATCTAATATTCTCCATGATCCGTGCTGGGGTGCAAGAGGTCACTGTCCAGTGATGGGTTGAAAGCTGAGGGGAAGAGCGAGGTCTGAACTGCTGCCATGAAGATTTTGCAAGAAGGACCCTGAAGACCCCATACCAGACTCCTTTCTATTGGAGATAGTGGCATGTACCTGCAGGAAATGTCAGCCCTTTCCCTCCTTTGCTTTTGGGTTAGAAGATCTGTTGAAGTGCCTGCAGCCAAAATAATCTGCGTGGTTTTATTTTTTAGTAAAAAGCATGTTATATTCCCAAAGCTTTATTTGCTAAAACCAAAAGCGTCTGCTGCCACTTTCTACCATGCCAAACACATTTGTGCTTTTGAAATGCCAGCCTCAGTTCATATCCGTGCAGGCTGGGCTCACCTCACACTCAGCCACTGCTCTCCAGGGCATTAAGCCTGGATGTCAATCCCACCTAGTCACTAAAAAAACATTTGCATATTCGAGAGCTCTTGAATCATCTCCTGACCTCAATAACAGGGTATGGAGTAAAAATGATGTTTTCTCAGTTTTTGAGGCAGTGGAATGTCTGGAGGGAGAGGCAATGGTATCTCAGTGCTGTATTCTGCCCAGGAAAAGATGGTCAGCAGTGTGGAAATCTGTAATGAAAAGCTCCAGATTAGTTTTTTTCAGGCAGATAAATGACTTGAGGGACACACCTGTGTCAACACCTATTTGGACTAATTGGCCTTGCAGGGACACCATCCCAGCGCTGCTGCCAGCATGCCTCAGTGTAACCCTCATGTACAAGATGTTGTGCAAAACACCAGCCCTGCACACTCCTGTCAGCACTGGGTCAGCTGAGAACTGAAATGAAAGGTGGAGATACCCATTGTCATACCTTCCCTCTAATCCTAATTTTATTTCAGACACTGGGGAAGTCGTTTGTTCCCAAACCCCCATTTCCTCAGGTTCTCAATGAGTTTGGGATGCTGACTTTCTGATGCAAGCTGTCGAGAGAATTTAGTTCTTACTTATAAAGTACCTTGAACATGAAAGCATGACAGCAAAGAAGCCCTACACACCACTCTTATTTATCCCCTGATTGTAATACAGACATTGTTTACAGGGTGAAGCAAAGCGTTTGACTTTTGCTAGTAAGTGACATCTTACAAACATGTCAGGCTTTGTGCTGTTCCACCTTACATCTCATTCTCACTTTGCTTGCTTTCTACTTTAGCTATGAATATTTAAAAAAAAAAGATCATCAAAACCCGTGTGCACTCTCTTGGTCAACTCTAAGCCATTTCCTGTCAACACTGTCCCTGTGTGTTGTGCCTCGGTGAGCCTTGCCAACAAAAAACAGCCCAATTACCTTGTCACACTCCCAGTTCTGTCTGAACAGATCAAAATGTACAGAGCACTCTGTGCTGCCAAAGAGCTCTTTGTTCACTGTTGAGCAAGTACTAGAAGAAATGATCACTGGTGCACTTGTCTCAGTTCTGAGGGCAGAGGGGCAGAGCTGACATTGCCCCCGGAGGAGCTCTTTGGCTTTTCTGTACACAGGGACAATTTGGATGGGTACAGTAGCCTCAGCGTGCCACGTGTGAGCATGGGGTATCCCACATGGCCTCCCTGGGACACTCTGAGAGGCAGACCTGCCACCAAGCTGTGCTGGACATGCTGTTCTTGATCTCTGATACCCACAGAACCCAAACGCCAATAGGTACTTGATCAGGAAATAGACTTGAGCCCCCGGTGGATTGTCAGCCAAGTGATGCTTTGGCCCTCACCACTGCACTGATTTGGTCTCTGCTGACTGCACTTGAGCTCTGATGTCCTGCAAAGAGGTGCAGCGTTTGGGAGTTGAGGGCATTTCAGCTCATCCTGAACACAGCAGCCGTGCGCAAAGTCTGTGGCATCCGTGGCATCAGTCTCTCTGGGTGAGAGGAAAAGTCAGTGGCTCCATTCCTGATTGACAGGGAGAAAATTAAGAGTTCAGGCTTATTAAACAATCTCTAATAGTGATTTATGGGGTCCTGTACATTTTAATCTAACAAAAAAAAAATTTAGATCATCTAATTAGCTAAGTGTGTAATCCTGTATATTAATTGTCTATTAGCCACTTCTTAATTATAATGGAATGCTTATCAAATTACATGTGATGGCCACGTAGCACCAATTTAAGTCATTATCAGGCTAGCTCCTACTTTAATAAGGATCTGTTTGACTGGAGTCTAACCATTTCATTTTAGTTTAAAAGCTCTACAGAAGAGGAAGCAAACACATTAAAAAAAATAGTATTCCATTAGGACTTTCTAGACCCCATACTGTAAACAACACTACATGAAGAATCACAAAAGAAACGCAAAAAACCCAAAGAACTGTCAAGGAGCCTGGAAACCCAGATCTTGTGTTTAAATTTGTCCAGGAGTTCCTTGTTCATCCACACAGGCCTCCCAGCATTTTTGCCTGACTTGCTCCTCGTTTGGATGCTTCACTCCTAAGCTTGGAGGAGGTGATCCTTGGTTATGAACCAGCTTTCCTCTCTTCCTTCCAGGGCTTTATCCCATGGTACTCTACCAAGCAGATCCCTGAAGAGATCAAAGTCTTGTTTCCCAAAGTCCAGGTGGGTTTGTTGTGTGCTCTCCTCGATATCCTAAGTATCCTACCTCCATAAGTTTGTGGTCACTGCGGCCGAGGTTGCCCTTGAGCTTCACATTCCCCATCAGATCCTCTTGTCGGCGAAAGCAAAGCCCAACATTAGCACCTCACCTCAATGGCTCCTCTATCACTTGGAGAAGGAAGATCTTATTAGTGCATTCCAGGAATGTCCTGGATTGTTTATGCCCCTTTTTGTGTAGGTCTGTTGCCTGATTTTTGCATAGAGCTCTGCACTCAGCTCCCAGGACTATCCTTCCGCAGCATTTTTTCTTGTTACAGTGGCACACAGATTTTTACTGGAGCTGATGGGCTTGTGCAAAGCAAGCATCTTATGAAAGATATAAATATCTTGAAGGATGTCTGAAGCTTAGTGCTAGACAGTGTAATTTTGCCAAACTAGAAATGCAAAAGGCACATTAAAAAAGAAAAGATAATACAGGCTCATAACTAAACTTAAATGTGGAGTGGTACTGAACGAGATCATTTCAAGCTCTGTGGAGCACTGGTTTACCTTTCCTAGCACATATCATGCTTTGATGGGCCATGGCACACTTTGCTTGGAGGAACACAATTTTAACATCTGCTCATCCCAGGGTTTAAATTGCTGCCAGAGTACTCTTTTAATGGTGTGCCAGAAGAAGAGAGGTTTCAGCAATGAAATGAAAGAATAAACAGTTAGAACCCAGGTATTATTGTTAACCACACCTAGGGACAATTAAATGGGCAATTTCAGAAATGTTATGTAACCCCTAGGAATGATTTTATGCCAGAGAAGCATCCTCTTTTACCCATTTCCCTCAACTTTTAACCTATAAATCTGTCCTGGGGTGAATGGAGCTTATAAAAGTTACCTGGTTTTGCAAATAGCCTGCAAACCTCTGTGCAAATTCAGGGTCACTCTCTGTCCAAGTGCTCTGCGGTGGCACACGAAAAATAACAGGAACCAGAACACACATCCACCCAGAGAAATGCAATGAGAAAGAAATAGGTTAACCTGTCTTCATATGTGTCCAGAGGATATCATTAACATTAATGTAGTCATAAAGCAGCACCTGCTGGCTCAATGCAGCAAATCTTTGCCTACTACCAATTAACTCTTCAAAAAATAATAGAGAACGGTTTTTGCCCTTCTGCCCCAAGCACAATAACTTGTTTCCTGTTAAGCATTATTAATTATAATGTCTCTGCTGCTTTGCCTCACTGAAATGAACAGCCCCATTAGTGACATAGAGCTTCATAGCAAGGTGTATCTCAGCAGGAGCAAGTGCAGAGTTATTGGGCTTTAAAAAATATTACACCGCTTTTTATTACTATTGTTGTTCCTTACTTGGCATAGAGCTTTCACTCTCAACCATCCAGAAGGAAAAAACCCCATGCATCTCAGTGAAAGCACAGGTCGCCCCTAGGTAAAGGCACAAATTCCACAAAGATGTTCACATTACTGTAATGTCAATAATTCAGTGAGCAAAGTCTGGGAAAAAGGCTTTGGTGTGGCAAGTCCTGTGATGAGATGGGCAGAGACACTCTTAAAAAGAAGCTCTAACCACATTCTGCGCTGCTAAATGTGAGCTGCAGTCAGACTGCTGATGGGAAAAGCGAAGGTGAGGGTGACCCTTCCTCTGTGGTCGAGTGTAAGGTGCTGTGACCGTGCAGCTGCACATCAGCTGGGTGCTAGCAGCTCTCACAGGCCCTTGGCTCTCCTCCTGGCTCCTTTTCAGACCAGCTCTTCTCCAGTGCACTCAAGCAATGCAGCCACCCCTCGGGCAAGGTTTCCAATAGTGTGCACTTGTATATACATAGGCTTTGTATCTCTAATCTGCAGTGTAAAGGTTGCTGTCTCTTCTGCAAGGTCTCTCTCACAGCATCCTTGGTGTCCTGTGGCTGAGCTGCCAGCCCTGTCTGAGCAGACATCACCAGGTCTGAGCACTCCTGGTCTGAGCAGAATTGGCTGTACAAGAAGCAAAGTTCAGCTTGGGGAAACGACAGCTCTTCCCTTTCCACCTCTATGCAGGGATGAGGTGGCAGATATATGTGATGCTCATTAAAATATTTTGCATGGTATTTAACCTGAGCATTTTGGTAGAAACCATAACCCATCTGAGCTTTCTGTGCAACACAAACATACAGTGTATGGCAGCCAGCCCATTAACTGAAATGCTGTTTTGCATAACACAGACACTGAGGTTACACATTGTGCTCGTGTTACCCTTCCTACCTTACCAAAGTCACTTTCTGCAGAGACAGGGTGTCAGGAACATGATTCACTGGTTTTGCTTGTCAGTGCATTGCAGGTGATCACAGACCAGGTATCATGGTGCTCACTGCTGAATGGACAAACACCAGGGACACTGATTCCTGTACTTATAATAGAAATTCAGCAATGTGTAACTAGTTCCTGTCTAAAGCCAAGTTGTCATTAGTAGCTTGTAGAAAGCTGCACCACTGCTTCTCTAAACATGTGCCCAATTGCATGTTTATTCACAAGTTTGAGCTGCACAGAAAAGTACAGTTGCTCTGGCTGCCACATCTCTGTCAGCCCTCCTGTTATGAGACAGCCAAGTCTTTCAGAGCCATGAAATGCTTTGTATTATTTGCTGCTGCGATTGTCACGTCTTCTGTATCTAACAAGCTACCTGGAGACTGTCCTTCTATTTCTAGCAAAGATTTCTACCTGACACTAATAAGAAGACAGCATCCCAACACCACATTTTTGAGGCAGAGAGGGGCACTCCAGTGACCTGGGAAGCCTCATCTGAAATGACTAAACCAAAGCCTGCCATCATCTTACAGACAAGGTACATGCCATCAGCCCGTATCTCCCTCACCTTCCACCTCAATGCTGATTAATTGCTCCAAGTCTCACCCCAAGAATCACTGAATGACAGAAAAAGAGTTATTTCTGTGGCTCACAGACCAATTTTTGCAGTGCATCTTTATCTGCTTTGCCTGATTGATCAAAGATACCATTATCTGCTGTACTCTACAGTCTCATTGACTAGGTTCAGCCCTGCTAACCTCTAGCCTTCAACAATCATACAGTTTGCTAAAAATAGAGTTTAAAAAAAAAGAAAGGGGCATCTGGATTGTAATTTTTTGACATCTGGATTCTGGATCTTTATAGAGGTCAAATTTCCTTCTCACCCCTGGGAGAAGTTACTTACTTTCTGATGACAGTGGATGATCTCTTGCAAATAATGAGACATCTGCCTAATTATTTGTCTTAATTTTGTCATATTTACCTTTGCTCTGTGATTTTCTTCCCAGAATGTTCTTCCTTGTTACATAAGTAAAAGAGCACACTATGAACATCTACTTCATGCAACTTTGATTCAGAGTAGAAAAGCAGACAGACTAGACAGGGGCTACCTGCAGATCCCTTGGCCAGTGTGATTGTTAGCAGCCCTTAGAGCCCTCTCTGTTCTGTCACCGCTTCCAACTCCTTCTCTTTGCACCAGCTCCACCCCACCAAACACAGAGCCCTTGGAAACCACCTCCAGCCATCTCCGTTTATGCTTACACACAACCCCCACATTTCCTGTTTTGGGGAAGCCCCAGGCAGTACTTTTTAAAGGCAAAAATTCAGATGCAATAAGCATGCTTGAGCAAATGAGATCAGAAATTGCTTGCCTCGTCGCTGAAGCCCATCACCCTTGATGCACAGCTGCCACCAATGCACAGCCATGCCTGGGTGATGGCGAGGGCTGAGCTGCAGATCTCCTGGGAGGCCTGCCAAAGAAACTGCTTCTGTGATTTAGGTGAATGGTAATGCCAACTGAAACTGTTATCCTTCTGTGGGATTCCTGCGTTCTTCAGGAGGAAAACATAGCCCTGGAAGCACAGCCACTCACAGAAATCTGAAGCAGCATTCCTTCTGTATTATACATATGAAACATCAATACCTGAGAAATAACATCCCACAACTGTTCTTTAAACCCGAACAACAGAATCACTGCAAAACTTTGTAAGTAAAGCAGATGTGTGTAACAAACGAAAATCTGGTTGGAACATGAAGTTTCTTAAAAAGGTGGTTGTTTTAAATCCCTTGTCATTTGCAAATATATTTAAAATAAATTATAGAGATAGCAGCTCTTCATTATACTGACTTTTTGTACTGTGTCTGAGACATCACAGGTACAAGTTCACATACATGTCACTGCACACAGTGCTCGTGGTAATCATTTTCATGGGGAAAAATAAGCACCTGAAGGATCATATATTTTGTGTCATGAATTCAGTTAATGCACACATCAATCAGATTGTCAAAGCTGTTTACAGACCATGACTGGATATTTCCAGCTTTTGACATATCAAAGAGAACCAGAATCCTTGAAACATAATTTTATTACTCTCTCTCTCTCTACTCACAGCTTTCTTCCTATATTCAGTTTTTCTTCATATGATTTCCAGCTGCTTCAGAATTCCACAGTCACCAGCTCATTAGCAACATCAAGATCATTATTCCTCTTCTGAAAGCCTGCACTGGGTTTCCCCCAAAACTCACAAGGACTAAAATTTCCAATATTTAAGTGAGGTCAACTACCACATACTCCTAAACTAAGTTGCTCTAATATTCTTTCATGCATTTGTACATCACTATCTAGTTTCTTTCATCCTTTTTTTTTTTTTTAATAGTTAATGACTTTATATCTGTTGATTACAAGCTGTGTCTCTTCTGGGTTCAAAGTTTAGAATTAGCCTAAGATATATTAGTCCCCAAAGAGGGTGTGAGAAAGAAGGGTTGGAGGATCTGGGTTTTTTTCCTTGGGAAAACTGAAAATCCCGGAATTAGAAATGACCCTAACTTCTATATTTTTCCCCAGATTAAAATTGTGAAGAAATACAAAGTTTTCTCTCCATGCATACCACATCACAATAGGAATTTTGGAGTCATGAAGCCACAACACTCATTAACTTTGTGAGTACCAGCACAGGAAATTTCTAGCAACATCCACTGGGAAGATAAAAGCTCAGATGTGCTTTACACCATCACCAAATGAGATTAGCTCTGCCTAATGGACTGTCCTTAAGAGACAGGCACTGGACTTGAAAACCAGCCCATGAAAAATGAAGAGGTGTGATTTATTCAAAGGACCAAATATCTCACAGAAATGGGCATGGGGGAGGGAGGAAAATGCAGGAGGGGAGAGGGGTCAGAAGCCATCCAAAACTTGTGCAGGCAGCATAAAAACAACCAAACCGGTACTACTCTGAGAAGTTGGTCATAAAGTTTAATGGCTTGTTATCTATACAAAGCTTTCAGCAACACAGTAAGAAGTGCCTGTTTCTCCTCACTTCACGTCTTTACTGTCGAATGCTTTCTTTTCTCTCTGTCTCTCTCCCCATTTTAACCTAAACAATATATCTGGTGTGAGCACAGCTATAAAGCAGACCCTTAGCAGGGACAGAGGTGTGTGCCAACTGGAAAGAGTCCCGCTCCCATCCTTTCCCAAGGTCGTTTCCCACTAGCCACACCTGAGGACAGCAAGCCTACAGTGCTGTGATCAGCCAAGAACATGCATCAAGGGTAGCAAAGAGACAGCAAGCCCCAGCAGCTTGCTGGGTTGTGCTTGCATGCAGCAAGATTTCAAGTCTTTAAGGTGTTGTCAAACATTGTTTTCCTTCAAGGCATGTATTAAACATTAGATTACAGAGTGCCCTGATAGGTTGGCATGAGGGACATTGTGAGAGTGACTGACAGACTGATGGGATAAAAATGTCAGGAAAACATTCAAAATTTAGTTTTGGTAAAAGTCGAGAAAAAGAGGTGCAAAGTCTTCCAAATCTTGCTGCAGATAAGCCTTCCCACAGATTTCATGGGGAAAATAAATGTGCAAATTCCAAGAGACCCTACTTTGAATCACATTAGTGATTTGAGATGCTTCATCATTCTCTACATCATATGAACTGCAGACTTTTGATTTCCCAGACTCTACTAATAACAAGCCCTATAATTAGGTATCTGTCCTTTGCAATCAGCACTACAGCTTTCTGTTCATAGAAGGAAAATTGTAGGGTGGGAGAACCACTTAAGAGCATAAGAAATCTGTCACTGGTGCGGTGTGGCTGGCTAATGGTTTCAAAAACATTATTAGGATTTTTGCTAATAAAAGTTTTCTTGCTCATTTGTTTGTCTGATTGAACCCGCACAGGTTTTGGGTGCAAGCTCATTTTCTCAGCCTGCAGTAGTTAAGTAACAGATTTCTTCTGATTTCCTCCTCCCGTATACCCATGAGTCATTTGCCTAAATGACTGGCCACAGACTGCTCCTGCTCATTAGGTAAAATTTGCTTTAGAAGTTTGATACAGCAAGATGATGTAGAAAAGCGTGATGGAGAGGTGTTGCCTAGGGATTTACCCTCCTATTTTACCCTGCTTTTTATTTTGCAGATTGCTCGTTTCTGTTATTTGACTTGAAGTGAAGAGCCCAAGCACGTCAGCAGGCAAGAATCAGGCTTGACTATCTTGGAAAGCTTTGAGAGGCAGCAGCAAGGAGGCTCCAGTGTAAAACCTTGGCCTGTTGAAGTCACGACATCAAATGTGTGAGGGATTTTACATCCAAAGGTAGACACATTTTGCCAGTCTTATCACAGCCATTAGAAGCAAAAGAGCAAAAACTAATCTGATCACACTGCCTACAGAAAGGCAAAAGGCTGCTGCTCACTGCATTGCAGGGTTGAGATCACAGCAACTCCACAAGCCATTCTGGTGGAGCTCCTCTGGACCCCATTTTATGTCTGGAGAAGTAAATTTCCCCACCACATGGTCTCTGACTACATTTTAAAAACTAATTTAATGTCAGTGCATCCCATTCTTCACTCCAGCAAAACTGCCTTTGTAGAAAACAGTGACAGCTCTCAGACATAATCTTTTGCTGAGTACTTACCCAGAGTCTCTTCCTCTCTGAGGTTTCCAAAGCCAGGAGGGTTATTTTCAGGGGCACACATATTAAAATTAATGCTAAATCAAAAGGACTGCATGCTGCGGGGCTTGATTTGATTTGGACAAAGAATGTCACTTTCTGAAGTCAACCTGCATGTGGATCCTTTTTTTTTCACCACCTAATCATGATTGTGAGAACGTAAATCATGCGAATTACAATGAGCGGGGCTGATGAATGTGCACCACAGGAACTCCAGCTTCAACCCCCTCTGAGGTCACCACTGGAGAAAGACCCTTCCCTAGGGTTTGATTCCTACTGCCTGGCACATTCCCTCCCTAGCCACTCTCTTTCGAGAGAGATGAGAAGCACACCACCTTCGCTTCTGTTTTGTCTATAAGCTGTCTCTCCCTTTAACTGGAAAACGAAGCCCAGTAAGTGTCTATAAAGGCTGCCTGTGGTTTTTTTTCATTCGCTTACAACCAGGCTCTTAATAATTAGATATAAAGCAAAAATCCTCAGGAGCACAAGAGTGAAGTCTGCAAGTGCACAGGAATTCAGTCCTCTCAATATTTATGTTTAGCATTAAATACTTCATGCAAAAACAATGACTTTGACTCCTGAGGCCTTCCCTCTCTTATCTCAAAAACTGTTCATACACATGCTCCGGGATCCCTATGCAAATATAAAAAGGGGATTAAGTTGTACGTGTAGTAAATCCTGTTTTTATATTAAATAGGTAAGAGCTAACAGGGCCTTTGGATTAAAAATAGCTCCCTGTTTGCTGAGCAGACTAAAGTATTCTTTCCTCTGGCTGCCCTGCCATGCAGGAATTGACTTTTTCCTGGTGAGAAATTAAAGTGTATTATAAAATCTATAGTATATTAGAGGTATGTGCTGTACAATAAACGATTTTGATTTAAATAACTGTATATTAGAGAATGTCCCCTGCCTCCACAAAACCATTATTTTGCAACAGGAATTTGTGCCCCAGCCCATGTACAACATTGCACAGAAAACTTCCATGCCCTTAGGGAAATACCGGGGACTCAGGATGAAAGCTGATATCAGACCTGCCCAAAGCGGAAGCGAGCACTGCCCGTGAGAACTGGCATCATCTCTGACCGTCATGTGGTGCTTTCTCTTCACCCTATGCAGCAGAAGCCAGGAGGAGGAAGACTCCTCCAGTCCCACCAGATCATTTTTTACTTCTAGGACCACACACGAAACATGCTGGCATTTTGGTTCAATTTTTATGGCCTGCCCCATGATGAGGAAAACTGGGCTGCAACATCAAGCTGAAGGACACATAAAGCAGAGGGCTCTGCAGGCAGCCCAGCTGCGGGACCACTGACCTGGTCATGTGTTTTGTTGCTTCACCCCTTGTCATTTGCTCCCTTAAAACATTTTAAAAACACCAAAACGCTGCCAAGCACAAGGCAAATTCTGCTCTCTGAGTCTTGTCCACAATGGACATCATCGCCAGAGTGGAAAATACCCCATGGAGTCTGATGGAGGGATTTAAAGGAACTGACTGCAGAGGGTAAAGCACAGCTGGAGGCAGCAGAGATGGAGCCACAACTTCCTGACAGCACCAGTACATCTCACAGCTGGACCCAGGCAAGCGTTCCCTTTAAACCTGACTTTCCCTTCAAGAAATCTCTGAGTGAAATGTAGAAGCTGTTTTCGCCCATGTCGTTAGCCTTTGTACCTTCCCCAAGCCCTTTCAGCTCACACACACAGCTGCCAGAATAAGCAGAAACCTTATTTCACTTTTGGATGGTGGGAAAAAAGGGCACATACATAAAAGACCTAAACCAAACAAGTTGGAGAGTCCTTTTGGAGGGCAGCAGGGGTTGCTCGTGCACTGCATGCCCCAGCACAGGCAGGTGGATGAGGTGAGGATGTCGGTGTGCTGTGGCCCATGGGAGCAGCTCACGCCAAAGAAGGCTCAAGATGCAGCACACCGTGAAAAGGAACAAGGGACGCTTGGGTGGAGCCGGTCCACCACGACTTAGATGATGAGATGCCCAGGCTCTCCTTTTGGAGAAGCACAGAAGGGCAGCTCACCCACCTGCCCTCAGGGCTTGCCAGGGGCAGGGTGTCCCAGGTGCCTCAGGACAAGCTCCCAGCCTGGCCTCTCACTGTCAGCACGCCAGGCAGGCCCAGCATCTCTGGATGTGATCTCACCCATCCTCCACCACAGCAAATCCCTGTCCCCTCCATTCCCAAGCCCTAACCAAGCTCCCGCAGCCCCACCAAAATGTCCAGGAAGGGCTGCAAGCTAGCAGGACCTCCCATTGAGAACACGTGGTTTGGCAGCGTGGGAGCTATGGCAACAGAATCCCCATAGAATCCCAACTGACCCCAACAGAACCCCAACAGAGCCACAGTAGAACCCCAATGGATCCCCAAGGGAACATGAAAGGGCCAACAGCCCAGCAAAACAGTGAGAAGAAGAAGAGGCCCAACAACCTCTAGGGACACTGAGAACCAAGAAGGTGTTCCAGGCACCTCCCAGACAACAGTTCACTGCCTGCCCCTTGTGGCAGGGAGTCTCCTGGATATTCCTGCCCAAAGAGGTAAGCCTGTTCTGGGACACCTGTGATGATGGGGACAAACCTTTCTTTGCGGCTATTAGAGGTTGCTTTACCATTTATCCCCATGTTTCCATGTTTAACCCATTTTTGCTGCTCTCTTCCCCTATTTCCCCTTCCACATGGGAGATGAAAACCAAATCCCTGATGGAAAAACACCACCCTGTATGACAGTTAGGGGGGAAGGAGGAGGAAGGTAAGCTGCAGGATGCCCCAAGGGTCACTGCCTTCCCTGCAGCAGGCAGAGGTAGCAACACAAGAGTGGGTGATGGGAAGTGCCAACCTCCCCCTCAGCCCTCCAGCCACCCCTGAGGCCAGACCTTCCTGAGATGTAGGAGCAACAGTTGACCAGATCATACTATAACATACCTTAATTAAGAAATTAAAATAGGGGAAATAAAGAAAAACTTTCTTAAATATACGTTGAGCCAATCCTTGAGAGAGTTGGAGTCGGTGCACCCTCTGCCCACTCCACCGTGACTGCAGATAGTGCTGCAGACCCTCGGGTTGGCAGACCCCAGAAATGGCGTATGGGGACAACACACCCTGGCAGGTCGCTTCTCACCAAAGTGCCTATGGGCAGGGCATAGGCAAGAGGTTTTTAAGGCATTTGGTAGGACTGTGTCTCAGCAGGATCGGTGCTGACAGCATTGTCTCTTGGCTTCATTCTCGCTCTCCGTATTCATAAACAACATTCACATTCCTTTATCTCCTTATTCTCTTCATCATAAATTTCTACTTCAGAACTTGCAGTTTTAATAGACAGTTCTGTGAGTATATGTATTTTTACCTTAGACTTACCATAACATCTCGATTTCTAGATGTGCAGCATAAATAAGAGGCTCAGTTGAAGAGTGTGAAGACAGTTTATTCCATCTGGGGAAGGAGGAGACACCAGAGAGCTCCTCACTATAACTGGCTCAGTATAATTGTGATTTATTCTGTTCTAAACCTACAGCAGTTGCAGTTACTTGGTATCACTGCAAATTTACACCACTGGTGTCTGACAGGGTACATTGTGACTGTGACTTTTAGTTCTGTGTTTAGGGGACAGTGGATTGGTTATACATTATTGTCCACCTCTAAGAAATGCTGTTCTCATCTCTACTAAAATATTTGGCTTTTGCAGAGGGCAGGACAAAAGGCAGTGGAGCCTGGGCTTCCTTTCTGCACTGCAGGACATGAAGCAGGAGAGACTGTCCTGCCAAAAGAGCTTTGCATGGATGAGAGGATCAGGTCCTGTGAGCCAAAATGAGGAAAAATGTTTCTACCTGCAGTTTGCTGCAGTGTTAGAAATCAAAACCGCAGCGAGCAGTAACTTCAGCTCTGTGTTACCCGGAGCCAAACTCAATAAATCCCTGGCGTTGCTGTCAGATGAGTCCCTTACTCATCCAGAGCAGGAAAGAGACAGACCCATTGGCAGATAATCAGGGATTTCTGTGCTTTCAGACAGTCTAACTTCAGACCACTTCTTGTGTCTCACGCCACAGGTCCCAGTACATGCACTAAAAGCCATGATTTATGGCTGGAGCTGCTCTGCTTTACTGTGTAGTGTAATTGCTGTGCTCTTGAAGTGCCAGGCTTTCTGAGGAGCATTCAGGGACTGTAGCTCCTCAGCTGTGTGTAGGGTGGGAGTCCTGTCTGCTCCATGGCCCAGGGAATGGCATCTGCCAAAGTCAGGTCTGAAATCCCAACAGCAGACCTTGGCAGTCTGATTCTGCATATCCCTCTTAAGTTTTTTATTCTTACATGTTACAAATGAATTTTTTTATGACTTACCAGAATAAAAGGCTTCCATTCTTAATTGTGGGTGTTCCTGGTCGCAAGCAGAGGCAGCTGGTTCTCATCCCTGCACCTGCAGGATTAGCTTGAGGCTTTATAACCTTGAGGCTGTGTGAATGCTTTGGGGCCTGGATCATCACATACTTTCCATATACTTCTGTATTTCTTTAAGCCTACTAATGACCACTGCATGTTACAGAGAGGTAATCAGCCACTCAGCTGGAGCCAATGTCACTTCTGTGGTGAGATGAAGGCTTTTGGATGCAGCCCTTCAAATGGACAGACACTGCTGAGATGAATATTGCTGGCTCTGCTGGTGCTTACAGCACTGGTAGGATCCAACAGGCTCCACAACAGGAGACCACTCAAGAGTCTTCTGTAGGATTTACAGTGACCAATTGCTTTCCAAATATCTTTGAAAGTGCAAAGGACAGAAAGAGAGTTATTTTAGGAGATTGTTTTCTCTACAAGAGTAGTGGTTATAACTCAGAATTTGAAGACCTACTCTGGACACAGCTGCAATAATAGAAATAGATTAAACAACCTGCTTGCTTTTAATAGGCTTGTTTGGCAATTAAAGTCCATAAATGTGTTGGGGTTTTTTAGAGAGATATATATTCTACGGCATGATGTTATTTATATGAATGTATATAAATTGTATAATAATAACAATAGTACTATGTGTATAATGTGCGCACTGTTAGGAAGGTAGCCAGCTACTCTCTTTGAGTCTGTAAATGTATTCATACCCATATGTATATATGCACAAACATATCTGCTTTTTTAGCGTGCAAGGAAGTGTGGAGTCCAGCATCCCAACCTGCCCTTGGAGGGTGGTGTAAAGCTGTAGCTCTGAGCATCACAGCGCCCGTGGTGCCAGCAGGTCCCTCTGCCCCAACAAAATGGGGAGAGTGCAGTGATGCTTTCCTGGAGTCCCCAGTCCCTCCCAGGCTGTGGGTCTGACAGCTCCTGACATCAGCCATTGCATTGGAAAGTCCTGCCAGAAAGTCACATCCAAACAAAATCAGGGCACTGCCAGATGCCTTTCATTGCAGTGGACTATAAACCAGGAGATTATAAATCCCATAGGATCAAGCAGGCATTGCATAGAGGGAAAGATTCCCTCTACAAGCACAAATACCCTGAACACAGCAATGGAAAGCAGAGGCTGAATAAACTCATATTACACAGTATTCTCTCAAGACTTGCTGTGGTGCAGAAATTCCACCTCAATGTCTGTGTATGGAAGTCTCTCTAGTCTTGTGTACATAGCACTCCTCTACCTTTTGGGATATGTGCAGGGAGCTTACAAATGGAATTAATTCAGTTGATGTTTTGCGGTATGACACAGAGTTTAATTCTCATTTGATGGCATTGCACTCTGTCTTCTGCCTCTGTCTGGGGAGCTACAGATGTGCAAATAAAACCATTTCCCCTGAGGTAATCCTACAGGGAATGTGTTGTCTCTTTCGCAGCACCCAGCAGAGCTGCCAGGGATACTGGGTCCCACCAGTTGCAGTCAGTGAAAGCCTGACAATGTTTTCCTGGCCATCCTTCCCCCCAGTGGGGAGTGCCAACCCAAGGAATGGGGTCATAGAAAGGGTGAAGCCAGCTTGATTCTTAATGGGGGATGATGGGAGAGCTCAGAGTGAAGAGAACAATGCTTAGATGGAGAGTCTGGCAGCTGTGATGGGAATGCCCATGAGGGGCTGGGCAGCTCAGTCCACCAGCCCCACTTTGCCCAGGGAAGTGCCACAGGAGGAGGATGGCAGGAGGTACTGCTGTGGCCTCCCATGGACATATCCAGCCTGGCTGTGTCTGGGAGAACAGGAGTGGGGGGCTGTGAGATGGGGCATGACATCAAGAGCTAAAGAAATATCAGGGTAACAGTGCCAGGGAGGCAATTCCACTGTTATTAACACAAACACAGCCATCGCTCTGCCTTTGTCTCCTGATGAATCAGAGGAAATTGCCTCCCGAGCCCTTCGCCTTCCAGCTACTTCAGCTGTGTTTTGTTTCTCTAAGATTCAAATATTCTGACTAGATTTCAGCATATTATTATGAGAACAGAAGAGCTATAGAGAAAGTGAAGCTTCAGAGAGGAAATAGCCAGTAAATGTTGCTTTGAATCCTCTTGCTTTTTATGGCAAGCTCTGATGTCAGGGACAGATATGGCTCTGGAGAAGACGTGTTGCAGTGCTGCAGATGTGTTTGTGAATACTTAGTGATGAACTCCTGTGACATTGCAATGGGCAGCTTACCATCATCTATGAGATTTTTAAGCCTGCCATTTTGATGTAACTGATTCTTCTATTTAATACCAGTCCCCGGGAACTATGAGCTTACAAAAGCAAGAGCACTCTTCTTTGTGTGGCAATCCTATCTGACCAGATTAGCAAACGTTCTATTTGCATTTTGCAAAGATGTTTGGGCTTTGTAACTAAAATATGCATCAGGTCAAGTGAAAAATGTGATGGTTTGATATCAAAATCCCAGAATGCCTCATGATGGAGAGAGTGAGGCAAACTTCCAAAGCAGGAATATTTAACTTTGGCACTTTCAAAATGTGGCATTCCATCCCTCTAATTTGCCATGGGCTTTTTGTTTCAAACATTTCTTCTGATGAAAAGAAGCATGCAAACAAAAAAACCCACTCCATATTTAGAATTCAATAAAATACTTCATTTGATCCTCTTCAGTTCCTTTGAAAAGTTCAACACTCAAGTACTGCGTTCCTTCAAACTGTGCGGAAACTGCTGATCCGGGAGTTGTGCAGCTTTGATGTGCCAAGTGCCAGGAGAGGGTACTCTAAAAGCTACTGTAATTCAGATTATTCAGTGGGACAATCCTCATGGGCATGAAACCTCAGTCTGGCAGGTAGAGTGCAAGCACGGGGCCAGAAACTCTTTGTCCTGAAGGCTTTGCCTTCCTGATCTCTGATTCCCATAGGGTCAGATATGTGTTTTTGTGTGAAGGCACACAGAGAGAATGGGGTAATCTATTCAAAACATTACCCCATCACTGGAAGAGCAGTTCTCCACACTTCTTGTATGAGGTGATTTTTCTGTCTTGTTTTGGGGAAAGTCAGGATAGGAAGGGTGACAAGACAACGTAGATAAGCCATATCTGAAGGATGAGATTCTGCCCATGGGCACTGCTGCTGCTGCTGCATGGAGCCAGGCAGGGAGCCAAGCTCCCATGTTCATGGCTCATGCTCTTCCACTGGGTTTGAGAAATGCTCAGCCCACTTGTGCTTTTATTTATTCCAATTCCCATTTTCAAGGTTGCAAGCGAAAATTTTTAGAAGCCTTACAAATAATACATTATAAAACATCCTCTAAAACACTGATAAAGGAGGAAGAGTTCAAGGAGAGCAGTGAGTGTTAAGCAATGGTGGTGTGCAGGGACCCCCCTGGGTGAAACACTGTGCACAGACACAAGGCCAGGAGGCATTGTGTCCTTGCCATGCAGGCATTGTGAAAGTGGCACCAGCTCGCCCCAGAGCAGCCTCTGAGCTTGCCCAGATCCATGCATTGCAGCAGGGAAATGGCAATTACAGGGCATTGCAGGGGAATGTAGGTGGTCCTGAGCTGGAGCCAAAACAGCTGTGTTAGACTTGACTTTCAAACACTTGGTTGAGAAATATGATTATTATCCTCTGCTTGGCACTAGTGAGGCACATGAGAAATGCTGTATCCTGTCTGGGGCTCCCCAGTATGAGAGACAATGTACTGGAGCAAAAGGTCACCAAGACGTGTAGAGGCTGGAGCTTATGGGCACAAGAGGAGGTTGAGAGAACTGGGGCTGCTCAGCTTGGAGGAGAAAACACTCAAATACCTCTCATTGCTGCCTCAAGCTGCCAAAGGAGAGGGTGAGGATGAGACAGGCTTCTCAGAGCTGCACCATGGTGGGATAAGGGGCAGCAGACACACACTGGAGCATGGGATATTCCCATTAGATACTGGCAAAAATATTTTCAGCATAAGGGTGGTTGTTGCAAAGGCTGTAGAACCCTAGCCATTGGAAATACTTAAATTTGACTAGGCAAAAACCCAAGGACCCGATCTAGTTGAATTGCTTTGAGGAGAGTCCTGGACCCTGATGACCTCCAGAGACACCTTTCAGCCCTGATTGTTCTACAGGTCTGTGACCAGGAAAACTTAACAGAGGAAGTAGAACAACAGCAGTACAAAGATCAGCAAACCTAATGACTTAGAGATGTCTTACAGTATGATTAAGAAGCAAGGGAATCTTAAAAACCTGTTACAAGAGAAATGGCAAAATCATTCATGAAAGGCAGAAATTACAGACTTTTCCAAAACTAGTTCCCTAAGGAGATCAAAATTAAGCAACATACATAGATCACATGACAATAAGATACTTTTTGTCCCAGCAATTAAGGATGCAGTGTTGGACTGCCTCCGGTGGAGCTAGGTGCTTTACAATCAGATGTTGACAGCTAACCTAGACCAAACAATAGTAAGACAAACCTTTGAGGGTTTTTCTGGGTCATTTGCATTGGTTTTCACAAGTGCCTGGATCAGAAGGAAGGTTCCAGAAAACTGAAAAAAATTGCCCCGAGAGAACGGTAAGAGAAGAATAAAAGATCATCCTCAATGTGAATCAACACAGAGTTAGGGAATATGGCTTTTGCCAGAACAACTCAGTGATTTCTTTTAATGAGATGTGTGAGTTTGATTGACAAAGGCAGAAGTACTGATACCCTGTACTTGTGCTTCTCTGTAGCACTTGAGTTCAGTGTGTCAGGCACTTGTATTACACAGGTGAAGCAGTTCAGCCTTGTGTGTTCAAACATGGTAACCACAGTGCCACAGACTCACAGTCTTCAGTATGCAAGAAATGGTAACAGAGGACCATTGCCAGAGCATGTCAGAAACAGCCCTGGCTGGGACCTTGCATGGCCAGCATCTTCACCTTGGACAGTGCTGCGCTGGTCCTGCTTGGCCTTTGCCCACTCCCTTCTCAGAAATGGGGACCCCTGGCTGAGGGGTGAGGAGCGTGTCCCATAGAGTGACCCCGAGGGCACCTGCAGGGCCTGAGTGCGTGTGTGTCCGTGGGCTCCCGCAGGGCTGGCAGAGACCCCTGTGCCCAGGGCAAGGGAAGGGTTTGGGTGTCCTGCCTGGATAAAACACCTGGCAAGAGCCGTCTCAGTTTGCAGTCAGACAGAGCAGAGGAGCAGCATGCCCAATGGGAATTGACAGGGAGGGGCAGGCCAGGAAAGAGGAGGTTGCAAAGCACTAGTTCTGCCAAACTAACCTCATTATTTTTCCCTCCTTTATCTTTTGACATTAAACAGACTGAGTGGGTGAACAGAAGATGCAGACACAATTAAGCAGATATTGCAAACAGGAGGGTGAGTTGTTTTTATGGCTAGTTTATGTTTCAGACACACAACTATACAGAATAATGTAATAAGAAAAACCATGCAGTATTTACCCTGGGTTTATTCGCTGCAGGTCCTCTGAGAGCTGCTTTTGTTTGTCTTTATTTAATTGGCACGGTCAGATGGCCACCAGCAGGTCCAATTAAACAGATTCAATAGATTCCACTGTACATTTTTATTTTTTTTCTCCATCAGCGTGTAGCAAAAACTGTCCAAAATAATTTGTCTGAGTACTAGTAATGAATATAAAGTGCACTCTATTCCAGCCTGCACACAGTACGCAGTACAGTTTCAGCTGTACAGCATTTTACAGCCAAAGCAAACTGGGTTAATAATGAAATCACTGATGCAATCTTTAGTACAGCCTTGATAGTGAAGAAGGTAACATAGTGTGTTATGAACTGAGATATTTGGTTGCTCAGCTTTGGGCATATCTGAAACACAGGCATTACGTCATCCTTTGCAGCTATCTTAAGCTTTGGTCTTAAGTGTTAGGTGGGAACTATTTAAGAAAATCCCACCAATAGGACCTGGGCATGCCCTTAATATCAGGTATTTGTTTAAGTGCTTTGTTGAATTGGAGCCTAGTAGATCCTCTTGAAAAGAAAGTGATTTTCAATCTAATAAGGTTATCTTAGTGTGAACATTTTAACTACATCAATCAATATGCCCATCAGGAGTAAATGACTAATGGGATTTCTCTTTTCTTTCTTTCTTTGTTACGAGAATGATGAATTGGCTTTGCCTGTTGCTAAAGATTCTCATCCCCTTAATGCATTGCAGATATGTTTAATGGACACAAGCTGTCAGGGTCTTGCAGTAACCAGTCCCAACAAAAAATATTTCCCCTTCGGATTTGGTCGTCATATTCTGGTTCCACTCTCACAGTGGAAAATTTGAAAAGGCTGGAAGAGGAATACGCGGGTTCCAAAGAAGCCTTCAGAATACAGAGAGTGAAAGATTATATTGAGCAGACTAATCATGCTCTCTTCGACAAAGAGACAACTAGGAGAAGCAGTGGGGATTTTGTCTGCGATGCAGAGCCTGAAGGAGCCTCCTCATCCCTCCTTGCAAAACAAGCAAAAATTGCAATCAAATTTCCTGAAAGACCTCTGAAGAAAGAAGAGACATTAACAGGTATTTTTAAGCAATCTCTTACAGGGAAGGCGAGAGAATAAGCCAGCCGTTCTGGAGCTTTTCTACATTTCTGTCTTCATATCATAGAATCATAGAATTAACCATCATAGAATGGTTTGAGTTGGAAGGGACCTTAAAGATCATCTATTTCCAATCCCCCTGTCATGGACAGGGACACCTTCCACCAGACCAGGTTGCTCAGAGCTCAATCCAACCTGGCCTTGAACACTCTCAGGGATGGGGCATCGACATCGTCTGTGGGCAACATGCGCCAGTGTCTCACCACCATCACAGTAAAGCATTTCCTCCTAACACCTAATATAAATCTCCCCTCTTTCAATTTAAAACCATTCCCCCTTGTCCTGTCACTATCTGTCCATGTAAAAAGTCACCCTCCTTTTTTTTAAGCCTCCTTTGAGCGCTGAAAGGCCCCTAGTGAAATCTCCCTGGACCCTTCTCTTTTCCAATACTGAACAACCCCAACTCTCTCAGCATGTCTTCATAGGAGAGGTGTTCCACCATTCTGATCATCTTCATGGCCCTCCTCTGGCCTCAATCCTGCAGGTCCATGTCTTTCTTGTGTTAAGGTCCCCAGAAATGGACGCAGTATTCCAGGTGGGGTCTCACAAGGGCAGATTAGAGGGTCAAAATCACCTCCCTCACCCTGCTGATCCCACGCCTTTTGGTGCAGCCCTGGGTGCGGTTGGCTTTCTGGGCTGCAGGAATATGTCACCAGGTCATGCCTCGCTTTGCATCCACCAGAAGGAGTCTCCACGTTCTCCTCCACATGGGCTGCTCTCCATGAGCTCTTCCCCCAGTCTGTACTCATGTCTGGGATTGCCCCAACCCAGCTGGGTCACCTTGCACTTGGACTTGAGCTGCAGGAAGCTCTCATGGGCCCACTTGTCAAGCTGGTCCGGGTTCCTCTGGATGGCATCTCACCTTTCTGTTGTGTCAGCTTTCCATCTGCAAACTTTCTGAGACTGCTCTTGATCTCACTGGGTCATTGATGAAGGTATTAAAGAGCACTGGTCCCAAGACAGAGCCTTGAGGGACACCGCTCGTCACCAGCCTCCATCTGGGCTTAGAGTCACTTACCACAACTCTGGCTGTGTCCATCCAGCCAATTCCTTATCCACCCAATGGCTCACCCTTCAAATCCATGCTTCTCCAAATCGGAGAGAATGCTATCTGTGACCATGTCGAAGGCCTCAGTCAGTCTTCCCTTGTTGAGTGCTGCAGTCACTCCATCACATGTTGAAATATGAGTGCCTGGACACCTAAAATGGTGATGGATTGTGAGGAGCAACACATGCCTGCCCTTCCCTGCCTGGGAGTGAGGGCTGTGTTTGTGTGGACTGCTGGGCTGGTTTGTACCATGCTCTGAGCAAGAACACTGAGCTGTGAGAGCACAGTAAGGAGCAGCAGCATCCAGACCTTCATCCCAGCTACGGAGAGAGCTCATCACAAGTGCAAAGTACTAACCTGGATAGAAAGGAAAATCAGAAATAAACCAGGAAAGAGTTTAAACACAAAACCCACCCATCCATTTTACAAGCATCCATTTTCATTTTGTCTGGATGAGAGCTGCTGTGTTGCACGTAAATGCCAGAAAATTCATATTAGACAGTTATCTCTCTTGGAATACTCCTCAAGTTCTGTTTACTTCAGGTGGATAGATAGACAGATATAGTTTTAAACACCCTGCATTTAAAACAATTTTGCAGCCAATATTTGGAGGCACCTAGCAGGAGCAAAAATATAGTTAATCCATGGAAAGAAAGCCCCTCTAAATTATAGGGGATAAACCTCCTCTTTTAAGGAATTAAGGGACTTGTCCCATTTTGGTTCTGGCTGCCTGTGGTGACACTGCTTGCAAGCCAGGATGTGGCTTGTGGCTGTGTGCAGGACAGGGTCACAGCTGTCCCCTGCAAGTGGATGAGGAAGGGACAAGTGGCTCCATCAAAAGTCACTGGAAGGGACAGCACAGCAGCCCTGGTGAACAGCAGTTGCTGTCTACACAGGGAGACTGTGCTGACTTTCTGCAGCACGGGCTGGATCACAAACTGGGGCCCAAGTGGGACAACTTGGCCTTATCCTAAGTCTAAGCTAATATTTTGGAGGAATTTCCCATTAATTCTTCTTTGAACATGGTATGAGCAGAGATTCCACCTGCTGTGGGAGAGCCCCTGGCACAGCCTGCTTTGGCACAGTCAGAAATGCACAGCCAGCGTGAAAAAGGCAGGCTATTCCTTGAAGTAAAGGGTTACCTATTTCCTAAGGAATTCATGCATTGGTCCTCCTCAGGGATTATCAACAGAAGTGTTTTCTGCTCGCTTTTGCATTTTTCTCAATGCAAATTTGCCAGCTCTTAAGAATGAGAAAAATAAACTGTTCACACACGTAAGGTTCATTTTTTAAAGAGCTTTCCATGTGGAAATCAAGTATTCTTAGCAGGCATACATGTGAGCTGCATCCTTGAGGACAAATCTATCCTGGTGAGAGGCTGAGGGTCTGAAACTGCCACAAAATCTAGGAAGGAAATGCATGCAGAAACCTCTCTCAATGCTATCCTAGGCAGTCATTTCTCAAATGTGCACACCACAATTAAAATTCAGATGATATATGAAGTTTGTTTCAGCCTGTTTCAGTAGAGACCTAGTGTGTAGACACAGGAAGATTTACCAAGGAAAGTCAAATATGGGAATGCCTCATTAGGGACCCAGTGTCAACATTTAATATGTCTTCAAGAATTTGTACACTGCAGTGGTTCACGGGCCTTTTTTGGCTTCTTTTGATCTCTTTTCATTGTTTTTTGTCTTTCATAAGAGTGGCTTATGTAATCTGAGCAGTAACCTGCATTTCAAAGCTTTTTCTGGCTCCCTGTCATAGTCATACCTCTCTTTTTTATCATGTGTCTTTTACATTTTCTTCTCTACCATCTCCTCTGCCACCCTAGTGCCCTTCCCAAATGCCTCCTTATCCACCCTCTTTCCCCAGACCCCTGCATTTCCACAGGCGCCTCTCCCCTCTCCCACCACCTTCTGCAAATGCCTGCCCTAAATCTCTTCCCTCTGTCCTCTCTGATTTTTTGGAAATAGGACCACTTGGCATGGAGACACTGAGGTAGGTTGCCTGAGAGCTGTATTACCTGATGGAGCATGTGAGACAAGCTGAGATGTACAGCTGTGCTCAGCACAAAGAGGGAAATGTGCAGCCTCTGGCCACTGAATTAAGGCAAACCTGGAGGAGAAAGGTGCTGCTCTGGCAGCAAACCCCTAAGGGCACCACGCCTGCCTGTATGACATGTTTGGGCCGAAATTACCATTTTGGGTTCACCTCCCATTCTTGTAGCATCGTGACTTTCACACGGAGGGGCACACCCTGTCCTCCTCTCCCCATTGCCCCTGTGCAGCCACAGGGAATGTGAAAACCCCATGGGAATATGCCCTTCCAAAGAGTCTCTAAAATAAGGAGACCCAAGCTGTTTACAGATGAAACCTGAACAGAAAGGCAAAGAAAATTAGCTTGTAACTCTTGTCTCTTCCTCTGCAAAGCCTGCCCTCGGTCTCCAGCAACTTTTTTTACAGTTCATTTTCAGGAGCTTCTTCTTTGCTCTCCCTCAATTTATTATACCATTAAAACCGATGGGGAAAAATGTTCCTCGTTAAGGTGAGAAGGTTTTATCTGAAATACAAAATAATGAAATGGCAAGAAATCTCAAGGCAGGAAAAACCCATCCAACCTGCTGTTCTACACAAAAAGAGGATATTTTTTTATTTTTAAAGAAAGCTTTTCTTCTCCCCTCCAGCATCAGCAACATATTCTCCGTCAGCTCAGCTCACAGGAACTGTGCCAAAGGAATCCAGGTAAGCAGAGTAATTGGTAACATTTTTCTATATAATTCAGTCACGTTAGGCTGTATTTATGCCATACACAGGCAAGCAGCAGCAGCACCAAACAACTGGAAATTTACAGTGTGCCTGAGACACTCACAGCCTGGCAGCCTCTGCTGTGCCCCTGCTATTAATAAACTGGAAGTTATGTCTGTCCATGGGGCTGTCTTTTGGCCCCTCAGCTTCAGCTGTATTAAAAGCGATGCTGCCAGTCTCTGCAGAGGGGTTCTATAATTTTTTTTTTAATTCTGTTGGACAGATAAATCCTACACAGCATCTCTCAAATCAACTGAGATGTGTGATTTTTATTTTACAGGCTGCTCTTCCAGCTGGGGAAAAAAAATAGGTCTGATTCCCCAGGCACAGTAAATCAGCATAACACCGCCCTTGCCAGCAGCGATGCACCGATTTACACCGTCTGGAGATGTGGCTCCCGTCTGCCCCTCCTGTCTGCCCGATGTAAACATGTAGACATAGCTCATCTTCCAGGCAGAGAGAGGGCAGAGAAAGGAAATTGAATAGAGACGCTTCTCAAGAGGAAACCAAAGACCAAATTCTTTTTCAGTGTACTTTAAATGGCACTCTGTTCATTAATAACAATCTTTATAGGAATATCCAAGTGATGTTTTTACTTTTCTCTAAAAATAAGTTACCGCATGTGCTTGGCACCAAGGGAAACGGATATCAGCAACTCTTTCAGGGAAAGAAGTTGCCTTGCTACATGAACATGCTGCAAGGTGGTTTTTTTAATTCTATTTTATAAATTACATTCATATAATTTGTAAATATATTATACATTTTTAATATATAAATTTAATTGTTCAATATTTATATAAATAGCTGTTATAAATTCATAACTTCCACCCTGAAAGAGCGCAGACTCTATTTCTTCCCCAAATTTTGAAAACATTATGGACTGAGGTAAAACCTCTGATGGGAAATCAAGGAAAATCAGTCATAAAAGTTTCCTGGCTATCAGAAAATCACTACATGAATGCAAGAAAAAAATAATATTCTCCCCATCTGAAGGTTTGTGAGAGGGCACCCTGCAGTCCAGCTCCTCACAGAGCAGAGGGGAACAGGGATTTCCATGAGATTTGGGGTTGACACCAGTCCTGGTTAACCTGCACATAGCCCTTTACTGGGCTCTACTCCTCACGTGCCAGGCAGAGGTGATGGCATTTTACCGCCTCAGCAAAACTGGCAGAGCAAACACACAATGGAGGTACCAGAGCACCACTACTCCCCCTATTCCTCATACGTTTTCATCCACAGATGCATTAATTTGTGTGTGCTGTGCCCAGAATCCTTTACAATTCAAAGGTAACTAATAAGAAAGCAGTGATGTGTAAAGGCCTTGTTGAATTACTAATGGAGATAAATAAAAAAAAATTTAAAAAACACCCTTCACTCCTTAGCTTGAATCTGATCACAGTCGAGCCCCAAACACAGTTTGTTCAGTATCTTATTTTCATGATTTTGTGGTTTGTTTTTCTCATTTGCCAAGGCTATAGGTATCTTTAAATTAGTATATCACAGGGCTATTAAAAAATTATCCCTGCATTATACAGACAATAGTGGCTGGACACTTTCACAGTTCTGTTTTGTAGGCTCAGAACGATCTTGTACCCTGACTGACAACTTCAGGTGAAAGGAGAGAGTGGAAGGGTGTATGGAGAGCCTGTTGGACATGCTGTGGTAAAAGAGGGGTGTCCCAGCAGAGTCCCAGTCCATGTGAGAGCTGAGGGATACCCTATTGTCAGCTGGATGGGGGTCACTAATGTCATTTGCAGAGCTGAGTAAGCTGGGATCAGCAGGATGGTGATTTTTAGGGGTGATACAACCTCATTTTGTCCAGTGGCAAGGAAAGCAGTAGCACTAGAGAAGACTCTGCACAGCTGCCACCAATGCTCCTTGTCCCATTCCGGTGTGCTGGCAGCCACCCTTCTCCTCTGTGCTGCCCTTAGCTTTGTGAGGGCAATTCTCCCCTCTGCTTGCTGCAGACCCCATTTCACAAGGATAAATGCCTTTCATGAGCTGTATCCTGAGTTCTGCTCCTCTCCTCTTAAGTGGGGCACCCTCCTGGTAAGCCAGGGCCATGCTAAGCCCGTCACTGACAGCCCAGCAGCTAAGAGCATCAAGAGTGCTGTGAGGAAATGTGACCCCAGCCCACCCTGTCAAAGAGCAGGGATTCACTGGTTCTGCTGAGAGATGCCCCTGGCAGGCTGCTCTCCATCACTCCCTGAGCCACGATGCCACAGCTGAGGGTGGCACCTGCTGGGGTGGGAGGATGCCCAGAGGTGCTCAGCATCTCCAGCCCAAGGGTGTGAGCGTGGGCTGGCTCAGCAGAGTGCTCGTGACCCAGAATGGAGGAATATTCCCATCTTCAGCTTTTTGATTATAACAGCCCTCCTCAGGCTGATGGTTTCCCTCTCTTTTTGCCTGGAAAGGGGAAGTTAATTCCCTTGAAATTCACCAGCAGTTCGATGCTATCAGTCTACCATCAGTGTGCAAAAACTCTTCCTCCCCTCCCCGCCTTATCCAGCGCTCAGGTCATGCCTTCTCCTCGCCACCAGTAAGGCTTCAAGGCCAGCACCTCCTCCTAGGCTAGCACAACTCCTCCATCTTCAGATATCCAGGTTTCAAAGGACATTTGAGGGTCTTCTGAACCATTAACCAATGTGATTCAAATCAATCACATTGATTTCCGGCGGTTCATCAGACACCTCAATGTTTTAGGGGATCCTGGCCTTTGGGATTTTCCATGAGTGAAGCACAACATTGTCACTAGGCTGTCTCAGCCCTCGAGGCTTTATGAAATGCTTAGCTAGTAAAACAAAAAGCATTAACTTCTTGGCTACAGCTTTCTGCCAAAAGATAGGCAGGTTGTGCTTCAATACAGATGTCTCAGGGAAAAAATGTGCAGTGCATTAGAGAGCTGTGACTCATAGAATAATTATCCTTGTTTCTCATAGTTTATTAATAATTTAAACCCAATCTTGATGTTATTGATCTATCATTGAATTGGAGATTTATTTCAGATCTGTAGTCACTGAAGCAGTAAATTTAATCCCCCTTTCCTCCCGCCCTTCCATCCACTAAACTCACTTTATAACTAAAACATGATGTTTAGGCTGTCTCAGTAATAGCACAGGAGAATAAGAGCTCAGAGGCAGTGGGTGGCAGGAGCAGCCTTAAACCCACAGAAGACCAAGGGGGGCCACATAAGGCTCTGGGTTTAATCCATCTTTTCTGACCATCCTTTACACATGGCCTCAGGGATGCCAAAAGAATCAGAAACTACTTGCTGGCACGTGCATCACAACCAGATCCTGGCCTAATTTTGCCTCTTTTCATCTAGATTTGATTACCCATGCCCACGGTTAAGCAGCAGTTTTGCACGGATCATCCCGATGTGTGTCCCAGCCCTACTCTTTGTCACAGATACGAACTCACCAAGGAAAGAGCGCCTGCAACACGTAGGCTGCTGCAGGACACATGAGCTCTCGGGTCCAATGCTAATCTTACTTAAACTGGCGAAAACCTGGAGCAGCTGCCTGCGTGTCCCAGGAGTACCATGAGTGTAAAATCCATTTATGTGCGCGAAGGATCAAGCCTATAAGAGGGCTATAATGTGAAGACTCCTACAGCAGTGCTCACTGGGCTGTACCATGTGTCTGGTGAATTCAATAACACAGCAGCAAGACCTGGCCTTTTAAAAGAAGCCAGGAACAGAAAACAGCATCCTTTATGGCTGTAATGTGCCCAGAAGAGTGATTTTTTGTAGGCAAATGAAATACATTTTTATTAGACCAATTGTAGTGTGCAGTTGGGTAGGAAAATGTGTTCTTGGCTGTACCAACTCTTTCTCAGGTCTAGAAGAAAATAAATGTGCCTAAATGCTCATCTGTTCTTTTCCATCTATATTAATGGATACAATTAAATATATTTCCATCCTCTGCCAGCCTATCCTTGCCGCTGACCTCTGACTCCACAGCTAGATTGACAGCAAGTGGGGTCTCTTGGCCGCCATCAGGGTCCCTGCAGCTATAGAAATGAGTGACAGGGCCAAGCTGTCACAGCCTCGCTCTAAAAAGCAAACCAGAAGGGTGTCACAGGACAGAAGAGATGTGTTGGTGTGGTGAAGTGCTGCATACACTCACAAGTGCATGCTCTTACTGTGTCTGATGTTTCTTGCCCAAGTAGGAGACACTCCTAGAGAAGAACAGCAGGAAAACAAAGCACAGCTGAAGGAGTTAATCCTCCAGCTTTCTTCTGCAGTAAAGTAGACGGAGTCTCTCTGCATTTAGTTCCAAAACATCAGGGTTAATTTCTTGGGGAGAAAAGGTGGGGTAGGGTAGGAAGTGAGATCCACCACGTGGCCGCTTTCGGCAGTCACGCGGGGACCTCAGAGGAGATGGTGTGGACGAGGGGAGGGAGAGAAGCAAGAGAGCGAGTGCCTTGCTTTCCTCCAGGGATAACAGATTCCATCATGAATACGCTAATCTCTATTAACCAATCAGGGAGGAGATACAAGTTCTACGTCATTTGTGTATAGCCTATGAGAGTTCTCAGATTACCATAGCAGCTCCAGGTTTGGATCTTTGCAAAACTGGTTTTTCCAGTTTGTGTTTCAATCAGCTGGTATGCTTATTTTTTCTCTAGCTCAAACTCAGTTTTTAATTCTATTCTTTCTTTTGCTGAGTAATAATATGTATGAGAGCTTTCTGCTCCTTCTTCTCCAACACACAGCAAACTCAGTGCCATTTTAGACTATGTTTTTCAGAGGTATCATTCTTAATGAAACAGTCATGAAGCTGACCTTCCCTTGGTTTGGGTTTGGGGAAGTTTTGGGTTTTGGTTTATGCTAGCTGAACCTGGAATGATACCAGGGAAATGCTGCTATTTCTTTAATCCTGCAGGACAAGGAATGGTGCCAGCAGTAACACATCACGGTGCAGGTGCTGGGTGTTGCAGGGCTCTTGGCAGGGGAACAAGACCAGGGAAATCCCTGTCTGGAAATGCTGCTGGATCGCTGGGTCCCTGTGTCGCTGGGTCCCACCTGTACTGATGGGACCATTGTCATCAGCAGGTAACAGCTCCTGAAAAGCCCAGGCTTGGCAACATTGAGCCTTTCTCTTCTCTTCTCTTCTCTTCTCTTCTCTTCTCTTCTCTTCTCTTCTCTTCTCTTCTCTTCTCTTCTCTTCTCTTCTCTTCTCTTCTCTTCTCTTCTCTTCTCTTCTCTTCTCTTCTCTTCTCTTCTCTTCTCTTCTCTTCTCTTCTCTTCTCTTCTCTTCTCTTCTTTGAGGCTTGAGAGCTTTGTCTGGTGAATTGTCACCTGAAGGCATGAATTCCTGGAAATTGGGGCTTTCCTGCTGTTGCAAAGGAGCGACCTGCCCTCCTCCCTCTCCTTGGTGAAATACGTGGAGTGAGCGATGCAGGCACAGGTGCCCATCACCAGTGCAAGTCTGTTCTGAGTCCCCACTTGCGAAGGGAGCAGGTCTGGTGCCTCCCTAAATACATAACCCCAACTCCCAGTTCAGTCCCGCCCCAGGCACCGAGGAGGGTATTTTCAGTACTGAGCAGCTGAGCAGAGAAGCTGAGCATCCCTTCAGGGCTTGGTCCCCCCAGAATATACCATTTAATATGTTTAGGTCTCACCGCACCCTGGTGATGTGAGGAAATGCCTTTTCCCACCCCTTTAGGAGTGGGTAACTAGAGACCCGTGTCCACACCTCCTTCCCCCCAGGCTGGGTGCCTACTACTCCGACTTCTTGCTGAAGGAGTCTGGTCCTTGCTGCTGACAGTACTATGCTCTTCATTCAGGTTAAGCTTCACTTAGGGTGTTGACCTTGGGCCCTGGCTCAGCTCACACCAGACACATTTGGTTTCTGGGCTGCGAGCACACATCGCTGGGCCATGCTGAGCTTCTCAACCAACACCCCCAGGTCCTTTTCCTCAGGGCTGCTCTCAGTCCATTCTCTGCCCAGCCTGTGCTTGTGCTTGGGGCTGCCCTGACCCCTGTGTGGGACCTTGCACTGGCCTTGCTGAGCTTCATGAGGTTCACATCTCTCAAGCCTGTCAAGATTCCTCTGGAAGACCTTTGTTAGGTAGAGAGCGGTTGCCCAAAGCAGAGGATGTGCACTGTGGTGAAGCCTGCTCCGGCATTTTCCAGAATAAATAGCAGGCAGCAGGAGTGACACAACTGTAGAGTCACTGTCTGTGTTCTCTGCCCACCCCAAACCTCTCAGTCTCCCATCACCAGGGTGCAGCAGCTTGAAATCTGCAGGAGGAGAATTCCTGGAAATCCAGCCATACGCTTTCCCGTGCCCTGCAGCTTGTCCCAGCAGCCCTGCTTTTGCTTGCCAGGCATTTGTGTAAATAGGATTAACATGCACAGTTACACTTAGCTAGGCTGCAAATTACACAGGCTATCAAGGCCCGTGCTTCAGGGCATACACTGATTACCATCAGAGGGGCAAAAATGAGTTTTTCCAATAACAGAATATTGCGTGATTGACTGGGAACATTACAGGGCAGAGTGGATTAGCCTTTGCCATCAGTATCAGTTATATGTCATTACCACATCAAAGCACCAGACCGCTCCCGTCCAGGCACACTGAAGGCGGCTGGGTCTCCAGGAGCAGGCTTGGTTGTTAAAACCAGCAAAAATGCTGAAGCTGCTTAGAAAATATGCCTCCAGCAAGCTGTGCTCGCTGCTTCTGCTTGCCTGCCTCCTGGGCTGCATACCTTCAGCTGCTCAGAGGAGCCTGCCTGTCTCTGCTTTGTCTCCTGGGCTTTCCTGGCTCTGGTGGGATCAAGGGGTATCAGAGGATCTGGAACTCACTGTAGCAGGAGGCTGGAAGGAACCTCTACTTATAGGTCTGCTGACCCCATCCTTGTGGTGTTTCCAGAGGCTTGAAGGAGGGGATGAGGTCCCTGTTAGCTTTCTATCATGGAGGAACAGCTTTTCCCGCTTTCAGATCATCTCATTTCCTTCATCTTGGCAGCAAATGCTTGTCTCATTTGAACAGAAGAGATAGAACTGACAGAAAATCTAAAATAAGAAACATAATTAGCAGGAAAACTTTTAATTCTCCTTTCTAAGCCATTTCTAAATGTGTTAGTGCTTATTTATCGAACCTGGCTTGGCATTCAGACAGTTCCCTTTAGTGCTAATAGGGTTGATCACTGGGTTGAAAACTACAGCTTTGAGGAAATGGCTGCTCAGTATTCAGAGCTGCCAAGTTCCCTCGACACACAAATACCCACCTTTCTTCACAGGAAATGTGTATTTTTTGGCACAAATATATTAAAATAAGGCTGTCACAGGAGCCACAGGAGTCACAGGTGCCACAGCAGCAGCCCATGCATGAGGTGTGTGGCCGTGGGATGCCAGGGCTTGGCCTTTCTGGGGCTAAAATCCCCTCCAGCACAGGCAGGATAGTGTGAACCCTTGTGATGGGAACTGGGCCAGGCTTTGCTCCAGACCCTCGGCTCAGCTCTGGTGCCAGGAGCACCCCGGGCAGGGCAGGACCCTAGCCAGTGATCCATGGGGAGATCCAAAGAGGAGGATTAGGGGAGGAGGACATCCATGACAGGAGAAGAAAAAAAGTAGGAGGAGGAAGATGAGGAAGAGGAGGAGGAAGAGGAAGCTACCTGGTTTCCCCAGGTTACAGTCAAGAGCTGGGGTTTCCTACCCTTGCCCACTTGCTGTTCACACTTAAATCCAAGACTCTTGTCTTCCTCCCAGAGCCAAACAGAGCAGGGTCTCCTTCTTAATAGAAATCTAGGGGCAAGAAATGTGGGTGGGGATTTTTTTCCCATAACAGTCATTATCAGAGTTTTTGCTTCAGTGTGCGTAATGGACCTTTTTGTGTTCCCTCTCCTGCAGATCAATCAACAGGACAGATGTCTGATTGTCCTCCTGTTTCAATGTATATCATCATTACTCCTTTGGAGCTGCTGCAAAATAGCACAGGTGTCAATAAAAATAGAACTTGGACTTTCATTTACTTTCATTTAGGCTTTTTAGGTGAAAATGGTAGGTTTTCAGAAAATAAGCCTCACCTTCACATTACTGAGAATGTGATGTCAACACGAGGCTGCCTGGGTGATGCAGCAGCCTCCAGAAACAGGGCAGGCTCCTAAAAGCTGAGAGTGTCAAGCCAGCCTGTCTTGACAAGCCTTGCCAATGGCTAGCCAAGTGCAATGAGATTACCCTGATCTGGGGAGCAGAGATACTTCAGCTCAGGAATTTCTCCCTGGGTGTGATTATCTTGCCATAGCCACTATCCCTCATTCTCATTTCTAGCTGGAAAGGAGGTGCAGAGTGAGTTTCCCAGTTTGTGCCCACCACCTCGTAAACTGCTGAGGCACAGTTTTCAAGGCAACCTCAGAAAAGGGCACAGAAACACAAATGTCTCTGTCATTAAGCTGCTGAGGTTTCCACCAGGAGAGCCACTTGCATATTGTATCAGTGCAGCATCCAAGTGTCTGTTTTTAATTTACTGGAGGAAAATTTAGAGAATCACTCAGGTTTGGATTGACATTAGAGCCACTGCTGCACCTTTTTTTTCCCCCCTCAGTCTCTCATTGCTCATACCCAGGGACTCTCTTTCAATGATGCTTTTGAACAGCACACCCAGGGTGACCCAGGCCAGGCAAAGTGAGATGCACATGAGAGGTCTGCATGGAGCACAAGGCTGCATCCCTTGGTTATCTGTTGCATTCCAGAACAATTTGGCCTCCAGATGAGAAGCCTTGTCCATGCAGGTGAAGACTTTTGCTCTGGGAGCTAAAGAAAAATGGGATGCACCTGCCTGTGGGTCCTGGTGGAAGAATTTTTAAGGTGAAAATTGTGTCTGATGTGGGAACAGAGACAGGCAAGAGCACCAGACACCTCAGGCTACATTTCAGCCACTTCACCTCAGTGGGACACATGACCTGGTGTGAAATGCAGGATGGAGCGATGGCTGAAAATGGTCAGCCCCCAAAATACACCCAGCCCAGCATTCTGGCCTGGATGAGACCCAGCAGATGCTCAGGAAGTAATACAGAAATAGAGCAAACATTTGTTTATACTTCCCAGAACACTTTCCATTTCCCCAGTGGTCTGTGACTCAGGAACCTCCTGAACTGTAGAAGCCATCTCTGCATTTAATAGCCCTTGATGGATTCCTCTTCCATCGATTCACTTACACCCTATTGAACCAACACAAACTTTAAATATCCACTGTACCCTATGGCAAGGAGTGTCACAGCTAAAAATCTCCTTTGTTTATTTTGAACTTGTCACTTGATAGTTTTCTTTCATGTTCACTCTCTTCCTTTGAAGAGCACTGAATAACATGAACAGCTGTTCCCCAGTCACATTGCTCTTCCTTTCACAAAACTCGGTCATATTTCTTCTTCAGTCATTTTTTCCTCCAAGATAAAAAGTCTTAATCTATTCAGTCATTCCCTGAATGGAGGCCCTTTTGTGCTTTTGATCATCTTCAATTGCCTTCCTCTGTAACTTTTCTATTTCTTGTGTATCACATTTGAGATCAGTGAATCAGGACTGCACAATGGTATTCAAGAGAAGGGAGTCCATGGATTTACACAGCAGCATAATGATTTCCCCTGTTTTGCTCTCTCCTCCTTTCCTAATAATTCCTAGTTTTCTGTTTGCTCTTTTGATTGCTATGGAGTCTTGAGCTGACATTTGCATAGAGTTATCTATTATAACCTGAGGATTTTGCTCCCAAGTGGAAATAGCCAGCTTGGAGCCCATTATTTTGTATGTAAAGCTAGGATTGTCTTTTCCCATGCGCATCACTTTACATTTATCTACATCAGATTTGATCTGTGATTTTATTACCCTTTCATTCAGTGCCACGAGGGTCTTTCTGCAACTGTTCACAGTCAGCCCTTTGCCTCAACCACCCTGGATATCATCAGCAAACTTCTCCTCTCCCTGCTTGCTGCTATTTTGAGATTTTTTTATTAATGTTTTGAAAGCGTGGGACAATGTTTTGGCTAATTTAACAACTTCCTCTCTCAAATTTGAAGAGGCAGCTCCCAGGGAGAGGGGGAAAATGCTACTTCCTGAGCTCTTGGGGTGTCACTGGAGAGCAGCTGGCATTTCTGGGAATAAATGGCATTGTGCCTTAGCAGCAGGACTACCTCTCCCCTTGCACGGACAGGATGGGGGGATGGCTCTTGCTGCGATGGCTGTCTGTCCCCTCTGGTACTAGACCAGTGGAAGATGGTCTCAAGCCCAAGGAGGTGAGCAGAAGTCCTGGGGCCCCAGGCAAGGGTGCAGAGTGGAAGCAATGGATGGCAAAGCCTTTCTCTGAGAAAACCTCTGCCCACAGAGTTGTGTTGAACGAACAGGAGCCAACTGGCAACTCTTCCTCGCAAAAAGCCATCTGGGAGCCTGCCGAGCTTGCCCAAGGGAGGCCAAGGCCAGAGTCAGACAAGGAGCCTCTGCTGTTCCATCATCCATGGGATGAAGGAACAGTCACTGCCCTCTGGCCGGGCAAGGTGAGACCCAGCTGGTTGTCTGGTGAGAAAAACCCAGCAATGAGCAGTGAGGAGCACTTTCCCAGAGGTGTTTTCCCCAGGCAGCAGCACCTTGCAGCAGTGCCCAGCACAGGATCAGTGTTGGGCAGCAACAAGGGCTCTTCTTTCTGCTGGGAGTGTCCTTGTTTGGGGAAAATCAAAATTCACTGTTCTCAGCCTGTGCTCATAGGAGAGGTGCTCCAGCCATCCAACCATCTTTGTGGCCCTTCTCTGGGGCAGATCCATGCCTTTTCTGTTCTGGAGCCCCACTGCAGGTGGGGTCTCACCAGAGCAGAGCAGAGCAGAGCAGAGCAGAGCAGAGAGGCAGAATCCCCTCTCTCACCCTGCTGCCCACACTGCTTAGGATGCAGCCCAGGACACATTTGGCTTTCTGGGGAGCAAGAGCACATCGCTGGGTCATGTTGAGCTTCTTGTCAACCAACATCCCCAAGTCCTTCTCCTTAGGGCTGCTCACAATCCATTCTCTGTTTGGGAAATCCCCAGCCAGGGAGCCGGAGAGCTGGTCATGAATGTTTCCATTGCAAATGCCCTGTAAGTGCAAGCAATTTTACTTTCCAAAACGCAAATTTTCTAATTTCCCTTGAAGATTCTTCATATTAACATTGTCTTAAAAACTGAGTGTGTCTGGATTTTTAATGTAGTTTCTCAGGGTTTTCTTTTTAAAGAAGAGACAGGAGGTGCTTTTTAAAAGTTGTTTTTAAAGTTTTAATCCTTTTAAAAAGACATAAAGCCTTTTTTTCTTTTTTTTTCCCCTCTTTCTCAGTGCTTCATAGGATGTTAAAAGAAGGCCAAATTCCCAAGCTGTCCACATTTTCATCTGAAGAGCAACTATAACTTTCCATTGAGCTCTTGAGAAGGAAGTGTAAACATGCCTACTGTGTTTACATGGGAACAGAGATAATTAAATATAACCTACATTTCCTGACATGCTTTATATACATACACATATATATATGCCATTATGAGAACTGTCTAGATTTAAGTCCAATTTAGTTTTTTCAAAATTAATGGCGCTGATGCTGACTTTCCTTTGTCCTCTGAGGAGACCACCTGGATCGAAGACTCTGCAAGGTGCACCTTTTGCAGTGCTCCTGTAAAGCTAATCCCAACAGTGGTTGATGGGAAGGAACAGCCCCAGGAAAATGTGTGTCTTCCCGTGCTGTGTGAGCATGGCTGCAGCAAGAGCTTCTTCCTGGCAAAAAGGGAGATTGACCACCCCATGGCAGCGGCAGGGAAACAGACACTACCCAGTGCCATACCATTCACCTCTCTTACCCTCCAAACCAGGCTGCTCCACTCAAACTGCCCAGCAGGGTCAGATCCAGGCTGCTCAGCGAGGAATCACAAACGGAAGTGCTCCTAATCCCAAACCAACAATTTAACAGCACAGGAAAAAGCTTTACAGGGTCCAGGCAGCCTTGAATTCATGAGCAAGGACATCACCACTGTGTCCAGCCGGGATGGGGTATCCTGAGACATCCCCTCCAACCCAACTGCCAAGAGAAGCAGGGCCCCAGGGCTTGTTGTCCCAGCATCCGTGACCTTGGGAGGGCAAGCAAGACTGGAGTTCTGCCCCATCAGCCAGGGGCTGGAGGGGACTGCCCTGACAGCTCAGGCCCCTGCAGTATGGCTCCTCTCTTCTCTGCCTGCTTCTCCTCTCTCCTCCCCAGCCAGACAGCATTGCAGTTTCTGCCAGCATGCAAGAAAATTACCTGTGATTTATCACACAATCAGTGATTTTGTTGGCTTTTTTATTTTGGACATAGAAGCACATTATACTGCTCTCCCATACTGAAATTTAGAGGCAGCAAATCCTCCTGCCTGGGACTGTCTGTCTTTTCAGTCTCATAAAAAGCCTGAAAAATGAAAGCAGGAACAAAATCATGAGTTTGTTGCTTTTTTGTTCCCCTCTATCCCTTACAAGCAGGAAAGAATTCTTAGCTGCTCTGCAGAGCCAGAGCCTGAGCCCTTGGGTTATTAAATTGGTGCCAGAGCTAGGGCTGCAGTCACCCACTTCGAGTGTGCAAAATGCCTCCACCTGGGAGCTGCTGTGGGTGAGTCCTTCAAGTCCCTGCCACAGACACAGCCTTTCTGCACGTGAGAATTGGCTGCTGCACTAATGATGATCTCTCTGCCTCCCCCTCTCCTAGTTGCTCTCCATTGTTCCCAGAAAAGCAGGTGGTAATGCTGCTTATTTCTATTAGAAAGTATTCAACCCTGCTCCCTTGTAATGCCGGGAGCTAAGCCCTTAGCTAAGAAATGTTTCTGTGTTGCTTGTCAGTACCTTGCAGGATAAATTACTTGTGTGTGTGATGAAAAGAGGGCCCTTAGCAAATTATATCATCAGAGAGCAGCTAATAACATGCAATAAAAAGAGTTATCTTTGTATATGAAATTAGAAAACACAGAAGTGAAGGATGAGTTTTCCTCAGTTATTTGAAAGAGTTTAATTAAACAGTAAGCAAACAAACAAAAAAACCCAAGGCGAGGTGGAAAGCTCAGAGTGTGATGGTCTGACAGCCCTCTGGGGCTGGTACTGGTGTGGGGGGAAGAAGGACTGAGGCAGCACATCCCCATTCCTTCTGTCCAGGCAGGCATCCCCACCACACTTCCCCATGGAGCCCCAGGTAGGCACAATGGAAAAACGTGGGCTTGTTACCTGCACCTGAGAGGGGAAGCTGCCACAGAGTTGGTTAGCTTCAGGTCAACATTGCTGCTGGTTTGTTGCTCATCCCCAGTGAGCATTCCTCACTAAAGAATGATTTAGATGACCAATTTCTTGCAGTCTAAGTTGTTATATGAGGTGAGTAATGGCTTTAGTAAAAGCTGCAAGCATCTGAGCCATCAAATAATAATTTTTGACATCCCATTCCCAGGCTCCAAAGTTTCCCTTCAGAAAGCTGGTGTCTGGGGGAATCAGTAAATCCCATCTCAATTTTACAAGTCCTCCCTGTGCTGAGGCTAATTAATGGACATCTTAAATGTCTAACTGGCTATTTCAAATAATTTTAAATACCTTTTGCAATAACGCTTCCATCAGACTCTGGCAGCCCTGCCGTTTGCCTGCAGACATGTTGGTGTTCCATCCATCAGGCAGCAGCCAGGTTTTACTGCCCGACACCACAGAGATCCTGAGCAGCACCAAAGCATCGCTGACCCTCCACGGCCGTGTCCTGACCCGGCAGGACCATTCCCATCGGTGTCAGCCCCACGCCGGCTGCAGGCTCACCTCCGGGCTGGGCCTGGCTGCCGCAGCCCACCCAGCACCTGCCAATGAAGGGCAATGCTGAGTGTTTGACAAACACTCTGGTGTTTGTCAATGGAATGTGATGGTTTTGATGGGAGGAAAAGAGGAAACTGAGTTAAACTCCTGCTTATGGACAGGCTCGGGCTTGCCCACGGCCAGTGCTGTAATGTATCACAGAGGCAAAGTTAGATTTTTATTCTTTTCCTGTTGTTTTTTTCCGAGCTGCAGCACAAAGTAATACTGAGGGAGGCCAAGGCACTCCTGCAGCCCAGTGAGAATCAAATTCTTCATGCTTAGGCAGGAAAAACTCAACGCAGCTCATGCTGCCAATGATAAAATCTCCCCATGTGCCACAGCTGGGGGATGCTCCAGCGCCCAGAGCCATCTACCCGGGATGTCATGAGATGAGGAGCATCAATTTGTAGTCGTATGTGTAAATATGGGCTGTTTGCCCTCACACGCTGCTTTTCCCTCTCCTTTGTAGCCTGGCAAGGCCATTTCCCACACTCAGCCACATGCACAACCATACACACATGAATGGAAGACCTCTTTTTAGCATAGAGCTGACAGAGCAAAAGAAATTCCCGTGTCCAGGGACTTTCAGAAGACATAGATGTGCAATAGGAAGAGGTGGGCTGTGGAAAGATGACTGGGTTAAAAAAGATAACAGTGTGGAAATCGCTGGGGAAAATACAGTTGCTACTCCCTGGATGTAACCCAGTCAGCATTTCCAAGCTCTCACACACAACACAGCACAATCCAAGGGCGATTAAAGGGAGTGTGGAGCAGAGCAGAGATACCACCAGGCTCTGCTGAAACCCTTGCAGAGCAGGGAACTCAGTGGTACTTTCCAGCTGGTAAGACCCTCAGCAGCTGAAAACCAAGGGAGATAAAGGAAGATGTTCTGCTGGTGGATCAGCAACCATGGTGAAATCACTCTCCTTGGACTGGTGCATGTTCCCATCAGAAGGGCCTCAGCTTTCTGGGGGTGTTGACAGACCAACCAAACACAAAGGGTTTGAGTAAATCTCCCCTTTTCACATGACCAGGACTCACACACATATGCAGCCCACACTACACCCAAGGGGTTTTTCTACCCTTCAGGGACTCATTGCTCTCCGAGGGGTTATCCAATTTCTGTAGCATGTTTTTACTGAAGGACAAAAACTCACCAAAAAAACAGCCCCTGACTTGATGCATCAGGTGCTGGAAGCAACTCTTGAATGGAAAAAATGGAAGTTTGGTCCAGTTCTAGACAAGATGTGGTATTTGGGACCAGGAAGTTGTTGGGCCAAAATTCACCCAGCTGTGTATTTCTCCCCAGGGCCACCCTGGACCCATGCACTGGGATCTATTGGGCTGGGAAGGGGCCAACCAAAAGCACTGGAAGTGGCCTGACTTCAGCCACCACTCCCACAGGCTTCCTTTCCAGTCCATCACCATGAAACAAAGGCCACATCACCACTGAAGCCCTGGTTTGGGATCAAACTGACTCACTGTTCCCCAGGCACAACAGTCCTGTCTGTTTTAATGTGGGGTCTTGGCTCCTGGTGAGCACTTGCTGAGATATCCCTCCCTGGCTGGCTCCTGGCTCCCAGCTCCTTGGAGAGCAGCAAGGAAACCACCCAGTGGAGATAAACCGGCGACTGCTGAATGGCACTGGTCACAAATTCTCATGCGGAAAAATCACCGTTTCATTCAAAACCAAATTTCCTGCCTGCGTGACACTTAATGAAATTCCCTCTCAGGAAAGCATTAAGATGAGTTGAAATGCTGTCACTGAAGGGTAAGAACAAGACTCACAAACTCATTTTGAAACACTGTTTCTTTTCAAAACATTCATATTAAATGTTAATATAAGCACAAAGCTTCTGATTTTATCTAAACAGCATTTCACTTAACGTGAAAGCATGTGGGGAGAGGAACACCGAAATCCTTTGGTATTTGTTGTCACTCACTCAGGTTTCCCATTTCTGCCCCTTCCTCGGAGGCGAAAATGCTGTTCTGGCCAGCTCAGTGCCAGTGTGACTGTCCCAGCCTACTGGTCCCCTGTCCTTTACTAGAGGCAAACACAACTGGTCAGCACTGAAGTCACAAACTGTTGCTCGTGCTTGGCTGGGGGCTGAGGCCTCAGGGTGGAGGATTCAAGTTGTCTTCCCAGGTGCAGGCACAGATCAAATATTGCCAGCCCTCCCAGCAGTAACTCTACATGGTCACAGGCACATCGCTAATGGAAAGAAACCTCTGCGGTCACTGTTCAGGAGGGTGGCAATGAGCCAAGGCCCCAAGTGTGCAGAGCCATAAAGCACTGGCTACTGCCCTTTGGCCCCCAAAATTCAGACCTCTTCTCAGGACCATCTGCTCTGTTAGATAAGGAAGTCATCTTCCTTGTTCTACTACTTCTGGGCAGCCCACTCCCACCCGAGCTGGCGCAAGTCATGGGTTTAGTTCTTTGCTCCTCCATCCCCTTGTACATGAGCTGGAAGAGGATCAGCTCCCAGGGGAATCTGTAGGGTTAGTGCGCTCCACAGGCATAAAGGGAAGGGGCACCACTGACACATTGCGCAGTGAAAGGCTGGGTTACAAGACATGCAGGATGCTCTCCCACTTGGCCTCCCCTCAGAAAGTTTATCATTAACACCCTTCACTCTACATGGGCTCTCTTTGCAGCTGAAAGATCCAGAGAAGTTACCCGCTTAGGTGGCCAGAAAGCAAAGAGGAGCTCCTCCTTCAGTCTAAAAACATTCCGCTCAGGAGCCTGCTCTCCAAGAATCAGTGTCGCAGTACTTTTGGCAATCTCTTTCTCAGTGATATCACTTCTTGAATTTCATTATCTTCTACCTGTATGAAATACTGAAATGCAAGAATTTAGTGCTCACAGCAGTCACATGCGCATTTCAGACCAAGTTTTCCCTTAGCAGGGTGGCAACAGTGACTTTGCAATGAAAATAAAGTTCCTTTCTTCAAGCTCACAATGCCCATGTAACACCAGGTTTGCCTCAGCGCACAATGCCTTGTAACACCAGGTTTGCCTCAGCTGACAGCATGTGATGGATCACAGTCTGATCAGCAGAGTTACACACCAAATGTGCAGTACCTTGGAGCACATGGCTTCCATCCTACAGCTGATGAACTGGAAACTCTGGGAACTGCTTGTGCCAAGTGTGACTGATGAGCCTGCTTGGCTCTCAGCCAGACACCCAGGCTGGTGGACAGGGGATGGCAAAGAGCAGCTTGGGCACAGGGGCCAGGGACAATCCAAGAGAGGGAACACAAGGTGTCTCTTGGGTTTCTGGGCTCCAGTTGATGGCAATTCCCATGGCTTAGTGGCATGATTGGCCACCACTGAAAGGGACCAACTGATTCTTTTTTTTTTTTGCTCTATTTAGAGGTCTTTATGCCAAAGATCGGTTTTGCTCCACAGTATTGGGTTGGTTTTAGGGCTCAATGAGTATGAAAATTCACAAGCATAGGAGAAAACAGCATTTGTGGACAGAGCTGGATCTACCTGCAGTCACCAGGATTTGCTTCAGCAGCACAGACTTTTTCCCCTTTTCACACCCACATCACTTTGTCAATACAAAATACATAATTCGAGAAAAGGACTATTGAGTTTTGCTTGAAAACCACATGGCACAGCGTAAGATTTTGCTGCAGGCATCACTGTGCCGGCCAGGCATTCACCTCATCTACAAGGTGCAATCCAAAGGACCAGACCCCTAGAGGAGGCTCCAAGTGACCAGGAAGCTCTAGTCACATATCACTGCCCCATACCTCTCAGATGGAAGCCAAATTCCAGGAATTTGGAAGGAGAGTTCTCACTTTGACAGTTCATTCAAATGACATTGTGAAAGCCAAGAGGGTGAAGGGAAGCTTCATGCTGACATTACACGGGACAAACGACAATCTTCTGGATGATGTGTTTCTACAACTCCAAGGGCCAGAAGAGCACTACAGAGGGATGAGAAACTCTGGGTAGATGAGACTGTGGGTAACCAGGCAAGAACAGACATTAAATACAGTAATACTAGTGTCTTCTGCCACCAGCTCCCAAGATTCCTTAGTAAAAGCCAACTTAGTTAAAATACGTTCTTGTATTACAGTTGTGGTTCATAGCCGTGGTTTCTTCCTCCTAACAAAACTGCAAGGAAGGAGACCATTTAGTCACACAAGATTGCTTGTCGTAAAGAAAATACAAATTTACTTTTATTATAACCATAAAGAGGCATTAATTTAACAATTAGCTGTACATTCAGCACTCAGGTATGTATCTGTGCCAAATAAACTCAATTCTCTTACTGCTAAAAAAAGAACACTTCTCAGCAATGCATTGCCTGTGCTTACAGGATGTTTATTGTCTCTGTATTACAGTTACCTTGACAGACAAGCCTCAGGATACAGAATAAAGCTTTACTCTTGGACCAAAATAGGAGGCAACATTTTTATTTAAAAAAATTAAAAACAGCAAGTTTCTAGTCAGATAATATAAAGCATCTTAAATTAATCTTTTGAAAGTATTTACACTATTTGTAAACGTAAATATCTGAAACTGTACATGTTTAAACAAATATTCATTTAGCAAACAGGCTGTAAAAACTGATTGCTCTTCTAATCTTTCTGCCAACTGTCCTAGAGCTGTCTGGGTACTCTAAGAGAGAAAAAGATCCCAAGCACAAGAGTGAGTACTGCCATGGTTTACCCTTCACATCTCTTCTGTACAATGTCTGTATTAAGTCAGTCATAACTCTGTACAGTGACCATGCAGTCCTTCTGAAAAACTTTATAAAAAACAAATATACATATATTACAATGCACTGGACATTATTTTACAGCCTGTATTTCTACATAAGTAAAGAGAGGGCAAGTTTTTCTCCTTGTTAGTTCCTTTAGTTAATTTTTAAGGAATCCTGTTAGGTCCTATGAGTACCATTTATGTACCTCAGCACCACTGCTGCAACACTTCCTGTGGTAGCTTTCAATCCTACCATCATATTCTCCAACCTTTTTATAACAGGAAAATTATTAAATCAAAATACTACCAATGTGCAAGGAAATTTCTCCAAATTCGAAAGTACAGAACAGGCTTTATAAATAAGTTACAAATCCACCACACCACCCACTACATTTTCACTTTGCAGCGCTGCACAATGAAGATTTACACACTGAGACACCCTGAACTGTTCACTCCATTAATGGCCAGGCATTCAGCATTCAGCTTTCCACAACAATGTCCAATTAATGCACACTCAACAGCATGCACTCTCTACCAGTTACCAAGTACTTATCCTCTCTTTACAATGCTGATTTGACAGCCTTGCACATCAAGTTTCAGACATCCCCACACCCCCTTGTTAGCTCTTACTCCATGGCACAAAGGCTGTGCACGTTCCAGCCCCAGCTCCCACTTTAAACAATGTGACACCACCACCTGATCTTGGGAAAGACAAAAATACCCAACTCCACCCTAAAACTAAGTACCTGAAAACCGCAATGCTAAGTGTTGCTGTAAAGCATCTGAAAACATGCTTCTGTTCCCTCAGAAACAACAGAAATTATATTGCACAGTTTTCCATTGCAAATCCCAAGGATCTGAGACTCTTTACATGGAGAAAGGCTGGAGTATGAAACTTCAGGTCAGACCTCACGGCTCCCAGTCACAACAGTGTAAGAAAGCCAGCACATCCACTGTTTCAAGAAACATTTCACATTTGGAAAATAAAGTTTTCCCAAGTAAGAACCTCTGCATTATTTTCACGTGTTGGATTACCAGGATTTTCAGGGAAGTTAAAGAAAAACTCAGAGCACGCCTGCTTCAGTCAAATTGTCATACCAATGTGCTTATCTCCCAAGTCTCACAAATATCTATGGCTGCTCTCATTTGATTCCCTGCACTGTATTTCCAGCATGTCTTTGCAAGTGTGACCTTCCATTGCATATATCAGCTCACTAAGGGAAAGCAGGAACGGTTCTTACATTAAAAAACAAACAAAAAAGGTTTTCAATTTTGAAATATCTGGATAAGGCAGTAACTGAGCTTCCATAAGAGTGATCAGCAAAGGGTTTTTTGTTTAGTTTCCCTCTGTCCACTTCTCAAGTCAATGAACAGAAGACCTTTAACAAATCAACAAACCTCTTCATTTTGGTTTTTTTTCCTTAAAACAGGGTTAAGCAGCCTGAATAGTTTTGATGCAGATTGGACTGCACAGTGGGATCCTTCGTTTACTTCAAGCAAATGTCTTTGCACTCCCTTCACTGCCTGGCATTCAGCTGAAGCTTATTCCAAGCAGCCTCGCTGTTGGGCTACTTGGACATTGACAACAGTAAGTTCACCTGAAAGACAAAAGGAAAGCCTACATTAGACAGAGCAGCCAAGTTTCAGAACTGAAGTGTCAAATTTAAATGATTCCTAGCAAGCACATGGATCAGAAGGCAGCTACAAAACAACTGGCCAAAATTTCCAGTCAAACGCCTACTCACAGGCTTTTCAAATGCAACTGTTGACCATGCTGACTCCTCACTTCAGCAGTCACAAACTACTGTGACAAACTTCCTAAGATAACTTCATGCATTGTCCAGAAATTCCAAAAAACAGGCACACTGGCAAAAAGTGTTACCATTCATCTCAGATATCTGAAACACATTTGGGATCCTCCACAATACCAGTTTCCCATAGATTACAATATGGTTTCCATACACTTCAGTTTGTAGGATAAGTGATCCTAGGGTTCATCAGATAAAAAATTAGACGAAGCCATCTCCTCTAGGATAACACCACCTCCTTACGGTGCATCACTCCCACTCAGTGCTCCTGGACAGTTATCACACATTCCTGTGGTCACACTCACTGCAGGCCACGTCCTCTAACCTATAAACTAGATTACCTGTTTAAATGCTGGCATCCTGCGATAATCAAGATTCTATCCACATTCCCTAGACTACTAAGGTCAAAGTGACATTTTTAAAAGCCTACTTGTTTTCTGACAGAGAATCCTAATACAGAGAATTCTTAACCCAAATCATCTCTGAGACTGAAGACCTTAGCATGTAGAGATACACTTCCATAAACATCTGCACTTTTTCTCAATACAATTTACTTCAAATGCACTCTAGTAATTCATTCTTGTGCTTCCTAAAGGTAAAAGTTGCTGCTTTTTGTATTTGTTAAAAGCAAGACTGTCTTCAAATGTACTGTTTTTAAAAGGCATATTCACTGCTTTGATAACTCTCCAAAAAGACAATGCCAAGAAATGGCAATACTCTTCTACAATGCTGTACAACTCAATTCCCAGCAATATCAATCACCACCTTGGTTTAAGAAAATCTATTAGATATTCATTAAAAAAACCCAACCAAACAAAGCCCCCTCCCAGCTGAGAGCCTAAAGATCAGATAAAGCCCAAAGTTTAATCATCCAGGATTAAGGGGGATAATAAATAAATAAGGATTCTGAACACTGGAAATACGAAAAATGAAAAAAATCAATGTTTAAAAAAGCCAGTCACATGAAAGAGCAACTGATAAAATAGGGAGCTTCAAAATATACCTGTTCCATTGAAGGACAAGCTATGATCTGGAGGTCTTCATTACTAAATTCTTCCTTTAACAGAGCATGGAGTTTCTGGAACATTTGCTGAATGTTATTCTTTAAAAGAAAAAAGAAATCAGTATTAAAAAACACAGCATCCATCTTAAACATGATCCAGAACAAGCACAATTTACACGGAATAGCTACTGAAGTGACCAGGTAGGGAGAAGCAGTCAAGCTTTAAGAACTCTTCTAAAACGAACCCCAAAACAACTAAAAGGAATCCACATTAATCGTGAGATAAAAACTTCACCTAAGATGTGTTAAACTGAAACACTGAGTCCCAAAGACATAACCTGGAAGCTTAAAACTCAAGCTTGGTTCTTCTGGTGGTTTACAGTAGGTTTTCCACTGAATCTGTATCATCCTCTCCACCTCTGGTGCTTCTGCCCATGCATAACTGACCAAAATCAGCTGGTTTGGTGTGGGACAGAGTTAATTTTCTTTATGGTAGCCCATATGGTGCTAAGTGGAAGATGCACAGAATAGAGAGCACCAGCTACTTCCCAGTAATATATGTGTGTTGTGCAATACAACAGAGAGCAGTTTGGATTTGGCTTTTTTAAGCTAAAGATATCACTGTGAAACACCTACAGGAAAACATGGCAGCAATACTCACCTTGACTGGCTTAAACAGAATTAATTCTGTATCTTTATTGGACAAGTATAAGGACATGCTTCGTAAAGTTGATGGCAACTTTGTTTTTATTGTCTTGTAAGTGGAAGAGACCAGATCGTTGATCTTTGCTGAAAGTAAAAGAAAATATGTTTAACAGGCTAAAATGGAGTTCTGCTCACTGAAATTTACACTCCAGAAAATCACCTCCACTCACTCCACTTCCGTGGTGGATCATTACCACAGGTTTGAGTGGACAGGAGAGAGGGGGCAGCTGGGCTGTGCAATATCAAACCCATCACAGAACCACAGCGTGCCAGACACTGCTTCCTTTCCCTGCAGAAAATGCATCCACCCCACTTCTGAAAGCTACCACATCCTCCTGAGGTTTCTGAAATCACAGCCCTCCAACAGCAACAAAGTTCTACATAGCCTCCCTCCCAGAAATCTTACCTGGAAAAGAAACTGCTGGAAAATAAACAGTGCTAGTAAAGAGAACAGAATATCAGAAATCCTCCTTACTGATCACAGGCCATGTCTGTGAGAGGAAAGGCTGCACAGAAATCTGGATTTTGAATCAACCAGACAGGAATGCTCTGTCAGACAAGACCTTCTTTCTTTATTCCTGGGAATTTTAATGATTTTACAAGATCGTTGCTTGAAGGCCAGGGGAAAAATACATTCTGTAGTTTTAAAATACTAAAGTTAATATCCTATGTGGGTTTTCCCCCCCTCAACTTTTGCCACATCTATATTTTCTGTCTAATCCTGCTTCCCAGACAAATAACTCCAAGAAATAGCAGAAGCTCTACTTCGATCTGCCTCTACACACATAATTACCTCCAAACAAACACTAAAAATACTCCTGAAGATGCGGGAGATGTTAAGTAGAAGCTCAAGTTAGCCCTTGAGAGTGTCTGACCCATGGAGCAGCACTGAATTATGTATGAACATGGCTGGCTTTGCATCTTAAGGATATGATGCAACAGAAGGTTCTGATGTATGAATTGGAATAATCGGATTTTTTCACCCAGAAGCACAACTTTATAATGTGAAGAGCAAAACAACCCAGGAGCATCTAAAACTGCTCCAAATGTTCCTATGAAGCATTCACATTTGAATTTTTAAAAAGAGGGAAACAAACCCAGATTCCATTTTTGCACAGTGACAGGAAAACTGAAAAAAAGTAAATACCAAATGTACAGACAATAAGGGCTTCAATGAGGATTCATTCTTTCCTACAAAAGCAAAAGCTTTATCATAACATAATTAAATCCCTATGCTGTTGCAGGAATGCTGTTTACATGCAAGAACAGTCACAGCTTGAAAAATACTAACGGCATTAATCTACTGCACCAATTAAATACATATTCTGAAGTTTGTCAGGTTTTTAGAGCTGGCTTAAGACATTTCAAATAGCACACAGACTAAAATGGAAGCCAGGATTTGCAAGAAAAAGGTAGACAGTTCTTATACGTAGAATTTTTCAAAATCAATCACAGTCTCTCAGTCCAAGTTATTCTGGCCAACTTTTCAGATTCCTAATAGCTACATTAATATAAACCAAAGTAAATACCTGGTTGTGCCCAAGGCTGCTGTGAAAGGCTGTAATTGGGACCTCCTTGAGTGGCCATTGTTTTTAAAGCAGCTACCTAAAACAAGTAAAATCAACAAAATTATGTTTCTTTCAGTTGAGTTCACAACAAAGTGACCAAGCAAAAATTGCATAACTCTTAGGTACCACAGTGTAGAGAATCTTCACTGCTCTGTCTCTTCTATGACCTGACTTAACAACACACAGGGGAAGCAGCTTGACAGAAATGCAATTCAAAATTACAACCGTGATCAATTCTTGAAAATAAAATTCAAAATGGGATTAAATTTACAAAGATGCTTAGGCACCTAAGGATACAAAACCTCAAAAGAGACCTTAAGCAGCTTAGTCAAACTTGCCAGATTCCCAATGAATCATTGAGATCCCTCAGACAATCTATCAATCTCACCAGTTACCCATCAGTATTTTAGGCATGCCACTGACCCCTACCCCAGCATGACAGGCATGAGTAATACTGTAATCTTCTAAATTCTCAAAAATCAGCAGCTGGGATATCTGCAGTCCATGCAATGCCGTAGCCCCAGTTTCTGAGAGGTCATGTAACTTATTCTCAGGACCTAAGGTTCAGAATAAATCCTGTTGTGAGGTTTTCTCAAGACACCTGGAAGCCCTGAGCTCTAGAGCAAGTTCTAAAAAGAAATGTATTGTAACAAGACATCTGAGACTCTAAGACCTCCCTCAAGAACACACATGACCCAAGACTATTTTTGAAGGTTTACAAATGCAGTCAAAGTAGTTCCTGCAAAAAGAAAAGCTCCTGCCAACCTTCACACACCTGTTCCAATTCAATGAAAAATTAAAGCTTCTTGATCAAAGAACACAAGGGTTGCTTTTAAAAACAAACGACGTCATGTTTCCTTAACCCATTAATCTCAAAAAAGCCTGGAAAATTGCTGTTGGAACTCAAAGGAAAACACATTATCTTCAGCTAATCATACAGCACTAGCAACTCGTCCTATACCCAATTTAAATACCAATTCCCTTGTCCTACCAGTACTTCAGTTAGGTTAATAAACATACAACACATTTTTACCTTTGTCATGAACTCCTCCAGCGGTTCTATAAACTGTTTGGTTTGCTGCTGAATAAACTGTTCACAAGCTGATTTCAGATGACGATCTACATCTTTCTTGGAGTCGATATAATGTTCTCTGATTTCAGGAGTACCCTTGAACAGAGAACAATTCTCTTCTTTTTATTTGCCAGAGATCACCACACACTTAAATGATCCAATTTTTCTTAATGCAATAAGACTCCGCATTACCTCCAGTAAGAACTGTATCAAGGCGTTGTTGCTGTTTAGTCTAAAAAATCTTGAAACTGCCTTAGGATTCAGGATTTTAAAGGCTGCATCTGTGAATCAGAAAGTCACTCACACTGTAAGTCAATGCCATTCAGCTAACAGCAACTAGAAACTCATTTATGCATAAAAGATGGCCCAGCATGAATGATTATGACTATAACATTAATGATTCCAGTACTGCTCAGAGTGCATGCACAAATGCACATGCACAGAAGCACACAAAGCTTAATTCACTACTTTTCAATGACACCTATGGTAAACCTGAACCTAACAGTTGCACAGTCTGAACAGATAAATACATTACAAGAAACTAAAAAGTTACTGATATTAACTGCAGTGCTATGAGTATGAAAACTGTGTGAGCTCTCCTCTTGTTATTGTATCTCCAAGTGGAAGACTTTTACATAAGCTATTTAAGCATTTACAAACAATATGCAGAATTTTGCACACGTTGCCTGGGAAAACCAAGTAGAGTTGCATGAAATAACTCAGAATTGGTGCTTTTTTCTTCCACGCTTAATTGTTTTAGTTAGGACTAAACAACAAAACATCAAGGCTGGTAAACATTCATGTTTATGTTCTCTACAGAAGTCCCACGGAGGAAAACCAACAAACTGAAATTATACCTATAGTGCTAACAGGATGTTGTCAAGCAGAAATCTAGTCAAATTGGGAAAAAGAAAATTATCAATAATTGCAGTATAGCTTATTATCCTACTGTCAGTCATTTATCATCCTACACATCCATCTCCTTTTTTTTCCTCACTTTAAAAGGAATTCTGTGCTCTGTCTTGCTGTATAAAAAGTGGGAGGAAAACAAGACATAAAAGAAGTGCTCTCTGAGATATAAAATAAAGAGGGAACACCAAATACATAGGTTTGTAGGTTTTGCACTGAAATAAGACTCTGCACTCCTACGCACTGAAAGGTGACCACAGTGAAAGATTATTTTTGTTCTCTGAACTTTCTACCAGAAATTTCAGAAATTCCAAAAATTTCCCAAATTCTTGATTTGATAACCTATGAGCTAGCCCTTTCTCCCACTGCATATTTCAGTTACATGAACCTTAACATTATACTACTTCAAAAAAATTGGGCACAAAAGTATGACTTTCATGGTAAGCAGTATCCGTTCTGTCTGTAAATAGCAAATTAAATCTTAAATCTGTGTGCAGGAAGTTTGGTTAGAACACAGTAAAACTCTTAGTCATGTTATTTTTCTTCTACAACCTGTTCCAAATATAAAAGCCCTACTGGCCTATGTTACACCACAGTAAGAATTAAGAACAACATACACCTTTTCAACTCTACTGTCACCACCACCCAATATAAAGAAAGCGTTATCCATTACTTACCACTACCATCTGCAAAGCACTGGCTGGCACAAAAATTTATTCCATTACATGAAGATGGAGAACAAACTTGTGTGTCAGCCAGGACAAGACACCAAAAGGATGTATTTGCCCTTTAACCTCCAGTCAACTAGAAACCACTCAACAGGTAGGAGGTTTCATTGATGTTCAAATGCAACAAGTGAAATGGTTAGTGTAAGAAATGGATGCTCCAGAGTTAAGACAGCAGCATATTAGATAGCAGGAAAGATAAGTTATTTCTTCAGCTTTCTCTTCTGGAATGGAAGGAGAGAAACTTGACATGCTTCCAATAATTTTTCCCATTATCCTTATAAACTTGGAAAGTGGTTGACAGCTTAGTTCTGCCAAGAGAGTTAAGAGTTTTTTTCCAAAATTTTACCAGGGAACAATAGTACAACTTCAAAAATCATGACCAGGGCCACAACCTCTATTTTCACTTCCTACAAGAGACATGCTGGCTACATAAATACCATCCAACAATACTGTTTATTGAACTTGCAAAAGAAGAAATCCTTCCCAAAACAAAAACTTCACAGAAAGATCTAGGAAATCTTAATTTGCTCTAGGCAAGTTGACAACATACTGTTAAATTCACCTGCTAAGCAGCAGTAAGAAAAGGTATTCCTTTAACAGGTCAGAAAAGGCGAAAGACATCTCTGTGCAATAGAAATGTAAATTACGCAGCTGTTCTTAAAAAAGACTGGACAAGTAAGTTAGGTCAGCAGCGAAATTAGGCAAATGCATTTCATACAAAAATAAAGAATTTGTTAGATATATCTTGAATTGCCCTGAGTAGGAGAATGGTTTTGATTTTTTTCAGAGAAGCTAGGAATAAAGCAAGAGATTAGAAAAAGCATACAGGTCATTGCAAGTGAACATAAAATAAACCCGAAACTTTTGCTGGCACATAAAGGGAGGACAATCCCATCCCATTCTGTAACCAGCAACTGTTTAGTACCTCTAGTTTTCTTAAGGTCCAGGGAAATTTCCTTAATGGTGAAATCAGTGTGGAAAGGAGCAATTTGTTCACGAAGAATCAAAAGGTGTTTAATTAAAAAAAGCTGTCCATCAACCTGGGTCTACAGCACAAGAGAAAGAACATGGATTACATGTTAAAAAAAAAAAAACCAAACAATTAAATTAAGAGCAAAGTTTCAACATCTCCACTTTTATTAGTTAACAAGCTTTTTCCATTAGTCTGTAGTGCCATTAACTATACTCTGGGATCAACAAATCCCACTTCTGTACTATTCGTAATACACTGCACTACAAAAGCAGACTGTATTCCCATTTCTTGGAAGAATTAGATTACACAGCTATATTACTAAATGTCCTCATTAAGTACAGGTATCCACTATTTGAAAGATACAAATTTATTCTTCTTAAGAGACAGGAATTATTTAATGTAATGCATATAATTTATAGTTGAAAAACATGAGGTTCTGAATTTGTTTTCATCATTACGATGACTAAAAAAAAGTTAATGTTCCTGTAATAACCTTGATTAACTGTACTATTCTGCAAAGGTCTTACAAGGCATTTTTCTCATGTCATTAAACACAAAGCTTAGTTAATTTCTAAACAGTACAGCAAAGATATAAAGAATAAAAGAAGACCAAGTTCACACCACTGAGATGATCAGTTTTGCACTGCTTGTTATTTTAGCTACATGCTTTATTAAAACCTGCTGGTTTTAATCTTTGAAGTTCATGGCTCATTGAGGTAAAAGGAGGAGGACTCAAGAATTCCAATTTGCTTTTGCAAGCTGGAAGAGAACTTTCCTTGATATAATGTTAAATAAAACAGTAAAGAAGAAATCAGATTTAAATCTGTAGTTTCAACAAACAGAAAGTTCACTAAAAATAAGTGGTGGAAAGGGCTTCTTGAGTTGTTTGGCTTTGGCTTTCTTTTTTTAATTCTTATATGCACGATTTCACCAGATAATGTTAAATTAACATGCATCAAGAACAAAGTGTTACAGATCCTAGTTCTGGGCCAATCTATTTAGGATTCACTGCAGGACAAGTTCATTCTCTGCAATACTTTTATGTCAATGCTGGCCAGGTATGCAGTGCTGGAATAGATATTTAACTGTAGAATTCCGAATCAGTTACACAAAAAATAGTTATCTGGTCAAGCCAAAGGGAAGTGTAGCTTGAATTTCTTCTTAAAGATACTATGTTTAACAGATATTTTTCAAAGGACACTCAAAATAAGTACTTCAAAACAGCTCATTTCCAATCAGAACTAAAACCTTTTTCATTCCTAAATATTTACTGCTTATAAAAATCCAACTATTTTAGCCTACTAAGACTTTTTTTTTCTTTTTTTAAAATTCACTTCCTGGCTGTTAGGAATTAGCAAATTTCTACAGTATTTAAAGGAACTGTGGCAGGAAAAAAGAAAGTTTACTCCAACTACTTAAACTAACAGTTAAAGTTAAAATTACTTGATGAATCTGCACTGAATTCTGAGCAACACATGAGATCAAACCTTTTGATAATACAGTTCCAAGCAGAGAATACTTGAAACTTCTTCCCAATGAATGTAACAGTTAGAAAAAAATTTGAAAATTAAACAATGGAGGCAGAGAAAAACAGTAAAGAGTAGCAGGCAGTGAAAACACATAGAGCAGAGTCCTCTAGCAGGAATTTTTCTTTAGGCATCAGTTCATTGAATTGCCATGAGTTAGAGCAGCCTGTAAACATGATTGCTACGATCTGTATTCCACCTTTTCAGACAGGCTAGCAGGTGAATCATTATCTTTGCTCTGCAATACATTAACCATAACTAAGAACCGGCAAATCCATGAAGTCTCTGGGGGCACAGCAACATGCTTTGACTAAGATTTTAGCAGAGTTCTGAACTGCTGCCTCATGACTTTAGATATACAAGGGGCTAGGGGTGGGGGCTGTGGAAATCATACCCACAGCACAGATTCTGACCTTGTTTTTGCTGATGGAATCAGCAGCTCCCAGCAGTGACTGGATGCAGGCAGATAAGGCCTCTTGCGATAATCCCTGAAACACTGCCCTCTGCAGGGAAGAGGAAATCAGACCAACAAAAAAGGTGTTAGCAAAGCTAAGGCAGAATTTAAGATTTGCAGTTTGTGAATATGCTTACCAGCATATAAAACACCAGATTAACTAGCTGCAAACATGTTGGCTAAATGCAGTGAGACAGGATGGAGCATTCGCATACAAAAGGTTGCTGCAAGCACTCAGACACTTGTGAGGGTACCCACACAAGCATGCCCTGGTCACCTTGCAGCTCTGAATTGGCACCTGGGTAGTGACATGATCAATGACACCTCACGCATTCAGAGCCAACAGGATGAAAGGTGTTTGCTGGGTAACTTCACCAGACACATCTTCATGTGTCAGGGTAACTACCTGTGCGTGCAAGCTACATCTGCAATAGCCACGAGATCACTGGAGTGAGTTTAACCTCAGGCAGACTCAAATTACCTCACATTTGTGACAGCTTAGTAAACAAACATGACAGCTGCCATGGCCCGGGGGACAGGGAGCAAGTCCTTAAGCTGCAGCAACAAGATCCTATGGCTGAGCCAGCCATAGGAACACAGCTCACCCCCACCAGCACTGCAACAGAGCACACAACAGCCCTGACTGCCCCAAGACTTGCCAGCGCCACTTCATTCATGTCTTCCCTACCTACAGGGTGCAGGCAAGGGGTACCAGTTCTGCTACAGTATCTCGGGGAAAAACTAAATTAACCTCTGTGTAGGCACAGAGCCTTGCAAACAACGCAGAAATTACCTCATTTACAAAGGTCTCGCTGAAAACAAGGACAAATACTCATCTATCTTTAATGGGATTGATATTTTAAGCAATAAAGCATTAGTATTTTCCAGCTTCTTTTTCAGCAATAGCATCTTGACAGGAGTTTCATATAACATCGATCAAAGATATTTTGAATGCCATTAATGTATCTAATAAAGATACAACACATACAGAAAAGCAAAAACACTTGCATTAGTTTCCTCAAGAGACTTATCAGCCTTATATGCTATAAGGTGAGACATAGAACAGATTCTAATAGGACAGTCTTAAAATATGTGTTAAGTAAAGATTGCTTTTGTTTCTGCTAGATAGGAAGATTTCTACTGTCTTAAACTTTAGAAATGTCTCCTACATTTTGGAACATGAAAACATGTGCCACAAAAAATTTCAGAACATTTCCAAAATGTAGAAGCAGTAGAGTCACCATTTTTAAGATCAGAAACATCACCTAGTCTGATATCCCGCAAAGCACAAAGAAAGAAACACATTCACCCAGTAATTTCAGCAATAAAATCATTCTCTGTAATTGACCCAGAACCTTCTATTCTTTCTTGTCCTAATCACTCCTCAGCTTTGGTGAGACCAGTATCTTGAACATCAGACACTGAATTATTTCTATAAGAGCAAAAGCAATAGATGAACAAATCAGTGCCATTTTTCTAATTCTACAAATATATAAAACTGTCTTGGAAATGATGACCTAAATCTGTCAGTTCACTTGTTTTACATAAAGACAGCTCCAGAAAGACTAAGAGGTTAAGAGGACAGTAATGTTCCATTTCTAATTTATATTAAAATACTTAGACATGGCACTTCACACACTCCATAACTTCACTTAAAAATTAGACAAAGAAATGTTTGCATACATCTATACATCTGTACAGCTTGGAGAGACACACTAGAGTCCTTCTGACAGTAGGATACCACATTCCATGCAGATCGGCTGGTGAAATCGTAGTCTGGTGCCTGGGATTAAGGGATTCAGCTGAACCTGTTTAAAAGCAAAATACGCACATGAAAAACTTGCCCATCTGTCCTTTTATCCAAAGGACACTGTAATATCGACTGCATTTTATACTCTCTACACAGAAATAAGACATTTTATTTTACCCAAACAGGTTAATTTCTTTTTTCCCTTCTGAGCAGGTCAGTACTAGATTTCTGATGTGAATAGAGCACAAGCCTATGAAAGACATGAATTTGCTTTTAGGGGTGGCCCAGCTCGACCTTTTTTAATGAGTTAGTTCTACAGGCATGTCTCCAATGACACACACCTCCCACTCAGCTTAAAAGCTGAAATGATCAAACAGTTACTGAAAAAAGAAATAGCATGAGAGAAAAGAGGAAAAGAAATAGCTAGAAATCATGGAATTACAGGAAATGCTTAGGAAGAAAAAGGAAAAAAACATTCTATTAATTTTTTTTCTTCATGCTTTCCTTTCTGCTGGGAATAATCCTACATGGAACAATCAGTTGCAGAAAATATAGTGTTTAAACATAATTTTAATAACTGTAAAAATAACAGCAATACCAATTTTGTCATGAGCTTGTAAACATAAAAAAGTGCTCCTCCTGGGTAACCTTCATAATAATTCTGTATGCTCAAAATGGATTTTCACAACACTGGACAGACAGAAGTCTGTTTTCATTTTATCCTTAAACCAAGCTGGGAAACAGCTGAGTCAATAGCATCAGAACTCTGACTTCAAATACCAACCATTAAAAAAAAGTAAAATTTTTATAGTTTCACCTACTGATGGAAAAAGCACTTGTGTTCACGTGATCAGTGCAGAAATCATCTGAAATACTCCAGTAATATCTTTCTATTTTTTGCAACTATAAATTTATTGTTACAATAAATAGAAAGCCTGTAAAAACTTAAGTTATCAGTTTGAGGTTCCTAGGCTATTTATTAGTCACTTTGGCTACTCCTGCAGGTTCTGAAATGGGAGAGGCACCTTTGAAGGGCAAATAATCCCAATTACCTCAGACACGTATTTCAAATAATACCATATAGGTTCCTTCCATTTCCTGAGTGCAGGTGAGATTTACAGGACTAGCAAATTCCTTACACCTGGGGTGAAGTACAATGAAATCCATTCTCAATGGGATTTGTGGAGTCCAGCTAGAAACACCTCCTCCAATCAAAAAGCAAGAAACTACCATGTAATCAAAAAGAATATAAGAAACAACTGATAAAGAGCTGAGAAAGGTGTTGCTGGAAAAAATAATGCTGTGCCATTCTGAACAATGATAAAATAAAAGGAGAAATTCTTCATGGATCTTTGACAATAATTTAAAAATTTGTAACACTTGTATGACTGGCATCAGAACAGCCACATTTTATGGAATTTTATTCCAGTTTACTGTAATTTACAGACACATGGGTCACATTTAAAATGTGACTAAATTCTGAATTACTGTAAATACCTAAAATCAAGAGACATGCCCGACACACCAAATCACCTTCCTCATCTTACCACAGCTAACAAACAAAAGGATCCTCAAGTACACATCTTGATGGCAGGGCTACTTTTCAGCAGAGAATACAAAAGCTCAGCTTTATACAAACTACAACAGATGCTGTTGGCTGCAAAAGTAGTTGCCTCACATAATGGACTGCACTGGAAGTACAAAGAAATGCCACCAAAAGAACAAGATTAAGTTCTTTCTCATAAAAAATACAAAACTAAGAACTTTTGAGACAAAGTTCACCTCTCAAAATCTCTTATGAATTTCTCTAGGAAAATAACCCTTTAAGATGCATGAAAGTTTGTCACAGATGGTTCAAGTTAATGCTCACATCCCATGAGCTTTACGCATTAATTTGGCAATATGAGCTGTATTTCATACCAGATTTAACCAAGCTGCAGGACTCAGGATCTTCTAGCCGGACATCTGAAAATGAAGCTTCAGATGGCAGCTTCTTCTGTTCCTCTTTTAAACTCTGTGCAATTTGCTACAAAGAAAGATACACAATAATATTTTAATATCACATAATATTTTAATATCACTGCTTTGGTTACAACAGAGAAAACCATACTGAACTGCAAAAGGAATCAGCTACACTCAGGTCCCAGTGTTTCAAAGATATTTCAGAAGAAATAGGCAGATGTTTCCAAAACAGTAGCAGAAATATTGCAATATAATAAAAATTCACAAATACATATCTGTGTGAAGCACTGTTCTTTCCACTTTGCCTGTTTTTACTGCTCTCTAAATAATGACCTGTAAAGCCACCTAGAAAGAAAAGCTCAAAATAGGGTAACCCACTTCAACACTTACTTGGTTTTTAAACAGATCATTTTTGTGATGGCTTCATTTCCATAAATGATATGTGCAGATGGCCCAGAAGTACTCTCTAGATTATTCCCTGCAGGAGTTCAACCAAAAGCTTCCTGCTAACATTACTCAACATTTCCACACTTCAACCTTTTCCACTACTTGGTCTGCTTCAAAGCAAGAAGAAGCAGCAAGAATGGGCAAAGAACTGCATTAATATTTGAGCAGAACAGCACAAGAAACATTTCTGCCCTGTGCTTTTAACATTTTAATAATTCATTTACTAAAACAGAAGGGCTCTCTAAATAGCAAGGTTTTGAGGTTTAAAAGCAATCAAGTAGCAAAACGAATCTCAAACCAGGCAAAAACTGGAGTCTTATGAGGACATATGAAGAGCAGCATAATTTCTCAATTCAGAATGAACTTTCTCTCCCTAACTGAAGGGCCATAGGACCCTTGTTAGGAAACAAGGCCTCATACAGACCAAGCAGCAGCATTACTTGCCTAAAGATGCTTATTAGCTCTTAAACTTTCAGTTCAAAGAACATGCACTCAACAAACTCACTAGGTTCAGGGTTTAAAACCCTATGAATGTCCCACATAATTGCCAAAGTACAAACGGTAGCACATAAAAGCTTTAGTTGTGTATAAAGACAATATCATAGCAGTAAGAGTTCACTACCGGTAAGTTTCTCACAGTGTTTTGTCTGTTTGCAGGCAAGAATTGAGCACAATAAGGTACAGTTACACAATGCTAATTTCTTTCAGCCCATAGCAAAATATATATATTTTAGGTAGGTAGGTAGGTAGGTAGAGATAGATTGATGGATAGGTAAGATAGATGAGATAGATAAGATAAACAGAGATAAAGCTTCTGTGTTTTATATAAGTAATGTTCTGATTCTGAAGTCAAACAGCAGCTTCTCTACAAAGTGGTCAGCTGCAAAATAAGTCCTACAATTTTCTACACACCACCAGGTATGCTGGCAGCTAGACGGAAAGCACAATTCTGCAATAAAATTTGGATCTTGCTAGTCCATGTTAGAATGGCCATTCTCAGTCACCTCAATCCTTTGACAGCTTGGGCCTCCCATTATGAAGTGAATGGCAATAGTTACTTGGAGGGGGAATCTTTACTATGCTTTACTGCTTCCATGCAAAGTTCATGTGGTTGCATATCAAGTGCAGCTTGTTCTAGTCAAAAACTCATTTCAGGTTTCTCATTGGCCATTTATTTATTAGAGTTGTTTCATTCTTTCATAAATACAGTATTACCCTTTTAAAGTAAGTAGAATTAGTTTGATCCATTTCAACAGGAACATTGACTCAAAGGGCTTGGAATGACTGAAAAAATGGCCAATACTGGTAAGAATTTGAAAAAGACTACTGGAAGCCATTGCTAACATGTTAAATTATCTAAAGCAAGTCTCTTCTCACACTGCCTGAGCACAGGGTACACACAAGCCTACCAAAAGTTAGTTGACCAGTAATCTTGAAAACAAACTTGCAGCTAACTGGGACTGTCTAAAGCTTCTCACTTCAATTCCAGCTCAGCTAGAAAACACCTTTGCTAATACCTACTATTTGTGAATGTAAATAAAAATTCAGGCACTTCAAGTTTTGATAAAACTGTTAACTGTGAGAACTATAGCCAGTGTCACTAAGTTTGATATTTACTTCTTCAACATCTAGTCCAAGGTCATAATTTAATCAGCAGGTGTCAATTAAAAAATGCCACTAACACTAAATACACCTAAGAACTGGAAAACCGAAGCTGCAAAGCGCTGTACTGCACAATAGCATACACACCATATAAAAAGAACACCAACCAAGGACAATGAAAAAGCTGAGGCTGTACCTCCATCATTTCCAACTTGTCAGGATAGGCGAGATCACCTGGTGCAGGCTTGTAGCCGGTGATGTCAGTCTGAATGTAAATATGTGTCCTATAGACAAGGCGTTCCTGCACATCTTCCAACATCTGCTTGACACCAGCTGCAAATGCACCCAGTTGTTCAGCTGACAAAGGTAAGAAAAGGCACAAACTTGTTAATTACAGAACAAGCTTACACAAACACAAATTTGAAGTATCTCAGATAAAACCATAAAAGCCTGGCTTGCTGATCGAGTCAGGCTAGTTTTGGAACAGTGCCTTGCAGACAAATCTGTGACAAACAAGGCATGTACTTAACTCCATGCTGCAGTTGCTTCAGCTCCCCAGATTTTCATTAGACTATGAAAATGCAACCTCACACTGATGACATGAGACGCCTTGTTAGAATTAAGTGTTCTAATTAGCTGAGACCTGGGTACCTTAAGTGGAATTTCAGTGAGAACAACAAAGCAAGGTGGCTTTGGTACTGCAACAGCCAGTGCCCGTGGTGTGACTGTGCGATAAAAACAGATGAACCAAAGCAGCTCACATGCAGCTTAAGAATTATTGTGTCAGCCCAAATTTAAGTAGTAGGAAGACACTTCTCATGACAAGCCAAAAGATTAAGTCAGCAAGTTTTTGCTCATTCCCAACAGTGTTACAATTATACTTCCAGGAAAGTGAACAATTCTTCATGGTTATTGGCACAGCTTCAGCAACAAAGAGCTACACTGTGTGATATACCAGCTACCAAGTATGATTTCTGTTTATTGCCTGGTCCAATAAAGGCTGTGAAAGGATTCCATTATGCACAGATCATACTAAAGAAATGAGACACCAGGCCAGCTTACTCCTAGGAGACTTTGAGTTATGCATACTTAAAAAACTCCAAAATCTACACTGTTACTTAACTCCCCTGCTGAAGTTACAATTTCTAGTCCGGGAAACATGACATTAAGTGAATTGAAAAAAAAAAACCTGTTTGCAGTCCTTTGTTTTATCGTCATAATGCAGAAAGCTCCACATGGATGACACATTAGCAGCGCCAAGTGAAACAATTCTTTCATTTGAAAAGTTAATTTAAATCAATCCTGGTGCATACATGGGTGGATGCTTGCTTGTAATTGTACAGTGTAGAGAAAACATGACTAACATCAGTACATTACTTTAAATGAAGGTATGCACACACTCATAAATACAGACCTTCACTATAATGAAAAAGCGAAATTCATTTTACACTAACATGTCAAAGATGAATGTTAAGATCCACTAGGAAGAAGAAGCATCTAGAATTTCTTTTGACTATGCAATTAAATAATTTTATCAGTTAAGAAGACACTTAAAAACAATAATCATCTTCCATTTGTGAGTTACCATTGTTCTGCACATGATCCTCAAGCATCTCATTTTTGAGAATCCCACAGAGTTCAGAAAGCGTCTCTAAGTGAATGACATGGATGATCATTGGCCTCAGGACATCATACAATGAAAGACACAACTTCTCCAAGAGCTCGCTATGAAGTAAAAATAAAACAAAGCAAAATACTTTCAGGATCCCCCAAAAGCAAAAGAAAATTTTATTACAAACATAGATTATTTTGTGGCAAAGATTTTTGAAAGGAGGGTGAGAAAACAAGTGCCATAAAAGACTTTAGACAAGACTGTTTAAAACATAAACCCATTATTTCCCATGAAGTAGGAAAAGTTTTCCTTTTAAAAGATGTGGCATACCAACTGCTTAAAAATGGAGTTACAGTCTTTAATTAATTTTAAAATAAAATTTTAAAAACCCAAATAAACAAACAAAAAACCTACACACACCAATCAACAACTCAACCTGTCACAAAGGGAAGATGCCGCAAACTAGTTTACTTGGCTTCGGTGTACAAAAATGCTTCTGCTGAGCTCAGAATCATAACCCCAATTTCCCTTCAAGAAAAGGCTCATCTGATTCCAAGTACTCAACAATGTATTAAAACCAGGAGCACACAAAGAGGGATGCAGGATGAGAAGCTTGGTAATGTTTTCTTTAACAGCTACCATTATCTCAGAGCACACATTCCAATCTAACTGAAGTTATGGTTTCAAAGCAGTGACACACCAGAAATCCCACTTCAATTTATTTTTTTCTTTCATGTTCAAAATGATGCATATCTTGATTAAGACACCAACAGTACTCACTCTAGACATTTTTGCCATTCTCAATGCCCCCTTCACTAATCACAGATTAGGCACTAATGCTATTGCCAGCAGCTGAAAATTCAAGTAATTCCCCAGTCAGACTTGGAAATATAAACACCAAGAACATTGACACAATCACAGTGTGATAAAGATACTGAGCTTATTGCACTATTTTTTTTCTAATTCATGAAGAATGTCTGTCAATAGGACAAGGACACTTCAGTTCTTAAGAAAGGGAATGAAAATGCTCATGAAAGAATACTTAGAAGAAACATTTTGAATGTCTCTTCCTTTGCACCCTATAGCACTATAAACAACTTGGTAAAACAGTAACTCTCCGTGTTAAAAGCAGAAACAAAAGAGAAAGTTTCACCAGCCTTATTCATAAATCCAATACTCAATCTCAGATCTCTACTCTCAGCTAGAATTTTCATAAACTCTTTTATCTGTACATAGACATCTGGCTGTAATGTCTTCAGAGTACCTCAGCACCGCAGGAAAGAAAATGAGGCTACGTATTATGCTAACAGAAAATTAATAAAGTCGTTGCTATGTGAAATATTTTTCTTAAAATATTTTATTTCAATGTAGGCAAAAGAACAGGGAAGCAAGTTCTTAGGAAATGAGGTAACTGCATTCCATCAAAATTCTAAAGAAAATGAGAAGTCTATTCTCATTCTTGGTGTGAATAGCACCAGTGACAAAATTCCTGGCTGAACAACATTTTACACTGATTTCATTTAGGGATGTTTACTCCACGACTTGGACTGAGACAGCTAAGCTGGTTCTTAAGCAAATTTAGTAAGGTCACCTCAAATTCTGAGCATGCCCCACACGAGGCCACAATTTCTCAGGAAAGACTGGGACTACTCTGGCACTGTGGCTTATTTCTAGTGAGGCTTTATGCAGTTTTGGTTTTCCTTCAGCTTTAAAGGATGGGGAGGGTAGTGAGCAGTCTTTTTTTTCAGGTCACACACTTGTTTGACTTAAGCTGCACTCAATTTAAGACGCTACAACACTCAAAACCAGTGTCTCAGTTATATTAATAGGAATACACTTTATTTATGAACTTTATAGCAAGGCAACATGAGCTACCTACCCAAACTTCAAAATTAAGTATCATTACTAGAACCTACCAGAAAACTGGAGAAGGGGCATAATCTATTCAATTGCTTTATATTACAGGTCTTTTGTAAAAAACTTCACAATACTTTTACAATGCTATCACTGTGTGAAGCAACAACCTGTCCCTCTTCTACATTTAGGCAGAGGAGACAGAGACACTATTCTTGTCAGGCATCCACTACCCTGCCTTCTGTTCAGCCCAAATACAGGCAACATGTAAATATTCCTTGACAATAAGGCAGCTCATTAAATCCTTCAGGAAAAATAGCGGGAGTTCATTAGCCTAACTTCAGACTGAAGCAAATTAAAGCACTTGTGCAAGAGGTTGTGCAAAAGAGGCTGTACAAAAACAGGTGAGAGCTGTAGACTTCTATGACTATTTTCAAAGTACCTAAGTATCTCTTTCAGACTAGCTACAGAGCATTTGCAACAATTATTTATGGAAAAGGGGAACTATCAGCTTTGCTTGAAGAAAAAGGAAACACAAGAGCACCAAATACTGATGCATAAAGTGATTAAGTTGGTTTTTTATCCTGCTAGTTCTTACCAAACCCCTTGAACACAGCCCTATTTGCCATACAATACTGTCTGCTACATCGCAACACACTAAAAACAACATGCAGTAAAACAAAGCCAGCATGTACCACCTACTCCAGTTTTGGTGTTGGTTTTGTGAAGAACTCATTGTAAAGCTGGTGTTCATCCTGGCATACGTGGACCATAAAGGCACAACCACTTCGTACCTGTATTCACAGAAATACAAATTATTACAGACTATTTAATAATACAGATTATTAAATTCTTTTCCTTGCATCAGTGTCACAAGAGGTATTGCAAGTATTATTGCTACGCATTACATATTGTGTTGTGATTATTACAGCTATGATTAAACTGAAGCTTTGTAAAATTCAAAATTAATGAGATGAACGCTAAGACCATGGACTGAAAAGATGTTACTGGCCAAACAGTAGCTCACTGTACAACTTCTGTCCCTTTTTTGTTTCTGAAATCTAAGTAACCACACTTTATGGATTTTTTTTATCCTCTCCCCTTTGTGAGGTTTGTAACAGGGTGGTTTTTACAGAAACAAAACATGTATGGCTCAAAAATATTAGTAAAATGTTAATGACTCAAACCCACAGACAACAGTAACCATTCTGCATGTAAATGACTGAATTAAGTAAGTTCATTTTACCTGGGGGAGAGGGGATTAAAACATAACAAAACCCACACAACATACGACTGCTTTACCTACCAGAGCACAGTGATCTCTGTTATTCTGACTGGTTAATTCTGTAACAGTGCTAGCAATACTTGGACCAAGTAAAAGCTCCCGCTGGTCGAGGTAACATTGATGGATTTCATTGAGAACTTGTTGATACCTAGCCAAGAAATTAAAACAGTAACTGAGTCCCAAAGATCATTTTCTGGCACACATAAAATGCATTCTAATACCCTCTTTAGGTCTATAGAATTTCAATCTTTAAAACTTCCTTTTAAACAAATGATGTGTTCAACAGTACTTAGACAAAAGTAAATATTTTCAAAACTTTAAAATGTTGAAGATAAATTATGTACACATACTCACTCTGGCATTTTTTCAGATCTTTGCTCTACTTGTTCAATAAGAGTCTACTCAAAAAAAGAGAAAAAAGTATTATCAGTAAATTACTTTTTTGTAATAATTGGAAAATAGTTTGCAGTATTTTTCCATGGATACAATATGCAATCTTTGGACATTCACATTTGCACAATAGGCAATCCTTGCATTCACACTAATAAATTCAAACCTCACGTTCATAACTTCCTTTCAAAAAGTTTGTTAGTTACCAGCCTACTTACTCTGACTTTGGGAGCAGCTGCTCTGAATTTCACATAAAACAACGTGAAGGCATTGTCAGAATTTGGCACAGCTGAAGGATCCTGGAAGAAGAGATGAGTAATTGGTTAAGAAGCAAAATACTGTATTTGGCTTCTGGTATATGATGGCTGAGATAATTAGGCTCTAAAACAGGGTCTTGGTTCTTTATGCTTATGCTTCCAGTTGAACAGCTCTTGGCCACTTCCCACCAATAAAGGCATGCTGGTTTCAGAACTCAAAGTCAGATGGAAGAACAAAACCCAAACCAAAAGTTTTGTCCAACAGCCTCTACAGAAAAAGGAACATTTTCAGTAATTATGACATTCTCCATTACAGACAATTTTCTCTGGACCTGCCAGAGTAGAACTGATTGTTGGTCCTTAATCTGTAGTACTAAAATGGAACAAATTTCCCTTTTATCTGCCAGTCCCAAGGCAGAGGAGCTAAGCTGCAGCTCATATTCAAGCTCCAACTGGAATATCAAGTTTTGAGGAAGCTCCCCATGCAGCTCTCCAGCCCAGCTGGGCAGACAGCTTGAACTTAGATTAATTCCAGCACTAACAAAGCAGAGCAGAGACCAAATTTACACACCAAGATTTCTTCCCCTTATCCCTACTGATAACAGAGAGAAGATGTAGCCTTCTTTAGAAACATGATGGGAACAGGAAAACTCCACCATCCCCACCACCTACTTTCATCCCTGTGAGCAACCTGATCATCCTTCTACAAACACAGATCAAAATCTCCACTCACATCTGTGTATCATCAAAGAATATCCAGATTTCATCAGCCCCTTTCCAGTCCTGACAAGGCTTCTTGTTCTGCTGCAATAGGAAAACTCAACACTTGATCACAACTAAAAAACACTGGTCCAGTACTGCACTTCTAGGAGAAGGAGCAATTTGATGTTTCAAAGTATACAAAATATCCACAAAACCCCCATGTACATGGGAAGGCAAAGGTCATCCAACTCCTGAAAGACCTATCCCTCCTAACTTAAAACTCCAAAGCAGCAATTCAAATTCAGAAATTAGTTTACATACTTCTTTCTGTAAACATGCTTATTGTAAGAGAAGTTCAATGTTGTTGAAATTCAGCTCAGTCAGGGCAATCCATTGGCATCAAACCAAGCTATGATACCTTTTTTTTTAATAAAGCCTAGTTTTGTACCAAATACAAAACATGTTGAATGCCTCTTAAACAAGATCTTCACTCCAGGAGTACCCTTTCACAAGTTTCCATGCACACTGTCTAAAATTCCCTTCTTTTACGTGTGCAAGTTCTCAATTCCAGCATCTTTCAGTTTCATTGGTTATCCCCCAGGATATCAAGTTTGGCTGAACAGAACTGAGCACAAGGTACACAACAATTATTTGGAGAAAGAATCAAAGTGCCTAGAAAGAGACATTTCCCTCTCCTTTCTGCTCCACCAAAATATTGCAGAAAGACTAAATATGCAGCATGAGACTATCAACATTTTAATGAGACCAAAAAAACCTCTCTGCTTGCATTTATGCCTAAATCTCACTGGAGTGAGGGGGAGTAAACAATTAACTATTCCCTTGGACACTTTAGCATCACTGTCAACATTTTAAAACAAAACAAAAAATACTGGCAGAACTAATAGGAACCTGTCATAGTTGTTATCTGCAGCTACAAAAACCTCTGCAGAATAAATGAAATATTTAGATGACCAAGAGCACCCAAGAATACTTGCTGGAAGGTAATCCTGAAATGGTCATGGCATGAACTCAGAGTTGTGCTTTAACAATTACCATCCTTCAACACCCAGCTACTGTATACTTTTTTCAAGTATTCCCTCCAATCTCTCTCTGTCTCCAAAGCAATCCATCTCCAAAACAAAACACTACAGTACCTCTATTTCTCTTGTGCACCTTCCTCGTTTGGCAACAGACCAACAGCCAGTTTAGAGCTCCAGTGCACACACTGGTTCAGGAAACCTAACTGTCTGGCCATCTGGGTCTCTAACACAGAACTTTACCCATCCCTGGCTTTCACCAGCTTACTGCTCACCTGTTTCAATTTACCGAGTTCACTTTCTTCCATTTCCACGATTTTTTAATTATTACTATTTTTAAATCTTCTGGATCACTAGGTCTCTATCATATCTGGCTGAGAATTGGACAACCTACACAAACACTGTAGCACTGACCTATTTTCACAAAAAACTGCTGACACATTCCACCCTCAAAAAAATAAAAAGATAACTGTTTGATGTTATAATACACATTTCAGTACAGCTCGACTTCCCACTTACTGATTCACCTTACCCTTTTCATTAACTGGCTTGTGAGGTTCTGTAGTGTATTCACAGTGTATGTCTTGATAAGGTGCATAGCTTTAGAAAGGCATTGTTTAAACTTAGTCAAATATACAGGATAGTCTTTAAAATTTGGCTGAAAGAAAGAAAAAAAATCCATTTAAAATAGAAACAGTAGGAGTCAAAAATTTATCAAAACTTGAAATACTCATATAAGTAGCCAGAAATGCCAGCTTGTACAAACTAACAGCAGTACTTTATAAAAATTAAGCAGAATAACAAGTATATTTAATAAAAAATTTTTAAGTTTATACACTACCATCCTTGACTTCTTCCTGAATTTGGCAGAGAAAACTTTTTATAGGAAGAAAACCATTAAAAAAGTATGAACACATAGTTTTAACAATTTAACTAAAATTAATACAGAATTACTTACATGTGATGAAATATATGCAATACAATCATCAAGCTTAGCCAGCATGGGAATGAATCCTTCACTGTTCACAGACAGCGTAGGGGAATTCAATTTCTTTGGAAAACAAGATAAGGCATCATTGTAAGGAACCTAAGCACATTACTGTTGGTGACAAAGTTCAAAAGACCAGTACACTTTCATTTTCTAAGACTATTAACAATTAAATAATACTTACAGTGTTGATGTTTTCCAGCTCATTAAAGTAAGAAAGTTTCTGCTGGATGTTTTCAGCCAGGTCAACAAGTTCTGACTATTAAAGAAACAATAAATGAAAGAAAATCATCAACCTAGCAAGCAGCTTAAATATATGTGTGTGTGTGTGTGTGTGTGTGTGTACAATTATTAAGCCTCTCTTTCAGCTCTCAGAACACACCATTGTAAAACAGCTCCAAGTAACTTGCAACTAATTAAGTACAACAAGAGATGTAGAATACAGTACTGCTCTTTTGCTCTCTCTTACCACAGACTGACACATTACTTTCAGTAGTGTATCTAAAATAATATATTCTACAGGTTTGTCAGCATCCCACAGACAATGCGGCATACAAACAGCAGTGCTGCCATCAGTATTATGGAGAACTGTGGAAACACTGTATTTCAGGATTGGAGTCTTAAAAAGTTCTCCCTTATCCAGTCTGACTAAAAAAAAAAGTTCATTGTATCACTGTTACAGCAGTTCATGAGGAAAAAGAAAGTATCTGGGAAATAAGCTCGAAATTTTTAAGATCTTTCTTCTTGCAGTAACCAGCTCAAAATACTTCTGCAAGTGATATGAATTATTAATTTCAACACAGTTTGTACTTGTCAGGCATCAGTTACAAAAGCTGCCCTCAGCTAGATTTCTTCATTAAAGCATATACTGACACACACTGAACATTTTACTTCAGAGCCTGACACCCCAGTTGCAGGTGAAACACACCTAAAAAATTAGATCCGAAGCAAATGGAGGGATTGTTACCACATGTTTTCCCAGCCCAAGAAAAAGAAACCTTTGTCTAAGATGTCTTAGTTCCCAGTAATCCTCCCATCAAAGATTACCTGCTCTTTCAAAAGCTGTTCACAGGCCTCATGCAGCGTTCCTGTCTTTGTGGACACAAAAAGATACTGTTTTTGCAGTGACTCCAGGTGCTGAAGGGCACTATTCACATCACTCAAGATAGCATCACACTGCTCCTGAAAGCCAGACAAGTAATCCCTCATCTGTCTAGAAAAAGAGAATCAACAGATAACAGAAGTAAAATTTCCCTTTCTGTATTTGCAAATCCAGCTGCCTGCAGGGACACTGCCACCACCTTTCTCTTTCTGGGAATAAGAGATCACTTGCACCAAGCAAGAGTGCACAATAAGCAGATGTTTCATCACCTGCAGAAATAACAGAGCTGAAGAGTCTGGAATAGCCACTCCATTTCTGTGACATTCCTTACAGCAAACCTGCCTAGAAAGCAGCAGCTTGCACCACAGCTGGTCTGGAGCACGTGAATCTGTCTATATGGGCAGCACAAACACACTGACTACTGCAAGCAGCCAAATTCTGCCAGCCTTGCTCCCAACAGGGGGGTTAATATGGGTCCCTTCTATACAATTTCCACCTTCCACTTAGAAATTACTTTTTCTCTCCTAAAGTAATTGAAACTACCTAGAAGATTCAAAACTAACTGTGAGGATTGAAAGAGGCTTAGATGAAATAGATCTGCTGTCTAATGTCACCAAATTTGTCTAAGGCTCAGTGAAGACCAAAATTCTAAATGATAGCTATTAATATTATGGCAAGCATTCTAAAGCATCATTAGAATTTAATTACTTTTGGATTTCAGCTAAAACTTCTGAGTTCTACTTTACCACTTACAAAGCTGCAAATAAAACAATTCTCTGTATCCATGTGCATCAGGCAAAGAACTTACTTATCTTTCTCCTGCACCTTTGGCCTCCTGCAGACAGTTACATATTGGCTATCCTGCAAACCCCTGTGCATCCATGGCACATTTAAGCACCTGTGTGCACTATTACAAACATGTCAAACGACAAAATGCAAGCCTGCTACTCTTTTTAGGTTCTTAATGAGCAGGTCACGGCTCAGTATATGCCTAACCCTCTGCTTTTAAGAAAAGACACGTGTCCTCCAACATCAGAGCAAAAGAGGAAGAAACAGCCCAAAGAAAAACAGAGGAAGAATAGAAGAGGGAATAGAGCAGCATCTCTTTGCAGCCAAGGGCAAGTTTGTGAAGCCTCAAAACACAAGCCAGTTTCCATAAAAGCCACCAGCAAATTTAGCTAAGCCATTCAGCTGTACTTCAGACTGTAAAGGAGTAACTGTGAAAGTCAGTGGGAAGGGGTTCTTCTGAGCCTGATGGGAAAATAAGTTAGACAAAAATAGATGAGAATGGCAAGGCTCAAAACTGGAGTTGAGCAAAGTGTCAAGGAATGCAGGGAATGCAGATCCAGAATCACAGCCACAGTCACTGGTGAGCCAAAGGATGGGAACAGAAATGACCACCAGCCACATCTGCTTACACAGTCCCACTACCAGAGGATGCCATTCCAATAGCAGCAGCAATTGAGAAAGCATAGGAAAGCTCTTAGACTGCCTTTGTCTACAGCCCTGTGTATAAGCCAAAACTCATTTCCATCTGTGTAAATAAACTGCACAAAAGGAAATCCGTGTCCCCTTTAACTGCTCTGCCACCCGGGCAATGGCCTTCAGGATGGGAGTGAGGCACACAGCCTTGGAAAGCTACAGCTGCTCCAACACATTCCCACATTCCCCGCCAGCTGAATGTGAACATGTGCTAACATTAATGGACAAGATGAAGTCCTTCAAGGGTGGAACTGCTTACAGTGAAAAGAACTGAGGAAGAACACGTACCTATACTTGGCCCCTTCATCTTGATCCATCTGTGTTTGCACCTGAGCAAACCAGGAGAAGAACTAGAAGAGATTTTATGGTGTGAACAATAGAGATATTACATGCAATCAATTAAAAAAAAATCAAATCTATGATCTATGAAATGAAGATGAGCTTTTGTTAAAGACAGAGCTGTTTCAGAATTCAATTATTAATCTAGGAAACAAATTCCTCACTGCAGGTCCCTTCCAACAGAAACATTCCATTCTATTTCTCCACTAAGTTAAAATGGGAAAGACTAAATTTCATCTGGCTTTATTTGCACAGGAACAAGGGTATCACATTAGAAAGTGGGGATTCTTCTACATTAAGAGTAACACCACTTTATTGAACAGGTACCTTATTCTCACATTAGATTCCACTCCAAATGGAAAAAGTACCTGTCATTTAAGGTTTTTTCCCCCTAAGTTCCTCCTTACGCATCTTGAAAACAGCCCAAAAGATTTAGCAAACCCACCAAAAGCTAGACAAGACACACAGAAACTAACAGAATTCTCTGAAGATCACTGCATCTTGGAGGTTATTCAGTATCACTTACCTGCTGTGCTGTTTCAATTCTTTCATCCTCCATCCCCAGTGCTGCAAATCCCTTCAAAAGGACATCCTCTGTGGATTCTGGCACTGCAGCTGTGAGCATAACAGGCAGTGACTGGGATGTCAGGCTGCACAAGTCCTCAATTGGAAGCTGGTCACAAAACACCAAAACTTTGGTTAGATAATTCACTGAGAATTAGCATGTGCAGCTCAACGGTAAAGCAATCCAAATAAATAAAATAAGAAAACTACAGGCAACTAGTTTTGAAGAAACAAATGCAATGGACATTTTATCTATCAATATGATAATCACAGTATCATTAAGTTTACAAAAGACCTCTAAGATCACTGAGTCCAACCATTACACCAAGAACTACGACATCTATACCTTTAGAAACACCACCCAGAACCTGTCAGATTTTTTTGCCAGATATTCAAGGGAAATTCAAGACTTAACACTGCCATAATGTATTCGGAAGACAAGGAATAACTCTGCTGAACAGGAATTATTTTTTAGCCACAATTATTTTGTTTAAGTGAAAAAAATATGGAAAAAATTAACTTGAGATAAACTGTATTCAAGTATGACCGGAGATGATTAATTAGCCTATATGGAAGAAATTAATTCAAGAAAAAAAGAATGTTATTAGCACTTAACTAATATAATACCCTCTTTAATTACATGATGATGAATTGTATGTTTTCTGAGAACATCAGTAGGGTACAAATTAACTTAACTAAAAATTGGTATTTCTATAGAAAAGAACTTGCTTAGTAAAATATTCCCTGCCTGGTCATATTAGTCTGGAAAAGAAACCACCATGATTTCAACTATTTGGAAAAAACCATACTGCCATGCATTGTCCAACTTCCTCTCTGCCCTGCCCCACAAAACAGGGCTGACCCTAGAAGGGGAGCCAGGGTTTCTCTCACATCTGATATGGAGGGAAACGTGAATCCATCAGAGCCTGCTGTTTCAGGGAAGCTGAGACATCACTGTCCCAATTCCCTGAAGAACTCAATGTCTTGACATTGTTGTTGTCCTGACTGGCAAACACAGTACCTGCCTTGTTGCAAAGCTGGTTTAGATTCTTAAGTACATCCTCTGACAGAAGGACACCCTTCTACAATCATTTTGGATGCCTGTCAATATTTACTTTTTGCATACTGCTTACACAATAAAAAGAAACCAGGACGGATTAAATGAAACAGGTGCATTTCAGAAAGGAATTGCTTTACACTCTCCCTTTTGCAGTTCTGAGCTTTCAGTCACTGAGAGCAAACTTCGTTGATTTTATGGCACTATCTCTTGTACTACGATCCTGTTCAAATACGAACTGTCTCCTGAAAAGTGCAATTAGGGAATGCAAACATTCTGTTCCACCACCCTTTGTAGACAAGGGAGCGTTCATAAATAATCACCTTATCAGAACTTGGAATTTTACAGCTGAGTGGGAGACCATGTCCTCTATGGTGCTGACAAATTATTAAGCTTTTTACCACTATTTCTAGCTTTCCACAGTTCGTTCGAGGGTCTGCAAGTCGTACCAGGAAGTAACATTGGCGCCAGCAGCTACGCATTGGTACGGATCAGGTTCAGAGGACCAAAAGAATAAGCACTACGACTAAACCTCCAAATTTCAAGAGGACAAATGCTGGTGGAGTAGGGAAAGCAGTGAAGGCAGGCAGAGAAAGCCCGTGGATTCTCAAGGGATATCTCCCACCGCTGCCTACAAACCCCTGCAAGCCAGGGCGGGAGGGCGAGCGGCATGAGGCTCCTCGGGAAGGCTGCAGAAGAGCGAGCCCCGCCGAGGGAGGGCGGGAGGCTGGGGACGCGGCTGTGGGGGCGATCCGGACCGCAAAACGCTCTGAGCCCCCTCAAGCCCGGGAGCAACCGCGGCCCCGCAGGCCCAGCCGGTCTGTCCAGGCAGGGCCGTCACCCCCGTCCGCCTGGCGACGTGGCACCGCGGCCCTCCCGCCCTCGCTCCCGCCTTCCGCCCCTCGGGGCCGGGCAGCGCCGCCGCCTCACCTCGGGAGGGACCGGCAGGTTCTCGGCCGCCGCCTTCAGCTCCAGCACCGAGTCGGTCTGGCGGTCGCTGAGCGGCGCGGTGGGCTGCGGGCGGCGGTCCCAGAGGCTGAGGCGGTCCCGCACGTCCCTGCCCGCGGGCGGCGGCTCCGCGGGCGGCGGCTCCAGCATGCTGCCGGCGGCGGGACGGGCGGCCGGGACGGGCCGGAGCGGCGCCGGGAGCGCGGCGGAACGCCGGGAGCGGAGCGGCGCTTCCGGGGGAGGCTCGGGGCGCGCGGCGCCGCGGCGCGTGGCAGCGGCGTCATTGGCTCGGGGAGAGAAGTGCGTCATGAGGGGCGGGCGGCCGGGATAGCGCCCCCTGGCGCCTGGGAGGAGTGCAGGTGGCTGCGGCAGCCGCCGGTGCCCAGATGGATCCACAGGATCAGAGACTTGCTTGGAAAAGACCTCGCATTATCTAGTTCAGCCTATGACCGGACACTTCCATGTCAACTAGACCATGGCACTGAGTGCCACGGCCAGTCATTCCTTAAACACCTCCAGAGATGGTGACTCCACCACATCCCTGGGTATCCCACTCCCATTTCTAGTGACACTGAGAAGAAATCCACCCTGATGTCCAATCTAAACCTCCCCTGGTGCAGCTTGAGGCTTTGTCCTCTCGTCCTGGCGCGGGTTGCCTGGGAGAAGAGACTGATCACACCTGGCCACACCCTCCCTTCAGGTGCTTGTAGAGATGGGTAAGGTCCCTCCAGAGCCTCCTTTCCTCCAGGCTGAACACCCCCAGCTCCCCCAGTCCCTCCTCACAGGACTTGTGCTCTAGACTGTTCCCCAGCTCCACTGCCCTTCTCTGGACACGCTCCAGCACCTCAATGTCCTTCCCGAATTGCAGGGCCAGAAGTGGACATAGCACTTGATGTGTGGCTTCACCAGTGCCAAGTACAGGAGGACAATCCCTGCCCTGGTCCTGCTGGCCCCACTGTTCCTGATACAGGCCAGGTGCCATTGGCCTTCTTGGCCGCCTGGGCACTGCTGGTTCATGTTCAGCTGCTGCTGACCAGCACCCCCAGGTCCTTTTCTGCTGGGCAGCTTTCCAGCCACTCTGCTCCCAGCCGCTAGCACTGCAGGGGAGTGTTGTGGCCAAAGCATAGGACCCGCACTTGCGCTGGTTGAACCTGCAGGCAGAGGCAGCCCTGCTGTGCTCCCAGGCAGGGACTGCCATATCCACGGCTCTCCCAGGGACATGGGTGTGCAGAGCAGCAGCTGACTAATTCCTTCCATTCTGTGGAGCTTCCTTTCCTGAGGCAGCAAAGGCCATTAGCTTTGGTTTTAGTTTTTGTAAACTTAAATCTTGTATCATTATACACTAAATCCTAACTAAAGTACATTAGAATTAAAGAAGTTGAAAAGAACTAGAGGGATTCACTGCAATGGTCTCAGCTGGGATCCTGAACTCCTACTTCACTGTTTTGTTGCCTTTAACTGCTAAAGCACCAGTTTCAGTCCATTTTGTCCAGCTATCTCTCTCCAGCTTCCCCACAGATGAAGTGGTGCAGAGCAGTTACTGTCACTCCAAACTGGCAGACTCCTCCTCCCCCTCAGAGCTGGTCCATCATATTTGTCCTACCACACCTGATCTCCAGAAACCCACTCTGGTTACCACTGGGATAAACTTATTCTGTTGCTACACACAATTAAGTTGGTTGGTCTGTTTCAGACCAAGCAGTTCCTATAACAGAGGGGAAAATGGTCTTGCTGTTTAAGATATGCTAAAGAATAGTGAAAACCTATGATCAGTGCATGTTATTCAGCCACAAGTCACAACAACATAAGGTTTGAATTGCAGCAGCTTTAGACTGCCTTGGATCAAGAACCAGTTCAATGCCAGGAACAGCTTTCCTTTGTTAATCACCTTGAAGTATTTGAAACTCCCCACCACCATTTGAAACTTAAAAATTGAAAGCAGTTCTGAGTCATCACACTTTACATTTTAACACTTTTAATAGGCTTAAAAATGTAAAACATACACTTTGCTTACATAGCATACAAAAATATTTACAAATCTTTTTATTAAAGCACAGAAACAGTTGTAAGGGAAAACACTGCACATCAGCATACCCCTATATATAGAAAACATTGTACCTTAAGAAAGAAAGTGCCTTGTGCATTTAAAATACCCATTTGTGAATTCAAAATTAGTAGTTTTAATTGATTATAGTAATTTTGAAATCGCAATAAACTTCAAGTGGAATGCATAATTCTATGAAAAATGTGTAAGAGATTAACACAATGCCACAAAAATCTAAAGCTATGCATCCTGCTTTGCTGCCCTCTCTAAACACAGAAGATCCATCCCATGACTTGCATGTCCCACATTCCTTTTTCCTGGAATTTAACAGCAGCACTTTAGAAGAAGCTTGATGTAAAACTGTTTAGTTAATGGCCCTGGAGTTTCGATATACTTTTAAGCATAAAGGTAGTGTTTTATAGAAGTTGTGGTTGATTTCCACATCAAGTGTTGCATGTAACAGCAACTTGAGCCTCTTTGGTATATGACAGAGGTCACTAGTTCTGGATTTGGGTGCCTTTTTGAAGAAGGAAAGCAGTCTTTATAGGAGATTCACTTTTGGAGGGCTTGGTTGTCACATAGGCACTTACATGACAGAGCCTGACTGCTCAGTGTAAAACTTGCACCTTGAGATGACACCTAACAGCCAGTAACCAGTAGTTCTCAGTGACAGGCGAGGCATGGAAAGTTTCCCTGCAACATCAGCAGCTGGGTATGAACTTGTTTGAACTTCATTCCTACTTGCAATTTACATATGAATGTTGAAGAATCACTTATGCTGAAAATCAAGAATGATACATCGGGGGGGGAAAAAAAAAAAACTTTCTTCAAGCTATGCAAAACTGCCAACTGTAGCAACCACACTTGCTAATGAAGCTGGATTATTCCCAGCAAATTATGCAGACATCTCTGAACTTAGAACACGGGAAAGCTTCAAAACCAGAAGCAGATTTTATACTGCAGTAGTTCTTTTGCCAACCTGAAAGCCAGCAAAGATGTCTTGTGACACTTCCAGTTAACTGGAAGCTTTTAGCTATTACACTCAAATTGTATACATTTCTGAAAGCAGGAAAAGCCCAGCTCCTTGGTTCTGCTTATCTTCTCTTACAGAAATGCTTTTTTCCTTTACAGAAATCTTTTTTCCTTTCCTTCCTTTATGGAAATCTATGGAAATACAGAAGAAAAAAACTGTTCTTTGACTCAAAACACTGTGCTTTGAGACTCAGATGCACAGAGTTGCATTACAGATCTTTACATTCAAGAACATTGTAACAGTTGACAGAAGATATTCCACCATGTTTGGATCAGTCTAGAAGACACTGCACATCATCCACTGAATCACATGCACAAGCCATGGTTACGGGAGCCAGTTTGCCTTGAAATCACTTCTAGGTTCTTCTCACTCAGTCTTGCAGTGACCTCCCGCCTTTGGCCAGCAGCTCAGACAATAAAGAGCAAACACTCAAGACAACTTCCACATTGCTCTAAACTCCGACAGTACATTAATAGAATTCTGTACACAGCGCAGCATGTCAGGCATCCAACTTCTTCAGCTGTTCATATGTCAGAAAGAACTGGGACAGCTGATTAAGGAAAACTGTTTCCTGTTTATGCAGTGCAAACTGCTCACTTCATTAGTGAAGATCAGCTGCATCTGTGTGAAACTGTGTTCTACTCCTTGTTCCTTCCTACACCATGCTGCAGGTTGGCCACTTTTTTATACAATACTAGGCAGAACAATGAAACTTGTCTTAAGGCTGGTGATACAAATTACTTTCCCATCCTTCTTCCTCAGGATCTTAAACCCAGGACTGAGGAGACAGGACAATTCTGCAAAAGCCCTTAAGAGTCTTTCCTCACTTAGCTTTGATGGGCTAAAGATGGTCTGTTCATGGTAAAAAACACTACTAACCAACCCACTTCCCATGGCTCTGATCAGCTGGCTCTTGAAACACAGCCAAAATTATGTGAGACCAAGATTAACAAAAAGATTGCATCAGTAACTGCCAACAGTTTCCCCAGTTCTGGAAATAGCCCCCATTCCTAACTCACCTGCTCAATTTCGTTTAAAACTAGGCTCAAAACAAAGGAAATGGACAGGTATGAAATTGGAAGAACAGAAAGTTATTTTTCAAGATCATATTTTAATATTCACTCTGTGTGAATCACAAATTCAATCTGACTGGAAGCAGTTCACTAAAAAAAAACACCTGTAAACCGCACAATTTTCCATTTATAGAAAAAAGGGAATATCTGTGCTGATATGACACTTCCCACACTGAGTAATTCTGTGAAAAACAATACTTGCTGTTGTATGGCTAACTTAGTAGTTTTGCACACCTTTGAAAAGGATACAATGATATTCCAAGGACCAAGTCTTAACCAGTTTGGCCAAAAACCTTTATATAGGGCAAAAAAGCCTTCATTCTTCCATGTCTAGGGGAGAAAAAAAAAAACCATAACAAGAACACACTTATGTAATTCTTTTTTAGTGAGAAATCCAGACAGCAGTTCAGCTAACAAGACTATTTCAGACAAGGTGGTGGTTTAGTCCTGTAACCTTAATTTAAATTTATTGTTGACAGGACAAAGAAACACATTTCACTAGATAAAAAACAAGACTGATCCAAATTCCATTCCTGGACTTGCCCCCAACCCCCCCAAAAACCCAAAAAACCCCAACACTTCCCTCCCTCCCCCCCCCCCCAAAAAAAACCTTGCAGAGTGCTGCCTGTAAACCTGCAGTTCACATTTGGCACCCCGTTGAAATTTGTTGCAGGTAAGCCTGTAGCTAACATTAGGCACTCCCTTGAACTATTTCAGTTTGCTTTATGGACAAAATTTCACTGGACTATGTGACTTGGACTGTTCAGTCAGCAGTTTGACACCAATAGCTTGACACCATTCTTCTCCATGTAAAACGCCATCATGCTCCCACCTCATACCAAATTTAGAGACTTAAGAAACCAAATCAAAGTAATCAAAATCAGAGGCTGACCTTGCCTCTGGCTCTACTAGGCTTTCCATTATGCAGTAACCAACAGAGAAAACCATCTGTTCCAGAAGATCTTGTTCTTCAAGAACTGACCTATGAAATGATAATTTCCTGTCAGCCTGACATAGTATAAACTTAAGCAAGAGAGAGTGGTGCTGAGAGCCTTCCTCTCCTCATCCAAGCACCCAAAGGAAGTAAAGTTCTACAGAAAGCACTAACTTTGTTCCTGCCTTTCTGAAGGCACTAGATACTTTTCACACTGAGTGAATTACTGGCAGCATAGTCTCTTTAAGCATTATGAAAAAGCAGATCTAAGTTACAAGGGAAAATAGAACCATTTTGAGCTCTACAGCAAAACCATTGTTTGGTGGCAGCAGTTCCTATTTATGCTGATAAATGAAAGTACTTACCTGTACCAAGCAGTCCAAAGTGCCCTTGTAGACTGAGTGTCCCCCATGTTGTTGGCTTTTCTGATTCATCATGCGTGTTCTTACAACATCAACTGGGTTGGATGCGAGGGCTCCAGCTAACCCACAAGCAAAACTGGAACTAATAAAAGAAGGGTTTAATGAAATCTGATCTTCCACACAGAGATGCACAAGAATTTTTCCTTCCCAGGAAACACAATAATAATGACTCTTTAATGCTTTTAGTTAAAAATTATATCAGCTAATGGATGTGAAAAGTTAATTTTTATTTACTATAAAAGCATAATTTTGAAGATTTGCTATACAATCTTATATTCAGTATGCTTGAAAAGATGTTTGTGCTCTTGGGAATAATACTTGACTGTAACTTTCTTTTAACCTCAATTTGCCCAGTTGAGTGATTCAGACCACCAACAAAACAAATTTCTGTATTTCCAAAGGAAGTTAAATCCAAATCCTAAATAAAATTAGCTTCCATGCTACATGCTAGCATTTGAGATGCTATTACATTAAAAATTATAAACACATCAGAAGTATATTAACATCTAGACAGATAATAGAAAACTCAAAATACTTATCTCCCCTATTGCAAGAACTAACCAATGCTGAGCTATACAGTTACACAAACTTACAGGAAGTGAGTATATACTGTATCTCCCATAAATCCAGACATAATTATGCGCTTCTTGGTAAGGTCATACATTGGCAGTTCCACTCCAACAACTATAGCAGCTCTCTGTGCTGTCAGTGATACTCCCTGGCAAAAGAAAGGATATAGTCGAAGTGTAAAGTCAACCTTTGTACACTGCTAGAAAAGGCAAGCTCTCATAATACAAAGCAACACACCACAAACGTGTTAAGAACACTGTAAATTCAAATAAGGCTAAGTAGTACAAGTCTTAGGCGTATATGCTCCAAAAACCACAAATTTGAAATAACAGATAAATCACTTCTCCACACAGAATGGCAACATCAGATCCTCTAAGCTATTTTCTAATTCTGCTTACCATCTCAATTCTTGCATCAACAGTCAGCTAAAACCTCAAAAACAGTGTTCCTTTGCTGCTAGCTGAAAAACTGACAAAGTAAGGAGGATGAACAGAAAACTGGAGACCAAGAAACTTTATGAGGAAAGCACACTAACAGAAACACTCCTCTTTTCCAGCTGTTTCAAACCAATTATCCATTTTGGGTCTTCAGTTATAGAGTCATTGGCTATAACTGGCACAAGAGACAATTTTAAGACTGAATATGAGAATAGAGCTATAGGGGATGCTCATTAGCTCATTTGCTTCCAAATATTCTTTAGCATATCTTTTAAAACAGACAGAGCATACAGACTGAGAGGTGTCATGCAAACATTGCTCAACTATTCCTAAAGCCAGTCACCCTAACTGAAGCCTACATTTGTCTTCCCTTTCCTAAGTGGCAGGTAATCGTTGCACACAAAGCTGGCAGTAACCCTTCACCTAAAAGCACTGAGACACCCACAGTGAAGCAGTCATGACAAATGACAGACATATTACATCCTCCATATTTCAGCTGAGAACACTGTAGGAATACATAGAATTCAACTAAGCAAGAAAGTGTACTTGAACTGTAAGACATAGTTAAAAAAAAACTTGCCTTCCATAATCCTTTAGTGCCTTCCTTTCGGTAGATCTGTATGAAGTTGCCCACCATTCCTCCTTGAATCACACTACCTTGGGCTTGCATTCTGATCTGAGATTCATTTGAAGATAAAATTAAAAGATAAATACAACCAATAAAATAATAGAACTATATTCAACTATTAAGTTACAATTTTAAGTAGTAAAATCAATTTCTCTTTGAATATAAATTAAGAGCTGATATTATCACAACCACAGTGCAATCTTTTGCCTTAACTATCCAAATGCAGCTGCTAATTTTGAACAAGTATGTGGTAGAATTCTTAGCTGCATTAAGTCACTTCTATTTCTGCATGGGCACACTCCTCCATTTAGATAAGACTGGCAGATGGGTTCTGCAGGATGTCCTTTACAGTGTTCTCACAGGAACATGTTAGAATGAAAGGTTAAAAAAGATCAGTGTTTCAGCCAGGGAGAACAATCGTCTTCAACCCTGTAGATTTATAAGAACATCCTTAGGAACCTGCCAAGGTAACTTTCAAATACAAGTTTGTCAAAAAGCAACATGGTAAGTGGACATAATTTTAGGAAGTAACTAATTGAAGTCACACTTGAAATAAAAGCATGTGTTTGAAATGCCGCTACATAACCACACTAGCACTATGAAGGATTAATATTTTAGTCATTTCAGAAGAACATACAGAGTTTTCTTGACTTCATTTTCATTAGGAGCAGCTATGTAAGTCACAAGCGCCAGTTCTGTAAGATAAATACCATCAACCCTTTCAAGTAATGAAAGAGGTGGTCATTTCACTATTTCACTTTAAATGACTGACACTGGAACACCATTTCCTTGGAACACAGGTTTGCAAAGCCTCTCTACAGTGTTAAGAAATCATACAGTATGAGTAGCATTCACCAGAACTCTTGCATCTGAATTGATCTTCACCTATTTTGAGCTCTAGAAACATCCTAGTGTAACAGTGTTACCACAGACTACAGATGAAATGTGCAGTGTAGCTTCCACACAAACACTATAGCATGAAAGTTACTCTCTCCACACACTCAGAAAGAGTTACGTGGATCCAGCTACCTCCCCAGCCTTCACTTTCCTCATGCATACTTTCAAATAATTAGTATGGACCAGAAGGAGGTTCCAAGAATTCAGGATGTTACTGATTTTTTAGAAGTTAAGAGATGAGAATTAAGAGGGTTATAAAACAAATCCTATATTCATCAGGAGATTCTGTTTTTACTTCAGAAGAGAGCAAAAATTTAAAAGAGAAGCTCTGCATAATTACCTTTAAGACATCTGTAGGGTTGGCTATAGATGATGAGATTACTCCCGAAAGAATGCCACACAGAACATTCATCATCAGGGTTTCATCTATTTCAAGAACAAAGAAAGTTTAGCTGGAGATTTACAAAGCTTAAGATGCATTAGGACAGGATGATGCCTCCCCTCATTTAACCAGAGAGTGCCAGTTACGGAAGCCATAAAACCTGCTCTGACGAGTTATCCTTGCTGACTCACTTTATTGTAACTGGTATAAGAAATGTCTTCTCAGTAGACTTGTTCAAATGCTACAGTAAGATACCAAATGGAAACAATCAGCTTCAAGCAAATCAGTCCTCAATTAAATGGAAAATAACCACTCACCTTCTGGACGCTCAACAAACATTCTTTTTAAGCTCTGGTAAGTGCCTATTTTTATAGTTCCATATGAAGCTTGCCGCAGCATTGCAGGTGCAATCCTGTAAAAACAAGCAGCAATAATGTTTATGCTCAAGATCTCAAAAACTGATCAGAAAATACTTCCTAGTGCAGAAGAGGCAGGGATATGTAGCAGTGAGAGGTTTGTTCATATAAATCAACAATTTAAACTCACTTTAAACAAAACAAGCTTTGGAGCTTTTTAGGTTTTGGCGGTTCTTTTTTTAAATAAAGCCTGCAAGAACATGAATGAACTGTGCAGGGATTACTGTTAAACCATGCTTCAACTTGTAATCTACAAAATAGCTGGCAGGCATGTCTGAAATGTAATTCCCCCACCATACTGCATGTTTTGAAGAAAAGCATGCTCATTTATATACAGAGGTTAATTCCATTTTAATTCTGAGAGAGGGAACAACTGTAGCAGCACCATAGAGAATAACCTTATGCTTAGCTATTTTGTTTCAAGTAGGTTTTGTTGTTTGTTTGAGGGAGTTTTTTAAAATATGAAAGGCTATTGGAGCATGCAGCACTGAAGGTATCTAAGGCTGGTCTTCCAACTTCCAGATTAAGGCTAACCAAATACCTTGTAATCCTGAAACCCAAAAATTCACACACAATGGGCTAATACTTATCAGTAGTCTGTTCATAAGCCATTGCTGCAGGTCAGTTAATCTTACCCAGAGTATAAAGCTCTCAATCCTTCTTCTTTGCATATTCTAACCAGTGCATGCACCATTCCACGGTAGCGGATCTCTTTATATTTGGCATCATTAACTTGGCCTTGAACCTGGAGACGTGTTTTGGTCAGGTCAATGGGGAAAGTACCTTAAAGGAAAATTAGTGAGAAAATTAATCAAGTATCTGCCTAACCAAAGACAACAAAGAACATCATACAAGACACAGCATCATTTCTTATATTACAAAATATATAAAAGTAGTCACATGGGAAAAAAGTCCTTCTAACCAAGACTTTCTTTTAAAGAAATTATTCATGTTTTATCACCTTGTTTCTTCTAAAGGCCTGTCAGCGGCCCTGCCTACTTCCTGTGTTTACATTCCACATTCACTATATTTTCAGGCAACATGGCATTGCCTGGTTGTAAACAGCCATACTGCACAGGACTGCAATCCCAATCAAGTACTCAGTTTGCATGTGAATTCTAGCAACACCTTTGAAGAGCACGTCACTAGAGACAAATGAATTCCATAGGACAAGCTATACAGATTCTGGCCTAGTATCTGAACAAGCAATAGCAGCAGTACATATTTCTGTTACTGCTATCCTGTAGCCCAATGCTATGTTACATTCAGTTCATACTCTCTGTGCTCCCTTTACCAAAGGGTTCAGAAAGCATATCCATCCGGAGCTTATCTTTAGGAAAAGGACCACCTCAACATTCCATACTCACCTGAGCACCAGCAGTAGTCAAGATCACCTGTATCTTTTCAAATGACACTTACTAGACAAGCAAAGCTTTCATTAATTGTTTCTCTTCCTTACAAAGCTTTCGGCATTATTTTCCATATTCAGTCAAGTCAAATGAGAGAGGTTTTAAATTCATGTTCGCACAAGTTTCCTAAGTAGAAATCCCTCCCATTTCTGGAATCATTCAAAGTCAGATTGAACAAGGCTTTGAGCAACCTGGTCTAATTGAAGATGGCCCTGCTCAAAGCAGGGGGGTTGGACTAGATGCCCTTCCAACCCAAACTACTCTATGAAAACAAAACAGTAATTTTAAGGGTAATTTTATACTGCATCTACTTTACTAGACAGATCTTGCATGCAAGCCCACCACATGCCCAGCTATGTTCTGCTACAATGAAAATACAGATTTCCTTTATTTTCATGTACATGCATTTCAGATAAGACATTATAAGGATGTTGATATTTTAGGTTTGTCTTTAGAGTAGGCCTAAAGCATCAGATGCACTGTCTCACTACAGCAATTATTTGATGTCGCTCACCACCAAATTTAAGTATTCAAATCTAAGCAGCCACTCACATTCAAGAAAAAGGAATTTAAACTGCAACATAGATACTCAGGAAAGCTAAGAGAAAAATGTACAAGTTAAGAGCTTAACTAGTCTACTGTAGCAAATAAAAAGCTGTATCTATTTATGACACTGTCTAGAAACACATCGCACAAACACCAAATAATAAAATGCAAAGGCAAAATATGTATAAAAAAAAGACTCACCAGGGAAGAGAGTTTACAGACACAAGTGTTCTGACATTGCAACAGATAACAGCAACTTTTCCATCAGCATTAAACAGAAAACTATGCTGTAGGCCGCCATATACTACTATGTCACTGATAGCATGGAACCAAATGTGTTTTACATAGAGACTATCGAAGTAAAGAAAATCATTAAAACAGTTAAAGGAAACACTTACCACATTCTGCTGTGATTGATGCTAAACCTCCATAGATAAAGGGCTTCCAGTTCAGTGCTGGCATTATTGGTTCCTCTTTCTGTGAAAGGGGAAGATTTAATGCTTCTGTAAGTACAGGTCATAAATATATACGCTAACACTTAGTAAAACCTTTGTGCCTGGTCCATTTAAAATGGGCCTTTCAAACATGCTAAGGGTAAAAAAAAACATTTAACACTTTTGACAATCAGAAGGAAGTCAGAAATACCATAGAAAGGTATCTGGGTTCAAATCAGTGTCTACTACATATTTGGGACACCACTCTCCTCACCATAAAAGGTTAAAGCAGTTTGTCTCCCAGGCACAATAAGGGGCACTGCAGAGAATAGCCTCCAAGGATTTTTACCAAGCTGAACTAGTTTGACTACATCCTGCAATCAAGTGGATCTTTTAAGGCAGTCATTACAAAATGCTGTTTTTCCAATTATTAGCATTAACATGAGCTGAGCTGGTACACTTGGACAGAAAATAAGGATGCATACACCATTTTGCTTCCATTAAGACCTATTTCTGCTACCAGTGTCACAGTATTAATTCTTGTGACTGTTACATGAAAACTGTGTCAATTAAGTGAATGTGACAAAGCAACCACAAATTGCAATTAACGATGGCATATGCTTTGTAAGATGTTAAAGTAATTCAATTAAAAGAGATAAGAACTTCAAAAGCAAACTAGTCCAGTCAAAACAAGACTGCCCTTCCCAAAACAAAGCTGGTCTCTCTGCAGATTATTTTCCTCCTTCCTCACAATATAAATATTTTTCATTCCCCATTTTCTGTAATATCCTTCTAAACATTGCAGTCTACAATTATTTTTGCCAATTAATTTTATGGGAAAATTGTACTTAAAAGTACTTCCCTTGGCACTTACACTCCCTGTTATTCTCCCCTGCTTATTCACCCATAGTGCCCAAGTGGAAAATACACCAATTACTTAGCCCTGCTTTTTGTACAGCTGAACCTTCTTTAGTCACTTGTTCTAGAAATGCCAATAATCCAGCACCTAAATGAATTTTCAGAGGTGAAGACACTCAGCAGGCCTAAATAGTTTCTGCAGCACTAGTTTTCTTTTTATTATCTTTACTTCGTGATGAGTTACCTGGGTCTTCTGACACACAAGAGGAAAAAAAAGCTAAAATCACAGAATTTCACATACTCAACACCTATATGCAACAGAAATCCATCTTACTCTTTAGACTGCTGCAAAGACCACCAGTGATGGGGAAAAAAATACCAAAAAAACCCAAGAAAGGGCAACTAAGGACACTCCACTGTACTGCCAAAAAGAGTGCAGTACAGAGGTCTGGACACACAGGCTTAGACCATGCCAGCTTTTCAATGCAAATGAGGCAGAGGCACATGGATATGACGCTGTATCAGAGGGAGGCCAGTTCCAGTTCCAGCTCCAAGTTCCTCATAATCCTGTTCTGCTATGATTAATAGCAGATAATTTAATTAACAGAGAAAAAGCCAAGCTCAGTTTGCCCATTAGCTGCCATGCACCTGATCTTTGCTCCTGAGAAACTCATCCAAACTGACAGTGAACCACCCCCAACATATTAAAACAAATTTTCATCTTTTACAAATACCATAACACTAAAAGAAGTAAAATATATCCTTTTTCTGTTTGTTTCATATTTCACTCTGCCTAGGTAATGAAGGCTACTCACTTTTTCTATGTAATTCTGAGCACGGCCAAATAAAGTTTTCAATTTGCACACCAATTTACAAATATTAATTAAAGCTTCAATATATACACAGGGTACCCTAATGCAAAAATTTTATAGCACACTCTTCCTTTGATAGATCCCAAGGTGAAGGTCAAGATCTGTACATCTGAAAAGCTTATGAGTCTCATTTTCTGCCAGTATGCCAAACTAACCGTATGAATTTTTCCACTTCTATCCTCCAGCCCTCCTTTTAGATTTCCATACTTTAGGGAGAAGCATGAAGAAGAAGAAAAAGGTAGAGCAAAGACAGAGAGTTTTTCTCAGGAAAAAAAAAAAAAAAAAATCAAAAAGACACACCAGCCAGTAATTTCGCCCCATGACCTCAGCTGTCTCATTTTCCGTTCATATTCCGAATTCTTGGTTTGCTTCTTATTCAGAACTTCTTCCCTATATCAACAAATACAGTGAGTGTCTCCTCAGAAGAATTCTTTACCAGTTGAGTGAGTGGCAAACTAGTTAAAAAGAAAATCCAGCCATCATTATAGAATAAATTCAGGTCTCCAGTTTTCCTAGAAAGATATTGTCTTTACCAAGTACACACCGTTGTACCGTGAACATCAATGATGACAGAGGTGATACTCGACTCTTAAAGACGCTGGGTTGAATTGATACAGAGAGTCATCCACACACTTTCTGCAAAGGTCAGAAGCAAGTCTTCTTTCTTTTAACCACAACATGACTGGAATAACCCCAAAAGCCCGGGTTTCATAAAAGAACGAATCACTTAAATAGCTCGATATTTCCCTGATGGGGAACAGGCTTGAAAAGTCACACATCGAATTATATACTGGTTAGAAACATCGCTAGTGTATTAAGCACGCAGTATAGTTGAGTTTATAATAGTTTCAGCTATTTAAAATTGATTCGGCTCGAGGGAGGCAACAACGACTGTATAAACTCCACACGAAAGATGGTCTAGCACACCCCACGACCTGAAGGCAGCGGCAGCAGCCACCACCTCCCCACTCACCACCGAGCCCTGCGCGAAGCACGCGTCCCACCGTACCAGTCCCGCCGCTCCCAAATACCAGCGCCGCTCCCCGCGGCCGCGGCGGCTTTTGGGGAACGCGGGGCTCCGCCCCGGGGCGGGCTGGCCCGAGGGGCCGAGCCAGCAGTGGGGTGTGGAAGGGGTGGGTGTAAAGCCGCGCTTGGTTTGAAGGGCCCGCCGAGCCGGCTGTAATTATCCGGGCAAAAGATTAACCACGCTGACCTTGCAGTCAGAGGTCTCCCCTCGCCGCTGGCCTTGGGAGACTGCTGGGCTGGCGGGGCACGGTGGCATTTTCCATTAGCATTCCTGCCCCCGGAGAATGGAGCGGGTGTGCCGGTGTTTCAGCGCTCCCCCGTTAACAAGCAGGTCACTCGCCCCGCAGGGTTTCTCCTCATCATTACCTATAAGGACATTGATTTTGCCCCTCCGGTTTGCGATCATATGGGCGCCTGTGCTGCCAGCGACAGCTCTGCAGTACCCGGGCCGGGCTAAGCTTTCCTGAGACGGCACGGGAATCCTTACCTACCTGCTGCGCGGAGGGAGGAACTCAATAGCTACTTTGCTCTTTAAAATACGCCCTTGAATATTGACAAAACGGTTATACAGGTGATTTATTATTGCTATTATCATTACGCAGTGTTGTGCAATTCTAACTAGGTATCTTTGCATTACCAGTAGCGAAATTATGGTTCAGCTTTGTAACATATATCCAGTGCCTGTCCAGAAGGAAAGGGGCTATCCAACAAGGCAGGTCTCAGCTGCTGTACAGGTGCCAGTGACCAGTCCGTGAAGACTAGATGAGAATCAGAACTAGTCTGGTCCAGAGCCCAGTGGTCCCTGCGAAATAGCTGGAATCAGCTCTTTTGCTGCCCCTAAAAGCAGAGTGTTCTGGCAACTCGGTGCTCTCTATTTCTGACTGAAGAGCTGCCAGGAGTGCTTGTAAGGACCTACCCCCACGGTGCAGCCCTGCTGCTGCTGTCAGTCCACTGCCATGCAAGTGGATGGCATGCCTTACCCCGGAAAGGGCAAAACATCCTGTGGCATTGCTCCCCTCACTAATCCCAGGGCAAGGCTAGAGGCTGAGAACCTTTATTTAAGTTTACTGGATGGTTGAGAAAGGGGGTAATGACTGCTCAGCTCTCATTAAGAAGCTGAATGTGGCTTTGCATGCAACTCTCAATAAAGCATAAGGAATCCAAAATTTGTGTTCCAATATGCTCTAAGTGCTTCATACATGAAAATAGTTCTCTAAAGCAATCCAAATCCATTACAGACTTCCCAGACCTTTTACATTTCAGTTGTTAAATGATGGGCAGCCCACAGAGCTCATGCTCTAATCAGTGTTGCAAAGTTGTCTTTGCAGATCAGCCTCACAGAATGTAGCTACAAACTCCCACTTCTGAACTGGTGTTCATGTTCTGACCCCCTCCTGAAACTCCTAGTAACTGGCTAGTATTTTACAGGTTTTGTATCTACAGCAAGTATGATCTTACTTGAGATAAACTTTGAGCAGCTCCTTTCTTTCTTTTTTTGCACAGAGATCATTTGAACTGGTTCTAACATCAAGTGATTTTGTACTTTGGTGTAGCAACTTCTGATTTCTCAAATTTCTGTCTCCTTTTAAGAAGGACTTTAGTCCCATTCTGACCATGAGTTGGCCAGTTCCTTCTGCAGGCGGATGAGTTTTATTACCTCTGATGAAAATCAGTTCCTGCTCACACATTATATCTTGCACCCAATCACATTTCTTAAGTACCTGCTAGTTCTCAACTGTGTACTTCTGAATGCAGAGGAATTCAGGTTAACTTTTGTTACTGCTACTGACTTTTGCATGGATCCTCTGAATAATGTCTTCTGTTGTATTCTCAACCCCATTCATACTACGTATGAGATACGTAATGCTTTTGTCAACAGTCAATTGGCTACTTTTGGCAAGCTGCCTTGAGCCTGACATCTGCGTCATACCAGCATTGACTTAGGTGCTCAGCATCTTTCCACATGTCTCTGAACAACCCATGTGCTACTGATTACACAGTCTTACAACAGCTTTGGTCAAGTGCCAGTTCTTTCCCAATGGGCTCTGTAGGGCTAGGATTTAATTCCCAGACCCCTAAACTTACTGCTCCTGAATCTCTTCACATATATTTTATGTTTCTCTTTTTTAAGCAAAAGGAGACTGCCCTCAAACAATTTTACCAGGGAGCTCTGCTTTTTGTGCATTCTTTCCTGTTGCACTATTTCCACTGCTGTTTAATATGGAAAATCATTTCTCCTCTGGTCTCTGCAGCGGTGAAGACAGTGTTGCCAAGTCTCCTACTGCTTAAGTGAATGGTTAGTGAAGAGACACAGATGGCCACAGGTATTGTTCAAACTGCCTTGCCATTTTGTCTCTAGTTGTAACCACTGGAGAGTTTCCTTTGTCCCTTGGAAACTTTCACAATTATTAGTTACATAACTGATTTGCATTTTTCGTGTTCCATTGGCTGCGTGCTGAAAGCAAGTCCTAGGACATGGGAGTCAACAGCTCCCTGCTCTGGCACAGCCTCCTCACCTTCAGTGTTTGCACTTTCTCTCTGAAGAGCAGTTGATCTGACCCTCAGTCATACAGCAGATGACTTTGTTGGAAAAATAGACACTCAATGCAGTACTGGCATGTGTAAAAATGTAAGACATACTAAATAGTACTTCCATGGTGTTTGCCAGGGGCAAAGCCTCAGCCTGGAGCACCACATTCAGCTACATGTGGTGCATTTCAGGAGAGCTGTAGAGAAGAGTTAGGAAAATAAGGCTAGGAATACAAAACAGAATCTGTAAGGAAAAATTGAAAGAAATAGACTTTTTTTTTTCTTTTTTAATGAGGACAACATAATCTTCAAGACTGAAAGTTATCCATAAAGAGGAACTTAATTATCTGTTCTCCACCAGTTAGACATAGAACAAACTTTCTAATGGTATGGACAGCGCTAGATGAGACTGACTGTGGAGCTTGCAGTACCTTCATCATCACAAACTTTTTAAAACTGTCAAGCAACTGTTCTTGAGACATAATTATAATCTGGATTACCCAGCCCAAGCATTGGGATGGACTCTAAAGGATCTTTCCAGCCCTTTTTTCTGTAATTATTCAATGACATTTCCCCCTCCAGCTGCTAGCATACAGGGCATGCAATGCCAAGACAACTGAAGTTTCTAACTTAATAACAGACTCTACTATGCAGAGGTCAAGGAGAAACACAAGTGAAATCAGGAATAACAGTAAATGTTATTTGGTAGCCTTTTTTTTAATAAATATTTTTTTATAATCTGATTTGGGCTCTGGCACTTGCAGGAGCCAAAGGTCTTTACTGTATCATTGTTTTGTGGATATAAAAGGGTCATGTTATATGTTTTAATGGGTAAAGGGTGAAGGAACAGAGGCCAGTTCCAGGCTTTGAGGGTGAAGGAACTTAGGACAGTTCTAGGCTTTGACTGGACAAGAGTCTCACAGCATAAGGTCCCAGCAAGGCAGTTCTAGTGAATGTAAACTTGTAAACCAAACAAAATTTTCTGAAAGTGTTGCAATCTTGCAGTAGGTCCTGGGAAATCGATTTCTCTTCTTTTGTGAGACTTCATACAGAGATAATTCCTATGTACGTCACAGTGTTGGATTTGATGTTATTTGAATGAGCAAATGAGAAGCTGTTACATTTGCTCAGAAACGAAGGCACTATAGGAGGCTTTTCACTACTACAAAATACTTTCCAACCTCAACAGGTGATCTGGATCCTTGCTAAATAAAGATCAGCCACAGTTGCTTCACAGAGGCTTTTGTCCAACATGGCACTGCACTAAACAAGCAGCAGCTGGAAGAAAAAGTGCCAATTTGAATGCTGGTAGAGGCAACATAAAGAAAAGCAAACATTTTTCCATGTCCTACTAAAAACCAGACAAAATATAGTGTAAGATACAGCCTAACCTTTTCCACAAGGGAGATGATTCAATGTTGAATGAATGATGGAGAGGTTGACATGACACCAAATAACATTTTACATATGGTATGTTTCCTGCCACTTTCAGTACACCTCTTACTGGCAGTACTCAATATCCAGGGATAGTAGGAAGCATCTGCTGGGGGAAACCTATTTGTGGAAGCATCTGCTGGGGGAAATATGCATTTGCACTACACTATGCTGTGAAAGCAGAGTTGCAGTTGAAGTAGTTCTACAGAAACAGATATGTGACTCAAGCAAGACAGTGGTCAGAGGGATGTGCTGGCAGGTGACCCCAAGCCATGTCTTTCACAGAGTGGGATTTAGGTTGATCAAAACACAGAACTGCCTATGAAATTTCAAAGCTTTCAGTGCTGTTCAAGGAAAAATTCAGTGTTGAAGGAAAATGTCAAGCTTCCAGTGCTGTTACTTCTTAAAGGAGCCTCACTATTCTCTTTCCTGATTCTCAGGATGATTTACCTGTAGCGTTTACAGAATGCCTTGCATTAAATCATTAACCCAAATGATTTCAGCTTTTCTCCTATTAATTCCAGTCTGGTTTTGGGTAACCTACCTTTTGATATCAGCATTTGACTACCATTTCCATCCTTCTAAATTTAAAAATGTACTTTCTAAATTCTTGTAAAATGCAGCATTTAGGTAACTTTTTTTTAATAAAAGTTCTGAAAAGGCAGGATGCTTTCTGAGGAAGTATTTTCTTGCTTTGCAGGCCTGCTGATCCACAGGATGACAACACCAGAACTAACACCATGTTTGGCTGAGATGAGCTGACTGCTGTTAACTTTGAGCAAGATGGGTAATTCTGCACAGTAGGGGAAAACAGCTGTAGTATTTTGTCCTTGTGGTAATCATCTGTCACAAAAACCACATACTGAACAAGTCATTCAGGATCTTCAGCATGCAGTGGGATTCCTTGCTGGTGCTGCAAAGCAGATGTCACAGGTAGGAATTCACATCTCCACTGGCTCCTAGTAACAAAGCCTGGCAGAGTGGGAAAACGGTTGTCTTCCAGGGGCCAAAGAAGCACAAACTTCAGTGATAGACATCCTGGATTTCCAGGAAACACAGCAGCTGACATGTTCATGTCCCTCTATTTCCCACAGTCATCTTTCCCCACACTTGGTTCAGTGGATGCCAGTGTTTGGACTCACTCATGCCTGAGGAGGCAGCACCAGAGCGATGTGCCTCACAGCTGGAACAAGGGTATCAGTTCTGCAAAAAGGCAGCACTGATGTAGCAGCTCACTCTCTCACCTTCCCACATTCCCCTCCCATTCCCAGACAGTTCTGGCCCTTTGCTCAGGCTGGTGATTGCCCTCATCTGACTCATGAGTGGGTTCAACTCACTAATTACAGAATGCACCCATCAAAATCCAGGCTTCTGCCAGCTGATGGAGCTGAACTGGCTTCACACTGGCACTAGCACCAATGTAACAGAAGCAGGAGGAGTGCATGACTTGGAGTGGGTTCAGCCAGTGAGAAGCACTGAAACATTAGAATGTCTCAACATCTCACAGGACTTAGCCACAAGTACCTGTCAGAGCAAAAACTCTTGAGGATTGTAGTATGCGTCCTGCCTTTAACACCCCATCCTAATACTTCTGGCCTCCTGTCTGGCTTGCAGTAAGAGCAGGAGGTGGCATTAATCCCCGGACTTCACACAGTGTGCTGACAACTTTTTCTGACCTTCAAAGTCAGAGAACAGAGGCAATGCAAAGCCACCTTGCAGCCTGCAGGCTCCCAGCTGATCATGTGTGAAACCTCATCTGAGAACTTTCGATGGACTCCGACAACACATGCAGAGTCTAATTGATGCCAAAGACCGGTTGGCCTTGTTTCAGCTCTAAGTCCTTGGGGAATCCAGTCCAGCCTAATCAAAGAACCAGCCTACAAACTTCCTTGCTTTTCATTTCAAATGCAAAGCCAGCAAGAAGACAGGGAGAAGAGAGTCAAAAACCCAATTAAGAGTGTTGCAGAGCAGAAAGGCCTTACGAAATGAAGGCCTTGTTACCCTTGTAAAATCCTTGCTCACTTCTGTTACTTTGGCTAACTAGAAAAGCATTCTGGGAATGACTCAGCTAAACTAGAGGTGAAAAACAAGTTACATAATTGTTAAACAATTATTAGAAGCATTAAGTGCTCACACTGTGGGGCTTGTGGTTGGTTGCATCTGATGCCTGCTCCTATTGTGGTCTGTTAAGCACATTTGTTGTGCCTCACAAGTATGTAAACTCATTACAAACTAACAGTTTAAGAACCCTGGATTTTTGCAATAAAGTGTCTTCACCATAACATGGTGGAGATCATGTGTGCCTTAATGCCTTGTAAGAGTAACAAAGATGAATAAGAGAAGATACTTCAAATGAAGATTGAGAAAAGAGACATGAGGAGAACAGGCATGTATAAATTGTGCAGAAGGTTTTACTGGTGCTAGACTGTCTGAAAAGACATGAGTTTTTTTTGTAAGTGAAAAGAATAAGTGATGTTTTGAAAACAGATGGTCTGCCAGTTCAGTAATAGTTGCCATGAGGACTAGAACATCTAGGTAGCTTGTTCCAGAGGAAAGCTCTACAGGTGAAAGCTACATCTGACACTTTTAGGATTCTGAGAGAAGAAATGTTCCAAGAAAGGTGTCTGGAGACTGAGTCTCCACTTCCTGGAGGAGGTGTTGAGGGATCCTGGAAAGTCACAGCACTATGAAGTCGTACCTCAGGATACCCAGCATGAACATCTTTCCGGGCTGCTTGGAGAGCAGGACTTAGCAATAGATTATATACTTCCACCTGGATGGAGGTAAACTCTATGGGTTTGTAATATCTGTAAATTTTACAGGAAAACTAGCCCAGCTCTTGTAGTTCTTACACATCCTGCACTTCACGTGATTCCAAAAGATCCACTGTTTTTATTATTTTTATATCTTAAATTACAGCCCCTACCTGAAAGGCTTCTATAATGGAGGTAATTGCATGTGTATGAAAATGAGGTAACTATAGAAGCTACACAACTTTTTTCCAAATGTATCTCAACAATATGCAAATGGTAGCACTTTTTGCTGATGTTGATTTTCACTGTAGACTCCATTGTAACACTGAATTTTGTGGATTATAAACAGGCTGTTCTGTATTTCTAAAACCTTGAAGTACAAAAGCAGTTCCAGAACTAGTGGAGCCCCAGAAGATGACTTTTGATCAGTAAGTCATACAGCATCTGAAAGGAATGGAAGAGGTGAAAGAGTGAGCAATGAAATGTACAATATAGAAGCTCTCACTCCACACCATCCAGCACATGGTAGAGGCATTTAAATGGTATGCTTAAAGACTAGATGGGTGTCTTCGTTTGATAGACAGGTGTCTGCTAAGGAAGGTGGGAACCTTCCTTAGAACAGAGAATGTGAATCCCCTTCCCTCCGAATTATTATAACTTTAAAATTAAGGGCTCTCAGGCAAAGGTATGGGAAAAGGAATAAGAGTTTTTTACTAGTATCTATAATGAGGTAAACAATCAGTAACAAAGAAACAGTAAACAAAGTAAAAAAACAGTAAACAAAACCAAAAAAAACTCGGTGGCAAATGTCCCTGGGGCTGTCAGGTACTTTCCCGTTTGGTGCAGTCACAGTCACGGCCAGCAGGGGCGCTGTTGGGCTCCTAGACCAGCAGCGCAGGTGCGATGACTCCCGGGAAGCTGCAGATGGCGCTGTGGCGCGAGGTTGGATCTGTGCCACACGTGTAATGGCGGACGGCTGGAGCAGGGTGGAGTGCAGATGGACAGGAGCGCAGCAGAGAGAGCCCAGCGCCGGGCGATGGAGCAGCCGGGTCAGCCCACCGGGGCCAGCCAGCAGAGGAGGCGGCAGGAAACTCCGCAGTTGGGGCAGGCAGGGTACCGAGCAGCGGCAGGCAGGCTGCGGGGTGGTAGCAGGCAGGGGGGTCCCGCTCCGCGGCGGCGCGGCTGGTAGATGCCCTCCCGGAGGGGACGAGAGGATCGGAGTCCCGTGACCTTCCCCCCAAAGCAAGGACTCACCCAGCAGGCAGAGAAAACCTAGTGCAAGACCGGGCCTTTTCTGCAGTTGCAGCCAAAAAAGCAGAGCCGCCTTTTCCCCGTGCTCCCTCCTCCAAGAACTCCGGGCGAGTGAGTGTGCTGTTATCAAATCTCCAATCTCTAGTTCGCCCCGCCTGGCAGCCAAAGGCTTTGTCTCCTTTGTGAGCGTAGATGGCCCTTAAAGACCGGTCATTAGTTGCTTAGCAACAGAATGGGAAAAAATTCCTCTTGCCCCCTGCTCCCCCCCCCAACCTTCCACATTATCCACCCCGAATTTTTTCCATTCCAACATATTACATTGAACTTAAACCTTTAAACTATATACATACAAGCATTACTCTGATTATATACATACGGGTATCGACACAGGCACAGTGTTATGGGCAGTTCAACCCCAACTGAGGTCCCCCTGAGGTATGCATCGTGTCTTTCCATCCTCTTGCATCACCCACCAGGTACACCCTGGTCCCTGAGCGAAGACTACCCCACGGGTGGGTCTGTCTTTGCTCAAGGCAGAGTTAATCCAAACAGTTTTTCCCAGCATGCCTCTCATTTGCACCACTGGAACCTTATCCCCGTCTGCTGTTTGCAAGGGTTCAGATTGGGCAGGGCCAGCCCTGTTGGTGGAGCCTCGGGTGTTAACTAGCCAGGTGGCCTTGGCTAGATGGTGTTCCCAATTTTTGAAAGTCCCCCCACCTAGAGCCTTCAAGGTGGTTTTGAGCAGGCCGTTGCATCGCTCTACTTTACCAGCAGCAGGTGCGTGATAAGGAATGTGGTACACCCACTCGATGCCATGTTCCCTAGCCCAGGTGTTTACGAGGCTATTTTTGAAATGAGTCCCATTGTCCGACTCAATTCTTTCAGGGGTACCATGCCTCCAAAGGACTTGCCTTTCAAGGCCCAGGATGGTGTTGCGGGCAGTGGCATGAGGCACAGGGTAGGTCTCCAGCCACCCCGTGGTGGCTTCTACCATTGTGAGCACGTAGCGCTTGCCGTGGCGGGTTTGAGGCAGTGTGATGTAATCGATCTGCCAGGCCTCACCATACTTGTATTTGGACCACCTTCCCCCATACCACAGGGGTTTCACCCGCTTGGCTTGCTTGATGGCAGCGCATGTCTCACAGTTATGGATCACCTGAGAGATACAGTCCATGGTTAGATCCACCCCTCGGTCTCGTGCCCACTTATAGGTGGCATCTCTGCCCTGATGGCCTGAGGCATCATGGGCCCATCGGGCTAGGAACAACTCTCCTTTGTGCTGCCAATCTAAATCTACCTGTGACACCTTTATTTTTGCAGCCTGATCTACTTGTTCATTGTTTCGGTGTTCTTCATTAGCTCGGCTCTTGGGGACATGGGCATCCACATGACGGACTTTCACAGGTAGCTTCTCTACCCGAGTGGCAATGTCTCGCCATTCGTCAGCAGCCCAGATTGGTCTTCCTCTACGTTGCCAGTTGGCCTTTTTCCACCTTTCCAACCAACCCCACAGAGCATTGGCTACCATCCATGAATCAGTGTACAGGTATAGCTTTGGCCACTTCTCTCTTTCAGCAATGTCCAGGGCCAGCTGAACGGCTTTCAGTTCGGCGAGTTGGCTTGATCCACCTTCTCCTTCTGTAGCCTCTGCGACTTGCCGTGTGGGGCTCCATACAGCTGCTTTCCATTTTCGGTTCGCCCCCACAATACGACAGGAACCATCAGTGAAAAGAGCGTAGCGTGTTTCATCTTGTGGCAGTTGGTTGTACGGTGGAGCTTCCTCTGCACGAGTCACCTGTTCCCGCTCCTCTTCATCGGTGAGACCAAAGTTTTCACCTTCAGGCCAATTTGTGATTATTTCCAAGATCCCAGGGCGATTCGGGTTTCCAATACGGGCGCGCTGCGTGATGAGGGCAATCCATTTACTCCACGTGGCATCAGTGGCATGGTGGGTAGAGGGAACCTTTCCCTTGAACATCCACCCCAGCACCGGTAGTCGGGGTGCGAGGAGAAGTTGTGCTTCCGTGCCAATAACTTCTGAAGCGGCTTGGACACCTTCATAGGCTGCCAGAATTTCCTTCTCTGTGGGAGTGTAGTTGGCTTCGGACCCTCTGTAGCTTCGGCTCCAGAATCCCAGTGGACGACCTCGAGTCTCACCAGGCACCTTCTGCCAAAGGCTCCAGGACAGACCATTGCCCCCGGCTGCAGAGTAGAGCACGTTCTTCACTTCCGGTCCTGTCCTGACTGGGCCAAGGGCTACCGCATGAGCGATCTCCTGCTTGATCTGGGCGAAGGCTTGTTGTTGTTCAGGGCCCCAGTGGAAATCATTCTTCTTGCGTGTCACCAGGTAGAGAGGGCTCACGATTTGGCTGTACTCAGGGATGTGCATCCTCCAGAAGCCTATGGCGCCTAGGAAAGCTTGTGTCTCCTTCTTGTTGGTTGGTGGGGACATCGCTGTGATTTTATTGATGACCTCGGTGGGGATCTGACGCCGTCCATCTTGCCACTTCACCCCCAGGAACTGGATCTCTTTGGCAGGCCCCTTGACTTTGCTCCTTTTGATGGCGAGACCAGCTTCCAGAAGAATCTGGATGATTTCCTCTCCTTTCTCAAACACTTCTTCTGCTGTGTTCCCCCACACAATGATGTCATCGATGTACTGCAGATGTTCCGGAGCCTCACCCTTTTCCAGTGCAGCCTGGATCAGTCCATGGCAGATGGTGGGACTGTGCTTCCACCCCTGGGGCAGTCGGTTCCAAGTATACTGCACGCCTCTCCAGGTGAAAGCAAACTGAGGCCTGCACTCTGCTGCCAGAGGAATGGAGAAAAATGCGTTTGCAATGTCAATAGTGGCGTACCACTTTGCTGCTTTGGACTCCAGCTCATATTGGAGCTCCAGCATGTCTGGCACGGCAGCGCTCAGTGGTGGAGTCACCTCATTCAAGGCACGATAGTCCACAGTCAATCTCCAATCTCCATCAGATCTGCGCACAGGCCAGATGGGGCTGTTGAAGGGTGAGTGGGCCTTGCTGACCACCCCTTGGCTCTCCAGCTCACGGATCAGCTTGTGGATGGGAATCACAGCATCTCGATTTGTTCGATACTGCCGGCGGTGCACTGTCGAGGTGGCAATTGGTATCTGTTGTTCCTCCTCCTTCAAGAGACCAACTGCAGAAGGGTTCTCTGATAGTCCAGGCAAGGTGTTCAATTGCCTAACGCCCTCTGCCTCAACAGCAGCTATTCCAAAAGCCCACCTGAGTCCTTTCGGGTCTTTGAAATAGCCATTCCGGAGGAAATCTATGCCCAGAATACACGGGGCCTTTGGACCAGTCACGATGGGATGTTTCTGCCACTCCTTCCCAGTCAGGCTCACCTCGGCTTCCACCAGCGTCAGCTCTTGTGATCCCCCTGTTACCCCAGCAATAGAAATGGGTTCTGCCCCAACATGTCCCGATGGCATTAGGGTACACTGTGCACCTGTATCAACCAATGCTTCGTATTTTTGTGGCTCTGATGTACCAGGCCATCGAATCCACACAGTCCAAAAGACACGGTTTTCCCATGCCTCTACCTGGCTAGAGGCAGGGCCCCTCTAGCCCTGGCTATCATTCCCTCCCTGAGCATGCATTCCACCGTCAAGGGAATCTGACACAACACTTTCCCTTCTGTTGTACTCAGCAGGTTGGCTACAGGAAGCTGAGGCTACCTTGGCTCTGGCAGAACCCCCTCGGCTAGCGTTGCCCTCCTTAAGCTGACGCACCCGTTCTGCCAGGACAGAGGTGGGCTTCCCATCCCACCTATTCATGTCTTCCCCATGGTCATGCAGAAAGAACCACAACTCAGCTCGTGGGGTGTACCCTCTCTCTCTAGCTGGGGGACGTCGGGCTCCGGTGTTGGGGCCTGTGACTCTCACCGGCGCCACACTGTTTTTCCTCACCTCCTCCCTGATCTCGTCCCTGATCTCTTTCCTCATCTCCCTCATCTCTTCCTTCAACTCCTTAACCACAGCAGAGATCTGAGCCTGCATTGGGCCATTGATCACACTTGCATAATGCCTGAGCTTGTCAGCTACAGACCCCACTGTCTCACGGTTGTCATCAGGATTAATCATTGCAATGTAGGTGGCATATTGGGTTGGCCCTAGACTTGCCAGGTTCCACAACATTTGCCCTGTGCACCTGACCTTGTCGGGATCATTTTCGTGCTGTCCGTCCCTCCCAAAAAGCACCTCCTGTACTGCCACTTCTCTTAGCTGTTGGATCGCTTCCTCAACAGTCTTCCAGGGCCCTCTACGGTAGTTCTCCTGCATTCTGTCTTTGTGAACAAACCTCTCTCTTACACTCATTAAAAGCCTCTCCCAGAGAGAAATGGGTCCTGCCTCCCTGACGAACACCTTTTCAACACCCGTGTCCAGGGCCACGGCTCCCAAATTCCTGGCCTCACCACCATCCAGCTGCACGCCTGGGCCCATGCGGTCCCAAACCCGAAGTAACCAGGTTGAGAAAGCCTCGCCCTTCCGCCGCACAATGTCATTGTACAGATTACGGATAGTGTCATACGACAGGGACTCAGTGATGATTATAGGCCCAGGCTCCCCTGCTGGTTGTGAGGGCCCTGGTTCCCCATCATCATCAACTGGGCGTACTGATTTGGTCTTATACTTTCTCCGCTGTACAGGGGCAACTGCTGCTAGCTGTGACTGCCCTTGCGAGTCAGCTGGAACCTGGACGGTTGTAACATCCGTGGGTTCCGCTGCTGCACCATCCAACTCTTCCCCTGTGGGGCAAGGAGAGGGCTTCCCACCAGCTGAGGAAATATATTCCCTGAACACATGACGTATCTTTTCCCCTCTCACTTGGAATGCAAAGTTGAACAGGCCTATCAGCAACCCCACCCACTGTATGACATCGTTGGTATTTAGAGAGTATATGAACCCTCTGAGCCCTGGTAGGGTAGGCCCAAAGAAATGGGTGAAGGATTGAGAAAAATCTTCCCCTGGTGTTGTCTCCTCACACAAGGTACCATTACCAAACAGACTCCAAAAGCATGTACTCACGGTGTTAAAGCCCTGTAACCAAGTGCTCGCTGTCCAAAGGAATTGGAAAATCCATAGATTCCTCACCTTATTGACCCATTGTGAAAACTGGATAACAGCCACCAAAGCCTTAGTTATAGGACCCATGTTTAGATAGGGAGCTGCAAATGGGAAAACCGTGGCCACGAGAATGTGCCAGCCAAACCAAGGTATGCTAGACCACATGGTGTCACTTAATGAGGTTTCTATGCTCAGCACAATAGAAATGGGTCTCCCAGAAACTTTTATTCCTTTTGCACCTTTTTCTCTATGCCCTCGTGCCCCACGTTGGGCGCCAAAATCTGTCTTCGTTTGATAGACAGGTGTCTGCTAAGGAAGGTGGGAACCTTCCTTAGAACAGAGAATGTGAATCCCCTTCCCTCCGAATTATTATAACTTTAAAATTAAGGGCTCTCAGGCAAAGGTATGGGAAAAGGAATAAGAGTTTTTTACTAGTATCTATAATGAGGTAAACAATCAGTAACAAAGAAACAGTAAACAAAGTAAAAAAACAGTAAACAAAACCAAAAAAAACTCGGTGGCAAATGTCCCTGGGGCTGTCAGGTACTTTCCCGTTTGGTGCAGTCACAGTCACGGCCAGCAGGGGCGCTGTTGGGCTCCTAGACCAGCAGCGCAGGTGCGATGACTCCCGGGAAGCTGCAGATGGCGCTGTGGCGCGAGGTTGGATCTGTGCCACACGTGTAATGGCGGACGGCTGGAGCAGGGTGGAGTGCAGATGGACAGGAGCGCAGCAGAGAGAGCCCAGCGCCGGGCGATGGAGCAGCCGGGTCAGCCCACCGGGGCCAGCCAGCAGAGGAGGCGGCAGGAAACTCCGCAGTTGGGGCAGGCAGGGTACCGAGCAGCGGCAGGCAGGCTGCGGGGTGGTAGCAGGCAGGGGGGTCCCGCTCCGCGGCGGCGCGGCTGGTAGATGCCCTCCCGGAGGGGACGAGAGGATCGGAGTCCCGTGACCTTCCCCCCAAAGCAAGGACTCACCCAGCAGGCAGAGAAAACCTAGTGCAAGACCGGGCCTTTTCTGCAGTTGCAGCCAAAAAAGCAGAGCCGCCTTTTCCCCGTGCTCCCTCCTCCAAGAACTCCGGGCGAGTGAGTGTGCTGTTATCAAATCTCCAATCTCTAGTTCCCCCCGCCTGGCAGCCAAAGGCTTTGTCTCCTTTGTGAGCGTAGATGGCCCTTAAAGACCGGTCATTAGTTGCTTAGCAACAGAATGGGAAAAAATTCCTCTTGCCCCCTGCTCCCCCCCGCAACCTTCCACAATGGGGAAAATAAGAGTGGGGTGCACACTCCTGCAGCTCCGTCTGGTTTATCTGAACAGAGCTCATGCAATTAGCTCAGCAAGTCCCTAATCAGCAAAAAAGATCTTAGTTTAACCACTGCCCACGTCACCAGTGCAGAAGGAATTAGCTCCCAAACCGAGCTCATCTGACCACGTTAGCACATATTTATGTGTCCTTCTTTTCCATGTCAAAGTTAACACACCTGACTTCACAGGATTCAAGTATCAGATTAGTTGTGTCTCAAAAGCTCTCTAAACTTAAACAAACACAGGCTTCTGGTTACCAGCCCAGAAACAGTTCTAAGAATTTACTTAAACTCTGCATTGTGCTGTAATCCTCTGAAAATTTTGGTAGCAGACAGAGCTGCAGCAGCAGTGAGACCTTCAAAACTTCCTTTACGTGGTGCAGGAGGGCCACATTAGGAACAAATTCTTTGCATGCTGTCAAAAGGGTAGCACTTCTTGCAGCAGGAAAATCAGAATCAGGACTCTTACGATCAAAGCTGTTCTGCCAGTGCCACAGATTTTTTGTTTTGCATTAGAAACAATGAGCAACATTTTGCATTTTCATAATTAACATTCTTGGTCTAAATCAATTTCCCCAGATAGCTCAACTGAATAGCTTTTTATTTTTTTCTTATTAATTCTTCTAAATCCACTGCAAAATACATGAATTCTCTGGAAAACAATTGTTCAGACAGGCCACAGCATTCTTGCTCCCATCCAGTGGTCTCTCTCAGCAGTTCCAGCAACCCCAAAGTGCATTTGCAAGGTTTAGAAGGATTTGCCATTTGCTGACAAGTGGCAATGGCATCAGACCCTGAAGTTTCTCACTGACATTCAGTTCTTTCTCCTTTATTTTCCCTGTTTTGTTTATATCAAGTGCACTGAAACAAATGGCCATATAAATGTTAATGAATTACAGGCTCATTAATCGGACCTAGGTTTACCTCCAAGTTTTAGTTGATCTCTCTTAGCCTTGTGAGCAATGTACTATGAAAATTCTTGAAAAGCCAGAAGTTTAGTTACAGAGGGTGGTGGTAGTATGCCAATTATTATTTTATAATGTTCTCAGGCCATAACTTTTTTTGTAGAAAAAATGGGGGAAAAAGCCTTGAATGAAAATCAAGAGCAAAATATTCTTGCAAGGAGGCCAACTGCTCATCCTAAAACAAGGGTCTGATCTTCTAATATTCCAATATTTTGACACAGTAATGTCAAAATATTTCATGTGCAGTAGCACTTAAGGTGCTGCTGCAAAAGATGTGGCTGAATTTATGGAGCAGATGATTCTCTCTAGTGTACATTGCACCTAAAGACATCCTGTGGCACTGACAGTCGGTGTTGCACTGTAAATACAGAGATGTGTGTTCCAGCAGTGCTCTGAGCTCACGGAGACTCTGCTCTGCTGATTCCAGTTGACTGTGGCCATTGGGGTGAGGAGTCAATGGTGCAAGGCACAGTTGTAGTCACTCTGAATATTTCATGACTGAGATTGACTGTTTCTTTTCATACATAAAGGTTGGTCCAGCTTGGCTGCAGTGTGTTTCAATTTTAAAATCTTCTGGAGCTTAGACCAAAATGTTTTCCATCACAAAACACACACACACACACAAATAGATACTCTCCACTCCACTCCCTACCTTACTTCGTACTTGAAGAGGAGAGGTGCTTGCAAACATGAACCTTAAAAAAAGGTTCCCCAAAAGGGCAATCAGGAGCTCTGTGGGGCAGGTTAAAAGATTATAATAAATCTCCTCTGTCAGAACTGCATCTTAGTTCTCACTGCCTCTGTTTTTAAGCCCAGATTTGTATGTCTGAACTTTCCCCCAAGTAGCACATGACAGAGCCAGTTTGTGCCAGGTTCCAAAACCAGCTCCCAGAGACCTTTCCCGACCACAGACAGGAGCCAGCACAGGCAGTGTGACCTTATTGTGGGGTCACTCTGCACCCATGTATTAAAAAATAATTTTCTGCTTTTCACTTCTGCAATTACATTAATGTTTCATTTCCTCTTAGTATACACTATTAGCTTAAGAATTGGTGTTTGAACTAAGTGAAAACAAAGCCATGATGTCACTTGCCAGAGTATGGAAAATAAAACATTGCATTGAAAATCACAACTCTTGTCTTGCAAAATCCATGATTAAAAAATATAACAACTACAACTAAAAAATATAACAACTACAAGTAAAAATATATCACTACTGTATCACACACCAGGCAAAACCAGAACACATAGACTCAACAATCTTTAGCTCTCAGATGTCTACTGGACATTTGTACTTAAAGACTAAAGTATTTTCTCTATGAGTTCAATATGCAAGTCCAGGTGTGCAATATAAACAGTCTGTAGCTTTCATATTTTAATATAAAAATTATTTCTTATATTAGCTAACAGTAGTTAACATTGTGTGCATTTTTATATAATTTTTAATCTTCAAGATAGATATATAGATGATAATATATTGTTTAAATGTTGTGGTGATATTAAAAGTCTGTCTTTCTCCTCTTTGTGCCTTTCTGGTAAATTCATGCCTATTCCTGTTTACAGTTTTTAAGCTGTTAGGTTCTTCACATTAATGATATAAAAGAGCAAATAAAGGACTTCAGAATTCTGAATATAACTGAAATTGCACTGATAGTGAAAAAAGGCTGTAACAGGGTCTGATGCTGTTCACTTCTCTGCAACTAGGCTTGAACAAGGGGGTGCAATTCTTACATGCTTTGTAATACTTAGCCTTCTTCCTCGAGGCCTTAAAAGAACCTCATCCCAACAGCACTTCTGCGCTGTTAGCAATGACTCTTCAGAGTATTTCTGTGTGGTCTGTTACTGCCCACATGTACATATTATGAATAAAGGGACTGAAATAAAAAAATGGGAATCCAAACTGAGTGCCAAGAACAAGACCTGAGCATCACAGGAAGCTGCTGCCTCTGCTGGGAATCATAAAAGTATTTTGATTCCTAAAAACCTATTTACAGGCTTAGCCCTGAATACCCTAGAAAGCAGCACAGCTCCAGCAGGGCTGGGACGTGGGACTTCCCCACTGTCAGTCCAAAACCCAGCCCTTTGTTATGTTTTTCTTTCAAGGTTAACCTTTTGTAACTTTGGTCAAATGCCACACTGTGAAAACAAACTTTGTACCTCTCTGTAGACCAAACTTCAGCATCAGCACCACAGAAATATTACTATCATGGCAAGATCTCAGCTTCTCATTATGCATCTTGAATATCTGTGATCTCCACAGTTTTGTTTCCCTACCTATGGAAATAAATAATAATTTGTTACAACCGCATTACACCAGAAGAGAAGCTATGAATGATCAAACATATTTGGTCAATATATCTACCAATCATCATGGCTGTGTTTGGAAATAGAGAATATAATCAGAAATCAAGGAAATTATGAAAAATAATTTTCCTGGTGCTTGATTTTCAGTAGGCTACAAGAATCAGAAGATTCAGCCTTTATGTTTGCAGTTTTCATGTGAAACACTCAAAAAAAACCTCCACAAAAAACCCCCCACCAAAAAAAAAAACCACCAAATAAAACCAAAAAACCCCCAAAAGAAAAACAAAACAAAAAACTCCAAACAAACAAAAAACTAAACCAAACCAAAACTAAGAAAAAGAAAAGAAGCACTCACAAAAAAAAAAAAAAAAAAAAAAAAAAGGCAGCAAATAAAAATCATGCCCTGAGCCTCTGTCTGCCTAGGTCAGACTCCAGGCAGTAAAGACACCCACAAATGGTCAGGTTGTTCCTCTGGAAAAGATGACCCCCAGGGAAGCAGCTTGCCTATAAACAGGACTGCATGCAGAAACTGAAATGGTGCCTTTTGTGTTCAGCAGCAGCAGACCTGTTCAACGAGCTAATGGAGAAATTGCTATTTTTCTGTCTGTTTCTTGTGTGAAGCATGCGAGTGAGGGCTCTGAGTGAAAGCCAGGTCTTTAAGTAGCACTGGCCACCAGCAGAAATCCAAAGAGGTGGATTATAAACTCAGATTAACAGAAAGAAAGTAAAACTATCCCCATTTCCATTGCATTGCTCTTATGTGCCTGGCTGGAGCTCACCCTTTTGCCTTGCCTCAGAGGAGTTTGAAAGCAGAAGCCAATTTCTATCCTGCAATTTTGGGGCCCAGCACAGCTCTGGGCACCACCAGCACATCACACCCTGCACACTCTCACCCTGTGTCTGCAACATCTATTCTCCCCAAAAGCAGCTTCCCTCTAGGATGTTCAGCACAAACCCCTTTGTGAATAGTGAGGAAATGCACCAAAAAGATGAGCAGAATAATTTGCATATATTTGATGTTCAGCATAGTGCATCTGTTACATGGTTTCCATATTCATGCTATTCTCAGTGGAGAATCGTTTGCTTTGTGTTATAAGAGCTATGCCCCCGCACCTCCCTCATCTCTCCGCCTTCACTTGCTCCCATATATATTAATTTTTTCAGTGGGATTTCTTCCTGGTTTCCTATCCCCATAGAGTAGTAATGATTTGTTCTACCAAGCCTTGCAGTAGGTGGATAAACATTACTAGCCTCATTTCATGCATGCAGAATCTGAGACTGAAAGGTTATGCGTGGACTGCCATCGCAGAGGAGTGGCTGTAAGCGCCAGCTTTGACACACAGGAATTTCTCTGTTGCCTCACAGGTGTGTACTTTGCTCCCACCCACGCTGTTGAGCTTCTCAAAACTGAAGGACAGCATGACCTTTTAGGAAAAACAACCCCAAACCTAACAGGCACAGTATTTTTTATTTACAACAGAAAAATATGTGTGCTCATCTTTGGATGAGCTCATCATTTTCTATGTCCCGATGCACTTTGCTCATACACATGTGCATGTTTGTGGGTTGACATGTATGGCAGGGTGTCCCAGACAGGAAATTTGCAGTGATTTAATGCTTGATGAGCCCCAGCTGGAGGGACACAGGACTAGACCACATTGCAGAGCAGCTCAAAAAATGAGACACACGGAGGGGGCCTGTGGCCACACAAAAGCGTACGGAGGGTGGATGTGATTTCTTGGCACTGCAGAAATAAAGCAGCCTGACCTCACAGCACCCATGTAATCCTTCACTTACTCAGGGATATCCAACACTGCCTTGGCTGGGCATTTGAGCACAGTCATTACACAGTAAGGAAGCTGGCGACGGCTAAACCACCTGTCACATGTGAGGAGGGTTTTACTTGCTCTTTCAAATGTCAAAACCAGGTCAGAACTGTAAGACAGCAGAATTAGAGGAGGAGAAGTCCTCAGAGCAGCAGCTAATGTAACTGGCATAGCTGGGAGCTGGTGAGGCAAAATGTGCAGCAGTCCTCCCTCCTCTCAGCATGGTCCCACAGTTTGCCAAGGGTTATTTCAGGGCAGAGAAACAGCCAGAAATTATTCCCTAGCCTCCTTACGACTTTCTTTCCCCCTCAACGTTTTTAGAAATGTCCTCCCCTAAGGCTGCGTATGATTGACAAGTTAATAAAGGGCATTCAAGGATACAGAGATCTTTTCCAAACTCCTTCCTGCAAAACATACAAATCTATGCAGAGGAAGGCAACATCTCAGTGTTACATTTCCTGACCTCCAGCAGTCCTTGACTGTAGGGCTTCTTCCTGAGCCAGAAGTGCTTAGTAGCCCGTTCTGCAATTTTTTAAAAATTGCTTTTGCAGTGATCTAGACTTTTGGCATCCACAGCATTCTCAAGCAGTAAGTTTCACAATGTAACTATACACAAGGTGTTAAAAGGAGCCTTATTTTGACTCTTCTGAACTCATCACTGAATCATTTTCTTGATGTTCCCACAATTCCTGTCTGCTGATAGACAGTGAATAGTTGATCTCTTTTAATTTTCTCAGCTTTTACTGCTGATTTCAAAGATTGCCATCACACCCACCACCCCAGATATCTCTTTTTAAAGTTGGTGTGTCCTATTCCAGATTAATATTTTGCTCCTTGTCTCCCTTCTTGGTACTGCTCTTACTTTTATCATACCTTTTTGACACTAGGAGGCTAGGCCTGCACATGGCATTTGACATTTGGGCATACAGCAATTATATACAAAGTATATGTATGTATGTGTGGTGGGAGGGGGTTTTTCTGTTTGTTTTGTTTTTTCTTTTTGTGTGTTTGGGGTTTTTGGGGGGTTTTGTTGTTTGTTTGATTTTTGTTTTGGTTTTGTTTTGGTTTGGGGGGGTTGGCGAGGGTTGTTTGTTTTGTTTTGGATGGTTTTTTGTTGTGGGTTTTGTCCTTACTCTTTGTATGTATATACAGATATACATATGGCAGGGATGTTTCTGGGTTTTTTCTCTATTTTCTTAAAATTTCATTAACAGTTTAGTCTTGTGATCAGCACTCAGAGCTGCTCTTATGTTTTCACAGAAGTCTATTATTACTTCAGGCAACTCTGTCTTGAATTGTATTCATTAACGAAACTGCTTTTTTATGTAAAGCTTCTGAAAAAATACATGAGATTAGCTGGTTCTTCCATTTTTCCTCTCTTCCTACAGCATCACAGATGTGGAGAGAGACTTTCATGTGCCCACTGGCCCAGTGAAGGAACCAAACAGTGAAGAACACCCTGGTTCATCCTGTGTGAAAGTACTGACAAATAATATACTTGGGTTTTTTTAATAAATACGGAAATTGTGTGGCCAAGTGTCCATGTAGAATGGGGTACACTGAGCTCCATAAGGATCTGAGCATCAGACAGATTTCTAAATCCACATTAATTCAGGTTATGATCCATCCTATATTTGCTACTCTCACTGGGGAACGGTAGGGCCCAGCCCCCTCTTCAGTAAATGTTTGTTCTGCAGAGGAGGATGGAAATCTCCAGCATCAGGAAATTTGAAAAGCAAGGTAAGCAAATATCTCCCCAGAGAAGTGCATATCTAACTAATCAGCCCCATGAAAGAAGACTGACTGACTGACTGACTGACTGAACTCTCAAGGTCCTTTCCTACCCTTATCTTGAAGTGCCTCAAATTATCAGCCATCCCACAGATAGATAAACAGATCAGTCTCTATTTCCTCAGAGCATATTTGTGGGCACAATCTGCAAACAGCTTCTTTTCTCATCCTTCTGTAAAAATTCCCCATTTTGGAATGGCTCCTACAGTGCTGCCGTACCTTTCTAAAACAATAGAAACCAGACCAATTCAAAATCACTCAGAAGCTGAGAGATACCTCCTAACTGTCCAACATATTCTTTGTCATTCAGGTCCCTTTTTGGTTTTCATGGAAGGGAGGACTACAGTGGACACAGAATTCTTATCAGAAAATAATAAATAACATATCTCTCTCGGGATCTTTGAAAATGACAGCAGCTTTATATTTCCAGCCGACATGTGTTATGACCTCAAGTTACTGGACTGCAATTTAAGAAGCTGTTTTCCAAAATGGAATCCATTAGTCCTGTTGCCTGTTGTCCCCTACAGTATTTTAAAGTGATGCTTTGCACAACTGAGAGATCAAAAATTCATCTACCTGTTTCCTTATAATGGGTATTAAATCCTGTCATTTTCTTGGAGCATCTCCAGCAAAGTTTGCTTTCTAAACGTAACTGTGTTACCTGCTGGTAGTGTCAGAATTCTAGGGATAACACCATTAACAAGCTGTGTGCTCTGATGATTATGTGCCTATTGACAAGACCAAGAGCTCACACTGTGTAACAATGACCTAAAAAGCACACAGCGATGGATTAAAATGGCAGAACTCAATTTCAGGCTTCATTTCTGAAGCAAATGCCATTTTGAAAAATGGCAACTGCATGAGTTTAGCATGGCAGGATTAGCCCCTGCAATGGTTAAGAACTCAACAGACCCCAGCTCATGACACGTGGATGCTAATTATCTGGAGTGAATGGTATCTGTGTGCAGCATCCAGCTGGCCAGGAGCCCAGAGAGGCTGTATCAGTTACAGGCCCAAGATCAAATTTTACTTGCGCTGGTCCTGGGGCATTCCGGGTGACACGGGAACGATACCAAGTGCAGTGGAAAAAGCTCTGGCCTCCTACCAAGGTGAGCAGCGCCCTGCTTGCCATCTACCGGCTCCTGTCCCGCCATCTAGTGGGGTGTCTCCATGTCACAGGCACTCAGAAAGCTTTAAGTCTGGCACGAAAACAGAAAGCTCATGGGAGAACATCTTCTTTGAGTCTTCTGGATGGGGACTGCTAAGTTAACTGAGGATACAGTTCAGTTTTATGTCTTCAGGGTGAAGAATTAGGCAGAGACCTTGGCCTTACAAAAACTGGCTAACTTTGAAGTGGTGCCTATAGATAGAAGTTGTAACCTTGGCTCAGGTGAGTAAAACCAGCTGAAGTGTGGGATGGAGCTGTGAGCTGCCCTGCTGGGACCCTTTTCCCCAGGGCTCAGCTGCTGTTTGTGCTCAGGCCTGTCCCTTGCTCCCCACCTGTGCTGCGCTGCAGCCAGGCTGTATCCAGCCCCATGCCTGGCTCATCCAGCCCTGCTGTGGCTTGAGACATTGGTCCCACACTGCTGGCCCAGCTGGGGCACTGTGGGGCTGAGCCCTTGCTGGGGAGGACACATCCCCCTTCCCTTATGTACTGGCCTGGCTGCTCCATGAGAAGTCAGCTTGAGCTCAGTTAACAAAGGGATCTACTGGTGAGCTATCTCTGCTGTAGAGGTTAAATAAGATAAATTCCACTTCCATTCTTTGCAAAGCAATTGAACTGGCCAGGCATGGACTGATAATTTTTTTTTTTTTTTTTTTTTTTTTTTTTTTTTTTTTGTGGATGAACACCTAAAATTTCCACTCTGCTGTAAGAGTAGATTAGGCAGAGAAGTTATATCCCTGCTCACCTTTGCCGTAGGTTTGGCATGGAAGGAGCCCTCTCTGCAGCATACCTGTAATCTGAGTCAAAGAACTGTACCACATTGTATTGAAATAGGACTAAAATAGAGACTCACTAGGATTATAGCTCTGGGCACTGCAGAACCTGAATTCTTCTCCCTCTGTGCACACGTGAGTTCCACACAGACTCATTTTACCATGCAGGACAACATTCCTCTCTCATAACATCCCTTTTCCAAACCCTCTTGTTCATTCTGAATAGGGATGTGAGAATATTTTTATCCCAATTGTGTAACCACTCTAAACAGGTGTAAATGACAGCACATAGTTCATTTAAGAATCACTCTATGATTCATAGGGTTAGAAGGGACCTAGAGGCAGCCTGTGTCTCTGTTGTGGGCGGAATCAGCCATTATCTGTCTACATTAATGACAGATCTAACATGTCTGATTTCACATGAGCAGGTTTCTAGATCATTCTCTAAAACCTGCAGGGACAGAGAACTAGGTAGGCAGCCTATTCTTTACTTCTCTATTGGCTGTTCTGAAAAGCATTTCCAATCCCTAATCTTGCAGCAAAACAGACCAACTCGTATTCCTTCTACTCATTCCCTCTGCTCTTCTGAACCCTTGCTAATCAGTTCATACCTTTTTCAAAGTGTGGCTAAAGCTGGAGTCAGTGCTCCAGGAAACACCAGCAGCACCAAACAGAGCTCAGCCCCTCATATTTACCACAGCACAAGTTTCTTACACATAATATCACCACTTACCTACTCCAATATGATGTAGGCCTTTCTCAGAACAGGTGAAACAGACATTAGGAATTTTTTTTTCACTGAAAGCATCAGAACAGGCTGCCCAGGGAAGTAGTTGAGTCACCATCCCTGGAAGTATTTAAAAGACATGTAGATGTGGCACTCAGGGACATGGTTTAGTAGTGGACTTGGCAGTGCTGGGTTAATGGTTGGACTCGCTGATCTAAGAGGCCTTTTTCAAATTAAATGACTCTGTGATTCTGGTTCAGCTGTGGATCCACCAGTATCCCAGTTCTTTTCTGCAGAGCTGCTGCCCAGTTCTCTGTCCTGTGTCTGTGGCTGGTAATTTCTGCTCCACACTCGTGAGCACAACATCAGAGCACCCCTATAATCTCAGAGCACATCAGAGCATGTCGTCATCTCAGTGCTCCCTGGCATTTGCCAGCAGCAGAAGCCTACAGGAGAGCAGAGGACCAGGGCCATGATAAGGTAGTACTTCCCCTGTGCACTCTTTCATTTTCTAGTAGTGTGTGGCTCAGAGCTTGATTGAACGTTGTGCTGAATCTTTGTGTTCAAAAGCCTTTGGTAGATTTTCCTTTAGTAAATGTTTGCCTGCTCATTGACCTTCTGGCCTTGTTCAAATGCCTTCTAACAATTCAGGCCACTTGTCCAGTGTGTCAAGATCATTTGTTAATTCCAGTCTTAATCTCCAATACACTTGTGACCCTTCCCAACCTAATGTTACTGCCACTTTAATGAATGCACCCTTTACTTCATTCAGCACATCAGTAGGACACTGATTGGCAGCAGACCTGAGGATCAGGTGCAGGCCTTTCTACCACAGCTCTTTCAGTCACACCGATGTTTATAAGATTAGTAAGTGTAAAATTGCAGGTGGACAGCACCTTGCTTCATAGTTCTTAGCTTGGGAATTGCAGTCCTGTTTTTCCTAAAAACACGGTAGTTGCAGTACCAGCTGACAGCCTCTCACCCCCAGGGAGGGTTTGGTGAGCCGACCTGGTGCAAGCTGTGCCACAGAAAAAAAGGGTTTGTGGCTGTGCAGTGACCTCTGTGTCTGCTCGGAGAAGTGCAGCAGCCAACGAGAGAAACAGAGCTGTAGGCGCACAGGATGTAGGTGCTGTAGGATTTTCGGGGTCCCAGCTGCAACAGGAGGAATTTTAAATACTGAAAATGCCGAGGTTAGAACACCTGCATTTGTTCTGAATGAAAGAGGGGTTGTTGCTGTACCGAAGACCTTTCTTATATTCTAAAAAGTGACGCCTTTGTCTGGGATATCTTCATCTATCTGGTCTAGTATAACATGGTCTATTATTTGTGAATAGATCTGACCTGATAAGCTACACTGATGATCAAAGCTCACCTCTTTCAAATACTAATCTTGGGATCTGGGATTCTGGCTCAGTACACTGCCAATGTAGATCCAAATTATGAATTTTGGCTCAAGATCCAAAACAGTCGAAGGGTTGCCAAGAACTGGAAGAGTGGCTATATTCATAACATAAACTCACCTGAGAGAATCAGACTGATGGTCTGGTTTTTTGAGATCAATTCCCAATTAATAAGAAGGGTTAGCAAATTGTGATCAAATTTTTATTGCCCTGGGGCATGCCTGGAAATGCCCTGGGGAAAGAACTTGAAGAAAACTAGTTGGAGCTACAGTTTCCATCTGTGTGTGTGGAACGAGGGGCTACAAAGCCACAGCTCTTTGTTTCAGTCCTAAATTCCAGACAGATTTGTGAAGACCTGAGCTGGTCATAGGCATATCATGCATCCTCTCTCCCAAAGCCTTGGTGCTGGGAGGTGCACTGGGATAGGGGGCACTGGGCACAGACTGTCCTGCCAACCTCTCCACAGTGCCAGGGCTTACTCAGTCATTTAATCTTCATTTTCCCAGTTTCTTTCTACCAGGATATATATGTGTGTGTGTGTGTGTGTGTGTGTGTGTATATATACACACACACACTTAGGATCCTCTCTCCGACACCCAACAAACGATGTAAAACATCACCCCTATTATGTGACTTTCACAGCCTTTTACAAAGATTAGAATAACACACTGGTGCCATCCCTTATGCCACAGCCCAGCATCACCTCTTTTCCTCCAGCGTCACTTCTCCTTTATTTCCACTGATTGCACCGTGCAGGAGACTCAGCTGAAGGCAGGATCCTCCTCCCTTTTCTTACAGCTCAGTGGGAGTTTCCACAATGGGCTGAAAATGTGCTGTTTACTTAGGGAAATAATGGTGTAGTATCAGCTGTCAATTGGCACTTTAATCCAAGACACAATTAATTGAGCACAGACATATCCAGATGCTAATACTTGATGGAAGTAACGCTGCAGTAATTCACAACTATTGCAGGTGTGGCTTCCATGAAAAAGGCTTCTTGTGAGACTCTGCAGACACCTGACTAGAAAATCCTCCTCAAATAGTATTAGAAGACTCGTCTATAAAACCACAAGCTTTCCATCAGTCTTTTGGGAGTTACAAATCACCAAAGATGAGGTGCACTATCAGGTGGAAAACCTGTCACATTACTTTGGATGTCAGTCAGCAAATAAAAAGGTGGAGGGAGAGACCACATTTTTAACCTATCACACTGAAATGTGAATCCAACTCTAGCTGGATGTGAGAAGTGCTTGAAGAGGCTGCCTGGACAAAAAGTAGGTGAGGAACACTGAGGTTCTCTTTAAATGATGCTGGTTTCTGAAAAAAAAGGAAAAAAAAGAAAAAGCATTTTCAAATCTAGTTCATCACAAAGTATCAGCACATGACATAATTCTCTGTTTATATGGGATCACAGAGAAATTTCAGCACTAACTTCAGCTTGATACTGATTTAGCTCCACATCAAATTGGTGTTCACACGGGAGCCTTGACCCATTTAACAGATGCATTTTTAAATGAAATCTCACATTTCACAATTGCAACTCTTAATACAAACCTACAGGCAAGGCAAAGCAACCTGAAAGTTCATCTACCTGCACATTGTGCTCAAGGGTTTCTACCCCGACTTCAGTAAATTGAGTGAACCAATGAATTTGTAAGAGGCTTCCGGACTACTGCAGAAATATCCATTTTTCTAGAACAGTCTCTCTAAAATAAAACCAAATTGAAGCACACCTACTAACTGGATGTTTTTAGCTGCATATTACACTACGTAGAAGGAGCCAAATGTTCCCCTGTCACTCAACCCACTGCTAAAGATGAAAGTTGCTCTTTTTCTACTGTGGTTTGTAAAAAGAGGGGCTATCTTTTATCAGGCCAGCTGCCACTGAGAAAAAAGAAACAGATAAGCTTTTGGGCAGAAACCCCTTCTTCAGGCCTGAAACAGCAGCTGTAGTCTTGAAGGTGAAAACCAGCAGAGAACGACTTATAAATTTAATTAGATTATGTAAGCAGCTAGACCATCTGAAAAAAAAAGGGCACTGATATCTGGAGCAAAGGAAGGAAGAGCAGGGGAGGAGGAGATAAAACAGGAACTCCTCTGGCACACACAAAGAAAGCAATGAGCAATTTACTGCCTGAAGAAGGTGAGGGACAGGGAACTGTGCCCTGATGTCTCTGCCAAGTCCAGGATCATTAGCAGCATTAAGCGTTTCAGGTCCCATGATGTCTTTTGAAGGTATTTTATCAATGTCTCTTAAGAATCAGGGTTCAAGTGAGGTCTAGATTTCTTTCAGCTGTGACAGGCCGCTGCAGAAAAGTATGTCCAAAGGGGGAAAAAGAGGTCTAGGCATTACTGTCCTTCCGTCTTTCATCTTGACCCTGACTGCTGGGCTAATCTCACTTATCCTTGGAAAAATAAGAAAAATATACCTGCCCCAGCTGGCCCATTTGCAAGTGCAGAAGTGGTATCTCTGAACATACCCAACTCAATTTCCCTGAGGGAGCAATAACAGGAAGAGTCTAACAGCTTCCTAATTATTTTCCTATTTTGGAAACATCACTTATTTGGAAGAGGTGCAGCACTCAGTAGAGCAAATCTATGTCTGTGTATACCCAGTAGGGCGAATGACTGTCCATGTCACCATGTCACAGCCCTTGCAAGGTGTCCAGAGCCCCTCAGCACTGTGTGGCGATCACGGTAAGGAGGCAGCAGCTGGAAGTGGCCGGGACAGCTCACACACACACACACACACACACACATCCCTGTCAGGCTGCCCATGGAGGGGACACCCTGGCTGAGGCGGGACATGGGCAGCAGTGCTTCCCTGGGGTGCTTGGGATAAGCTGGGAGCTCTTCTCCTTGGAAAGTCAGTGTGTGGATTTACAAGGCTGCCCGTACTAAATGGGAAGCTAGTTTGGAAAATGTGGGTGCAAAGATGCTTTGTAATACAACAGAAGGAAAAGAGAAAGGATATACATAATTGCCTTGCTGGAAAAAAATTGAGGAAAATGAAGGGATGCATATATGTGCCCAAAAGCTGTTCCATCGTGCACCAACTGGCAAAAAGAAAGCGAAAATGTGATCGTCCCAGATTGGTGACTCTGAATAATGAGAAATGGGCCAGTGATGACACATCCCAGACATGTCATAAGAAGTTAGACTAAAAGTAAAGTGTTACTGAGAGCTTAAAAGACTAGAAGAATGAGGAAAATTGGTGCTGAAACCCATGAAATGCAACCACAGGCAATAAGGGAGAGGCACCAGCCCTGCTCTGGTACGGGGCAGGATTGGTTGCTCTCCGGAGGTCTCTGCCAGCCCTGACCCCCTCTGACTTGGGAAGGATGAAACCCAGCTCCCCATTTTGCAAGTTGAATCTGAGTTATTGTGCCCTGGCAGCCACGAGGGCCAAGCGTGTCCTGGGGGGCATCAGGCACAGCATCGCCAGCCGGGCAAGGGAGGGGATTGTCCCGCCCTGCACTGCTCTGGGGCGGCCTCACCTCGAGCGCTGGGACAGTTTTGGGTGACACAATGTAAAAAAGACACTAAGCTGTTAGCGAGTGTCCAAAGGAGGGCAACGACGATGGTGAAGGGTCCGGAGGGGAAGCCGTATGAGGAGCAGCTGAGGTCACCGGCTCTGTTCAGCCCGGCGGAGACTGAGGGGAGACGTCCCTGCAGCTGCAGCTCCCTGAGGAGGGGCAGGGTGGCTGCGCGGTGGCAGTGCCGGTGGCGGTGGCAGTGCCGGTGGCAGTGCCGGTGGCGGTAACAGTGACGGTGTCGGTGACAGTGACGGTGCCGGTGGCAGTGCCGGTGCCGGTGGCAGTGGCGGTGGCAGTGCCGGTGGCACTGCCGGTGTCGGTGGCAGTGCCGGTGGCGGTGCCGGTGGCAATGCCGGTGCCGGTGGCAGTGCCGGTGCCGGTGTCGGTGGCAGTGCCGGTGGCAATGCCGGTGCCGGTGGCAGTGCCGGTGCCGGTGCCGGTGGCAGTGCCGGTGGCGGTGCCGGTGGCAGTGCCGGTGCCGGTGGCAGTGGCGGTGGCAGTGGCGGTGGCAGTGCCGGTGCCGGTGGCAGTGGCGGTGCCGGTGCCGGTGGCAGTGGCGGTGGCAGTGCCGGTGCCGGTGGCGGTGCCGGTGCCGGTGCCGGTGGCGGCGGCGGTGGCGGTGCCGGTGGCAGTGCCGGTGCCGGTGTCGGTGGCAGTGCCGGTGCCGGTGGCAGTGCCGGTGCCGGTGGCAGTGCCGGTGCCGGTGGCAGTGCCGGTGGCAGTGGCGGTGGCAGTGCCGGTGCCGGTGGCAGTGCCGGTGGCAGTGGCGGTGGCCGCCGTCGCGCGGCTGTGGGGCCGCCCCCAGCCCCCGCTGCGGGAGCCCCGCGCTCGCGCCCCTCTCGCGCGGCGGTTCCGGGCGCGGCCGCGCGGGGGCGCCGCTGGCGGCGGGGCGGGGCGGCGCGCAGTGCGCGTGCGCGGTGACGCGCGGGGCCGTGCCCGCTATATGAGCCCCGGCAGGCGCTGACTCGGCCCTTTCCGCCCCGCTCCCGCCCCGCGCCCGGGTCGCTGCGCTGAGACCCCGCGCCCCCGCCGCCCCCCGCCGCCGCCATGATCATCTACCGGGACTGCATCAGCCGTAAGGGCGCGGGGGGGCGCGGCGCGGCCGGGAGGGGCGGCCGGGCTGGCGCTCGGAGCGGGGGGGGAAGCGCGGCCGGGCCCGGGCGCTGGGCCCGGCGCTGCCGCCGCGCATGTGCGGCCTGGGCCGGGGCGGGGGGGGCGCGGGGCCCGGGGGAGGGAGCGATGGGGGAAGGTGGTGGGTGCCGGGAGGCGGAGGCTGACGCGCCTGTGTGTGTTTGTGTCTGTGTCTGTCCCCCGCAGAGGATGAGATGTTCTCGGACATCTACAAGATCCGGGAGGTGGCGGACGGCCTGTGCCTGGAAGTGGAGGGGAAGGTGAGTGCCCGCCCGCCCCGGGAGGGAGGGAGGGAGGGATGCCGTGGTGACTCACGGCCGGTTGCGAGTGGGGGTGGTGTCCCTGCGAAGGGCCCGAGGAGGGAGAGAGAAGGGAAGACCCACCTCGGCCCGGTGCCTGGTGCTGCCGCGGGTGGTGTCTGAGCGAGCCTGGGTCAGCCAGGCTGGAGTGTAATGGGTTGGGCACCGGGGGTGGGGGGAGTCATGCTTGGTAGTCATAGAATCATAGAATGATTTAGGTTGGAATGGACCTTGAAAATCATCTAGTTCCAACCTCCCTGCCATGGGCAAGGATACCTTCCACTAGACCAGATTGCTCGAAGCCCCATCCACCCTGGCTTTGAACGCTTCCAGAGATGGGGCATCTGCAGCTTCTTTGGGGAACCTCTGCCAGTGCCTCCCACGTAAAGAATTTCTTCCTAATATCTAATCTAAACCTACTCTCTTGCAATTTGAACCCATTCCCCCTTCTCCTGTCACTGGGAAATCGGTGCTCAAGCTGCAGCTAGGTTCCTTGCACTGAACTGTGTCTCTGGAGTTGTGCCCTGCTGTCAGGTCATAGGTGTGTAAGAGCAGTAGCGTTAAGGTTTTTTGCAGAGCCGTTAAGTTTTTTGATGTCTCTAAATCTAGATGGTCACCAGGACAGAGGGTCAAATTGATGACTCTCTAATTGGTGGCAATGCCTCTGCTGAAGGTCCTGAGGGAGATGGAACAGAAGCCACGGTCATAACTGGTGTTGACATAGTGATTAACCACCACCTTCAGGAGACCAGCTTCACAAAAGAATCCTACAAGAAGTACATCAAGGATTACATGAAAGCGTAAGTGTTAGTAGGCTTTTCCTTTCAGTGGGATTGCAGTGGTTTTATGTGCTTGAGATTATAAAAAACAGCATTGGATTTATTCCTAGTAGGTGTTAGTTCTAATACAGGTATGAAACTGGCTGTTTCAATAATGAGTTTCAATAATGTCTTAATGCTTGGTAGAACTGGAGCCCTGATGAAAGGGTGCTGGAATATCTATGTTTATCTTGGCTGAGGTAGAGGACCTAATCACATGTTTTAGATCTTATTTGTAACCTTGCTGTTTTCTTTGTATTTCCACATGCCAAACTGTCATGTGGAATGGACTGAGGTGGTAAAGAAAAGCTTCCTGAAGCTTTTCTAGGAGTGACAATGTAAATGTCCAAAAAATGTGTAAATGGGACGTTCTGCTTGTTCAAGGTGTAATTTCTGTTGCTCGCTGTTCAGTGGGTCAGTACTGAAGGTGAAAACACCTTGTGACATGAAGGGGTGCTACTCTTGGTGCTGTGGAAAGGGCTTGATGAGTTTTTGCCTGTCACTAGCCTTGTAGTAAAATGAACTTGGTAGGAGTGGTAGCCACTGTTCTGTGATTTCAGAAAGTTAAAATTTGGGGGTTTTGAGAGAGAGTGGGGGGAAGGCAGCAGAATCCAAGTTTGACAGGTAGCAACTCTTTCTGCTATGATGTCTTGCCAGACCGTGAAGTTGTTAAGCTAGAACGTGTTCTCAGGGTGGTTTTTTTTTCTCCTTCAAGAATCAAAGCCAGACTTGAGGAACACAAGCCAGAGAGAGTAAAGCCTTTTATGACAGGGGCTGCAGAACAAATCAAACACATCCTTGCCAACTTCAAAAACTACCAGGTAAGTTGTGTCCCCTTACAGCAGTATTGATAAACTGTGATTAGTTAATCTTCTGAGCTGGTTTGTTGAGATTTTGAGGGGTCATGTTGTGAGAGTGCTAACCTGACCTTCTCTGAGAGTATTAGGGGCCGTGAGAAGTCGGGGAGGAGAAATAGCCAAAGACTGTTAGGTGTTTCGGGATCTCATTTCTGCTGGTAGTGCTTGTTGTTACGGCAGTTTAGGGACTGCGGAGTTAGATTTGAAAGGTGGATCACTTTAGCCCTTGCTGTGTCTTACTCTGTTCATAGCAGTGTGGTAAGATTATAGAATCACAGAATGCTTTGGGTTAAAAAGCATCATTGAGTTCCAATACCCCTGCCAGGGACAGGGACACTAGACCAGATTGCTCAAAACCCCATCCAGCCTGGCCTCAAACACTTCCAGAGATGGGGCATCCACAGCTTCTCTGGTCACCACTGTCATGTAAAAGAATTTCTTCCTAATATATTATCTAAATCTGCCCTCTTTTGGGTTCATTCCCTGTTATCCTATTGCAATATGCCCCTGTCAAAAGTCCCTTTCCTGACTTTTTGTAGCCCCCTTTAGTGGGCAGGTGCTCTAAGTTCTCTAGAGCCTCCAGGGGCAAACAGCCCCTGCTCTCAGCCTGTCCTCAAAGGAGAGGTGCTCCAGGCCTCTGGCCATCTTAGTGGCCCACCTGGACTTGGTCCAGCAGGTCCATGTCCTTCTTGTGCTAGGGTCCCAGCTATAGAGCTGGATGCGGCACTCCAGGTGTGGTCTTAGCAGAGCAGAAGAACAGAATCACCTCCCTTGGCCTGCTGGTCACTCCTTTTTGATACATTTAGGTTTCTGGATTGCAGGCTCACAGTGCTGGGTTATACTGAGTTTTTTGTCAGCCAACACCCTGTGTCTGTCTCCCGAGAGCTGCTGTCAATCCGTTTTCAAACCCAGCTTGTATTTGTGCTTGGGATTGCTCTGACGCAGGTGTGGGGCCTTGCACTTGACCTTTTGAACTTCACAAGGTTCCCATGGACCCACTTCTCCAGCCTGTCAGGGTCCTTCTGGATATCATCCCTTTCTTCTGGTGGGTCAGCTAGGGTGATACTAAGATGGAAAAGCTGCAGAGAAGGAAAATCCCTGCAGCTGGTCAGGGAGATTCTGAAACTGAGCTTGGTGATTTTGCATTGTTAATGTATAAAAAGGCATTTTCTCCCAGCAATAGCCACTTAAATGTCTCAGTAACACGTTCCTCTGAAGTTCTTTGTAGGAGAGAACATGAATCCAGATGGAATGGTGGCTCTCCTGGATTTCCGTGAGGACGGTGTGACCCCGTATATGATTTTCTTTAAGGACGGCTTAGAAATCGAGAAATGTGTAAGTACTGACCTGAACTGGGTGACTGTGCTCAAGTACATGGGGCGCTCCTTCATCACTTGTTCTCCTGTATCCCTGTTAAAGTTGAACAGTAACTGCCAGTTTAAAAGCTTAAAGTTTTATGTCAGTGCAGCCTGATTGGTACTTCATGTTACACAGAGTACCTGAAACTGTCCTTGAATACTATTCAGTTGTAGTAAGAAGGGGATGTAGTGTCATTGCAGTGATTCATGGTGACTTAATGGCTAAGAAATGAAGAAGGGATTGCCCTGGTGAGATGTAATTGGGAATGGGTTTAAACTATTAAAGATAAGGTCCTTTGAAATGGAGCACTTCTCCTTTGGATCCCTTTTATGGGGGTTAATTGTGAAGTACCTTGCATGATCATGTTCCATCTTCTTTCATTTAATCTGGTGCCCTTATACAAGAACTGTCAGTCTAAAAATTGCTCTAAATTTGGGAACGCAGTAATAGTTGACCAAGTACTTAACCTTATTCTATTTGGACTCTTCAACTACCTGAGCTCAGGACATCTCCCGTGGTCTGCTTTAACCACTCTGTATGGGAGAGTGGTTGCCACAAGACAGTATTTGGATCCCAACGCTTGTGGGGTTTTGGCTTGTTTGGATACCTGTGGGCTTCACTGCAGTGTTGGATCACCAGTTGCTTTGCCCAGTCACTGTGGACTTGTGAAGTCTGTTTATAGACAGCTAAATTTATCTGTAAAGCCTCTTACAGGCTTTCTGGTATGCAAGTCATGTAAAGATGAGCCAGCTTCTGGTGAGGAGCAGTAGCCTACCTAAAGGAATACTTTATTGGCCAGACAGACATGGCATCTCCACAGGCTGATGTCTGTCCTGGGCCCTGGAACAGGTGATCACCTGGAATGTACCTCCTGGGAGCAGAAGCTTCTGTGCATGTACTCTTCAGGGGCACACCTTTTGGCTGTGTTATTTGGGTAATTCAATCTACTTCAAGGTGGAGTAAAAGTACAGTAGCAGAGTGCTTCCATGTGCAATAAAACATGGTTCAGCTTCTTGGTGCAGCTGTTTTCAGAGACAGCATGTACATTGTAAGCTCTGATACTTGTTTAGGATGTGCTCTTACTTGAAGAAATCTGAACCTTGGTGTGTCAAGCAAGAAGGGTGTGAATGAGTAATCCACCTGGCGTGCTCAGCAGCTGGTGGGTGCCAGTTGCTCTGTATGATGGTAAAAATGATCAGCATCCTCTGATAGACCATGGGCACTTTTCCTATTGCTCCCTGGTTTGCACTAAGATGCAAAAATAACTTCCTTGCGCTTTCTGCCTGCCTGACTGTGGCAGCCCAGATTGAATTAGGGAATACACAAGTAAGTTACAGAAATGTACTGTGACTGTCATGACCTTCAACTAACACTTGCTACTCTTGTTTCAGTAACAAATCAAACAGTATGGTTTTGGATCACTTGTCTTCATAGCTGGCTGCTGTTTCTTCTTCATCAGCACAACACCAGGAATCGGCAATGTCTAACAACTGGACTGATGTCATCTTGAGCTTTATTCACTTATTTTGACCTGTTTTGGAGTGGAGGCATTGTTTAAAAAAAAAAGAAAAAAAACATCTATCATGTAGGTTGTCTAAAATAAAACTCATTTAAACCCATTCTAGGTGATGTCTTTTGGTCTGATATGTCTCTCAAGGTGACTCAGAGGAGAGGTTGCACCAAGGATTGGGTGCTGTTAGTAGCACAGCTGGTGCTAGCACAGTACAACTGGACTGTTTCCAGACAGATTTCACAGTTCGCCTGTGGCACTGGACTGCAAAAGTAGGTTGAGGTCAATACGTCAAAGTCCAAGAAATGTCATAATGGAGTGGACCACCTTTATCTTTTATGACTGTGTAGAGCCTTATCTCTGGAAGAGATAATTTAATAATAAAAACATCCCAGAATGGAATATGTGCTACTCAAGCTGAGTGCTGGCTGAGCTGCTTTGTCAGACAGGAGTACTTGAGTTTCTCCTGAGCTGTAGTATGTCTGCAAGACCAAGGCAGGAGGCTGAATGGGAACACTGAGGAGAGAAGGTGAAATGGCTCTGTTTTCCAACCCAGCCTGGCTCTGGTGTTTTGTATTTGACAGCTGCTGGGGCGCATACAAACTAGAATTCAGTCAAGTTGCAGGATTTGGTATTTTTCTATACTTGACCTCTTGGAGAGAGTTGTTGAAATGGCCTAGCCCTGCTCTAGACTTACTGCAAACCAGGTGAATATCTGTGCTTGAGACGGGAGAGTGTTTTTAACTGACTGTCCCTGCACTGTTCCTTGTTAGGGAATGCATCTGTTTGACAGACCTGGAGCAAACACTGTTGCTTCTCTGGTTCTCTCTGAGATGCAACAGTAACAGGTTCCTTGCGCTTTCTGCCTGTCTGACTTGATGGCAGTTTGGATTGAATAAAGGAACACAAATTCCTTCAGAGCCCTGCCTGGAGCAAGGGGGTGTCTGTGCTGACTGTGTGCCTGACCAGGGATGTTGCCTTGGACTGCTAATCATTAACTTTTTTTCCTGCTGCAGTGATGGCAGAGGCATAGGTGGTTTAGGTGCCTGAAAGGGGAGGGCATGGCCCAGCTGTTTATCTCCTTCAGAGTTTTTGCATCTTCGCTGTCTTGTGTCAGGTTTTGGCCCCTGGTGCTGGAGGGTGGAGGGGCGTTCTGCAGGGGTGAGATAGATGTGGCAGCAGGCTGGGAGGAGTGAGAGACTGTGGAGGAGGGAGCAGAGTGTGCCCTAGTTATCTCTCAGGTTCCTGTCTGGTTAAATACACCCTCTTCTAGGTCTGAGCTTTATATATATAAATATACATATATAAGTATATATATGTATATATATATATATTTTTTTTTTTTTAAAGCTTTCCCAAGAAAGGATCTTGGGCCAGCTGAATTTCTCGATGAGATACAATTTTGGTGTAACCTGCTTCACACAACGGGGGCTGAAAGGCAGGGAGGCAGGTTCAAAGCCTAGATAAAGTCACTGAGGCAACTCTAGCTTTCCTTGCAGAGGAAATGTTTAATGGGGCCAGGTGAGGATGTTCTCTTCCCTTTCCTCTTGCATCTTTATTAAAAATGGGAGCAATAAAAAGGGGGAGAGGGAACAGTTGTGACTTTTGCTTCTCAGTTGAGTAAAGTTAGTGTGGGCAGGGCAGTGCTGGTGTGGCTGTGCAGCCCCTCGTAGCCCTGGCTCCCACTTCCTGTGAGTCAAAGTTTGAAACGGCGTGGAGCTGATATGTGGGAGTGGAAATGGCTCCTCCCCCTGCCTGGCTGGTTCTGCGGAGGCTGGGAGCCCTGGGCACCAGCCTGGAGCAAATTGCCACGTGGCACCTGTGTACAATGAGGAGCTGCTTTGAAAAGCAGGTGCTTCAAAGCCTTGCTGCTTGGTTGAATGGCAAATTGTGTGTCATCCTGTCTGTACTCCAGGCTCATTGGGGCATTTAATTGGTGTGTGCAAACGTTCCGAAGTAGGGGTTCTGTGCTCCAAGCAGGTGTGCTGTTCTGTAGGCAGAGCCTCTGGTGGGAAGGCTCCTTTCAGCCTGTTGTAAGGAAGTGTCAGTTCAAAGGCTCTGGAGATGCAGGATTTTGTTTCTTCAGTGAGCTGCAAGAGAATTGTTCTTGCTGCACTTGCAGCACTTCCCCATAATGCATTGCTGCCTTGAGTTTCTCAGGGAAGAGGACAAGTCTGGCTGCTCTGCAGCATCAGGTCTGTCAGATGCACCAGGGAGGGTGTGGCAGGGAAGGACTGCGGCAGTCGGCAGTGACAAGTGGTTGTTGCAGCTGCACTGCTGTGGAGCCAGGCTGAGGGAGAGGTGGGAGTAACTCCATGCTGTGCAGTGGGAGGACGGGGCTGCTAAAGGCACTTGTCCACAGTCTGTGACGCAGCTCTGCATTGCAAAGGAAGTCTGTGTATTTCCTCATAACGTAATTCCTCCTTTTCCGGCCCATCTTCATCTCAAGCAGCTGTTTTCCCGGGGCTGAAAAGCTGACGTGATTTGGGAAGGAAAGTCTTCCTACTTCAGACAACAGCTTTGGAATTATTAAATTGATAAAACCCTCCATGATAACAAATTACCCTGGTGCTGCTTAAAGCACAGCCCGAACTGAAGGACAGCTTTAAAACAACCCTGTCTTGTTTTAAAACCTGTGCTTATCAGGCTTGGCATCTCCCATTCCAGAAAAGATACTTTCAGTGGATTTGGGAAGGATCCAAACAGCGTTTTTCCTGAGCCTCAAGGGAGCAGGTTAAGCAGCTGGGTAGAAACCTTTCTTCTGCTGGCTCGGGTCTCAGGCTCTGCAGGGCGAGGAGGCTGCTCCTGCTCTCACTGTTGGCTGGATGCTGATAGAGGAAGGCAGGCTGATTTGCCTATGAAGAGGAGAAAAACCTGCCTTTTTAGTTTCATACTTCTGTGCTTAAAGGAGTGATGCCTTGGGGCAGGAGGAAGCAGCTGCTGTGCTGGGCACATGTCCCATTGGTTCCCTTGACCTTTTGCCCTCCTACCCCACTGTTGGCCTTCAGTGTCTGCTTTTTGTCTTACAGTTTTGCTACCCCATCTGCAAATCCACTCCATATTTGCCCTCTGGAAGCAAACAAAAAAAACCCCACTTCCCGTGGGCCAGTGACTGAGGTTAATGTCCAAATGCTGCTACAGCAGTGTTTTGCTCCTTGGCCATCTGCTTTGAGCAGAGAGGGTGTAGATTTGGGGATGTTCCTGCAGTGGAGGGAACATCTGGTGTGGTGGGAGAGGCACCCCACTGCCCCTCGGGTACCCAGCCCTTAGCTTTGCCCACTGAGCATGGCCTGGGGGTGGATGCCAGAGCCCAGGTGGGTGATGGTCCTGGAGCCTTGTGCAGCCCTCAGCTTTGGCAAACAGAGGGAGAACCTGCAAAGGGAAAATTCTAAAAGTATGTAGGAAACACAGTTGGGTTTGGTTGGTGTTCGGGGCTTTTTTTGTGAATTTAATTTTTTAACTTGGTTTAACTCACAGCCAAGAGGCAATTACAATAAGCTCGGGACATGGTCGTTGTCAAATAAGTAAAATGAGATTAATTTTTTTTTTTTTAATGTGGAAAAAAATGAAAAAGCTGCAATTTGCTTTCTTCCGTAAGCAAGCCTCTGGCTGTTGAGCTGGCACAGGCCAGCCCACTGCAGTCCTGGCAATGCTTTCAGTGACAGCCATGTAGGGAGGATGCTTTTATTAAAAAGCAGTAGTATCTATGTTTTCTCACATGCTTCTGCTTGCCTGGAGCAGATAGGATGCCTCCCTCTGCTCCTGTGAACCTCCATCTACCTTTCAGCGCTGTAGCCACTTCCCTGGGGTGTCTCTGCCATTGTAAGCTGGGATGCTTTCCTCTGGACCAGGAAATCTCTGTCACTGTAGCCTGCAGTGGGAGAGGAGCAGTTAAACACTGTTCCTAAGCTCAGAGATAAACGTCTTTGTAGGAGGAAAAAACCCTAGCCAAGCCTGGAAGTTTTTGCCCTAAACAGTACAAAATCCATTTCCAAGAGCACGACCTTGCTGGTTCCTGTGCCTTGGCTGCCTTTTGGTTGAAGCTACAGCTGGAAGCTGTTGTGCAAAGATCACAGCCAAGTGCCTGTGGCCAGGGCTGGTGGCTTGAGGGAGCTCTTTTTTGTTGCCAGCAAATGCTGGCAGCCCTGCAAGTGTGTTCTGCAGGAGTGGTTGGGATGTTGCTGAGGGTGCACATGGCTGCTGGGCATTTCAATCCACTAGAGCCGTATTCATCATTTTCCACCTCAGGCAGAAAGGAGCCAAACACCCTTGAAGACCTTTTTAAGGCCATTTTGGTTGTGTGATGCCAGCATTGCCAATGCATCAGCAGCTGGACACTGTGATAAAAATGCTGAGCCATTGTTTTTCCGCTGCCCACCCTTTATCCTGGGAGCTAACAGCTGGGTTTCACTTCACTATCTGACCAGCATCAGGAAGGAAGCACAGGTGGCATTTCAGAGAGCAAACCTCTTCCTATCCTCAGCAAGGTGCAGGTGTGCTTGCACAAAGCAGTGCAGCTCTTCATTTTTAAATAGGTATGGTCCATGAACACAGCTGTCCAGAAAGTTTTTTAAAGATAGCTTTCCAAATTCTTTGTAGCAGAGTAGTTGAGAAATGGCCATGTAAAGCTGGATAGTCCTGCCCTCCTCACAATGGATGCTCAGCTACCAAAACCCCACTGTTGCTACTGGAATAGTCTGGTTCAAGTGCTGAGGTTACTCTGCTCTACCTGAAGCTGTGTCTGCACCTGAGCTGGGCACCCTCCCGTGGCAGGAGGGAGGGGTGGTTTCGCTGCCCCTGCAGCTGTGTGGTTGCTGCAGCCATAAAACTGCCTGCAGCTGCTGGTGCTTCCTCACTGCCCACCAAACGGTGTTTCAGGGAGTCAGCACTGCCCTTCACCCATCGGCTGCAGCTGCCTCAGTGCTCCAGCCACCCCCGGCAGCTCTGGCTGTCCTGGTCCCCCTCTGTCCTGGTTGTCAGGCATGCTCATTTCTGAGTTAATTACTTCTCAGTAGCTGTTACAGTGCTGTGTTTTGGATTGGAATGAGAACGGTGTTGGTAACACACTGATGTTTTGGTTTTTTGCTAAGTTGCGTTTACCCTAAGTCAAGGACGTTTTTCCATTGTCTCACACTCTGCCAGTGAGGAGGGACGCAAAAGAAACTGGGAGGGAGCACAGCTGGTACAGCTGACCTGGGCTGACCAAAGGGATATTCCACACCACAGAATGCCGTGCCAAGTACATAAACTTGGGGAACTTACCCATGAGGGGGGTCAACCTGGATTAGGAAGGGGGGCCTGGCATCAGTCAGAGGGTGGTGAACAATTGTATTGTGCATCACTTCTTTTCCCCTTTTTATTATATTTTTTTTTAACCATTACTACTGTATTTTACTTATTTTCATTTACATATTTTCATTTTTCACTGTTCTTATCTCAACATGTAAGTTTTACTTTGATTCTCCTCCCCATTCCCCTAGGATGGGGGTGAAGAGAAGGAAGTTCGAGTGAGTGGGGGGATCTCTAAATGGGGAGGTTGTCACCTCGTATCTGCTTAGGCCCATGCTGGTACTGCCTGGGCTTACGGAGTATGAGATTTCCAATGACTCAAACTGGTCATTTGGGAGAAGCAATGCTGGAGAGTGGACATTCTTTTAATCTCATTTAATGGCATTTAGCACACAGAAACTTCTGCTCGTGCTGTGGGACCCACTTGATATTCAAGAACATCTGCATGAGCAGAGTTCAGCCATGAGTAGAGATAGCAGCACAGGAACACCAGCAGGAAATCGTTGTTCATCACTGCTGCGAGTCCAGAGTTTAAATTAATCCAAATGTGGGGACCAGGGAATCAGACCTGAACGCCTACGAGCCTCCTTCTCTCTTCTGGCAGATGGCAGTCCTGCCAACAGCACTTGTGTAAGGTCCTCGTGCAGAACAAGCACAGCAGAGCTGGAGAGGTTTTGCTGGTTATTAAGTGATGGATCCAAATGAGGTTCTCCCAAATGCTCAGTCATTATCCCAGCCGTGCGTGAATTCAGACTAGTCCTGCAGTGCCCTGGGTTACTGCAGAAGGGAGAATATGGGGCCCACAGCAGTGTGTTTATCCTGCTGCTTCTGTCTCTAGGATGCTTTGTACTGCAATGTCCCATGGCTTGGCTGCAGGCTGGATGATGCCCTGCTAAGGGCACCTAGAAACTCCACCTCCATCGCTACCATGTGCTCCCACCAGGCAGGTGCCAGCAGAGTCCTTGAATGCACAGTACAGGAGAGCATCTTTCATGCTCTAGATCAGCATTTCTCTGGGCTCATTGTTCCCTTCTCTCATGCCACTTGGATTTTGTGGCAGCTTTTGAGGCTGAAATTCCAATTGTGCCCTAACAAGCTAGAAAGCCTTCAAAATCATGCAGGAAGCAGGTAAAAAAGTGTTTCACAAGCTGCCTGGCTGTTGGACTGTCCACTGGTTAGCTTACTCTGGCATATCATTTCCTAGTTCCATCTTTGAAATGGTGTTTCCTCACTGTCCTGCTCCTCATTTTTTATTACTGGTGCTATACCACAGAAGGCTGCAAGCAAACCAGTGCACCTTGGCATTCCTCAACCCTTCTGGTTGCTCACTGGTCAAAAACTCCATTGCTTGTTTACTTCTAGCATTCCACATGCTTTTAATGATACCCATAAAAAAATCAGTCCTTGGTAAAGATCACAAACCCCATAAAAAATTGAGTGCTCTGTACATTTTCCATTACTCCTGAGTAGAGCTGATTTATCCTGTCCAAAGGCACTCTGCAGATCAGTAAAATACCTCCTTTACTTACATGTTCAGGCATTTCATGCTGACTGATCATATCCCTCTCAACTGAAGAGAAACTGAAGCAGCTCACATAAAACCAGAAATACAAGCAGATCCAAAACTTTCCTGCTAAACTAATCCTGCTGGGGATCCCACTCAAGGTAACCATTCGCCTCTGAAATGTCACAGTCCTTTTTTACCTGTGGCAAGGCTTACACCACTACTAAATCAGGGCTGCATGGCATCTCCCTGCATGGTTTTAGAGGACCATGTGAGGAGCAACACAAGGGAGAATCTGACCTAGACTTGCTGCGTGCTTCAGCTGCTGAAACAGGACACGGATCCCAGAGAGGAGCCCAGCAGCTTGATGAGGACAGCAGTGTGAGCAGGCCCTGGCTACTGCTTGGGAGCACATCATGTTCCACAGCGAGAGACAAAGGCTGACTTCCTACATTGCTCTTGGCATCCTCAAATGGCTCCCACAGCCGTCTGCAAGCTGGGTCCTGCTTGTAGAGCCTGAGGAGACACAAGTTGGGGGCAGTATTTATGAAAGCACATATAGCCCCCTGGAACGGGATCTGCTCTTCAAAACTCTCAGCAGTCCACCTCCTAGGAACTAGACTTCATGCCACAGGACACTCAGAACCAGCCCAAACTGTAGCTGTAGAGATATGTCTACACAAAAAATTAGGAAAAAATTAATTGAGCAAAATTGTGTGACTTATATGTAAGAGTTGTTTTACAAACCTCTGAAAGCACTTGATCGCCCCCAAGCCTTTCATCACTGCCAAGTGGACCAAAAATGGAGTGTTTGCTTCTCACATAGACCTCTTGTTCCATTAGGGTGAGCAGAAATGATGCACACAGCTGAAGGACATGGGGGAATGTGAAAGCTGAGCTATCAAAGCTCATGTTCTGCTTCATTTACAGGTACACTAATGAGGTTTTCCCACTCAGTGTTCTTCCTTCTTTATAAAGAAAAACATAAAAGCTTTGAGAATATAATTAAATAGTCTCCTCCCTGATCTCTCCTGAAAAGGATGTTGAAGGGATAACCCTTGAGGTGTGCATTTTAAAAACAGGGGAGCAGAAACACAGATACATTTAGCAACCTTACCCAAACCACAGAGGAACCCAGTGGCACAGCCAGCAATAAAAACATGCTTTGAAAAAACCCTTCAGACCTATGCCACCTAAATCACAACATGTTCAGTCAATAACATAGAACATTGTGTGGTACAAATTAAAATAATGCTTTTATTGATATGCTTAAACAAAACATAGGTATCAGCACAAAAACCAAACAAACGATAAATCTATTCTTTGCTGTACCTAACAGACATTTCATTTTTTTCTCAGTAATCATGTGGAGGGGACTGCCATCTTCCCTCTCACTTTATGGGTTTTTAACTGCATTGGTTTGTTCCCAGGGGGTCTAAGGACTGTGATGAGCACCGTGGTTGTGGCTGTTTTTCCTAAAGCCTGTCTTAAGAGGAGCATCATGTCCATTCCACCCCAACACTGCACAAAGGGTTGTGCACCTTTGCAGGCTTCCAGATGAAGCCCTGACAGATCCCAGTAGAACTGAGGGTATTAATCTGGTTATACTGGAATGCAAAACCACAAAGTTATGGATTCCTCTAAAACACATTTTCTGTCAAAGTTATCAAGGCTTCGAAAAGCCACAAAGCTACCAAGAAAAAGTAAGAGGAGAACTCAAAAGATTTCTAATAAAGATAAATCTAATACAAGTTTATTCTATAAACTTTTCCTGTGAGAAGACAAAGCATATATAGAAATATACAAGAAATATTCCTTGGGGAAAAAAACTACAGAAAATTACAAAGTATCAGCTGCTTTAATTTATCTTTATCCTTGCAGAATTGCACTGTGCTCAGTCTTGTCTGTAAACACACAGTTCCCTCAGTGCAATCACTCTTACTTCATAAATTTTTGTTAATCACTCTTTTCTTCTCCTTGGTAATGTCTGTATTCTGGCTTCAGCTCCCATGTGTTTTTGTGGGTCCCCTTCACATTGTAGATGCCTATTTCTCTCAAAATTTCTTTCAAGTATATCTGAAAGGAAAAAAAAGTCAAATTAAACAGGCAGTCAATTGCCACAGTTCCTACACACCTGCTCAATTGAAGGGACTCAGATCCTAAGCATCAGACAGCCTGGCTGGCTGATGGGTGCTAACTGGTGTGTGGAGGACTCTGGGATTTCAGCTCTCAGGCACCAGCAGGGATTAGTGCAAGCCCCAGGGATGCAGCAGGGAGTACCCTAGCCCCAAGGGTGATGGCTCCCTGGCATTCCCTCTGAGAGGCAAGTACTGCAAGATGGATGCTCCAGGGGCTGCTGAAATTCAGTTACCAGCACCTCTTGGGAAATATTACCTCACACATCTTCCTCCTGCTGGAATTCCTTCAATTGAGCTAAAAGCTCTTGACCTTTCTTCTTGCTTGGGCTGGGATTATCTTGAAACTCCTTGCCTTATTCAGACTTTGTCAAACCTCAAGCTGTCGGTTTTCATGCCATTTTGCAAAGCTTTAAGCATTTTATTATAGCCTCATTTTTAGAGGAGAGCTGAGTAGATGTCTGAGAATTTTCTAACACATTAAAATATTAAGGCTTGGAAGAGAAAGAAAAAAAACCCAAAATAAGCAAAGCTATTATACCAATACTATAATCTTTGACAAAACACAACTCACTGATATTGCCCTCCTTCATTCTTTATAATAAACACCAGTAATTTTCTTAAGAGTCACAAGAGCCTGCTTGTTTGTTTAATTATTAATTGGGACTGATATGAGTGGATTGTCATGGCAACCACAGACCACAGTTTAAGAATCCCCACATTAAATTCATAATTGCTTTAGTTTGAGCAATTTAATCCTGTTGGAGTGCTTATATTGAACTGGAGTTGTTGGAACACTTGTATTTTCTGCATCTACTGTTCCACTAAGCACAAATATCAACATACTCCAAGACATTAAAACCAGCAAATATGTGTTGAAGACATAGGAAAATAAAAAAAGCTGATTGCCTAAGGTCTGCTCCTTACACTCTTCCCCCTTTGCTAAATGGAAAAGCTAGGAAATACATAAATGTATGTTCCCAGTCAGTAAAAAAAGTCTCTTTTAGAGAAACTTATCCTTACTCTCCCTCTCCAGGTACACATCAAAAATATACAAAGCAGTCCAACAAGTAAGAAAGGTGATCATCATGGATGTGTATATGAACCAGATTCTTAGGGTCTTTTTAGGGTGTTTCCTTTGAGCACAGCTGCTGGGCACAGGAGCAGGGAGTTCACTGTGCAGGGATGGCTCCTCAGCCTTCGGGGGCGCCGGATGCAAACCCCAGCAGGTGGCAGCAGGAGATCGCCGACATCCCCTCGCACACCTCGGCTGCTGCAGAGATGCCGACATTGTTCCAGTCAGGGTGCCGGGACACACACGCTGGCTACGACAGCGACGCACCGCGCACTGTGTGAAAGGTGCTGGGAGCAGGAGAGAAAGCCCTTTCGCATGGGTGTGTGGAGCTGTGCACAGCTGCATAGCCACTGCCTGGTTTGCAGTCCTTGTGCGTGCACACGAGGCAGCGTCACCCACAGACACCTCAAAGCACGGCAGAGTGGGTGGGAGAAGCACCTGGCTGCAAGGTTAAGTTCTGCTCTAAACCACATGGACAGAGAATTGGAAAAAATCCCCCATAATTGCACTGAGTGCCATGAGGTACACCCACGTGTGGTTTTGGGCTGGCAGATCCAGTCTGTACCTGGGAAGCTGCGTCACAAGGCGTGATTCTGCTGCTGGGCTCAGGCAGAGCGAAACCACTGTGGCTGAACTTTCCAGAGCACCCACCCAAACCTGCCCACCCAGCTACATGAAGATTTTTATAATTTCAACTACATTTCAGACCTAATTACCCAGGCAGTTCTGCTTCTCTCTGGGCAAAACTTTCAGGAGCATCATGGAATAGAACAACACCAACAAAACTGAATAGCAAGGTAAGGTCTGTGCCACAGGTAAAGGCGCAGCTGGAACTGCAAACTGCAGCAGCTGAGGATTTGCAACATATTCCTATTTCCCATCTCTGCTGCGGCGTGCAAGCAGGCAGCAGAGGTGTTAGGAAGGGTAGTTGAGAGCATTAACCCCAAAATATCACTGTATGGGCACAGACAGCACTGAACTGCTGGAGTTTTTAGGCAATTATGCATCATGGATAATCCCACTGTGCTGTCCTGTACCTGAGAGCAAGTGGCTCGAAAACAGGAGTTCAGGGGATGGTTATGGTTTTTCCTGCAGGATCAATTCTCCTTCTAGGGACCAGGACTCTCCACCTGGGTCTGCACTGCACCAGGCTGGTCTATGTATCTTGAAGCAAAGTATTCTGATACCATAATATGGAGAGAAACCCCCCGCTACTCCCAGTGATGCCAAATACTCAGTTTTAGAGCCTGGTGTTTGCTAATCAGGGCACCACCATTTTTTCTCAGAAAGGGATCCAGAATGTTTATGCACTGTTATATGTACATATAATTCTAGCACAGAAGCTCATCTGTAGGTGATCTGTCTGTATATTTAAAGCATCCTTTGCTCTGTTTCACCTTCCCTCATGATTTTTTCCATAAAAAGTGAAATGTTGTCATAGAATTATGGGATAGAAATTTCTGAGGAGTTAACTTCCAAGCTCTGAAAATCCTTCTGAAACTCTAAGGGGGAAACAAACCCCACTGGATCTAGGATAACCATTACTTAAAGCTAAAATAGAAGAAAAAATGCAAACAATCTACTCAATTTTTTAAAAATACAGTTCATCTTAGACCACTGGATCCATACTGGTTCTATTCTTCAAAATATTTGGTTGCTCACAGAGAGTTGTATTACGTTCTCAGCCATGAAGCCCAAGTCTAGAATTACTGCAGTATTTCCAGGGAGCACTTGGTACTTACATCTGAGTAGGTGGCAACAGATTTGCCTACTACTGCAAATTGTTATTTTGTATTAAAATGAAAAACAAATAAACACAGGTTTCCCTAATATACCAGAAATTTACATTTAGAAAAGACACGCTTTGTTCTTTCCTGACATAAATAAGGACGGTAGCAATTTCTTGTGTAAAATGCAACGTATTCTGTAGAAAGGGTTTAATTTACTATCTACATTTACCATCATGTAAGAAAAATACCTTTAAATTATTTGTAACTTCAAGTTCTCTAGTGGCTTAAGTGGGAGTTGCGGGTGACTACTGCAAGCTGATGTCATGGTCGATGAGATAAATCTGTACTGACTTGCATTCAAAGTGATTGAGACAGTGACTGCCACACTTCTCTTACAAAAAATAAACCCACTTAAAATTTTCTTGCCACTTCCTCCATATCTTCCCCTTATTCCTTCCTCCTTCTCAGCTCCCATGACCCACACACCTTCTCTTCCACAGAGATAAGGAGCTGACTCACGAGATAAATGAATGGAAGACACAGATATGTTACTCAACTAGTTTCTTTCAAGGCACTAGAACTCAGTGAACCTACATGGATTAGAATTGGGCAACATCTTTGTGCAGCTTCTAACTGAACAGATTGTTCACTTACACAAATGCTCTGACATTGATATACTTAATTCTAAATGTGAAGTGAGCAAAACTAGTAAGCATCTTCATTTTACCCCCTTTCTTTATGGAGTATTTTTCCCATAATCCAGCTGTTACTGTTCTTTCTTCTGACTTAGCTCTAACACCTTGTGACATTGTTGCTCCATTTAGACTCAAACATAATCAAGTCCCCTTAAGTCTTCTGAAATCTGCTGCTGGGTTGAGGACAGATACTGAAGTTGGCACCAAAAAACATCAAAAACAGCAAAGGTCCTTTGCATGTCACTGTCTCCCACTCTTGCCTAGTCTGCTCAAGGAAAGCTTGAACAGGGGAAGAAGGGAAAGAACTGGAAAGTTATGGTTCGTACATGAAGAGGCTGACAGACACTGCAAGGTAACAAAACCATCACATATGCAGATGTCTTGGTTATTCTCTTGTTTGTGTATCAAAGCTCTGTTTAAAAGAAAAACCCAAATAAATCCTAAGTATCAACCACCTAAACTCTTAACCTAAAAATGATTCTATCTGTAAAGGAAATCCAGTGATTTTGGAGGCATTGACATGATGCCTGAGCTCCTAACATGGATAATGCCAGCATTTAATACTAATTCCATGAAATATCATTTTCCAGACCCACAGAAAAAGAGCAACCCCTGTTGCTGTGCCAAAATTAAGTACAGAAGCTGAGGGAAGGGCTGACCACACATTCTCACAAGCTCTCTACTAGTAGCCAAGAGAACTAGGCTTCAAGGAGGACAGGAGTAGCAGGGGAGACATGGGAACATTACAGAATTTAGTTCCTAGTATTAAAGCAAAGCTAAACAAGAAAGAGACTATTTAGGTTATTTAAACCATCTCTGTCAAGAAAAAGCACATGCGCTGCAATGCTTGGTATCCTACACTGTCCTACACTGCTGAACTTAAAACTTGGTGATTTCTGTGTGATGTAAAATATACGTAGAGAGGAGTTTCTAAGACATATAATATATATTCAATTATTTTTTGGATATGCAAAATATGCACAATAGTAACTACTGAAAATGGTTGTATTTACAAGACTTCCAGTACATACCACGGGCTGTTTGGTTATGTCCACCAGGTCTTTAATGTTGTAATACTGATGTTTCTCAAAGGCTGAAAAAAGCATGTCCAACACTTGTTGTTTATCAGCTCGAGCTCGTTTTCCATCTTCTTTCTTCTTCTTCTCATATTCAATCTGTTACAAAACATGTTTTAAAGACATTCATATGTAATGCTGTATAATTCTCAGTCCTGAACATTAAGCTTACAAAAAAACCTCTTCTATTTAATAAAACACTGTTCAATGACTCAGTGCTTTTCATCTGGAAAATTTTCTTTTGAGCATTCAAATGTTCTTTTATGAACATAAACTAAGCATTTTGTCCTCAGTACAATAAGCTTCTCAGATGTGTATATCTGCTTTAACCAGAAAAGAAAAAGGAGAAACAGAGCCTTTGGGCAGGTGCCCAAACCTGGAAAGAGAATTAATAATAGTACAGGAATCCAAGCTGAGATGATATTCTCACTCCATGTCTGTTGATCCCAGCGTCTGAGATACAAGGACAAATGTCAAACAACTTCCAAATTGCTCTGCTTGGGAAAGTCCACAGACCAACATGGCTACATCTGCAATCATAAAAAACACCTGCCCAAAGGATGCTCCAACAGCCCTTGGACACTGCCTCATTTGCTCCAGAAGCAGCACTCAAGGCATCAACTCCATCAATATACAACCAATCTTCAAAGACACACTTTGAGGATGCGGATGATTTCTCTTCAGGAGAAACCACAGTAGCACACATGAAGCTATACTAGTCCAAAAAACCCAAACCTTCTAAGCAGGCAGAGGCCGCTTGTTGCCACACATCATCCTACTTCAAATTGTACATTAAAAATTACTTAACCACTATAATCTGCACAAGATGACTATATATTTTTGCAGAAACTTTTATCGCCTCCAAAAATACTTCCTCTGATTCATCATCAGAAGCAAGATTTGCAGAGACCAGCACACCCCAAACAAACCCCAATCACCACAGAGCACCAACCGCGCCACCTGCCAGCACATCACCCCATCCACCCCCAATACCACCCGCGAACAGAAAACCATCCAGCTCCTTGGAACCAACAAAAGTGATCCAGAAGGTAAGATAAGTCATGTAATCATCAAGTGCTTTCAGGCAAACTGTGTGGGTGAATCCATAGCGGCACAATGTACAGAAGAAAGATGCATGTGATCAATAAGGGACACACGCCTGGCCATAAGTGGGATAATTCTGTATGGCAGTCATTCTGCTTCTTATGGCTCAAACCCGACCCTCGAAAGAAAGACCTTAGGTAAAAAGCCTAGAAATGAAAATACACAGTTCTACTGGATACTAAAGACCTTATTTTTAAGAAGAAAGGTTGGTTTTATGGCGCAATTTATTTTTTCCTATGTATCCTTGCCAGCTAACTCCCTCCTACTCTTGGAGTGAAAATAGCCTGTCTCTTGGTAGCTGTCCCAAAGTGGCTAAAGAATATTACCACTTTTGCTGTAGTTCCCAGGTCTCCAGCCAGCCAACTACCTCTTTCAGATTCCAAAACGGATGGACATCATTAAACTAGATGCAGAGCAATTGTTGCCAACTTGTAGCTTGAAGTCTCTTGCTTCTGCCTTAAACCTAAAATGGGCGTGTACAACCAAATACTTTCCTGCTTTTCTAATTCCACATGGTGTTATAAAAGCTACGATCTCACCACACAAACCCATCATGCAATTGATTTTTATCGACTAACAGTTTAGTGTAATTATTTAACTCTTTAGCCATTGCCTTTAAAGAAGAATAAATCTTCAAAACAGTAACAGCTTTGCAACATAGCAAACTGTAACATCAAGCAAACCAGCTTGACAGTACTTCACCTTGGTTGCCATGATCTACAGCAGAATTGTCCAGACACAAGAGTAGGAACAAAAATCTGTGGCACTGGCTTTCCTATAAACAACAGCATGTCAAAACATTTGCTGCTTCTGGAAGTCCAACAGACAATTATTAGGAGCTTCCATTTACCTTGAGAAGGTTTTAGTTACAATCTTTGGAAGCCCTGTTGTGGATTCCATTTCTGCTTCTGTTCTGATACAGTCTCACTATGCAGAATAAGGCACATAGACTGCATCTAGTCATAAATACATAAAATAGAAATATACTTGAACAAGTCTACTCAATCGACACACTTTGAAACTACAAACCCCAAATACAGTCAGGATCTATTAATACAACAGAAATGATGACACCATAATATGACGTAAGTTGAATTCTTTACCAAGCAGCATGGCCTGGGTCACTCAGGGGTTACCTGTCTCTGTTGGTTACAGCTCCACCAACAAAAGTTAGCCAGTTCTCTGGCTATGTTCACACAGTCATACAGGTATTGGAGAAGTTGGATAAATGTCACTCATGTAAAAGTTACTATGACTACAGCACTACCCGTGTCCTGGTATGTGAACAGGAGTTTCATTGTGCCTGAAGCACCTAAAGAAGTGGTACAAAGTGGGGAGCAGTAGCCAGTGCACTGAATCCTTGCTGTGTGAGACGTAGGATGAAGTATGAGATGTGTGAGAATGCCTCCTGCAAGATAGGCAATACATTAAATCACTCGTTAATTGCCAAAAAGACATTTGCACAGACATCGATGAAGTTCTCTCTCAACTGTCTCTCTCGAGGCTGAACAGGCCCAGTTCCCTCAGCCTGTCCATGTAAGACATATGCTCCAGTCCCATCATGATCTCCATAGGTGTCCACTGGACCTGCTCCAAGAGCTCTGTGTCTCTTCTGTCCTGAGGAGTCCAGAACTTAATACAGCACTCCAATGAGGTCTCACTAAGGCTGAGTAGAGGGGCAGGATCACCTCCCTCAATCTGCTGGCAATGCTCTTCCTAATGCACCCCAGGACACCATTGCCCTTCTTGGCCACCAGGACACACTGCTGGCTCATGGACAGCTTGTTTTCCACCAGGACCCCCCAGGGTCTTTCTCTGCAGAGATGCTTTCCAGCAGATCAGCCCCCAGCCTGTGCTGGTGTGCAGGGTTATTCTTCCCCAGGTGCATGACTCTGTCCTTCTCTTTGCTGAACTTCAGCCAATTCTTCTCTGCCCATCTCTCCAACCTGTCAAGGTACTTCTGAAGGGCTGCACAGCCCCTGGGGGATCAGCCACTCCCCCCAGCTTTGTGTCATCAGCAAACTTGATGTGCGACCAACAGCAATGCAAACATTATTAAAAACAATCTGACCTAATCTAGTTGGGTAGAACAAATATTTTTTGATCCTCTTTGAAATCCGCTCCAGATTCTTTGCCTTTGGTAGTTCATGGTCAAACACAGGAATTACCATCACATAGGCTGTACTGTATCCCATGGAAAGGAAAGCACTTGTATGGCTTTATGGAATCAGGACATCAACACTGTGTTCTCCTGAAAGCAGTTTCCTAATTAGCCACTGCAATCATTTGCAGCCAGCTGTCTTGAGCCTGAGTTTTCAGCCTTTTTTGACTGAGGGATCACAGGATTTTTCAGTTTCTCTGTGCAGTTGCTGATCAGGTCACAGCTAATATGAGTGAAAAAGTCTACTGAATTTTCATGAGAAGGCTATTACATTTGACACACTGGGAAATTAGTACTAAGCATATAAAAAATGTTTTGAATACATGCACATATTACCATTTTACAAGAGGAGATGGATTATCCAGCCTTAATTTGTTGCCAGAAAAGCCAACACTTTACAGTTCAAGTTCAGAAGCTGGTAGGAGAGATGAAGGCAGATCTATTTGCACTGCTTGACTGAATTCTGGGTTTGTGCATACACCTGTGGTCACTTTTCAGCACAGACACCTTTGCATTTGTTTTTGAGATTAGTAACTTTTCTCTGCCTCAAAAATACACCAGTTGAAAGATGTGGCATAAAAGATAAAGACAGCCAATTACAGGCTACATCATTCTGCCAGAGCAGCAGCTGCTATACCAACCCTTCTGCAATCTTCTACCTCCCCAAATGACATAATGAAAATGAACAAGAAGAAAACCAGAAAGAAACTGCAGCCTACTCAGGTGGAAGGTTAAACTGAAGTGATGGAAGAAACTGATTTCTTCCTTTTCTGGTTTTAGTTTTGTTTTCAAGGAGCAAGAGCCAGAGTGAAACACCGAGGTTACTCCTTCTGTATGAGGCAAAGCTATGGGAATAATGGGTAAGCAATACGGTTGTAATGGGAAGGACTCTCAAGGCAATCTCTAAGAACAACAACAAAAAATCCACGGTACTCTTTGTACCTCTTCAAAGAAATACAACAAAAATGTGCTTAGCTGGCAACTAGCTACCAGCTATAACTCTATCCATGTGGAGAAAGAGCCCCGCTTGCTTAAAAATTCATGCTTCCTACACAAAGGGACAAAGTAACAATAAGGAAATTCTTCACTGACATTAGGTCCTTGAGAGGACCATTTCATGACTGTGAATAAGATCCCAATTACACAAGTAATAATCTCCTGGAAAATAACACAAAGTAGTCTTTTTAACCTATGCACAATCTTTTTTTTTTTTTGGGTAGTAAACTGTAATGCCCAGCATTCTTCTTTCACTATCATTTTAGTGTCTCAATACACTCTCCACAGTAGGAGCTTCTATTTTACATTCTCTGGATGAGCAAAAGTAAATCAGATAAGAGTGTTGGCATTCCCTATAAAAATTCAATGTGAATATTCTAATATTCTTAATTCATTAATGTATAAAATCAACTTAAATAGAAAACTGAATATCAAACCCTTCCTTTATTGAAAAGTTATTTGCAGCTGGTGTCCCAATTGTCCACTTTTTAATTAGCAACACTCTAGCATTTCCCTCTAACTTCAGCAACAGCTCTCACTACTGCCTAAAAACAGAGCACACTGTGAAGTGCTATTAAAAAAAAAGAAAAGCCTGGTATCTTCTGTTGATGTTTTCTTCTTTTTAGTCTTGTGAATACAGTGCTCATAGCAAGTTACAATGCAGCTTTTCACTTTTTTCCTTCCTGTTTTCTTTGCAAACAGGATCTTTTATGTAGTAGGCTTAAAGCACTTTTTAATAGTCATGTAACAGAATGCACCTACACTGTAAACTAATTAGATCTCTTTAAAATTGTGTGGTTTTTTAAAATTTAAAAAGCCTTCAAATACTATTTGATTTCAAGGAAGGACCATTTTAGAACAAGCACAGAAGTTGTGAGTTTATCCCTGCGAGACTTCATACTGAAATCAATTTCTCTTTGTTTACCTTCCCAGGATGTTGCTAAGCTTGCTGAAAAGCTGCCAAAATTGCCTTGTTGAAGGTATCATTAATACTGAAGCTGATGTAACTGCTTTGGTAGACAGCTAATACAAAGGTGATAGAGAAGTGAGAATAAATCCAAAGTTTCATCTGAAGATACTTGAAAGTAGTCTTAAAGGTTTTCCTGTCTCCTGGAGCATGGGTATCAACCTCTACAGTACAGGGCAGTGGGAAGAGAGGACAACAAAGAAACCACTGAAAGAAGCCTCTGAAGGGGTAGTAGAACTAGAACCACTTTTCTGCTGTATTATGAAAAATAATTAAGTCACAGATAGGTTCCAGCTGCAAGAATATTAACCTTGCAACTTTGTAAACACATTTATTATTTATAGATATAATGGAAGTCCCTTTCTCAGAGAAGAAAAGCTAAGTTACAATCTTAGCATACATTGTAATGGAATTTCAATTTCTTGTAATAAAAATGTAGGCTTAATACAATTTCTTGCAAAAAAAACCCTAATCACTTTCCCAGTCCTTGAATTCAAACAAACTATTGCTATTTCCTATCCACAGGGATTTATTTCCCCCCTCCTTGCTGGTGTATGTTCATTTATAGGTACATGAAACAGCCACACTTAAGCCCCATTTTACATTCTTTTCTTCAGGAAATGTTAACCCTTTCTGTCAAATTTAGTAGATACTCATTCTTTCCTCAGAAACTTCCCAGATGATGACCGAATGTATTAGCATATATGGTAGTTTGTACATTTTTATTTCTTTCTTGTGATAGTCTTGTCCCCACAGCAGCCATATGATTCCATGCAATGCAGCAGGTTTTAAGAAAGCAACTGCTGCTTGAAAACAGCAGAAAAATTAAACCAAGAGGTTTTAGAAGTTCATGGACTTTTTCTCCCAGTTATATATCCTTTCAGCCTTCTAACCTGAACCTTAATAAAAAACTTCATGAAAAGAAAGACATTGTAGAAAACAGTCATGCCTGGGCCTTCAGAGTCAAGGCAAGGTCAAGGTGACTCAAGTACAACTATGTCTTACGAGATTTTTCCCATCAGAACGTCTTTAACGTAGACATAAAAACTACACACACTGCCAATGGATTTTCATGACCATGGACAGCTACGTAACCAATAAAAACATTACAATTAGAATCCAAGAGCATCATCACTTTTAAGAGGCCTGGTTACGTCTTGGTTGTACCCCCCCAACCTCATACAAGATTTAAATTTCCATAATGATATGATGACTGCAGTTTGCAGCTGCAATAAAGATACAAAGACTGTCTCCAGGTCGAAGTCATATTGCTGTAACCATGCTGGTGTCAGGGAAATGGCACAGCATCCCACTAAAAAGAGAAGCTGTACACATCACCAAAGCTTATTCCAGAATTAAAGAAGGAGAATACCCGTAGCATCGTAAAACAATACATTCATATAAAACTGCCTCTGCCATAGCAGGATACACCAGTGTGACTATTTTGGTTTAATGTTATTCCCTCAGCTGCAATAGTTATATTGGTATGATCACCCATGTACAGATCAGACTTTGAACAGTAACTACTACAAAACAGTCTCATGAGAGAGAAACAATTATTTCTGGTTCTGTGGCAATAGACTGACTTTCATAATAACGCTTAAATATCATCCAGTATATTGTCACTTGTTTTATGTAAATAAAATCTTAATAAAAAGTGTAAAAGTTTAAATGACTAACACAGTGACTCATTTTCAGTGTGACTTAACGTTCATCACATTCAGCAGTAATAGCAATTCTATATGCATGCATACAAATCACTCAAAGAGGATCTTTAACATTATCGTTTATATGTACATCAACTGATCTGGAACAGCAGTGTGGGTGTAATATTGACAAAGCCAATGATGCCAATAACATGTACTGGGAAGGTATGAAACAGAGAAAAATTATCAGCTGTTATTCTTTTCTATTTGTTACCAGTTCCTCCAAAGGACTGGAAACTAATGATTCTTTTCGAATCCTTTACCCTCCTGCAAATGATAAGTTATTTGGCTCAAAAGAGTGCTTCCACATCTCATAGCACAAAGCCAGAACTGCCTTTTATCCACAAACGTCAAAATTACATTAAAAAAAAAAGATTGGAGGAAGAATGTAATAAAGTCACTAAAAAGGCTTGGGTGAAGGTGGTCTGCCCTCCATCAGATAACACAAGACAGTTACAACTGGCAGACCTTAGCCCCAAGGGTTATAATGGTCTTGAGACAGAAAGAAGATCCCCAGAAGACAAAATCAGGGAGAAACCAAATGACATCGAGCATTTCCAAAGACAGTGGCCAACTGTGAACAAAAGAGCTGCTGGACTGCTGCAGAGCAGTCCCGGAGTCCTAAGCTAAATTATTCCTGAAGAACAGAAGAAGGGAAAATACTAAAAGCTACTTACATTATATTGATGATTAGCCACCGGTTTATAGTTTGTGGTTACAGCTTTGTCCAGCTGCTGTGATAACCTTACAGGTTTAGAAGATTCTTCTATCTGCAATCTACAAAAGAAAAGAAAACAAGAATACAAAGTTCAGACAAGTACACACTCAAAATGAATTCTAAAAACTTGCAAGTATGAACCAGCCATTATCAAACGTCAGCTGCAAACAAACTGTAAGGCAAAATAGATGCACTCTTCTGGATTAAATTCTTCCTACTCTATTTTGGTTTGAGGATGCTGAACTACCAGGTGATAGTAGATGATACAGAAGATACTGAAATGCTGAAAATCAAGCAGCTGTGAAGAGAAGACACTAAAAACAAAGTCTGAACAAGAATTTCATGGCAAAAGCTTAACACTCAAGTTGAAAAAAAGCCCTTGCTCTTAAAATAGATGAAACCCAACCCAAATGAACCCAGAATCTCACAGCTTACTCAGCTGAGGGATCAAAACACTTTTCACCCACCTCTGCTGACCCCATGACCTTCTTTTAGATATTCAAATGTAAAAATATAAATTGCCATGACCTTTCTTTTGGCATTACAGTATAGAAAGAGAGTGCACATAATGGTTTTAAGAGCACTTTTAAAGACACGCAGACAAAGAAATCCACCCAGATTCCAGTCAATGTGCAATCAAGTCTCTATCACACACACAACAATAGGTGACCTTCAGTTCTCTTTGGGAAAGACTCTGAGAAGGTCAGAGGTTGAGGACATCTTGTCAAGCACATCCCTATGTAATTTAAAGCTTCTGTATGATGATGTAGAGGGAGTGTTCCACTTGCTTCAGATTTAGCACTCAGTAATTACTACTTGAAATGAAGAAGCAAGAAACCAAGCTCTAGAAAGGCGCAGAACAACGGCCCTTCAGACAAAATGGCTTTATGGCACATACAATTAATATGTCAATAATCAGTGAAGTTGTTTTGTTTCCAAAGGTGTATCTTTGGGGTAGAACAGTCAATTTCTACTAAACACAATATAACACAGCCCAATGCTGTACAGTGATGCTTGCTTCTTTCCAAACAAAAACTAATATGGTGACATTAATGCAAATAATAACTGCATGTTAACTAGTGCAAAACATAAAAACAATACAACTGACAGTTCTTTAAAAACAATTCTAAATGTTTGAGACCACTGATTCATTTTTGTAAAGATATTATGTACGCCCAAAAAGATAAAATTTAAATTCAGCATGTTTCTGATTTAACCCCTGAACAACCTAAATAAATTAGATTTGAAGGAAATATTAAATTAAGAAATAAACTCTCTAGTTGTAGCAACTGAAAAGAAAGCAAATTGTCCTTCATAACTGCTATTGCTAGACAGTAGGTGGGGCAGATTTTTCTCATACACAGATATCAACTTGCTTCCTCTTGAATCTTTGCAGACTTGTCATTTGTTCTGTAGTTCTAACTATTCTTAAGCAACCATTGCCTCATATTGTGCAATTTTATATCAATGCTGCCTTCTGTCCAAATGTAGCCTGTTTCTTTCTTAGCTTGAAGGAAAATCAATTGGAAGGTAAATGAACAGTGAACATTTTTTGCTTATCACAAGAGTTTATCTTTTGGCCTTCAATCTAATTAAATGATTTTAAAGATTTTCTTGGTCTGGTTACCAAAGGTCTTCTAAACTCATGTTTCACAAAGAGGCATAGGCCAAAACTAAATCAATATATTTTCTACAAATCTGTCTTTTCTCTATTTCTCCATTGCTTAATTTTTTTCTTTTTGGTCTCAATGACTTAAAAATTTTAAATAGTTTGGCTTTAATTATTTTTAAATTTTTTTCCAGATCATCATGTTTCCTCTTGGTTTTATCTGGGGAGTTTTCCTGTCCTCCCTCTCCTGTATTCTAGCTATTTTTCATCTCACTTCTCCCCACATTCCTCCTTTACATAAAGTAGATTTCTTGCTCAACCTGTTTACTGATACTGCTCCTGTTCAGGGAACAGATGCTCTTCAAGTCACACTGGGAATTCTTGTCACTCTCTTCCCCTCCAAGGCTACTGCATCAACTTCATGTGCACCAGATTTAGTTACTCGATTTGCAGTGTTGTTCCAGAGTCCTTCTCATTGCAGCTGCAGCACAGGGTCCTAACAATACTTAAATACAGCAGATGGTGTCACATTTTCAGGGAGCACCCAGCATTCAGCAGTGGCATTTCTTCATGATTAATCCTCCTTGCACTGGGCTTTATATTCATTACTCTTTACAATGTAAATTTACAATATCCTCCATTTCTTCAGGTAAACAGCCAAAGAACATTAGCTCTTCAATGATGAATTGTCAGTCATGGACTTTAGACACTACTCATGTTCAAGATCTCTTCCTGATCTGGCATTTTAAAATTACAATACAGGAAATATCAACCCCCATTCAGTGCAGTTTCCTTAAATTAATCCTTCTTTGCACAGAAGTACACAAGCAATTTATTTTTTAACATTTTTCGCTCACCATGAAGGGATATGCATTTCAGCTCTTCTGTGTTAACCTGCCGATTTCCAAACCAGAAAACCAAACATGTAAGACAGCTAATACACTTCTCAGAGGCCTCCCTCCAAAGGCTGATGGCAGTGAAGCTACCTTTAACAAGTAAAGTTACCTTTAACAAGTAAAGTTCTCCAGCACACAATCTTGAAAGCAAAGAAAAACTTATTGCCTGCTTAGGAAACTAGCCTTAGAATGGAAGCCTACCAAGTGAAAATGGAAAGGGTTTGTTTGTGAAAATGGCAGAAGACTTCAGAAAGATCTATTACACATAGCAAGTAACAAATACATCAGCTACAAATATACATCTCCAAAATTTCAGAGGTATTTGTGTTGTACTTCAAGATTTCTTGCCAAAGGTTTCCAAATTATGACAGATCTCATGCATCTCAGATGGTCTTTAGAAAACTGGCTTTCAGAAAAATGTTAACTTTTTTTTCGTTTCTACTGCTGTAGTGAGAGCTGAAAATACACTACATTGCTGATATTACTTTTTAATGCAAACAATTACAGCAGTGGCCACATGCCAATATGGAAATTTATATGGGAAGCACGGTGACTCAGGGGGCAAACCTTTTTATTAATAGCATTTATTCTACACATGCATCTTGCTCTTCTCCCTAATGGCTGCCCTTCTCATTTATTTTTCTGCAGCTTTCACGATTTCACAGAGAATGACAAAGCCTCAGGTTACCTTCCTTCCACCAGGCTTACATGTGGAATACTATCACACAATCCTATGTGGAACAACTGCTGCACATCTGGAGTTAGCCTCCCAAAAATGCAGGAATACAGATAAAGGGATTGACAAACATGGTATAAACACCAAATTAGCAAATGGTTCACGTGGGGATGAAGCACTGAAATTTGCTTAGTGCATTACAAAGGGTAAAGACAAACAGCCCATAACCATTTTGTCCAGATGATTTGTTGATACAGACACTATTTGCAGGAAAAATACAGCATAGTTGTTCCAGGTTTTTTTCAGGACCATGCTGCAATTATCTCATATTCAGAAAGTAGTAGTATGTCTGGGGGAATATAATTGACTTTTTAAATTTGTATAGTTGTTGTCTGAAAAAAATTGATTAAATACATAAATGTATACATTTCAGTAATTATACACTCAAAAATACATACCAAAAGCTATGAACTGGGCATTATACTAGCCTTTTAGATCGATGTTTTAACATGCTACAGATATAACTACTTTTAAGTGTTCATTTCTTAAGCAGAATTTAAAAAGCAGTATTAACCAAGAGTATCAGGCAGTGCTTTATGCAGAGTTTTCTCAGAGTGGACCTGCTGAATCTTAATTGAAACTGCTGGTAGGAATAAAGAAAAAAATCAATAGATATTCTGAGTCATTGGTGACACTGATTTAAAGGAGCAGTGTCTTTTTACCTATTACTCTTTATCATAATTCACAGGAGTTAAAAGACTTAGTTATGGTTCAGAACCCTACACAACTCTCCAAGGAATCAAATTTTCCACTGAACTCTTGTTGAAATAGCTAGAGCCATAATTCATGCTAATATCTGGTCTAAAAAAATAAAGAGAGAACGCAGATTTTTTTCCCCCCAAACTGGCAATGAATTAGCAACAGAGCAGCCACCAGCCTGCACACTGTGGTTTTCTCTTCCACCCCCAAGATCAAATATAGCTCCTCCACCTTGAAATACAGCAAGTAACCAGCACGGCATCGAATTCATCATGGTCATTTCCCAGCAAAACACATTTCATACTGCAGCTTTGATTTGACATTGTGCTTACAGTTGAATAAGGGGAAAAAAACCCATTCAAACAGACTGGAAATAATTCTATAGGACATGTCAACATGCAGCAAGCTCATACAGGGAGACAGATAAAGACAGAATATACATTCCTAGGAACAGATATTACTGTTTTTTAAATGCATGTAATTTCCCGCAATAAAAAATAAACCAAAGACCTTTAGAACTGATAAACTACTGTGATTAATCTTTTGTCACTAAACAAATGTTTCAAAGATTTGAAGGAGGCATTAATCAGCAACACTGCTAGGGCTTGAATTCTTTGCATTTCTAAGGAAATTATTTTACAGATGACAGAGGAAAGTTTCAATGCCCTTTTGTGCTTGGCCATATGTACACAGGGCACCAGTAAGTCAGGAGTCAGCCTTACTGTTGCAGAAAATGAAGAGTTGGGTCGCTTCTCTCCCTGCAGTATCATCCAGCAGAGATGCACTAAAAAACACCAGGCCCACCTGCCCAAAGCTTTGGAGGGAAAGAAACACAAACTCCCCATCTCTGCACAGTTTTGTAGCTTTTTCCTGACTACCCACAGAAGTTCCCAGTCCAATACCAGGAAATTGAAAGCCAAGGACTAATGTTCTCATAATCCCTTACTCAGTAATTTCTGTACTAGAAACAGGCATTGACAGCTGCTTTACATGAAGTTTCATGATACCTGGTATGGGTGATGAAGTTTCTTCTTTGCTTCTTTATTTCGCTAAGCATCCCAAACATGACAGAAGTAGGTACATCCTGAAAAATCTCATCCAAAAGAATCTAAGAAAATAAATGTAACAATATAGCCTCACACCTACTTCTCTTGTGTTCATTTGGACTTCTGCACCCCGCTGAGGTTCAGGGTAGTATCTCTTTTGACTTTCCTTCCAGACAAGAATATCAGTAGTGTAAGAAATGAGCAGATGATCAACAAGAGATGAACACTCTTATAAGATGCTGAAACTTAAAAAGTTTTTGTAATTCTGTGAGAACTAAGGGAATTCAGCACCCTGTGGTGCACATCCTGCTAAAACAACCCCACGGCAGTACTCAAGCACAAACAACATAGGAAATTACCAGAATTGCCACACCAGTAAAAACACACACTATCTAATAATAAAAATGACAATCTGTTGCTACACAAAACAATCTGTCATATATTCTCAAAGACAAGAACAACATGCAAATTCTGCAAGTTGTATTTCACTGCAAGGAGCCCCTACTGTCTCACGTTCCACGGAGGCTGATGACAGCCTCCATTGCACGGATGAATCCACTGTTCTTCAGACACTCAGTGTTACTCCAGCACAGTCAAAGCAAAGTGACTCTGCCCCCATTTATAAAGACTAGACAGGCAGACAGAGAAGAGCATGAGCTGAATGAAAATGGCACTAAGAAGTGCATTTGCCAGCGTTAAATAACAACATGTTTCAGATTATTAATACAGAATATGATTTATAAATAATTTTAAGTCCTCAAACCCTGGCATCTGAAGAAAAGTGCTGCAATTATTATGCATTCAGATATTAGATTTTTCTGAAGTTGACATCTTCAACTATATATGTTGAAGGATAAGCAATGAATCATACGAATATATGATAATTTCATGTCTAATACTCAGACAGGCACTACAGCCACAACTGAAGACTCCAATTATACATATCTCCCTCCAGTATAGAACACCAGATGATATAAATGGCAATTCAACAATAAGTAACAAATCTCTTATGCATTATATTTTCTGGATTGACAAAAAGTGAGTAATTGATTAAAACCAATCTAAGTTTTCCTCTCTGAGTTTAGTATTGCAAATGACTAAAGCCTTCTCAGCTAAGCTAATGAGAACAAATAATGTAAAGATTAAAAAAGACCTATTTTAGCGTTCTAGAAATGATATAATTGAATAATTTTCTCTATTTATTTGATGCCCAGCCTTAAACATGTCAAGTGATGCTCTAACACAATTAACGTGAAGAAAATTGTAACATCTGCTTGACATCATGGATATTTTTAATCAAGCTCACATGTGTCTACAGATACTTCCACTGGAAGCATTCTGACAGTGATGTAGTCAGGCTCTAGCAGTGCTTGGTCCACACTGGGAACAAGATGGAAGTGTTTTATATGAGGCTAAACTCAAAAAGGAATCATAACTCTGAGACATCTTCTCTGTAACATGACTGTTAAATGAGGTTATAGTAGCCTATCCACTAGTGTGGCTGACAAAGTTTGCTTCTTGTCCCTGCCTCCATTAGGTTCATCTGTCCAGCTCTGGGTCTCTGTATGTTTTGTTTGTTGCTTCCCCCTTTTACTCAGCACCCCCTTTTGCAATGAAAAGGGTCAATGAGTACATAACCTTACAGGCACAGACTCCCATTCACCCTTGTGAAGCAAGGCAGCCTCTGCATCCTCCTTGTCCTTTTAGGAGGCTTGGGTCAGGACTTGGGTCACAGCATCACCCCCTTGCCAAGTGAAAAGGTCCTTCCAGCACTTTTGAGGCTGTGGATCGATGAAAAGACCTTGCACAACCAACTATAGAATCAGAGAATCATTTTTGATGGAAAATACCTGTAAGATCATCAATTTCAAACATTAACCCAGCACTGCGAAATCCATCACTAAACTATGTCCCAAAGTGTCCCTACAGGTCTTTTAAAAGCCTCCAGGGAAGGTGACTCAATCACTATCCTTGGCAGCCTGTCCCAACGCTTGACATCCATTTCAGTGAAAAAATGTTTCCTAAAATCCAATCTAAACCTCGCCTGCTACAGCTTGAGATTGTTTCCTCTTGTCCGCCTGTTTATTGCAAAGAAATGAACACTTCCTTATTACAATTCATGTACTCTGGAAGCTTTGCAGTTGTTAAGATGCCATGATTTTGCAGTCCCTTCCAACCTACAGTCATCACATTCAATCAATTAGTGCCCAGAAGGAAAACAAATCCTCCATTACTGGCTCCTACCATACTTCCAGTATTTTCTTGTTAATACACACACCACAAACATCTCTGTTCTGCCCAGTTTCCAGCCCAACACAAGTGATAAGATCAAGTTTGAGAACAAGCAAAAGCAGAGCTAAATGGAACAGTCTTGCCTGAGGACTAAGTCAGGGTGAACGTACATCCATGTACACTCAGTTAGATGCTGTATCTCTATCAGGCAGTTCATCTTTATTTCTAAGTGGAAAACACATAGTAGATTTCTACACCAGGGTTCTTACACTTGTGGTTTATTCCAGGGCCAGAAAAGTCTAAAACTAGGGTGAAGTAAAACTTGGATGTCTTTTTGTGCTGTCTTGAGCACGTAAGGGTACCTTGATCACAGGTGAGAGATGCGGCTTCAGACGGGCAGAGTGACAAGGTACACCAACACCAAACAAAAAATAAGGCAGCATGCCAGGAGAAATGGGAATGCAAGTGAAATTTTGGAGAGAGAGCTGTAAAGAGCCATGCAAATGGACAAGACACACATTGGTCCCACATGGAAAAAGAGAGGGAGGCAACACAGAGGCTGCAAGAGAAGGACAACACAATGAAATGGCTGGATAAGCATAGTCTGGTGGACATACTCCCAAAAAACAGCAAGGAAGGGGAGAAGGTAGGTTTGGGTTTGCTCAACGAATACACACAGGTGACAATCCACAAGCCTCCACCGCTGAGCCAACCCTTTGACACCGCAGTCTATAGAGCACAGGCTGTACAGGTTATATCTTAAGTATCAGTAAGGATGAGTAACCATGGAGCGGATCCTGGCTCCGGGGGAAGCACCAGCAGCCTCACAAGCCCATTACTAATACTAGAGGAAGGCAGTCTAGGAAAAGTGACTCATTAGCAAACTAAGTAAGACAAAAAAAGCCCAGCCCTTTAATTTTAACATGAATATTATCTCCTGAATTAAAGCCAGATAAAGTCTCCTTTCTCACTTCCATTTTCAAAGATTCAATTTCCTTTCCTGCTCCTATTTTCCTCAGTCCTCAAATTTCTCCACAACGAAAGGATTCATTTGTTATTTATTATCTCAATTTAGATTTTAGAAGAGGAATTCTAAATGCTGAACTATTATTTTTAACAGTAAAACAAGTAGCCTTGTCTCAAAATTACATAATCCTCATTTTCCTGCCAAAACTAATCTGGTGTGCTTGTTGCTGTTTTGAAACCAATGGTGTAAATAACAGGGATTTTTAGGTCTAGGCAACATGAAGATGAATAGCTGTTGTCAGTCTGCAGATGCAGAAATCGTGTACACTTTGCTAATGGGGACAAGAACAGAGAATTTTAAAAAGTAGTTTGTTGGACAGAAAAGGTACATCTTTACCATACCCTGAAAGGCCTAGGTCTTGAATTACTGGCAAAAGGGTGGATGATTTACAGGCTCAGTCAATTACCTCCACAATGACACTGCTCACAGCTAAGGAGGTGGAAAGAAAGAGGCAGACTCTTGGCTACAAGTCCTTAAATGAAAAAAAAAATCCCTACAGCATCTCAGCTAAATCTCCTCAATCTGAACCTCTCCTCCCCTTCTCCAGCAAAACGTCTTTATCAAGTTACAGCTGCCAGCACTCTGCCTCCAACTACACTGCTGCCATCTCTAAAACTCCAATTCCCAGATACTTCACCACTCTCCTGATTGCTCTGCAAACAGCCACGGCATCTGGCTCAATTGGGGATCTTCCAGTTAAAATTTACTGTAAACAATTTAACAGTTTGTGGCAATCTGGAAAACATTTGGACTGCTTCCACAGAAAACCTAGCTGGCTCAAATCCTCAAGGTTTTTCTCTGCCTCTTCCTTCCTTAGCCTGCAGACCTAAAATGCTGGATAGCAGAACACCTTTTTGAGGACCTGCACCTCCCTTCGGTTAAAATAAACTTGGAAGGAACTGCTGCAAAGGGCACTGAAAAGCAGCTGCTGGGAGAATGTACTGCACATGCCCATAGTGTTAATGACTATATACTGCCTCTGAAAGCTTAGAGGGGAATCTTGCACAGTTCAGCTACTCTTCAATAGTTTAAACATACAGTTGCACTGAACTGCAGAATTAGCTCACCCCACACTCTCTCCAGCAGGCAAAGAGACTGAAATTAGTTTTAACTGAACTCGGAAATCACGCTTAATCCAAATGAAATCAGTGCTAAGTTAAAAAGAAGAGCTGTGTAGGTTCAGCAACCCTAGAAATCCTACGCTATAAAAACCAAAGCAAACACAGGAAAGGAACCTGTCTTTCTCCCCAGTGCATGCAAGAAAGCAGTCTTGCTCATCCCCCAAGTGGAAAATTTACCAATTTCTCCTGAAAAACACAGGGGGGAAAAAAAAAAAAAAAGGTAACACAGAGCAGACTGAAAGATCTATCAGTTAAACCAGAAAACTTGAGATTTTTTAAAACTTTGATCATCATTCTTTCAGCCAATTGTATTTCCTTTGCCAATTGTACAGAACCACTGCTCTGCTGTATTTGCTCCAACAGTTTAATTACATTTTACCTCCTCCTACTCTGCAAAACAAGTGCTGCCCCAGCTCCCTCTCCCCATACACTACATACCTGCCCACCTCCACCGGAAAATCACTGCTGGACGTCCCTCACCTGTTCAAGTGGGAACTGTGCTCCCACAAGCAGATCACGAGGATACACAGCTGCAGCAAAACCAGAGGCAAAAGCCAGCTGTGCAGAGGGAGCCCAGCAAGCAGGATTAGGGCTGGGATCTGCAGGGCTGCTCTACAGCTGGGAGGTGATGGCAGTGGGGAAAAGAGCCACCACAGGGCCGCCTGCCATGGGACTCTGCTCCCGCTCGCCAGGTTGTGAAGGAAGGTTTTATAGCAGCCCTGCATCATTCAATTTGGTTTGAGTCACCTTCCTTAAGGTCTGGTCTTTGAAATACTGCTGCAGAGGGCAAACCTGAGTGTTATTTTCTTAAAAAGCCTTAATTCTGCTTCTGTGGATCATCTTCAGGGTGGTGCTTATCAAAGCCACAGCTCTATCACCATTAGCCCTGATAAAAGCTTTCCATAAAGTGGAAATAGCTTCAGGATCAGGAGACTTTGGCTCAAGACTCAGTTTCAAGCTCTGCTATAGCTTTAAACCAACAATACTCAAAGTTATTTCAAAATATCTTTCTTTTAAAAGCACACTGATGACCACATGGCACAAGGACATGGCTAGGTTTTGAGGCAATTGAGTCTGGAAAGCATAAGATTTCATTTTGCAATTGAAAAATATAATTTAAAAAATAACTTCGCCTTTATTTCAAGGACGAAAACAACATAAGCTTAGTAGTTCGGAACATCATCCTCTGAACATTCCCTAGAGAGCTTATTTGTTAAGAAATAAACTTAGCTCCATGCACTTTGAGCTCTGCTACATTAGTATTCTCTTAATTAGAGATTTTCAGAAGAGTGCCTCTTATTTGTCAGCACAAAGAAACTCACCCAGACTTTGTGAAGCCATACCTATTCTGTTATTAAATAAAAAACCCCAAAGATTTGATTATACATTTGTCTGGCATGACAAATTCCAAAAACAGTTAGTGGCTGAAGTACAAACATTGTCTAGCTTCCCCAACAGGAAGCTGGATAATTGGGTTTTCCATAAGATCTGTGTGAAAGCAGACTCCATTCATGTGTAATTTGGCTGAGTATGTCTTCCACAGGGAAGAAAAGTTTAAAAAAAGAGTCTTGAAAGAAGTTTTTGGGACCACTGTATTTTAAAGCTTGCTTGGCACAGTTTTTCTTAATTAAGGCTGCAATTAATATACATATATGTACACACAAGAAGAAATACTCCACACAAGTTTCATTGGTTTGTCATTAACTTGCATGGAGCTGAATGTGTTAGTCAGTAATCCAAACATGAAATGTAATGCGAAAACATTATTACTATAGTAATATACTGTGAAAACATTACTGAGAAAAGTATAAGTTTCCCAAAAACTTCTATAATTTTTAATTCAGTGTGCATGTATTTCTCAAATGGCAGTGTGAAGCAGTGTGCATCAGTGCATTGAATCTGACTGGGATGGGCTGACCCTTACCCACAGCAGCTCCTGTAGTGCCTGAGCAGCACCCACACAGCACCAGGCTGTCTCTCCAACATCCCCACGGCCTGGGAGGCTGGGAGTGGGCAGGAGGTTGGGAGGGGATGCAGTCAGGACAGCTCACCCCAGCTGACCAAAGGGATGTCCTGTAGCATGTGGTGTTGTACTCAGCAATAAAAGTTAAGAGAAAGGAGGAGGAGAATGACATTCCTTACTAAGGCATTTTCTTCCAAAAGAGCTATGTGTACTGGGCCCCAGCTTCCCATAAAGTGGCTGGACATCTGCTGATGGGACGCAGAGATTAAATCTATATTTTTGCTTTGCTTGCACACACAACCTTTGCTTTCTTTCATTAAACTGCCTTTAACTTGACCCATCATATTTTCCATATTATTTTTTCCACTGCCCTGATGAGGAGGGAGAGTGAGAGAGAAGCTGGGTGGCTGTTTGGCAGCCAGCCAAGGTTAACCCACTACACTCAGAAATGCTAAAAAATATGTAACTTTATAAAAAATTATCTTAGTATTAGAGATATTTAGAGCTGTAAATGTTTTAAAAACACTTAACATCAATGGGAGAAATTCTCTGGACTCAACAATACACACACTGCTGTTGGCAGAAGAATACACTGCAGTCATATATGTCAGCTCAGAATGAACTGCTGGGTATCTGCTCTCTCTTCAGTGGCATGCATGGTATACTTTCAGGAACAATCATGGGATATCACATATACTTACTACTTTACTACAATTTCTAGTGGAACGTGTCCCTGCTTATGACAGGGGTTTGGAACCACATGATCCTTAAGGTCCCTTCCGACCCAAGCCATTCTATGATAACGTGAAAAAGGAAGTTCTTTTCCCCACTGACATGTCTCCTATTAAGTTCCTTTTGGTTTACATAACCACCTTGAAATACACACATTAATTTTTGTTGTTATTATTTACTGGCTTTGTACAAAGATAAAGTCACAAGCGTCTCTAGGGGAAGAGAGAAACAAACCATCTTTTGTGAAAGTTGTGACATTTGACAGCTTTGGAGCTGGTTTAAATTCCACGGGAGATCAATTCTTGAATTCTAGCTCTAAGTCCAGAGATGAAGACACTCTAGAGAAAAGAACTGGAAACCACCCCCAAAAACACAGCTGTAGCAAATATTTCATTTTTTAAATTTAGAGAACAGTCAAGCAATTACTCAGAAAGGCAAGAAGCCTAACAGTTGTTTGTTTTTTTTTCCAAACAGACATTTTTATGTCATGTTACTTCCGCAATAACTTTTGGACTACTTGCTCTAACTCACCACATCCTTTAATTTAATAACTCCAGAAGATTTTGGAAGATTCACACATCCTTCACTACAGAAGGAAATGAAACATAAATTATCTACCACTTCCCTTTCTTTATTGCTTGCAAAATCCGTACCTAGACCTGCAAACATCTTGTGGCAAGTGGGGAGAAGAAAACTGCCTCTGCAAGCCTGTTTCTCCAGCTATACAGAGCCTCAAGAATTCTACGACAATTCAGCACTTTAGGCTTAAGAGATTACAGGATCTCTCTGAGCTAAAGAAGACAGGTACTACACACTGTATTCTCTTCTCCATTTGGCTTAGCAGAAGCAGAACATAAATAGTTTATCTGGCCTTCATAATTTTGGAAAATCCTCCATTCTGAAGAAAAGAGGAAATTTATTTTTCACAATGGGAAAAATGCCAACTTAGGCAAAATGCTGTTATAATTAATTTAAAACTCCTCTCCACCTGACAAATGAAGAAAATAATTCTCTATCATTTCTTCTCAAGTGCAAATTCTATTAATGGCTGCATGAAAACTATGTTTACAAAGAGACTGGCAGTACACTGCTTTGTAATGCAAAAGGGGTAATGAAAAAAATGATAATATATAAGAACACCAGATAACAAACAACATAGTATAGTGCATTAAAACAACGTGCCTTTACAAGATGTATGCCATACCCCATGTAACACATGAAATAAACAATTTATTGCAATGAAATACAAACAACCTGAAATGGGACATCTCCCTTTGTACATGTTCCATGACAGACGGTACTGGAATGGCATTTGCTGCAAACCAGATTAAACCAGTTTCAGAAACTGAATTCCATCAATGAACAGATTGCACCATCTGCTTCTACTAATATACATTAGAGAATGTGTATTTTCCATAGCTGCATATTTACTCTGTAATCAGAAGACTACGAGACAAATAGGTATAGCTTAGCTACAGAATGGCTGAAAAGCATCATCATTTGAGAATGTCAAGGGCGTAAACAAAAAAGCACTTAGGTTACTAAAGGCTGTGCAATGAAGTAATGAAACAAAATTAGGCAAAAGAAAATTTAAGCAGCACTCTGGGACACTAACAGTCATTGCCATGATGAGAGAAACACAAATGCAAAAAGCGTAGTAAAGTTTCTTACTAATAACATGTAGAAAAAGAAAGAAATAATCTTTCAACTGAAGCCTAAGTAGGGCTGTCTGGAAATCTGAAATTTTGTTACATGTTTTTTTACACTTTCAAGAAAAGTACCCAGAACTTGAATCAGGAGGTAAGCCAATATTTGAAGTTTTCACGGAAGAGAAATCCTTCAAAATTTTGTTTTGGAAATCCAAGCATGATGTTTCCAAAACAATATATGCTTTCCCAGTATCCTCAGCATCTGCTGACTGAGATTAATGCAATTCCTTTCATTTCACAACTGCCATTTTTATGGCTTGCTGTGGTGACAAAAATGACAAAATCTACCTGAGACTGCAGCTCAGGGGCTGCTGAAGCACCTGCAGGACCTTCTCTCTGACAGGGCAGCCGTGCGAACTGCTCAGAATGCCAGAGCCCTGCGCTCCCAGCCCAGCCGGCTCCCCACACCACTCACTGTCAGTACAGCCAGGCAGGTGACTTTAGAGCCGTTGACATCTCAACACACAAGACCCCTTCTTATAAACACCTGAAAAGTCAGGCTGACACATTGGTGTGACATTTTGTGGCACACTGATATACCGGCATTGCAGAAATGAACCTGAGGAAAATGCCTGAGAAGCTAGGGTGAGATTTCACCATTATTATTCTATGTAACCTCATTAGCAAGGATGATTATTTCCAGGACAGTAAGATACTGATTGCAATTAATGAAACAGGATTTCATTACAAATTGTGGTCTTCTCTTTGAAAGGACAATAAAAGAAACAAGAACTGTTGGGGCACTAATATTCCCCAGTATAAATGCACATAGGTAAGCAACAAGTTACATTCTAAGGAAAAAAAAAAAAAAGTAGAACTCTTCAGGACCAAAAAAGAAAAAAAATGAGTATCAAAGTATGATTGAGGGATATACATTCATTTGGTTCAGGAAGACAACAAATAGCGAACAACTGTATGAAGTGAATACCAGAAGTAGCAAGCATTAAATCATAGGAAAACCCAAAGCAAACTGAGGAAAGCAGTTCTCCACACAACTTGTAAATAAATGGTGAAATTTCTTGATGGAGGGTATTACAAATGCTAAAAGCGTATATGGGTTCCCAAAAAGTAACTTTATTGATGACTACTAAACAGCAGGACAACCCAACAATCCTTGAGACACACCCTGTTGGAGACCTGGGGATTGGGCTGGAAAAGAGTCATCAAGTGCCTGTCCTGTTCCAAAAGTCCTCCCTAAGCCATTACTGGTAACACTTGGTGACAATTAGGAAGACAGTTTTTGTCCTGTCCTGGCAAACAATCTTAAATTCAGACATTAAACATGTTCTATGCATCAAATACAGTACTATGTGCATCACAGGACAAGCACAGTGTGCTGGATTCAGCAAGAAAACTGAGGAGACAAGCATTCCCTCCTCCCTTGAGCAGAGCGAGGCATTGAGACATGCCCTCCTGTCAGTATCCAAAGTGAGCAGTTGCAGTCTGCAGAGGACTGAGCACAGATCTATGCAGATCTGAAGATTTGGATGTGCCAAGCACTAACTCCAGCTCAATAAAATTGAAACTGTATTATTTAGAATGAAGTAACATAGCCATGACAGATGAGGACAATCTTAAGTAGAGAACCCCATGCATCCATACAGACATTCAGATAGGCCCATCTCCTAAAGCTAGAGAAAATGAAGAATGAAAATGTAGGCAGAAACACATCACAGATAATTGGAAGGGCTTTGGAAGAGTCTTTTAAATAATCAAGATGTCACAATTACATAAATAAAAAAGGATTTCTTCAGAAAGGAATAAAGGCACAACAGGGAGGAAAAACGATAAGCAACAAATAAAAACGAGAGGCCCATTAACAGCCTTCCTAAGAAATTAACTTCCTGTACTTCACTTAGGAGAGAGACATCAGATAGAATTTTATTTGCTTGGGGTTCTTAGATAAACACATTCATTTGTAGGTGGACATAGTGAAGCTACTATTGCACTCTAATCTCCATCCAGAAGTCAAAATAAGGCATCCTCAAGGATATTTCAATGAGGAATAGAAACTGTTGACAGATTCAAGTAGTTCTTTCTTGTAATCTTGAGGGGTGTTTTGTGGGGTTTTGTTGGTTTTTTTAAAAATGTTTAGCACTTTATCTTCCTTGAAGATGGGCTACTAGCTGCTTGGTTTGAGTCAATTACTTTGACAGCTGTTTCCAAAAAGCTCCTATCTACTGCAGCAAGAAGCTGTATCTGAACAAGAACTATTCTGTCATCTAGCTTTTAAATCCTCTAAAACTGATGTTCCTTTCCCCTCTTTATTAATATTGCAATGAACTGAAAGTATTTCTGCGTTTTGCCAAACCATCAACAACTTTTTTAACTTCATAAAAATTCTGAACGAAACCAAAGCAAAACACTATTTTTTAAAATGTAAGGAAGATATCTATACTCTGAGTGAAGCTACTGATGTATCTTAATAGAAGGCAAAAAGGCAGGGTGCGCTAATTGCCTGGTCCTTGAGAGCTCAGAGCAGATGACTCTTTTTAGCCTCAATTCCTTTCACAGGGGACTTTCAATTCACACACAAAACTGAAGTGAAAGCCAGGTTCAATTTATTTTATTCTGACATTAACTTAGTACAGGGTACTTGCTTGTGTTCATAGTGATTAATAAAGAGATGTAACTGCAAAGCCAGTGTGGGAAGCCAGGTTATCTGAAGGGCACTTGGGAGACAGAACAATACTTAACCTTTCTGAAGGCAGAGCTGCAGAATGGGTGGCCTCCACCTTGCATTTTATTTCAGGGAAAAAACCCTCACTATTACGGCAGCATTGTCTTTGCTTACATAGTAGAAGCAGAGCCATGAGAAAAGGAAAAAACAATAGAAAAAGTAAACCGTGTACTATATGACCACAAAACATAGCTAAAATATGGGATTCTGCACCACCATTAACAGGATGACTTAATAACTGCTGCACCTGATAGAAGTCTTCCTCCTTGATTTGATAGGATTTAGGGATCAGGCCCTGAAAGCTCCTAGCAACTACTTGGTTGGTGTAGCACACCATGAATTCACAACATTGTTTGATTTCTGCCTTTTAAACTTTGCTAAATTGCCTTGTTCATCAGTCACTTCTTATACAGACACAGAAATACATCAAAAGGCCCCTGTAGACATCAAAGCTGATCATGTAACATGATGCTTCCCTTGCTTCCAAAAAGGACACCAGTCTTTCTGAACTTAGTAAGAGCTTGTGCTCTTGCTTTTTAGCAAGTTTCAGACATTTGTACCAAGCATTGCTTCTATTTTGCACTCACCAGATTTCCTAAATCCTAGACTTTAACTCTATGTTTATTCTTTTATTAAAATCACGGCACATGTGACATGTGGGAAAATATGCTCATAAATCCTCTTCATCTTCTCTGGATGATACATAGGACACGTGTGCTTCACTCATTAGTTTCTGAAATGGATCTGCCCATAACCTTCAAATTACTTTGTGCATAATTAGGCAATTCCTGATTTTCATTACTCATGTTTATCTCTGCAGGATTTACACAGCACCAGTCATAGAGCTGCCCATGTACAGACTGGAGCACATCACTAATTACATACGTTTCATTTGGTTCTATTCCTCTACAAGTGAGGTTATGGTTTTCAAGGGCCATGTAACAGGCTCATCACCCAGATGTTCAGGGACCGGGAAGTCCCTGAGGTGTATAAACTCATTTGAATTTACTGACCCTTTCAGAGAAATAAAACCACAAATAAAGTATGTCTGCCATTTTATTTCCTAACTTGTGTATCTGCAGCTAAAACATAGCTTGGATTCACTAAAGCTGGCAATGCTTTACCTGTGATTCCTTACCATTTTAAAGTGGTTTTTTAATTCTGTTAAAAGAACTTGCAGTTTGAAATCTTTGTTGGAAAACAGTAGATCAATTTATGATTTGTTTGCTCTTTTCTCATCAGTTCAGATGAATGACTGTGCCCTGTTTAGACCAAGCAAGCTGCTTTTCAAGAAGCTTTCACAAGTCTTGCTTTCCTTCATACAGCTGAAGTCTGAGTATATACACAGAAGACAAAAGTACAATACTATTTATTGTCCTCCACTGAGGCAGTTTCTAGATTTCCACAAATGCTATGCTTAGGTAATTGCAGCATGTGAAATACCTCTTTCAGCTGTACTATGCACATTAATAAACATGAAGTAGAGTGTAATAGAAAACAACTTCTTAGATTTTAAGAGCCTATAAGGCAATTAAACCAAATAACTGCCATCTTCCAATCTATGTTCTGCCAAATTTCCTAATGTAAGTACAGGCTATGCAGCAGCTAATACACTTCACTGAATACACAAAACAACAGCTCCCTTACCATAAGCATTGGCTCTTAGGCACGTTCAGAAACAAAAAATCTATATGCTCACTATGGCTAACACATATAATTTAGTGGCCTAGCATTTCACTTACATATAGCTTAATGGAAAAAAAATCAAAATGCTATGTAATAAACCACCTCCACAGAGTGCAAACTAATATCCAAGTGACATTCAAAGTTAGTTTTTTATTTCAAGCAGCTTTATGGATGTATTAATTGATAATTCTTTCTGTACCAGACCATGCAAATCGAAGAGTTTGGAATAGAGGAAAAAATTACTGTGTAAAACTGCAATGAAATGTCTTAAATTTGGCAGATCTCTTTGATAGCATTGTCCTTGCTAAGATACCACAAACTGTGGGAAGCGTTTTTTACCCCTAGAGTGGATACTACATCAGATATTTGTCTTCTAATGTGAAAATGGGCTAAAAAGAGTTAAAAGAAGAAATAGCAATAAAAACAGCTTTAATTGTCTACTCCAGTTGGGTGATTTAGGCATCAATTTATAAAATCTACATCATTACTCCTACTCTAATATGCAGCAGCATAACTATGCTGTAGGTGTTTCTCTCCAAGTTGCCCTGAGTACCTCTCATGGTTGCTATCACAGTAATAAAGTGCATTTCATGTTAATTTAAATTTGTGTATAAAGAAAGGGAAATGGGGTTTAGGTACACAGCTAGAAATTAAAGCAGATGCTTTAATTCTGCTACAATTTATTAGGAAATATTCATATGATTCAGTTTCACAGCATGTGTGAATATAAATCCTCAAGAGATTTAATTAGGTGTATTTTATCATAAATTGCATTCCCATAGACATATGCTGCTCCTGCTTCATGCTGATAATAACAAAGACCAACTGACACTTAAGAGCACATCTGAAGCGTAGTTTTTTGATGACATTAGGTACAGTAAGAAAATAAAAAAAAGGTGCTCAATAAAGGTATCAATGGTTTTCTTAGCTGCTTTACCATACTGACTCAGAAGGCAGTTTATTTTATACAGTAGAAATTAACCTCATGAAGGTCTATGTTTTGTCAATCTACAAAATACATCGTTTGCTTCCAGTACCACAAACATGGCATATGAAAAAATTCAGGCTGCTGTACCCATAGCTGTGCTTCATGAGAGCCTACAAAAACATTCTCTTGTTTTGAAAACCATAGTTTTGATTAATTAACCTCTTGTTAACGGAGTCTTTTCTGCAATACAGTGATTTCTTAATGCTCTAAGCATTTTGATCATTGTTTCAGACTTCCAGGATATAGTACTTACTCCCTGCATTTTACTTCAGAGAAAGAGTACTTACTCTTCAAGGACTTTGCTGAAAAGTTCTTTGTAACATGTGCTGCCAACTGCAGAGTAGTTAAAATGATCTTGATTTTTCTAAGCAATTCCCAAAGTCAAAACAGGAGCCAATGTCTGAGTTGAAATTGGAATTAAAAATAAAGAAATTATTTGAAATCTAATTTGAAAATTAAATACAGGTGTTTTGGTTAGTGTTTTTTTAAAATATTATTTTGAATTGTATTAGATAAATACAGATCTAAAGCATAATTCTCTCTGATATTAACATGTAACATCTTCAGGTATGCATCCACATATCAGTGTTGATTTCCACATAGTCTGCTATTTTTATCACATATTTTTATACTCCCGCCTACACTCCCATACAGTGAAATTTCTCTTTCAAGATGACTTCACAATTCAAAATATATCCCAGAATGCAGGGATTTTCTTCTCTTTTATTATAAAGAAATCTGGCCATGGATATTTTTGTGCTCCTGTTTCTCCTGTCTGTTTTCTAGATAGAAAAAAAATGACATGAACTGTGATACAGATAATGTTCAACCTTGTAACAGGTTTTGAACACAGGGCTTTCTTTAACCTCAGAAACAGCTATAGTTAACACTGCTGGAGAGCTAGGATGTTTTCAGATATGACACAGGAACTTTTAAAAATGAGCTTAGCAGACAGGATGTGTGTCTCATTACTTTTAGGACCAATTAAACACCTTTTTCTTTAAATCTGAACAATTTTGTAAGTGATTTTTTTAATCTCCTTCTGGTTGTATATCTGAAGTGGTTGCATTGTCACAGTCATGATGGCCTAAGGATTAACAAGTGCCTGAGTTCATGGGAAGATAAGGACTTGTGTTAATCTATTTTTTTACATTTAGATTCTTCACCTTGAAGGTGTTGTCATGTTCCTGACTGACTCTAAGCTGAGTTAACACTGTTCAACCAATTCTGAAGGACCGAAGCCATGTGTCTCCAGTCTGCAGACTGGAATAATGAAGACAAAGCCTTATGTTACAAACAGAAACGAACCCTGTAAAATCCCCATGCCTATCATTGGGAATGCTGTGCAAAGCCTCAGAACTGAACACAATCCAAGTGCAGAAGGAACAGAAGAAAGCTCTTTGGTGAGCTGTTTCTTTGTCTAATTCATTACCATTTCTTCTTTATCTTCTTCCTTGGCAAGGTCTCAGTCAGCACTCTAGCACACACACACAGTCTGAGGGAACAGCAGGGCAGTAATTCAAATTTGTATTACAAGTCACAGGGTACAGTTCCTCCTGATTCTGCCATTGTCATTAAAAAAGGGGTTAGTCAGATATTCCTGCAAAAATACATTCAATACCTGTTCAAAGACCTAACATAGAGACTTCATTGGCATTAACTTTGGTTAGGACCCAGTCTGTTCACACTTTTCTGAGTTATTGTTTCAGTGTGTCCAAGACCTGCCGTACCTGTTAATTTCTGGCAGGTCTTTTTGCACTTGCAGAATTAATTCTGTGAACAGTCTGTCAGGATGGACTAATACAGTAATAAAGCAGGAGGTTTGCTATCTTTGGCATTTGGAAAATCAGACAAAAATTATCAATAGAATACACTGTATGAGTTGAGCACAGATTTCCTAACTTTTTATTTTCTAACTTATATTCCTAGCATTATATTTTAAAACTGCTCCTGAAGACAACTCCTATATAAACTTGCAACTTCATATAAGTCAGAAAGGGCCACCCTAAACTTCTACCAGCAAGTATTTGACAGTGCTTGACAACACCAGAAGCATCCAGCACACTCAAAAATTTGATTGAGAAAGCTATGCTGGATGAGAGAAGGGAAGAAAAGGTACGGGGTTGATAAAGACACATACAGTGATCAACTAAAAAAAAAAAAAGTCAGTCTGTCCTCCAAAACACCCCAAATCCAGTCAGTCTTCTGCTGCAGGTTTCATTATTGCACTTTTCCACCTTCTAAATCTAAGTTCTGGTCTGTGCACATAGCAGTTTCTAAACTGTTCAGAGATGGCTCAACTAGAAACGGCTATAGACAGCTTATGTTACAACACCCTAGCAGAGACAAAGGATCCCAATGAGAAAAAAATTAGATAAGCTTGATAGAGCAGGTAACATATACCAATACCTACAGATACAATACACTTGGATATCAACAGGATATTAATTCAGGCATGTGGAGTCACTTTCAGTGCAGAACCTTATCAGCCTTGAGGTGTGTCTGAAACTTGGGTGAAGATCAGCACGTTTAAAATAATTTCCATTTAGTGGCTTTACTATAGTAACTACACTCTGTTGGAAACTTTAAAGCAGCATATATCTCTCTAAATTTCACTGCTTTATGCTATACCTTCTTTTCAAACTCGTGGCTTGCCAGAACCTGAAACAGCAGATGCTGACAACTCTCAGGTGCTGCACGATCCATTTCAACTTTGTGTTTGGACATTTCATGCTTCTTGTGAGACACTGGAAAAGCACAGAGCAGTCACCCGGAACACAGCACTCCAAGGCAAAACAGATCTTTTACACTCCTGTGTAAGAGGCTTTCTGGGCTGTGAGCCTACATTGCCAGCTCAGGTCCAATTTTTCATCTACCAGTATTCTCAAGTCCTCGGCCAGACTGCTCTCCATCACCAGGTTTGCACTGATACTGGGGATTGCCCTGCCCCAGGTGCAGGACCTTGCATACATACACATACATACACATATGTACACATACGTACATGTGTTCTACAGAAGACGTACTACAGAACAAACTTACACAAAATTATAAATCAAAGTAACACCGATCCTAAACCTTAAGAATCACAGGTAGTTGTCACAAAGCTCCCCCAGTTCCAGCTTTCTGCCAGGGGCAGCAGGGGAGGAACAGAACAGCAGAGTTCATAAGCACTCTTCATGCTTCCCTGTCAGGGTACATCACAGCATTCAAGGTACAAGGTTAGCTCAGAAAAAAACTTCTCATTTCAATCTCAGGTATGGATAAAGCACATCAGCCCTACCACAGTTTCACTGTACTATTCAACAAACATACAGCCAGATTTGATTTGTATTACTCTTTCTACTAGTGCAGAGGCATTTGTATTGAGTCCTAATGGTGGCACTGGCTTAGTGTACAGTGCAAAATTTTCAGTGAAGCATCACAGATACCAAAATGACTGATTTAATCCCAGCCAAATCTACTAACTGCAAACAAAGGAGGCAACAGTCTAGCAAAAACATCATAATAGACTTCAGGAATTGTGCAATTATTGTATACAAGGTTCAGTGCAAAATGTATTCCGTTAAAAAGCACAAAGCAACTTGCAAATTTCAAATCCTCAATGCAGACTTGAAAGGAAGGAATACTTTCACGATTTACACATCACTAGAACTGACATTTAAGTCACATTCTGTTGATAAAATACCATTTCAAAGAGAAACCACCTCATTCTCTCACAGTCATGTCAGTCTTGCAATGGTAACAGAATTAAAATAGCAGCATATATTTTTCTTACGGCCATAAGCAGACATATCTGTATTTAAATGAAGGCATGGAAAGAACAAAGAATTTGAGAGCTGTTGTTTTTATATGAAATTGTTACATTTGTGCATGCACATGAATGTACATAAGAAATATTTCAGGCAATGGTTCTTTGTATTCATTTCTGCTTCTTTCAAGCTGTGGGAAGTAACAGTCTGTAGAAGAGCTTTTGTGAAAAATATTATTGAAAATGATTCGTACTTGATTTGAAATGTAAATAAACCCCCTATGATTTTAAAGTTCCTTCACTGTATTTGCAACTTAAGTATAATTTGTTGACCTCTGATACTGGCAATTTCATTTTTTTCTAATGATTCAAGAGAGAAAAAATTGAGTTTAATTAGATTAGATGAGTGAATGTCAAAGAATTTTACATTATATCTCTCATTTTTAATGCAAAAGTGATTTACTATTGCTTTCAATTTTATGGCATTCATTCAAATTCAGTTCCTGAGCCATTTAAAAAACATCTCAGACTCAAGCATTAGCACAATATCCTCTCTTTTGGAAAACATTTCAAGATTGTTCCTGAGTACTACTAAGTGATTGCTGCAGTGCTTCACTCTCTTGTACTAATATATGAGGTATTTAGAGAACGAAAGATTCTTCCATAAAATGTACTGGTGTGATCAATTTCTAAAGCTGGCATCTTTTCCACCCACAGAGCCTTTGAGAAGCACAGGAGATACCTCCACTGCCTTGGCCCATGGTGTAGCTGGTCCTGTGGCACACTAGGAGTTAAGCTCCCACTGGAATTTTGCCATGTCTTCAGGAATTAAATCACCCACTAATCACAGGGAAACCCAATTTGAGAAGCACTGGAGTCCTACAGACAGACATTCCTTCAAAAAAAAACAGAGACAGGGGATGGATGGTTTCTCATCTATGAATTTCCTTGAACTTGGTGACATCCCAAGTAACAGGTGCTATTTGGAGGGACACATATGTACCCTGCCACCATTGTTTCAGTGCCTTCCTGTAGCTTCATGAAATTCAGAAATGTTTTGGTAAGCCAGGAAATCAATACATCAGCAACAGAATTTGCCACCTGATAATTCTAATCTTTGATTCTGGCAACTTTTAGTACCCAGCGATATCATAGAATTTTTGGAGCTCTTTGGCAGCAGTGAACTGTTAGGTGATACCAGTTTCCTGATCTGTTACAAACTCCAAATATCATCAGTATTATGTGAACAAAGTGGCTTAAAAATAGATGTGGTACGGTGCTGACATTCTACATATTGTGACAATTTGAGCTTGTCAGCCTGGTAGCTGCCAAAGCACTTTTGCAGAACACCAGCAGTACTCAAGATGACTACAGAATTTGGAATGGTGGCCAAGAAGAGATCCATGAGCTTCAGTGAGCTCTGCTCTGCCACACAGAAAACGAAGATTTACATCCAAACGCTGACACCAATGGTAGAAATGACCTTTCTTACACCAGGAACAGTGGATCAGTCATGGTAGGTAAAACTAAACTCTTGGATTTTCACCTACTATGGTGTGACTTTCACATTACAGATGGAAAAGAGGATGAAAAGGAATGTGCTGCCCTGGGAAAAGGATGGATGTCCCTAAGTACTAAACAAGTGCCTCCCTGGAATCTGGGAAGCACCTTAGCAGCAGAGACATCTTTTTAATTATTGTTGCCCTGGTAAACAGTGAGGTTAAAAGAGTTCCAGCAGTATACAACATTAAAGACTCTGGTTTCAAGAAAAGGAATCTGTGCCACTGACATTAGGGCTTACTAGAATTATAAATATCAAGAACTTCTGGTCCTGAGCTCTGGTACTGAGTGAGGCTTCTTTCCAGCCTGAAGAAGCTGGCTACGACTGAAGCCTGAATATACTCCAGGGTGACTATTTTTAGCCGCACTGCTTTCAGCAGACAGAAAGGAAATGGATGCTATTTTGCTAATTACCATGAAGGCAAACTAGATATGTTCTTAAACGCAATGCCTCTGTTTCATAAACTTTGTGTTAAAAAAGAACAGGACAATGAGAACTCTCCAATTACAACTATTGATTTCCTTCCCCAAGGCATAAGGAAAAATTCATGGAACATTTTTCATAAACTCCTCTTAAATATTCATCCCAAAGCATCTCTCTTCTTTCTGAAAATGACCTTCATGCTAGGCTTCTATCAACAACATACCTTTCTAAAAAGGCACAGAACACATTCACTATGCTCTTTATTAAGAAACTATTTCTGTTCCAGAGAAATGCAGGAGAGTCTGGACACAACCTTGGGCAACCAGCTCTAGGTGGCCCTGACTGAGCAGGGGCATTTGGACCAGATGACCTCCAGAGGTCCCTTCCCACCTCAACGATTCTGTGATTCTGTGACTCTCACCTGGAAATAATGATATTTTAAAAACAGAAAGAAGGCAAATTTTATGTCATGCTGTACAAAGCCGTTTTAAGGAAAAACAAAAGAAGAATCGTAAATCAGCCAGCAAAGCCTACTTTTTTTATCGTCTGTCTCCAGGCATTTACAAAAAGAAGGAAACTGAGATCCAGTGATCAGATCTATGTTCTCTCCCAAAATTTAAGAAAGTATCAGTTTTCATAACCAACATAATTCATACACTGAAAAGTGTATAAGGAAAAGAAGAAAGGAATATTTTATGCCTTCCCCCCCCCCATGCAACCCCCTCAGATTAGCCCACATACACCTGGCTACTAGAAGCTGAAGACAACAATGGGGTAAAAAGAACATATCAACATTCTGCATCCAGCTGCAGATTTAGGAGAAACATGATAAAATACCTGCTGCATTACCAACAGTAGGCCATGCCTTATTTATTAGCATTATTATAATGGAGGGAAGCAGTGACCAAAGTTGCAACGTTTTTCATATCACTGAACAAAAAAGCATGATAATAAAAAAGACCAATTAAAATCCAGTCTCAGAACACCACTTGTAAGAACAACAAAAAATGACAGACAAAATGAAAAGGACAAGAGACAGAGAAAAGAAACTAAAATCACAACAAAACATACAGCATACAAACAACAGTAACACTTCTGACCTCTGCAATGGGGAATAACCACTCCTCTGTGCTGCTGAGCTCATCTCACTTAAACATTGTTTTTCTTACTTGCTCCTCTCTACTACTCTATTAGAAATGTGGAAAATGGATCAAAAAAGCTCCAAAGATACTGAATTACTAGTGTGCCTGTTACTTTGCAGTCTAACTATTCACAATTCACAATTAGAGTGTTATTTACTTGATTTGTAAAAACCGGTGGGTGTCCAGGAACACAAGAATAATATAAAATACATATCTCAACAGTACAGCTTAACCCATATAAACATGATTAATAAATATATTAATTTTCTACAAACTGCAGGAAAACTGTGATTGGAAATATTTTGGCACATGAAAAAAAAAAATTTTTTTTTACTTGATGAGTAACTCAAAACACCCTGGGAATGTATTTTTGTACTATACTAAATCTTACTTCAAGCCAAAGAAATTGATCTTCAATACTTGAAAAATCAAGGTCGCATTGACTGACAGGCGGATGCAATCTCATCTCTGCATAAAAATGGCTTCCCACCTCAAACAAACTGAGCAGCACTTGTGCAGCATATCAACTTTTGTGGAAAATGTACAAATGTATGCATACATATTCATTTTGGAAAGGAATTCATAGCCAACTAAGTATATCTACAAGAATATATATGAAGTGGCATGGTGGTCAAATTACTTATTTTCTTCTGCTAGTATGGGGTATTTGTGGGGGGAAAAAACCAAAGAAAAACAAAACAAAACAACCCCAACAAAAAAAAAAAAAAACTCCAAACCCCCGGCATAATGCTCATTTCCAGCAATATACTGAACTGTCAGTCAGTCAGTACTCTCTCAGTACTTTAGAAAAGGTGAGCAACTCATCTGCACTAATTTAATTTCACTAGTTTGACCTAGAACACCAAGCTTCAGGACTTTTGGAGGCCTCTATAATATGGTTGTAAAGAAATGTGACTTTTCAAACATGGAAGTTCATTAATTATTCTAGAATGCTTTACAACCCATTACTCTTAAAAGCCTATTAGATGCACTTCTTCTGGTAGCTTTTTCTAAGGACTTTTATATACTCTCTGTAGAAAACTTTTGTAAGAAAAAGCAAGAAGATATACAAAATTCTTGCAGTCTTGTTACAAGCTGTCATACTGGCAATCACTATTTTGCCTAAAGATACTTCACAATATATTTTTAAATTAATTAAGAGAGCCATAGGGATTACCAGCCTTGCTGCACTGGTAAATGTTGGCTCTTCTAGGCTTTTGGTAATCCTGGGAACTCCTTTTTTTTTATTCACTTGGTGTATGGTTTGTGAGACTTCAGTAATTCAGATTAGGTATAGTTGAACCAGAGTCTTCCAAAATCCATTCTGAAAGGTGACCAGCATTTCGACATCAAATTTGAGAATGAAACAAGGGCTCTGAATTTATCCTTTTTTGCGTGCCATTCTCCACTGTTGCTGAAGTGCTACCAAACACTTCACACAAGTCATAAAGTGTTTGAGCTGCACTTCACATGTGCCTTCAAAACCTCCTCTGAGAACTGTGAGCTTGGTGCCCAGCCACCCCAGCGCTGAGGACCTGAGCAGTCCTGGAGACCTTTCTGTAGCTGTTCAACTTGACAATGTCAGTCTGAAATGGAGCTTTGCAGAAGTCACTCTCAGAGATTTTTTTCTTCTTAACTTTACCTTAAAATGAGAAGTGGTTTGAGTGTATAAGGTAATACTTTTGAAAATATTTATCTGTGAGGAAATGGAGAAGCAGAAATGGGAAAGGGGGACACAGGAAGAACTGGGGAAGAAGAGAGTTTGCTATGATCAGACAGATGAAGAGAATGGACATAAGGACCAGTGCAAGGATGGAAACAGGTAATTTGGTAGAAAGAATCTGAGATGGGGTGCATGCCAGTCCTCCATTTTTCCCTCTTTTGTGAATAGCAAACACCCCATTGGAGTATCAAAATCTTACTCTCATCTCCTCTCAAGTCACCTGGAGCCTGAAGGGATCCTGAATGTCTGAGGGACTCCACTCTTCCTGTGCCCCATGCTTCCCAGTGCAGACAAGATGCTGGGAAGATCTCTCTCGTTGGGGGAGTCATTAATCCCAAGGTGGTAAAACATTGGGATCATGAAATTAAAATCTCTTAAACCTCAGAAAGACAAAATTAAGGCACAGATAATGCATCTTCATGGTGGAAAGTTGACTAACAGTAAGAAAATACTGGCATGTGTGTGATCCCATCTGTGACACACACCTTGCTGCAACAGCTCCCATGTGCCCACCTTGTCCAAAAGACTCGACGGGGCAAGAAGGGAACTATCATAGAGTAGTGTAGGCACAGTATTTTCTGTGACCACTGCACAGCTGTCACAGAAACTGTCTGCAGCTGGGAATGGGCTGCCTAATTTTTTTCCCCCCAGAGTCCAAATATTTTTAAATGGGATCATGAGATCCACTCCCACAAGACAGAAATCATGACAGCTGCTTGGAAACCATGTATTATTTTCCAGCTAGCCTCAATAACTGCAAATGTACAACCAATCATTAAGGTGATACAAAGAAGAAATACACTGCTAATAAAAAATTTGTGGAAAATTCAATAGCACAAAACTTTACTAGAGCAGGATAGCAGGAGTTTCATGGTATTTGTTCCCCTTCTAGAATGTGAAGTTCAGGTAAACTGAAAAAAATTAAATAAATCTGCCTACAACAAAACTTGCAAAACGGAAAATATCAAGTGGAAGTCATACAATCTCTGTTTTACCTTACTGAGTAGTTATCCCTAGACACACATTTGTACTGTGTATTCAACATATTATGAACATCAGCCATCTCCACCCTTTCTGTAATCAAATCCCTGTTCCTTGGGGAAAAAACCCTCCTGACTACTACATTTGTTAACACTTTCACTCACACATGTCACCAGTTCCTGTATTTTCATCATCCATCCTTAAACCCACACGTCACACTTATCTCCCACTTAACTGCTGGCAACCACATCACAAGACCATCGCCTTGTCCTCACACTGAAACTCTACAGAGCAGCAGGGAAATCAATGCCACACCAAGCATCCATCAGCCAATCTCCTTGACCCAGATGCAGATGGGAGAACAGACAGGATCCGTATCTGCATTTAATGCCAGGAACTATAAAATCCCTTTTGGTTACTGCCAGAAAAATGTGATTACAGCTGTTGAGAGTGGCCTGCTTCATTTTCTAGATCTTAAATGTTTGAAGCAACTGCATTTATCTTTTATTTCCTTCCCAGCTCAACTTAGTATTATAGCACTTAAAGCCTACACAATAGACTTGCTGTTTTATCAATATTATAAATTCCTCCTTTGAAGAGTCTCTCTCATATAAAGCACAACAGTAAATAGAAAAATGAACAAAATGGTCTAATATAAAACAGCTCTAGAATGTATGTGCTTCATCTTTAACACTGCCACCTTTTTTTATGCACAAATACAGACTGCAGCATGTTGAGGGTGGGAGAGCATAAAGGGAGTGAAGAGAAAAGTTAGATCCTACTACTCAAATACCAGATACAGTATTTGGACATAAACCAATTTCTTCTGAGGCTGTGACTACTAGATGTGCAAAATCTCATGCTGATTCCCAACAGATCAGACTATTTTTTTAACTTCTTGGTAGAAGGCAAAATACCTTTCACAGCATGCAAAGCTAGAAAGTAGGAATACACAGCCTGACAATTTTTCTAAAGGAAGGAAAAAACAAAGGTACCATTGTTTTCACCTGTCAGTGTTTTCAGACACAAACTCTGCCTTTGTGTTAGTACTTCTGTTGCTCATATAGGAGTAGAACATGACAAAATTGAAGACTGGGAGGGGCTGCATCCATGCATGCATGACAGAAAGTAGAATGCTGAAAAATTCAAAGTTTGGGTAGTACTTAATTAAAGCTATCAGTTCTGTTTTGGTCTCCGGCTATGGCCTTACCAGAAGAAGCTTATCCAATCAACTATGTACAAGATGCAAAAAAGCATTTGGATCAGGGAACAATTATGAAGCAAATAAATCTTATATTCTATATTCATGTAAATTTAAAATTGCCAGATTGAAATGAGTCTTTGACTAGTAATATTAGCTTTGCCTCATACTCCATTTTCCACTGATGACAAAAACCATGATAGCAATCACAGAACTCCATTTAAAATTAAATAGTTCACTGTACAGGAACAAACTTATGGTACTGATTTGTCAACAGCTAGAACATAATATGCCAAAACTGAATGAATGCAATAAGGAAATACTGGAGCAATATAGATGAAAAAGGAAGTTAATAAAACATAAGATACCGAAAAAGTGTATGATCCATAGAAACCAGATCAGGCATTGCAGAAAAATGTCACTCCGCATTTTCTGTTTCTTTTGACAATTCTAAAACAAGTCACAGATGATTCTCTTCCTGAGACTTCCTGCTTTGAATTTCTCTATTTACAACAAACTCACAGTATAATAGGGTGACTTAATGAAAACCCACATGCTTAAAATATATAAAGATGCATTTAATATAAGGCACAATTCAACCCCAAATCTGATTACTAGAGAACATCATCAAGTTAATGACCCATAAGATACATGAATTACATGGTAAATTCTAGATGTATTTGCTTAAATTTTCAGAAGTTGCTAAATGATTCTGTTAAATGTGTGTGCTGTGGTTTTCATGCCATTCCCGATATTTTCAGTCACTACCTTTTCTAACAAGCATGTCAGTTTAGGTCCAGCACTTCTCCAGACACTCTTAACCTATTTTGGACATTTTACATGTCTTTTCAGAGATTCTTTTTGTCTAGCATGGCACAGTGTTAAGTGGAATTAAACTTGGGTGATCCATAGAAACCTGTACTGAAGAAGTGTGTCCTAAGCAGACCAATGCAATCCCTTAAGTCCTCAGGAAATTCAGCTTTAATTACATTTAAATACAGTCATACATTCATGTGTTCAGATATGAAAAGGTATATGTGCTCTAGTAAGAGCTTTGCATATGATGGGATGCAGAAGTCTGCATCATCCCACCAGACAAAACCAGAGGGAGATACAACTCTCACAGCAGCCTTCATTCCCTCCCTACAGTAAATCCACCCCAAAAGCAAGACCAGTTCTGCTTCTGTGTAGACCTGATGTAAGACCATGATAATACTGAAATCATCCTTCCCTAGTAAGGCAATAATAAAAGCACTGAAGTCAGGTATCATCTGTAAGGAAGCACTCCTACCTTTTCAGTTTCATATAATTTTCACTAGCTGCAGGTCTGCATTCAGCACGTTGCACCACTATTCCTTCCAAGGCAAGTTTATCTAGAATGAAAAGAAAACAAAGCAAAACTGGACATTAAAATAAGATCCACCAACATGGTCAACATTGGAATTGTTTCTCACTAATTAAGAATTTACTAAATACAACATTATTCCAAGTTCTCAAATCAAGTTCTAAAATCTCTGCTATTTAGACACCAAAGAAATAAGCAGGAAAAACATGTTTGCACAGCTGGTACACCCTAGACCTTCTTGTTTTGCCTTCAGATGTCTTACATATTAAGAACAAATTACAAAGATGAAAATCCAAATAAGAGATGGCAACTCCTTTCTCTAGATGTTCACTTACATTATCTAGGAACCGTTTTCTGTAAATGGCAATTAATAAAGTCAGTGGCTATGAAAAAAAGAATCTACAAAGAGATCCTGATAATCAAAGTATCCAAAATTAGTGGAAGATAAAACAAAACCTAATTTTATTCTCAGGAAAGCAGTAACACATTTTCCGGTTATTACAATTTTTTTTAAAAGTTCACTAGAGGAACACAATGCAGTAAAGTAATAATACAATATACGGTAACACTCAGGGAAAAGAAGTAAAAGCTTTCAGTTAGCAATCTAGGACACCACATACATGTATTTAGGTAATACTCCACATTCACCTTTGTGACACAGTCACTTTGTTAACCTACATGACCACCTTTTGCCTAAAGCAATGATGACTAACAGTGCAGTACTAGCCTACACCATAAAGGTAGATAAGCCCAAAAATTAAACGCAACTTGATTCAGTATTGAAGAGAGAAGTGATAGTGGGCAAACACCTACATTTCTACTACAATGCTCTAGTGCATAATGTGTGGATGCAGGATGAGTGTGTGCCAATTTATCTATCTCTTTTGGCCATAGCCAGTGCAATATGTGTTAATGAAACACATCTGCAACAGCCATGCATTACAAGAAAGGATGAGTTTTAAAGGCTTGATTAGCTCTCACTATTAAAAAGTCCTTCCAAGGGCACTACACTGGCATTGTCACCTTCGGTTGGCAATGTCACAGAAGACGACAGAAATGCTCAGAGGTACTGATGCCCAAGTAATCCAAGGCACTCTGAGACATTTCTGGTTTTCCTATCAGTTTATAGACTGAAACATTACTACAGCTGCACATTACTACTATGCCTGCTCTCTCTGAATAACGCCAGTAGCAATTACTTCGACATCACATATTTTAGAATTATTTAATCTAAAATTTCTTGGTTTGATTCAAATGAAATCCTTGAAAGGAGTAAGAATGCTGTATTTTTTCAGATAGATTTGAATGAAGCAAAGAAAATTTGTATTAAAACACTTGTGATTTTACGGATTCCTAGGTTAACGGTCAAAAGAGACAGCTTGGCAAATCCGCCTGACTTCACATATATCAAAGACAGAAAAATTTTATTGTCTTCTTTACAGAACCTAGGAATTTATTTGTGGTTAAAGTGGTACTAATATTGCTGCTTAATTTCTAACATGAATTTGACTTCAGCTTCTAGCAGTTGGTTCTTTTTATGACACTCTATACTATGTTAAAGAGCCTTTCAGTACCAGTGTTTTCTACCTTTGAAAGTATTTATACATTGTAATCAAGTTGCTTCTCAATCATCTTTTCAATGAATGAAATGCATTATCTCATCACAAGATTAAATTTATGCCTTACTTAAATCAGTTTGGGGTTTCTTATTTGCATCTTGTTCAATCTTGAAATGATATTTTAAGAACACAGAACCAGAAACCTGACATTATACTATTGTACTGATTTTATGAAAACCATACATAGAAGTAAAATAACAGATACAGGATCAGGAATTTCTCTCACCTCACTTAAGCCATTCAAGGTATTCAGCAGAATCTCTGAATTCAGCTGAGAGAGGGAGAAAGGGAGACTGTCAGAAAAAAAATGGCCTCATCTCTTTTAGAATTCAATTATTTCCTGCTGGATTTTTGTTGTAGGGTTTGTTTTGGGGGAGATGCCCCCATGGTGTCTGTGACCCATGACTGCTTCATGTTCAGATGGCTAAAACTGGGTTGAGATCAATTTGTCTCTAAAAACTAAGTTCTGGGGGTTTATGGAGTTGACTGGCTATTCTATTACTAACACAACTATTTTGAGTATTTTCTAAACATCACATTTTATTTAAGCGCTCTGCATTGCCTACTCCTGGGTGTGTAATTGCCTTTGGCTTTGTGAAAATGCATGGTCTTTAAAACATATTCTGTGAATTAAGTGATCCCAGTCACACCATGACAGTCCTGTCATAATTATTCACTGTCTGACCAGCATTTGTGTCAATCACGACACATTTTATAAGCAGTGATTCTCACTTACCACTGTCCTTCTTGCTAATCCTGGAGGAAGCCCTTCAAACTACTGCTCCAGTGGCTTCCTACTCATAATTCCTTTCTGATAACTGTCAGCTGGTTTTTAATCTTGTTCCGTGCTTGCTTTTTTTTAGACATAAATCAGAATGTCACAAGGATCTAGACTATGTGCAATATGAAATGCTAAGCAGGCTGCAAATGTACTATTACTTTAAACTCAAAATCTTAAAAATAAACAATATTAGGTTTGTTTGACCAGAAAACCTTTACATAAAGCCATGTTTGCTAGCATTCATTGCATTTCTGATCTTATCTACCTCTTGAACTCCACAAGAGTTTTTTTCCTCGCTTCTATGGTACAGGTTTCAAGGCTAACTATCCTATATGCATATGAGCCATCCAACCCAGCTGCCTGAACACAGACATGTCACTATCAATCTCCCTGTACCTTGCACAACTTTCAAATTATTTTTACGTTTTAAGGATCAGGATCAGTAAAGCAGAGAGTTCCCACTCACTGATTATTTAGGGAATGAACATGCCAATTAAACACGTTTATCCTTAATATTACACAATTATTTGGGTTGGAAGGGACCTTAAAAATCACTCAGTTCCAACCCCCCTGTCATGGGCAGGAACACCTGCCACTAGACCAGGTTGCTCAAAGCCCAATCCAACCTGTCCTTCAACACTGTCAGGGTTGGGGAATCCACAACCTCTCTGGCATCTCATCTCTGATGTCTTGGCTATTACCTTCTTTTAATTACTACTGATGAAGGTTTGACTTTTGCATTCAAATCCAAACAAAATGTTCCAATCGCTTCACAGTACGAGGCTGTTCACAGTCTCCTGAACACTGCCTTGCAGCTAAGCTTGTCTGCTGTCTAAGAACATCCACTGTCCAAAAGCCAAGGTTTATGTTCCACTTCCCCTGGACCCTCTCAGGGATTTCACCACATCCTGAGAGTCTAGCAGAATGCACAAAGATGCATGCAAACCTCTGGATGCAAGCCCGTAGTGAGGGCACACAATTTTTACTCCCTTTGCAGCTTAATTAGACCTCATTCACCAGACTCAAATTCAGAGACTCGGGCCTGTCTTTCTTTGCCTGTTACGGGATCAGCGATGCAATAAAAAAAAATCTGCAAAACACTACACATCTGCCTTGATATTTCCATAGTCACATCAGCCTAGAAGGTAACAGATGAATAAGGCATGAAAGTGCTAATTCCCTGTTAAAAACACCTACTCAAAATAAAGTAGATAGTACAAAACAAATAAATAGGTCTGGAAGACTAGCTAATATCAGTGATGAGAAGGGAAAAAAAGACATTTTCCCAAGTGTCTAATGCTCTCAGTTGCCCTACATGTGGTGGCAGGTACAAAGTATCCCTGTCAGCACAGCTCTAGACAGGCTCATCTCCATAATCCATAGCTTCATCATTAGCTGCCAAATGCATGCTCACCCTGACCTCACTGCCTGAATGCCCTGGTGCCAATTCATAAAGTAATTTCAATTGTTGTCTCAGTGAGATGATAGATATGCTGGGGAGACACCAATTCCAGCTTTGAATCCTGCTGACCAACCATCATTATCAAAGAACAGAATATGGTAGAAACACTCAAGCCAATGTTAATTAAGAGGCAGGAGAGAAATTTACTGGAATTGTGCAGAAGATGGTCTGACAAGGGTTGGATTATTGTAGTTTTTAGAGAGAGAGATGGATTGGCTTGGAGATTTTAATGTATTAATCTTCTAGTCTGACTGCACTCAGCTCCAAATTCCAGTCACTATCTTGTTGGACCATTGTCTGCTAAACTGAAGAGCCTGCTAGGAAGACATTTCTGCCCATCCAAGCACTTATGTAGCCTCCACCTTTATCAAGCCTAATAAAAATAAATCATGTTTTCTTTAATCTTCCATTCTGCCAATTTTTCAGCTTCTAAATCATTCTTATTGGCCTGAGAAAGTCCAGCTCACGAATGTCTCTCACAGCCAGACTTGACAGCACGTGGAACAGGCCCTGGCGCTTACCAATTCCTCCGCCTTGTGAGCAGTGCCAAGGAAAAAAAGGAGATGAAGACCACACTCAGGAAGCATGTTTCCCAAGCAGCACGAAAAAGGAGATGAAAGTGCAGTAAGGACAGGGAGTGGGCACATGTGCCTCCAGCTCCTCAGCTGTCAGAAGATGGGCTGTTGCTTCCCAGCTGTCATGGTTTAATCCCTTCCAGCAATCAAGCCCCAGACAGCCACTCACTGCCCCAACACCAGGATCAGAGATACAATTGGAAGGGTAAAAGCTAGAAAGCTCCGTTTGGGATAAAGACAGGGCCCCACCACATATAACAGTAACTTGGGAAGACAAATGGCATCACTCCAAACATCCCCCCTCTTCCTCCTTCTTTCCCCACTTTATATACTGAGCATGATGTCACAGGGTCTGGAATATCTCTTTGGTCAGTTTGTGTCACCTGTCCTGGCTGTGTCTCTTCCCAACCTCCCGTGTACCCTCAGCCCCCTCACCAGTGTGGCAGCACAAAAAGCAGAAAAGGCTTTGACTTTGTGCAAGCAAGCCATGTTCAGCAACAACAAAAACATCTCTGTGTTACCAACTCTGTGTTCAGCACAAATCCAAAACACAGCCCCATAGCAGCCACTGCGAAGAAAGTTAACTCTACCCCAGCTGAAACCAGCACATCAGCATCCCAGTCAGAAGCCCTGGTACCTCACATTGCTCACTTAAACCGCTGTGCAGCTTCCCAGCCTTTTGCACGTGTTGGCTGGACAAGGAACAGCCCCCTGCTTCACTAGACTTCAGCTTCGCTCTTACAGAGCAAAGGCAATTTTGTGGCACCTCTCTTGCCTCCAAGCTGGTGCCCTTCTCAGACCATCCCTCTCTGGCAGTTATGCACTAGGGAACAGCATCAGCAGGTCTTCACTTGGCATTCCCTTAATCAGGCATCCAATGATACATCCTACTTTTGTTTTACTGACCACTGCACAGAACAATGACCTCATGCTCAGCTGTCAATGATGTATACACAGATTGTACACATCAGATACACTGATCAGAGCCTCTGCCCTAACTCTTCTGAAAACAGTCTACAGTCTATTCCTGGGCATGTAAACTTTGTATTTGGTGATAATAAAATGCTATCCTAACCAACTAACCAACCAAATGGTTCTGCATCAGCAATGTACCACCTTACTGATGGTACTTTCACCTGTATCATCTCCAAAACCATCAGCAACTACCTCCTTGATCATGCACTAGAAAAAAATAGGACCAAGAACCAAATCATGGCAACACCTGAGTGACAATTCTCTGCTTAACATTTGCCAGTTTGAAGCCTGCAGATAAGTTCTGTATAGCTAAATGATAGAGAAATTAACACGGTATATATTCTACTACAAAATGACAAATGAAACATACTGAAGGGATCTAACAGAAAAAAAACATCACCTGCTTTGCTGACCAAATTCTAATTAAGGAAAAAAAGGCAAAAAAATTGGCACCACCCATTTTCTCTCCACCCACATTGATAAGTATTATATTGCTCTCCCTGAATTTTTAACTGATTGATTTCCAAGTCAGATATTTTATTGTTTTTCATACAGTACCTTTTCATATTTAAATACCTGGCTCATGCAATTCATCTTACAAATACTGGCACAGCATTTGCTTTTCCAGTCTCATAGAATTGCAGTGCTCAAAAATTATTAAAAATATCAACAGCAACTTTGACAGTTTCTTAGACAGACCTTTGGAACCTCCTGAATGCAAATCGTCCAGACTCGCCAATTTGAAAATCTTTAATTTTAATTACTCTGTAGAGCTTGTCTTCAGTAGCTGTTAATCAACATCTGGACATATTATTAAAATGAGAATTTCTACGTTACCAACACAGGAGCTACCGAACGGTGTAATTGTCCAACAACCTGGTCAATTTTCTGTGTTATGACATTAAATGACTAGCAAACTGCCTCGATAACCCTAACAGATTGCATTAGCATGGCTTCCTAATACACTTCTAAATTCCTCTCCCTCTTAGAGCTGAGAATTTTCCTCATATTTTGTACTCCAGTAAAAAATGTAGCTGGCTTCTACAACTCAGGTTATTTTCACTGATGTTCTTTGGATAGGCAAGTAAACTGAACCACTGGTAAAGCACCAGCTCTTCCATGGTGTGTTCTGGTCCTGAATCCTCAGCTCCATGACAGCTCAAGCTTCCAGACCAGGAGGTTCAGGAAGAGGGTTGGAAGTTGAGTGGGACTGAGGTTATTTTCCAAATGGAAACATGTAAGGCAGAATGCAGGACAGATGTTTAGCCCCCTCCTCCTTGGTTTTGTTTTTCTGTGTAGCTGACAGACATCAGCACTGCATTTTCACTGTCTCCAGGACAGCTTGTCTGAGCAAGAACCTGGAAATCTCTATGGATTGCCTTTCTGGTGCCACCCAAAGGGTGACTGACTTGGAAATGGACTATTACTACTACTATAGCCACTCTCCTAAGTGGGCGCAAGGACACTCAGTATATTTTCTGACTTAATCTGAAACCAAAACAATATCCTTTCAATTGCTGGATTCCAGCACTATTCCTTACTTCAATGGCAATTCCAGCATACAGTTGACACCAATAATTTGTGAAGCAGCAGTCACTTTAGGATTGCTGCCTACCCACACCAGCAAGCAGGGCACTTCAGCTGGATAGGGCAGAAACAGCTCACTTACAACAAGGGAAAGCACCAAGCAGCAAATTATTCTGTCTCAATCCAAATGGGAAGCAAGATCTGAGATGCACTTGGCACATCTCAGCTGTCACACATTGGTACACAACACAAAAGACTGTCAGAGCACAAAAACGGTCTAAGTCTCTAACTTGATTGCAAGAAATACTTCCATATCTTTGCCAAAACAAACTTTTGGATGACCTTCCAGTGCATGGACAAAAGGACAGAAAAAAGGAAATCCAGCATAGCTACACCTTCAAAAACCAGTGGGTTATATGACAGCGCCCCACTAAAATTACATGCACTACAATACCATATGCATCACCAAATGTACAGGAAGAATGAGAGCTTTTTGGGAAAGTCTTGTAGTATGGCACAGAAAGTGGAAAACTTTCACCAAGAAATGCCAGGCTTTAATTTAGCGTTACAGATGACTGTCAGCTGCAGTGAAATAAAGCTACATGGGTTTGTGGTGATGGAAATTTTACAGCAGCTCTAAATTTTTCAAGTCTCAAAGGTTTAAGTGTAAATATTCATGAACTCCACAGAGTATATTTTCCACACCAAGTCCACTTTGAATATTTTATCATACAAACCATTAAAATGATTTTGCATGATCTTTCAAAGAATACCTACTTGTTCACGAAAGTGGAAAATATCAACTGCAAGTGTTAGAACATTGAAAAGATGACGGAAACTTAAGTGAACACATACTGTTCTGTAAATTCTGTCTATTAAAATGCAGACAGCTTAACTGAACATGGAAAATTTCTTATTTTTTACAAATCCCTTCTCTCCTTGGAAATCCCTACTCACTTGTACCAGGATGGTCCTAGTTCAGCTTCAAAGTATTTCAAGTTCACTGTGTGAGATGAAAGCACCACCAATCATTCTCTTAGGATTTAACAGACCATAAGATCATTCAATATTTTAGCTATGCACGATCTAAGCACATTACATGAATTTTCCATCACCTGGCAATAAACTAAATTTGAATGGATGTCTCCTGTAATGGAAAAAAATCTTACTTGAAACTAATTAGCTTTTTCATTTTCTCAATTACTAATTCAATAACTTGAACTTGAATAACTTAGTAATTAGTGAAAGAAGTTAATATTGAAAAAAAGTCCAAATGTTTAAAAATTAGAAACTGATTGAAATCTCTTTGACTGAAGTTACGTTAAACATAGGCATCAAAGAATTAAAAATAAAGCCATTACTAATTCCTGGTAAATCAAACCTAATTAATAATACCTGCTTAATATATCACATACAGCAGCAGAAAAATTAAGCATATCAGTGCTACGGATAGGATACCCCGGCAAGGAGAAGAGTGGGAGAAGAACATTTCTTTCTGGTGGCATTTATTTCCACTAGAGTCAGTTATCAAATAGTAAAATATTATAGTGATTACTCAATGGTATCCACAAACAACCTTAGAGACAGTGGGAGCAGTAGGAATAAGATATTTAGAAATACAACAGAGGAATTCACAGAAAAATAATCTGCCTTTCCACTGCCAGTCAAGCAAAGCAGGACACATCTACCTCTGAAGTGAAAAATACATCTTGAAAAAGATGGAACCTCCTCCTCTCCAGGTCTAACCCATGGGAAGCCTTTGCCCCCACCCATGCTGGGGAATGCATGCAGTGGCTCCCATCTGTCCACTCCCCAAGGAAACGCCAATAGAGATGTGTGTGGAGAGCTTTTCCTTTCCTGCTCCAAACTGCAAATGTTTAAAGGGGAAATCTTTTTCTAAGAGGCAACTGGGAGGCTCAAAGCACAGGAAAGAAGACAGCCATTTGATTCCAGTGTGCTGTGCCGATATTTCCGCCTCCCCGTACCCCAGTGTTGCTAAGCTGTGGTGTTATGTGATGTTCAACACTATCTGTAGGCACACAAGCCCTTTGTTCCACAGGGCAGCTGAGTTTTTCTATTGAGAAAGAATAAACTGATGCTAGACAGTCTTGGTGACTTAAAAACCATCACCAATATAAATGGTAAATCCTCCCTTTAAAACAGTTTTTGTCTATGGCACACAGAAAGGCAAAGAGCAAAACCTAATCCGGTTGCTGCTCTTGTGTTGGTGAGGATACTCCCTTTGACTGCAAAGAAAAGCTTTTACCACAAACTTAAAACAGTCAGACCAACAAGTCCTTTGCACCACTTCCAGGGTACCTTCTGTGGAAACATCTTACTGCTGCACACGTGTCTGATAAATGAGTGTCATGCATGTGCACACACTCCACAGATGACACCCCCCTTGCACAGAGAGGGGCACCTTTCCTTTCTGTGCTGTCCTGCTATATGCATTAGGTACTGTAATCAGTACTAAAAAACAATGTGAAAAAAGGGGCTTTGTGAGAATAAAAATCCTTGAAACACAAATGTAGGTGTTTAACACCATAAGCACTAAATTCAATTTGGCCAGCTGATACTACAAATACATCTTCAAGTATTAAAAATAAGCTGTCATTTAGTATAGCAGTATGTATTTCTGTGCAGAACCCCCTAAGCTATGTAAACTACTTAGACTTAAAGGAAAGAAACAAAACAAACAGCTGCGATTCGTTTCTTCCCTTACACAGTTAAATGCAAATTCTCCCTTACAGTCATATTCCTGCTCTCTCCCTGCACACACAGCTGATACGCCACCTACTGCAAAGCCAAGCTGACAGTCGGAGCAATGCGAGCAGCATTTCCATTCCAACATCGAGCCGGAGCTGAATAAAGGTGCTTTTTAATAAGAAACATCCTCTTTGCAAGCTGACAAGAGCAAAGCAGGACAGCTGGCTTTTTGTCCTAGCTCCAATAATGGAGAGAAAAGCAAGCAGAAGAGAAAACGAATGCGAAGAAAAAAACAGCAACTCTGAAAGCTCTGAGCTAGACAAGGACTATAAAACGACTCTGATTACTCTGAATGTCGGTGGTTATCTATATATCACACAAAAACAGACACTAACCAAGTATCCAGATTCTTTTCTGGAGGGGATCATAAATGGAAGAATAATGTGCCCATTTGATGCAGATGGTCATTACTTCATAGACAGAGATGGACTCCTTTTCAGACACATCCTCAACTTCCTACGGAACGGAGAACTTCTTCTACCAGAGGGGTTTCGAGAAAATCAACTTCTGGCACAAGAAGCCGAATTTTTCCAGCTTAAGGTACTCTCAGATGCAGTGAAATCAAGGTGGGAGAAGGAACAGCTAGCATCTCGAGAGACTACTTTCCTGGAAATAACTGACAGCCACGACCGTTCACAAGGGCTTAGAATCTTTTGTAATGCTCCTGAATTCATAGCAAAAATAAAATCCAGAATTGTACTTGTGTCCAAAAGCAGGCTGGACGGATTTCCAGAGGAGTTTTCAGTATCTTCAAATATTATTCAATTCAAGTACTTCATAAAGTCTGAAAACGGTACACGATTGGTACTGAAGGAGGACAACACCTTTGTCTGCACCCTGGAAACTCTTAAATTTGAGGCTATAATGACAGCTTTAAAATGTGGATTTAGGCTGCTGACCAGCCTGGATTGTTCAAGAGGGTCGATTGTTCACAGTGATGCACTGCATTTTATCAAGTAATCACAAAGGAAACGAGCATGCAGCCAGTAAACCTCCTTGAGCTGCAGCCTCCTGGCATCACAAATAATGCATCTAACTAGCCCTGTACCACAGAGCTCAGCTGCTAATCAACTGATGTGAGCTAATGGTATGTAAATCTCATAATGACATCTATCTCTGGCTTACTTAAGCTGAATGAAAATTTTATGCCTGAATTTAACAAAAATTATCTGCTAACATTGTAAACACAGATGGAATGCTTTATGGTCTTTGTAATATGTTTTTTCAATGCTGTCTTTCAACCAGAGAGTCTAGCTGAATTTTTGTGTACCTGTGTGATGAACGTGCATATACCCAAGTGCTCTGCTGAACAGCAGTGAGAGTATTTTCATATAATAAGCAGGCTTAAAATATGTTTTGCTTATAACAAATTCAGAATGAATTTTGACTGGAATAAATGATTTTGACTGTTCAATAGTGTTTATGGTAATCTATTTTACTGAATTTGCAAAAAACAAGATTGCAAGAGAGTTTAAAATTTACCAACTTGATTTTTAAGTTAAACGATTTCTCATCTCACTAACCCCCAAATTTATACCATGTTGCTACACTAATAGCAATTGCCAGAAACATCCAAACCAATGAAATAATGCTGGGGAAGATTAGTTTTATTACAGGAAATGAGTTCAATCCGCACAGAATGTTAAATTTTCTAATTATATGTACATATCAAACAGCTAACGAAAGTATTTGACATCAAGTTTAGTGTAACAGGTTTCCAGTAATGGCATCCTACAATGCTACAGTCAGTATTTCCTAGCAATCATTTGTGCTCCTAAGGACAGGCAATGAACAGAGCCCTTGCTTTGCACAGTGGTTTACTAAACGCAGTGAGTACTATCAGTTCTGAATAGACCACCTGCTGGCATTAAAGACAATTCACTCTAAGTAATGGAATAAATACCTTCATTCTCTTCATCTCCACTATTTATCAAATCTTTTAATTTACATTTTAAACAAAGTTCTAATAGTTTCTGTAGAACTGTAACTAATTTAACCACAAGCATTACAAATCAGCCACTTCAAAAAAGCAAACTGAAAAATCATCACAAAAGGCTAAAAGAAGCTGCACTAACTCTAAGTTTTGTTTGTTATTGAAACCAATCATCATTCACAGCTCACATGAACCCAAAATTCAAGTAAAATGCTTTTAAAGAAAGAAAAAAAACAACTAAGTAGTTCTCCCAAAACATCAATTTTGTACAGGAAAAAATACTAAGAATGTCAACAAAATGCAGTACAATCCATACTAGAAGTGACAACCAAGGAAAACAGCTAACACAAGACAGGCTGAGAATGGTTGTGGTTTGGATTTTAGAGAGAACAAATCAATCCTTAGTAGCAAGGACTGGGAATACAAATGCAAGATCCACATATCCTTCAACATGAAGCTCTTTTTCACTTTTAACATACAACAGGTGGTGTTAACTAGGTCCCTTGCTCAAGATGAATACAGGGATGCTACATCTCCTGGCAGCAGTGACTGAAACATATTCCAATATGGTTTTATCAAATGGGGAAATTCAACCTCTCCACTCTCTAGAAATTATGCAGTTTTCCATCTAGTCCCATGGTTCTAAGTGGAACTCTCCCAGACTCTAACGTTTAAAAATCAGACCACTTTACATTTCAGGCATACAAGCTGAAGAATTGTCCATGAATCGGAAAACTTCTCTGAATTTGTCCAAATGTATTAACTATCTACCCACAAAAGACACATAGTAAAATACTATTATTTACATATGCCACCAGCATGTGTCATCTTCACTCCTCCCCCTCCAAGATATTTTCAAATTGATGTATTAAAAAAAATCCTCATTAACCACTAATCTTGTGCTTACAAGAATCTGTAGGACTTCTGTGAAAAACAAATGTGAAAGCTTCCCTAAAAGAAATACAAAATCCTTCTGATCTGCTAGGACAATAACTACAAACACAGTCACACCAAACAATTACATGAAAAGCCCTTTGTAGACACAATTCTCTACGTGAGCAAGAAAAAGTGACAAGACAATCTAAGAAAGCTCCATAATGAATCTACAAGTTTTAAAGCCGCATTCTTGCAGTGCTGTCAAAAACACAGCCTGCATCAGCACAAAGTCTGGAGGAGGCTGTTGCTCCTAGGATGTCAAATCATCCATTTGCACTCAAACGCTTTTGGTTATAGCCTTCATTTTAACTGGATCTTTGACTGAGATTTAAAATGTCATCGCAGATGGAAAGAAGAAAAGCGAAAATCAATTTTTATTTCAAACAATTAATATATGTTAATTAAAATGTGTTGTGATTGCTCGCCTTTCAGTTGGGCTCTTAGGACACCAAACACCAAGGAATCAATTATTAGCACTTCACTATCAGAAAGCAACACCAGGTTTTTATTGGAGCATGACTTCACTCATGAAAAACCAGTGAAGAATTTGATGGGTCTGCATTTATTGTAGAAAATATTTTCAGAATGTAAGTTATTCATAAGCAGATAATCACAGGTAAAATGAAAACCATCTGAAGCATCTTCTAAGAATATTCTATAGCTATTCAGAAAATATTTATTTGTCAGGCTTCTGGTTCGGAGTATCTACTGCCTTCTCAACCTATGAAAGAGAACTTGAAATATTTTTTTTTTAAGTGAAAAATGTACCTCTCTAATCATTATTAAAATAAATGCCTGCGTTGTTTGTTTGGTTTATTGCAGGTTGGTTTGTTTCTTTAAAATTCAATTATTCATTACCTTACACAGTTTTAACTGGATCTTTTTTATATTTCTGTTTAAGTAACACTGACATTTATGGCACACATGTAAAGTCATCTGTTGAACACTAACTTCAATCTTGTTTCTTTTCCCTTTTTCATGAGCAGTGATGCATTTCTGCAAGTGTCAGGGTTTGAAATTTTTACATGCTACCTCTGATTGAAGGCATCTCACTCAGCTCTTTGAATTACACAGTAGAAAGGAACGTGGAGGTAAAAAAAAAATTCTTTCCTGTTCACGCTAAACAAATCCACAACTGTCTTGAATTATGCCATATCATCTACAATTAGACACTTCAAAACAGTTAAAAACTTGAGTAATTTTTCAGGGCAGGGGGTGTCTTGCTTTGGTATATGAACAAAAAGACCACATAAAACCTCAATATGATGAACAGTATTTCCTTTGTACTCCATAAACTTACTAAATATAACAGAAATATATTTTGCAGTCAGTCAGGTGGATACTTGTGTTCCACCACAGTAGATTGTGCCAGAAAAGGCACCCAGTTATACATCAGCTACCTCTTTTGTCTTTTCTTTAAGGTTGGAAATTTCATATTCAGCAACTACTACAACAATACGAAAGCTGCAAAATCAAGTGCTTAAGTAAGAAATACCCACAGTGGTTCTAACAAGATTACTCAGTATACCACATGCATGCAAAGTATTTATATTCTTCTTTCTCTCATTAATATTTGGATCGCAACAAACTTATCAGAACTGTCCTACAAGTATCAGGAAGGAATGACAATTACCATAATTTCTTTGATGATCTTCTGATACAACTAAGAAGGAACTTCCTCCCCTTTCCCCAAGGAGGCACTGAACCTGCTCCCAGGCTTGGCCAGCTCTTCTTACTTCCCTATCTGTTTTCTTAGGTGAGAAAAAGGGGTCACCAAGCAGAAAGGACAGAGGCAACTGATGGCAGGACTGACTTCCACAGACTACAAAAAAATATCCTTGCCCCTGTGAATTCCTGAATGACTGCTCACGGAAAAATATAAATAGCTGCCAAATTGACCAAAATACTGATATTTGGATGCCCATCTTTCCCCACTGGTGGAGGAGAAGCCAAGGTCTCTTTATCACACTTGGCAATACACTGGCATAGGTACCAACTATATGGATTTTTACACAAGAACAAAACCTACAAGTGGCTGCACAATGTGCAGTGTTCACCCAGTGTTCCCTGGTGACTGTGAACTGTTTCTAACCCCAGAGATTTCCCATGCCTGGGAGAATCCCCATTTTTGACCCTTTGACCCTCATACCCTTTCCCTTATCTTGTTCTTCCCTCCTTCATTTTTGTTTCACCCGGCCTACTGTGGGGCTTTGCAAGGGATGCCTAGGAAAGAATAGATAACCAGGAAAAACTTATACAATGCCTCCTCCAAGTATTTCTTCAGTCTCTAACTTACTGCCCAGTGACTTCTAGAGCCAGATGTGGTTTCTGGAGGTAGTCTTGACGGTGTGAAATACACAGGCTGCACAACAAGGTCAAATTGCAGCTCCAACTCTGTACCTTCAGTATTGACTCACCCACTGACCAGCTTTTCACAGTATCATAATTGCACTATTGATATTTTCAAATGCTCATGCCTTATTTTTTTATCTTTTGCATTTGTACCTATTACAACTGTTTAAGTGAGAACAGGTCACTTCACTTCTACAGCAGGCAAAAATTACATCACCCTTTGCAGAAAATCACTGGCATTGTTATTTTCACCTCTTCAAAGCATTACAAGGTTTCCACTCAGTAAGATGAGAACAGGTTAAGAAAATTATTTTCTTCCTCCAATCCCCATTAGTACACAAGCAGAATAAGGGCAAGCAACAAATAATACAATTTACTAAGAGCAGCATCTAATCCATTCATTTATTTGTGTAGAAGGGTCATGTTGCCCTAATGCTGCTGACTGATGAGTCGGGATTGGGGATGAACAGGACAAGTTAACTTGGGTCTATGACAAAGTAAATATTATCTTCCTAGGCTAGATCATTTTTGCTAAATAACTATTACATAAACCTAACTTTGTCTGCTGCCCTGCAACACAGGGCAGATTGACAGAAAAGTGACTACTAGTTTAAAAAATGAAGGAACCTTTATATGAAGAGAGAGGCTTGCATAATTTACTGGGTTGAAACAAAATCAATACGTAAGGCACAAGACATTTAGGATCAGAAAAAATAACATTATGGGCTTTATTTACTTTTGAAGTAGACATTCTGTAACTCCCTTGTACTGGTGTATCACAGAGAACATTGTCTCAAAACACTGCCTCTGTAAATCATCATCATTCCCAATAAAACGCCAGAAAACAAGCAGCGTGGCAAGGACTGGGGAAGGTAGGAGGAAGATGTATGATGACACCTGAGGAACGCGGATGAGCAAGCACTCGGAAAAAGGAACTGCAGTTGCCTTTCTTTCCGAAATTGCGTAATATTCTGTAGAACCAGACAGTTAATTTCTTTTCCCAAAATTGCGTGTAGTAGGAGTACCACACACAGCTAATGCACCAGTCTCCCAAGAAGCTGTTTCTATCTGCGCTGTTCAAAAGCGGGTACAATAATTATAGCTGTAAACAGCAGCTACTCATTTAAAACACTATTACGACATGATGATATGCAAGCTCAACATGCTAAGATTTCAAAACCAAGTCGTTAGAAGATGACTCCTACAAATTGAGTCATTCTGAATGTCTGCAAGCTTCTCCTGATAATGCTGAAAATTACCACAACATTGCCTTGTTCACTGGTGCTATGACTTTGGGGGACCTAACCCTGGTTAACAGAGAATTCATGAAAGCCACCACCCTTCTGGGCATTAAAGGGGGATTCCACTAGTTCCACCCCAAGCATTATTTTAGTTTTGTGAAAAGCTAGATCTCTATGCTTTTCCAGGATACATATTTTTTTTCTGCCTTTGACACTACCAAACTTTCAGCAGCAGCTTTACTCCAGGTATGAAAAACCTGCTCAAAATGAAGCACAAGGTTTTCCTGCTCACAGCTCCCAAAGAAAGATTTGACATCCTATGTCGAGGGGGGGCACTTTACCAGCTGCAGAAGCACATCAAGTAGATGAGAATTCAGAATAAAAAACCCAAGGCTGCTTGATGGGGAAATGCCCCAGGAAAATGAGGTTCCAAGGGGCCTGCTAGAGTTTGGAGTCCGATGCTCATGGAAGTTTGCAGTGCTGGACCCCCACCAGCTGTGAGGATGGGAAGGGAGAAGCATGGTGAGAGAGCCTATGAGTACTATGAGATGAAGAGAAAGGGACTCAGTGTCACTCAGTGTCAGCTGAGGGTCTTGGGTTTGTGGCAAAGTCAGATGCCCACACAGTGCAACACTGAGGTTTTACAATACAAGTAATGTCTAATAATCCTGAAATCAATAAATAAATAATGGGGGGAGGAAATTTTACAAAATTTGCTTTTTGCTTTTCATATGCTAGGTTTCAAATAGGCAATTTTATTCACTGTAGCAGAAGTCAAAGGAATTAACTTTTAGAAGAAAATTTTAATAGAAAACTTCAAGCTACAAATCTCCTGCTGCAGCTCCACAGAAAGCTATTTGTTAGCTCATAGGAGGTTCTTGATTTTGTACCACAGTGAACAGATGAAGTGAAAAAAAAAAAGAACAGGTCAGAGGTTGGTACAGACTCTCTCAATTAGGAAGAAAAAATACGCAAACAAACTAGCAATGAACAGGCTAAGCAAGAAAAAATGTAAACAGAACAAGCAACTGTAACACCAAACCCAGTCATTTATTGCCTCTCTACTACTTAAGTAAGGCCTTTGGCAAGTATTAGGGATAAAGCAGTACATTTTCTCAATGCTGAAACTGGTAATCTCAGAGGACACAAATTAAAGGTCCTGCCAGCCAGGTTGATAAGAAGCTAAAGAGAGGAAAAAGTACTCTCAGGTTAGAAGTCTCATCAATACTAGCATTATCTAAGGCCAGCAGCATTGCCAGGTCTTGTGACATTTCCAACACATTTTCTAAAATGAACAGCAAAAAAATTTCTTTCCCATCAGGGCAGAAATATAACATGTAAGCTATCTTATGCCTTCCCATATGATGATAAAATTTCACCTCCATAAGATTGCTCTGCCATGCCGAGATTATGATTCCTGGGTTTGCCCACAGAGTACAGTGCAGAAATCCCTAAGACAACCTGCATGAGTAAGGCAATATGCTGTAGCACAGCTACAAAGCCTGCTCCTGCTATTGGCAAAATGCTGGGGCTGGAAAAGCCTGATAGCTCAGGAAGAGCACGAAATGAGCTTAGTTAGACTGTTTCCAGATTCAAACATACAGAAAGCTCAGATCCCCCTACTGCACTACTGCCTGCAGTGTTCTTGTAGCTGCAGTTATCAAAGATAAATGACTACGCGCAACATTAGAAGAGCTGTTCTGGCCTTTGCTTTAATTGCCTTCCCCCAAAACAGTTACCTCCATGGTTAAAAGAAAGAAACTTTGCACTATCCGTGGTGGAAACTATGTAGCAGTATAGAACCGAAGCAAAATAAACTGCAGGGGGGAGAAGACGGAAGCAGAGTCTGAGTGTAATAGTACTGGATCAGACTAAAGGTCTACTTTGCTCAGCATCATGTCTCTGCTAAAGTGGTCAAAAGTGGATATCTGTGAAGAAACCTAAGGACGGTGCAGCGACGTATGATTCTCCTACCAGGCACACATCCCAATGTCCACCTGGCTTTCGTGGCTTGGGGTCTCTCAAATCAGATGTCCTCTCAATCTTAGTCCCCTTTGGTGGATTTTGATTGACGAGAAGCTCAACATAACCCAACAACAGGAGCTCACAGCCCAGAAAGTCAATCATATCCTGAGCTGCATCAAAAGAGGAGTGGCCAGCAGGTCAAGGGAGGTGATTCTGCCCCTTTCCACTCCCTTGAAACCCCACGCGGAATACTGCTTCCAGCTCTGGGGTCCTCTGCATAAGAAGGACATAGACCTGCTGGAGCTGGTCCAGAGAAGGTCCACAAAGGTGACCAGAGGGCTGGAGCACCTCCCCTATGAAGACAGGCTGAGAGAGTTGGGTTGTTCAGCCCAGAGAAGAGAAGGCTCCAGGGAGATCTTAGAGCATATTCCAGTACTTAAAGGCGACTACAGGAGAGAGACTTTTGACAAGGGCATGTAATGACGGGACAAGGGACAAAGGCTTTAAAGAGAAGAAAACGCAGATTTAGATCATATATTAGGAAGAAATTCTTTATTGTGAAGGTGGTGAGACACTGGAACAAACAGGTTGTGCAGAAAAGTTGTGGATGCCCCATCCCTGGAAGTGTTCCAGGCCAGGCTTTGAGCAACCTGGTCTAGTGGAAGGTGTCCCTGCCCATGGCAGGGGATTTGGAACTGTATGATCTTTAAACTCTTTAAGGCAACCCAAACCATTATATCATCTTTCATATCCCTTTGGTCTCCTCCAAGGCTGTGTAAGCCTTTAGCAAATACCACCTTCACACCCACACCTTCTGTCAAGGAATTCAGTGACTCAATTACATTCTGAGTGCAGAACTATCTCATTTTATTTACTTTGAAACTGACTCCAGCAAGCCTTACATCTGCTACATGTTAGTTTTGTACTGGCCAAGACAGCAAACATTTGATTTTCCTCTGCCCCTTTGATCCATCATGCAAGGCTCTCAGTTTGCAATACTCCGAAAGTCTGAACCCATCAAATGTGATCATGATGGTAGGTGGGTGAACTGCAATAATCAGCAAAATCCCTCAGAGAAGACAAACAAACAGAATTTGTCCAGTCATGATCTGCAATGCCAAGCATGGCTAAGATTCCTAGGATTCCTCAGGAGTTGTAAGGAAAAACAAGAACACTAGAACAAGCCAGAAGCACACTTCTGCTAAGTTCAGTACTTCAACAAGCTGGACATGGACATCACAGAAGGACAAAATAGAGTCATGAGATTAACTCCCACTGTTTTGTATCAGGTTCTGTTCTCAGGATAGAGACTGTATGACAATAAACACATTAGTTTGCTCAAAAATAAATGTTAGACTATTCATACTATATACTAAAATAAATAGCCAGACTCTAAGGACACCAAGGACATTTATGCAAATTCTCCAGAAATTTAATGCCGGTTAGTGTGACCTACATTAAATCCGTACCCTTTTGTTATTCTGCCACTGCACCTTCCCTGTTATTTCACAGTATTTATTACAACCAGAATCAAAGGCCTTGACTACATATACCTTAAAGCAGGAATCGTTGCTTCTTTGTGTGCTTCAGCAGCTACAAATGGAGTCTCATATTGATTATGGCTCCTGGGAAGCTACTGGGAAGCTTGTATTTTAAGTGGTGTTGTTTTTATCTGCCAACAAACCCAATTTTATTTCCAAGACAAAAACTGTTTCTGTGGCTCGAAAATGGCGGAGTCTGCATCTAACTTATCTTCAACACTGAGTTGCAAGCTCGTATTTGAACTGAAAGTTACTGTTGTATTCCTGCTGACAATAATTTTTCAGTTAGAGTTTCACTTCTGAAGTATAATTAGTATATATTAACTGCTTGAAAGATGATAAAAACAAATGTGCATTTAGCAGCTTTATACAGTCCCATGTTATACCATAAGAACTCCCTGTCTTTAACAAAAAATTGCTGATTTTATCACATGCAGTTCAGTGTTTATCATCATGCTTACGAGTTTCAAATATTCACATGTATAATCAACATGTGAATCCTTTTTTTTTTTTTACTGCAATATCAAGGAATTAAGGAAGTGGTATCTACAAACAGGTCAAGTGCCTGAAGTTGCCACTCGCAATTGATAACATTGTCTGTCTACAAGCTCAAAGCCTGGGCAGCATTATATACTCAGTTGCTACCCATGCAACTTCCATATAATGCACTTACACAAGGACAGCCCCTAATTGCATTTGCTCTTACATGAGAATGCATTTCTTTACTGTATCATTCTCAGCAGACTACACAGGCTCAGAGCAGCAGCTTCTGAGTATTTTTATTGGGGGGGAGCAGGTCACACTTTATACTGGCACAAATGTTTGGTTTTCACAGCTTCTGTCACCACTGACAGCACTTACAGGTAGGTGCAAGCATCGCCATAAACAAACAAGAGCTACATACACATATTTGGATTTAAATTGCTTGCTCATCCTCATATAGGACCAAGTAAAGCCAATCCTCATTTCTCTTTGCCTTTAGCTGAGTGTGTAATTTGCTACACTCCTTTCACTTTTAGCATAAATCAGCCCTGAGGCACTAAACAACACTGGTTGAATCACCAAGCACTGTTAATCACAAGCTCTAAACAAATAGGATTTCTGTATGGAAAAAGTGATCTAAAATGATAAAATGCAAAAGGAGCTCAAATTTAGTTTCAGTAAACTTGTTTCACGTATGTCTTGATTTCTAAATATTTTGACTGTAACCATCATTCAAGATACTATGGATACTAAAGATTTACGTGGGTTCAACCAACAGGGGCACTTCATAAACGGAAAATCCATGAAGTCCTGTTAAGTAGAACATCACTTCTGGTTCTGGAACTCCCTGAGCTGTGAATCATTAAAGGCTAGAAGAAGCTGGAACAGGTTGCCCGGAGAGGTGGTAGATGCCCCACCTCTGGAAACATTCAAAGTTAGGTTGGACAGGTGTCTAGGCAACTTGTTTTAGTTGAAGGTGCCCCTCCTCATTGCAGGGTGGTTGGACTAGGTGAGCTTTAAAGGTCCCTTTCAAACAAAACTGTTCTCTGATTCCACGGTAAGTATTTTTGGGAGGTACCATTGTGCTTCTACACTGTTCTTACACTCATCTCAAGGCATCTGCTATCGACCACCACTGAGGACAGGACACTAGCCAGATGACCTTTGCTGTGATCCAGGATCACATAGTCTCTCTCAAATAGCATCATACAGAATAGCAACATTGGTATTATCATGCCTTTTTAAAGTGGTTTACAACTATCGCAATAAAAATGTCATTAAAAATGTCATACATAATACTAATAATTCACAACATAACTAATTCTAAAGTTTGACAGCACCTCACCAATGTAAACATTTTTTAAGGATGCAAATCAAATAATTTTTGAATAATAAATAAATATTAAATCTCATTTAATTTGTTTACTAAATAGGAATAAACCTTACATATTTTTATTACAGTAATAGCCAAAAGCATCTTGTTATGCTAACATACTGAATAAATACATAAGAGACACCATCCTTGCCTCAAAAGTACTTGATGTAGGCCAAGATACAGTAGAGTAACAGAAAAATTGTGCACTAAATAACCTGAATTACTTGAGAGGTAGTTTGGAAAAGGTCATCTGAGTTCCACAATGATTTTGAGGAAAAAAGTGAGTAAGAAAATAGTGTAACTGATGGCTGAGAGTCCTCGTTTATATGCCCCAGAGTAACCAACTACCTTCACTCACAGAGTGAATCCACAACCAGTTTGATTCCATCAAATGGGTTTAGCACTCCTCTTGTCAGCATATTTAAACAGCCCACAGCATACAGTAATTCATTCTTCTGGCTGAAGTCAAAATACAAACAACCAAACACGTGGCCATCTTACACAACCTTCACAGAACAAGGAGGAGGCACCAAGAGTGAAGAGCAGACAATTCTACCATTCAAACACAAACCGAAACGAAATAAACAAACCACAAAAGCAAAAAAAAACCAAGGGCGCAACCCTACAACTAAAAACCCTACTAAATGGAACTATCTGATTCATTTTAGCAGTTAAAAACTCAACATCTGCGTTACTCAACATCTCATTACATGACACATCACACAGCATCAAGTCTCAGTTTTCAAGTGGTATAAAATACCAATCTCTAGGAAGAGAAGGAAGTAGCCCTTCTTACTTTAAAAGCCATCATGATTCAGAAAGAATCAGAGTGCACAGGTTTTACCAAGTAACTGACAAGAATTGCAAGCTATAAAACACACCTTGGATTCAGTACAAGGCTGCAGACTGTAACATTCCTAACACCAGTCTTCTGACATGCTTAGGCCAGTGTAATAGAAAGAATCTTCATTTTACAAAGAATTCCCTACCACAGAAAACAAAACCCAAACCCTACTTCTAGCCAGACACAAACTATACACTTTTGACAATATTTGACACCGAATGCAATTCAAAGTCAGATATTAGAAAAAGCAGACATCTCCATGTTTAAGTGTCCAAAAAGTATTTTCAAGAAGACAGTTTAAACACCCACAAGCATAAGACTTATGTTTAAGAAATGCCTTTAAGAAAAGTAGGGGTTTCAAACTCTTTCACATCTTTCACATGAGCCATCTCCTATCTGCGCCATTACCACTTAAAAGTGCCACTCCAGTCCCTCCAGTCCCAGTACTATTTAATCGCTGAGCATCAGAGATAATCCTACTTTTTATGGACCATTTTTATGACTGCTTAGTTGATGCAGTTGGAATCAAATAACAAAAATGGAAATAACTGGAAATGTGTTACAAACTTTTAAATCAAAAGGAAAGAATTCAAACTAAGAAAAGATAGGCAATGAACCAAAACAAAAAAAAAAAGTTGAGAAATAAATTAAAAATCTAAAACAACATTTCAAAGCACATTACATTTCTAAATCTCTCCCTCATAATTTTATTCCCCTTCTTTTAAATAAAAATTACTAATAATTTAAACTTTTTGGTTACAGCAGATAAATAGTTTATGAAGTTATTTTTAAATGTCATAATATTCTACTAAATGTAACAAAAAAGACTTTTTTTAAATCTACCAATTTCTTAAGAAGCAAAACTGAAAAGCTGTAGTCATAAGTAATTTCTTGAGTGCTTCAAAGAAAGCATCTATACTCACCAGCAGTGCCACTTTCTGATTTTTCTTCTGATTGGTTTTCTGGAAAAAATAAACAGAAAGGGAATTGTAATGTTTCTGTGTTGATTATTTGAAATTACATCTAAAAATTGGGTTGTAAAGCAAGGAATGATAAATTATGATAAAATCACAATCACTGGATTTGATTAATCTTTATACATTTACCTTCTGAGGAATAATTTGCTACCAAGAGCAACCAAAAAAAAAATCCTTTAGTGCCCAAACTCACAACTTAAATGACAGAATGCTATTACACCTCTGACTGAGCTCTGTGAGAACAAAGTTACACATTTATACAAAATCAGTCATACAATTATGGTCAAGCAATGTACTTTATTCATTTATCTCACTGGTCAGTCTAGACAAACAAATATTTTTGTATATCACAAAAATAATCAAGGTTCTGTAAAAAATGTTCTTAGTTGGCATTAGGTAAATTTTTTACCTTGATCAACCTCTTCTCTACCCTTTCTACAGGCCATGGAAGAACTTACTTCTTCAAGCTTTTTCCTCTCTGATTATTTGTCCTCAAATGGCCCTATAGCGCACTGGTATCTTTTTGTCCAGTATTTGTACTTGTCAAGTACAACAAATACACAAAATCAGAAACATCTCCTGTTTCATGCGGCAGAGAATCATATGTATGTATGGAAGAGAAACAGATAGTGCTGCAAAGTGACTTGAAAAAATTATCACTTCTCTGAGTGGCAGAGTCAGATTCAGAAACAGCTTTCTGCAAGAAATTCCAATCTCACATTTCAAGAAATGGCAGCCAATAGATGCATTGTGGTAATCTGAGTTGTAACTTCACCCAGTCCTATAAAATTAAGCCCCTACATTAATTTGTCAATCTTATATTTGACTGTTCCTCTCGTATTTCTCCTTTTCATGCATCCTCTGATGCAGAGAATAAAAAGAACATTTTCACTTCCCTGAAACACAGTTAGAAATGGCAAAACATACTTGTCCTTTGCTTTCAATTCAGACAAGTTACAGCTGTCATTACAGGCTATTTACTTACAGGCAAGAGTGAATTACTGCTCTAACTCAAAGGGTAATTTTCAAGTTCAGTTAGGCTGGTAATTTCTGCCATTTACAGGCTGGGTATTAACAGAACTGAAAACATGGAATTATTTTAGAAAACCTTTTTCTTGCCACTGATTTTTGCTGACTTTGATGGCTTCTGTCCCTCTTTTCTCATTGAGATAGCTTGAGAGCCTGACTAAATGCAAACATCAAAAGCAGTATCTTACAGCTCCTTCTTTCTTTACACCAAGTGGCTGTCATTAGTCTTAGCAGCTGAAGGCACCTGCTTACTCTATGAGAAACCATCATTATATGGCCCCTTTCCAGCTGTGAGTACTCACAAAGTGAGTAAAGACCCCTGCCACTTTCAGACATGCATCCAGGATAGCCTGATTGCAGAAAACCATGTATTTTCTTGTTGACGTTATTTTCTGCGCATATTTAGCACATTTACAGCATAATGTAAAATAAACGCCCAACCAATACTCTAAATCAATTGTAACTTAATGAAGGAAACATTCAATACACACACAAGAAGCAGAGAGGATGTAATCAAGAACATGCAAACATACAAATAACCTGAATTAGTGAATGCCTTTATATGTCTGCATTTATATGCAAATATATAAATAACCTGAAAATTATGAACGCCTGTCTGGACTGAGAAGTGAAATGCAACTGGACTTAAAGCTGTTCAATTTTTAACTCATTTTCAATGGAAGAGTAGAACATTGCTAAGAGCACCTCTGATTCAAATAAAATAAAAGTATATCATGTCTACAGGGAGAGTTGTGAGTGTTTGTATCAACAGAATCTGCCCTCAATGGTGGAGGCAGAAAACCTGACAAAATTCAAGTCTTGCAAAAAAGTGGCATTTTTCCTCCTCATCATCAGACAAATCAGTTTTGTTACAATTAGGTCACAAGTCTCTGCTTTTAAAATCTTCTCAGTACTAATATCATGAAGAAGGTAGTTGTAATATGTCTACTTAATATGTTTTATTAATGCAGACTACAGCTGCTCAGCTTCCTCTACAAAATACAAGAGTTGATAAATGTCACTGATAAACATCAACAGAATGGGATGGTTAGTTGGGGTTTTTTTTGTTAGTGGGTTTTTTGCTGCTGTGGTGGTGGTGGGGTGCTGGTTTTTCACATGTACATCAGTGAGACTGAAAAAAACAGAAGTATTTCAAGCCAATGAAGTAGGCAAAAAGACTATTCCCATCACACTGAGCCCATTCTAATAAACCATATATTTTGTCTGTTATATCCTCAATTGTTTAAATTTGTACAGGAATTAACAGTCTATAGTTCTAGTAACAGAAATTAAAATAAAATTAGTTTATCCCTGCCAGCCAGCTAAACTTCCAACAAGCATATGAAGAAATTAAATAATTTCCTTCTTTTTTTTTTTTTTTTGGACGGAGAAATGGGCATGACGTAAGCAACTGCAATTGTTTTCTAAATGGACTGTATGTCACAATAATACACACAAAATTTTGAGCCATCAAAATGATGTCTGTAATTAAACTAGCTTGAGCGACAAATTCTCGTCTTCTGATCAAGGGCTTCATCTTTATGATCCTCAAAAATATTTGGAAATTTGCATAAATGACACAGATTTGAAAGGTTGCTGTTGTTTCTATTTCTTTTGATTGTGAGGCTGCTGATAGGTTTTCTGCTCCCACTAACAGTCCAGAAGAAACTGAAGTACATAACAGAACAAAGAAGCATTAGGTTAGATCCCAAAACCTTCTGGAGACTGGAATACGTGTCTAAGTGACAGCCTGAGCAGAGACAATTGGAAAGTACTGTTAAAGTAGACAGCTACATGTCAAAACTCCTCAGCAGGCTGCACTAAGATGGCAGAAGAGTGAGGGTGTTTATTTCCTAAATAACAGTTTGATGGGGAATTTGAGTATTTGAACATCTATCTAATAAAACTGGAAATTGTATTACAAGGCATTGAGATTCTGGGCACAATGTATTTTACTGAAAATAATTAGGTGTAATTAAAGAAGTAACTGCTTTCATGAAAGATGTATTTTAGGGTTTTTCCCCTTCACATTTCTTTAATGGCTGGATATAGCTGATATTTAGAAGTACATATATAAAAAATACTGAATAAAAACCTCTGAATATTCATTTTCACTGGAATACAATTGCACATTGTATGTTACATGGTAAGTGTGATTCATGTACAAACTCACAAAAGGTCCTTTCATATATGAGAAGCTGTTTAAAGGAAAAAGCCCCAACAATTCAAAAGAATGGGAGAATTTTCAAGGAATGTGGGAAGAAAGGAGCTGTTCTAGGGCATATAAGCAGAGTTACATGTATTATTGAACAAGAACACAAAAAAAAATTGAATACCATTAATTGAATCTCTGAAGGAGAGAAGGCTCAGGAAACTGAAGAAAAACAAAATATTAAAAGCCAGCAATGCTCTGTGAAGCATGAAACAGTAAGACAATCCATGCATGAATGATGCTCAGAAGCAAAGCTTGGTATGTGTTATGTCAATGGAATTCTCTAAACACTTTTTACTTTCAGTAAGGTGGAAAGAGCATGAAAGAATTTAAAGACGCAAAAATAGATGTTATGGCAATCCCACTTATGAAGGGGGAGTTGTGAAGATATATTCAATATTTAAATAAAATGAATCATCTAACTTTGCAAAAATATCTTATACTTTATTTGTGTCTACAGGGTAAAATCTTCTCCTCCACCCAACAGTCCTTTACAGTCTGGGATGCAATTGCCTGCCAAGGTCTGTGTTTTCACAAGTCATATTAGTAGCACATTTTTCTAAAAACCAGCTCAGTTAGAAACTTTTATCATTATCTCTAGCAAAGCTTCATTTTTTATTTATATTAAAATCCAGCAAGCCTAAACTGGCAGAAAAATTAAGCATCGGGCAATTAAACCAATAAGGGAAGGAATGTATAATCACAATCAGAAAAGTTTGCTGTTAAACGTTTAACAAAAGTGTCTTCCCATTCCTTCAACCACAAAAGAAACTGTTAAATTACAGCATTATCTTATGTTAGACTGTCTGCCAGTGGGAAGCTCAGGAAACAATTTAAACCAAACATACCCTATGTATCAGGCTTATATGAATTGCCCCTAGATAGTTTCTAGCTTTATGCACATAAGAAAAATTTTGTTCAATAAGATACATTAAAATATATGCAAAATCCTCTGCTTTTCACCTGCCAAAAAAATTACAGCTATGATAGCTGATGACAAAGATAAGATAAAATGACTGGAAGCACAAATAGCCTTGTTGCATAGCAACTGTTGATGTACATATGGTGATGTTTATGGAACAGAATGTAGTTCATATTTAATGCAGAAATAATACCAAAACCAGCCTAGACAGCAAGACCTAGACAGCAAGAGACAAGTGTGCTTTGGATCTCTCTGCAGACATGACGGAAGCCATGCTTCCCACCAGCTTTGCTCCACTCCTCTTCAGGAACGCCACCACAGGCCTCAGTGATCTGCCCAGCAATGAAGACAACGCAATATCTCACAGGTGCAACAGCCTTGCACAGGAAGCAGGGAGATGCTTTGCAACTACCACAGTACTGGGTATTATTCACTGGGGCTATTTCAAAATACAGAAAAGGAAAAAGAAATGGGAAAAACCCCAGAGTTAATCCTAACAGAAGATGCAGCAGGTGTGAAAGCCAGCATAGGCCAGATTTTGAACAGTATCTGGGACGGGAGCCACTTTATCCTGCTTTATATTAGCTCAAGATCCCTACTGCAGAAAAGCAAGAAACTGCAATTCATTAGCCTTTGGACAAAATAAATTGCACCTCAGAAGAGCCTACTGCTGTCCATTAATATGGGACCACCAGCGATGCAGATGTTTACAATGAAAGAACTAAAGGATTTCTTCCAATACTACAAATAGTAGAAGCAAGTTCACTTAAAGCAAAACAAAACTCACAGAAAATCCATTCAGAAGACTAGAAATTACATCTGCAAGAAATATTAAATTACTTGTCAAATTTGATCTCTTTTGCTTGCTCTAAGTGACCTGATGAGTCAATGTGAAGTGCTAAATTATCCAGAATATGTAAACTCCCTACAGCATCGTCCAAGATCACCACGTATTTCAGAAAGGTCATCAAAAAGACAGTCACTACAACATAAGAATCCCAAGGTTACAGGACTACACAGAGAATAGATCTTAGGGCATTCAGTGTGCTCAAAAAAAAAGGGTGGAGGAGGGAACAAATCACACACCCACAATCACAAAAAACCCCACCCTGTACAAAACAAACCCAATTGCTTTATGCCATTTGCTCCATTTTATTTAAGTCAGTCCTCAAAAAGGGTATTGACTGAGTGCATGAAGCACTTTTTAATTCATATTTATTTGCATAATTCCTCACTTGCACCCTTCTAGATGTATGATATCTGCAGTTCCATACCAGCTTAATCTTTGGCCCATGGTTCAAACTGACATATTGCTTGTGTTACGTGGTGCAGTTTAAAAAAGGAAAAGGAACAAGATGCTTTTCAGAAAAAAATAGGCTAATTATAATATCAAGACATATACTGGTCTGTGATCCTAAGAATGAATGAACTTCAATTTCCTGTTACTGCCTTACTGTGGATTGACTGATCTGGAAAGATGTTTAAGTTTTTACTGAGTGTTTTCCCATGGTCAATATAGTGTTTTTTTCCATGGGGATTTTCTGGCATCAAATACAGTAGCAGCCTTTCTTTCAGTTGGGACATCCATACAGTCCACTCTTCAGACACCTGTTTTTGCACTAGCCATAATTCACTTTGAAACTTTGAAATTGGACATGAAGCTCAAAACATATCTACACATTTAAGCATGCAGGTGTGACTTCAGAAACATGGTGCCTGTAAGGAATCTGACTGGAATTTGGAATATTTGTGTCACATTCATTTTTAAAAGCAAAAAAAAGTCAGACAAGAAAGGCACAGTAAAGTATATTTTTGATTGTACTGTCAATATCAACTTACACACAACAGCAAAAGATTTTAACCACTTTGCATTTAAATCAGTTTCAGGAAAACTCACTGACTGCATGTTATGCCTGCTAATCTCAAGGAAAAATAATTTTGACAGGGTCTATGCTTATTCAGTGCTTCATTCCAACTATCTCATGTCACTAACTATCCTTTGCTCCCACTTAATACAATAACTTCTATTCAACAGATCCATAGCCCTCCAGTAACTTTTTCTAGTTGCTAAGAAATGCAAAATTTTTAATTGATTAAATAAAAAAAAAGGACAGAGGAAAAATCAACATTCTTATAAAACTATATTCACAGCAGAGACAAATTCAAGGAGAAAAAACAAGTACTAGCTCATACAAAAAATCCATTGGAACATAAAAACATTTTTTTTCAGTGAAAACCCTAAAGGAGAATGTACACAATGTACTGCACTCTGTATTGCATTCCATGTTCTCTCTGATCTCTTCAGCAGACCCAGAGCTGAAATGTAGATGATAACCCTTCAGAACTTAAATCAGTTGCTCAATCACACAAAGAAAACAGACAGACACAAAAAAATTACAACAGTGTTATCCATGCAGAAAACAACAAAACAGCCAAACCCTGACTTCTGACTCCTCTGTCTTTTACAGCATTGAGTTTATTGAAACCGACATATTGGAATCATAACAACTTTAATTCTAACTTACCTACTGAAGTTTCTGTGAACACTGTTAAGGTCTGTCCTCCCACACTTTGTAGAAGAAATGGATGTTCCCTTGGTGCACTGACTGAAGCAGGTTTTCCTCCAATATCATTGATGCTTGCAAGCTCTTCATTCAAAGTAAATGACACCTAGCAGTCACAATTGCCACAGTGTTACCAAACAGACTCAATTACACTGTTTCACAAGTTATGGTGAAACAAAAAGAGAGAAAACACAAATAGTAGAGCACATTTCTATTTCAAAAATAAAGAGTGATATGAGCCCTTCCACACTGATCTCTTGTTGAAATATAGAATTCAAAGTCTTTATGTACTTAATAAAATTTACTCAACTTTTCAAAAATTGTAACTTCCTTCCTCCTGAAGTCAGAAAACAATTTGATTTTACTTATTAAAATAGAATAGGTTTTCAGCCATTACTCTATGTGAGTGCTTAAAAACGTTTCACACAGCCAGCGGAGTTCCAGAAAAAGGGCTGAAACACCACAAGAAGTGTCATTAGCCGAGGACTCCGGAACTGCATCCAGTCCAGAATCTTTTGTCATGTTCACACTGTATGCTCAGCATAGAAGCTAAGGAAGGGGGGACTGGATAACCAGAATCCCTAGACACAGCCACAGGGATACTTCAGACCAGCACTGCGTGCTTTTCCTGTGCACCCTCCTTAGCCTTTTGTACTAACACATCTCAAAATGTTTGAAGAGAAGGTCACTACTATGACTGCTGCTTGCAGATAGGCAAACAAAGTAAGGGAACAGAGAGACCTCATGCAAGTCACACAGGCATCTACGGGCAAAGCTACCAACAGAATTCTTTCCTCCCAAATCTGTGGTACAGTGCTCCACTAGAGGTATAACAGAAAATATGTGACATTAGAAACCAGCACATTCTAAACAATTTTTAGAATTCAAAACATAAACTTTAGCAATTACTTACTTCTGTTCTTCCTTGATTTCTGAAAAAGAAAATATTTAATATTTAATAAATCTATAAATATTTTTTAAATATTTAACAAAGTTTCCATAACCTAATTCCTCAAGTTTAGCTTTTCTGATAAAAAGCAAATTCAAATTCTAGTTTTGTTATTCATCCTCACTCCTGAGTTGCTCAATTTTTTGTTATGCTTATGCCCAAGAATAAATGGGAAAAGTCAGCATGTGAGAAGAGAAACAGAAAAATAACGCATGTAATAAAAGAAAATTCTGCGTTTAGGTTTCCTTAAAGCTAGGAAATCAAACATCACATAATGGGACAGAGTGACTCCCCAGCATAATTTTGTACTATTTATACTCCTAATCACTTCACAAGCAAATACTGTTCATGTACCAGAGAAATATGCACTGTTGGCAAGAAACGGGATTATGTCTTAGGTACAACATATTCTTATTTTACTGCAGGTAACTTCTTCTAAGAAATGCAACCATTAAATGTACAGCAAAAGGCTTACTTGACAATCCTTAGTTTTCCCACTTCACCTCTTCCTGAAGCTTTACTCCACTGTTGTGACAAGTATTTGGGGACCTAAGAAAAGACAACAGATTTCAAGTAAAACAGATTTTAAAATTCTATACAAATTGTGTATGTGTACATAAAAGCATTTAAATGCTTTTACCCTGACCACTTCAGAAAGTATGAGCTAATTATAATAGACAATAGAAAGCCATAGATGGTTTTGGTTGGAAGGGGCCTTAATGGTCATCTAGTCCAAACCCCCTGCAATGCGCAAGGACATCTGCAACTACATTGGGCTGCTCAGAGCTCCATCCAACCTGATCTTGAATGTTTCCAGGGATGGCACATCCACAACTTCTCTGGAAAACCTGTGCCAGTGCCTCACCACCCTCATTTAGACATCTAGTCCAAATCCACCCTCCTTTCACTTAAAACCATTACTCCTTGTCCAACATGTCCCACTAAAAAGTCTGTCCCCATCTTTCTCGTTAGCCCCCTTGAGGCATTGAAAGGTACCTATAAGGTCTCCCTGGGGCCTTTTCCTCTCCAGGCTGAGCAGACCCAGCTCTCTCAATCCATCTTCACAGAAGAGGTGCTCCAGCGCTCTGACGATCTTCGTGGCCACCTCTGCACCTGCTCCAGCAGGTCCATGTCTCTCCTGTGCTGGAGACCCCAGAGCTGATGCAGCACTGCAGGTGGGGCCTCACCAGAGCAGAGCAGAGGGGCAGAATCGCCTCCCTTGACATGCTGCCCATGCTGCTTTCGTTGCAGCCCAGGACTGGCTGGCTTTCTGGGCTGCCAAGTGCACATTACTGGGTCATGTCGAGCCTCTAATCTGTCAGCACCCCCAAGTCCTTGTCCTCAGAGCTGCTCTCAGTTCCTTCCTCCCTGCCCTTGCACTGATACTGGGGGATGCCCCAACCCAGGTGCAGGACCCTGTGCTTGGCCTTGTTGAACTTTATGAGGCTCATGCAAGCCCACTTCTTGGGCTGTTATATACACGTATATATACACATATATACATATATATACATACATGCATATGTATTGTTAGGGAGAGCAAAGAGAATAATGTAGAACAAAAACATCACCAATGCAGAGTCTCAAATGAGAGAAATACCTTAAAATAACCCGAATCTCAAATACTACTGTCCGATCATGAAAGGCAGAAAAATATTAGCATCATATTCTTAGACCAAGGAGTCTCAATATTTTATCAGGTAAAACTACACTTTTAATTATTAATTAGAAATTATCATCTCTTTGGGAAAAAAAAAACCCGTTAGCCAACCAACCACAGTGAAGAGATATTAGGCAATTACAACTCAGTAATTGATGGGAAGGGAAGGCTTAAACTTTGGGAACCTCAGACGCTCTGAGCAGCAGATCACAGCCTACTGCCACTTGTTGTTCACTCCTCCAACACCAGAAGCAGCCTAGGCAAATCTGCCTCCCATCACTCATTCCCACCTCTTCGCTGCATTGGAGAAAGTCTTTGTGCAGCTGGTCAGTGCATAGAAAGAGCAGACTGATCTAGCTAGGAGGTATGGGTGACTTGCATGTTTTAACTGTGCTGATTTTGTGTTTAGCAGGTGGAACAACCAAAGCAGCTCCCCAACCCATTTTCCTGAACAGCTGCACAAAGTAGTGCTTAGTCCAGGGACAGGAACAAGACCTGCATAACGTGATGATTAAAAGCTGCTGCAGTGACATTAACTCACCTACACACAAATTCCTTCAGTTCCAAAGGCTGTGATATCTGCAGCATCAGGTGACCTGGGCTCAAAACAGACAATAAAGGCCTCTGGGAAGCAGGGCACTCTTCAGAACTTTACAGCCATGTGCTTTACTGGCACAGCAAAATTTGTCCGCACTCACGCAGTCCACAGCTACTGAAAACATCTGTGCCCACATACAAAAATGGTGTGAGGCACAGCCAGTAAGAAAGAGAAATGCACTGGGGCATTTTCTGTTTCAAGCAGCAAAGAAGCACTTTGAAGCCTGATTTTTGTCTTGCATAGAGTAAAACTAAGCCAAGCTGAGGACAAAAAGAGCCCATACCAAGAACTTGCTGACAAAGAGCAACCTCCTAACTTCTGAAAGCTAAAATTAAATTAACACTACACTAACTTTGCATTTACCTTTTCTTCAAGAACTCCAGAAGATATCTTGGAACTGGTCCTTAGTTCACACTTACCTTTAGACTCACAGAACCCCATGAAGTACATGTGGAATAACTTCAAAATCCAGATGTCCTCCAACTGCTCAGACAAATTAAACAGCAGTCCAGATTCCCATAAAGTTCAGACAGTTTTGGTCAAGTATACCACAAAAGCACAACAGAAAGCCATGACCTGGCGCAATCTATTGGTACTTATTTTTTCAGTGCTCAAAGTGGTAATTTTCTACAGCAGATTCCATGCCAGATCAGATACAGTTTTCTTTCTAAAGTCAAGATAAATGCTATGACATGCCCAAGCTGACTCAACAGAAATATTATGATGTGCTTGCACCTGATCTGTACTTATACTTGTCAGCTAATAAAGTAGATGCACATTCAGTATGAGTAGACAAGGAGGGAAGGGCTCTCATGGTGTTAAAATCACTGACTTGCTATACAATACATTCAGATTGGGAATTTAGTCAGATTAAGAGGTTGCAGATCAATCATACTCCTTTCAGCTGCATGGGAAAGTCTCAAAGAGTGCATTTAATCATCTTTCTGCTGGCCTACCTGCAGTCAAGGGCTATGCAGAGAAAGACAAAGGGTTATAAAGGACTGTGATCAAAGGATTACTTCCAACTATCCACAGGTACTTCAGATAAAACCAGGTGCTACTCACAAAACTACATGCTAATGATGTAAGCTATGAGGAAAGATTAAATAAAGTCTTAAATGCTGTAGACATCTTATTTTGCACCTTTCTTTTAACTTTAGCATAGTAAAAGACTAACTTTTGGAAAACAGCCAGTTTTCAAAGTTAACACTCTTTGAAAGAACACACAAAAAACAAGAGGAGCCTGTTTTTACAGGGCAGAATTTTCAAAGATCCCACATGAGGATTTTTAAAAATACCTACCCACAGAAAGAGTAACCTGCGGACAGAGTGCCTGCCAGACTGAAAGGCTACTAAATGCACCCCTTCAAGGCAAGTGGCCTTTATTCTGGGATTGGTAGGTAAGAACACTCTCCTCTCCAAAAAAGAAAAAAATACTATTTAATCATTAGAACAAATCTGATGTACTAAGGAGCATCACTTCAAGATCTCTTCCCACCGCTGTTCTCCTCTTGCTACTCACATCACACAACGGCCCAGGCTGCAGTACACGAGGCACCCTGCAGGCAGTGTATGACATGAGGGTCCCTGCTCCACTCCTTTTAGCCTGCACACAGCTTCCTACCCACCTTTAGAAGGAAACACACAAGCAGCTCCTATCTGTAACAAATTACTTCCACTTTTCTGTAAGAAATTAGATTAGCTCTTTCTCTATATAGCAATCCATATGCAGTGCATACAACAGAAACTAAGGCTGATGTCAGGTTCTGTGTTTTAATCTTTCTTTGAACACACAAAAAATAATTAAATAAAGTTATCATCTTTCTAGCTATGTAACAATGCAGCAGATTAAACACACAAGGAACAAGAAATTCTAATGGCTAACTTGGCTTCACTTTACCACAAGTACATAACCAAAAGTTCTCACTATTTCTCTACCTTACCTTTCACTGAAAACACAGAAATAAAAATCCAGTTACTTCCTGGATTTGTACTAAAACAACTCACTCTCTTTATGGTACCTCCTTCTACTGCTCATACTTCTAAAATACTCACCACTACATTTTTTTATTGCCTGTTAAGTAGTCTCTCTGGATTACTTCCTGTGCTAGCACAATACATGCTAAAAGGAAATCAAATAAGCCAGGTTTTTTATTCCACCAGAACTGAATGCTCTCTCCCTCAAAGGAACGATAAATTCAACCTTGTTAACCCACCTAGTGAAGACAAAAAGCACAGGTACTATGCTCTGTCTTGCCTCTGCGTGTGTTAGAAGTCCTACTAATAGGAGTGGTTGTTTCCAAGTTCAAGTCTGAAGGAAATCAAAGGATAAAATCCTGCATATCCCATGTTATGGTCTATCAGTGTCAGCATCTTTTCAATCTTTTTTTACTACCATTAACATACAAGAAGACAGACATAAGTTCAGAACACGCGCATGGAGAATTACATTAATATTTACTTGGTTGAGTAATATTTAAGCTTTCCTTTCAGCTTTTCGTTTCATTAAACGAGTGGAACCAACAGTAAGTATACATGTGCCTGAAAATTCCTTGCTTCAGGAAACACCAAACTGTATCAGACTAAAGTACAAGCAAGTTCAGTGTACTGTCTCCAAATGTAGCCAATGGCAGTTACTTCAGGAAGAACAGGAGAACATATAAAGAAAATAATTTCCCCACCATGCTCTTCAAATTTCTAGGATGTTTTAGCAGGAGGGGGGTATGGCAGCATACTCATTTTTAATCTCTCAATTAAATCTTCTTACCTGAATTTGACTGATAGTGTTTGAGCTTCTGCACAGTTTGGACATTCACAACTTCTTATTGCAAGAAGTTCCATAACGTAACTACATACTCTGCAAAATGGTACCTGCTTTGCTTGCTCTGAGCCCCATCAGTGAATTAATCTGACACACTTCTAATTCTTGTATTTGAACTGATTCTTTCCTATTCACCTTTGCCTATTCACTTCTTCCTTATCTACCCGTGACATTACTCCTTGCTTCAGGTCTCTACAAGATTTCCAAATTAATCCTCTTGCCAGCCTAAAAGGTAATATCATATTTAGGAGTTCCCTCCACAGTCATCGTTCCTTGTTGCCAAGACCCTGGTGCTCCCCTATGTACTGTTTTCAGGTCCACCGTACACTTTCCACAGCAGCGGTAATGAGACTACAGCTACACAAAGCATTCTGGATAGAGGCAACATGACGGTACAATAATATATTCTTTTGGTTTTTGTATCTTTTGTAATCATGTATAACGTTGACTCTGCTCATTTGACATGACATTCTTATAGAGCTATCCCCAAGTACTGAATGACAACAACAAGCAGAAACCTAATTGCTGTGTACATATAATTAGGATAACTTTTCTCTAAGCACGCCAGATTAGATCTTTCAACTCTTAATTTCATCTGCCATTTTATCATCCTGTCACTCAGTATGTTGTGATCTACTTCTGCAGCTTTCTGCTGTCAGCATTCATTGACAGTGCCCTGGATGAACTACCACAATTAGAACACTGTACACTGTTCATCGTGGTTTTGTGACACCAGACACTCAGGTGGCAGTACAGAAGAGGAAGCCAGACGTAGCGACCTGCCCATGAAAAATTTTGCACAGCAAAGCAAGTCTGGAATCCCCAATGATTTTTAAGAGCCACAGTAAGAAGTTTTGGTAGTTAAAGTATGATGGTGTTTCACCCCCTCACCACCCAGGACTAGTATTTGGGTACCACCCTGTCCCCACAGGTTCTTTCAAGTGGATGGTCTGAACCTATTCCTAAAGGAAGAAGGGGAGAAAGCAAATGTTCCTCCCAAGACAGAATAAATACAGTTTAGAAAAACAGGAGCACACCTAGAGGTGACTTGAAGCAAGCAGGTCATATTCTCCCCCACTGGCTTCGAGTCTCTCTTTCTGAAACAATGCTTACTGTTGACAGCAGAAGCAGCCAAAATGTCTTGACAGCAAGACATTCACTCCAGGGAACAGAGAAGTGCTGGCCTAGTTAGTGGCAGTACCAGAACTGAACTGTAGCCCTGCACCAAACAGGATTGATTTGACACCCTTGCTACCTTTCCACAGCCCCTCCACTACAGCTGTATTTCTCTAACACCAAAGGAAGCTGTATGACAAGAAACGGGTGTTCACTTTCCTTGTTGGATTTGGAGGGTTTTTTAATCAGGACATGAATCTGGGCACACTCAAAACTTTTCCCAACTCTCAAAGTTTTGGGGAAATAGAAGTTATACTGCCATGTTTGCTGCTCGTCACAAACCACTAGTAAGGAGAAGAAGGAGATGCTTTACTGTGAGGATGGTGAGACATTGGCACAGGCTGCCCACGGAAGTTGCAGATGCCCCATCCCTGGAAACGTTCAAAGCCAGGCTGGATAAGGCCTTGAGCAACCTGCGTTAATGGGAGACGTCCCTGCCCACCGCAAGAAGGGCTGGGACTGGATAATCTTCAAGGTTCATTCCAACCCCTCAACATTCCGACTCTATGACAGCTTCCCGGTAGCCCAGCTTTCCCCGCGGTGTCTCCTTTACTCAGCAGGTATCCGGGCCCGGCGCCGCGCTGTTCCCGAGAAGGGGAACAGTCACAGCGGCTGAGTCGGGCCACAGTGCGAGCGTGACGCGAGCAACCCCGGCCTCACGGCGCCCACCCCGGGCACGGCGGGGCGGGGACGAGCGGAGGGGCCCGGCTGCAGCAGGCCGCGCTGGGCCGGGCCCGGGGGCGCGGCGGCGGCTCCTCACCTTCACCAGCCACATGCCCGTGTTCTGCTTGGCGCCGGTGAGGTCCAGCTCGCCCTTGTCGCTCATGGCGGGGCAGCGTCCCGGCCGGGCCGGGCCGGGAGGCGGACGGGGCGAGCAGGCGGCGAGCGCGGCACCGGAGCACTCCCGGCACACGGCGGCTCGCGAGGGACAAACTTCCTCCGCTCGCACTGCACGCCGGGGCGAGCCCTCGCTGCGTCCGGGCCGGGGGTTCGAGTCCCCGCCCCGGCGGGGCCGTGGGAAGGGGCGGGTCTCGGTGGCGGCTGCGGGAAGTTCCAGTGTCGCGGAATGTCCTGGGCTCGAGGGCACCCGTAGGGATCATGGAGTCCGACTCCCGACGCTGCACAGGGCATCCCCAAGTATCACAACATGTGCCTGAGGGCATTGTCCAAGTGCTTCTTGAGCTCTGTCAGCCTTGCTGCTGTGACCACTCCCCTGGGGAGACTGTTCCAGTGCCAGCCACCCTCTGGGGAAGAACCTTTTCCTGATATCCAACCTAAACCTCCCATGGCAGAGCTTCAGGTCCTTCCCTCGGGTCCTGTCCCTGGTCACCACAGAGAAGAGATCAGCGCCTGCCCCTCCTCTTCCCCTCCCGAGGCAATTGTAACTTCAGTGTCTCCTCAGTCTCCTCCAGGCTGAGCAGACCAAGTGACCTCAACCACTCCTCATATGGCTTTCCCTCAAGGCTCTCCACCACCCTCGTTGCCCTCCTTAGTGAGAAACGGGTAGTCAATAGGTAACTCAAGTTACCTATTGAGAGACAGGATATGTGAATTTTAAAGAGAAAAACAGGATTCCTTTTATTTTGTCAAGATAAGAGGGACAAGAATCTGTTTGAGGCGAGCACAGAAAACCTGAATCATCCCCCCAAGGACTGTGCGTGCTCCAGAGAGAAAGGTGAAACGTGCATTGTGATGAAGACTACCAGATCTTCATCACAAGAAGACCCCCAAAGACCACCAGGACACACAGCACATGCGGGGCACACATGCTAATGATATTAATGATTTCCGAGAAATGATTTGTATAACCACTCCTATCCCGGGGAATGTGATGAATATTCATGAATGTTGCCCATAACATGGTGTGTTGGAAGTACCGGGGTGTGTGTTTGGAGGAGTGAATTCTCTGCACCCAGCGCGCCGAATAAAGCAAATACCCACTTCTTTGACTTTGTCTCTGAAGTGTCTCTGGGCCTGCTTGGGGCAAATCATTGGGACACTCTCTAATAGCTTAATGTCTTTTTTGTATTGTGGCAGCCAAAACTGCACGCAGGACTCAAGGTGAGGCAGCACCAGCACAGAGTTGAGCAGGAAGTTATTACCTCCCTGTGCCAGAAGAGTTATCCCAGCGTGCTGAATGAAGACAGCAGCAGGAAAGTGACCTAGGGGAACTGGAGGAGCGGCCTGGAGAGAGGAGGCTCTACCATGACTGTGCTCTTCTGTGTGGGAGGGAATGGTGGGTAGAGGAGCAGCTCCCAGGAAAGGGCTCAGAGCATCACTGTGTGCCCAAAGGCCATGAAAGTGAGGAATACACAGCTGGGAAATCGTTTACTGGGAATAAAAAGTAAAGAATTAAGCTTAGTTTTCCAGAAAGGGCCCTCATGAGGAAGTGTTGGAATAGGCTGTCCAAAGACAGGATGGCATCTTGGACACTAAAAATGTCCTGTGTCAGGAGAGAGAAAGTGCCTGCCCATCCTACTCTGAGATGGGGGTATTTGGCTTAGAGAAACCTAAGTTCTTATTTTATGACAGTCCCTATCCCTGAGGACGTTTACCCCCTTTGCAGTTTAAACTTGTTATTTGTCTTCTGTACACTATGAGTACAAGAAGGATATGGGCGTGTTGGAGGCACTGGCACAGGCTGTCCAGAGAAGTTGTGGATGCCTCATCCCTGGCAGTGTTCAGCTTGACAGGGCTTTGAGCAACCTGGCCTGGTAGGAGGTGTCCCTGTCCATGGCAAGGGTGGTGGAATTGGATGATCTTTAAGGTCCCTTCCAACCCAAAACACTCTATGTTTCCGTGATTCTATTACGTGGAAAGCATTTTATTATCTTCCACTCTGAAATTTTACTTTATCCTTTTACTGGGATGTATCCCTTTGATTTTCCTCCACTTGTACAAAATAACCTCAGTTTGTCCAATTCTGTCTCATAGGTCGTATTTTCACGACCTCTGGTTATGTCTGTTACTCTCTAAATTCCCCCCAGTACAAGTTTACATCCTCTTTGAAGTCTGGGTGCTCAACAGTGAAGGTCTTACTCCATCTGAGACTGTATCAGTAGTAAGCAGAAGGTTTTTTTCTGGTATAATATGGAAGAAATTGCTCATCTGTCTCGCAAAAAACCATCTCAATATTACATCTCAGATATGATAGTTTGCCTTTCTAATTATAGGCAAGCATCTAGGTAACCAAGGAAGATAGTGCTTTTATGCATCTCTGAAGCAATAACAGCTAACATTGAACTATCCTGATCAGGGTTAATTACATTTAAAAATTACTTTTGTTTTGACATTGGAACTGTGTTTGTCTGCAGAACTCAGCTGGGAGGGTAAATAACTCTTATATTGTTAGCCAACTTCCACTGAAAATTCAGTTTTCTTTAAGACAACCTTTCAGAGACACACCAGAGGCATCTCCTTAAATGCTAATAAAAATGCAAGTGGATGCATCTCAACAGTTGTAAGATCATCCACATCTTCTGGGACTGTGCCAACCCCAAATATTGTACGTATAAGACCCTTTGGTTTTGTTCACCTGGAAAAAGGGTGGATGTACACAGACAACTACCATCACTTTACAGTCTGCTTTGGATCCTGCTCATAGAATCTTAGAACAGTTTGAGTTGAAAGGGACCTTAAAGACCATCTAGTTCCAAACCCCCTACTCTGAGCAGGGACATCTGCCCCTAGACCGGGTTGCTCAGAGTTCCATCCAACATGACCTTGAATACTGCCAGGGATAAGGCATCCACAACTTCTCTGGTCAATTTGTTCCAATGTCTCACTACCCTCATTTAAAAACATTTCTTTCTCGTGTCCAATCTAAACCTACCCTCTTGAAGTTTAAAAACATTGCCTCTTGTCCTTTCACTATAGGCCCTGGGCAAAAAGTGTCTCTCCAGGTTTCTTGTAAGCCTCTTCAATGTACTGAAAGGCCACAATAAGGTCTCCCTGAGGCTTTTGCTTCTCCGGGCTGAACACCCCCAAGTCTCTCAATCTGTCTTCATGGGAGAGGGGCTCCCAACCCTCTAACCATTTTAGTTTCTTTCCTCTGGACCCACTCCAGCTGGTCTGTGTCTGCCTTGTGCTGGGAACCCCAGGGCTGGATACAGTACTCCAGAAGGGACCTCAAATGTTCCCCTAGGATAAGCGTTGAATTCACGGCAAAGTTGTCCCTCTGCCCCTGCTCCCAGCTCAGTCTGTGTATTCAGTTCACACCCACCACCATGTTTTAAAAAGGAAAAAGCACTGGAATGGCTATTTCTAACAGGGGTGACATTTGCAGCAAAGCAGCTTCACAGGGGTTCCGAAGAGCCTGCTCCAGCAGATGGGCCATGGAAGGAGAGGAGCTCCACTTGCAAAGAGCCCAGCAGCAGGCGACAGGAGCATGGCTCACCACCGCAGGACTGCTTAGAGAGGGAATCCATGAGGAGTCATCACTCATATTCCAGGCGTAAATGACAATAGCAAAAAACCTCTGTAAAAGCCTGACAATTGGGGTGGCTCAGCTGGCAACCCAGAGGGGAAGGCAGCCAGGCAGAGATTTCTCCTGGCTTCCTCCAGGCAGCCTTTCCATACCTGTTTCCATGGAAACTGAATTTAAAGGAAAACAAGCAGGGAAAAGAGTGCATTTTCATTAATTCCTCGTTTAAAATCTCAGCCTTGTGTTTGCCAGGAACACATTCAGTGCCATGGAGGAGGATCCAGGGGCCAGCTGCTGAGCTGCAGACCTGTGTGTTAGTCACCCATTTTCTTCTTGCTTGCTTGGAAACAGATGTGTCTGAGAAGAGAGGGGACCAAATTCAGACTTGCACAGCCTTTCTCTCTTTATTTTGCCCTTGCCCAACTAGGTGAGATGAAGAGTCAGCAGCATCATCAGCAGCCACACAAAGTTTCTCTTCATCTGTTTTAGGAACACGCTAATCGCTGCAGCCTGATGGTGCAGAGCAAAAACCAGTGCAGCTGAAGGTGCAAAAGGCCTGATGCTGTCCTGTTGAAGCTGATGGGAGTCTTGCCTTTGGGAACTCATGTGCTTACCTCAAAGCCCAGCAAGAGCTAGGGAAGATGTGCTCCTGGGAGCTGGTGGTCCCAAGGATGTCAGTGATGGACACTATCAGAGAGGTTTCCATGTGCTGGAGGAGCTGAGTGCTGCCCACATCTGCACAGCCCCTGAGCTCAGCTGTGTACACCGGAGCCTCCACAGGGTCAAAATATTTGGCTCTGGATTTAGAGCTGAGATCTGCTGCAAGGCATGGGGGCAACTCCTGCAGAAGCTGACTTTGATTTGGGAGCGCTGAGCCAGGAAGACTATTCCACCAAAAGCTAATGCTCTAACTTAATTCATTTCTGTCAGCCAACATGCTCATTAACAAATTAAGGTGAGCAGGGAACTCATGTTGGAAGAGGAAAACAAATGGAGGGAGATTCTTACAGAGTTGCTTGTCCTACTATAACAAGTACCACATAGCATCAGCAGAGCTCTGCTGGCCAGCAAGGGTCTTTCCTACATTCTGAATACCTGAATTTTCAGCCAGCAAAGAACTCATGGGCTCACAAGGGTGCAAGAATTAAATCTCAGAACTACCAATAATGCTTGAACTGCTTGAGTAAGAGGAAGGCAAACTTTTGCCGTCTTCAGCTGTGGTGCATCATTCTCTTGTTCGCGGTGCAGTTGGAAAAAAGAGAAGAAATAGTCTGCAAAGAAGAAAAGAACATCTGGGCAGATCATGATCATTTATTTTGGAATAAGAGAAAAGAAATTCTGTGTAACTTATTCCCAAAACAGGGCATGGGCCATCAAGCTGCATATTTATTTCCTGAGGCAGCAATGGATTCTCAGTGTGTCTTTTTAAAGCAAAAATATATGTTGGAGTCTTTGTGTTTTCAAACTGCTTTTGAGCAACATGTTAATAACAGACTTGTTTACTCCAAGCTGTTCTGTGGCAAAGAGTGGGAAAACATCGAGTTCAGGACCGAACTCCTATTTCAGTACAATCCTAGGCAGTATGAAATCTTCAACATGGCACTTCTGCCATAAAACACAACACAAAAACCCAGTTCTGAACAGAGGGTACTCTTCATTCATTAATTAATAATTTTTGATGCTTTCTATATGTTTACAGCCACACATTTTACTGTAAGCTATGTATTGGAGAACACTCAGTTTTCAAGGTAGTGGCACTGCACCTCTGCTTACAGTTCCAACCCATACCTTGACTTCCATCACATTGACGGTGTCCAGTAAATTTGACTGTAAGCACATTGGACTCTTGCTTGTTAGGATTTTCACCCTATCAGGGAAAGGGGGGAAGGGGAAAGAGAGAATTGAAAGATGCAGCTGCAAATTATTTTTTTATAGGAACAAAACGCTTGTCAGAGAATTTCAGGGATAATTGGTTTGAACCTAATTTAAAATAATTTCTTTTAAAATGACCATGAAATTGGCATTATCTCTTTAACTCAAGGTACTTTTTGTACCTCTCAAACATAAAAAAGTATTATCTAGCCTTTTTCATCAGTGCCTCTCAAGAAGAAGCTTTAAGGATGCAACATTTTCAATCTAGGAATAGCACAATGGTTAATGTGAGCTCTCAGCCACTTGTTGCTTTCTGAAGTGCCTTTTTCATTGCAGGTATATAGAAAATGTTACATAGAACTGAGTGTTGCCTGTTCTCCTGCACTCCTTTACATTTTTTCTGATCCTTTTCTCTGGTGATGTACTACCTCAGCATGAAAGGTCAGCAGCATCTACAGTCACTCATCTCCTGGACTTTCCACTAATGAGTTGGTGAAGAGCAAGGCATTTTCTGTTCAGCTACCAAAACACTTCTTTTCAATGGATTTGTTTCCCTTGTGTTATAATAAAACAAACTTAATTCTATGCTACTGATTATTAGTCCCATTATTTTGTAGGTATAGACAACGCACAGTCACCAAGATATGTTATTGATGCATAAATTACCTCCTAATGAACTATTGTTTTGCAGAGGGAGCTTCCCAATGAGACTAGGACAAGGCTGTGTGACTAAACTGGGGAAAAACAACATTAGTGACCAGATGAGCAAATCTGTGTGACTCCTAAAGAAAAACAGGACACTTCTGTTGGGAAGCCTGCCAGCCTGAAGCATAAGCAGGTGTATATAATTTTTATAATATAATTTTGTATATAATTTTGAGATGGTGTGTACATATAAATGCAACAAAGGCATCTAATTTGTGGGTGTCACTGCTTCAGAAGTGATCACTCTGGAGCCCTTCAATGCCACATATGTGAGTGCTATCATTAAAGGAAAAGAACCACATGCATTTACATCCAGCCTCGTGTCCCAACCTTGCAGCTTGTTGCAGCTCAGCCTCAGCAGCGCCTCACAGCAAACTCTCGATGAGATAATTAACTGGAGAGATCAGCCCTGTCTGCTTCATTACTGCTGTGTGCTGCCTGCAGGTTCCCTCCAAAGCTTTTGCACCTAATGGCCTTTGCTGACAGCTCTCTTTTTTCCCCTATGTGCCGATTGTTGGCACTTCTCTAAAACACTGCTAATGATCTAATAAATAAGATTATGCAAGACTGGTTTGTCTCCTTGCAGTGTAAGTTAACAATGCTTTTACAGACCAGAGCAAAATACATTCTCTTTGCCACAAAGAACAGCTTTCCCACTAAATTGAAATGAATAAACTGCAATGAGTAGAAAGTGTTACTGACCTACGACTGGATCACATTCTACTGGATTTCTATTGATGGATGAGGTTAAATAAGGCCTGAAATTTTGCCTTCTAGTTAATTTTTATGGCTTAAACATGAAAAAAAAAAAAAAAAAGAACAGAAATGGCATTTCAGTCTGAGGGAGGAAAATAAGCAGAAAAGGAACCAAGGGAAACAGAAAATAAAACCAATGAAGTTAAGAAGATTCACTGAGAATGTGGGTGTCAAATGGCCATGAGAGGGACAGCGATTACAGCAAGCCCTGATGGCCACATATTGCTTCATTTTATCTTCTGGCAAATGATACATGGGAGTAGGGGAAAGAAATACCGTGATTCTGGGATTATTTATTACTATCAGAGGCTATTTCTTGATAGAATATTCTTTATAGAGTATTTCTTCCTGAAAACTTCAGACTTATCACTGAGAATAATTTCTTCCAGAGACAGCATCTGGCAGCAGCAGCCCTCAAATCAGCACTTGCAGCTTGCAGGATATGTCCACCTCCCTCCTGAAGCTCAACCCCTGTTTCACATACACTTGTCATTTCTGGAGTCCTGACACGAGCAGTTCAACTCTACACTTCATATACCCTTGAGAGTGAGTCACTGAAGCTTTTCCTAACAAACCTGAATGCTAGCCTCTTTCTTAAAATTACCAGAAGAAAAAAACTTAAATAACAATAGGAAATTTCTGACTGCTCTGAGATTTCCTTTCAGAGCCTGCAATATTTTCACAAGCATTGTAAACATCATCTCCCTGCCCCAACAGCTCACAGGATCTTTCCTCCTTTTACCCTCTGGCTTAGAGTGGCTCTCATTGCTGTTCTGTGAATTCAAGCTCTTGAGCCTCATTTTATCATTAATTTAGTTGCCCTCCTTTTTAACATGCATAGTTAATTTAGATTTCTTAATTTACCTTCCTTAATTTGCCTTTCTGATTGTTACAGCTTTTTCAAGGCCTTACTATTATGTTATTATTCTTATCCATACACCTTCTTCTTTTCTGTTATGCAGCATCAGTGCTACCCCAAACACATGTAATGTTACCTTTTCAGTTTCTTATTATCAGAGCATTTGCCTAGCCTGCCCTTCCTCAGTCTGAGGCTCAGAGCTCCTCAGCAGTGTCTTGCTTTTCTGCACAGCTCTTCAAGAAAGTGTTCCCCCTCTGCCTGCCTTGCCTTGCCCTGTGGATCTGGCTCAGGTCTGCACAGCATATTACCTAGTTGTTTCTTAGAGAACAAAAGGAACATGATCCTTTTAGGAACAACATAATATGAGCCACAACGTGTTTCCCACCTTCAGTATCTCTGCCTTTAATTTACTGATTTTCTGTTGTAGATTTGCTATCATTGCTGACTCTGACTCAGCCATCTCACAGAAAAACACCAAAGAACAACTCTGGCCACAGCTGAGCTTCTCACTCATCTTGCTGTCCCTGCTGTGCATCACCAGCACCTCTGATGGCCCTGGCTACCTCTGAAGATCAGAGCCCTTTTGATCAGGAGTGGAGACAGCAATGACTTGAAGCTGGCCATAGGCTTTGTCCTGATTTGCTGGCATGTTAAGCTAGGCAATAACAATTCCCTAACAGCCTGATGGTTAAATTACCTGAACTCTCTTTGTTCACATGGTGAACGAGAAGGTATCATTCTAACAATGCTAGAAATCATGAAGTCTAATTCCTTTTCCACTTGGATCTCATTTGACTAACTTTGAGTCCTGCCTTTGGCAGAGACAGGCTTTTCCCTCATTAATCTTAAACATTAATATTATGTTAACAGCTGTATAATACTCTTCAACCTCTAGAGGGTTGAAATTGAGAAAGGGAAATAGATAAGGATTTTCTCACCATGTGGAGAAGTGAGTAGCAGACCTGAGATTAAATTTCTGTGTCTTGATTTCTTTGCCATTTTGTTCTGATCTCAGTGACATAACAACCATGCTTATGCTGAACAAAATTCAGACATAAGTAGTCACTTGTGCCTGCCAGCTCACCATGAGTTTTCCAGGCATACAGAATCCTTTACAGAAAGGAGCCCACTGCTCGATTAGAAAGGAGAGCAACACAAAATCATTGAGGTGACTCCTCAATAAAACTCAGCTTTAGAAAATTAAGGCAGGTTATCTGAAGTGTCCTTGCCCCTTGATGAGTTGTAAGTTTGGCATGACATCCATTCTGAGCACTTGTGGTCAAATAATTTTCCCTCTTGTAAAACATTGTTGATTGAACCACAAGTTATGGCTTCAATGAGGGACTTTGAACTGGCCTGTTGGGGTAGCAGGCAGTTTCACATCAGGAGAAGCAAATGCACAAAGAATGGGATAGCAATTTCCTTTGGGCACGATATGTACTTAGCTGTCGTGTCTGTGCAGAACAAAAGGCATGGATATTAAACCATCCGTTGCCTCTGCGGAGCGACAGTGCAAATTACTTCTGGCAGCTGTTAAGAGGTGCTTCAGTCAAGCACCCATAACCGTGCAGCTCTTCACTAGAAAATTTGCTGATATTTTGAAAACATTGCAATACTTCACTAGTCTCAGAAATCCTTGACAACCTGTCGAAGATAAGAGTCAGTGTCTAAGTCTCCACACTAGTAATTACTCCTCTAACCTGCTGGAGAAAGTGCCAGATATTCACCTTCCTCTTAGGAAATGTGAAGGCTCTGGCAGCTAATAACATCTTTTTAATGTATTTAGAGCAATTGTCCATTCTGCTCTTCTCCAGTAATGTAGTTTCTGTAAACTGCTTTTGAGAGTGCCGTGAGAGTGCTGGCTGGTAGCAGATTTCCATTCTTCCACTGTTATTGGTCTGTACTTGTAAACGGTGACCCAAAATAGAAACAGGAGCGTTGTTTGAAGAGTCAGTATTTGCTATGAAGAGAGTGGCCCTACAAGCAGGGGCAGATCCCAGGGCCTCTGCTGAAGTGAGTCATCTCCCTGCACACAAGTGATGCTGTCAAGTTCAATAAGCTGCCTGTGCAAGGCTCGAGGATCGGACTCATCGGCCTCCTGTCATCCGTGGCATAGGGACAAGGATGTGGATGGCTTTTCCATTGCTGATCCTCTGCATATTTGTGCACGTGTTTGTAAATCTACTCCGAGTGGGTAAGAGTATGTGAGAGAAAAATGCAAAAAGGGTGAAAATCAACAGAAAATTACAAGGCATCTTCCCCCACCTCAGCAGAGTCCATCAGAGTTAACATGCCATTGTGTGGAAATACTGCATTGCAAATAAAATTGCTTCCTTGGAAGAGTCAATTAGTTGCAAAGTCAAGTAACCAAACATTAAAGAGAGCCAAAGTTTAGGCTGTTCACACCCCATTATTTGTGCACTTCGATGTTTCTGCATTATAATAGAGCTTTGAATGTCATGAATATATAGCATTTAGCTTGTTTATCTATGGGAAGGAGGCCCTTGGGGTCATGCTGTTCGTGCAGATGTGTCTGCTTGACAGTGGTTCCCTCCCTAGCTTTTGAAACCATCCACCACTTTCAACCAAAGCCTAAAGATACTATACTGACATAAATATATGGAAATCAGGACACATGATCCTTTCTCATGCAGTAAGTTGACAGTGAATATACAAACTCCTGGGGGAGAGCAGTGCAGGGGCAAACACAAGCAGCGATGGGTAAGCAGTGATGGGAACAGCAGCCTGGAGTGCCTACGCCTGAACCTTTCTTCTCAGAACTGAGGAAAACCATTACCTCTATATTCTACAGATGGGAAACTGAGGCTCAGTGAAAGGAGAGCTCAGATGCTGCTTCCCTTATGGAGAGGAGCCTCCTGAAGAAGTGCAGATATGTTTCTTCCAGGCAGGGGCTGAAGGAGTTGAGGGGAGTCTGAGCTTCACAGGGTTTTGTAGCCATGGATCAACGCTGCTTCTCAAAAGTGAGCACCTATTTTAAACTAGTGCTCAAACCCCACTGTGTCCTGTGAAACAGAATCTAAGATCTTCTGTGAAGCATGTCATAGTGTCACACCTCTAGTTTTTAGAAACCAGACCCAGTCACATGCTACACCTCCTATTTGCGGATTGTGAAGCCTTTTGGCATGCCAGTATTGTAAGAGCCAAAGATTTAAAGATTACATTTCTATGTAGGTGTAATAGCTTTTCCGAAGCCAGCTAATAAAGCTGAAGAAAGCAGATGAGTTTTGGGGCATGTACGCTCCTCAGGAAAGATGAGGTGGATTTCAAACCTAACTGCATCTTGGGAACAATTGTTCTGGGTTTAATTAGACCTGTGTCTGAGCTAGACATCTGACAGCACCCATGGAATATAAAGACGATATTGGTGGTTATATCCTAGGGGGAAAAGAGATGCAGGTAATTTGGAGAATAATAGTAGCATGAGGTAGAGCACTGGGAGATTGATAATTGGGAAAGGTGCAGAGAGGAGGATGATAATGTGTTCTAAAACATTAGTATTCAGGAAAGGGATGTGATACAATTCCCAGATTTACCTGACAAAGATATTGTAGGATTTTCTTTGAGAATCTGGGCTGGAAGATCAGAAATGGAACAACTACACTGTAAGAAGCATTGCCTGTTGAAAGCACTTCATCCCAGCTGACTCATTTGAAGATTGTATCTTTTGACAGGCTGAGAAAGAAGCTTTCTTTTGCCTTTACAAAGTTGTGCCTAGTGCATTTCAAACTTCCAGGCATTTGGCAGATCTTCGCTGTCTCATATTAGCTGCTAAACCAAGAATTCCTCCTGGTGAAGAGTTTTTAATATGACTTTGTAACCAAGACTACTCAATTGCTAATTGAGGGGGTACAGCAATCAAAACAGGATGATGCCTCAGCTGCATGTACCATCTCACTTGCTATTGATATTTGGATGCTGGTCAAGATTCCTGCTTTTTCAGTGTGCTTAAACCCAGGTGAGAGGTTTCAAGTTCACGTGTCCTTGTCCCGGGAGGTATCAATTTGTTGGGTTGTGCCCATCTCTGAGTGCTAGAGAAAATCACCACCAACTGGTGGGTGACCAGGCAGCTCTTTCCTCACTCAGTTTTCCAGGACCCTGGTGAACAGGATTTGACAAATAGGTATGGAACAGAAATTTCACTGGTTGCCTCAGCTGTTGGTGATACATCATTTCATCCCAGAAATGGAGAAGGCAAAGTGGATCTCTCAACATCCTTCAAGAGAACAGACCACAAGATTCCTACAGGTCAGCTCAGCCACACAGATGGAGAAGTCTGATCCCGTGGGGTGGACAGGTTCCCTGCTCACAGATCCTGGCATTGCTGCAGCCCCTGCATGGGGAAGCAGACCTCAGCCTCCTTGCCTGGGGTACAGCATTGCCAGAGCAGGTCTCAGGGAGATGCTTCTCAGGCACCAACACATTTCTTTGCAGCTTGTAGTCGAAGGCTTGTAGTTGGGGGTATATTTGGTAAAAAATAAAAAGATAGTCCTTATGCTAGCAAAAGTCCCCAGTTTGCTTCTCCCAAATTTAAGTCCATATTTCAAACCAGAGCTTTTTACCACACAGTGCTAGGAACTCTTCAATACTGGCAGTGCTGGGGCTTGCGCTGTGAAATACTTTTAAAAGCCACATTAATGTGACATTTTGTGACACAGAGTCTTGTGGGTGAATCAGAACTGACACCTGGAGTGGATAATGCCAGCTTCCAGGAAAGCTGCAATTACCTGGAAAGGAGGGCCTCCTGGTGCCAAGTTTTTCAGACGATGTTTATGTTCAGTATCATTGCAGACCCCCTTCTGGCTCCTGCCATGCACTTGTCCCTGCTAGAGTATCAGTACTGAGCAGAAACCTCCTCAAGGGTATTCCCCCACAGCCCTCAGTGCTGTGGTGCTGGTCTTGTGCTGGATTCTACCCTAACAGCTCAGCCTGGCACTTGTGTCCCTCTCCCCACTGAGATCTCTGCTGTGAAAAGGTGTTGGAGAGAAGATGCTGGACCAGGGCCACAACCTGGGAGTGTGTCCATGGGCTCTGTGGAAAGCTGGGGTTTTTGGTGTGGGCTCCCTGCTGGTGCACAGCATGACAATGACAGGAAGAACTGCACAAACTCTTCAGTGATGGCCTTAAGTTTCTCTGCTCTTCAAAACTCTCTTTGTAGCCAATAATGCATACATCAAAAAATTGGAGTATCACACTCAGTATGTGACTGTGAGCACATCCTCTCACTTCTCTTTTCCTCTCTCATGCTGGTTTTGAAGAGGCAATAAAACCCAGTGGCTTTTGTCACAGGTGGTGCAGAGGTGAATAGCACCTGACCTGTGTGACTCCGTACATGAAGTGCTACTTGGTTCTGTGACAGCAGCTCAGCTCTCTTGTGGTTGCCTCAGAGATGGAGTCTGAGAGGCCTTCATTCCTTTATTTCCCTACAAGATCCCAGGATGCCTTTGAGGCAACAGCTAAGCCTAGCTGGTGCCGATGCCAGCTGGAGAGCTCATGGATCCTCTCAAGCAAGCACATGGAGAAGGTCAGATCCATGTGGTATGGGCACCAAAGAGCTGTGCATTGGTGAGGTCCCTGGGCTCTGGAGTCATCACTCCCTTTGGAAAGCCACCTATGGTAATTTTGAATTAGCTGACTTCCATCTGGCAGCGAGTCATGAAGGTTCAGCTGCAGGGGATGAATTCCTTGTTCCTGGTACTTTGCCTCAGTGGGCTGATGTGGAAAGGTGGAAGGTGAGAAAACACTAGCAGAGGAGCTGGGGAAACACATGACATTTTGTGTGTATTTTGTTTTCCACATCAGACCCATTATTTGTATTCTGCTCACATGATGATAAAGGCTGAGCCTCACCTGGATGGCAGAAGATGGAAGTTACCTTGGAAACCGCAGGAACACCTTGATGGCTTCTAGACAGCTTCTCCCTGGCTAAAGGCTTTGTACACACCAGCAGCCAGCTGGTCTTTTCCTGAAGCTGCTGCTTTTCCATCGTGCCTTTTCTTCCTGGATGGGAACCCACCACTTTGATTTACCATCCCCTGGTGCTCTGGGGCATCAGACATGGAGTGGGGCTGCACTGGGAAGCAGCATCAGGGCTTGGCTGAACAGGAAAAAGGTAAACTCTGAGCCGTGGAAAGGATCATTAGTCTTCCATGGCCTCAGTGTCAGGGGTGTGTGAGGCCCTGCAGAGCAGACACATGACCCTCCTGTGGGTCAGGGATAAACGCCTAGAGGTCTTTACCAGATGATGATGGGTGTAAGGCTCATTGAGGGATGTGGTGGGAAAAGCATTTTCTGGGATTTGTTTTGGGAAGTTTTCCAAGGGCTGTGGGAACATACATGTCTTAGTTCAGGGTGTTGGGGGATGGATTAAAAGCGGGGAAAGAAAGGAACTGAGGTGGATTGGAAAGGAGCAAGTGTGGGGAAAAGAGTATAAAAAGGGCAGGTCAGTGTGCTTGCCTAAGCCCTGCCTGCACTTGATCACTCCAATCTGTTCTGTATTCTCATTAAAACCTATTTTTATCTGGTTTGAACCAGAGTGTTCTTTCTGGTCTGAGTGGGTGTGTGTGAGCACAGCAAACATGATGCTGGACTGGCTGGTGAGCAGCAGAAGAGGGCTGAGTGGCGCAGCTGCAGGAGGGCTGGAGATTGCATGTCCAGCTACCAGCGAGGCTCTGTGAGAGAGACAGTCAGGTAAGGACAGAGAGAAGCTGAAATTTGCCCCAAGCTGTCAAACTCCTGGCCAGGTGTTACATGTGCAAGGCAAGTGGCTACAGCCCTGTGAAGTGAAGCAAGTGGTTGCAATGTTAGGCAGCCTGGGCCACTTCTTTTTTCTCCCCGCCTCTAAATTTGTTTATGAGAACTGTTTTTGAATATTTATGTTCAGAATAATTATTTGGAAGAAGTCACAGCTGCATCTGCTCCTGCTGAAGTGACAGTTTGTGTGCTGCTGTCTCCTAGAGACCTTAAATTCCCACTCTGAAAGAAAGAGCTTGTTTTTTAAAACTAAGGCTTGATTTCCATGCTGATTCAAAATGGGTGTAATTTCAAAGAGCAAAGGGACTTATTACTCATTTAAGGACCAATGTAAGAAAACAGATGAACAGAACCAGTGGCTGTTGCAGTGACAGCCACTTTGGGAGGACCCAGAAGTGGCTGCTATGAAAAGATCAGCTCTGCATGGGTAATGCCTCAGCCTTCATGTCATGTTTGAAAAAATCAGGAATGCCACATTTGTGTGAGATATTGTTGAGGGTCACCACTTCCCATTCACCTGCCAGAGCTGGAAGCATCAGGAAGATGCATTTCAGGGGTGCACAACAACAGGGAGCCGCAATTGTGCTCCACAGGTAAAAAGACATCATCTTTCTTTGTGAGCACATGAGAAAAATCTAAAGATGTTGTCTGAAAGACACTGAATAACTTCTTGGGTTTTTTTCCCCCTCAGCATATAAACCACTGCACACAAGTCATAAGGACAGGAAATCACACGCATGTGTTTTATTTGAGAATTAGGTAATTATGCAATAAGATGCATGGTACACAAGTGGGGTGGCAGAAGTTGAGGATGCATGCACAGAAAGTTTTCACAGATTCTGTTTTTTAATGCTATATTACTCTTAAATCAGCATGTGATTTGTAATTGGCTGGACAGAAAATAACAACAAATTTACATTTCAGAAACAAAACAAGTACCCAAGCTCAATTAGCCCTGGACTCTCGGAGTCTTCTAGAGCATTCAAAATCTTCTTTTATGCAGAAAACCCCCTTTCCTATTGGGCAGAAATATATCAATGTTTCATCTCAATGTTTCTTTCTAGAAGAAAGCTATTTCAACAATGCCACCTTGGTGCTATGATGCCATCAAAGCCCTAAATAAAACACATTTCTATTGCTGTTTATTATTTGGGAAATGCAGTTCATCTAGAAAAGCCAACAAGCACAGGGCATCTGCCAATATCCATTCTGCAACAGCAAAAGCAAAAAATAACTCCACAAACAGGTGCTTACATTAGAAGAGCATAGAGATTTTACCCAGGTATTACTGTATCACAGTTTAACAAAATTTTCCAGCCCAGACATCATGGTAGCTCAATAAATTTGTCCTGAAGACACATACAAAACAATCAGTAAGTTTTCTTGAAATGTCTTTATTGCTTTTAATTGTTCCTTGGTAACAGCAAACTCAATGTTTGGTTTTTGGTTTTTTCCTCCCTTTTTTGTTATTAACATATAATGTTCCTTAAAATTCCTTTTCAACACCCAGTGTATCATATGCCTACCACAAAAACCTTCTTTTTATTGACTATACTATGAATTACACACCTATTTAACATTTCAGAAGGAGGGGGACCCTATTCTTGAGCAGGAATGTTCAACATCAGTATAAATAAAGGATGTCTATGCCAGCAAAAATCAAAGGCAAGCATGCTAAAATCTAGGCTGGTAGACTTTCCACACCCAGGAAAATCTCCCTGACATTTTTTTTACAAAACAGGATTTCCTGATATACCTGGAGTCAATATGCTGTGACACAGGCTGGCACTGCAGAATAGCAATAGCATACATTAAATCTGTTCTGGGAGCTGGTTACCAGAAACACTGCATAGTAATTACGGTGAAGATTCTCTGTGAAATAGATTCTGGTTTTTAAAATGACATTCTGAAAAAATCACCTCCTAACATTTCAGCAGGAACACTTTACAACTTGTCCAAATTGTAGATGTCTCATCTTTTACCATAAAAGCTCACAGAGATTGTAATTTACTGAGTTACTGCTTGTTATAATGACTATTTGAGAGAATGGTCTGGCATCAGTAAGAGATGATTTTTTGTATTATTTCAGTTCAAAAGTTCACACAATTTACGCAAAGTCATGAAAAGCTTAACTTGAACTCTCAACAATTCTACTTCCTCCACCTCAAGTTCATAACACTGACATTATCGAGTTTTTAAGAAGCTGCCTCAGAGTGGTGGGAAAAAGAAAAGAAGATTCAAAACTAAGTTCCCAGTTCTCATCAAGGCTTCACTAATTAGAACCACGTGTCCCACAAAGGGAGGGGTAGTGAACGATGGCAAAGGGGCTGCTGCAGTCCCATTATGAGAGCTCTCCTCCCAGACATGGCCTTGGAGAGGGCAGGAGACCATGATGGGGGCAGGCAGGGCAGAGAGTGAACAGCAGGAAGCCAACTGGATGGCAAGGTCTGGCCACCTGTGACATCTGATGACCTCCCCTTAGTTTGGAGGGGCCAAAGAACAAAATGAAAAAAGAGCATATAACAACAAAATCATGGTACAAGCAGCCCCCATCCCTGCTCCAGACTTTGACTAAGCCAGGACTGTACGATGTGCTTATGGATTATTTTTTCTCAACTGTGAAGATTTAGCTAGTCACGCAATGCTCACTGTCATAGCTTTAGTTGCCTAAAAAAACCCCAGACATTTTTAATACTGCTTTTCCAATTAAGAAATCTATACTTGCTCAGATGGTAGAAACCTAATGATGCCTTGCTGAGTTAAAAAGCATGAGGCACTAAGAGAAATCTGTTTTAGGGGAGGAAAAATAAATAGCCCTTGTTTAAACCCTCCTCTCACCTAAAAACAAAAGGCTCAGAAACTGAAAACTGAATAAATTAAAGGCAAACACAATACAAAATCAGTCTCCCTTCTGAAGGCAGCAGATTTTTCAGGCAGCAAAATAAATTGTGTATTGAAAAAGTGATATCTAAATACATTCCACATAAGCACTCATTTGCAATATTGGAAACTCTCCAAGACTTCTCAGCACATGAAGCCTGTGCCTCCAGCTCACACACAACTGCAATAAAATAAGACCAAGTTTTTAACTATTCATTTCTGGAGCTTGTTAGGTCATTGCTCCATTAAACATGAAGTAACCCAGACACCATCTCTTGGGGTAGATTTTTTTTTCAAATTACATGAACTCTTTCAAATTACAGCAAATCCCACAGTATTTAATACTTCCAAACAAATGTACAGCATCTCATATATAACATTGTTTTCATGTAAAAGTACTGTCAGTAACTGCTTAAAAAGGATCCTAAACATTATTTAAGACAAAGGGTGAAAGTAGAGGTCTAATTTTTAATAAGTAACACAGAATCACAGAATCATTTAGATTGGAAAAGACCTCTAAGATCATTGAGTCCTACCTTTGGCTGATCACCACCTTGTAAACCAAAGCATTGAGTGCCATGTTCAGTTGTTTCTTGAACACCTTCAGGGATGGTGACTCCACCACCTCCCATTCCAAGGTTTAATAACCCTTCTGCTGCTAACACACAGAAGAGGTAAAGAACTCAGAATATGACTGTAGACTTTTTCAAACGTCAGATTTATTATTCTTTTTTGATACAGAAGAGCTGTTCTGCTCTGCAAATTAATGAAAAAATAAGCTTTGTTTTGATTTTCACATTGTATGTGCTTATAGATGGATTTCTGATGACAATTGAAACTCAGATTTTCTCTTCTCATATAGTACCATTTTACAACTAACTCTGAAAACCTTGAGGTTTTACTACTCCTGCTACCACTAGCTGTTCCTGCTATAGTACAGAAACTATTCTGCATACATATAAACCTGTATTTATGTACAGACACAGAATCACAGAAATAAAAGCAATGGGCAAATATAAAAGCTGCCATTTGAGTTTATACTCCCCAGCAGGAACTCCAGTAAAGCAATGTTCTGCACACAAACCTAAAGAGAATTTTTCCATAGCCTTCAGGTCAGGCTCAGAAAGAGAATATTAAGCACGACAGAAGAAAAGGGAAAACTGCCAAGTCCATTGCAACATCAAATCTAGAGCTCCTTAAAAACCAGCCTATTTTAATTAATTATTTTTATGCTACCAACAAAAGATATACCTATCAAAGTTTTAAGGTAGCAACTTTATATATAATCTTTTTTTATACCAAGACTTTCCTTTACTACTTTAGTTTTAGTACAGATGATCCTCCCTAAGAGAGTATTTACAGACAAGGAAAAATAGTTAAACATCAGGATATTTATTTTGCATACAAATATTTACAGAAAAACTTACAAAAATTAAGTATTCAAACTTTAATTGACTTTACTTCAAAAAAGCTCAATGCTTTCATCTTATAAAAACATATTGCCTTTACTGTGCTCAAATTTACTATTCAGATCTCTGGATTTTCTTATAAGAGCTTTTTTTTGTGCTTCATCAAATCGATTGACTTTGAGATCCTGCTCTCGGTCAAATGGCCTTCTTTCCTGAGGTTTGGTCTTTTCTTCAGATGCTTTGCTCTTCAGCTTTTTCTGATGGATGTCCATGAGAGATTCTGACCTCTTTGACTCCTGGAAAAAGGGAGAAGGAAGAGGAAGTAAAGTACTAAAGAATATCAACAACATACGGAAAATCCAAATGGAAAGATTGAAGTTAGGAAGGCTAAACATTCCTGAAAAATAAGACAGCTTACTAACTGGATATAGGTAACTATGATAAGTTTAGCATAACTGGAGGGGAAAGTGTGAGCAATCTTGTCTAGGCTAAAATACTAATAATGCACTGATGTAGACAGCCATGATGTTGTAGAAAGTCATAATGTTGCAGAATATCTGCAGACAATGGAGATAAATTACAAAAATAATGCAAAAGAAATGAAAAGTTGCTCTGCCGTTATTGGCAGAATGAAGACACCATGTCAAAAGAAATATCTTAAAGTACAGGTCTGGTTTCTTATAGGCATCCCCTAAGCACCTGGATTCAGTCATTGCTAGGGGCAGGAACAAGCTGGATCATCTAGCTTTCATCTTTCATGCACTATGGTGGGCTTCTTAATGTGCTCCTAATTTTGACTGATCTGTTGAAAGCCCACAGGACCAAATCCCAGGTTTGAGCTGGACCATATGTTTTGCCAAGTCAAGGACTTCAGCTGCATTTCTTAAAGATCATGATCCAGCCCAAACACAACAAAAAACTTCTGATTTCATGCAAGAGCAGGATTAGCTCTCACAAGACCATGTGGACCCTCACTTACTCAGATACAGTGCATTTATATATCCAAACCAATTCTCTCATCAAAAATAGCAAAAGTTGAGCAGCTCCACTTTCTCATAATTTTCCTTCGCTTCCTGTGCAAACACTACATCACACATGCAAATAATAGTTTATGCATGAATTAAGAAAAGATTCTCATGGAAAACAGAAAATAGACAATACTTATTCATGATGTAACTGTGTCAGTGTTGACAAAATTGCACCAGAGAATGTATGTGGCATCAGCATGAAAATAATAAACTGCAAGAAACTTTTAAAGAATGAAAATTCTGTTCTAGTAAAATATCCATTGTAAATACCAGTGGAGAAAGAAATAGGAAAGAATAGAGGAAAAAACTGTAAAAGAAAAATACCCACAACCCACCACCTGGAAATCAGAAAAGAGTTAATTTAACAAAAAGAAAAAACAAACAACCCAGGAAACATTGTTCTTACACTTTGACACAACTCCATGAATCTTAGAAACAGTAAAGGCCTGTGTATGTTTTATTCTGGCAAAGGTAGAGAGCAAAACCCATAGTTTTACATGAAAATTGTTTTACTATATTCATAGTGACAGTAGAAACAGACAGTAAAGAAGAACCTTAAGACAGAATGCTAATAGCTCTGGATTTGCAAGTCTCCAAGTCAGGAGGGACATATGATTTAATGAACTACAAATAAATTATCGGAAATGCCAGATAAACATAATACATGTAAAATATGCCAAAGCTGTGATTCTCAAGTTAACTGTCCACTCAAAAGACAAGGCTGCTTTCTATACGAGTTCAGGCCATACATCAGGGAAGAACTGGAATTAATAGCTGTAGGGCAGGCAATGATCTGCACACCCTGAGGGCCAGGGCTGACAGACGGAAAAACGAGAGGGAATTTGACATGGAGTACAGATTTCTAGTAGTCAACATCTGTCTGTGAACATTATCTGTTCCTGTAGAGACTGAGAAAAACTACATGTAATGAAGTTGCTGTAATGAGCAGTTAATGTAATTAATGACATAGGGTAATTAATGTGGTGACCTGCTTAGCCCATCAAGCCTCTTTTAGGTTAATGCATATGTTTGCCTAAAAATTAAACCTGTATTATTGTTTTATTCTTGGCATGCCAGTAACTGGGTGAAGCAAGCTAATATTTGAATTAAGGTCCCAGCAACCACGTCCTCACATAAGGATGGTTTAAGGAAAGCACCATCTAAAACTGAGGCGATATACACAAACCCAAATTCTGTCACTTTGGAGAGGACTCAATCCTGCTCTTGTTAAAGTCAATGGCAAATGCTCTAATGTCTTAAAACAGCAGTAGGTTTGTGCACTAAAAGGGAAAACTGTAGTGGCATCACCATGGAAACCAGCAGCACTAGAAATGAGAACCAGAAGAAAAGAGTGAAGAACTAAGGGAAATACAGAAAGAGAAGTATCTTGTGATTATACTTACATTGTATGAAGTCACCTGCTCAATAAGCCTCTTGTCTCTACCAGATAACACCACTTCTTCATTATCCTTATTGCTTGACTTTTTTGCCTCTTCTCTTTCCTGATGAGTAGAAGAAAATCACATGCTATAGTAATCAGAATGTCTGAAGTAAAAAGCAAGCAAGTCTATATCTACTTTAATTAAATCTGGAGGGTAAAGGCCATGACAGAGGCCATCACATATTTTCTGCCCAGCTTTACAGAAGAAAAAACTGGACATGTTAATTGGAAATTCAACGAGCTGATACAGAGTATCTGACTACTGCAAAAAGGGAGCAGAAATAATACCAATGATACTTAATATTGTTATTTCATTGCCTTTATCTTTAAGCCTGAATTAGTAAATTTTTATAACAAAGAAAAATCTGGAAAAAAAATTCACTGAATAGCCCATGGTATCTTTACTTTGTTTACACAGAACATCAATAACACCTACTGCCTGCAGGTGTATATGAATGCATAAATAAATGCTCACCTTGGCTTTTCTCTCTCTGTCAGCTGGAGTATCTGTCCAAATAGATCTATCACCTGATTTGTCATCAGCTCGTCTCTTGAATGTTCTTGGGCCAAATCCAAAGCTTTTCAACTCAGGTGGAAGCTCTGTCATCCACAATTCCCTGGTAACTTGTTTGGGTTCATCCTTTGCAAAAGAAGTAGGGGTGAGGGGAAGAGTGAGAAAAGCATAATCAAAAATTACTGTCTAAATCTCTTAGCTTCCAGCAGAAATCATAGATTTTTTTTTTCTTTGTGTTTTCTCCTGCAAACACTTATCATCCCAAGTAGAACTGCAACTGGGTTCACATAGAATCAGAAGACAAATATACTCCAGCAGCAAAACATTTGAAATTAAGAAATCCAACTTACGTTGTCTGCTGAAGTAAGTTTTTCTTTCATTCTCTGAGCTCTGCGTTCAAAGTCTTTAGTCACATCAGACTCCACTGGTCCTTTTGCAGGCATTGGGCCTATAAGATTGTCTTCGTCCTCGCTACTATCTGTCAGCTTCCAAAAATAAAACATTTCTTTCAACCACAGTGTTAAGTGCATCAAAAAATACTTTAGCTTTATAGGATTAGAATGATTTTGTCCAGAAGAGCATATAAACCTAATGCAACACATCTCCCAGACAGCAAAAACCTGGATTAAAACTCCAAATTACACCTGTTCTAGCATTTTACAGCAGATATTTTGTCTCCATTTTGCCAATAGAAGCATCCCTTGTCTGAGGCAAGACTGTGGGTAAAGGCAGTGGCAGCACACAAAGCCCCACTACTTTACATTGCCCTGCACACAGCCACACAGCCTCTGGGGCTGTGGGTAAATTTGGAACACACAAACCTACAACTTTTGTACTTTAGGCTTTACCATCACTAGCAATGGTGGGATGCATTCCCCTAAGAAGGATCACAATTTCACACTGCAAGAACTGTCTCGAGCTCAGATTCTGTAAGGATGCCAGAAACATTGAAGTACAAGGTAGGGGTACCAGTGGCATGTGGGGTACTACACCTCTAGGTGTACAGTATCTCCAACTCTAATCCCTTGGCTCTGTCATTTGCTTCTTTGATCCCTCATGGATCCATTCAGGAAGAATTTCTTCACTGAAAGGGTTGTCAAGCATCAGAACAGGCTGCCAGGGGGGTGGTGGAATCACCATTCCTGGAAGTGTTCAAGAAACAACTGGATGTGGCCCTTAGTGCCATGGTCTAGCTGACAAGGTGGCGATGAGTCAAAGGCTGCACTCGATGATCCCGGAGGTCTTTTCCAACTTGATGATTGCATAATTCCGACATTGCATTCTAAGCAATTATTTGCAGAAGTGCTAGTAAAAATAAGTTTGTGAGGGACTAGATGGCAATAAGAATCTTCAGAGTTGCCAGGGATTGTACAGAAAGCTCACTGGTCCCTCCCTCCATGTTCAAACAGAACAGATGTGGATGGAGACAAAACCCTACAGAAAATGGTGATCCCACAGTGCCCTGGGAGCAAAGCTAAAGTGCCAAACATCTACAAAAGTGCAAAGGTTTCGCTACAGTCTGACTGTGCGTGATAAAGCAACAGGAGGAGGATGACAAGGCTGTGCAGCCAGGAAGCACAAAGCATTACTTGAGAATACACAAGGTAGTGAGTCATTATACTCACTAATGCAAAGTGAAGAGTCAGCATGGAATAAGCTGCCTCCAAGGATGCACTTGAATACAAAAAAATTACATTTTTTTTTTTAAAGCCAACAAGAAATTAGTCATATTCAAAAATAAGAAAAAGAGTATTATTAGCAAGAAGTAAAAAAGAGATAATTATTACGAAGAGAAAAAAGGTAAGTTCTGTAATACCTGTAAAAAAGCTGATGCTAGAAGATGTATTTACGAGAAAAGAGACTTTTTTGTTTGCAAAATATAAAAGCAGACCAGTTTTGACATCTCTGTCTCAAGAGATTTGTCACTAAGATAAATTGCTTAATCGTTATTTGGAGTTATGAGATGATGAGTATCTCAGAAATGTCAGATAATCATTCTTCACAATGAATTACAACAACAGTCGCTGTAGGAGGCTGGAGAATTATATGCTTTGCAACGACTAACCAAAAAAGTGAAGTTTCAGAGCAGCCTCTGCATCCTTTCTTCCTAGCGTGTCTAGCGTCTGGGAGTTAAATGCAAAAATATAAGTATTTTAAAAACAAACAGAATAACCATTAATTCTCCCAAGGAATTAATATTCAGTTTATCATAGCCTGAGATTCAGTTGCCTAAGCACTGGTATCCAGCACCATTTTGTGTGTCCTAGGGTCTCCTGCCTGGCTTAAGAGGTGCTGTTCAAGAAGGGCACGACCATCTCTAAAGGCGCTACTCCCTACCTGCCAGCCCCTCCCACAGGCAACTTGGATCCCTCAGAATGGTACTGGAAACTCATGTTTAGAGACTTGAATCTTCCCCATACTTCTACCTGTATTTTATCACACATCTTGTTCCTGAATGTTCTTCAGCAGCACATGCATTATTTTGCAACCAGGGATTGCAGATTACAGAACTTCTGCCTAGTTTTTACCTAACACATGAATCAAAAAGGTGCATCACTGCCACCATCCTGCACCACCTCACTCCCAGTTACAGGTGTCACCTTGCAACTCATAAGAACAATTCAGTGACACTGTAATGCCATTCTAGATTGTATTCTTTCGGATAAACTTCTTTAAAGGTTGTAGCCACTAATAAACTTCTTTAAGGAGGTGAAGATGTGTGAAACATTCAACTGTTTTGCTCCCCCATCAGAAAAGGAGTAAAAGCTGGAATTACCTTCATTCTAACAATTTCATTACTTCCTTAATGCCTTTAAAATTTTGAACTTTGCCAAGATCTTCACTTATTAAGGATGGCATAACAAAAGAAATAATGAAAAAATGTTAGGAAGAATTACTGTGCCTGCAGTTTAGGATGCCAAAATTGCTTGTGTTCAGTGAGTGCACCATCTATCTAACAGCAAAAGCACAACAAACAAGACCAGGCCTTTTGGCTTTTTTTTTTTTTAAGGCTTATTTATGCTCCAGTATTTGACTCCAGCAAAAATATGCCAGACACTTCCTGGTCCAAAATTAAACTGTCATCCTGGGAAGTATGTCTAGTAGTCTCTTTCAGGCTGCAACTTGTTTAACCATTTCAGATAGCCTGTTCTAAAACAAAAGGCTTCTGTTTTCACAAACCTGGGGACGGGATTCTGATGAAACAGATGGTCCTATGAAACATCTGCTACTCCTGGTGTCCTCTGAAGGTTTCCTAAAGCCAGGTGGTAATGCAGGACCTATAATGGGCCTTGACAGTGGGGGAAAAAAAAGAAAAAAAAATCTTGATTTTTCAGTTGAGGGGGGAAAAAATGTAACAGATCTATATAAAAATAAAACATTGAAGAGAAGTGTGACTTTCCTCCCTCCCCATGCCAAGTGTGCCCCTGTGCACACACACCATAGAAATAACTGAGTAAGAGCGTCTCCAGTTTCCAGGAGGACCTGCACAGACAGTTTGGATACAAAAAATGCAGGAATGTTGCAGCATGTAGTCAAGGAAATCCACTTTTTTCTTCCCTAGCTTCCTTCACCAGATTCAAGAGCAATGAAAGGTGATAAGACAAATATACACTCCTCCTTCTCAACCAACAAATCCAATTCTATACTTCTTGCCTTGCACCTCAGTTTCACTATCCTTCAGTAAACAGAAACAGTGAACTGCTCTAACTTTATTTCACCTTGGAGCAGGAAAGAGAGAAGAAAAGTTTTGTGACTCCAGGTAACTTCATTGATTTGGTTTTATGCAGCAGCTCTGCAGGCAATATAACTGAACTGTCTCCACAAATACAGGAAGGCGAGAATCTCTTTGCAATGGTGAAAAGACTACTACAAACTGTGCCCAAAGAAACTGTGCTTGCTATATTGAAAGTCTTTTGTATGCAAATTCCTCTTAACAATCCACCATAATATTCTTTAAAGCTAATAAAAACTAATTTAAAATGCAAACAACTGTCACCTGAAGACATATCCAAGTGACAGTATACTCAAAATGTAACAGTAGAATTTGTTTATTATGACCTTCAGTTGTGAGCTTTGGGTTATCAAACGTAACAACACATGAACTGAATTTGCTAACTATGGTCTTTAGTCAAACCCACGTAATCTAATCAGTACAGCCCTGCTGTAGTGATATTATTATTACGGTTTAAAGAGTGGAAGCAAAAGGCAGAAAGTCTTGCTGAAGAACCAACTACAGATGTCCAGACAATGAGGAAGAAATACAAGCTCAGGCCAGGACAAGTGTGCTGGTGAGGTTTTAAACCCAAGCAAGAAGTCTGGGTTAATTCTGAAGTTCCACCCCCACCTAGCTGCTGCAGTTTCATCTTTCTTCCTTCCTTTATGACTACGCTCTTGTGAAGACCATGTTTTAGATTCCTAATATAGTTTAAAGAGATTGAGTTTAAACATATACAGATACAGCCAAAAAAAATCTTTTATTTTAGTATGCAAGTACCTTTATTTCGCATGGAGAGACAGTTAAACCAAACTATAAAAAAAAAAATCTCTACTAAAATACATATGAACATCTCTGCTGTGGGCTGTATCTGTGCATTGCAGCCTGTGAAAAAGAACCAATCTCAAATGCTCTGTCTTGATTCTATCACAGCTCAAAGGCTCTTTTAGAGAATAGAAAAATGGTTCTCATAGTCATCCTTCCCATTTCTTATGCTCTTTCCCCCACATGAACAGCCCTGTCTCTTTGGTCTTTCCTCAGCAGTACAGAGGTGCCATGATCCTTGACAGTTTCCTGGACGTCCAAAGGGTCTCTGAACAGGTGACTTGATTCTAAATACTAATAATATATTAACTCTGATAATATATTTACTCTAACAATATATTAACTACTAACAAATAACTGGTAAACACATTTTACTGCTGTTTGCAACTTCAGTACGTATGTTCAAAAATACCCCCCAAACTTATGGACTAAGCTTTAATTTAAGGAATATTGCATTTCACATATGGCAAAGAATGTTCTGTTGTTGGACTTGGGAGTTCTTGCTAATGCTTGCTTCAAGAATGCTTTCAGCATTCTTCTGATGTATAACATAAAATTTTTTTAAGATAATCTTTGCTCTTTACCTTGACGTGCAAATGCCTCAGAGATATTTATGAGTGCTCCCCTTCTGTCTAACATTGATAAATCGTAATATAATTTTCAAAGTTGAAGGAAATCTTTTCACATATATATTTTATGCTGTAATGATTCAAACCATTTTCAACAAGCTGCAAATTGCCACATGAGCTGCCCCTCATCATGAACACATTTGCTTTGACAAGTCTGGAAAAGATGTAACAGAATAAAAGCTTTTCTGAAAGAATGAGTATGTCACACAGAACTAATAAACAGCCTGTCCATACCCTGAAATAAACGACCTGCATTTGTTTCAATTATTCATGGCTCAGTTGTCAGCTGGCAATCTGCTCAAGGCTAAGGGCAATGCAGCAGGAGACAGCAGCATTGTGTCTGCGCCCTGCACAGCGTACACGCCTCCCAGACTCCCAGGTGTGCGGGGGTGGAAGACAGACAAGGCTCTTCCCACACATCACACCGTTCCCACCTATTCAGGGAACCAGGCTGGGTGCAAACCAGCTCTCCTCAATCTGCTTTCTCAGTGAGTGCTAGGAGCAATTGGATGGTGAGGTAGGAAAGAAAACAGAGCATGTGCCAAGTGCCTTCTACTGCTTTAATCTCTCATAGACACAGAGCAGACTCTTGCCTCAATGTCACAGAATATTCTGAGTTGGAAGGGACCCACAAGGATCACCAAGTCTAGCTCTTAAGTGAATGGCCCCTTCCTCTTCCATTTTACCACATGAGTATTCATGTCAAAAATCAAAAAAGCAAGCAGACTACCTCTGCTGATATTAGACGTCACAAGCATTTATTTTCTTTATTAGAGACTACATAATTTTTAATGACCTGCTAAATTGTATAATTAAAATGATACTTTGTGCATACGGAACACAAGAAAAAGGAAAAAGAATTAGTTATTTTTGGGACCATCAAAGCACCAAATGAGCCCACTGAGCATGATACCCACAACTACAAAAGAATTTTTTGATTACAGCAAAGTATAACCAAATGTACATGAAGAAAATACTTTCAAATAACCTTAGTTACATAAATTCTTCTTTTCTTAGCTGCTGCCAAATGTACTCAAACTAAAAAAATGTACTCAAACTAAAAAAAAAAAATTAACTTTGAGATTTCTTTTGAGATCATATATTACACACACAGCTCAACAGTAAATTGAGTCACATTCCTAGAAGTGAAAACTCATACCTGACAGGCAGGCATGCTTTATTTTATCTACTAACTCCGTATTGCTCTGAGGAAGATCAAAGTGATCAAGGGACTCTTGTACTTTTCATCAGAAAGCATCCCCTTGGAAGAACCAATTTCACTATGGACTATCATTTCAAATTATAGAAGGAAGTGCACAGATTGATGTAAGACTAAAAGGCTGTGAGACACAACTGAGTTCTGTAGAGAAAATCCATATAATATTTTTTGGGGGGAAGTATTTTATAATTGTAAGCAATCAAATGGAAAACTTCCTGATAGAGACCATAAATAATGCTTATTTGTTTAGACCTGACAGCCTCTTTTCTAGAAACCTACACTGTTCAGAGTACTATTGTACCTGGAGACACATAAACAACAATCCTCGATGCATTAGCAAATGACTTGGTATTGCACCACACAAAAGCTAACTGCCCTACTCCCTCACACAGCAGAATGAGCTACAGACCTCTGTACCTGCAATTTGTTTTTTCTCCACTGATCTGAGATCTATCAAAAGAAATGGAAGAAATTCGACATCCAAAATACATCTCAGAAAATTCATGTTAGTTCTTTTACTCTCCTTCCAACCAGGTCTAGGAGGGCTGTGTGTTCTGTTTCAAGGGAATGCTGTTCCCATTCTCAGAAAGTGGAGGAAACATTAGCTCTAATCATCTGAATCTGAAGTGCACAACTGAAGTGTTCTGTAATAGTGACACAAAATATTTAATCTAAAATAATTGTGTTTTAAGGAAATGAATCTGAATATAATTCCATTTTAATTACCTCTCTGGAGAATCATCCTGTTTTTTAAATCCAGGAGGAAGAGCTGGCCCAAAAAAGCCATCATCATCATCGTCTTCATGAATTCTTTTAGGCTTTCTGCAAATACAGATTTCACTTAATAATTACCTTGACATGCATAGCAATTATCTACATTTTAAAAAGGAAAAAAACCACATAAAATTATTTCATAGGGTCTTATGTACTAAATATCCTGCCGTTGCCAAGGAAACAGTGCAAAAGGATCCAAAATGATTTGAAGCAATTAAAAAACTGCGAGTATAAGCTTCACTCCAAAAACCCTCTGACATTTAAAAAAAAAGCAAAAAAATTGGAAAAAACCCCCAACATTAGGAATGTTTTTGCTGTAGAAAGTTTAGTATGATGTTGAAATACCCTTTTCTAGCCAGAAAGTAATTTAAAATTCAGCACACTTCTTTCTCCATTTTTATACACTGCATTTTGAGTAGTATTTTTCCCTGTTCAATTCTAATTAGCTGGAAAACTATTGAATAAGAAAACAATAAAAAAGAGAGTTATAATTACTCTAACTCTCATTAATATGGCATAATGGCCTCCAAGTCTCTTATACAAGGCTCAGAGCAAACACACACAAATTCCTAACACAGCAATTGTGAGTAATCAACCAAACTAATGAGAGTGTCTGAGATTCCTGTTACTTGCAAAACAATTCAGGTTTTTTTCATTAGAGTTGACTTAATTGAATTCATAAATTCATGTCCGTAAACAGTTCTTAGGCCTCTCAAAGAGAGCCAGTACACCAAAACCAGGGCAAAACTCAAGCACCAAATATTTATGTACATGGTAAATGGTGTCTGTCCTTAGTACAAACATGCAAAATTGCAGAACTAAAATAAAACATGTAAATGCAGAGATTTGATTGCCCCAAATAACTTAATTCCGTCACAGGGTGTCAAACAAGTCAGCTGAACATTCTTGGCCATGAAGAACATGCAGAACATGTAATCACAAGTTTTACACAGGTACAGAGTTTTCCTTTATTTATACCTTTTTATTTATACAACATTGTCCCTTTCTCTTAAGTTAGACACATTACATTTGCAATACAACGTAAATATACAAATAACACAGGAACATACTCACTTGGGTGCTGGATCTCCTTCTGTCTCCTCTTCAGAATCTCTGTTTGTGTCTCTGGGTAGAGGAAGGGATTCTGAGTCGTCATCACTGTCAGGAGTTTCTGAGCTACAGCTGCTTTTATAATCTGGAGGCAGTGCTGGTCCTGCAACTGAACATCCAGAGATTTTTGGGATCATAAAATCACAGAATGGTTTGGATTGGAAGAGACCTTAAAGATAATCTAGTTCCAATCTCCCTGCTATGGGCAGGAACCTTCTACTGGACCAGGTTTAATAAGGATACTTATTAAATGTTTCAAATAAGTATGATCTATCATGGCATTTCCAAAACACATATCTACTCGGAATTAAGTTTATTTAATCACTGCTCTCTCTAGCATTCAGAGCAGATATCTAAACCACCTTCTAGAAGTTACTTCTTTCAGCACCATATTTCCATGAACAACCTACCCAACCTACCCTGAACTGTTCTAATTTAGGACATTACTAATGCATTAGTACTTGAGCATCTTCTGGAACAAGACTAGAAAGCCCTGGTTTATATAACAACTGATGTACAATGCATATAGCATAAACCCCTATATTTAAAAGAAACTCCCACCTTAATAAAGCATTTGAAGCTTACTAGTGAAGAAACACATAATTTGTACATACATAGCACAGGAAGCCATAAGTTATTAAATGGGAGCATTTGTGACCATAAAGTATTAAATTAATTGCCAGCCTGCTTTAGGAATGGTTAACGATTAAGGTTATTCCCAGTTCAGCTAAATGTGAACAGTAAGGACAGATTTAAGTACTCTGCTGAAAATGGGATGATTTAGGCATTCAGAGAATGAATTCAAAGAATTGTTGCTGTCAGAAGGCCAGGGCAGTGGATGGAGCTCTCATGCTCCAGTCAACCCTTCACCCTCTGGGGCAGTGAGGAGGTGGGGATATCTCAGCAAAGTTAAAATTCAGACACTAACAATGCTAACTGGCCTGAGCTGTTCCTGGCCCTGTGGCCACTGGCAGACACTGATCTTTACAGATTTATTGGGATACAGTGGCATGCACTGTGGGTCCAGAAGCAGCTTAGCCATTGATCTTAACAACAAATGCCCAAACAAGACCCTCAACACAGATACCCTCACAGGCTCAATCAACAAGGAGTCAGCTGGAGCAAGCAAACACCAGCAATGGTCCCAGGATACAAGGCCTTCCCAGATCCAGGGCAATGCACACAGGGCCAGCACCCATTTACACAAACACAGTACAAACAGCCCATGCTCCCGTGTAATGCAGATTTGATTCTAGTGATGATTTAGCACCCTGAGACACAGACACCATTCCTCCCCCTAATATTTCAAACACTGAGTACAAGACTTGCACGACAGAGAGGTGCTTTGGTCAGGAAAAGACATTGTTCCTTTTATGAATAGTCAAGGGTCAGATGAAAAGATAAATGGTACCAGGAAATTACATCTCCAGTTAAAGAACTACAACTTTTTGATAGTACAAAATACAACCTGATGCAGATTGTGGTTCCATTGTTAGCTGACAAAGGCTAGGCAGAAATCGAGTCCTTCGAGTGAGCTTCACAGAGCTTTTAATCATTTTTAGCACAAGACAAAAACAAGGACAGCCCACGAGTTGCAAAGTATCCAGGCAGATCTGCCACTTCTTTGTTTCCTGTTTTAATGGAAACGACTAACTGGGACATTCAAATCCACTTCAGCAATAAGAAGGGATAAAACCAACCCAACAAACCACTTCTCTCCCTGCAAGAAGACCCCAAACACACCACCCTAGCCTATAAAGGTAAAATAAGATCAAGACTAAAGGAAACAAACAAATGAATGTTAAACAGGAGTAGAAACTGCTATCAAGAAGTCTCCTTTTTTGGCATGAAAAGCATTTTTTTTTTTAAATAAAAACTTGCACAACTGCTTTCTCCAGACACCTGATGCCCTGGCATCATGCAAGCAGGCTTCATTTGCTCTAAATGCAAAGGAAAGCACTCGAAGTGAAAGGAACAAACTCAGAAGCAGCTTGATGAGTCTGATACTAGAGAGGAAGAGAGAAGTTCTGTGAGCCACACAGAACTAGTAAAACCAAAACTATTTAAGGAAGGAGACTAGTCCCACAATGTCACAGCTAACATACATACTTTCATCCCAGTTTCTCTCTGTTATGTTGGCAAAACTGTTTGCATGGGCCATGCTATAAACTGGATCAGGGAACTTGAGGCATAAAAATAACACTGCAAAGCCCAGCACTCCCCTGTAAGAACTGTTTGTTCATGGAACTGCAGCCTAAGCAGGACAAACAGAAATGAAATAGAGACAGGGACTGACTAATGAAGGGAAAATGGCATTTAAAGCCTGAGGGCTTTAAATTGGGCATGGTGAAAAGAAATAGAGAGACTCGGAATTAAAAATTAATATGGTCATGGTACTGACTGAGACTAACAATCAGCACAGACAAAGATATAGCTATGGATCAGGGTGGTTTGGGGAGGCACAAGAAAGAGTAGTAAGGTAGGAATGGAAATTGCTATGTGTAAATTCTGGGAGCATAGAAAGAAAAGGGTAAGGAGGGAGGCCAAGATCTAATCAGCCATCTAATCCCCAGGAGCCAGGGAAAAGTGGAAATGAAAGGAGGAACAGAGGAGAGCTCAAAGCGTCAGGAAGCTAAAACTAATGAGGTGAGGAGGATAAATGGATGTAGCAACGGTAGAGCAACAGAAAAGTGACAAAGTAACCAGAGCTCAGAACAATTCAGAGCAGGACAATGGGATAAAAAAGTATGAGAATAAAATTTTGGGGATAGAGAGGACCGAGTGAGACTGACGTGAATGTTTCACAGCTACTAGAAGTGACCATCCTACTAATGTTTCTCTGACTTGCCTTCTCCAGTGAGCTGGGTCTGGTGACCATCTGCCTGAAAATTAAGTCAATTCAGAAACCAAATTAAAACCTACTTTTTGTTTTGTTTTGCTAGGGGTATTTCTGCTGTATTTGGGAATTCTAAGCAATCTACCACACCATCCAACATGCACTGGGAAGCTCTCAAGGACCGACAGGACCTTTCACCTTCAGCATAGTGGTAGGACAACTCAGACATATCATATCAACACATCCGTATTGTAACATTGCCTCATTGCTGAAACAGACAAAACTCCCTTCTGCATCTCTTGTTATTTTTAGCCATTCCATAGCACTTCTCTCCTGCTGGTACAAGGACAGGGACAGCAGCAAGCCCTGGCACAGAGGCAGGGACAAATGGGCCAAGGGAAGCATGATTCTTCCAGCAGGAGCAATTAGGCCAGCTTCAAAGCACTATTGTGAGATGAAGAATTGGAAGATAAGTGTGTCCCATCGGTTGGACAAGCTGAAGAAAGTAAAGGATTTACCAGGGATGAGTTTTTGGGTCTGTCCAACTACCATTTGCTTCCATCCTGTTCCTGATAAAGGGGCACAGAAGTATTACTACCATCCCTTCTCCGACACCAGAGGTAGGCCAAGGGCAATGTGGTTTGCCCCATGATAAGAACACCAAGTGAGTACTGTGGGAGAAAGTGTCTGGATACTCGTCTCCAGAGGGGTGGTGGCAGTGGGGCTCAAGGGGGGCTGATGTTTGCTACTGACTGTGGTGCACATCAGCCTGCACAGGGTATAAAATGCTGCTGGAGACTGGGCCAGCTGGTCTCCCAAGGCTGCAGACAACTCCCAGGTGGACTGCCCCCAGCAGGAATGTATTAGCAATAAATCTAATCTCAATCATACATAATCATTCTGTCCTATTTCTTATATCTGTCTGAGAGCCGTCTCTACCACAGGCTGCTCGAAGTCCTACTTCGTTGCTGTTGGGAGACAAAAACTATGAAAGTAGAATAAAAAAAACAAGTGCTCTTAAAGAAAAGCAATAAGCAGCTCATATATCAGTGAGACTACTAGGAAAGGAAAAATACTGGAAAAGCTGTTCAGCTTTAAAAGGTGAATCATCTCTTAAAATACCTAGAAAAAACAAGGGAAATTGTTACAGAACAAATTCTAGGCCCATTTGACTCAAGACTGAGCAAGTGTTGCAGCACAGAAGGCGCTTGTGGCAGCCCCACCGCATGATTTTTGTCACTCCAGGTGCAGGGCTCCAGATGGAGCTGTAGTTCTGTACAGCGAAGTGTGTTATGCCAAAGTACTTGCTCTCCTTTTTTCCTCTGCACTGCAGCAGTCTGTCTCACAGGGTGAGCAGGAATACTTAGTTGTCGCAAGTCAAAGTCAGGAAAAGTTTGCAAAAGTTATAAAAACAACCTCCCAGTACCAGGGGTTAGGGGTTTTTGTTTGTATTCAAAGGCAAATAAATTCCTTCACCCACTTCACATAGACATTTCCAAGCAGATCTTGGTTCAGCTGCCAGTGCAACTGTAATACCATGGAACTGATACACACTGTGACAGAGAGTGGACAAACTCGGCTGAGTAACCTAGACCAGACACTGCCAAAACACCCGATGTCACAAACCCATGGCATAATAATAAGTTTAACTTGTTTTGTTCCGTGGATTCATACATGCTATAGATACTTGCAACATGCATCAATTTGTTGATGAAAAGTGAATAAACCATCAACATGGATATGACCAGGAAAGGCTGCATCAGCTCAAACAAGTGTGTACTCAAGGCTTCTGCACAAAGCCAGGCTCTGGATCCGGAGCTTCATGTTGCCGTGGTGTCAGCTAATGCAGCAGCTTCGTCCCTCTTCCTAGTGCTCCCTCTTCTGGATTAAAAAATTAGAGAGCAGACAAGCACAGCAAACCTTTCCCTTTGGAGCTGCTTTCTTTGCAGTAACCCAAGATCACTGACACACTGCCAAAAATTGAATACATGCACTAGTGCCCTGAACTTCGATTAAAGACAAGGAATGCAAATGCTCAAAGTGCTGCTTCCACAAATACTACTCATACAGAACATGCAGGAGTTTAAACGGAGAAGCTGAGCTCCAGCGTGGCAGTCAGCTGCTTTCGGTGGGATCCCACTTGTGAGGAGACTGCTCCCAGCAGGAGAGCCCCTGGCAGTGAGGCACCGCAGCCCCACTGAGCGCCAGTCTGCTCCGCATCCTGCGCGACACCGCCTGGAAAACCACAGCTGATAGAGTGGCTTCTCCGGCAAAGGAAGGCACGCTGCACACGCCCAGTCTCCTCTTTTTCTGCTCACTAATTTTACACTTGGAGCTACTGAAGAGCTCAGGCTTCAAAGCACACGCGAACAGGACTAAAGTAAACGACCCAACGCAGCATTTTTCTAAAAAAGTTTTAGAGCGTTTCATACGTGTACTATTTCATGGCGTATAGTTGTTTTCGGGTTTTTTTTTCCCCTGAAAAAGTCACTGCAATAACCCCTCGGGCAGTTCAGCTCCATGCAGGCGCCGCGCTGGCACACCCCGCGCTGTGGCACCCTGGGCTGCAGAGCCGCTCCGTCCCACCCACAGAGCGTCTCCCGCTATGGAACACCGGCTGCAGGCCCCGCTATCCCACCCACGGAGCACTCCGCGCTGGGGAAAAAAGGCCGCAGAGCCCTGTTATCCCAGCCCCGGGCGCATCCCACGCTGCGGGCTGCGGAGCCCCGCTATCCCACCGCACCCCTGTGTTCTCACCCTGGCTGAAGTCCTCGCCCGGCTCGGCCTCGGCGCGGCGCGGGAAGCCGGGCGGCAGCGCGGGGCCGATGAGCTGCCGGGCCATGGCGCAGCCGCTCCGGGGCGCAGCCCGGGCCTGTCCCGGTCCCGCTCGGTTCCCCGGCTCCTGCTCCCGCCCCGGCGGCGCTCGGGGATGACGCCACGCCCGCCCGGTCGGGCTCATACCTCAGCCCGGACGTGACGCATTTAGCGGCCGCCGCCGGACAGGCCCCACGTGGTGGTGAGAGCGCCCCGAGCGGGTCTGTATCCGAGCGGCCTCTCCGGCCCGGCATGAACCCCTTCGCCTGGTACCCGCCGCCCCCGCCGGGGCTGCCTCCGCCGGGCATCCCCCCACCCTTCTTCTGCCCGCCACCCCCCTGGGACCCGAGCTTCTGGGGTGCCCCCGGGCCCTACCCACCGCCCGGCCGCTACCCGCCTCCTGACAGCCACCCGCCGCCCGGCACCTACGCGGCCGCCGAGAGCTACTCACAGCCCGCCGAGTCCTACTCGCAGCCCGCCGAGAGCTACTCGGAACCCGCCCCGAGCACCCCTCCCGCCGACAGCTACTCCCAGCCTGCCCAGAACTACTCGCAGCCCGAGGGCTATCCGCCTGCTCAGAGCTACTCTCCTGCAGACAGCTACTCGCAGCCCAAGGGCTTCCTTCCCCCGCACAACTACACCGCGCCCGCCGCCTGGTTCCCGCCGGCCTACGGAGCGCGACCGCCGGGCCCGCACGCTGGTGAGGGGCAGGGGAGGAGGCGTCTCCTGGGCCCATGGGCTCCTTCCCATCCCACGGAGGCCGGGGTCCTGGGGCTCTCCTGAATCCTTGGGGCTGTCCTGAACCCGTGGGGCTGGAGGTCTCTCCCATCTCTTCTCTCTCTTATCTCTTCCCTAGACCGTTCTCCGTTTCCCACCGAGGTAGGAGGGGAGTGTTTTGCCAGCTGTATCTGTGAATTGCTCATCTTTTTTTTTTTTTTTCTCTGTTCTGAAGGTGGAAATGGAAATTTCTCCCAGAAATGGCAGGGCAAGCAAGTGCCTGCATTTAGTAAGCGTTCACCAGAAGAAAATAACAAGCCAAAGGTATGGAGTGGGGTCCCCAGTGCAAGAGAGACATGGAGCTGTTGGAGTGGGTCCAGGGAAAGGCCGTGAAAATGATCAGGGGGTGGAACACCTCTCCTGTGAAGGCTGAGAGAGCTGGGCTTGTTCAGCCTGGAGAAGGCTTCAGGAAGAACCTTGCAGCATCCTTTTAGTACTTTAAGGAAACTCGGGAGAAAGACGGGGACAGACGTTTTAGTATAGGGCCTTTAGTGATAGAATAAGGAGTACTGGTTTTAAACTGAAGCAGAGTAGATTTATATTGGACATAAGGAAGATGTTTTTTACTATGAAGGGGGTGAGATACTGGCACAACTTTCCCACAGAAGCTGTGAGTGCCCTCTCCCTGGAGTGTGGAAGGCTGGATTGGATGGGGCTTTGAGCAGCCTGATCTAGTGATGGATTGTCCCTGCCTATGGCAGGAGGGTTGGAACCAGATGATCTTGGAAGGTCCCTTCCTGCCTAAACCATTCTGTCATTCTCTAGCAGTGTCAGACTGATGGGACTTGGTCTAAGGTACTATAGAGATCCCATTCTCCTCTCTTGCCCTTACGAGACAGCAAACGTGGGACAGTCTGTAACTCTTGAGCCTGTTGAAAACTACATGTCAACCAAATTCTTGCACAGGTTTATGTCACCTTACTGTGGTGATGCCTGAGTGCCTAAATTGCATTAGTGCTCTGTTGCATGGTAAAGAACAGACAGCCATATGACACTGATGCGTGTAGTGGGACACGGAAGGATCTCTGCTGCCCTCTGAACAAGTACCTGTCATGGGAGAGCAATCATGGTCTATCTTGGTAGGGAAGAGGCCTTAGTCTAATTCTCCCAGCTCTGGGTAAATCTGTGCCAGCAGACTGGTGTGTTTGCAGGAGCATTAACTGATTGAAAGGTGGTAGTGGAAAGACCTGGAGTGCTTGGCACTTTGTTTAGAAGATTAACTAATTTGATCTTCACTTTCATGTTGTGTTAGCTTATCTTTGAAACTTTTGAAGCATGTAACTCATGGCTTTATTAACACAAATACTATCGATAGTGTTTCACAACTAATTAAGCACAGGAGTATCTTGTAACTTCAATCTTGAGATTATTTCTTGTTTTTTTCCCCTCCTGCAGACAAAAAAGAAAAAAGAGCCAGTTTTCTCTCATTACTGTGATACCTGTGACCGTGGCTATAAAAACCAGGAGAAGTATGATGAACATATTGCACAGCATAAACAGGTTGATGAGTTCGGCTTCTTTTATTCACACTTTGATTTTTACCTTTGTGCCTTACAAGCAGTTAGCTGTAGTCACTCTTTGAGTCTACCAAATCACTCTTTGAAATGGAGGACTTAGGAAAGAGATTCCAGAGCTATGTCAAGAATTAGTGGGGGATTTTTTTTCCAGATTTCTGTGTGTTGGGGGGGTTTCAGGTGTATTTTCGGTTTTATTACTGAAGCCTTTTTAGTTCTTTTTCTTGTGAAGTATTGCTAGGTCATAGGAATGAATTCATTGATGTTAGTATAGCATATACAGTTTTTGTGTGGGAAAACATTTTAAAAATCTGCTCCTTTATTGCAAATTATCCAAATTTGCAAGTATCAAAACTTGAAATTGGAGAGTCTTGCAAATTTTTATCTTAGGTAAACTTCAGTTATCACTGGCTACACTGGTTATTCTAAAATCAGATGAAATTTAAAAGTACACTTTCCTACTGTTTTTACAATCACCTTTGTTTGGAAACTGGGTAGCTTACACAGCCTGCGTAACAAACTGTACAGGCACCTGGCATTGAGTTTGTTTGAAGTGTGCTCAAAAGCTTGTTTATAATTTGTGTAAATGGGTGTATTTTAAGTTCACCCTCTTACCTTGCAGTGCACAGAAGAAGGTTGCAATTTCAGTGCACATGAGAAGATAGTTCAGATACACTGGAAGAATGTAAGTATCTCTCTGGGTCCAAAACAGGAGCCTGTGCCATCTTTACCATATCCCCTTTTCTCATTCTTGGGTGGCTTGCTTTCGTTCATCTGGAAAAAAAATGTATCACCTCTGAGGAGAATCTGTTTTAAGGCAACGTTGTGGATGAAAATACATTAAATACTATGGAGTTTTCTTAATGGATTCATTTTATCATCTCTGTATACAGTCTCACCAGTTTTCGAGATGAAAAGAGTCTGATACCACTATAGCTAAAATAATGATACTTTAGTTTTTAACTTGGGTTTCTTTTCCTTCCCCTTTTAAGCACATGTGAAATACTTTTTCCTTAGGCACATGCACCTGGTGCTAAAAGAATAAAATTAGATAGTCCAGAAGAGATTGCTAGATGGAGAGAAGAAAGAAAAAGGTAAGACTTGTGACCTCTGAATTTGTTTTCCTGTATTTTCCCTGTGATCATTAGATGACAGCTGAAGGGCCGGTGCAGCACATAACTTGCTGTTGCTGCTGTTCCATTGACCCTGAAAAGCTCCTGCAGCAGTGGTCTGTTTCAGAATGCCTGAGCCAGGAGAGTGTGAGCTGCAGAGACTGTAATAATTTGGAAGATTATAATAGAAAGTGAAGTATCAGCTGAGAAGGAAGCAGCTTTCCCAGGTGTGCTTGATTTGTTACACCAGGTTAGGTGAATGTCCCTTTAGCCTGATTACGGATCACATTTTAGGTCAGAAATATATTTGTGTGGTGGTTTTTAATAGCTAAAAAAATCTGAAACTATTGCATTGACTATAATTGTAATATCGTGTGCACATTTTCCCCACCTTAAGTTGTCCCAGTAAACTCCACCAGGGAGTTTTCCTAATTTTTTTAAGGCTTTCTGCATTGCTTGGTGATTTTCTAGTGAAAGAGAACAGAAACCATGATGATACTTTCTCAGGCAGTCTAACTTAATTGTATGCAGGGTGCAAGTTAAAATTCTCCTGCAAGCAATATTTCTCATTATTTCTCATTCTGTGGTGTGAGAGGATATAACTTTTTTCTGTTGACCAGGATTGAAGTATTTATCTCACAGATTAATTTTTTCCCTCAGAGTTGAATGGATTAAAATCTACACTTTTCCAGCAGGAGATAGATGCTGCAGGCTTTTCTCACTTCTATTCAAAATTTGGAATATAGTCTTGCAAGCGGTCAGTGCATGAGTTTTGTTTCCATGAGCAAGAGTTCCATAAGCAGGGTAGGAAGTGATATAAATTTGATTTTAAGATCAGTGGTGATGAATTAGGGCAGTGTACTAGTTGCATGGGGTTTTTTTAGTGGAAATAAACCCAGTGGTCTGATGCAGTCTTATTGATGTATCCACCTTGCATTCATGTCAGAAAGCAATGTTAATGCATTCTTTCTTTGAGCTTGACTTCCATTAATAAGTTTTTACACTGTTTTTGTTAAAAAAGAAAAATGAATGGAATTTATTGTAGATTTTTTTAAGTGCCTCTCATCCATTTTTTTCTGTATGGAGAAGCAAAATCTTTCCCCTTGTAAGTTCATTCTTGCAAGTTTTAATTTTCATTTTGGCATGGTTTCATCTTTTTCTGCAAATTTCAGAAAGGCAAAGGGAAATCTTACCACTATGTCATTGCATCACAGCAGTCAACTGTTGCACCTGCTGTTCAGTTTTCACAAATGAAAATAATTTATAGGTTCTTTAAAAAAAGCTTTTTTTGATACAGAAACAAGAATTTTTTTTCTCTCATGCTTAAAATGCCATCGTTAACCAGACAAAAATTGGTTGTGATCTGTGCAAATACAAGTTTGGTGCTAAATTAGACAAGTTGTGTTAGATTAGTTTTCATTCCAAGGTTTCCTGTCATTGAAAAGATGCTTGATGGCTTGGTTTTTATTTGCTTTTAGTTTACATATTGCTGTTGTGTTTTTCAATGACCTAATTTTCTAACAGGAGCTCCAAGGAAAAAGATCAGTACTTGTGTGCAGTCTTTGAATGAGTCTTTGCTACTCATTTTCAACTTTTCATACACTTTTCTGTTTTGGGAGGAGTTCAGGAGAGTTCCTATCTAGTGGCTGATGCTGAGGTTTAAGTGTCGGAATGATGTATGTGCGTATAAGGTGTATATGTGATGATGTGCTCTCCTGCATACTAGAACACCAGGAACGTGGGAATTGAATGTGGAATTGTGGTTAAGACACCATGGGGAGTGGGTATAGGGAATCACTGCAACCTTTATCTACACTTATTTGTAAGGGTGATGCTGTCCCTGAGATAGTTTTGCTGAGTTTCTGAAGGATCTCATGGTAGATACTGTTGGTTTTACAGACTAATATAATTTGGCTGTGATACGACATTGCTCAAAGCTTTGGTCGCTGCAGCACAGTAAAATAAAAGGAAGTAAAGTCGTGTGGTCTCAGCCGCCAACCAGAAAGGCGAAATGGGATTAGGAGTGTCTGAGCCAGGGCCACTAGATGGAGTAGTGCCGTGTCTTATCTTGGTACTTCAGGCCTTCTGTGGGCATCGTGTTTAGCCATGATGGATGGGTGTAGAATGACTACCTGGGTGGCTTTTGTTACTCTTCGTAGAGCAAGGAAGCTCTACGAGAATCCTTCTTTTTTTAATTAAAAAAAAAAAAGGGGGGGTGGGGTTGTTGGGAGGCAGGCAGAGAGAGAAAGCCAGCTGGAACTTTTGTCAGGCATTAATTGGGTCGCCAGCAAAGCAGCAGTTTAGTACTGAAGGTCTGTTGTTGATTCACAGTAAACATTGCATTGTACAGAAAAAAAGGACACCAGAGGGAGTCTGAGCTATTAAGCAGTTTTGGTTTATGGTGACAGGAAAAAACCTTTTTCTTTCTAGAAGCTCCAGTCAGAACTAAGAATGAATCTTTTTAGGTCATTAATAGTTTGTTTCTAATTAGGTTGCAGTGATTTAATATGTGCGTTTCCACTCTGCATCCTGTCTTGCTTGTTCTTTCAGCCGTTATAAATAATTACTTGCAGAGTTGAGATTTTTCTTCTTAATTAGCTGCTGTGTTGCTCAATTGTGTATCCTGCTTAAAATCTTTAAGAAAAGAGCTTGTGTTTAAAGTGTAGCCTTACTCTCATAGAGGAAAGAGGAGGGGGAGAGCTGGTAAGGAGTATCTCTGGATGAAGCATGCTGGGTCGGAATGCTGTTTTCCTGTTGAACCTGCTGAGCCAAGAAATCTAATTAAGCCAAGAGCAATAGAGATGAAGTTCCATGGGATCTCAGGGTTTCCCTGTGTTTTGCAGACAGATGGTTGTGAAGTCTGACATCAACTTTTCTTGTTTTGATTTGTCCTGTCCCTTCCAAGTGTTGAGAAATGTGCTGTCTTCAGCATATTTTTCCTTCAACGTGAGCTTAAAGGGAATTGTCTGCAATGCATTTCCTTAATGTGTCAGAATGAGGTATTGCTGTCTTCCCTACTTCGCAAGTGAGATCTGGGTCCTGCCAGCCCATCTGTTTCTCACCAACATTTCTTGAGCAATGGTTATTAGTAAGAATGTGGCAAGGCTGCTTTAGTGTTAAAGGAAATCATTAAACTTACTTTTGCTTAGCTCCTAATATAACATTAGAGGATTTTCTTGAGCTTACGTGTTGCTTGTAAATTCTCCCCTTTCTGCCCCACTTTCTCTAATCTTTTGGGGTTGGTTTGTTCACTAGGAATTGTCTGTTTTATTTCCTTGCAAAACATCTGATAGGTTGAGCATGTGCTTAGTGATTGTAGTCCATTACCGTTAACCACACCACTTTTAATTAATTTGTGGTTCTCTAGTTGCATAATGATAATCCTAGAATAGTTTGGAATCCTACCTGGTGTTGCATTTGTAGTAGTGGAATATGTAATGTGGAAAATAATTTCTTAGAACTTAGTAAAAGTAGAAAAGATGAAGCAAAGTAGAAGGAATGTATTGGTAGATAAAGGTAAACATAGATACAATGAAGTTTACCCTGATTTGCTGGGATAGATTAGCAATAAAGCTGCCTCAGCTAACATATGGTTAAATCAGATGTGGGAAAGTTAAGCCAAGATTTTATCAGCTCTGTTGGGTCATTTTTGTTCCCTTTGGGCTATCCATGTCTCCTTTGCTGTTGGCTGTGCGCGTGCGTTTAAGACCAACTCAAGAAATTATTGAGGCATTTTGATCACAGTGCTGTTTGTATTAAAATGATGAACTTGTATAGCTCTTGACTCAGGAATTCGTTGTGTAAACTGCTGCAGAAACAGGTCTCTTTTCTGTTAGACATTGGCAAAACTCTGTTTCTTCGCTGCTTGCTAAGAGCTACTTTACTCCAATGTTTATGCGAGCAAGATAAAGTATGCTGGCCTATAAAAAAAATGCATGGCTCTGGCTAGTGCACTCACTTATTGGAAAAAAATTTATTCACCAAGGCACACATGTTAGTGATTATGCTCAGTGTCACCATTCTCTGTCCCTGGAAGCTTAGCTGGATGTCTCACTTCGTTGGGGTATATGTAATATACTCATCTTAGCCTGAAAACCACTTTTCTGATACTATTCTGACAATTTTTTCTGAAAAACTTTCAGTGTGGGTTGTGGAAGTGTCTATGGTTGGGAACTGCAGCTGCTATGAAATGGGGCTGCCTTCTCAGGCAGTCCTGGCTTCATGAAGTCTTCTGTGCCAGACCATCACATCTGGTTTAACTCTCCCTTTTACAATAAGTTGCTTAGGTTTGTAAAGCCCTGTGGGGACTGATGAACCTCTTTGTGTTTAAGCTCTGACAAGTTGTTTGCAAGGTGTAAGTCCTGGGCTACTTCTACTTCAGTGGTGTTTGCAGGTAACATTTTAAGAACATAATTTTCTTAGGAGAGGAGGAGGGTGCAAACCCAAGTCAGCTCATTGGATTTAAGCATATGGCCTTTTATGTGGAGAGACTCAGTACAGGCACGAGGTAAAGCCAGTGAGTAAAATGCCATTTAACATTTGAGAAGAGCTGGAGAAAATAAACACAGCCACTCCAGATGCCTTCAGATGTGCTTCTGCAGGCATACTGGGACTTGTGACTTGAGCTCTCGCCAGCTGTCAGTTACTGCCTGTGTCAGCTGGAAGGGTGGTTTAGGAGAAATCTGTCAGTCTTGGCAGTGAATGGAACCGAAAGCGTTTGTGCAGTCCATTACGGTGGCTCGTGGAGGGAGTGGTAACTCACAGGAATGAAAGTGGGAGGCATTCATGTCTCAAATCGTGTTGTGAGAGCGTGTCTGAATATGTCCTTAATCAGCATAAGTGCTGGAGCATTTAAAGACTCCTTTGCTCTAGTATTTAGGGTCTTCCCTTCTATTTAAAACACTTTCCCAATCTCTACAACAAACTTGGGGAATTTTTGAGCACAACTACTTATTTTATAGTTTGGTGTCTTCCTGGGATCCTTTGTGTGTGGAGGAAAGTACCTTACCCTAAAACTGCGGAGAGGTGCCAAGCACAGGGGTCTTTGTCAATGAGAAGCTCATGAGATTAAAGAGTTCATTGACATTTGCTGTGTGCTGGGAGTGTTAGAACATGGGTGAACAAACATAACTAACATGGAAAAGCAGAGGTAAAACATCACATCCCTGTGCTTGCTTGAGCTGTATGGCAGATTTCTGGGAGAAATCCAATGAAAATAGATGTTGACAGCTTTGTTGTTCAAATCCTCTTAAAGGAGACAAGTTCTGTAGTGTGTTTAAGTTTGTCTTGTAGAAAATGCTTCTCTTTTTCCCTTGGTATATGGTTGAAGCTGTCATGAATCAATGTGACACTTAGCATTCATACTGTAACATGGGGGAAATGCATGTGATAAGATTAAATATTTAAAGAAAGATATGTGTCTTTTTGATAGCTATATATAGTGAGAAGCTGTTGTAGGTTTCTCTTTACTCCATTTTAATAGACATCAAATATTTATACTTTGTGTTTCTATCCAGAAACTGGGGGAGTGTGTGCGTGTGTTTCTCATTTACCACCTTTATCTCAAAGCACTGGGATTTAGCTAACTAATGTTTGCAGAGCAAGTAGTGTAGCCATTTTTGGGCTTTGACGGTAAAAAGGCTGCTGCGCAGGCTCTGCATGTTAGAACCAGCGAGGCCATTCGTCTGGAGGGAAAGCTATTAAGGGAGGTGGGGAATGGAAGGGAATGGATGGTTGGGAGGTGATTGTAACAGTAGATTTCTTTTCATCTGCATGATTTGGCAATTTTTCTTGAACCTGGCATTAAAAAGGGGCAGTGATTTTGGTGAACTAGAGGTCAGTGTGCAAGCACAATACTGAATATTGCTTGAAAAGAACTTGTGTGCTTTTCCCTAACTGTCATGCTAAAGGAATCTTGTGCACCCAGAAGCTGTTCCTATAACCTTTTTTTTTTATTTTTTAAAGTTTACAAGAACTCAGCAGTTAGTTTGCTGAAGGCATGTCATTCAAATAATCCAACTGAAGCTCCATAAAAATAAAATTGGAGGATTAAACCATCCTGTTATGTGTTGGGGCAAACAGAGGGTCCGTGGCTGTAACCGAACTGTTTGTCTGTACTTTGCTTGATGGGTTGGTAAGAATGCTAATGTGGTAGAATTTTTGATTTTTTTTCTTTGTTTGTTTGTTGCATCTGGATATGTAAGCATAAATGCACTCAGGTTTCTTTTCCTCACTAATGCCTTTTTAAGAAAGAAACAGTCTGTTAAACTTCCTTGAAAAGTTTTAAAATCTGTAATGTTTATAGAGGAAGCTGGTTTGGTAAAGGGGGAATTGAGAAAGTACAGTGAATCCTTTAAGAGCCAGTGAAACTTTTTTTTCTTCTAGAAATTTTCCTACGTTGGCAAACATTGAAAGGAAGAAGGAAATACAGATGCAAAAGGAGGAAAGGGGAGAAGTGCTGACTACCCAACAGTTTGGGTAAGTGTTTTGAACCAAGCTTGTTGCTTTCCTCCTACCGAGTTCAGAAGTATGCTCTCTTACTGTGGTCTCCCAGTGCTTACTGCTTCCACTGCATACACAGTTTGGCTGTCCTTTAAGAGAGAACGGGGCATTTGACAAACTGCAGATGTAATATTCTTTTGTTTCCTTCATAGTGCTTCAAAGTCCACTTCAGTTAAATGAAACAATAACTCTGTTAAAAATCTGGTATTCTGGCTTGCTTGAGAAAACCGCATTCTAGTGGCCATTCATTAGCAGCATAACCTTGGTCTGTGGAAAAAGTAGTAATGGGGTCAAAAGTCATGCAACATAATGATTCCACATGGTTTAATCCTTTATTGCCTGAAGATGGCCAACAGAGATTTATGAGCAGAGTTGACTTCTTACTCTCTCTCCTTTCTGATGATAAATCAATAATCAAGTGAAGAGGGGAAATAATGATGGAGGGTAGAAGAAAGAAGCAGTACTACTTAAGTAATACTGAAAACTATATGAAAATAAAGTTAAATTTATTTGCTCCCATTGTTCTGAGCTAGTATTTACTTGTGTTGGATTTTTATCTGTTCTCTGCCTTATAAATGATTTTCCACTATGGTTTTGTTCTTTTCTCTCAGTTTCATTGTTAGGTAGAACTAGCTAACTTCATTAGCTCTGCTTTAGGACCTGTGGGAAGATTTTTTTTTTTAAACAATGTTATAATGAGCCACACTTCTAAAATATCACTTATTTAAACTGGAATGAGCTGGAAGGAAGGAGCAGACTCAGTCCTAAGGGACTCTTGCTAAATGCCATTTGCTGCTGCATGGAAATGAAGCTGGGGTTTGCCTAGCTTTTTGTATAGGGGATGACAGCAAACAAAACAAAACTTTTACAGTGAAACTAGTTGAACTAGTGCAGAATAAGAAGTTAGTATAATTTATTAAATGTGGACAGTGTGAATTACCTTGGTGCAGCATTGTGCTTCAGAAGATCCAGCACTCACCTGCCCCCATCCAACCGATTGTCTTTCATGACTGAAAGGAAATATTTATGGAAGACTGAAGTAAAACTTCCTTCAAAGGATATAAAGTTGCAGGTGCTTTGTACCCAAGGAACCAAGCCTGGACATTGAAACTAAACCTGCAAACATGTCTGATATTATATTTGGAGATTCTTAGGAGCAAAGATGAGCTTTCCTTTGTCACAGTAACAAACTGTTTATATCTACAGGTTTTATTTGCTAACTTTTGTGGCCATGAGTCAGATGCATCAAGTAGTCTTAAATGTCCATCAGCAATTCCATGCTGTTACGTTTGTTAGTAGCTTTGTATCTGGAAAACTGTTTGGGGAAAAAAGCCCTCAAAAATGCAGCTTGTTTACTTTCACTTAGCAACTTTTTACTCTAGTTGATTCTAGAAATCTCTTTTTCTCCTCCCTCCCCTAAGCTGGTAGCACTCTAGACCTGATGAACTGTCCATAAGCTGTCATTTCTGCTTTGTATATCAGCAGTAAAGATTCTGGAATTGGTGCTTATCTGGCAAATTTACTGATGAATGAGGCAAAAATAGAATGCAGCTTGTTCCCTGCAAGCTGTACTATTAAAGCAAATAGCTAAGTAAGATTTAGAAAGGATTAGATGCTTAACACTTCCACGGCGCTTTCCATTTGTGGTTCTCTGAAGTGCTTTATAACTCCTAAGTCTCAGCATCCCCATGTGAGAGATTAGAGATGCAGAAGGACCATTTTGTGAGTCTGTCTGGTGTCTTACAGCACCTGAGTAATAGTGCACAGCTCTCCATCCCCTCTGAATGCGGAGTGAAGAGCAGGGTATCTGTCACGAAGGAATGGCAGAAGGTAGATGCCAGGCTGCTGTTTGTTGGGATGTGTCTGTGACCTTGGGGTTTCTTCCCGGGTGTTTAAAGGCCTCAGAGAACTGAGGAAGTTGTTTTTAACCTGTGGTCAAGGACAGCACCTCTAATTGAACCTGTATTTGCTCAGTATGTTCTAGTTTTTACAACAACATGCTGAATTTAGAGCCTGGTTGTACACATTCAGAAGTGCAGTTTTCTCTCTTGTTGGAGTTGAATCACAGGAGTTAATATTAGCCTTCTTTTGTGGGTGAAGGACTGATGCACAGGAAGGCAGTGGCTTGCCACTTGTGCCGCAGGAGCACTGTGGTGGGTGACGCCATCAGGGCTGAGCAATCAGTGTAGACAGAGTCATGAAATGACTGGAGAATTATATATGTTTTGTTGCAATATAATGTCATTTTGAGTGCTATGGCAGGCCTTGTTCTCTTCTCAAGAAGGACTTAATAAGGCTGGAAAAGCACAGAAGAGAGGAATGCAGGTAATGGGAACATTTCAGAACAAGCAAAGTAGTGGGTGGCTTGAATGGGCTGTATGGCGGAGGACTAAGGAAATTGCATAGGTGGAAGAGGTGAATAAAGTGTTTCTTGTGACTCAAGAAGGACGGGGTATCAAATGACTTGTTGAGACATCAGAACAAAGACAAACAAAAAGAAGTCCTTTGTCACAAAATGTTAGCAACTTGCTGCTGGATTTCAGGGATGTCAGACGTCAACACAGCATCCCACATCATGAGGCACGTGGTTGACTAGGGATAGTAGGACCTCTGCCATGCTGTAGGTGAGGCTGAGGCATGGAGGACTGATCAGAACGAACCATGGGGCTCATTCAGGACAGGAGATCTTGTGCAGTTTTTGCTGTTGTAATGTGCTGATGATTAGTTACAGTCTTGTTTTGCTGAATTAAGTTTCTGTTGCTTGAAAATAAATATTTTCAGGAAGCTTAGGTTGTCCCTTCTGTATTTGCTTTGCTGTCTTGGTCACCTTTGTTCTTATATCTATCAGAGTTTGTTAAGCTTTCCAGGTGTCTTCCTGTCGACATGTGTTTATAGATAGGATAACCTGGAAGATTATGGAACCATAAGTGGAACCAGCATGCTTTGCTCTTCCTGTATTTTACAATTTGTTATTTTGTTTCAGGTTTTAAAAAATGCGTTATCCTGGTGGACATATCTTTTATTCCTTTTCCTTGGAATGGAAAAGATGAATGGCATGTTATTTGGAGGTGGGAGTAGGTAGTCATTGCAGCTGATGGTGTCAGATGCCTGAATGGATTTGGTGCAGCAAGATGCTTCTCAAAGCTGTAACTAGAAAAAAGAGACTTCAGCAGTGGAAGTATGCTTATAGTAGATGCTTTCTTTTTAAACTTCATGTTGCCACTGTTTTGAATTACTTAAATGCTTAAGTGAAGAGAGTATTTGTTGGCTTTGTTATTCGAAATGAAAACACCATGTCCTCACACTGTAGATTATTGAGGAACTTTCTTAGCCCAAATACCCTTGGCCTTGTAAAAAACTGAAAACTAAAAGTCATGAACTTCAAGATGTTCATTCAGGTTCCAGCTTTGTCCCACTGCCCTGCCTGAGAAGAGGTGTGACTGATTTTATGGTTTGCCACCTCGTGTTAGCTGGGCTGGTGTAAGTCCTGGCGTCGTTCCGTGTTGCTGAACCTTAAACATGGCCCTGAGCCATTTGGTTATATCAGATGGTTTTATTCTCATCGATTATCATCTGCATGAGTTTTGTGTTTCTATTCTCCAGCAAAATGAAGGGGATGTGGAAACCTCCAGAAAATGGAGAGGCTCCTGGGCACCAAGGAAGACACAGGAAAAGACAGTGGCGCCCATTTTGGAAGAAATTTAGGAAAAATGGTGGTGATTATCATGAACATAAAACTCAAAATGAAGCCAATGGACCAGAAAACAGCATGTGTGAAAAGGAAAATGAAAAGCAAAATGCTTTGGCAGGCCAAGCATATGAGAAAGACGTGGACCCTCTTGGTCTTCTGGCAAACGGTGATGTTGGTAAGACGAAGGAACTTGGAGAACTTTTAAGTAGTTGTTTGAAATTTAGATGCTGAGACTTTGTGCTTGCTAGTCACCATTTTGGAAGTCTGATATGAAGTTTGTGTGCAGCATTACACATTCTGATGTGAATATTGTACAATAGTCTAAAGGATGTGTACCAATTTAGGTTGCTAAATTAACATGTGAGATAAGAAAATATTTGTAAAGCTGGAAGAAAAATGAAGTACTTCAACAATCAAATTATTTTTTAAAGACTTAAATATCCCTTTGTGGTTTTGAAAATAACAATATTTAGAATGTGAAAACAAATGGATTTCCTTATATGAGTTAAGTGAATTACTTTAAATGTCAGTATTTTTCTTTTAATTCTGTTCTTTGCTGCATTATTACTCTTGATATTCTCCATATGTGTGTGTTCTCTGAAGAATTGCTGCTTAGTTCTTTTGGATTTGTTTTTTTGTTGGTTTTTTTGTGAGCATGTCTTGTTTCCTTGTGCTGGCAGGCAGGCAGCAATATAAATTCTTCAGATGTAACTATTTATAATATAGTCAGCAGTGATGCAGTACTCTTAGAATATGGCATGTAAGCTGACTTATACTCTAGCTATTTTTAGCAACAAGGGCAGAATACATTCCCTGGAAAGATGTCTGATGCTGAGTTTTTTCTCTTGAAAACATAATCTTCAATTAGTGAGAGCAAGAACTCAGCATCCCTATGCAATTTGTTTATTCCATTAATCTTTGCATGTTGGGAAACTTAAGTATGCTTAAATATATCTGTATTTCCCTGCAGCTTCTGTATTTTACTTAATGATAAAAGGTCTAATTATGCCAAAGTACAACTAGTGACTTCTGTTACAGTAGGTAGAAAAGAAATGTGTACTTGCTCATTGCACACTATTAAAGCTATTTGCAACTTTTTATACAATTGAGAAATATAGCTGGAACAAGTAATAACAAATACAATATAACTAAGTAGAATATAAAAAAAAAAATTAAACACAAATCCATGATTTTACTGTATAGGTACATTTTTTAATTCTCCTTTTTTCTTTTTTATTTTAATTCCCCTTGACTGGTTTCTAAGTCCTTCTCCTCTATCTCCAGAGCACTAAGTCCAGCAAGACTTCAAAACATATTACGAAATCCTCTCTCTTTACCTACACTTGATAACAAAACCTATAATTATATTTTGTATGCAAAGAAGGAAGCAGAAAGCTCCAGCTTGTGTTCAGGAAATCTTTTGTTTCTGTAACTTTGCTGGCAGGACTATAAACCAGTGGAGGCACCAGTTTGCCACCACATGTCTGTAGAGGGTAGGCAAATGCGGGGAGTTTTGTCAGTCCACAGCATTGAGCAGTGGAGCCCAGCGTCAGGCTTGTGGGGTGCTGAGATATGGGGATTTAGCAGCAAGGCTGGCTTTTGGCATGTAGGATTGCTGGGAAAAATCCCTCTTGCCTTTTTTTTTCCCTGCAGAATCTGACAAGGATGAGGCAGCTGAGGAAGACGGGAGGCTGGGAGTGACAGTTGTCCCCAAGCAGGTGACCTCTGCCCTTAGCTCACTGTCAGTCAACTATGGCAGCGCATCTGACAGCGAGCCCGAAGGTGTGTAGAAACAACCTCTGCCCTTCTCCTTTCTCCTTCTACCCTGTGTCACTCTGCAGTGATGTGGACTGCAAGCAGGACTGTGGCTTTTTTTGCTGTCCTTTTCTCATCAGCATGTCCTGAGTTGAGAGGGGAGGCATAAAATATCTTTGGTTAGGTTGCGTGTCATCAAATTTCCCAAGCCTTTTCTCCCCCAGCTGAGAGAAAGTAAGGAACCTGTTCTCAGTCTTGCTTCAAATCATGCTTGAACAGTGCCAGGAAAAAGCTGTTATTGTCACCCTGTGAACTAATTTTCACATCTGTAAGGGCTTTTTCCATAGAAGGCTGCTGGGTGTTGCAGTAGGACTTGAACTGTCTGTTACTTAGATTTTGTGCTTCTCTGAGTGTATGCATCAGTGTGTGGTGAGGAATTGCTTGTTTTTGCAGGTATTTACTGTGCCTTACTTGCCCTGGGTGGCCTACCCACAGTTAGAAACCATCTAGCAGACAGTGAATTGAACTTGGGCATCCTCTGCCCTAACTGTATCATGATTTTCTCAGCAGCCAAATTTGCAGCAAGCTATAATGCGAAGCAATGTACTTCTTAAGTGATAAGACAGCAGAGGTTTGAAAATCTCATTCAGGTCTTACTCCTTTTATTTTTCTTTCTGTGCTGCAGAATTTAAATACCTTGTTTTCCTTTCTGTGAATATTTAGAGATTATTCTTTGTATTTAAAAAGAAAACCGAAGCCAAACAAAACCCTCCCTTCCTCCAGGTAAACCTTGAACATCTTCACATCAGGTTGTGTGAGCAAGAATAGTACTAACGAACTGCCAGTGCATGGGGATATGAGCATGTTAAAAAGGCTTTTAAGTTTGAGATGAAAGTGTGTTCTTTTTCTTTAAGAAATCCCTGTCAAGACTGCAACAAAAGCTGAGAGAAACCAGGCTGTGCTCAGAAATACGCCTCAAACTACTCCTGTTCCTCAGAGTCGGAAATCGAATCAAAGCCGCCCAGAATGCGCAGGCACGACGTTAAGGAGCTCGAATTCAAATGCACGTTCCCCCAGAGGGTCTGATAAATGGGGCAGGAAAACATTACCTCCCCTTCCCAAGCGCCGTCCAACTCTGCTGGAAATGGTAAGAGTCTTCGTGCTAAAATAATGCCTCCTGTACGAGAGTAGAGCTGTTTGTGAGTGGTTCTCCTCTTCCCTGCGGGAAGTTAGAGCAGTCTGTTAGCACAGGGCCTGGCTTAAAAACAGTAAAAGGAGTGTTTCTCTTGAAGAAGGTGAAGATGCTATAACAGACAAATAGAAATATCCTGGCATGCATTCAGGTAATGACTGATTTTGGTAAACAAGAGATGACAACTGAATCATGTGTCTGAAATGAGCTGCACAAGGAACAAAACCTTTGTTCCTCTCTCTTCCCTTCCCTGTGGTAGTATCCAATCGGTTTTGTTTGTGTGTAATCCCAGTGGCCTTGATCTGATCTTTTTGCTCCCAGTTTTACTGTTCAGCCACCTTCCTCTGCTGGAGGAGCACACAGGTCTTTTTGCATATACAAAGAGATCTTGTTGAGGAGTGTGTTGATGACTTTAAACTACAGAGTGGTGTCGAGCTGCAACCTGCCTGCACAAGGGGTTCTCCTCTGGTCATGTTTAGATTAATCTGAGGAAGGTGCTAATCAGCACCTTGAAGAGCAGCAGGTTGGTGTCTCAGAAGTGTAGGAAGAGGTTTGTGGGGGTGAGTCCAAGGTGTTCTCAGTAGCAGTGCAAAGCAACCCATTTGGCCACAAAGCTTTGGTGTCTTTCTTTAGAAGGCTCTGACAAAACCCTGGAGCTTTTATTGTATTTATTACTCAAAAGCGGTTACTACCCTTGAGATTCTATAAATAGTCAGCTTAAAGCTGCTCCATCAAGGGAAAACTTGCTGTGGGAAAAACACAGGGGAAAGCAGGATGCTATTGACATCAGAGCTCTGCAATAGCACAGGATGTTTCGGTGAGAGGTACCTGATAAGGTACACCCCAAGCTGCAGATGTGGGAGAAATCCCTTGGTAGTCTTTTTAGCGCGTAGTACCATTGCCGCCAAGAATTAAAGTTCCTAGTGACTGAAAAGGAAGTGTTTGTCCTTTGTGTAGCTCCCTAAGCATGCAGTTGCCTTTATCACTTGCTCTTCAAAGTTGTTGGTGATCAAAGCAGTGATGACTCTGGAAGAAAGTCACATGAAGTCCCACATGCTGAGAGAAGCTGGCAGAGCATAGGAAGCCTGAGTTGAAGCTTGCCAGTATAGTCCATTTCTGAAATTGCATTTTCATGAGGGTTTTTTGCCTTTTCAAATTGCTCAAAGCTGTTTAAGAATGTGTATTTTGGCTGTGAGTCACAGAAGAGGGCCTGAGGTTTGCAGGTAGGCTTCCACTGTCATCAGAAATGGTCAGTGTTATAAAAGCCTTGAGAGGGAGCAAGGTTGAAATTTTACAAAATGCATCCAGAAAGTGAATTAGAATGCTAAAAAAAGGGTGTTTTATGAATGATACGATGCTTAAAAAAAAAAAAGGGAGGTAGGAGAATAGCTGCAGCTATCTCTTGGCAGTCATCTGGCAGTGAGCTTGGGCACTACTAAAACATGTTTATTGTAGCCATGCAAGCACTAATGTGTATTTAGTTATTCTCTGCTGACAAAATTGAAAGCCTGTGTACTGTTTTTCCGCTGATACCCATCCCTGCATTAAAAAATAAAATGCAAAGATATCGTGTTTGCTAGGGTGATTGGTGCAGCCCATCTGTGCCTTAATTTGACCATTTGGGAATTCAGCAGTTTCTTCCAGTCAGACAAAGAGAATATCACTATGCTGTCCCTTGTCTGCCCTGGAGTGCATCTCCTAGTTCAGATGGAAGATTCCTGAAGGTTCATTTTAAGTGTCATCTGCTTGTAATGCAGACTATCAATTAGTCTAAGTAGAAGTATTCAGACTTAGAAGTGGCCAGTTAAACCACTGTTGGAACTTGTAACAACAAAAAGAAGCTTCTTGGTGACATTACAAGCCAAACTTAGCCAAATCTTCTTCAGTGTGTTATACAGGCCTCCTGCAAATCATCAGGTATTACAGATTTAGCCACTTGCCTCAGATTTTGTGTTTGTTCAGACTATTAGTTCTGCTGACACCCGCAATGAAAAAAGTCCATTCAGCTCTCTGGCTGATAGGTTTCTTTTTCCTACTACTTAAATGAACTTCAGTGAGATTAAAGTCAGTGAGGGAGGCCTCTAGCACTTTGATTAAGCTACTAGAATTAGGTTGGTGTATTATAGCCCAAACCAGTTACTGCTCTTTAAATCCATGGTCTGGTACCTGATGAAAGATGCCCTTTCCTTGTATTTATCTTCTACTCAGAGGGGATTTGAATTAAAACTGCATGGGATATTAAATTGCAGATACAGTATAACATAGAAAGTGTAAAAGATGTTAATGGACCTGCTACCCTGAGGTACGGGAATGCTGGGCCTGGTATTACAGTCTGTGATACAAGAACGTCATCATCTCTGATATTGCCCCATGTTTCCAGCCCCATGTCTCCAGGACCTGTGTGAGAGAGCCAATTGTTTAAAATGAAAGATGTTGGAAATTACTGAGTAGATCAGTACATCTTGTACTGATGCTTGTAGCCACGCTTGTATCAGCTACAGAGCAATAGAGGGAAATGTGCATCACCTACTCTTTTTTTTTTTCTTTCCAGTTGCTGGCGCAGGACATTCGACATGAAAGGAATGTAATTTTGCAGTGTGTTCGATACCTCATCAGAAATAACGTGTTTGGACTTCATAATGAAACAGAACCACAGGCTGAAGCAGAAACTGAACAGTCCTCTACAATTACAGCAGAGTCTCCGATGGACAAACCTGATGAATCGAATTGTTCTTGTAGCTCTGACCTTCAGGTAGAAGGAGGACAAGAAGATGCATTATTAATAGCCCAGGGTGAGAAAGAACCTGTGGATCAGACATCACAGACGGCTCAGTTGGCAGATGAGGACACGTGGGAAACCCCATCAGTTCAGTGTGAAGGAGCACCGTAGAGGATGTCTGTTGTGGACAGTAAAGCAAAGCTCACATTTTCTACCCAACTGATGCTTTTTGAAAGACATCAGTGTAACAAAAAATCATTAAAGTACATACTGAGAATTGTTAAAACCACTTTCTTGATCTGTTCTGCCCAAGATGGCCATTTCCTTGGCAAAGATGTTGAGTAATTGCATTTCCACACAGCACAAAGGCAGCAGTGGCACAACACATCTCCTTCTCTAGAGTAGGTGTAGGTCTGCAGCTCCCCACCCTAGAGCTTCGGAATTCTGAGTGTCTTACTTTCTTGTGAAACGTGTGTGAATCCATCACCAGAGCCAAGTGGGATGGATGTTCCGTATGTGAAGTCATGATCTGGTGTGTGTGGTGTATCTTGAGTGTCCAGAAGTATTTCAGTGTAGTTTCAAAATGATAATTCAATGCACACATTATTTTACTTCAGCTGTTATAAGATCTATCCAATATAAATTTAATACATCCAGTGTAAAATATGGAAGATGTAACTGACTTGGCCCAAGAAGTACTGCTTGTACCAGGAGTCTCTTCCTTCCTGAATTAATTTGTCAATTGAGCAGGGAAAGGGAAATCAGGGTGCAGGCTTTATTAATTTAAAAAATAAATAAAGAAAGATACTATAAGTGCTTGCATCAGTGCTGGGTTGCTATGTTGACCTCGGGTACCCAATACTGAGCCTTTGGCCTTGTCTGCTGTTACAGTTACTGCCTGTGAAATTAACTCCTGAAGCAAACCCTCAATATTATTATCCAAGTTTAGAAAGTTTACCAAGAGTTGTTGGTTACCTTTTACATAGAGGTTGGGAATTTATTAGTTGGCCTTCTGGAAGGATGCCTTGGTACATTGTTACAATGCTCCTACAGCACCCAGTGATTGGTTTTTTCATGGGTTTGTGCGTACATGCATAATGTTGTGAGCACTAAAAAAAAGGCATCAGCCAAGGTTTAGAAACAAATTTAGTCTTTTGATTGTATTGTGCATTTGTTTGCCAGAATGCTTCTTGTCAAGGGCAGGTGTTAGTTTGTCACGTTGACACTGAAAACATGCCACAAAAATAATCTATTCTCAAAGCCTTCGCTTTGGAATCTGCTCTTTGTCTTTTAGTCATGGTTAAATGTTGCAGTTAACTCTCAGGGACTGGCTTTATTTTCTTTTTTCTTTGGTAGAAGTCTAGCCTTCCATTCCACCATCTGAAATAAGGAGACTCACATGGGGGTTTTTTATTGCCTAATAGCTGTATTTTCTTTTCTTTAGTTCCTTAACTTGTGCCATACATCTCATTTGTGGAGTATAGGAAACAAGAAATAGTTGAAAATTCTGTCCTGCTGCTCCGCTATTTATAACTACAACTGCATATTGTGTTTGTAATGCACTGTCTAAATTTATAGAATTATATAAATGCCAACACCCTTGTAAAAGTTGTGTGTCTCAAGAATATATGTGCAGAATAGAAGCAGTGATGATAAACATTTATATTTCCAAGGCTGATGATTCATTCTTCCCATGATGATCTCACGAGCCATCTCAATCTCACTGACTTGCCTCTGGCTCTTAGAGTTTTACTGCAATGAAAATACCAACGAAGAACACTCAGCCACGGAGATCTGGCACTCAAGCAGAACCTGGTTTCGGTGGATTGGTACCAGTGCTGCTGAAAGCATAAGTAACAGCTGCAGGAAAATAAATGGATGTCTTAAATTTGCTACTCAATTGCACTTTAAACAACCCTGTGTCCTGTCAGAGCTTTCTTTGACTGTACACTTTGACCTTGTGTTTAAATAGACAAAACCTTTACCCTGAATTCTTTATACTGTTGTCATTATGACTTAAGAATATTAAACTTTCACACAAAACCAGAAACTTTGTCAGAATAAAAATCTTTTTCGTGTCTGTTTCATGTAGATAGAAGTAGGTTTCTTTATAGGGAGATCTGTACATGGCATAAACTGGAAGTTTTAACCTAGGACTTGTTCCATACATGAAGAATTGCTATTTGTCTCACAACAAGCCCTTTCTGCCAACTCGTATAGCAGCCACGTGGGGACATACACTGCAGTGATGTCAAACCCTGAACGGCAGTCTTGGCCAAATGAGTAGGAGGTCTCTGTCCCTTCCTCTCCCCAAGTTTTCTTTTCCTGTTCCAGACTGCATTCAGACTTCACATACCCCTTCTGCTAATCAAGATGTGTTTTCTTAGTACTTTGGATTCCGTCCTCGTATAGGAAAAGTGCCATAATAACCTCCTCTGGTACTGTCAAATGCCTGCAGGCTTTTCTGGTCCCTGCAGTTTTTCTGCTCTGGGTTAGAAGAGGTGGGTTTTGTTCACTTGAATAAAATACCTCTCTGTGTCTGTAAGAAGAGCCTGTTGTTTCTGCTGCTGGAGCCAGTGTCTTTAGTAAGCTTTGTGTAGCTTTTAGCTTTCTCATTGTCTTGATTTGGGGTGGTAGTTTCTTAAAGTTTTTTTTGCAGTGTTATTAAGAAAAAAAATCCTACTGCTCAGTCTTTGTGACTCACTTTAGATAAAAATATTCCAGTGACAACCTTCACACTTCTGAATTTTTATTTTTTATCTTTCTTCTTTTATAACTTAGCTGCTGAAAATGTAGTTGTAGGCGTCTAGTTTAAATTCAGTTCCCTTGGGCTTTGGTGTTTTTTTGTTTGTTTTAAACCCATCTCACCTACTGAGCTAGAAGAGTTGAGAGAGAGAAGAAAAAAATCAAGACTACTCATTTGTGGAGGTGCAGCTTAGGCAATTTAGGCTTGTCTGTGAACGAAATAATTTGTGCTGCAGCACAGCTGCCCCTGAGGGTAAGGGAAACAAGTGGTCTGCAATTCTGATCTGTAAGACTCCTTGGTCAGTGAGGGCTTTTGCAACTGGTTTTACATGTTGATGTTGCAGTCCTTGCACTGAAAGCACAGGAGAGGGGGTGGTTTGATTAGCCCTGCTCCAAAGGGAGGTGCTGTCCCTGCTGCCGGCACTCTGATCTCTGTGTCACAACTGGGTGTCCCTCGTGTTTCCCCTTGTTCCTGTGACTGCTAATCCCAGTCATGTGGTTGCAGTCATTATTCTGAATGACACTCACACAGTCCTAGCAGATCTTAGATGTCTGAAAAATATTGAGGAACAAATACAGGATCTTTGGGCAGGTTGTTCTGTCAAAAGCAGAAGTCTGCACTGGAGTACTGCATTCCCCAAGCTGTCCATATGGCATACTGCATCATCCTGAGGTGACTCTTGGCTATCTGTGAGAGCACAAGACAATTGGAGAAAGTTCTTGAGGACTGGAAGGAAAACAAGTATCAGTTCAGGAGGATCTCAGGCCCTATAGGCTCATCAGCTTCACCTTGACCCCACAGAAGGTGGAACTGATGAGCCTAGAAACTATTTCCAGACATAGTAAAGACAATCATTGAACCGTAGAATGGTTTGGGTTGGAAGGGGTCTTAAAGATCATCCAGTTCCAACCCTCTGCCATGGGTAGGGACACCTTCCACTAAACCAGGTTGCTCCAAGCCCCATCCAGCCTGGCCTCGAGCCTTTCCAGGGATGAAGTGTCCCTGGAAATCTCTGTGCAAGCTATTCTAATTCACACCATCACACAGTAAAGAATTTCTTCCTAGTATCTACCACACAAGAAGGTGTTTGGGTTTAGTCAGCATGGTTTTACGAAGGAGGAATGCTTGATCAGTGGGCTGGTCTTTTACAGAGAGATTACTTGCTTGATTGGCTGAGGGGAGGGCAGTGGATGTTGCTCACTGTAGTTTGGCAAGGCTTTTGATGCTGTGTCCTGTGAAATCCTCGGTGGTGAGGGATGGGCAGGGTAGGTGGATGAGGTAGATTGAACACTTGCTGAAGTGCTAGGCTCAAAGGGTTGTGATCAGTTGCCAGCAGGTTGAAAGCAGAGATCCATTCCCTCTGTTCAGCACTGGTGATGTGCATCTCAAGTGCTGGGTCCAGTGCTGGGCTGCCCAGTGTAGGAGAAACATGGACACACTGCAAGCCCAGTGCAGGGCCAGAAAGGTGATGAAGGGGTGGGAGCACTTTTGTTATGGGGAGAAGCTGAGAGAGCCTGGAGAAGAGAAGTCTCAGGGGGCTTTTATCCATTTGGAAGGATATCGGATGGGGGAAGTAAAGATGTAGCCAGGATTTCCTCAGTAGTGCCCATGGACAAGACTTGAGAAAAGCAACACTAATGGAAATACAGGAAGCATATTTTAAACATCAGAAAAAGCATTTTTACTGTGAGAGGGGTCAGACACTGACACGGATTGCCCAGACAAGTTGTGGCATGTCCATCCTTGGGGGTATTCAAAACCCAACAGGATGCAGCCCCGAGCAGGGTGCTGTGAGTGGGAGTTGGGGATGGATGATCTCCAGAGGAGATCTGCCAGCTGAAGTGGCTGTGCTGCTCAGATTTGCTTGTTGGTGTAAAACCCGTGCTGTGAAGGCACTGTCCCTAATGAAATGACCGAGCAGACAGACCCCATGGGCTGCCCTGCCTGCACAGGGCTGACGGACTGCATCCAATAGTGAAGAGAAGGTCCAAACTCAGCATCCATGACAGCTGACATAACTCCATGGCCTACATTCGTCCCTAGTGTTTGCCCTTGTGCAACCTTGAACTTCAGCTCCGTGCATCAATTTGCAGAGAGGGAGGCTAAATCCAACACTTCAACTCTCCTTGCTGTGCAATTTGAGACGGATGAATGAAAAATGCTGTGTAAGTGTTGGGTTTTGCTTTACTTGGTGAGGTGAAAAAGAGTCGTGTCGGTCTGGGTATTCACTGGTACAGTCTGGGAGTGCTCAATACCTGAAAGAAACTCCCACTCTCCCTACTTTTCATTACTCTCCGGCTTATGTTGTGTGACTCTCTTCCCAAATTGTCCTCTGATTTCTAAATATACCCTTCAGGGGGTGGTTCTTGTTTGGCAAGACAGCTTTCTTGGCATGGTATAATTTTTCCATCTTTATTGTATACATAAAGGAAGCTGTACAGACTATGTATGAGCATGGGCTCTTGTATGAAAGCAATACCAGCTCAGTAAAATAACGCTTGTCCTGAGGAGTATCTGACACATCAGAACCTGTAAGAGGTCATAGGAACAGTTGTTTTGGGTGAGGGGAAATCCGGTATGGATTTAATTTTCTTTCAGGTTGACTAAGGTCATAATGAAAATACTGATGTTGGGGAAAAAGAGAGAAGAAACTGGAACAAATGCAATATGCATTTGGAAGGAAACAGCAAATTTATTTTCTATTTGTCATAGCAAGCCAGGTACCAGCTCGTTAAAGCGGCTTCCCCCACTCCAATGCAACCACCTTACTTTCTAAACATGGGCTGATCTGCCTGAATCGTGGAAATACATCCTTGGATTTGGGGAGGCTGAAAGAAAATTGCCACCAATATTTGCCTACACTGATGCACACTCTCTGTTCAGAGCTGTGTGCTTTGAACTCTGTTTCCTTGGCAAACAATTGGAGTGAAATAACTAGATATCCCAGTGGATTGACTTATGGATGGATCTGGGCAAGGGGGATACTTTTTCAGTTCCAGAAATGGTCAGAAACATGCCGAAGTACACCTGCTATTAATGATTTCAGAAGAGATTTCTTCCTTATGTTTGTCCAGAGCATAACATTTTTGAAACATTGGTTTTAGATTGGTGAAACCTTTCATTTCGCTTGGGACAAAAGCATTTTGTTTCTGTTATAACAGAAATGAAGAAGCCAGAGCAGATCCTCCTCAGCGTGGGAGAAGGTGACTCCCCACTCCCAGGCTCCTGAGAGAGGACTGCTCAGAGTGCCCCCTCGGTGCGTGCAGGGCTGGCTGATCCCATCTCCAGCCTCCCCGTGGCTCCACTTGGCCCAGTGCGTTTGTCTCCTGGTGGAGAGAGAGCCAGGCTGCTTTGCAGAGGGGCTGCATCTCTCGCCTGGCAGGCTGATGCTCTGCAAAATGGAATTAAAAAAACCAAAGCCAGAGGATGCTGGAGAGAGGCAAGGTGATGCTTGGAGTATTCCTGGTCGGGGAGACATGGAGGCTCCGCGTCTTTGGGATGACCATCTCCCAAGCAAGTGCTTTCACCAACTTTCTTGTTAATCAAAGCTGTCTGCCCCCTTCACTTCCTCCTCCTCCTCCTCCTGCTGCTCTTCTGCTGGGGATGGAGAGTGTAGTCCATGCTCTCTCTCATTTACTGGAGCTTCTAAGTAAACCCAACCTGAATTTGAAAATAGCAGTGGGATTACTTAAAACCACATTCCTCAGCAAGTTCACGGTTTGTAAAACTCTTAATTCTGCTGTGCTTAAATCTAAACCCTCTGTGTTTTCTTTTGGTCCCTTAGCAAAAAGATTTTGACTTTCAAGGGCAAGATGTCAGTATTGTACCAGGCAACATTGGAGGGAAGGTGATTGCATCATATAGTGGCAAAATGTTATTGCAGATTTTCAAAAGTAGAGGTGGTTTCCCCATCCTTCTATTACAGCCAATTAATTCTGAATTTTGGTGCCTATCTGGTCTTTTGTGTTATTAGGGGGTACTGTTGATAGATATTTTCTCACAAGAGAGAATGAAATTTGTCTGCCCTTGCACCATGGAGAGAAAATACCAATATGGGAAAAAGATTCCTCTTTTATTGCTCTTTGGTTTTGTGGCCAGGAGCACATTTTCCATCTCAGTTTTAGATGACCATTTTAGAGAACTTGGTGCCTGTGAGGCCATGGCTTCCATCCACATGTGAGAGCTCAGAGCTGGTGTCTGAGCTACTGTGACACCCCCTGGGAAAACCCCAAGATGACCAGAATAAACATGTTTGGTGCTTTCCAAGAACAAGGGTGATGTGGAAGGAGCAGCGTTTCACTTCCTGTGTATATTTATTTTTTAAAGTGGATTTAAATAGTGTTTGGGCATTGTATTTGAACATAGATATTGGTAAAAGAATGTAAATTTGCAGTGTTTATGAGATTAATATCCTCATATTGTTGGTTCCAGGGCTGTGCTAGGCAGGAACTCCATTCCTTTTGCCTGTGGGAGCGCTCCTCACTTTCCTGCATGGAAAATATTGGGGGAACCCTGGCATCTTGCTGGAGCCTCTGCTATGCAGTCAGACGTGGTGTAAAAACAGCAGTAATGTGAAAAGTGAATCTCCTCTTTGGGAAACAACTGATTCATTGTCATCATTAAAGTTAGAGGCAATGTGGAACACAGGCTGTTCTTGGTGGAGGATTACAAGATTCTGTTGGGATTTAGGGACGGAAATACATGCAGGATTTCCTTTAAAAAGCCCTGTGCTTGAGTAGCTGTTTTGTTGCTACACTAAAAACTAAAAACCTCAGGTTAGTGGGCCACTTTCTGAATTTTTGGGTGTTTTGGCTCACCCTGTATCACGTCACTGGCGGTGTGATGGGCTGATGTGCCATGCCACGCGCTAGAAATGCAGCTCTGCAGCAGAGTTTCTTGATGAGGGTGCTGCAGTGGTGTTCTTAATCGAAATACCATGGCATGCACAGACAAAAAAAGTGGGGGCAAGTCACCCGTGCAGGAGCATGCAGAGTGCTGGTACCTGCCTCCTGCCCCTCTGGCCCAAGGGGAGGGAGCGCTGGCTGGGTGCAGGCAGCTCCAGGTTTTGGTGGGAGTGCAGGTGACAATGCTCCATCCCATTAAGCCAAGGAGCCCAAGACATCAGCCCACTGACCCGTCCGTGTCTCAAGGCCAAGCCAACATGCCTGTGACCCACTTCGAATTTACCACTTAATTCATCTTCTCCAGTGCTATAAATAATTCAGCCCGAGGCAGTTCAATGGTGATAAATAGGACAATAAACGTGGTACTGCAGTGAAGGCTACAAAGAGAGCAGCGCTTTTAATTGACTGTTGCACGGTGACTGGGGAAAGCAGAGGAAACTCACTCAAAGCGCTGCACACGAACGTCACCGAGCGCGAGCTCTTTGATGGCTTTGAAGTTTCCTAGAGTAATTCCGCCCTTATCAAAGCACCGTGTCTCACGTAATGCTGGGGATTTGAACCAGGAGATTATTCCCAAGCCTTCACACAAACTAATTTAACCTCATGGGACCACTGTGAAGGTCCTGTTTTATTTCTGGTAGAACCTCTCCTCAGTCTCCATCCTTCATTCTGCCCCCATGAGAGCCTGATAAAACCCAAAGGCTGTAGGTGGGGAGGTCCGTAGCTCTCGCTGCCAAGCCCCGTGCTTAGACCACTGCTTAACACTCTCTCAGTTAAAATATGTCTTCTTTGCACGGTCAGTCAGGTGTCCTCACTGCCCCAGTGAGAGCCAAAAGCCGAGTGACAGCAGTGGCTTCACAGGGTTAGGCCAGGAGGTTGTCCTGGTGACATCAGCCCTTCAAAAGCTGTCCACAGCTGCCTGTCCTGCTTATCACCGACTGCCACCAACGCTCCTGGGCTCAAGGGAAATGACCTGTGCTGTCCCTTGGCCTACCAAGCAAGCCGTGAAAGCAGGAGCGAGCCTCCAGAGGCTGCAAAGGGTAGCACATCCCCAGGATGCTGTGTGGACTTGCACATGTCTGAGCGTGGAAAACAGCCAGGCATGCAGGAAGCTGGGTGTTTTTGGCAGCAGAGCAGAGGCACAGCATCCTCGCTGTGGTTCTGGGGAGATCTGGTTAAAGCTTCCTGTCTCACTAGAGCTGCAGTTGCGTCGTCTGAAGAATATCCCATGTGTTAGGATTTTCTGCTCCCTGATGAATTAGGCACAGAGCTTTACAGTCACCATTTTTTTGAAGTGTGCCTATATTTAGTTTAATTTTTAATGGTCTGCTAGGCTTCTCTGCAGTTAGCTAACAAGATCTGGTTCAATAGGTTACTGTGCTATATCCGTGTCCGGTTTGACTTGCAGCTACGAGAAAAACTGGGACTAGGGAGCCTTGGAGCCTGCATTTGCACACTGCTTTTTCTGCACTGCTCCCAGAGCAGACGTGCCTCTGCTCTTTTCCCTGATCCCATCCAAGCATGGAGTCCCAGGGTGACTCATGGGAAAGGCCTGTTTAATTTTATAAGCCTGGGATTTCTGCTTAGGGTCACGGGTGGTGGGGATGTAACTGGAGAGATCCAGCTGAGATCCAGCAAAAACATTTCTTGGCTGTTAACGGCTCCAGGGTGTAATGACAGAAAAGGCTTCTCCAGCCTGCATCTCGTGCTTCCCTGGGAGCTGGGAGTGCTGAGTAGTCTGGAACTCGGTCACCTTCAGCAGGATCTTGGCCACCACTAAGGGAAGCATTATAGGGCATGATGTGGGAGAGGAGGGGAGGGAAGATAAGATGGCACAGTCTCCAGAGCCAGCCCAGCTCTGATAGATGGCTTTGGGAATGCATTGCCCTATTAAGGGCAAGTAAATGAGAGAGTGATGACTTATAAATACCCACTATATCATGGGAGAAAAGATCCAGGAGACAGTTGTGCAACCAGCCATCAGTTTCTGGACTCGAGAAAATGCTGTTTACACCAGCAGCATCTAAATATGCATCCGAATCCATAACTCCAGCAGTAAGCATCAAAAGGGTTAACCATGATAAAACCCCAGCTTGGCACTGTGTCTTTCCACTGAGAGTCACTGAAGTAGAGAGTTTCACTCTGGCCCATGTAGTTGAGCTCATTTCACTTGGAGGTCTCTTTAAATTCAGGCCAGCACCCTCCTGAGACAGTGTTTTCTCATAGCTTTTTCAAATCTGTATTAAAAATGCTGTACGTGAAGCCATTTTGATCAACTGATATTTGCTGCATTCCAAACAAGAGTGTAAGGCTGCATCCCACCTGATCTTAGTAAAGTGAGACAGTTCTGCTTTTCTTTTTCTTCATGGTTTTAGCCGCACCCCCTTCATCATTGCTTCAGCTACATGTAGCAGTACATCAGAGGAGGAGCATAAATCCAGCAGGAGAGCAGGGACAAAGGGTCATGGAAGCAGACCTTGGCAGATAAGCTGATGCGTGGAGCCTGGTCAGTACCTGGGTGGGTAATACATCACTGCTGCTGCAGAGAGAGAGGCCACCCTCTATTGCAGCTGAAATGGAAACCCCTGCAGTAACAGGGGTGGGGTTTCTCCAAGGAGTAGTGGTGGGAGGAGGTAAGTATGGGAGGGTCAGTTGTAGGTACCTGCGAGAGCATGGCTGGGGGAGGCAGTGCCTCTGCAATTTTTTCACTGAGGTGAACCTAATCTCTAAAATCACCTCCTCATCTCAGCTAGAGACACTAAATTCAGTACCGATCTTCCAATAATTTGCTGCCCTCAATGGATGAGGTTTGGCCTCCAGAGGCAGGACCTGTTTCTCTTTGGGACGGGAAGCCTCAGTGTAAGAAGCAACCCCCCTGAAGGAAACCATTACCCTGGTCTTTTCTCCCTGACAAAACAAGTGTCTCACACTTTGTGTTTTCCATGGGAGGTATAATCAACTTGGATACACCTTTAGGGCACAGTGTGTGCCTCTGAGTACCTTGACCTTGAATTCCTAATAGAGCTACTCTGGCTTTCAAAACAAGGGTTCCTTCTTTTGCCTGTGAGTGTTATGACCTTAGAGTTCTTGCATTTATGGGCTCTCAGAAATGAAGCTGGTGAGTGCTCTGTCAGCACCACTGTAGGCGAGAAGGTCTGATGGGACGGTGTTGACGTAATTTGTAATCAATCAGAAAATTTGCAAGTGACTGTGTAATGTTTACATGGGCTATGGCACCGAGACATTGCTTGAAAAATCTATCCTTGAGTTTCTTTCTGGGTGTCTCTACAGCAGAGTCTGTCTGGCAAGCTCACCTCACCCTTCACAGATGTTTAAGGCTAAAAGTGAGTGCTGGGTCTGGTTTGAAGGTAGCAGGATCCCAAAAGCTCAAGGAATTGTCTTGGAGGCATTGATCAATGCTGGTGGGAGGTCTTTGTCCCAGTGTAGTGGAGACTGGAGAGCAGAGCAAACACTATCAGGCAGCCAGGTTTGGTGGGGAAGGGATTCAGATCAGGGTAAGACACTCCTGGCTTAGAATACACCGAGCCTGGAAAGCAGTCCTGTAGCTCTGGTAGGGCCACAGAAAGATGCACTCTGCACCAGCACCTTTCTCTAGCAGGCCCTGACAGCAGAAGTGGTTCAAGCTGTTGTCCCTGAGTGTTAAACTCAGGAAAATTACTCCATGCAGCTCAAATCAAAGATAGCTTTCTAAGTGGGAAGGATTCTTGGGCAGACCCTAGGGAGGCTGTAGCTTCCTCCTGCTTTCCCTCTGCCAACACTGCCCAGTGCAGCCAGCATTCATGCAAGGGCTGCCACGTGCCACCTTCCTCCTTCCTTCCCCCACCAGCACTGCAGTGGTGTCCAGCCTCGTACCTTCCCATAATAGCAGCTGTAACTAACCCTGTAAATCAGCTCTGTAATTATGGAGCCCAGTGTGGAGTAACAGGATGGATGTATTGGTCAGCAGCCACTTCGAGGGAAACTTGCAGATGCACCAAGGGGCCCCCGTAGTGTGTACCAAGATCCAGACTGTCCTAACAGTTTGTCTTAGTGGTGATTTGTGCTTCTGCTCTCTCCAAATGCAGGTGAGCATCATCTCCCTCCTTCCCATTCTCGTCTCTAAAACTTCTCAAAGGGCGATTGCAACAACAACTGCACAGTGAGCCATGTCTCTTTGCAAAAAAGTTTGGAAAGGAAGACAGCAGGCAAGGCTTCAGTTTCCCTCTCCATCTTCTATGACAGACATTTGCAAAAGTGTCCTGATAAAGGCCCTGGTCTTCTGCAGAGTGCTGGTGGTGTGCCTGAGATCCCAAACTTTGTGCTTGCAGGCTTTAATCATCAATAAACAGAGCGATTACACACTCAGTTCTGGATGTGCTCCCTCTTCTGCAGTGAAATAGTTTGTTGCCATGGATATCTCTTTGTCTTGAGAGACACATAACCAAAATGAATTTAAACAGATGCTTGTGGGTCAGTATTTCCATAGGAGCAAATGCACAGCTTGAGGCTTCTTAGTATTGTTTTACTTGTCCCTAATGCAAGGAGAGTGAAGCACGTAGAGGTTCAGATGGAGAGGTAAATGGGTGCCCCTTAGTTTTAAGGAAAGACAAATACATTTTGTAAATTATTTTGCCCAAACCCAGAAAGGTAAAGGAACTTCTCTGATATCAGCAGCCGGAAAGATCAGGTAGAAGTTTCTCTATTGTTTCTTCTTAACAATTTGAAACTACTTTTTCTTGCCAGTCCTAATCTTTTTTTTTTTCAGAAGTGCCTTTCAGTCTGGGGTTTCCAAGATGTGTCATATTGCAGCTCATAAATGGACTTGTGTTCTGAGTGAACAATAGTTGTTACTGTTTAATGCAGAGATTTGATAAAATTTGCTAATGACTGCTGCAGAAAATGGGCAGATCAAGTGAAGAGAAGTTTTCGGTTTCTACCCAGGAGCAAAACTCCCACTCCCTGACTTATGAATTTCATTAGGTGCAACTAATTAAAGGGATGTTTCTTATTACCAAGATGAGAAGCAGTCCAAGAGGAGTCCAGGGAGGTTTGTACTCTACTGCACAATTGCTCCGCTTTTAAATCCTGCGAAAGCGTTGCGTCCTATTTAATTTGACATTCCTTGTGTTTGTTTCTCTTCGTGACTCATAGCACAACACTGGCAGCAGGCCTAGGAAGTAGGTTTTGGGATCTGGCATGGAGACACTGGTGGATTGTATTCCAAGCGTTGTGCTTACATTGCACCACCAGCCATGAGAGCATCCAGCAAACTGTGTTCATACTGCCCAGCAAGCTGGTGGCTGCAAAAATCAGATTCACAGCTGCAGTGGCGGGTCAAGGCAGGCTTGACTTTGCATTTGATTTGCCACATCTATTAGCCTAGCTTGTTTAACATGGAACAATTTTAGCCTGTGAATAAAAAAGCTCTGCAAAAATTCATTTCTTCTAGATGTTGCACTCTGTTTTTAAGAAATAGGTTGCTCCCTTCCAGCCTCTCACCTGTCCCCTGACAGCACTGCAATCACTAGACTTGCACAAAAATAGGGTGACCAAGTAATTGTTGACAGAAATTGCATGAAGGCTCTGATTTCACACACTGATGGGAAGTAAGCACATTGATTTTCACGCTGATGGGGACTTGATGGCGAGGGGGAGTCATGGCAGGCGGCAGCGGCTCTGCCTCGGCTCTTCAGCTCTCGTTCTCTCTGGTACAGCCCCAGACCTCAGATCTTTGCTCCCTCTGGCTTAAACTAATTAAAAGGCAAGGGCATCGTGCTGCTCTTGTGGACTCTGAAAGTGAAAGCTCTCGGAATATATCTTGGGAAAGACTGAGTAGTTTATCTAGCATTGCTCTACATTTGATCTTCTGCAGGATAAAGAATTCACAGCGAAGCAAATAAAGAGTTTCGGAGGGTTTTTTAGCTTTGCACGGACATTTCACTACCAATAAAGCCAGCAAAGCATAAAATACAGCTGGATGGTAGGCTATATCAAACCACGCTTCTTTAACACAGCCACTCTCTGTGGGAGGACCAGAGTCAGGATTTAGGTTGTCTGTCTTTCTTTGCAGATTCCTTCTGAAAGAAGACAGATGACTCCTTGCAGCTCGGTGACAGGATATGAGTAAGATTTGGGGAATGCACCATAAGAAGTGATCATTTGGAAGGAGAAGAAATAAAAGCATCATTGAAAGATATTTGCCTGTAGTGCTTATCACAGCTGTGTTAGTGGCTTCTTCTGTCACTTAAAATGCTGTGTGCATGCTTGTATGTGTTCTGCTGGACACAGAGCTAAGACCTCAACTGAATTAAACTTAGTTTAGTTTTGTAAATTTATGGGGAATTTACAAAGTGGCAGGTCAAGGACAAGATGCAACATTCATGTTGCCTTATGAAGAGCTGAACAGTGACATTAATTTTGAGTGATTCTGGATTGATCTCTTTAAATATTAACCAGAATTCAGCTAAGGAATGGAGCAAAACAAAAACTACTCGCTGTTGCCTTTCTTGAAACTTGCTTTCTTAAGAAAATAGTTTCTCAAAAGCAGACCTGGCCTTCAGAATGACGACCCTTAGATCAGCAGGAACAGTACAAATGCCCTTCTTCTGCTACTGTGAAGCATCCAGGGCCGTGAAGAAACAATAGTGTCCTTGGGAATCCAAGGCAGCATGCACCCATCTTCTCAGGTGTTCCTGGAAATGCTTGTTTGCATTTTGTTTTGCTCTCATGCACTCAGGAAAAAAATTCCGAGAATACTTATTTCTCCCTGAACTGAAATGTCTCTCTATTTTATTTTTTTTTACGAGCTGTAGGTGTGGGAGAGCAGAGTGTTATTTGCTGTTGTGAACTCAGAACCAGCGCTTCTCTCCTCCTGTCCTCTTCCACAGTTACTCCTTTATTCAGAATTACACACTGAAACATCTCTGGGGCTGCACAAGTACTGGGATATGTGAATGAAATTAAATTAATCAAGCCATTAATAAATTATTTAGGTTTTTGGGTTGCATCTTGGGAACAAAGAAAAAAGCCAACACCATACCATCAGCCAGCTGGAGATGGGCCAACACCTGGATACATACACACACACACACTCTTACACTGTCTTCTTTTAAATTCTTGCACAAGATTTTTTCAAGGCTTCCTAAACAGCTGCCTGTCTTCCCTTTTGGAGAGAGGAAATGGAAAACAGGAGCCATGGCTGAGGCTGTTGGAAGCAGTTGCAGACCAGCCACAGTGGGCTTTCTGCCCAGGTGATGCAAGAAAACAAGAGCCAGGAATGGCTTCATCTGGTGTCGGAGTGACAGATCCTTCTTATCCAGGGGAGAGAGGATGGAAAACATGTGATTATCAGAGACTTCCTCCAGGTTTGTGTTTTTATATATATATTACATGTTTCAATGATAGGTGTGGTGAAAGGGCAATCTTCTTGTAATCCCTGGGGTTGTAGGGCAGATTGAGCTCCGTAGATGTTGTTACTTTGATTGTCACACAGTCCAAATCAGTTTAGCGCTGGTAAAACATTGTTTTATCCATGAAATGCAATCTCTCTCTCCAGTCTGGGCTGTCAGCTCTTCAGTGCATACCCTGACTTTCTCTGCAATAAATGTTCTTCTCCAAGGCTGTAATTTTCTATGAAGAGAAACATTAGATAGAGGTCTTGATTTATCAATTATCCTGATAAGAATTATGTGGCTCCCCATGGTAAATTGATATTATTTTTAGAATGACATTTTGCCACTCACTGAAATAATAAACACATTACAACGATGACTTCAATTTGTTTTAATCTTGTGCACATGAAATCAATGAGTTTATCCAACTGAGAGGAATTACTTATCTTCTTTCTTAGTCTTCCCTCCTCAAGACTGCTTCTCCCACAGGGAAAGGTGGTGTGTCAGCAGGATGCGCATTAAAAATGTAAGTGCACTCTCTTCTTGAAATCTTGCAACATGCCAGAAATATCCAAATGGAATAACCTGACTGTGGGGTTAACAACTGCAACCTGTCAAAACATCAACCTAAATCCAGCACTGGTCACTTGACTATAAAGAAACACATCCTGATAAGAACTTCTGCTTCCCTGCTGAGTAGTGTGTTTTAGGAGTGTGTCTATGAGACCGTCTAATGCCCTGTGCATCATTTTCCCCACCTCAGCACTGGATGGCTATGAGGGAAGAACAATAATTAGCATTTCCTGAGCTGGAAGACACATCCATCTGCAGTCTTGCTGCTCCATCTTAAATAATGCACACATCCTTATGTGCATGTAATTTCTGCATGAGAACAGGATCTATAATAACTAAGCAGTAAGCTCATAAGAAGCTCTGCCTCACCTGAAGGTATAATCCTTTATTTGTAACATCCCAACTAGTTGCTGCTGGAAAGGATTATGGCTCCAAGTGAGAAATGGACAGGACTGGCGGAACCTGAGAGGTTAAGAGGTGGATTTTTTCGTGCACATTGAAATGTCTCTAAGATACATTTATTTAAAAGCAAATGAGGCACCTGGGTGTGCTTTGCCTGCAGAAATACTCCTGAGTAAGTTTGCTCCTGGTATGTCTTGCTAGTGTCTGCCTGTGTTTTACTATATTGCTGAAGAGAAATGGATAAACTATAGAAATTGTAATTTAGCGAAAAATCTGAAACAATGAAAGGTACCCATGCTTTAATCCCGTGGAAGTAACAATGATGAATGTTATCTGACATGATTTTACCAGTATTATAAAATGGGGGTATTTCCACTAAAATCCATAGAGATGAAAGAGCAGAGACACGAGGTCTGACCTGAATTTAGCACTAGGCAGTTTCTCCTGTCCTTTGCTGAGCCCTGCTGAGAGGATCAGGCTTGCCTGAGGAGGGTGTGAGGTGTGCCCAGTGGCAGTGAAGTCCTGTGCCTCCCCACCCAGCCCTTGTGTGAGGTGCAAACCTGGAGACCCCACCCCGCAGGACTGTGCTGGCAATTCCTGGTTGTCCTTGGGACCATGGAAGTATCTTCTATTTACTCAGGAAAGTGCCGCCTGCTCCGGTGACCTGGCCTCACTCACATCTCGAATTATAAGTACAGGCTTGAACTTGTGGCCTGCCTCTGTCCTCAGAGCTTGTGCCTGAAGGGTTGGGGTAGAAATAGGATAGGGGAACATTGCTTGCTAGGACAGGCACCAAAAATAAAAGGCATCCAAGCAACAAGTGGAATCACACAGACACACGCTGCTTTTCTGGTTGGCACTTTTATGTGATCTTTTCCTCTTCAGGACATCTGTGGGAGGCTATAAATATCCAGCCTGTGCAATTTTAACTGTGGAAATGAGGGGTCCCGTGTCCCCGTGCTTGGGACTGAGCACTGTGGTGTGCACGGGGTGCTGGTGCTCTCATGGAGGGCTTTGCTGCTGGGCTCTGCCTTCCAGAAGCTTAGAGGAGGGAAAGGAGAAGCTTGGTGCTTTGAGATTGCTGCTGCTTGTGTGGCACAAGTGAAGGTACTGTATAAGGGCAGGGGACATTTGTCCCAATTTGGGATTGCAGTATAGGGCTATTCTGTCTCTCTTCATCCTCTCCTTCATGGCTTGCACAGAAATCCCAGTGTGCCCATGGTGATGAGTGGCTGAGACATGGCCTGTTCTAAAACATGCAGTGAAACATCATCACAAGGCCTGAATTGCCCCAAAATACTTTAGACTGGGAAAGTTTCTGCCCAGAGTCACTCCCATGTGGCTGCACAAAGGGCACACAAAAATTTGCCTGTGCCTCTCTCACTGGGAACACTACTTGTAGCTGTGAGCAAAGCTGCTGGATTAGGGATGAAATGTAACCTCTGCTGCTTTTCATGGCACGGTGGTTTCACTTACAGCGCTGGGACCTGGATGGCCTGGGCATACCGACGGTGTGCTGCACCATGAACGCCATGGGGCAGGTCATAAAGCAAATCAGGCCCTTTCCCTCCAAATGTCAAAGCCCAAACTCTGCCTGGAGCTGGTGCATGCTTGTGAAATGAATTTTACCAGTCCAAGCTGACTTCAGAATAGCCTCGCTGCTTAGTTTCTGGTTATGGAGCCCAGGGAGAAGCAAACCAAGCCAGAAGGTGACAGCCCTGTGCCTGCTAACGCTGAGCCTGGAAGCTGATACTACCAAGCGGTGGCTATTTACAGGATGCTGTGACTTTGTGCAACACCTGTAAAGTCCCCTGAAGCCTGGGAGTGAGGACAGGGAGGTTTTGCTCCATGAGTAACTCCTCAGCTCAGCAGAGCAGGCCAGGCAGTCAAATAACACTAAATGAAAAATTACAGGGTGAATTTGGCCTCGTAATCACACACAGATAATTTGGTGCTTGAACAGAGTCAGCTGAATATAAACAAGTCTACAATGTGCCTCATTAATTGGAGCTATTTTTCTAGCGAGCCCCATGGAAATATGAAGTGGCTTCACTCTGCAATTTGCAATAGAGTTCGCTATTAAACGCGTGCAGTTTAATTGTGGCGATGCATCTCGTTTTGGAAGCTTTCACAGCCACCATGTAAAAATAGCAGAAGATGGCAGAAGCCAATTCCCCGGCACAGATGTCCTGCTCCATTTGCTGCGTGCTCTTGGAGCAGACAGGTGTGCGGGGTGAACCTGAGCTGCGAAGCACAATAATGCTGATGGCAGGGAGAGGCATTTCAGGACAAGTGGCTTTCCTCTACCAGTGGCACCACATAGGGTAGAATGTTACAGGTTCTGTCTGTCCGAACAGCCTGACCTTCATCCAGCTTTGGCTTTCTATCCGTAGTCACAGCGACAGAGCCGTACATCTTCACACAGATATAGTGCCTAATGTTAATCATATCTGACTGTTTTATGCTCTAATCCTGTGACCTGCCAGAGATGAGATCATGCTGGGCTGCCATATATCAAATGCTCACATCAGCCCCTTGTTGACTTTGGCCATATGTTGTCAGAGCAATGAAACAAGAACATTTCTAACCTTGACATGCCAGGGCTTAAGATACCAACATAAAACATTTTTCCCTAATTGGGGGTATAAAGCCTTCTCTTTAAATGTATGGTTTATTTTAATCTGTGTGCTTTAGATTGAGGAGAAACGTGTGAGTAGGTGAAGGCCAAAGCTGATTAGGAGCCAGGTGAGCATGCCAAGCCCAGACCTCTTTGTTCCAATGGCAGAATACAGCCACTGCATTCACAGCCATAAAAGCCTCTTGCCTGACACAACCAAAATAGACCTGCAGGCTACTTGACTGATTTGGTTTGTCAATCGCACTGCACAGATCTGGGCTTTCAGCAACCTGAAAATGACCAAAAAGGGATCATCCAATCTGTTCCAAGAGCTCTGGGCTTGCTGCTGGCAGGTGACACGTGGCCAAAAGGAATTAATGGGAACATGGGTTTGGGAGACTGAAAAGAGCTGCCAAACATTTATCCAGCATATCTCTTTCACCCCTGCAGCCATTGCTAGTGGTGCACAATCACTGTGCTGTGTCTGATGCAGCTCCTGGATATTATAGAACCTGTGGCAGATGATGAAGTTGTGGCTTTATTCACTGCCATGAGGAAGACAGGTCTTATTCACAGGGGAAACAACAGTGCAGAGCTATGTGAAGCAGAAGGTGCCCAAAAATCTTGTCTGTACAAGCAGAGTTCAGTGATGACCCCTGAACTCCGTGACACGTGCAGCAGGGACCTTCCCCAGCCCATTGTCCGATTTTGCCACAGTGGGACAGACTCGTCTCTTCACCAAGACACTCTGACTCCTGTCTGCGCACACGTGCATGCTCCTGTCTCTCCAGCCCATCCTGGAGAATGTCACAGCAATTTCACAGTGCCTATTTTTCAGGGGCACGTACTGTGATGACACATGTCACCCAGTGTCATCTGCGCCTGAAAAAATATAGCATTCAAGAGTAAACACTTGGCAGAAACAACAGCACGGGCTCAAATTTAGACAGCAATAATTTATGCTGTGCAGACCCTGGCTTGCTGGAAGGGGGCACGCTCTCTGGAAGGCAGGGAGGAAAATGTGTTGCTAATTTTACTAGACAACTTCTGCCCTCCCCTCCTTTCCCTTTTGTAGTTGCTAGCCTTCCTGGTTATTCTTAAAATAGAAACATCTGACGCCTTGTTTAACTTATTCTGGGGCCTGCAGGCAGGAGGAGGAGGGGATAAATCCCCTCTCAGCACTGCGTCCCTCAGACTTTTCCCTGCTGGGAATTGCCTCCCGGTTTGCCACCTGCTGCCGCTTTCACACTTCCTCCCCGCTCTCCTTTTCCTGCCCCAACTTTGCCATGGGTTGGGGACTCCCCTGCCATTGTCCCGCCGTCCCACATGGCTCTCTGACACCTCTTGTGTGGCAGCACGCTGTGCAGGCACGATGCAGGTGACATGTGGCACACGAAGGGGGGACAGGTCTGTGCCACATGGGCAGGGCAGCTACTCCTGCAGCAGGGAGAGAAGCTCGAAATGGAGAAGGGGTATTGCAGCGTGGTTTAAACGGAGCTCTCCTTGAATTTCAATGAGCCCATTATTGTTGCCTGCTTGCTTGCAGTTAATCCCCCCGTGTGGTATTAGCTTCGGGAGAGATGACTCGGCCGTGTCGTGCTGCTGAGCACACTGAGCTTGCTGTGACAGGGGCAGATTGTGCCTCCAAACACTTTGAGTGCTTCCCAGTCCTCATGCGATGATCCCCGTGTGAGATTGTGAGATTGCAGTTCTCCTTCCCTCCCAATGGAGATTGCCTTTCCCCCAATTACAGATGAGAAATTCAGTTTGATATTTTTTTTTAAAGGAAATACATGGGGAAAACCTGCAGGAGGCTCCATGAAACATCCTCATGGGGCAGATTGTTTTGGCCCTTTTCTCTGGGGGAGATGCAGACAATACCAAGAGGCATGGAGCCTTCGGTGGTGAAGAGCTTGTGTGCTGTTTATGGGCTCAAAGCAGCAGAGCATCCCTCCCCAGAGGAGAGAGGAGCACAGCCATGCACATGGAAGGAGCTCCAGCCATAGTCTGTAAGTCTGTGCTCCCATCTCCCCTCTAATCACATTCCAGCTGCATCTACCCCATCCCATTTGGCCCAGGGACAAGCATGGGAGAGTTTTCCAGAGAGGATGCCCTGCTCCATATGTGATCTGGAGGCTTTTTTTTTTTTTTTTTTTTTTTTTTTTGTGGAAGGGGTTGTAATGCAGCCAGGGTGACATTGGGATAAATTCCATCCAAGCCACATCCTATACAATTTTCTAGTCCTTGTTACCCTGCCAGCTCAGAAGTTGTCCCATCTTCTAAAAAACCTCAATTACAAAGCAATGAGGAATGTAATGGAGCATAGAAAATACCAGTGAGAAATAAATTCAGATGAAAAATATGAGGAAACATTCCTGGTAGAAATCTTCTGAACCCTGGAGGTATAAGAATCTTCTCTCCTTGACTTCGCTCCCTTTTTATTGTTTAACAAGCAGTCCCCGCCCTCATGTTTGGTCTCAAGCTGGTCAGACCTTGAAAATGTAGTCTCTTTTTGTATGTTGAGTGTCTGTTTGTTTTCTCATAGCATTGCAATGGAACAAGATACAAATCTTAAGGTCCAGCACCGTATATAAATTAATATTAATATAGAAATACTAATGGCTCCTCCATTCAGCTAAGGACAACCTCAGTTTTGCAAGAAGTAAGCAGGATCTCTGCAGTCTCAGGTATGTTTGTGCATTGTGATGGAGACCCGTAAAGCATTTATATGTGCTGAAGCTGAAATGAGCAACAGGCTTCCAACTATTTAAAAACCAAAGTGCCACTAGAAATTTCTATTTAGATAGATGTGACAATGGCAGAAGCATGTGAGAGGCCCATCCTAGCTTTCCTCCAGGATTGTAAGCATAGTTTGGCCATCCGGCACTTGAGACTAGGAAGTTTAAATTGGATTTTAATAATACATTGCACTCTCTGATACCAAAGGAAACCCACTCTACTTACACCTTGCAGCCTATGCTAAATCCCAAAGTGTGGAGGAAATCTGCTATTTCTTTTCAAAAGGGCGTGGAGCACTTTACTATAAAGAAAAAGAAATCACTATAAAAGCAAATGACTTGGGCTTGTCATTTCTGTTTTATAAAGGAAGTGGCAATTAGGTGACAGGTGTGTAAATTCCCCAGCAATACTGCTGAACACAAAGCACACACCGATTTGAGTCTGTTCTTGGAAATCTTTTACCAACCCACCTCCGAGAAGGAAATTATCACACTAAACCCATCATTTCCTCGTGAGCTCTGAAAAGTTGGGTTTTTTTTCCTCTTTTGTTTCTCCAGAGAAACTGAAAAGTTTGGAGATTGAGAACATAATGATGGCTCTTAAACTGACTTTTAAAAATAGAGAGTAACACAAGTGACAGAAGAGATGAATGATGGTAGCTAGCAAGGTTTGCCATTCCCTCCAAACTGGGTATTCCAGCTTGAAACAGCTGTAAATCTTTTCCCCCTCTGACCTAGGCAAAGCATTATCGTTGGGTCCCATGCAGTGTGCATGGCTCCCTTTCGCTCCTTCCTGCTATTGCCTGTAAAGGCTTCAGCTCCCAAACAGCTGGGGTAAATTATTAATCACATGTGCGCTTTAACTAGCTACCACATGGTTTTCACCTTCCAAACTGCAACAAGCTCAATTTTTTCCTTCAGGATGAAAAATATGTCTGGATGCAGACATGTGGGTTTCTCTGCATCTTTTATAATGTTTTTGCTAATGAAGGCTAAAAAATATTTCTGTCCATCTCTGCCTACCTGTGTCCTCTGTACCTGTTGCAGCTTGAATTGCAAAGACCACAATGATGCACATTATTTTGAGGAAGTCTCACCAGAACTCCCTGGAAGGGCAGGAGCCATGCCTGGCCACCACCACCTCAAGTGATGTAACAAGTGATCCTCAAACAGTGTTTTGGGGCAAGGGGTACCTGGTCAGAAATCTGAGCCAAAAAATGTATCTGCCATGTGGGAGGATGGAGGAGGATGGGCTCTGAAACAAGGGCCATGCTGTCTGAGCACACAGGTGGCTGCCAGTGACCATCCCCAATCCAGGTGCAGGGCCAATCCCATCTTCACTGGTCTGCAGACATTGCCTCTGGATGTGTGCTGAGAACCGGTGAAATGCTGCACAATTAAAACCTTCTCATGGCAAAAATCACTGCCCAAAAGGCCTGCAGCTGAGTTGGAGAGACATCAACCCTTGTTTTATCCCTGCCTGGGGAGCCTCAGCCCTACTCTGCACTGTCAGATTTGGCATCAGCAAACTCTTGGTGCATCTGGGCTGTAGCTGAACCAGCCAGCCTCGGTGCTGCCATGCAAGAACCACAGAGTCCTCGTTGGCACAGCTTTATGGGGCATTACAATCCTCCCCAACTTGGCATTCTGGGAGAGGTGAACCAGTTATCTGCTTCCCTGGAGATCACCTAGTGCTTTTCTTTGTCCTGCTAGCCACCCTTCTTCTCTGCCAGCAGTTATCTTCTGGAGGAGATCCATCAGCGATGTATCGAGAGCGCAGCCGCCGCAAGTTACATCTGCAGCACATCTGAAGGGAAGGATGCAGTGCTTCCACCACATTTCCAAGACTAGCATTCTGCTTCCCTTCAACCCTCTTCATGCACTGACCTCTCTGAAATGCTGCCTTTCCCAGGACATGCACCTGCTCTGCAGGAGAAAGGTCTCTGGTCCATCTTCTGCACAAGGCCAGCATCATTCCTGGCAGGTGTCTGCCCACATGTCAATGCTGGAGACCTTCAGTGGTGGAGAAACCACAGCTTTCCTGGTCTTCTCCAGTGCTTCCTTGTATTCACTTTTAAAAGCCTTCCATGCCCTATGGTCTAATTTCTCACTTTTACCATTAAATGATTTTCCACTAGACCTGACTACCCTTCTCTGACTGCCCTTTTGGTCCGCTGGTCTTACAGCTTGTGTTTGAAGTACTCTTGCCCAAATTGTGCAGTTCAGTCGCACTGAGGGCTTTGAGAGAAGACCAGCAAGTGGAGCAGTGCAGAATTACCTTGTGTTTTCAGACTGGGACACATGTTCATACATCCAGTACAAGACTAACCTTTTTTACAGCAACAAGCTGTCATTGAGTTATGTTCAGCCTGTAGCCCACTTCCCCAAAACTCCTCCTGACCTGATAATTCCCTGGTGTGATTGTGCAAAGGTGCTTCTTGCTGCGCAATACAGAATTTTGTATTTGACCAGTCAAATCTGAGTCAGGATATTTCTTAAATTATTATTAATTTTAATTCTTAGTCTATGCATTAACCTACATGCAAACTCTTCTAGCTTCATGTCACTAGCAAAAGTCTCTTCTTTTCTATTCTAGGATTTTTACTGAAAATGTGAAGTGCCATCTGACCACAGACCCCTGCCTGAGCATCCTTTCAGCCTGTGAGATGAGACTACAGCACTGAGAACTACTCTCCAGCTGTGATTTTTCAGCCATTCTGCAACTACCTCAAATAATTTAATTTGGACAGTACTTTCCCAACTGTTAAAAGTCAAGGCACGTGACATTTACTGATTCTCCCACTAACTTGTAATGAAAAAAACATTTCGATTGGTCTGACAGAACTTCCTACAATTAGATCTGTTTGATGCATGCTGGCTGTTATTACACTCCTTGTTTTCTCCCAAGCTCTTACAAAATTGTGTGTGATTTGTTCCAGGAGGGTTTATGGAAGTGACATTGAGCAGTTGTTAGCTACCAGAGTTAATTCTGGAGTCCTGAAGTCCATGGTATCCAGCCTCTGTCAATACTAAGGACAAAGACATGCTTTAGGTCCTGGATATTTTGAATTTTGTGTGCATTGCAAAATAATAGGATCTTTGGTATTTAATTAAAGCAATTATCTTTCCTATCCATGCAGAAAGGTGCTGTAAGTGTTTTGCAGGCAGAATAGGAGTGTTCAATAGGAAGCAGCCCTGGGAGCTGTGGCAAACCTGAACCCACCTCGTACTTAGGTGGACCAAAGCCCCAGCTTGCTCATGGCAGGACTCCTCGGAGTCACATGCAACAGGAATGGGATGCCAGCCTTCTTGGAAGGCAAACAGGGACGTGTTGGGTGCTCTGGGGGTTTGGGTTCTAATGGATTCTGGGTGTGCAGGGCCACAGGTCTGGGGGCAGGCTCAGACCCTTTCTCACCTCCCTTGCACGCAGTTGTCATACACTGCTAAGGGACTGCAGTTGTTCACAAAAAAGGAGGGCAGATATGGGTTTTGAGAGAGAAAAAACCCTTTATGTCTGAATAATTATTGCAAATGGGAATCTTTTCAGGTGTGTAGGCAAGGAGGAATCTCATGGCTGCCTCCAGCATGGCTGGATGCGCTGAAGGGCATTTAACCCCCACAGCTTGGTCTGGGAGAAAAATAGTCTTCCCATAAGTACTACCTCCATTCTTTCCCTTATTGCTGATCCAAGAATGTGTTTCAGGTTCTTAAAAGTGGCAGGAAACACTGTGGATGAGGAAATTGCTCCCCAGCTCTGACGAGCATGTTGCTCCTTCTACAGCATTCACAAAGGCCAGTTGTGTTTCGGCTTTTCATTCCTGGTGCTTTCCCACAGCAAGCCTAGACACTCTTACTTTTAAAAGAATTTATTCTATGGCATGATGTGTTTGCTCCTATATATTTTTCTTGGAGGATCACTGCATCAATACCGTGAAAGGCTCTGTGCAACTCCAGCCGTGACAGGTGCCCTCAGCTGCTGCTGAAACTGCGTAAGGCATCCAAAAATAAGTAAAACTACCAAGTTCCAGGGCAAATCTAGTTTATTGGGATTTATTGCAGCCATGAAAGAAAAAGGGGCTGGCTGGAGCCGAAACCCCTCCGGCTCCTGTCTTGTGGCAGGATGCACTGACCTCTGCCCTTCCCACACAAGCACAAGGGGAGCTGCCTCCTGCAGTGGGAGTCCTGTGGCTGGGTTTGGTGTTTTCAGAGGAAGATATGGTTTCTGCTGTGCCAAATGCCAGGTTCTGACAAGCCAGGAAATGTCCTCTGCATCGCCTTCTGGTTAGGATCTGGGGGGACGTGGAGAGATCATGCCTGAACTATGAAAACATTTCTGTTCTCACGTCAGAGGTTCCGGGACACCAGCATGTAGGAGCTCTCATTCCCTTTAAACAGAGCTGGTTTGTATCAAAATTTAAAAAAACAAACAAACAAACAAACAAAAAAAAACCCCAAAAAACAACAAAAAACCTTAAAAAAAAAAAAAGGAAAAAAATAACAGCAAGTGAGCCACAGTTTTGCTTCTGTGATTGCTTAAGCCACTCAATCTGAAGCCAAGGTGCTGAATTTCCACTCTTTATTGGTAATTTTCCTTCCCCTTCTCACATCCTCAAGAAAAGTCTGATTTTCATAACTGCTGTATTTGGGGGTTTTCTTACTCTCTATATAATTTTTTTAACGTGTCAGATATTTTAGATCAGGCTTATTAAAAAAACCAACTAATGAATATGACTGTGTTCATCCAAAAGTTATTATTCTTATGGGATAATTTGACTAATGAAAGTTTAATTGTATTTCAGGGAACTCTATGCCATTGTGGTGCATTATTTTTGTGCCTCATAGCTTGGCTATTAAAAGATTGCAGCTGATACAGAGTGATATGGGAGGATGCCAGCTGGATTCAGATAATTTAATCAGATTACTTTGGCTTTGAAATCTCTTCATTGGTTAGTTATAAAATTTCCTATTAATTTTAGGGCATTCCTGCTTACTTTTGAGACTTCTAACAGCATCAGCTTGAAGCCTCAGAAATTATTTGAGAAAGAAGAGATATTTCATGTTCATGTTCTTATTCTCTTTACCTCTAGTCACTTTTTTCTGAAGTTTCAGCTCATGTAACTTTGGGATGAGTTTTGAATAGTTTCCTCAAGTATGCAAATGCACTTTATTTTAAAGGCTCTTGTCCACATATCCAAAATCTCCTGCCTTTACAGATTTGAAAGACTTAAGTTCATTTTCATGTGCAGTCCTTTCTACAGCTCTGAAGTTTGGAAGTTTCTTGTTTGAATAAAACACATGCAGTGCAAAAGCCTGCAAAATATTAGTTACAGATTCAGGTTTTTTCCCCACATTTATACACTGGGGTGGATCAGAAGATGGGCAACACTTGAGTGGAAGAAAAAATCAACTCCTAATGCTGCATGTCAGAAGCAGAAAGAGGAAAAAATAACTGAAGCCAACTGACTTCACATTGCTGGAAAAAAATGCCCACCAGAAGGACATCAGATAACAGAGCACTTTCCTAGAGAGGTAATTATGATTCAAACAGGAGATGTCTTCAGGGCAAGATGAGATAAACTCTCCCGAAGTACAGAGCTGGCAGTGTGGTGCCATGGGGGGAAGGTGAGGGGCTAAGATCCCAGCCTGGGGTCCGGAGAGCTGCTCCCCTTCCCAGCGTTTCTCCATTGCCTTCAGCCTCTCCTGCTCCCAGGGGACACACGGGCAGGAGGCTGGCAGGGTGCCCACTTTGCTTCACAGGAAGGAGCCGGGGCCAAGATAACCACCTAATAAACCCAAAATCAACCCTACTTTGGACACGGGACAGACGGATGCACCAAATAAGGGCAGCCAGGGTCTGATTTCCAAGGGTTTGAGCTTATCTGAGCCTGCTTGCTCGCTTCTTATCGAGTGGGGATGGAGCTGGTGCCTGTGCTGGTGCCAGTCCTGGCTGGGTTTCTTTCAGCCTCTCATTACAGAGAAAAGGGAACTTCTGCTGTGTTTAAAGAGCAGGGGTGGGAAGAAAACCCCACTGACAGCATATGCCTTATGACAGCACTAGCACATTCATTGTGAAAGTGACGGGCAGCTAATGATGTCAGCGTAGGAAAAAACCCAGAGCATGTTTGTTTTCTTTTTTCTCTCAAAAGCTCTGGCCTGAGAAGGGGCTGCAGAAACAATCAGTGCCTGGGAAATCAGGGCAGTATTCAAAAAAAAAAAAAAGAGGTGGGGGAGAAAGGAGGATATATAAGTAGTGCCAGCTGGATGTGAAATCAATCTGGCATTTAAAAATAATGAAAATATTTCTTTCCCATTCATTTGGTCTGGCATGTAACATCAGAGCTGCTGCCACATCATTATTCAGAGTTAGTATGCTGGAAAGGAGACACCAGCAGAGACCCAATTGCTGCTCAGCCCCCCCAAACAGGACACAGTTGTGGGGCAGTGCTGCAGATACAATACAGCACCACAGGGCAGGATGCTCCAAGCAGGACCACTCCCTGGATCCAGGGCAGCAGATAGAAAGGGGTCCTCAGAATAAAAACTTTGCAATTTGCAGGAGCAGCCACTGAAAATGTGAGGGGCAGCTGCAGCTGAGATAAAAGGAGACTGATGGCACAAGCTTCTCTATGTAAACTCTTGCATTATTTGAGTCAGGCCTCATTCATTTTGGAGGCATTGTAGGTCTGAGCTTCCTATACACAGAAGATGAGACAAATCTCCCCCAAATGTATGGCAAAGCCTTGTGTCAGGCTCTGTTGGTTTTTCTGAGCATCCCAACTTGCAACAGGAGGATTGAACTTCTTCAGTCTTCTTTCGCTGGCCCTTGTTCCCAGCCACCTCTCTCAGAGTTATGCTGCCGCTGGTAAGTGCTGCCAAAACAGCAAGGAAAAGCACCTTTCACTTCTCTGTGCTTTGGACACACACACCTGCTCCCCTTTTCCTCAGCCAGAGCTGAGAGCTGGGGGACAAAGAGTCAGTCCAAGCAATGAGGCACCTTGTTGGGCAGCTAAACCTGGAAATGTTGAGCAGGGAGATGTTCCACACTTTGCTGTAACGCCTGCTCAGGGGCCTCTCCGCGGCTAAGACGAGCCAGAGATGCTGGGGAGGCAGAAAAGCCCATCTGGGGGAGCACAGTGCAAGCTGTTCCCATGCTGGGACAGAGTCCCAGAGCTGTTCAGGAGGAGGTGGCACCTCCCCATCTGGGGAGAGGCCTTGTGCTCAGCCTCCCAGACGCTCCCTCCACCCCTGGGCTAGGGCTGGCATTGCTTTTCGTGAAACAAGGCATGCCAACAGCTGTGTGTCACTTTTCAGCTGGAATGGACTTTGCAAGGGAAGCCTCCAGACCTACCTGGACAAGCACCACAGGGATGCTGGTGAACAAGTGGGACCAAAAACAAATTGGGAAAAGCAAGGGAGTCTCCATGGGTTGATTTAAAAAGGAAGTTGCTGTAAGTCAAGCTGAGTTAGACCCTGAAAGCACAGCAAGAAGCTAAGTTCTTTCTGTGGTGTAAACATGAAGCAGACTGGAGGTGAGTAAGGAGGAAGGGAGGGAAGAGGCAGGAAATGTTCAGATAGTGCACCAGGTTTAAAAACCCATTATAATTCAGTTTTCTGTCAGCAGATGGTAAATAGTTGGTGTACAACCAGGGGAGTTCTTAGGAATTAGGGCCTGAAAATTCAAGGGGTGACACCATGGGTAAAAACAAAGCCAGACTGTGCACTTTACCACAGAGATAAATCATCTTCCTGCCAGTGCCCCTAAAGCCTCATTCACTAGATTGCATGAAATCTTTAATCCAACGTTAACTATTTTTTCTGTAAACCTACTCAGTCAGAGGTGCTAACCCAGATTTAGAAAAGGAGAAATTATTCCTAGCCAGTTGGCCACTGTGGCCTTGATGTTAGAAAAGGCCTAGAATGAAATCTGAAGGGCAAAGAAAAACTAAAAGGGTGCTCAGGGTGAAAAAACCCCTCACCCATGAAATTCATGGCTTAGTAGGAGTAGCTCAAGCCAGCCTAGTCTGAATGACAAACAATAGATGGGTAGGGAAATGATAGAAAAATTGATTTTCTAGACAGGAGAGATTAAATAGACCTAATACAGCTGAATTTCAACAGATGATTTTGATATGTAGATACCTGGAAAATTATCAGGGAAGCTAAAGAAGATGGGCATTAGTGTAAGAATGATGAGTTAGGTAAAGGTATGGCTCACAGAGAGAAACAGCTTTTGTGTTTTAGGGGAGCACCAATCTGGAGGGAACCTCCCAGTGGCATTCCTTACACATCGGTCCTGGCTTTGCTTTTCTGAAATACTTACAGGACTGCTTTTGGCACAGACAAGTGGGAGCAGCTTGGTGAGCCCTCCTTCAACACTGTCACTACAGAGCAGACCAGGGCAGTTTTGGTGAAGAACTGGCTGAGCTTGAGGCGTGGGGTACTACAAGCAGGGTGAGATGGGGTAACACAGAACTGCAAATGGATGTACAGAGGAAATTTTGTGCTATGCTCTGGGAAATCTGGCCATTGAAAGGCATTTGGCCTGGAGAGACCTGAGCACTGGACTTGACTCTGGAGAACAAATGCAAGGTGGCTGTAAAAAAGCAAGGCAGACCTAACAGGTGCGAAAGCTAGCATGGAGGAAGGGCAAAATGAGCCCTAACAAAGGCACTGGCAAGCCCTGACTTACACAACTCCCTTTCAAGGCAGAGATATTTTACTGAAATCAAGTGCCAATAAGGATATAAAACTGTGCTTAGGGCAGAAAAATTACCTAACTGATGAAGGGTGAATAAAAAGCTTTGGCTTGTTTTCCTTAGCAAAACTGTAGCTGTGAATAGTTATGGTTGCTGTCTATTGAAACGATGCAGATAACCCCAAAGGAGGGATACAAATGGTTTAAGCTGGGCAGATGGTCAACTCAAAAGCAAATGTGCCTGAAGTGTCTGCTATTCGCTAAGTCTGGAAATGAGGATGCCTCCAGCTTGAGAGCAGCAAGGCTCTGGAACACTCTCAGCCTTCAGAGAGAGGCAAATGCCCAGCTGGATTTTGAGGAGGGTGAGAAAGAGCTGTAAGCAAGGGGGCAAGACTTGAAGTTATACATGTTTAATTCCCACCCTATCTTCTTCTGTTTGAGTAGCCAGCAATCCCTGGATGAGCCTCACAGCAGACTCTGTTTGCTCTGTGCTATATCAATGTTTATCTCATTTGCAGCAGAAAATGCAAACCTGGGAAATAGGAATTTCAGTTGGAGTCAGAGTGCTGCGGTGCTCTCACTCACAGCTTTGAAGGGCAGATTTCCCTCCGGGTTTCAGCAGACTGTTCTCCAGCCATCTTCCATTCATCTTTTGGAGTGAGAGCTGAGTGACTTCTGGCCTGTTCCATAACGGAGAGACTGGCCTCTCTAAGAGGTAAAGACATTTCCTTTCTTTGCTTGAAACATCATGAACTTTCAAACTTGGCAAGGCTCTTTTGCGTTCGATCTAATAATAAACCCAAACTTTCCATCGCACAAAAGTAATGAGTCTGAACTTGACTGAACTTGCCTCCTAGAGCTGAGATCCAAAGCTCTGTCATTCCCTCAAAAGCCATTCTCCTCTTTGCAAGGACAGGATGTTGTTGTGACAAGGCATCCTCGCTCAGCCTCTTTCCCTCGTGATGAAATCCCTCTATAGCGACTCTGGAGGTCCTACTTCAGCTCTGGGTTTGGGCATACAAAGCGCTGCCCAGCTAATCTCCGCTCTTTTCTATGAGTGATTTATGGAGGCTTGAAGGACATTGAGACTCAGCACATTCTCTGTTTTCCAAATGCTGGTTGGTGTAATGAGAGGGGCGGTTTTCCTGCCAGTGGGAACCTGAAAGACCTGATGGGCTTTTCTGGCAGGACTCGGTGTCAGTGGAAGGGGCGCCAAGCCGCCCGCGGAGCAAGCGGAAGTACAAATGTGTGTTGGCTTTGACTTCCACTGGGAACGACAGAAAAAATATTTTGACTTGATTTTACAGTTCAGTTTCTCGTTAGCACAAAGCAAACGCTCAGCCAGCAATCAGAAATGCCCTCACTTAATTTGCATCAGTTCCCGTCCAGTTATTAGGCACAATTCACATGAGAAGAGCAAACAAACAACCTCTGCATTGAAGAGTGAGTGAAATACTTCTTCTTTTCTCATCAACTTTTTTGTTGTGGTACCTGTTCTTTTAAAAAAAGAGAATGGTCTTACGTCGTCATGAAGTGTTTGCTCTGGGAAGGGAGGAGGGGAGTCTGCAATGTTTGTTCTGGGTATCTAAATTTAAATGACTAACTTAAGCACATAATCTCCCTAGGCTGCCTCTGAAAACCAGTGCAGAGGGAAGGGCTTCTCTAATGAGCAGTTCAAAGGCTCTAGCTTTAGAGAGAAATATTTTATGACCATGCCATACAATTTTATAGGTGTTTAGGGTTTTATTTTATTTTGCCTTCTTGCATGCTTCTGTTCTCCAGTACGATATGAAAGGCAAAACCAAGAAGTTCTCTGCACATCTGGATTTGTTGCCATATCTTCCTGTATTTCATTATGGAAATCACAAAATTACTAGAGAACAATGGAATGAAATAGGTGACTTCCTTCCCACTTGTATAAAACAAATGCTCCACTCTGATGCGGAGTTTGAAGCTCAGCAATTTTTACCTATGCAGGAGTGGAGATCACCGACGGAAGTCCATCCCTTATACTTGATTCTGGAAAGTGAATTTGGACTCATACAGGCCTGATCCAAATCTCATAGAAATAGGGAAGCGCATGGTTTAGCAACTGTTACACTAAATTATTCCCAAATCCATTTAGTCCATCATCCTATTTAGTGCAGAGGAGATCACCAGCAGATGCTTTTGGCGATTGCTGAAATGGGTTTGCAACTGGCAGGCTGGGACATTTGGTCACATCGTAATCCTCCACAGACAGCAGCCAGATGAATGCAGGTCTGACACGTGGATGTTAGTTTCCCTTCTGCACGTCTTCTTGGCATTAACCATTAAAAATAAAATTTTTCTTACTGCCCACATAATAGCAAGAAGCTGTAGCTACAATACCTTGCCTTTAGGAATGCAGTGTTCTTATAGGAAAATCAAAGAGAAAAGGTTTAGGTGAAACGACTGAGAGTACTCAGAGAGCAGTCACAAGGTGAACACTGTCAAACAGGAAAGATTTATTGAGCTGGATCCCTAGGGGTATCCCTAGGCCTGGTTTCAAGCCTATTCAGTAATTTCATTAATAATTTGGATGAAGGGGTAGAGAGCCCTTCTGTCAGAGTTTCAGCTCTAAGAGCGAGAGACACCAGGGAGGAGAGGATTAGTGCTCGGGAGATCTCAGTAATTAGAGGAATGGTCTGGAAAGAAGCAGGATGCAATTTAGTGAAGACAAGCACAAATCTGCACCTACGCTGAAATAATCAGCTCCACGGGCACACGGTGGGAGAGAGCAGCCAGATAAAGCTCTGCTGCAGAGGAGCTGAGAGTGCAGAGAGGTTATGATGGAGCCGTGACTCAGCTGCGGAAGGAAGGAGCACTGGGCTGGGTTGGACAGATGGGGACATCGCACGTTGGACACGGAGGGATAAGCCCTTCAGCTGGATCACTGGGACTGGTTTCTGGCATTACACCTTGGGAAAGGTGTGACTGCAAGTCCTGAGGAGAGCAAGGCTGCAGAGAGGAGAGTGAAAGGCTTCGTATTTAGCCTAGGGTAAGCAGAGCTGAAAGGAGACACAATACTACTCTTGAAGAGCAGTCAGTCTGCCAGAAAGAGGAAGGTGGTGAGCTGTTCTGTGTCCAGAAATTATCCTCTGTGGTTTAACCACGGTTTTCTGTGGTTAGAAAAAAAGAGAGGGAGAGAGAAATTGAGATGGTAGATAAGTTGACTTTACTGCTTTACTTATGAAGTGCCTTGGGGCATAAAGCACATGATCAAACACAGTCGAGTTACTGCAGCTTAATGAGTTATTGCCTGCTGGCTGAACCATACTAATTAACCATGTGTGTGCTCTCAGCCTGCCTCAATTGCCAGATGAAATGGCCTCACTTAAACACTTGTGCTTGAGTTTGCAGGAGGCAGCCTGAATGCTTGTGTAAGATCAGTGATTACAGCTCAGCTGACTGAGGGGTGACTTCTAGGGGATGGAAACTTGTCCTTTAGTGCTCAACAGTAACGCTGGTGCTGTTATATCAGGGAACAATAAAATCGGGTTGACAAGGGGGGAGGAGTAGAAAAGGGACCTTAATGTATGAATATGTCACTTCACAGTTTAGGTCAATAGAAAGGGTTCCATGCAGCTGTATTGGAAATGTAATAAGACTGAGTTTTATAAAATATCTCAGTGGGTTTTGTTTGGGAAGGCATGTAATATGATGATTTAAAATATGTAGCATTAAGAGCCTTATAGAGCACTGCACACATTTCTCTTGCAATTGTGCACACGCTTCAAGTGTATCACCTTTTTTTAGCATTTTGCAGTAAATTACTCTGTTTGACTCACATCCACATGGTCCTCTCCAACTGTTGCTCTTTGCCATCAGTTAATGGCTGTCGTAGTTTCTGCATTTGATGAGCTGCAGAAAGAATTCGATTCTTCCTTTTACTGTGATAGGTAGTATAGGTAGTAACTATTGGAGTGGAGCCTTCCTGGTACTGCTAAGAGTGGGGTGTGCTCCAGGTTCCTGCCTTCCCTGTCTTCCTTGCCACCTCCCTCCCTCCCTTCTTCTTTTTCCCCCTTTGTGGTTGCTTTTCCACTGTTATCACCACTTTGGATTATGTGGCTGAGGATGAACGTTTGGATGTCGCAGCCTTTGGGAAGTTTTTTGTTGGCAGCAATGCTTCTGTCTGCGTTGTCCCCTCATAGCAGCTCATCCTCTTTTCTCCAGCGTGCCATCTAGGGAGGCAGCAGACTTGGCGTGTTTGCTTAGCAGACAGGACACACTTGACAAGTGCTCTGCGAAATGGAGCCAGAGACTTCTGCTTTGTTAGTTTGTTGCTATTTTATGGCATCACATAAATTAGCCGGAAGGGAACCTGAGGACCTTACCTGGTTGCTTTCTGTGCTCAGGACAGAATCAAATACATCCCTGCCCTTTTTGACTGATGTTTGCTTAACTTGTTTTTGAAATCTTGCATTGTTGCAAATTCTGGGCTCCCTGCACAACCTTTCCCTGTACTTCCTGCATTTGGCCACTCCATCTGATCCAAAATACATAGCTGAGGACATCTTAGCACACAATTAAGCCTAAACCAGCCAAATTACATTAATTTGCTGCTGTGATCCTTTCAATTTTCTGTAGAAAGGAGAAATGCTAGAAATCTTCATGGAGATTATTTGATAACATAACTGTTCTGTAATCTAATTTAATCTAAAAATTATTATTTTCCCTTCAGGACACAGTTTTTTGCATTGAGAGAACAACTACAAACAAGAGCTATAATGCTACAATGGTAATGTATGCATTGCATTTCTTTAGTGCCTGCAACAAAGAAAGAACTTTTCATAGTTGTGTTTTATGTGTGTGTAAGGAGGGATATTATGCAGCTATTGGTGTAAGGATTTCTTCCTTTCCCAGAAACGTGCTCTAGACTGAGGTTGTGCAATTGATTGGAGCTGAAATTGAGTCCAGGTCTGGGGAGCCTGTCTATGTAGCACAGAAATAATTAGCATCTGCATGAAGTTCTTACCCAGATGTAGAAAGTCTGTGACCGATTAGAGATGGGGTTTGTCTTATCTCTGGCTTTGCTGCAAAGAAATTTTATCTTAAAGCAGTACTTTTGCAGAGCTCCTTCAGTACTGCTAATCCCCCTTGGTATTACCGAGGAAATATCAGACCATAACTATTCCATGGAGATCTGAAGTGAAATCGTCATGCAAGAAGAACGTGAGAACTGCTGAGCAGACTGCATTTCCTGTTATCTGAGAACAACTGTGCATCTACAAGTAGCTGAAAATTACGATGCTTCTATGATCCTGTCACGTCCTTCAGCAGATACGTTTTGCACAGGCCCTTGTATGAAGAGAGAGATTAAAGAACAAATGAAACATTTCCTCCCCTGCATGTAGAAGGAAATAAATGCAGCTTAAAATGAGGGGAGACGCTGGAAAAGCAATGCTTGAACTAGGAGGTCATCTTAAAACAGATGGAAAAAAGCCTCTTTCTTACACAATGAGCCATGGACTTCTGGGATTTATTAATGCAGGAGGCAGTGGGTATTGATACTACCAGCTAGTTCAAGAAGCTGTTGGACAAATTAATGGACAACAGGTCCATAGAGATGCACTAAAGGGAAAAAGCAGGGCTGTACTCGCTCAGCTCTTTCTGCAGCACGTCCTGCCACCATCAACAGAGGCAAGTTTGATGCACATATGCATCTGCTCCTCATCCTCTCTGCCCTGCCTGTGACTCTAGAGCCAAGCCCACCTGTCACAAGGGTGAAAAGGTTCTTTGCTGGGCTTGCGGTGTCTACAGGACTGGAACTGCCTTATGGGGAAATGAATAATTGGAGTCCTGGGCATAGATCTGGATCCAGGATAGACCTCTACCATCATTGTCCAACAACAGCTGTAGAGGAAAGTTGGTGATAGCAGAACAGCCTAGGAACACCTAGTTATTCCTCAAAACCTGCTGAGGTTTGCATCTGGATTCCTCATGTCTTCTGCTCCAGGAGAGGAGAGGAGGGATGGGCTATTGGACACACATATTGCCTATTTTTGCTTTCACTACATTTGGTGAGGGTTGGAAATGCGATGTGTTTTCTACAGCATCAAATAATTCTCAGCAGTGTCACAAATAGCATTTTTTCAGCTCTGTGAGGGATTTTGGACAAGAGTGAAAGACCCTTGAAATTGATATCAATAATTCTGCTACTCAAGCTGAAGGCAAAACTCCAACAGCTGTCGGGGGGTGGTGTGTGTGGTTTTTTATACCCCGTCTAGCCTCAAGGAGGCAAGACCATCATAATTAGCTGCTAATTGAGAAGCGCGCATCTGAAAAGCACAATTTCAGAGAACAAAGAGCCGGAGAGACCCATTTCCAGGGCTAATTAGAATTAATTCATTGCTATAAGTAGAAGGTCTCCCACAGTCCTGGGACTCTCTCTTGCCCTCTCCTGAAGCACCAGTCTAAACATACGCATACCAATCATAGAAGGCTCAGCATGACTTGTGTGGCTCTTGTGCAACACAGAAATAGCACTGCTTGTTAATTTTCCCTTCTTTTTTTTTGTATCCCTGGGCTATGTCTCCCCTCTGCTTTGCTACCTGCCCTTCCTTCCTTTTTTGAATCTGTGTACCAACGAACAAAGTGACATTCTCAGCACTTTTTCTACTACTGCATGAACAGAGCTTTTAGAGAAAAAAAGGTTGGCAAAACCAGGCCTCGCTGTCTGTTCCACCCTCCTGAAGATGCCTCCAACTAGACTATCTTCAGGCACCTCCCTGAGCTGCTGGAGTCCATTTGCTTTTCCCCCAAGTCCACAGCAGCTGTTTTTGCACTTGACCTGGGGCTCCACCAGTGGAGCCCTTCAGGAGGTGAGGACATGGGCTGCAGCTTCCAGTCTCCATGTGGTCTCTTAAAAGCCTTCAAGAGCTGATTTTTTTCTTTAAGGACTGAAGCCTTTTTTTAAAAAAAAAACACCTGCACTGTAAATATTTTAGTAGAAGGTCAACCTACAATATTTCTATCTCACTTGAGACCATTATATCTCTCTTACATGTGTTTAGTGCCAGCATCTCCTTGCTGAGGACTGAGTCAATGCAAGGATACTCCAGTGAGAAAATGAATGAGAGCATTCCCTTATGATAGCCAGTTTTGGTTGTCTGATATAAGGTGTTTTTAAAATAAGCTTGATTTTTTTCCCCCACTTATCTTTGGAAGACAGCAATTACTTCAAATTGCTTTGATTTATGGACCCAAAAAAGAGCAAGACCATAACTGATTTGGAGAAATGCAAGGTAACACATTGTCATTAGTGATGATCTTGTTATAGAGGAGGTGGCCTGTTGAATTTTGCTGTGCTGGCCTCCCTGTGTGGGGATGTCTAGCAAACCTTAGATGCTTCACAGTTTAATCGTGGGTGTTGGAAGCTGATGCTCCTGAAGCAGACAAATGGCTTAATTTGCAAGAAAGAGGAGTCTTTACTGCTTAGTAGGTGTGAGGTGCCTCATTTATGCTCCAAATATAGATGCATTTCTATATCTTTACTTAGCCACAACTGAAAATCTGGTGTGTGATACCTCAGCGAACCTGTGTTGGGGCAAATGTGAACAGCACACTGCTGAGATTGAGAGACTCTGCGCTCCTTGAATACCTTTAAATTTCCTGTTGAAGGAAACTGATCTTCTAAAAAAAAAAATTCTAAAGGGTTTTCTTCCCACAGGTTCATCTGAACCACTACAGTGCAAGAACAATCTTTCCGTTCTTTTCTGCGTAGCTTAGGAATGTTCTTCTTTCTTTGTGGTGTATCTTGCAGCTTACACGTTTCCCACATGCTCATTTTGGTGAGGGACAGTGTCCACTGCTGCCATAAACGAGGCCAAAAGCCTTACCTTGGCTTTGTATGCCACTGTGGAGAGGGGATGTAGCTGCCACAGTCTGTGCCTTCAGTGAGGCTTGTGCTGCCACAAACCCTGACGCTCCTCACCAGTGGAGCCTCCTTGTGCTTTCTGGGAGGCTTGGAAACCTTCGTCCATTTCTTCTGCCAAACATCTGGATTCCCTGTGGGGTCTTCAGTAACTTTACACTGCTCCAGTCCTGCAGGCAAAAGGGGACAAGATGCCTTGACAAGCTCCCAAGCAGTTGGCTTTTGCTGAACACCAGAATTTCCTTCCCCTACACGTCTGATTCCTGCTGCGCTGCCTGCAATCTTACTTTCAGCTGCAGCTTGCAACGCTGAGAAGCAGTCACAGTGGGGCTCGTGGTTTTCCATTGGATCCTGGTGGCTCATATTTGCTGAATTTGTGCCTGCAGTGGCTCACATTTCCTTTGTTAGGTCAGCAGAGCTGGGTAAGGTTGTATAGAAGTCTAATTGTAAAGACTTCAAAGCTATTTTTATTTGACATCTCACAGATCTAGCCTGTAGCAGAGCAATCAGATGACTACAGAGCCAACTGCTTGTTGGGCACTATTCTCCCCCTGACCTTAGGTCTCACTCTTGAAGGCACGAAGCATGGCATCAGATGAAAACTCCTTTCAAGGGTTGTAAAACTTTCTTTAATGTATTCTTCCCCTGCTCCCCCTAATTTTGTGTATAAATGGAGTGACTGGGCTTAGAAACGGAACCAGAGATGTTGAAACACCATTATGATGGTGCTGGGACTGCTTTGTACCTAAGTGATACCACATGTTGGCCTGCTTCTAGTGGTGTTTACTGTGTAACCACATCGGCTCAGCAGGAATCTGTCTGGAAAAACAGTCAGGGTGTAAAGGAATATCTGAAAAGAGCCTCTCCGAGTAAACACTTAAAATGCTGTTAAGGGGCAATGCTAAGACCATCTTTGATGACTTTGTTTCCAGACCATCCAACCTGCAGAATTGGTTATGACCGGTGAAGGAAGAAGACTGCCCCAGACTGCACTCAGGAGATGTCTTTGCTCATCATTCTTCAGTCTCTGTGCAACGATGGTCATCAATCCTGGGGACAGTGCCCACAGAGGATTCCAGAGAGCACTTTGGTGTGACATTGCCCGGAAGGGGACTGTGACCTGCAACACGACAGAAACTGAAATTTGGCAAATGGCTCTGAGCCTTGTACCTAAACCCCACCTGCGGCATTGAGAAGTGCCCATAGATTTCAATACTTGCACGATCCTCCTTTCCCTCGGACAGTCGCAGTCCTTACACCCGGTCTGGAAACCTGAGTGGCAATGACAAAACTCCCACTGCCTGTTTCAGACATAGACATAAATCCCATGAAGTCCTCATAGTCATGCACGTGGGGAGCAAGGCTGGTCCCTCATTTATGTTGTATCTCATAACTACTATAATTCTAAAATATCTAATCTTAAACAGAACATTTCTTGCACTGTTCCCTAAACATTTCTTCTCAAAATCTGTTATTTACTCTCATGCAGCTCAAAATGTCCCAGAATCTGAAAGTTATTTGATTCAATCCCACAGCTGCCATCTCAACAAACATGTAAATAAAACAAAGATCCTGTGAATGGGGATCTCAAGCAGTTGTGGGGAGGATTAGGGATTAGTGAAAGATGATTCTGCCATTGTTCTCCTAATTGATAAAAGACGGACCACTGCTATTTTGAATAATGTCATTACCACACAAGCCTCAAGCAACTTAGCAGATCCTGTGTAATCGAGAAGAACCACTTCTGGATGTTGAAAATGTTCCTATGAACAACTGCTCAAAAACAAGGACCAATGTGAGTGAGGCAGTATCTCTCCTTCCTCTTTTTAATTGAAAAAAAAAAAATTGCTTTCAGATGAATCCACTTTCCTCTTCTTCTGAAAATTTCCTTTCCCAAGCTGCATCTCTTATGTGCCTGAGCTCTTTCCCAGCTCTGTCAGAGACCCAAGGTGTGCTTTGATGCTACATCACTCCTGTCTGGTCAGTCACTCCTCCCCTCCCAAGCCCAAAAGAGAAGCAGAAAATTCAAAAGCAGCTCTGCTCTCCCTCCCACAGCAGCTTTCCATCCAATGCTTGCTCACAACCTGAACCTGGCATCCAGGCAGATTCATGTTTGCAACAACAAATGCAGCCAAGCGAATCGGGTGAGGTCATGAAAAACTAAACATAGCTTTACGAGGTGTGCTTAAAAATGTCCACATATATTTACTGTGAACATCAGCTCTTCTGTTGAGTATCAGTGCATATTCAGAAGGAATTCAAAAGAAAACACATGAAAGGGAGCGGCACACTTGTGCAGTGTGTGAGTGTCCTCCTAATGCAGAGGTTGTATCGCAGAGGGCAAAAAGAAGGTGCCTGGTGACTCAAAACTGTCCTCTGCAAATGCAAAGGGGATTTAAGCAAGGGGTTTAACAGCAGCTCCTCTCTGTGGGATATCTGAACAAATCTTAACACAAACCTGACTAACTAGAGTTTTCAGGAGCTCTTAAGCTCCCAACTGCAGAGCCCCAAAGCCTCTTGTGGGATTGTGTCAGGGTCACATGTGCAGCACACCCTGAGCAGGGCTGGTCCCCCATGGGCTCTGACCAAGCACCACTGTGGGAGCCTCAGGAGTGAACGTGCACCTGTCCATCCCTCTGAGGCTGAGGTGGTGGCTCCTGGCTGAGAGCTGTAGCAGCACCTGTCTGGGTGGCTGGCATTGATCTCAGGTGGGAGAGGAGGAAAAGCATGGACTCAGTTAAGCTGGAGCAATGAAGGGTGAGAGGCAGCAAAGGGCTTATGCAATTGTATATATACAGTACCCTAGCAAGTTAGACATTGCACTGAGAGAGCTCCCATGAAGATGCCTCATCTCCTCCCCAGCTCCATCACATGATGATGGCCTCCCAGTGCTGCTTTAGACATCAAACAGGCCTTTAAAACCATTGTGTGGACCCAAACCCGTGTCACACACACTGTGAGTTGCCCTTTGGGGGAAAGACTCCGGGGAAGTTTAGGTCCATTCATGTCAGATGAAAAATGGTCATCTTCAGACATAATTTATTTTTCTGTTCTCCCTCCCAAAAAGCAAGTGTCTAAGCAAGCCAGCCAGAGGCAAAGGCTGTGATTTTCCTTGCGTTCTTCTAGCTTGGACCTCCTGTCCTTTCCCTCATGTCATTCAGGGAAAAAAAAGTACTGCTTCTGGTTGTTTGGCAGCTGCTCACAAGCCTACATGAGAAGTAAAGAGCGATGTGCTGGGGAAATCTGATTCCCAGCATGACAAGGACCTGCAAGCAAAAAAAGAACTGCTGAATATGTGCAGAAGAGCTGAACAGTCACCAATGGTCCCCTAAAATGCCAAGGAAAGCATTTGATATCCTTTAAGTAGTCAGCTTGGGTAGTTGGGTGAAATTAAGAAAGGAAAGCTATAGACCTTGAAATCAGGCAACTTTTATTAAAATATACTTCCTAGCAGCACCCTGGGAGAAGAGCAAAAGCTGTGTGAGTTCAAAAATTTGAAACTGGGTAAGACAAAACCCATGAAGATGAAGCAGAGTTAATAAATAAAGCAGAGTCAATAATCCTGCTCCCGGATGGGGTGAACTGTTGGCCTCATGTCATGTGTGCTTTCCATTCCCCACTTCTGCGATACTAAAAAAAAGTCTGACCCAATCCAGGGATTACACAAAGAATGCGCTCCAACAAAGGGAAATGCATGGCCTTTCTACTCACCCTCCAGTGGCATTCGGGACCAGGAGAGGGGTTGGTCTGAATACTCAGGATTACATTCCTGGCTGTGTCTAGCAAATGCTCTGTGGATTGAGAGAAAAAAAATACATGTGCCCTCTCACTGGAATATTTTCTCTGTGTTCTCTTGTAAGGCAGGTGTCACAAGGAGACAGTGATGGCCACCGAAGCTACTCCCGCCTAACAGTGTGCCTGAGATGTTGTTTCTTCCTTTGTCTGAGAATGGGATAGTCCCAAACACAGCTCAGCAATTAGGATATTAATAGTCCTATTACTCCAAGCCACTCAGTTTGCTTTAAAATTCATGGTACAGTTAGCTGAGGTTTGTTCATAACAGGAACAGTACAGAGATGCAGGAAGACTGAGTCAGAACAGAGCTTTGAAATGCATCAAGCAACCATTTAATTAAAGAAGGGAGCTCTAATATTGTGTTCCAAATGATTACTTATTTATATACTCCTCAAATAGTGCTATTTTTAAACCAGATTTCGAAGGGAAGACAATTTATATTTTTATATGCAGACAGTCTTAAAATTAAATGAGCTGCCAGTACAGCACTGCCCTGGAGGAGTAGAAGAAGAAAAATCTCTGTGTCAGTCCTTCTGGTTCTTCTTCTGCCTCTCAGCACCATGACTGCTAGAGATCAAAATCAAGACACACAGGCTTGTCAGTTCCTCCCGAGTCCTCTTGGGGCAGGTCATTGCCTGGCATTGCTGGGACACAGGTTGGAGGAGCCTGGGGCAGGCAGCAGTAAGCCCGGAGAGGTGGACAGGTAGGAATGTAGGGGGCACTGGGGACTCTTCCTTCTGGTGAGAGAGAATGGTTCTCAGCTTTTTAATTGTGGACTTCACGGGGTGACACAAGGTTTTCATTTTACAGTACTGGAATTAATTGGCAAACCCTGGATCCAGGCGATGACCTTCCTGCTTCACTCATCTGATATTTGCGGACTGCACCAGGGTCAGTGTGAAGCTCAGCAGGGCACCCACCATTTTGTGCCCATCTTTCACTAGTCTGAGCAACCATGCCAGTTGCAAGGAAACAAAATGTTGGCTCCAACAGATGTTTGAAAACTTCAGTTTTCCTTAGCGCTGGAGCTGAGAAAGTCCTCTGTGGGAAGGAATGAATGTTTGCTGAGTTCTTAAATAAATCTGAGCCCAGCTTGAGACACTGAAAGCCCAGTGGCTTCTTTCAGTTCCCCAACAAAGGGCTGCACCCAAGTGCACTGAAGTCAGAGAGAGATTCTCATTGACATCAAAGGGCATTGAATTGAACCCCACGAAGGACTGTCTCTGCCAGGGACCAGCAGAAATAATAGCTTGTGATGTACGTGACCAACTGCCCCTGACCAACCGCTTGGATTCCAGGCATTAAACACTGCAAACAGTGAACTCGCAAACAATTCATGAAAATGTGCCAAAAAAATTCAAAGAAAAATATGTACGGAAACTGCAATGTGTTTGTGGGTATTCTGCGAGCAGAAAAATAATATATTTGTGGAATAAATTGGTCCCTGAGAAGTGTTCTCTCAGCTCAGATTTGTGTGCAGTCAAGTCAGCTAGTCAAAATCAAGCCTCTCTTCTCTCGCCAAAGGAAGTGGGCAAGTACAGAGACATGGATGAAATGAGTTTGGGTTTGCTTTTAAAATGTGAGGTGCCAATTACATCTCATTTTAATAGTTCTTATCATTTAAAAAATCATTTTTGCAGCTATCTAAATGCTTTAGCTTATTCTCTCATGCATGCTGAGAAGCTTTGGTCTGGTGTTTATCCATATCAGACACTGCAAAGCTCATCCAGTCCCTTATCTCCTTCTGATTAGATTACTGTCACGCCCTGCCGCGAGGTTCCTCTGGCAGGGAATGCCACTGCCCCTGTGAGAGCATTTCTAACAGGAGGAAATCCAGTGCTTTTTGTTCCAAGCTCATTGTGCCTTTCGCTGGCTATAAGCAAAAAGGATTAACTAAAAATGGGAATATCTGCGGCTGGGATCCAGATCAGGTAGGAGATGGGGTAACACCAAGAGCAGGCATGTCTCGAGGGTGGTGAGCAGTGCCTGTGCAGAGGCAGCGCAATAAAGGAAGGAGGGTCCTTCCTTTAAAGGGATGTGTTTGGGCTGCTGGGGACTGTCCTGTGCCTCACTTTGGGGCCGTCTCAGGGAATCAGAAGGACCCATTTAGCTCTTCCCTGAGAGGATTTGCCCTTGGTGACAAGGAGTGGAGGTGGGAGGGTTCATGCCCTACAACACAGGATGGTGGCTTCCAATGGTGGTTGAAAAGTCTCCAAGGAGTTCTGTGGCTACTAAAAATTATCTGCACACAGGCAGTCCACACCTCCAATAAGCCATGCAGGATCAGAGACAAAGGAACAAAGGGGTTTTGGCTACACCGCTCCAGAGAGAGCCACTGAGGCTTTTCAGACAAGGGATCAGATGCTTAGACACAGAGAGCATTGAGAAAGACAGGACTTGAGGATAAATTTCTTGTTTGTCTGTGCATGTTGGCAGCTGCTGCAGGTGCTTGGTTGCAGACTTAGGTATGAGGGTTACTGCTGTGCTCATTTAAAACTGAATTTTAGTTTGGGTCCTAAGGTGGGAGAGCAACAAGGGCCACACTGTTCCCAGGATTGTTCCACTCTGAACTAAGCTCTGAAAGCTGCAGCTCTCCTTTCTGGAGGAGATGGTCATAAAGGCTCTCAGACGCCAACCAGTCCTCCGTCCCAACAAGCAAGTGACTCTTTCTATCTGGGTATCACAAAGTGCTCTACAAACCTTCCCAGATACACTCTCATAAAGGCTGTTTTGTGTCAGGAGGCTGAAACATGCTGGGTGACTTCTTCAAGGTCACACAGGGAACCAGTGCGGCACAGACGGCAAGTTGTTTAAATCCCCAAAGATAACTCGTCTCCTCGCTTCCCCCGAGACTTCCTGTCACTGAGCATCAGTCTTGGGCCCTCTTTGTCTTTCAGCTGTTCAACTGACTGCTGCTGCTCTCTGCATGATCAAAATCCTGTTTGATATGGCTCTCTTGCTGCTGGTGTTATTTATAGCTGTTCTTACCTTCAGCCAGACTTGGTTTCTCTTTTTGTTTAAGCATGTTCAGCCCCCGGTGTTGCTTCAAGTGCTGTGAGTGTTTTTGGTGCAGCAGGTGCTGCTCAAAATTAATTGTTTGCCTTGATATTATATTATCACTCATCTATGGATTTTCAAGTGCATCAGTTGTTCCATTAGGGCTGTCACTTCCTAAATCCTTTCAGTGAACGCCACATTTTACTTCTCTCATAGCCAGTGTTTCTTCACTCTTTTCTCCCCATAATATAAATTGTTTTCCGAGTGCCTTACGGAGCAATACCTCCCCCTTTTTTCCATCACAGACGACAGGCTACTGGGTGTGGCTCTGAGGCTCATTAGAGTTCATAACATCACTTGTTTAAGTGTTTGGGGTATTTTTAAGTTACCGTGTCAAATGTGCTTAGTTTGTGGAGTTGGCTTGCTGCAGTGGTGGGTGCCTGCAAGCTTCGCCATGCTTCTGCTCATGGCAGGCAAAGAAGTGCCTGGAGTGGCCTCTGGGAGGAAATTGCTGGCCTGCCTGCACTGCTGGTGGTTTTCACATCTCCATCAAGCCTGGGGGATGGCCTCTGCACAGCAAGGCAGGCACCTCATTCCCACCTCTCCGGAGATGCTGCAGAGTGATGGGAAGGCAGCCCAATCTGGCTGTGGCCCCACTGAAGGCTTTTCTGCACAAGGCAGAGCTGCTGCAGCAAACATTTGGCCTGAGACCTTGGCTTGGCAGCATTACAGGAGCAGATTTACTGGTGGGGATTGAGGGCCTTTGTCATTCCTCTCCATTAACACCATCCAGTACATGGGTGGTGTCACAGGATGACATGTGAAGCTCTGCAGCTGCCCCTCTGCAGCTGTACCCAGCTTTGACATCCTGCTCATGTATTTCTCCAGAAGGCACCCAGGCCACTCTGTCATGAATTCAAGTTCTTTGATCCAGTCTGACTGAGAACGGTGTGAACACAGATAGAAAAAAATGCATATTGTCTCAAAAGAGCTCTAAACATGACAAGGGTTTGGTCAGTCTGCCCTGCAAGGACTGTCCTGTGAATCATGGTCTCCCACTTTCCAGCTAATACATTGTGTGATGTTGTCCCAGCTTTCCTCCCTGAGGTCCCTGAATTTCCAATGCAGTGGGAAATGCTTTTTGGTCCTGCACTGGTGACTAGGTCTGCCTTGTACACTTTCTTCCTGCTTCTAGGAACTATCCAAGCTATTCTTCAAAGGGCACATCATAGTAGGTTTGGGGGCCTCCAAAGCAGATTTGGAGTAGTTTTGGCTTGGCTTTGCTCTGTTCTGGAGTTTGCACTACAGGCAAGCCAAAGGCAGAGGGAAATGTGGGCTATTTTAACATAATTACACAATGTACATAAAAATAGCATAAACTAGTGTCTCTGTCCCTTTTCTTCTTGCACTGTTCAGGAGCTATTTGGCTTCTTGTGTCCCGAGCTTAAGCAGGCACCTAAAATTGCCTGGGTGAAGTCTCCCCTTGCTTCTGTGTTTGCCTTGTAGTGCCCCAGGATGCTGGTTTGTCCTGAGCACTGTTGGCTCTACTTGCAGAGAAATATGAAGCAAAAATAGTTTTCCCTCCTGCCTTCGTGGTGCAAAGGAAATGCTGCTTGACCCTTTTACTTGGACTTCATTAAACTGACTTCTGGTGATGAGCAGACTTTGTTCTGATGACAGTAAATACTCACTTAGCGTTCAGCACTTGGGTTCTCAAAGCCCAAGGAAGAGTCCATTTCCCAGAGCATTAAAGCCATGCACCTAGACAGGATAGTGGGAGGTGAGCAGGATTGGTTCAGGTTTTTAAAAAATTTCTTATTTTCAGGGATTTAGTTGGTTCTTGTTTATTTGTTTGTTTACTCATTCTGCTCTACTCCTCACTTTCAAAAGCTTTGCTGTACTCCTCCTCATTGTCATTGTGCTGAGAGTCACCTCTGCTTTGTCAGCTTCTGCCCGGGGCTGAGGTGGCTTCCAGGGGTTTCCCTGAAGCTTTCTTTTGCCTTCAGCAAGGATAAAGCTGGGCAGAAAGCTTTGTGTTCAGTGGCTTCAAGAAGCAGATATACAATTCCCTCATTGCAATGAAGTTTTCATGTCATTCCTTTGCCGAGAGAAGGTATTCTCTATCCTCTGTCAAACAGAGGACACTGCCTGCTGCCAGGGGTAGATTATATAGTTCAGCAGTGTGTTTACTATTTTATTCCTGCCTTTCCTTTGCTTTACCTGAGGGAAAAGGGCTCATTAGTTTTGTAAGAGCTCAAACAAGACACGTCTCCTGCACAATAGCAGGTTAGAAGCTATTTGGTGAGAAAAACTCTGGCCCTGTGCTTAAAAACCACAGCAGCTCATGCAGGTGGGTTCCCCCCACTGTGCTGTCATCTTTGGCTTATGATGGACTTGTGAGAGAAGAGAAATAATTCAGTCCCACTGACAATGAGCATCAAATATTTCATGTCAAAAGCACCTAATGCTGTTGTTCTGGAGGACAGTCAGCTCTTCCCCCGGAGCCAAGCCTTCCTTTCAAGCTGTCACCTGCTTGTGGTGAGCTGGTGATGAGAGGGCTGTGACCCTGCTTGGCAGCAGCACTTCCACCTGGCTGTAATTGGGATGCCCAGGTAGGACTTCTGGTTTCTAGCTCTGTGAACAGAGAATCTGCTAATCTGGTCTGCAGCAGGCGTGGGAGCTGGTTGGGGTTTTTCAGGGGAATTTTTCTGGGTTTTTTTAAAAGAAATCTCCATCAGAAGAAAATGCTTTGAGTTCTGGGAAGGATTTTTGCGGGGTTTTTAATTAAATCCAGAGGCTTCTGGAATTTTTTCTTTTTTTTTATCATTACAGGCCACATACTTGCATTTTCTCCACATTACTGAAGCAAGTAGTAAATCCAAAGGCAGCTGCTGATGTAAGAACATTGCATCCAATGGCAGAGAGGCAAACAAGCTGTTCTAGTGGAAGGTAAACACAGGGGAAAGAAAGGAAGAGGAAAACCTAAATGAATGAGATGATGGTGACACACACACACACACAAAAAAAACCCAAACAACAAACACCTGAGAAGGAGAGCTTCCCCATTTTTTATTAGGTTTTGGTGCTAAGGATGTCCTCATTATCTGCTGAGGTAACCACACCATATAAAGTATATTCATTGTACATACATTAGATACTTATATGAAGTATAAACCTTTGGATTCCTCCTAATAACATTCCTGTTTCATGGTTTTATAGTGGTTTAGTGGTGGGAAGCTGGAGTTAACAAGACTGAGGCTTAAACTCACCCAGGTCATATCAGAAGCCAGGGAGGAGGGATTTCCCATGTCCTGGACTAGTTTAATGATCTCTCAATTGCAGAGCTCCAGGTTTCAGAAATATGGATGGGGAATTTTCACTTATGTTTTTATATAGGAAAACACTTGTGCAAATTGCAAGTGCTCTGAGAGACCTTGAACCCTAGCTCCTATGTTAGTGTCACTGGAGGAAAGAGAGAGGTGGCCAAATAGCAGATGGGATATTAGGAAGTCGAAGGTGTAGTTTTGGGCTCTGCCACAATCCTGCCCTGAGCCTGTGGACAAACCTTTTCACCTTTCGGTTCAATGTTTTTCATCTGCTAAAACACATGAGGCAACTTACCTTGTTTTTCCGGAACACTGAAAAAATTGATCAGTACCTATTTAAGTGTGCTTGGAACAGTTGATGCTGGGCTTCGTTAAAAATCTACCAGAGATGAAAAATTGAGATAGGAATCACAGAAGCTGTAGCCACACATTTGTATTTTTATTGATTTCATTTTTCATTTCTAGAACAATTTATTCTAGCAGGTCTTGGAACAGAAACAAACCTTTACATGGTTCTGTCCCAGGGGATCATAGACCAGAAATCCTGTCTCTGGCTGCAAAGTGGAGTTATATAAATAGAGATTGCACAATATTACCTCTCCCTGTACCCTTGCCCGTCTTTAGACCTCCAGTGCTACAACCAAACTGCGGCTGTTGCCTTTGCACAGAGCCAATTGTCTGCCATCATCCTGTCAGGCACTTATGCTTATTTCTCCTAATATAATTTCTATTAAGCCAATTTGTATTACAGTGAGTGCCTGATGGAGAAGGTACCCACGAGAGGCTGATGTGCTGCTTTCCCTCAAAGATATTTAGCTGATCTGCTGGCAGGTATTATCTCTCCCCATAGGCTTTTCCTCATTTGCATCCTCAGAGCATCCTAGCTGCAAGAACAGTTACTCCAAGAACAAGCTCTGTTTTTCAGGAATTACTCTGCTGTCCTCTCTGTGGGATACAGGAGAAGCACCTCTCACCAGGCCCTCCAGGACCCCCAGGTGGTGCACTGTGATTTTCTCATTTGGTCTCAGATCAGTCCCTGCCCAGATACGTTTGCGTTTCTATTTGCTTTAGATCCGGTTTGTTTGCTTCTCCTTCTCTATTGAAGTTTTCTCCAGGAAACATACAATTTGCCTGGCTTCTGGAGGAGCCCTCCTTTCACCGTCTTCCAGCAATGGGCCTGGCTTCAATTGGCATCTTTTCCTGTGTTAGTTGCCATTCACAGCACTGGAATAACGCTGGTGGAAAATTAATCGGAGGACAGCTCCACCGAATCCTGTTAAGTTACTATTGCTGTAATTCAGCTTCCTCGGCTATTTTTCATGTCTTTTCATCTTATAGATCTGTACAGGGCTCTGCTTGTTGGGTGCTCGGGGAGTACTACAAAATGAGCTAGCAGACAGCCCAAAAATAGATATAAGGAGCTTCAACTCATCTGAAGGGGCTGGGAAGGAATATATAACATGTCCATTTCTTTTATGTGAGAGAGAAGCAGGGACAGGTGTTGATATCTGGTGTCTAATAGGGAGGGGCAGAGGAGGCATTAAACCCCTCTTTCTTGTTTTGTCCCCTATTAAACCTATGCCAGGCTTTGATATAAACTCACATTGACAGAAACATTTCGCCAGGTAAACGTACGAAATCCTTATAGAGCAAAGGTGATGATTCATTGTTCCTTCTTTGCTGTTGTTTAGGAGATGAATACTCTCCTCTTCTTCTGCCTCGTCCCTCTGCAGAGGGGTCAGTTAAAATGCCCACTGAAAGGCACTGCCCATCACCCATCTGCGAGAAATTTGATGGCCAAAGATGCCTGGATGTGATGCCCTCACCAGCTGCAGGCAGCGGCGTGAGTCAGCCAGCCCAGGCAGAAGGTTCACCCATTTTTCTCTCTTTTGACCTATTTTATGAGCAACATTTTATGCTTCCCCTTATTGTTCTCTCGTGGGTCAGTAGCAGGACATCCTCAGAGCGCTGGGCTCTCAGATTCCACGGGTAAGCACAAGCCCACCAGTGCTGGATCCCATGGCACTTCGCTGGTTTCCATAGCCCTCAGAGTAAATCCCCCTGTTTGCAAATCTGCTTTGCAGAAGACAGCTTGCACTGCACTGTGGGGGGTAGAGAATGCCCTGTGAAGTCCAGGGCAGCACTTAAGCCAGAGATGTGACCTTTATTTTTTTTTTCAGCTTTGATTTTTTGCCCTGTGGAGTTTTCCAGGCTTTGGCTCCCAACCTTACTAAAGTAATTATATGACTTTGTGAAAACAATTCATTTTTCAGCACTTCTCCAGCGCTGCCAACTTTTCTGTGGCTGTATAGAAAATCTTGCGCTATTCGGTGTTTTGCCTAAACTTCCATGTGCTTACTCAAAGAAGCTCATCCCTCGCTGTGGAATAAATCCCCAGCAGCATCCCTGGGTCTGAAGCTTTGAGCTGGCCACAGCACGCACAGGGTGCCCTGCCTGCGCCTCTCACGGGCTCCATCCCTGCAAGGTGTAGCCCTCAACATGATCCAAGCCCGGGATGCAGCCAGAGCCATGGCATTACACAATTTTCATTGTAGTAGTCTGCAGGACTCCTGTGAATTAGCACAATGGGACATTTACCAGCACAATGTGACATTTACTGGAGGGGCCGTGGGGTGTGAGCTGTCCCCCCTCCACACACGTTAGCTCCAGCTGGCATGGCACGTGCTCCCCTATCACAAAACACAGTCTTGTAGCTGCACCTCCTCCCAGCGAGACCAGGACCATGTCTTCCCTTGCTCACACCACTCAGGAGCTTTTTTTTTTTTTTTTTTTTAAATAAAAGTTCAGCAAAGGAAAAAAGTCAAGTCTTTCAAAAGAAATCAAACTCTTTGAATGAAAGTATTTAAAGGAAATTATTTTATCACTCTGAAATTTTATCCATCCCTTACAAAATAAACAACAGCCTCAGAAACTACTTTTTCAGGCTACGTTTTGCAGGCAGTTTTTATCTGCAGAAAGGATTAGCTTATCCGTGGATGGAACGTGCTGCACACTCCCTGTTCCCATGCAGATTCATGCGGCAGGGAGCTGTATTTCCAGCTCAGCTCTAGGACATTTTTTTCTGTAGCTAAATCAGATGACTGCAAAGACCATTAGAGCAGTTTATCGTTGGAATCTGCAGGAACGTACTGTACCCAAAAGGAAAGTGTTCATTGACAGGGGAAGTGCAAGATCTGTGATCCTTGTAATTATGCAGATGATCCTCTCCAGAGGTCTGTGGTATGTGAGCAGGTCCACAATGATGGCTTTTGGCTGCAACACTTTAATAGTCCACTGAAATCCAGCTGTTCCTGCTCTCAAGTCCACTTGGCTGCAGCCCTGACTGGCATATCAGCATGAATGCTTTTGTCTCTCACTCGGGACATGCAAAACACTGTCATCTGAGGGGCTCATTGAAATTAAAGTGCTGCTTTTCTGAGCAGTTTGTGTTGTTGCTCCGTTGGGTCCCAGCAGAAGTTTGCACCTTGCAGCTCACCGGTGCTGGAGACATCAGACATGCAGAGATGGACACTTTCTGGCGTGAAATGCCAGCACAGGTTGGCAGTATGCAGGTCGGCCACTTCCCTCAAAAATCTGCAGTCAAAGTCTGGATCCCAGGAAGGATCCCTTGAAATTAATACTTAGGTAAAAAGAAAACCTCCTCATCCCATGGCAATGTTTCTGCTCAATCTGCAACCTGGCGTAAGATCTGCACATTTCCCAGCATGAAACCAATGGTGTTTTAGCATTCAGGTGCTAAAACCTTGGAAGGCTGCTTGCAAAAAAATCACCTGGTGGCATTAACAATTATATTTTCTTGAAAGACATTGCAGGAAGCAAAATGATTTGGGAAACAACAGAGGTTCTCCTCAAGGGTTTGAAAGATGTAATACTGACGAGCAAAACAGATTGTGCAAAATTGCATACAAAACTGTGCAAAATTGTGTAAGCCTTGCTTCCAGTTGGTCCCCTGCCTTGCCAGGTGAAAGCCATCCTCTTCCCATAAACACTTTATTCCCATAAAATCATAGCCTCACCAGAGAAGGCAAAGCGTCTCAAGGTTGGAGGGCTGTAAACTTCTGGTGACCCCAGGGAGGCTTTTCAGTGGGGAACACGATCCCTGTTGATCTTGAGGAAACCGTAGCTGTTTCTAACTCTGATGGTGTATCAGGGAGTTTAAAGAAACATCCAGCTGGCTTATGCCTCCCTGCATTCAGAAAATGATCCTTCCTGCCACCCCCCACTGCTCCCAGGACAGGACCTGGTTGTGCTGTGTCCATGTGTAGCAAGACCCAGCTCCTGCCCTGTGAGACTTTATCCTCTGCTGGGCAGGACGGGTCTGGGAGTAAGGAAATGCTGTTCCAGCTTTCTTGATAAGGACCCAGAGGAAGCAGAGAAAAAATGGTTTTGCACAAGGCCATAAAGGACGACTGTTTCCAATCTGGGAAGCAAGCCCGAATCTCTTGACTCTCAGTGCCCTCTCCTTTTTGGCAGTAACCTAACACACTTTTCTGGTCTCAGGGACCTGGGGCTGCCTATCTCCAGGGCAGATGCAGCCAAGCTGATGCAGAGGGAAGCCTTGGTGGCTGTCTCTTAGAAGATCTCATCAGATTTTTTATATGACTTAATGCAGCTGGCTGCAGTGAGGAAACTGCAATGACTTCAGGCCTGCAGTTTTGGTAGTGAAATGGCCTGAACTAGCTTTTGGTAAAATTTTACAAAAAGCTGTGTACCCAAGGCCTTCATTATTTCCGGTGCAGGTTGTCTGGGCCTGATATGAGTTCACCTGTGCAGCTCACTCCAGGAAAAAGGTTATAGTGAATGAAAATGAGAATTTCAATAGCCAGGCACAGACAAGGAATGACACATCAAGTGCTACTTGCCTACTGTCAGGTAGCATTAAAGGGGGACAGAAAACAGAGAGAAAAAGCTTTCTGCACTGCTGAATCCCAGAGGAAGAACTAGATACGTCCTATTCCCACAGAATATTATAAAATTGCAACAGGCAGCTTCGAGATGAGAATGAAGGCTGTTCTGCAAAAGCGTGGTTGGAAGACAAATTGCTGAAGGGTTAGGTGAATATTCAGAGCAGAAACCAGGATTTATTGGCAGGACACAGCCTCTGCATATTTTATCTTCCAACAGCCTATTGACACAGGGAAAGGCTTAGCTGAGCTAAATTGGTGTTGGAAGCCTGTGAGATGAAGAGCCGCCCATCCAGGAGCGTTCCAGAGAGAGGTAATCCTATAGAAATCAGTTTAATGGGAATGCTATGTTTTCTCCTGTTGGGGTGAGTGGCAGGGGCTGCTTCCACAGGCACACCCTAAAAGTGAGGAAGGTGCAGCAGCATGAGGATCCCTGGGTGAATTGGCAGCACCCACATTTCCCTGCTCACCCAGCCAGCATGCTCAGGGGACCTGTGAGCTCAGAGGGACCTGTGAGCTCAGAGGGACACTTTTCTGATGGATCTGCAGCCCCTCACCAATATGGAGTCTCCACTTTGCTTGTGCAGCAAGTGCACACAGTGCTTGAAGCACTGAAACGTATAGATTTGTCTATGTACGTATATACGCACGAGCAGATTAGAAGTCAAACAAAGCGTTATAAATGTGCAGTGAAGAAATAACAATCTGGCTTCTTTGATTAAACAGTTTGATTTACTGGGCTAAACAATAGGGTTTTTTTCCTCTGTGCTACGTAATTGTTATTGGGGGGACACATCTGGTCACTGAGCAGAAATGCACTTCTGTGGAGCCAAAGCATTCAAAAATGTGGGGGAGAAACAACTGTCAAACAGGATCTATATATTAAAAAAACCATCTAGAAAGCTCAAATAAATTTTGAATGATATATACTTGGAAAGGTTGTGGGAGAGCGTGGCTCTTTAATATTATTGTGGTCAACATACGACATTTATAGCTCTTCTCCTGTTTGGCCACTGGAACCTTGTCTGTTCCTGTCAAGAAATGATGCCTCGGAGACAGAAGCCACTTGAGATGCAGGTCATGTTGGAGATCACATGGAAAAATAATGAATTTGTCCAAATACATGGATAACTGCACAGAGCAGAAAGTCTGTCTCCAACCAGGCAAACCTGGAGGGAGGAGCACCTCCTGCTCTTCAGCACTTTCCGCTAAAAGTGAAGCCAGGGACTCAGAAATGTTGTCTCATGGCTGTCAGGACTCATCAGCATCACAAACCAGGGGAAAAAACCCAAACAAACTCACGACAGAGTTAAGGAGATTAGAGGCACTGAGCGGTGAGACCTCACTTGAGTCTCTTCCAGTTTTTTAATGAGGCATAAAAAGGGTCTTCAAAAGTAGGCATATTTTTGATTCCCTGCTTGTTTTGCTACATTAGAAATTTAAATTCCCTTTGCTTTCCCAGGAAGACTCAGCTGAAGAAGGACTTCCAGCAGCACAGGAGGACTGCAACTACCATGAGCCTCCTTTCTTTGGCCACCAAGGGCCATAGCCTCAGCTTGCTGCCCTTCTGCTCATCCTCACACACAGACAATGTACAAGGGCTGCTTTTTCAAAGGTGACCAGCAATTTCCATCGCTTGGCCAGTGACGTCTTAAAAGGAGGTGAGGTTTCTGAAAGCAACAAACTGTGAAAGAAGCCAAGTCACCTGAAGGTTCTTCAATGTGGCAGCCAGAAATTAAGACTTTCCACTGAAAAAAGCAAAATAAAGTTCAGACTTAGTACAGAATTCACCTTTTCCTTTGGAAGAAATTGCTCATAACACACTTTGCATGGGAGAAATATGGGATCTACTTGAGCTGTAGGGCCATTGTATGTGCAGAGATTGATTAATAGTCATTGGGAGAAGAAGTTTGTGCCACCTTTAAAAATACACACTCACATGTCCAGATACCTCACACAGCAGCTGGCCACATCACAGAGATAAAAAAATCTGTTAAAACTGATACTCTCTTACATGAACTGGGGTTTTCAAGCTGCCACACTTGTGTCTGTGTGGTACCAAGCAGTACTGTCATACCCAAGCACGCAAGAAAGCGTGAGTCATGTCCCTTTGAGATTAGGAAATGAACTTTAAAAAATACCTATTTTCTCAAGAAAAGAAGCCCCAAGCTTGTTGAGAAATTATTTTTCACTCTGTATATGTGGGAGTCACAGCTTTAGAAGGAAAATTAAAAATTTTAAAGTAATTTTTTTTTACTTTAAATTTTTATTTTAAAAATCAAATGTAATATTTTCGTGCAATCCTGTGATTCCAGACAGCAATGCCTTATGGCATCCATCAAACTTGCACTTAATTAGTGAGTTTTAGAGACTGGAAACTGGATACGTGATTATCTAACAGAAATGTAAACAAATCACAAAGACCCTCAACTTTTATTCACTGTAACAAAGAACTTTATAAAGAAAATACGTTAATACTAAAAAGGTTGTATTTTATCTTGCTTTGTTTCTTACACTGCACTCCTTAGCCTTCTAGCTTCCTCTAATGAAATTAAAAAGCATAAGGGACACTTCTTTATCTTTCTTTCTGAAGTCTCCTCTTTCTACGTAAAGAACATTAACACAACAACAACAACAAAATTAGTTCCTTGTGACAAAAGTTCTGGCCTTGTTCTGAGCTCTGCCTACCACATCAACATGGGGCAGTAGAGGTGGCACCTTGTAGGGAAGGTGCTGTCACCTTGACTTTTCCAGTCCTGGGCTCTGCCCATGAAAGGGTGTCCAGCAAGGCCCCAGGGGGCAGTGCCCCAGGGCAGAGAGGTTGGGATTGTCATTATTACAACGGTGCCAAACACAGGAGATGAAGCTTTTATCTCCAGATAAGCAAATGGGCCTCTCTGTCGATTTTCTTCTGAAGGTGCATCAGTTCAAGGAAACTGATACCTCCCTTCTTGTCATCTGGTTCTAGCAGGTGGTTGGTATTAAGGGAAAAGCGTGATTGTTTTAGTTTCCACTCTGTTAGAGCTTATTACTCATTACCTTTGGAATTATAAATGTATATGTTCAGCTATGCCAAAAATTTGGATGGAGAAACACATTGAGATACTCTAAAATATGCAAAATAAAGGAAAAGTAAACACTGAACCCTTTCTGAAGCTAAAAGAGCAGCTTGCTCCCTGGTGCTGCGTTCACCATGGGGTCAAACTGCTCCCCCGAAACCCGAGAAAACAGAATTTGTGGAAAGCGCGGGGTGGAAATAGAGGGACTGATTCTACAAATCTCACATGCAAGATTGCTTAACTTGGAGCATGAGAGAAGCCCACAGGGTCCAAGGGCATCACACAGGAGCTCCATGCAAAGCCCAGGGTGCACCTCCGTGGCACTCTGGTCCCTGCTCCATCAGCAGAGTGGGACTTGCCACTGAGCCACTGAGCCAGAGCAGCAGAAAGCCACTGCCCATCCCTCCAGGGATGTTCCTTGGTGGTGGAAGGGCTGCAGGTGCACACCGTGGGCCCAGGCACATGTTGGTGCTGGCCTGTGGAGGAGCTGGGAGCCAGGGGATGGAGGGGCAGCAGGACAGAGGCAGCCCTGGCTCAGACTGATGGAAGTTTCACGCAATGGAAAGCTAAATGCATGAGGCTGGAGCTGTATCCCCACCTACATAATGGGTTGCCCTGGGCACTGCACTAAATACATTAAGCAATGATGAATATACATATTTTAAGATTAAATCTACTTCCTAATGGAACTTTTCACTGGCAACCTTTTCTTACTGTGCCTTTGAACTCCATGTGTCTGAACAACTGCTTCTGGGTGAAACAGCTTCCCAAGTCAAAATAACGACATCAAAAGATTGAAGAAAATTCACAACATCCAGAAAATGTTTTTGGGTTTTTTTTGGTGGGGTTAAAACCCATGAAACCATACAGGTCCCTCAGATTTAACTCTTGATCTGAGAAATTGGTTTAGAACAGACGAATTTTCACAGAATCACAGAATGGGAAAGGTTGGAAGGGAGCAGTGAAGGTCATCTGATCCAAACTCCCTGATCAGCAGGGTCCCCTAGAGCACATTATTCAGGGCTGTGTCCAAGTGGCCTTTGAGTATTTCCAGAAAAGATCATTCCACCACCTCTCTGGGCAATCTGCTCCAGTGCCCACAACCCTCACAGTAAAGAAGTTCTTCCTTCTGTTCAGGTGCAAATTCCTGTGTTTCAGCTATTGCCCATTGCCTCTTGTTCTATTGCTCGGTGCCATCAAGAAGAGCCTGGCTCCATCCTCTTGGCAGCCTCTGTTCAGACACTTAGAGACACTGATAAGGTTCCCTCTCAGTCGTCCCTTCTTGAGGCTGAACAGGCCCAGCTCCCTCAGCCTTTCCTCATAGGAGAGATGCTCCAGTCCATTAACCATCTCTGTAGCCCTACGCTGGACCTGCTCCAGGAGCTCCCTGCCTTTGCTGTGCTGAGGAGCCCAGAACTGGACACAGCACTCCAGATGAGGCCTCAGCAAGGCTGAGTAGAGGGGCAGGATTGACCTGCTCGCAAAGCTCTTCCGAATGCATCCCTGGATACCATTCACCTTCCTGGCTACAAGGGCACACTGCTGGCTCACGGGCAGCTTCATAGAACATCCTTAGTTGTCCATCCATCCATCCATCCATCCATCCATCCATCCATCCATCCATCCATTTATCTGGACTCCAGGATGAGCTGTTACTTCCCCTTTCCAGGAACTGATGTGAGGCTGACCGGCCAGTACTTCCCTGGGTTTTCCTTCTTGCCCCTTCTGAATACTGGAGTGACATTTGCTTTCTTCCAGTGCCCAGGCACCTCTCTTGGTTGCCATGACCTTCCAAAGATGAGAGTGGTCTAGCAATGACATCTTCCAGCTCCCTCAGCATTCATGGATGCATCCTATCAGGACCCACGGACTTGTGGATGTTGAGTTTGAGTAAATGGTCTCTAACCCAATCCTTCTCAACCAAGGGGAAGTCTTCCTTTCTCGAGACCTTCTCCCCGGCCTCCTGGATCAGAGATTCCTAAAGCCTGGCCTTGGCAGTGAAGACTGAATGAAGAACACATGCAGAATCTCAGCCTTCTCTACAGCCTCTGTTGCAATGATCCCTTTTCCATTCAGTAGTGGGCCTATCTTTTCCCTAGTGTCCCTTTTGTTGTTGATGTGTTTGAAGAAGCTCTTCTTGTTATCCTTGACATCCTTAGCCAGATTCAATTCCAAATGGGCCTTGGCCTTTCTCATTCTACTTCTGCATACCCTGACACTACCCTTCTAATCTTCCCAGGTGGCCTGTCCCTGCTTTCACCTCATGTATCTCCTGCTTATGTCTTATTTTTTCCCTGGGAATCCTGTTACAAGTGGTGGGACTTCATGGAGGGGAAGATACCCACAGTACAAGACTCCTTTTCCTTCATGTTACAAAATGCTTTTGAATTCTATTCTCAGTCTGTCTGAAGACTCTAGAAGAGTTGGGTTTTAGCTGCAGGGGCCCAATCCAGTATTTTTTCCAACCCAGTTTCGAAGGTAAAATAAAATGATACTGAAGTCTTTTTGCCAGCTTTCTCATCTATCTGGAGTTTCTATTTTCCCCTGGAGCAGGGCTAGCTCAAGGGGATGGTCCCACAGCTTTTCCCAGGCCATTTCGGGGAGCATCAGCTGCATCCCACTGGACCTGTTGACCAGGGATGAATCCTATGGGTTCTTTGCAGTGCTTACTTGGACACAAATTCCATTGGAGACACGGCAGTTTTGCTGCAGAAAGCTGGAAGCAAGGACAACACAACAGGATTTTTTCAGAGGCAGTAAAACTTTTTTTTTTTTTAAATGTCAATAGATAGGAGAAGAGTGGGGTTTTAAAAGCAGGAAGATGAGAGGCTGAGTCAGACAGGGCTGCTGACCACAGCTCTGCCTGCGAAATGGGAAATGCAAAGAAAATAATTTCTGCGCTATAGAAATATCTAGTTATCATCTGCCGTCTCAAATGCCTCCAAAGAGAAACTCCTGCAGAGACCTTTAAAGCTCTTTTAACACAGAAGGTAGGAAAATATTCTGTCAGACTGAACCAAGATGCAGAATGTGATCATATAAATCCCATGTCTTGGAGCACAGCCCAGATGCTTCTGACTTTGTTGTTTTTCACAGCAGTTTAGCAATTCAGCAGAATCACATTTGCAGTCCTAGATCTACTGGTTTTGGTAGTGGTGGTCCTTGAACTAATTGCTTATGCAAATAAACATTTAAAAACATAGAGGAGGAGGACCAAGATGGTTGCAAAAAAACAAAAAAAAGGAACTTACAATCAACTTCCAGCAATATATCTGGGGGTTAGAAATTATCGTTCTTTATTGAATTCACAGAGGCTTTATTTTTAGAGAGGATAAAACCTGCTAAGCCTTCAGTTCCTGACACATCTCTTTGGAGCAAGAAGAGAGAGATAGCAATTAACAGGGAGGTCTCTGGCAGTGCCAATGGACAGGGGCTTTTCTGTGCATTTTAATCTTTGAGCCCCCTTAGAGAGAGGAATTGGTAAGGTAGGCAATGCTCAGCCCAGCCAAGGTAATTACTGGGAATGAAAACAGAACGGCACAGCCACCACTCCAGCGAAACGATCCCAGCCAGCGTGGGAGGCTCTGGGCTCATTATCGACCTTCCAGAAATCCTTGGTGACGTTCCTCAGGAGTGGGTTGGTGCGATTCCCACGGGACTGCCACCATCACCTGTCCCGCTGGCAGCAGCGCCAGGGCCAGAGGTGCAGATCAGTCCTGTCGAAAATGCCTTTGGTGGGCCAGACCTTCATTTTTTCCCCCCTTGGAATATCTCTTAAATGAAGCAGCTCTGGTGAAAAGAAGAGGGCGAGCAAACATTTAGAACTGTTTATTGAATAAAACAAGGTTTTAAAAGCCGTATTATTGTTCCGGGACACAATGGTCGTTTCTGTTTTTGTTGGTAAGTACCCGTGTGATTTAAAGCTGCTGACAGCACCAGACGCTCACAATGAAATCATCTCTCCCTCCCCTCCGCGCAGCTCAGGCAGACACTCATTTGTATGTATGGGTTCAGCCTGTCTGCTGCGGCTGGCCAAAGCGACAGATACTAATGGCATATGTTAATTACAACCCAACAACTTCCTTTCATTTGGGTGTTTATTAACATTCTCACTTCTGCCCATGGAGGCAGCTGGCGGGAGATGCTGGAGCTGCCAGGGATCACATGCGATCTCCAATCTGGGACCGCGATGTGCGCCGGATTACGGCTGGCAGCCCGACAGAGAGCCCGGCATCCCAGCGCACAGCTTCTCCCTCTCTGCTTACTAGGCTGCAGAGGGGCTGGGAAAAAGATGGGAGCTCAGAAGCAAACCCCCAGCCACAGCTGGTGGATGGCTCCAGGTGTGGCTGTGCTCTGAACCTGAGATTTCACTGGCAACACCGTTGTGCAACAGGCCCAAATAGCTGGAAAACAGCTCAATAATTTGGAATTTAGGGGGATCATAAAGTATCTGGTGTGAGTGGCAAATGCAGCCGAACTGGTTTTACTGGGAAATAAGGGGAATTGTCATCTCACATGGAGCCAGCATCCATCTACTCTCCTGTTCCATTGCTGAGTGTAATTGGAGACAAATATTTCAAAGGCAAATGCAAGAAATATTTAAAGTGACAATTCAGGTGATGCTCCCTTATCTTTCTCTTCACAACTGCTTTGTGACATTGGAAAAATGAGACAAAAACCTACTTTGTAAGAAAGAAAGGATATCAGATTTTCATTTCTAAACCCCTCATCTTTATTAAGAGCCATCTATCTCAGTGATTCCTTATGGCATGGTGATGCAAGGTGATCAGATAATTCTGTAATATATTTTAAAAAATTCCTCAAATCTCTTTTCAAGTTGTTGTGCTTCAATTTCTTGCAACTTTATTCATAATCACTGTGCAGGGCAGGAGTCATGGCCGGTGGGGCAGGACTGGATGCAGCCAGGTTTTGCAGTTGTAAAGAGCAAACCCACCAAGCTCTCGGTATAAAACAAGCAGTCAGACACAGGACCACAAAGGAGAGCAGTGTGAGCAGGCTATTCTCTACCACCTTTGAAAAAAATTGTATTAATCAAAAGACATTTTCAGGAGCAGTTTCTAGGAGGCAGCTGTGTGGCTGAGGGGCAGCTTTGAGGCAGCATGAAAGAAAAATAGGAGAGTTCCTTTGCTTTTGTTTCCAGACTGGGTTTGATGCACGTCAAAGCCCGTGTGAGATGTGCCTGAGTATTCCTGGCATTCCTCTCAGCACGCATCAGGCTGCCTTTGGCATCTGGGGACTTCATATAGCATTGTGCTGCCCTGGTGACTATGAGTTGTTAAGTCCCTGCATAATTCCCTACAGCCTTCACTCATCTGGAAGTAAAGCATAATTAGCAATTTTTGTTATCTCACTGCTTAACCCTTCTATAGAGTTTGTGTTTCGTACTCTTCATTTACAAATATCCAAGCCAAAATGATACATCTGCTTTCATTTGTTGAGATGTGCAAAGAATTATAGTGGATTAGTAAGACACGACTGTCCTTCAGAGTTAGCTGTTTTCTTTCTGTATCCTGTTTATCTTCCTGAGGTTAATTATTTAAGTTAGAGGTTTGGCCAATTTTGCTACACAACAGAAATGAAATGAAATGAAATGAAATGAAATGAAATGAAATGAAATTAAATTAAATTAAATTAAATTAAAATTTTAAAAAATAAAATAAAATGCCTGATACCATGTGGGTCATAATGTAAAATGCCAGTTGAGGAAGAAATTTGATTTTTGTGTGTAGTTCATTCTTAAATTCCTGCATTTGTTCCTGGAGGCTGGTCTTGAGCAATTCAGAGTGGTCATGTGGAGGATCTGCAGGGTGAAGCCAGGCAAGGGGGTGCTTCTCTGTGGCCTACAGCACTTTTTTCCCTAGAAGAGTAGAGAATGGTTCCTCTCCTTCCCATGTGGGACATGAAGACATAAATGCCTCTACCTACAAGGAGCTGCTTGTGTGTGTTTTCTTCTTCATGTTGACCCAGGGCAGAGCTGGACGGTTTTACCCGTGGTGTCTAAGGTTCTCAAAAGGACTGGAGAAGTCATATTTGGGAGGAGTAAGCCAGAACAGTAGAATGAACAACATTTTTTTTTAGTGTTTACATCCAACAAAATCCCCACACAATCACTCATCACAGAATACCAAGCACAACCCCAAAAGCATGTCAGAAGAGCAAGGGTGCTTGGTTCAGCAGCCTCTCTTGAAAACTACTTTGTTTCTTGTTTAAAGACAAGACATTTAATTATCTGGCTGTACATTGTTCTCACTCCCCATGCTACTGGGCTGATGGGATATTTCAGTTATTTATTGACATGTAGCAAAGCCAAAACCTCTGGATATTACAGCGAGGAATTTGCATTCATTGCCCCAATCCTCTGTAGAAAGACACTGTCCACTAGACAGAGGGAATTTAATCTCTTTCTTGTAGAGAAAACCAATCCTGTACTGCAACTACCGTGAAACCAGGAGGTGTCCATGGGGCTTGGTCTTAATGACGGCTCACAAATGAGGGCTAAATTGTCCATCATTATCCCAGTGCAAGGGCAGTCAGGCCACCTGCATACACCCATGGGCAATCTCATGGAAATGGGCTTGTTTCAGTGCTCTGTGTCTGACTTTTGTATTAACAGAAGTGATAAAGTTAAAGCAGGAGTCCTTGGATGGTTTCTGCTGTGCTCTGTGGGAATGTGCCCTGTCCTAAAGTGTTTCACAGGATCAGCTGTCCTGCATGAGAGTCTCTGGCTGGCAAATCCTAGCTATCATACAGAAGCTCTAGCTTGTGCCTCTTGCTCCCATGTACACAGGCACAAACTAAAGAACTCCCTTCCTCATGAAGTTCTGTCCATTGTGTGCATCCCCTGAGAAACCATGATGCAGGGTTTTTCCAGCCATGGGTTTTCCACTGTTGCTGGAGCATTCCCTACCCAGTTTAGTACATATAAACTCATCAGGAGAAATGGACAAAAAGGGTAGGCTGAAAAAAGCAGTGCAAGAGGAACTGGTAGGAGTTTGTCACTGACCATGGCAGATGGGATGCATTGGGTGAAGCCAGTGTGGCCCATCTTTCCAGCAAAGCCCGGTGACACCTGTCAGTCTCTTCTCATCTCTGGGCTGGCCCATGTCCTCACTGGTCCTAGGTGGAGCCAAGCACTCAGATCACCAGGAGCCCTCTGGGCAGCTGCCTCTCCCTCCAGAAGCACTCTCCATCACGACCCCAAGCGCCCTGGGGATGCCCTGTGGGGCAGGATCTCAGATATAAGTCTCTAGCCTGAAAGCCTGAACACTTTGGAGAATCAGGCCTCTTCTTTCCTCCTTCCTGCACCACTTATGAGAGAATCAAGGACTGGAACCAATATAATACTGAGTTGCCAATAAAAACATCCCCACTAAGTCCTAAAGGAATTTGGGGTATTTTTTTTCTGGACTGCTAAGACCCTCCAAAGCACAGTGATTGCACCAGTCTGGAAAATAAAAGCTGCAGACCAGAAGTCTTGAATCACAATCAGGAAGCCCTGGCTGAACTGATAACTGGAACATTGCTTTAAAGCAACCTGGTGAATACAGCAGGCCAGAAAAGCTTTGGTGAGGGCAGGCTGTGCCTCTCTCATCATCTGTTAGCTCCTCTTCAGTAAAGAGAAGAACTGATTCAAAACCAGACTTACATTCTTAGTAATATTTTAAAATGCTCCTCAGATAAGTGGACAGGCGCATGGATAAAATTCAGCCATGGATAAAAATTGCCAATGAGAATGTAAAGCAGGAGCTCACTTGCAATATGGCAAAAGCAGCACGTGGCTACAGGTGTCCTGATGGGCAAAGCAGGAGGAGGAGAAGAGGAAAGGAAATATGCTGAAGCCATCAATTTGTCCAGGTTAATTGAAACTAGAAAAACCTGTGAGATGAGGTCAAAGTAGTCTGAAGGAGCCTAGAAAGAGCAATAAAAAGATTTGAGGAGCGGAAGGCACTGAAAGATAAAAAGGCTCTGGTGAGAGTGATGGTAGATATGAAGGAACCTGACAGAATGACTTGGGATAATATAGAATATGTCAGCTGAAGCAACACAGAGAATTTCAGCTGAACACGTTATTTCCTTTTATTTAACAGAAGAGAAAAGTGACTTCAGATGAAAATGAAAGATGATGGGTATAAACACCCAAAAAAGAAACACTGCTTTTCAGAGCAGCATGCACCTCGACTGCCATAACTAAACAGGTGGGCTTTTTCATTCTGCCTGCATACAGGGCGATGTCCATAGGTGTGTGACTTCATTTTTCTCTCACAACACTGACAGAAAATGCTTCATGCATGGGAATGGTTTTCATAAGGTAGTGTTCAAAGAGATAATTCAGACAAATTCCAGGAACAGCTGACATTTACATGACTAAGAGGCCCAGCAGGTATGTCAAGAGAAAAAGTGCTCTAAAAGCCACCCTACTTCGAGGTGTGATACAACCAGTAATTGCCAAAGATTAGCAGGGAAAAAAAAAATCCCATGAATAATGTGCTCCAAATGTACCTGATTCTAGGATGCTTTCACTTTCTTTTAACACCAAACATTTCTGGAAGCAAATACATCAACTGATTTAACTAGCAGGGTGGGACCTACGTCCTTAGCAAACCTCTGCAGTCAGGTGGAGATGCAGTGCATGGGCTACAGGAAGCCAAACAAATTCCCATTTCATAAAGCTTCTCTTAAGACAGTGAAAATGCATGCAAACCTGATGTATGAGACCCCAGTGAAAGCATTCCCTCCATGTATCCCCCTGGAACCCCAGGAATTCCCACAGGCCAACACACCCAAGCTCTGTGGAGCTCTGTTTGCATCAGGAGGAATGAGAAGCCCAGTGGCCAGTGGCAGAATTGGGTCCCTCAACCCAACCCAGCCCGACCCCACCACTTTCGGCATCTGAGCTGCAAAGGGAAGACCCTGTAGCACCTTTGATGAAGCAGCCACAGCCAGAGCCGCAAGGCAGAGCACAAACTCCCAGCTGAGTAAGCCCTTGCTACCCTGCAAGGCAGCTCTGAAACCACCAGGGAAGGCTGCACACGAGTGGGAAAGCTGCCAAGAAGTTATATCCCAAAGTAAGAGAAAGTGTCACAGTTTAGACATCTGTTCTTACAATTCTGTTCACCTACCTCATTCAGATTTCCTTTTTTCCCCTTTAATGAGTGCACTGTTTGTTACCCGCCTGACTCCCTTTTGGGAATGTTTTAAGAATGACTGCCCCTCAGACAGCAAAACCTGTTGTTTCCCAGGTTGCTGGCTCTGAGCTCCAGCTGCAGTGTTTGTAGTGATGCCCTTACACTTGAATGCAGCCCTTGCGAGCACCCGTCAAGTCCTGCAGGAGGGTTACCTACACAGGACTCTTATTCTCTCCTTTGGAAAAGCTGGACAAGCCTTGTCTCCATGAGCGGATACAGTATCTCACTATCATCTGGAAGGATCGTTCTCAGAGATTCAGCACTGGGATGACAAATCCGTAAACTCGTTTGGGATCTGTTTCTTTGTAAATACACAGACATGACTCATTACGCTAATGTAGTTATGTGTGAAAATTCAGGGGAAAATATAACCCCAAACCACCTTCTTAAGAAAATAAGCGGCAAAGCCAAGCATTACTGCATGCTTTTTTTGCCTGGCTATCAGCAGTTTGCAAGTTCCCTCTTGTTGGTCCTTGGGAAACAGCACATCCTGAGACTATGAGCACCAGGCAGTTCAAAGCAATGCCAATGCTCTTCAGCATGATTAAAAAAGCAAGCTTGCTGAAATTTGTTGGAATTGTCCATTAGCCTAGATAGTCCATGAATTCCTTCCTGTATGCCATGCCATTTGATCCTCGCAGGCCTAAATGTTTATCCCCTGGGATGCCTGTGGCTCTTGTGCTTGCTAAAGGCTCCCAGACCTCATCCTGCTCCCCAGCAAACCTTTGGGGGGTTGATGTCGCAAGTGCTCCGCTAATGGGCTGTGCACTGGTGCTAATGAGGTTCAGAGCACTGACCACAGAGAGGATGGGCCACTTGTTATTTTTCTAATTAATTCAAGAACTAATCACACAGCAGCATGCTCCAGAAGACAGCCCATCTAACAACCGTGTTAAGAAGTCTGCACAAATCTGTCCCCTCTGCATTCACCTCTGAGTATTTTTCCCTGCCTTTTGTAACTCATTTGAACAAAAGACTGCAAAAAAATCTTGTTCTACCAGCAGCTTGTGTTCTCCCCCATGGCAGCTCATCCTGTACATTAGCTCCTTCTGCTGTTTTAAATCATTTGGCATTCCTTTTGGGCCCACCCATCCTGCATACCCTGAGCTTAAATTCTTGACCCCTACTGGGAGATGACATTAGCTCTCCGCTTCAGTGCCTCTCCCATCTTACTCAAAGCTTATCTAAACCCACAGTTGCTCATATCTCCGATTTCTCTTTTTCTTTTGGTCATAACACTCTAATTAGAGCCTTGAAGCATACAGTGATGTGATTTGCATGAAAGGCACTATTCAAAACGAAACTGGTTCCCAATTCATGCAGCTTAGCAGCAACATTTAAAGGCGATAAGTTATTTAGAGTACTCACTTCTCTCCATTATTTTTTAAAACACTCAAAGTCCCATTCATCTGCTCTTTTCTAAAGGATTGGAGCTAGTTTCTCTAGTTTTTCTGGATGGGTAGTATCCTCATAGCTCTGTACCGTGTTAAGTAAACCCTAGAAGAGTTTCCACATTCCTCTTCAGTGTGTATATATTTACTTGAATGTGCATCACCTGTTTCCCAGCCCACGCAGTGGATGTCTATCCTGTATGTTAAAACACAGAAAATAAGGCCATTATGATAAACATCTGCGCTCACCACTTTCTTGCTCCTCCAAAGCTGCTTACTTTTAAAAAAAGACAGAAAAACTCATATCAGAGTTTAAACTCACATCAGGTAACTTTAAAGTGAAGTACTAACAGTAAAGATGACGACATGTTATTACAGTTAATGGCTATTATTAAATATTAACTAAAATTAAATCTGGAAAGTTTGTAAACACCTTATTTACGTACCCAAGTGGTTGTCTGATGTTTGAAACCTCCCCTCAGAAGAAAAGCAGCTCCCAGTGCCATTTGGCACGAAGGGGACATAAGTTACAGAAGACCTGACACAAGGAATTTGTGCTGTGGCTATTCATGGTGCCAACGCTTTCCACGTAACTCTCCATTCGTGGCCTGCTTGGGGAACAGGATGTGTCCCAGGCACTGGAGAAAAGCCAGAAAAGGGCCATTTATTGGTGGCATATTCAAAGCAACATTTGCAAAACAAATTCAGCACAAACAAATTCTGGCCCGAGCAATATTGACAAACCCTTGCTTGTGCTGCCCACAGAGAGCAAGTCATGTCCTTGCTGGGGCACTCTGGCTGGGCTCTGTGAATGTCCTGCTGCCTGTAAGGATGCTTCCCCCATCCTAAAACTGTGAGAACTGCCGGCACGCTGAATGCATGGCTAATCCCATGGGAAGCTTTCTGCACTGTGCTGTTTCAGCAGCCACCCAGGCAACAGCAAATCGGTTGTGCAGACCCAAGCGTTTCCCCGTCCCTCTGCCTTTGAACAGGCAAGGATGAAGAACAAACTTCTAATGAATGGACTTCAGTGCACTGAATGTGCCCCTGGCTGGAGTGGTACAGCTCCGCTGGCCTCGGGGAGAAATGCTGCAGGGGAACAAGGCGAGGGGCAAAGCACTCGAGCATCAGAGCTGAATTTGGCCCTGCAATTTCAGTCTGAGGCAGCAGCGGGTTAAGCTATGCAGCACTACATGCAAAGTTGAATGTTGTTACTCCAAGGATCGGGGACAGAGGCCAGGCCAAGGCTGAATGCAGTGGCAAGGGGAAAAAACCAACAAGGAGTCTAGACTGAGAGCTGAGATTGTTACATCTGCCTGTAGGGCATGGGTGCTGAGCAGAGCAGCTCCTGCTGCCGTGGGAGGCTGTGGCCCCGCTCATCACTACACCCCAGCCCCTCCTCCAGCAGCATCAGTAGCAATCCCTTCGGTTTCCAGGGCTCCAACACAGCCGAAATGAAGAGCAGGGTCCCAGACCTTGAGCTCGTCCCTTCCCTCCATCCTGCTTCAAGAGAGCCCTCCCCTGCGGATATCCATCCACTCTGTCTGTGTCTAGCGCCAGTCCTGCTCTGTGGGGCTGCATTTATTGTTTTATATAAAAGATCATTCTGAGAAGAGCAAGCCAGAGAATGTGTCAGAGAAGGGGAAGAAGTGACTTTGTAACTCCAAATAAGTGCATGCAAACAGGGATGACTGCCAGTGATTACTCCCAGAGTTGTGCCTCCTGAACCCACCACATTCCCGTCCCGTGATGTTTGCTCTTCTCTCCAGGCTGACTGCAATCATTATCCAACAGATATTGTGGAATTTCACTGTCAACTAGTAAAGCTAGGCCCTAGAAATGAGCTTCCTCTCTAATTGCTTCAGAATACTCAGAGGAGCAGATGTTGAGGCATGTGGGACACATCACGGCATAACAGGATGGTTGTGGTTGGGCAGGATCTCTGGGGATCATCTAGTTCAAGCCCCCTGCTGAAACAGGGCTGGCTGCCCAGGTCCGTGTCCAGACTGCAGTCCCAAACTCCAGCAGTAGGAAAAGATCCTGAGGCGAGCTTGCTTCTCAGAGGGAAGGAGAGAAATTCTCAGAAGAGAGAAATTCTCCACCCAGATGGCAAAAGATGCCTTCGTGGCTTCTGTATGATAAAGCAGACAGGGGAGGGAGACTGGGGTTTAAGTGGAAATGGATTTTGGCCACAACGAAATAGATGGGTACCAGAGAAGGTTAGAAGAAGTTAGAACAATAACAGTCCAAACTCCCAGCAGGGTAGTTTCATTCTTGCCTATGGGGCTGAGTTAAGGGTGGTGCTTTGAAAGAAAATAAAGCAGTTTTGGGAAGGCAGTACAGCTGTCATGGCTAGAGGGAGAGCCCGTACTCAGGGACATGGTGGGTGGGAGAGCCAGGTTCAAGCTGCTTCCTTGCATCAGGCTTCCTATGCCATCTTGAGCAAATCCTGCTCAGTTTCCCACAGGAACAAGAGGGAGGTAAGAGCTTTTCTCAGGCCCACAGCATTGTACATGCTTGGGTGGGATAAATGTTAAAGAGTGGGGTGTTGGCTGCCAGGCAAAAGCGGTGGATATTTAGGTAGAGAGGCAAAACTCAAAGTAGGTGCTGCCAGGTCAATCTGTATGAAGATGTCTCTTGTAGTCTCAGAAAAGCAGTGATTTGAAGACCTCCCTGAAGTGTTTCACCAAATAAATCCTGATTATTTGGGCTTTGTGAAGACAAAGTGATTGTTACTCTAACTTCTTAAGGCACATAAGCATTTAAGCTGCCTTAAATCTTTAAGGTAGCACAATGTAAGCATTAGAGCCAACTTAAATCCTTATTAAGTCTTCTAGGTGCTTAAAGCATTTAAGCCATTTTTAAGTCTTTTTAGAATGATTGCTGATTCCATGGGAAGGATGCAGTGTTGAAAGACACTTCGTACAGGATGTCACCTCAAAGTTCATGCTGTCAGACAAGCCCGTGTCTCAAATGCAGCCTTATCAAGAAAGATTTGAAAAATGTCTAGACTTTCATTTCCCTGCCATTTCACATTTGGTCCCTGAGTTCACAATGATGCTTATAAATGTGACAGGGTTTTGAGAACAAAATGATCGATCCATCAGCTCATGCTGGTGGCTCATGTTATCCCATATCAGGGCTCTGTCACACTGCTCTGTGGTACGTGCTTCAAAGGACAGCAGAGGATGTTGAAAATGAGTGAGTTCCCTGCACATACAGGGACAATCACAGCGCACAACTAAGCAAATCCTTTTGCTCTGACTTTTCAGCAGTGACCTTTGGATGGCAATCAACCTTGGAACGCCCAATCTGAAAAGGCAACAGTTTTGGCGTGCCGTGAAAGCGAGGCTTTATAATAGAAACTACTTTTGCAACTTTTATTGTATGACTTGCAGTCAAGAGGATGCCATAACAAACTGCTGAGCACAGTGAGTCTCTCCACAAGAAGAGATGCAATCCAGCTAGCCCTGTCCTGTGTGTGCAAAGAAACCACTTAACCCCTTGAATAAGGGGCTGCATATGTGGCAATAGCTCTAAAGGACTGGGTCATCAGCAGACAGAGGGTTTTTCCAATAACTCCAGTGATAATTCTAACCTTTTCTGGTTCTTAACTTGTCTTGCTGGGTCGTACCCCATACACAAGTTATGACCCTGAATGGCTGATAAAACCATTCATTTCTTTTAGCTTGATTTTTGAGTGGCAGTGGGTAGGAAGCAGCCTGCCTTCTTCAGGCCCTTAGCTGGTGCTGGTATTGCAGGCACACACTGAAGCTGCCCTCCAAAGGCAACAGGAGAAGACCCACAGCAAGGGCAAGCCAGAGAGACATCTCACCTGAGTGTAGGCCTCTGCGCCAGGGTACGGGATCTCCTTCTGGAAACCTTTAAGGACTGACACTACAGGACTCTCAAGGGACTATGGTGTGATTTGTGTCTCTTCATCTTCTAACGAAATCTGTTACGGTGTGGTTCAGCTGGTCAGACCTAGTCTCACTTCTTGGTCAATGGGCAGGGACAGGCACTTTTAGGAAGCCATTCTCGAGACCTGTTTAACACAACTCTCCTAGTAAAAGGCAGCTGTACCTTCAAATGAGCTCTCATTGCTCTCGTCTATGAGTCCAGACTATGTCAGACATAGGCATCCACAGTGCACGTTTGAGCAGATGAAGCCATGCATCTTACACCTAGCCACAAACCAAGTGCTTAGATTTGCCAGACTGGACCCTACCAAGCCTGCTCTTGTGTGTGTACAAAAGTGAATGACTTCTTCACCCACCTCTTGAGGTCGGTTTCGAAGTCCCCCTTTACTCCGTAAAATGCTGTTGCTATTGAATCATGGGGCCAGTCTCGATTCTCCTCCTTTCGCTTAATTGCAAACTGCTAGTGTGTGCCATAAAAGGTTTATGCAAGCATACCCAAGCGGGTTTGAATGCTTTCCACTTCCCTGCTTTTGCACGTGAGAACTCGCTCACTCCCACTCGCAGATTCTCAGCAGATCCAGGGGTTACGACTGAATGCCTCCAAGCTGGGGGATGCAAACCGATGGCAGTGTTTGGAGTCAGTGACCGCACTCATGCTCACGATAATCATGAGCATGTACAAGCCACAGGGAATTGTTAACATCGAGACTGATTTGGCCATAACAAAAGTCTCAACTGGGTTTTGTTATAAAGTGCCTCATTAGTCTGATATTTTTTGTGGCATCCTATTGGCAGTAGATATGAATAGAGAGTTTTTTCCTGTCTCACACATGAGCAATAGGCACAAATTCCCACGTCAGCCAAAAACAGCCCTGCTCTCCACACCGGAGATGTGTAATCTGTGGAACAGATTGCCCAGGGAGGTTGTGGAGTTTCCCTCACTGAAGATATTCAAGAACTGTATGGACACAATCCTGTGGTGTGTGCTCTAGGATGATCCTGCTTGAGCAGAGAGGTTGGAGCAGATGACCCTCTGTGGTCCCTTCCAACCTGACCCGTTCTGTGATTCTGTGATTGTGCATCTGAAGGACTGAGTCCGCAAGATGCTGAACATCCCCCACTGATGAGAGGAGCCAGGTAGTTATTTGCCTCAGCCTCTGGGATAATCTAGCCCAAAAAGGGAATGGAAAGTTCAAGAGCTTATTTAAGAGCTCCGTGCCCAAACTTAGCTTGTGCAAAAGGAATCTGCAGGCTGAGCGAGTGCAGCCTGCTGCACAGCTCTCTCTCCTCGTTACCCACTGGGATGAGTTGAGGAGGATCCCAGCCCGAGCAGCGACTGCGCCTGGTGAAACTGAAAGGAAATTGCCATGCACAGAGTAGCATCTGCTGGATGGTATACATATGCAATATGCTTGGGTGCAGACCAGCTCACAGACAGCAGGACTGCTAATCCAACACGGAGCACAGGGAGCAAAAGGAAGAGGGCTGGCTGTGCTCCTGCTCGTGCAGCCCGGGGTGAGGCCCATCTCCTCTGCTGCCATAAGGTGCTGCTGGCTCAGGGTCACCTTGTTGGCCACCAAGATGGCCAGATCCTTCTTTGCAGAGCTGCTTTCCAGCTGGCTGCTCCCAGGTTCCGCTGGTGCACAGGGTTATTCCCTGCAGGGGCAGGGCTTTGCATTTCCCCTTCTCGACCTCATAAAGTTCCTGTTGGACCATTTCTCCAGCCTCCTTAGATCCCTGTGCATGACTGAGTACCCCTGGTGACCTCACTGATGAGGCAATCTCTCCTGCTAGGTCATGCTCCTGAATCAAGACCTGACGAACCCCTCCAGCTGGACTCCAAACACCTGCCCACCACTCTGGCAATACAGCCAACTTTCCATTCACCTTATATCCAAATCACAATAATTAGAGCATGCCCTATCAAACATTAACTTCACAGATGAAGCCACCATGGTCAGGAATTGAAAATATATCTGCTTTTCCTTTTGAATGTAGCCATCCCTGTTTGAAAGAGAGCCCTCCCTCTTCTCCACTGCTATCTAGACGTGCAAAATGATTCAAACTGCTGATCCAATGAGAAAAAGCAAATGTCATCACAAACATCACAGGAACAATCCATTTGGCTCTGTAACAATACTTCTCACTAGTGAGGAGGAATAAATTTTATTTAATGAACTACAGATCAAAGGTCCTGAACCAATCTTTGGTATCACCTCACTTATTACTTGGCCAGAGGAAAGACAATATTCCTGATACACTGAAACATCTCTGTTTATCTGAATGATCTGAAAGAGAGATTTGTAGTTGTTCCAACTAGATTCATAAAGAATATACTGCATGCTTGGCTATCTCTGAGATGAAAAGCATGTGCAATGCACTGTTGTTAAATTGCTGATCACCTGCAGAGACAACGACCTCAATTCTGTAGCACCCTCTTAATAGCTAAGGCGAGAGATCCTCTGCAATTGCAGTCAAGAGTTCATTCTGTTTGCTAAGCCATTATGGTCATTATTCTAATTACCTATCGAGTCCTATTCTTGTGTGTGGTGCTGCACAAAGACAAAGGGAATATTGTTTTTGTCACTCAAAGTTTGCACTCTTAATCAAAGAAGAAGAGCATTCAGGCACCTAACAAATCGAGTGAGCTAGGGAGGGGAAAGCATTACCCCATGAATTAGCTAAGAAATGTTTGTGAGGAAAATGTCTGGGCGAAAAACTGATGTATTCCTGTCAATCTCCAGCCCCTATATTCTTGCAAAGTGGAGTGCGGGAAGGCTGAGTGTCTAATAGCCTGCTTCACAGGGAGTAATTCCTCTGGAATATGGTGACTGATTTGCTTGACATTTCCTCTGGCGTCAGTGGTATTAGAACCATCAGGCAATTTCTGGGAAGCTAATTTGTTCCTTTCTACTATATGTTGATAAGGAACAAAGAGATGTTAAGTGCTCAAATCTCTCAAAAATCCAATATGATTTGGATGCAAATCTCAGGAATATTTTCTTTAGTGTAATGTAAGAATTTATACAATTCCCTTTTCTATTCCATTAACAAAGTTTCCTGCTAGCAGTATCCAAAATAAGGCTGAGGTCTGGCATAACATATAGACATGACTGTAGGGAAAAATTATTTGTTAATTTGATCAATAATATGCCCTTATATGGAAAACTTGTCAGAATGTAATTATATATCCAAGCAAACGAATTGCTATATGCTTCTTAGTAAGACTACTGCAGAGCAAAGCTGTGAACTTAAAAGGAACTTAAAAGGAGGCTTCGGATGCCCAAAATATTCTACAGTCTCTGTGCAGATGGAATTCCCAGCGCTAGTGTGGTAGGGCTAGGAGGGCATTGTAACCCTCTTATTTATCAAAAGCAGCCATTTGGGAATTTTTTTTACTCTTTTTTGGGTAGTGGCTGAGATTATGATGGTCCCCACCGGTATATCAGGTTCATTAGACAGCAGTCCCCTGGCTTGAGTTCAAACGCATTTGTACTGTAGTAGCTGGCCTGGCCCGAGAGCCTGCCCTGTTTGCTTTTGTCTATATTCCTAACCTTTCTGTTCCTGTTTTTGTCACCTACACAGCACTTCAGAGACAGAACTGCTCCCATGATTACCACAGCTACTTAGTGATGCTCGGCTTGGCTTTTCTTCAGTGCTTCTGCTGCACTGATAGTGACTATTCCCAGCAAGAGCCATTTGAGAGCCCAGGGCAGGACAGCCCTTGTCCTAATCTGCTGCAGTCAGTACAAAAGCTGAGATGGAGGATCACCATGAAGAAATAGCTGTGTTTTTATTGCTACATCCCTTCCCTTTTTCTTCTCTCCCCATCTATTGCTACACCCCACACATCTAGGTCTCGGGAACAGAGTTAATATTTCCTGTAGTTTTATCCAAGGTGCAGGTTAGACACACACAGGCATGAGCTCCTTCCCATGCAGGAGCCAGTTGGGCTAATTAGCTGATGTGAAAATGAGCTGAATGACTTTCAAGGTCACCTCATATCTGAGAATTGCTTTTGTGCTACATAAAGCTCAAACCTCCCAGCAGACTCTCTCTCTCTCTACCCCTATTTTCTGCAATTTTTGTTATTTGGCGAACCCAACTCCCTTGTTACCCTGGATCATGGACAGTTGAATTCACTCATTCTTCAAGCTCAATGGAACGAAAGATTTGGGCCCGGAGTCCCGAGATATCACCAAAACGCACGTAACAGGGGTGACAAGAACACTGCCTGCTCTGCTGTTTGCTGCAGGTTGAAGAGCAGTGCTCCCCGTGGGTGTGATCAGCTCCTTCTGGGAGCTCAGACAAGACTTCAGGTCTTTCAGCTTTTAAAAGCTACTTGTTATTTACCAGTACAAGCATTCAACAGCATGCAGCTTCCTAGAACATGATTTTTTCCCCCTCTTGGCTAGTTTAGGAAGAGGAAATACCCTTATAAGAATAAATTAGTGAGAAAAGACTGAGCCCCAGGTGTAGTCTTATCTCAGACTCAGATTTTGCATACACTTACAGTGGCGCAAGCTACCACACTCAAAGGAGAGTGCTGTCTCGGAGTGGCACAAGCCCGGAGGATGTTTAAAGGCATGCACTGAGTGCTAACAAAATCAGCAGTTTACTGATGATGGTTCTGCTAATATGTTTATGCAAAACTTGTCCTTTGATTCTCCCAAGGCATGGGTAAATGCACGCTAGCAATGTTAATGATGAGCTACAGAAGGTGTTGATGACTCTGAGCTCTTATTTTACTGACAGCTCTGCACGCGTGGGCAGACACAAAGCCCAACTCTCTCACTAGGGAAGGCCAAAGGGCTGGGATCCACACTCGTGTTCAGGTACTCACATCCCACGTAGGCAGTGGCAGCCAGAGCCTCCCCACCTAACACTAGGCATGTTTTAAAGGTGCTTGTGCTTGGAGCTTAGTCACCCAAGTCAGTGAGAAAAAAATCAGTGCTTTCAGGGGTGATTCAGACTTGAGCCACCTCTCAGAGCCACACATCTCCGTGCAGCAAACCTCCTTCAAATGGGCTCCCAGCCACGCTGCCACAGGTGCCCGAGGGCAGCAAGTGCAGCTTCAGTGCTTTACAAGACTGCTAGGAAGATAACAAGTATGGTCCATAAACCAGCCTGGAGAGAAATTTTGTGACAGATTGAAGAGCACTTCTGTTAGCAGCTGAAACATGAAAAAAAAGATGGTGCTTTACCCTCCAGGACTGGGGAATAGAGACATCGGTGTAACTGTTCTATGATTCCAACCCAAACCTGGGAGCTGGACAGTTGTTGAACCTTCATTTCTGCCTTTCACACTATTCCATTTCAGTGTTTGAGTGTGTTCCCATGGATGCTGGGGGTTTTTATGCTGTGAAGAATTTTATGCCCATTTCGTAAAAGAGCATTGACTCCCATGCACCGCTTGTTCTGTTTTCCTTTCTTCAAACCACCTAGCATGGAGAGGAGGAAAAAAGCACAAAAAGTTACCTGTAGGTAATGCAAAGGAATACCTGCAAGGCTTAACCCTTGATGGAGTCTGTCCTACATACACAGTGTAATTAACTTATTTCTAGAGCTGTGTTATCCTGTTTTAGAGCAGACCAAAGCAAACATTTATTTGCAGCTGCCTGCAATGAGGTTACAAGTAAACTAATGATATAATATTTTCTCTTGGAATTTATTCTATGAAGATGACTCATACTGGACAGCTAAATGCCATCAGTGTTGTGTCAGCTTTTACTGACTAAAGTGTTTTTCCATATGTGATAGTGGACTGTTCTTATTAATGGTTGAGCTATAAAATCTTGCTTTCCCTCTTATTTATGATATTGGAAAAAATCCAGGGTAGCACAGTACATATGTAAGTCATTACCCTCCCTCCAAGCTCCCCCCCCAAGTATGGAATGTTACTGTATTTTAATATATTACAGAAATAAACAAATGTTTTACATGTGGGGGATGAGTATAAATCAGAGATGACTCAAAGGGCAAAGGGGTTTAACAGAGTTTGCTGTGCCTGAAAATCTCTGGAGCCCAAGGGGTATGGTGAGGGGGTGTGGCTGTGCTGCTGCACTCTGCTTCCCTTCACTGGTTTGGCCATGTCCAGTTCGACACAGTGCCAGGCTTAGAGTTCAAGCAGTTTTTCAGGGCTGGTCTTTAAAAGGCTCAGGGTATCTGATGGTTTTTTGTATTATGTGGTCCATGTTCTTTACTACTGCACCCCAAAACCCAATGTGGGGAGCCTTTCCTTCCAGCCAACAGCTGCTGCAGCACCTTCTCAGAGAGCTGCCATCCTTGAAGCCTCCTGAGGGCCACATCCAGACCTGAGTACTCCTGTCCCAACCTCAGTGGCTTCAGTTGGTCACTGTCGTGGTGTCCGCATTTCTTCTCACTGAGACGAGTAAAGGACAGTGGAGGTTAAGCACAGAGACACTTCTGAGAATAGGGACCTCCTGAGTGCCTATAAAGTTTAGTTCCCTTCCCTTCTGGCCCCCCAAATCTTGCATCTCCCTTTGCATTAGTGGCCCAGTTTGCAGAGCAGAGCTACGTTGATTTCCTTTGCTGAGGAGCTGTGACTTGAATGCCCTCACCCTGAGGAGTGAGCTGTCCCTTGGCTCTTGGCTCCCACCATTTCCAGCGTCACCACCGAAAGGGCTGGAGCCTTTTGGAGAGCTCTTTTAGCCCCACCAGGGGCAGGACCCTGGCCTGTGCACCAGCTGGTGCCATCGGTACTGGGGACAAGAAGGGGCAGCTGAGAACTGATGGCACACACAGTTTCCATCCTTCCGCCTGAACACTTTCACCTCGCCCCCCTCTCCCTGTGGACAATCCCAAGGCTGTTCCCTGGGCTCATCAGCCAGGCTGTAGGCACTGAATCCATGCCTAAACATGCTGTGTGGGTAAGGGAGCTGCCTAATTTGGGCCACCAGAAAGGGCTGGTAGGTGGCCACCCAAGCACTGGGTGTCACATCTCCTGTCCAGGAGGTGCCCAAGTGCCCCTTTGAATCAGACCTTGACTTTGCTGTGCCAAACTCCCCACCTCAGGCACTTATGCTTGGATCAATTCTCTGTCACACGGGGAGCGAGGAAAAGAAATCTTCCTCCTGCAAGAGCATTTTCTTCCCTTTGGATCAATGCATATGACATTCATTTGACATCAGTGGGAGCTCTGTCAGAGATCAAGAGCAGTAAATGGCCTAATGGAAAGAATAATAATGCTATCATGTGTACATACCACTTCTCATCCATCTTGCGGGTTTAAAGACCTTCCTCTTGGTGAGCTCACTGGTCATAATGCTCACCCTCAGCTAATTCATACATTTTAATTATCTTCTCAAAGACACTATCAAAAATCAGGAGGAAAATGGAAAAGCACAGAATATGCAGATTGTATGCTGAAATGTGATGCTCTAAAAGTTGAGTCTTCCCTTCCTAGAAATATAATAGGCAATGTAAGTTTAAAAACCCTAGTAACTTTTATTAGAAGCTCCATAATTTAAAAACTATGATCCTGAGATTTAATTTCATCCAGCTGTAATGTAATACTTTATTGACCTCAAGTTGGTTTACACAGGTTTTTTTTCCCTACCTCTTAATTATAAGAGGCACATCTTTATAAGCTACTGGATTATTTGCTAATGCAACACTTTCATTGTATTTCAAGTGGGAGGAAAATCTATTTGTTGTGGGATTTTATTTTTCATGATGTTTTTTTCCCTGGATGTTGCATCTTTGTGGGTACCTTTCATCTAATACAATATTAGCCTTCATGATGGGGCTGTCTGCTTCCTTGATATTCACTTGAATTTGGATAATAAAGTAGGGAAGAATAAGAGAAAGACAATAGACATAGAAAAGTCTGCATATATGTGGCAGTTAATTTTCTAGCAGCAGCATCATTATGTCCCCCCAAAACTGCTTCTCTGCTTGAGATTTCAGTCTCATTTTGATGTGTCGTGGCTCAATGGACACTTAAAATAATAATTGTTATTTTTTCCTTTTGCTTGAATAGCAAAAATATTCTGGCACTCTCACAGATTCAGTGGCCTTGTTCACTAACAGTTCACACAAAAGGAATGCAAGGAAAGCTAAATTATTTTCTATATTTATTTTGGCATCCAGCAAAATAGAAAACATCCTCTTGTCACTGTAATTGGTCATTAAGAAGAAATTATGAGTTTCTTGATGGCATAATTGATAAATTCTTAAAAAAGAGGATGTTAAAAAGTGTGTGGCAGTGTAAAAAATTGAAATGGGCTGATTTTCAAGATATATTCTGCCTGTGTCAGGTATTACCATATACTCAGATTGTTGAAGACCCCCTGCACAACGAATAAATCATAGCCTGTACATGAGGAATCACAATAAAAGTATTTGTGTCTCATTTCAAAATACACTAAAGAGCTAAAATTAAACATGTGCTTCCCCACCCTCAGCTGATTCACCTCAGTGTTCGATGGGGAAACAGAAGCACTTCTGTACATGGCATAATAAAACACAGAAACTGAGGCTATTGATAGAAAATGATTTTAGGGTAATTGCTGTTTGCATTCAGTCTGCTCCTTGGAGATGAACGGGTTGTTATTAACCATATGCTCAAACCTGTGGTGCGTAAATCTGCCTTGTTTGCCTGGCTGGAGAGACAAGTCTTGGAGAATGTGAAGGGTTATGAGGAGGAAAGAGACAGTTTAGCATGAAACCTCACTAATTATGCTGTAGTCCTTAAATAAAAGAGGTAACATCTTCCATGGTAGGTAAGGGTTTCATGCAGGAATTCTGAGTAATTTTAAGAGTAGGCAATTTAATCCATGTTATGAAACAGCACACCAGAAGATGCTGTACCACCAGAGCAGTTGGGAAGAACTTGGCTTGCCCAGCAAAGTCTCAGGACAAATGAAAACATATGAAAACATTCAATATTTTCCCCACCAACATTTGGGTGTTGAACAACACAGGGCAAAAAGCTGAAATGTCTTGTGAGCAGCTGCATGCTGTGAAGGGGAGATGTGTGGCCCATCAATTTCTTCATTAAGGGCCAGAAAAGATGCATGTCAGGTAGCAGGCAGCACTCCTTTGTAGCTTGGAATGATTCAGAAAACGGGAAGAATTATCGAGACCATGCGCCATTTTAACTCCTGTATTTTAACTGCTTTGCGCTCCCATTAATGAGCAAAACCAGCTCGTTTCCAGCTTCCAGAGCACTCCTTGTGTCAGGCTCTGAAGCAATTTCTTTTGCAGAGGTCAGGACTGAATCTTACAGGGGTTAAGTGCCTTTCCCAGGACTGGAGTGCGACAGCAGTAAGGGCTATGGGGACTGATGACGAAGATAGGTCATGCAGCAAAACAATTGCAAGTCAGGAAAGGAATCTGGGCCATGGGGATGTTCAGACCCCCGCACAGCCAGACGTATGCTAACCATGGTGGGAATAAGAAAGAGGACATTGTTCCTTCAAACATCTTGGGACGGAATGTTTATCAACACGGAATCATCTTCAGATTTTTTCAAAACATGGTTCAGCCCAAGGCTTTCCTGGATATCAGTGAAGGAGTTAATAAAAATCAGTGAAGACCGATGAGCCTTTAATGGACTTGAACTCTTTATTTCAGAGTTACAGGATAAATGTCTGCAAACCAAAATAATTTGAAAAAAACAGTGGATTCCATCTTTATCTGGGAAATAAAATTTAAAAAATTGAAAAATCTCAGAAAACATCTACCAGAAAGATATCATTATCCAAACTCCTCTAGGAAAGTATGGAAAAAGATAAGATCAAAGGTAGACGCACCAACTGCCTTGAACCATGTTTATACATAACATCTTCCATGTGTTCTGCTTTTGAAAGTAGATTAGCATTGGAAATGATTCAAAAACGTCCTCAAAATGAGCAATGTAGCTTTAGGAATACCAACATGAGGATGAGAAAACGCACAGAAAGATGTTCAGGTATAGGTAAAGGGCTGTAATAGAAGCTGTTGCAAAGTCCTTGAAAGCTAAAAATGTTGGGGAAGATATCCAGACATCTGGACACGGGGAGTTGCTTGTGTCACACCAGAACCTCAGCTGTGAATAGAGGGAACCAACAAGGAAAAGGAGGATTATACTGAGCTTCCGGCAAAGAGAAAGAATCCGAACGTAAAATCTCTCATTCATTTTATATTATAATTTGGGTGTGAGAGTGAGACAGAATACGCATTTGAGTTAGCTTCTAGTACACTTTTTCCTTTTTTGTTCCTATCATGTCACAAAAAAGCTCTTATTTAACAAGCTAAGATAATGTGTCCCGGTGCAGAACAGACCCTAAGGAATGGTAAATATGTTGGCATTCAAAATACACTTGAAATACAATGTGCCAGACCTACTATTGAAAGAAGTTACAGGTCCTGCCTCAGCCCCCTCCGAGTACATGCTTTGCTTTGAGTCCCACTGAAATCAGTGCCCCTTTGAAGTGTGCTTTCCAATATTTTCAAGAAGCACAAGGGAGATATCAAAAGGCTAACCTAAAGTAATGGCACTGTGGGCTATACAAAATGTTAAGCTTGGATCTGTAGTCTTTCCATCTGCAGCTGTACAGATGGGCAAATTTCTTTTGACTCCTGCAACTGTGTTGCAGCACACCAACAGTTAGAAATTGCACCTCCTGGTTTAGTGCTGGAGTGAATTTCTCTTGTTGCAATAGAGGGCACAAAGGAGGCTCTGCGGATCAGGCCAGTCCAAGGACTCATCTGGTGGAAGCGCTCCTGCTGCTGCCAGTGCCGGGAGAGCTGCCAGTGAGGGGCAGGTGGGAAGACACCCGCGCGCAGACAGGATTGCTCGGACTGCTGGGGAGTAGGTGTACAATGCTGAAAAGCTTCAGGGGAAAGCAAAGTGCAGCCTGGCTCCAGCATGGGGTGCCTCACCCTGCTGTGCCTTCAGCTGTAGGGTCTGGCACCTCGTGCGAGTGGCTGGGCGGCGGGCTCCAGCACGCTCCACTTACGCTGCCCTGCCTGCCCACGGGGTCATGGAACATCGGGTCAAAACCATCCCTATCATTTCCTTTCACGTGTCCCTGCAAAGCTCATTCTTCACATTCTGCCGCTCCCAGATCTCCTCCAGAGCTCTGACTTTCTAGGTTTCTCATCCCCTTGAACATCTGCCTTTCATCTGGTTTTTCTCTAGATGTATTATGTTTCATTTTCTCAGTGAATGTCACTTTATTTTTCAGCTGGTATGTTAAGACTCTGTCTATCCCCACTGGTGTTTGCAACAGTAATGTCTGGGAATCTTAATAAATCAGAGTATCAAACACAACCACTTGGGTTTGTAGGAACCTCTGAGCTGAGAAAAAGGGAAGGCGAACACTCTGCCCACAGACGCAAAGGTGGGCTCAGACTCTGGTGGCACAGAGAGCGTTTGAGCTTACACCTGATCTGCAAAGATAAAGCTTTTAATCTGTTTGAAAAGAAAGCAGCAACGCCAGCACCGCCCCCAGCCCTGATGGTTTGTATAAATGTGCTTCAGTAAAGATGAAAAGCAATATGGATAGAAGAAGAAAAGGCATCCCTATGAGAAGGCTACTTTTGCTTTTATTTTGTGTGTTTCAGAAGTGAATGCACTTTAGTTGATGTAACAGAAGGTGACTTGTGCTGAGTGGGCAAGTTTGGTGGTGTGCAGAGGAGCCGAGTGAGGAACAAGCCCTGCCTAAAGGAGGTAGATGTTCAACCTGACATTGCTCTGGGCATCCATAGCTGACCTTTAAACCAAACATGAGCTGTGGGCTCTCCCTGAGGCCACGGGAATTTTTCTGACACGTGCTAGACTTTGGGGGATAACGTGTAGAAATTGGCTGGGGTGTATTCATAGGGATGGGTTCAAACTGCTCCACACTTACCTTGTTTGTCCACAATTCAATGTGTTGCCCACTGAGGCAACCTGGGTCTGGCATTCCCTCTGCATGGGAATCCTCTTTTCCCCATGGAGAGGACCATTTTTCCCAACCCCATTTCAGGGTGCAGCCTCATGTCCTGACTATCCCCTTAACCATTATAAACAGTGGGTAAAGGGTGGATTTTAAAACAACACTGGGGTATCTCTTTTAAAATACTTCTTCCCTTCTCTCTTCACCTTTCCCATCACTTTCTTTGCTGGCTTCAGGGTGAATGGTCAAGGGCAAACCCAATTTCACAGTCTTGGTATTATGTATGGTAGGCTGGAGAGCAACAGCTTTCTGAAGCAAGTCTAAATATGGAAGTTCTCATGGGAAAGTAAGGGATAATGCACCTATAGCAAAAAGGAAAGCCAGGATGAATGAAAAATGAAATACTGGAGGTGATTTCCTTATGGCAGGTGAGTACTTGTTTAGTTTAGGACAAAAGGAGTTATCGTAAAATCCGTTAGCATGTTCTAACTGCTACTTCTTAACATTACTATTAAAGAATATATTTAATTTTATTTTATATTCATGTAAATATTTTATATTTATATTAAATTTCTATTATCACATATTTAAAGGTACAGCTCAGACTGAAATGAAGGCTAATGAGGAGATAACTTTGCTATAGCTGGCTAATCTGTGCTAAAATAGTTTCCCTTGTCTAGATTAAGGTCACAGGTCCATGACTGCAAGCAGTTGTAGTAGCTGATTGAGTTTCCCTCATCAGCTGACCTGCAGTACTGGTTGCATACCTACTCTGAGCTCACCACGACACTGAATTCACATAATTTCCCAAAGGGGACCCTTGTGCAAAATCTGAGTCACAGTTTATGTTAAGATGCACAAGGCAAGTAATTGCTGTGCACTTGCTCGGCATTTTCAGCAGAGGATCTGCCTAATTTCTGTGCCACAAGTACGTCTCTTGATGCCATGACGTCTGGGCTCTGGATCACTCATCGGTCCTTTGATCCTTTAAGAGTCACAGAATCTACGTGAGGCAGTGCTGATAGGCAGTCTGAATAAAGCCCCTTTCTCTATCTAATCTGACTGGGCTGATGTAATGCACGATACGAGCCAGCATCTTCACGAGATAGGAATCTAGGAGCGGCTTATCTGGCTAAGCCTTATACCAGACGCTGCCCGGTAATGCCGACTGGATGGGGGAATTAACTAGAGGAACAGTCAAGGCTCTTTGATTGAGGGATTGCATCAATTGTTATAAGATATATTTGCAATAGAGATCTGTGGTTCCTGCTAGTAGGTCGGTATCAGTTGTGGTTAAGAACACTATCTTGCCATCTGTTCTTGGCAAGAGTTGTACAATCCTTTCTTTCAAGTTGCAGATACTATTACACTTACTCAGCCTTTGTCAGCTCAGGACTTGACCATTACAAAGCTCCCTGCAGGATGCTGCTTGCTGTGACCATCTGGAAAAAGAAGCTAGATCAGTACACAGCTGCTTGCTTATTCAGTAGCATTTCATACCACAAATGTCTTACACATCTGCCTTGCCGTCTGCCCTGGCTGTTCATTCGAGGGTGTGGTGGGAGGTGCTGCTTTGAATCTATACAATGCTGTGCATGCAGACAGACCTATGCTAAAGGAGCACTGGCCTGCAAAGTGAGGCAAAATTTCTAGTTTAGAAGCCTTAAAAGAAGCCTCTGGACTTCATTAAATATAGGGTAAAGGGGTATTTACACCTCCTGTCTTAGGCTACATGAACACAACCTGTCCCCACCAACTAAATTTCTAACCTCTTGCTCTGAATTGGCCTCAAGTCAGATTGCTGTGATATCCTCCAGTCACTGTGATGAGTGGCGCAGAAAGGATGGTGTCCACCAAGTGAACAGCTGTTCTGTGTTTTGTTTCTCATCATTAGTCGAGGCATGGCCCACTGCCCCACTGACCCCACATTATCCAAGCCTTTCTCAAAGGCAGATTTGTTCCTTTCCTCATGGTCCCTTCTGCATCACTCATCACTGCGATGTGGTTATTAATCAACTTATTCTCACAGACTCGTTTGGGGGGGAGATGGTGGTTATGTCTTCACCTTGCCTGACCATGGCTGTTAAATTCTCCTGGGGTCTCACCTGCTTTAGGTATGTTTCAGCCTTTCAAAAACTCTTGCATACCAAACCTTCTTGCTGCTGGTGGCCAGTGTGGCTCACAGTGTACAGAGGGCATGGTGCCTGTGTCTCCTGGCTTTTTGACATTCCCCTGCCTGGTGCCCAGGCTGCCTGGAGAAGGAGGCAACCACCTCAGTGGCAGAAGAGACAAGCTCAAATAGGGGAGGTCATGGTGAAAGCAGCTGAGAAGCAGGAGCCTCACAAGGAGAGCAAGGGAAAGAGGAACAAAGACTACAACTGAAGTAAGGCCACTGGCTATGCCACCTGTGTGGCTGCAGAGACTGCACCAAGGATTAGGAGAGAAGGCCAGGTGAAGGACAAACAGCTCAAAGGCTGGCAAGTAGTTAAGGTCAGAATGGTTAGGAGACCAGGAGAAAGAGGCAGGGATGAGAAAAGAAACAGCAGAGGCTGGGAGAGGCTGGAGCATGTTCTCCACCATGGTCTTGGACAAAAGCCATCCTGGCAATCCTCCGTTGGCAAGAAACAGCCTTGAAACTCACCCATAAACTGTGCTATCACCCTCATCTTCTCACTGGTCCAAAGATTGGATGGCAACCTATCGCTACTATCAATTACTCCCTCAGATCAAGTGTCTGAGTCACTTCAAGTCCCACAGGATCAATCTACCACAGACCACATCTAACCTACTGGCTTTTCACAGCAGATCTTACCTGTGGAGGCAAGGCAGAAGCTAAAACTCAATTCACAGGAGAAAATCTTTGGAGCTGCTGCCATGCTAGGTGTTGTATTTTCCCGGGTAGCGTTCATATGTAAGTTGTAGGAGCAATGAACGTGCAGCTCCTCTGAACGCAGCTACAACCGCACGAGGACATCACACAGTCTATTTGCACAGCCCGTTAGCTGCATAACTGGGCTTTTGTACACAAAATCTCTGATTCAGCAAGTTCTTTAATCATGTGTCCCACTTTAGGCATGTCTCTGAAAATCGGGTCTTATGTCACGTACCTCTAAAAAATCAATTTTTGTCGCAATTTGCGGCTTCTTCTGACATTCGAGCTCTCTCGCTGAGTTTGTCTGAAATTCTTTTCCTGATGCAGAGCATCAGGGAAACATAAAAATTCTTATAAATTATTATGGCTGTCAAACAGTTATCTTTCTATGGATTAAAGTGACACTGGTTTCCATTATTTCTGCATTATTACCTCACAAGGAAATACTACCCCTGCAAAGTATAAAAATCTACTCCTAAGACTACCCATGGTTTGAGGTTTTTTTCCCTCTTTTTGGTTAATGAAAATAAAACAGGATGTCAGAAAAAGCTCGGTTTGACAGGATCTATTTACTTCTAAGTCTTCCCTTAAGCTCCATAAATTGTAGGGACATACCATTCAGCTTCACAGGTTTGTTTGCAAATCACAAACACGCTAAATTGGCATGATCCCACAAAGCCTACCACCCACTACATCCAAACACATGGCAAGAAATTTGTCCAAATAACAATTTTATATCTAGCTCATGTGCACAGATCATAGTTAGAGATTCAGGGGTGCCTGCTGAAAAATGGGAAAAATTATTATGTGTTATTAAAATCTAGAAGTTTTCCTATGAATTTAGTGACAATATTTTTTGACTTCTTGCCCTACTATTCCTAGTAATGTTCATGACAGACTTCACTGCTGGCTTCCACAGGGATGATTGATTGTATTTGGATATCAGAGAGCATGTTCCTGCCTCTCAGGAAGTTTGAGAAGGCAGACAACATGTGTCTCCCCTGGTGACTTGCAGAAGATGTATATGCCAGTTGTGATGGAAAGAAACCATGACCTCTCTTTTTGTCTTCAGAAGTTTTACAGATCTGTCCACAGAAAGTCAATTTGGGAATCAAATAACCTTTGTGTTTTCTAGGTTGCAGTCTGAATAAGCTGAGAAGGAGGAAACCACTGTCAATAAATGCAAAGCTAAAAATAGGAAGACCAAAAGCCTCAGCACGGCTCTGGAAAAATCCTTAAGGTGGAAGTAAGAGTTATTTATAAGGTTGGAAGTTGAGAGGGGAGAAGGAGGTCAGTAGAAGACATTACTTACATAGTTTGGGTTCCAGAAATTACTTTCTGGTGCACACAGCATCATTAGGAAGTGTTTCTGCTCAGATCCTGGGTCCTAGCTACTTTTTGTGCCAACACATCACGCTATGCCAGGAAGCAGGTTTCTGGGCATTCCTGGGATGTAAGAGGGACAGGGCTCATGAACTGCAACTCCAGTTTAGAAAGAAGAGATCCTTACTTGCAGCTACATGTTTTGCAAAAGCACTTTTTGGAGATGGAAAGCAGGTCAAGCTGCCTCCACAGGATGCTCCTAACTGGTAGGGAGTTTGATGGAATTACAGGCAAGTACAAACCTGGGGTGGATTCACCTTCTCCAACCTGAACTGCAAAGGAGTGAGTTTTCTAACTTTGTTACTCTTGGATGTATCCAGACATCTCCACAACGGAGGGTGAGCTTTGTGGATTGGTACTGACCTAAGTCACGTACAGTTAAGCAAATATTTCAGTGCAACAGGATCAGATGCTGGAAACGTGATGCTTACACAAAACTCATTGGTCTCATTCTAGTCTCATCCCATTAGCACACCAGATGTGTCCCTAGGGAACACCTTTTCATTGAATTTTATCAGCAAGGGATCCAGCTGGTGCCTCTGAGACTACTCTGTGATGTGAACCCCAGCATGGGAAGAGGAGGTGCCTGGGGGATGCATTTCAGAAAAACTCTCCCAGTGCAAACAAAAACTGTTGTAGACACATACTTAGATTAATAATTTTTATACACCTTAAATGGATAGCATGATACCTATCCCTCTGTCTGAGTAGCACACTGAAAATGTGAGGTCTGAGACAAAGCCAAGAAGATTGACCTCATTTACACTTCTAAAATTTGAAAAATTTTCACCTCACATTTTCAAAGGAAATAGAAGGAATATTTATTTCACAAGAGATCACACATGTTTTTTCCTATCTTTGCTCTTAAAGGTAATAAAATATTTGGCTATTAACCAGCATGAACAAATTCTGCAATGTGACAACTGTTACAATTTTATTTAATGAGAAGTCTCAGGCAAGCTAAATAACAGATGGATCTTCCAGCCTAATGTAATGTAATAGAATATAAATGACCACTAAGTGTGTATTCAAATATCTCCTCTTGGGCATATTTTAAATTGGCTATTTACATTAATTCTGAGTTAAATTGCTAGTGAATTTCATGAGGAATTTAATCTAGTTTGCCATATATGAGAAAGAAGGACAACAGTTATGCAGGACCTCCTTGGCTGTGAAAAGACACCTGAAAAGTTGTCTGTGAAGAGGAACACGAGAAGGAAATGCTGGGACAACCAGCTCCTGGATGAAATAATTGACAGCATCCCCGGGAGGAGCACTAACCCTTCAGTGGCCTGATTTACTGCTTGCCCACACAAAACAATTGCACGGGCACAGGCGCCGGGCAGTGAATGGCAGTGCGGAGGTGGGAAGGCGAACCCCGGGCCTGTAATCACTTAAATGGGCTTTGCTGCATGAGGAAGTGGGTGAGATAAGGAGCAATGAGGTGGAAATGTCTCTCGCTGAGGCTGAAGCTTGAAAAGCAGCAGCAGTCCTTCAGCAGCTAATTTGACAGTCATATTGCATATCAAAGGGACCCACTGACTTTTGGAGCGCACAGAATAAATAATTGATACCTCACCAGGGGGACTATCACGTCTCAGCCGTCAAGCTGATGGGAATTAGCCTCATTGGAGGGGATGTTTGCAAGGCCAGACCATAGGCAATACTGTTGATAAGCAATTTGGCTGTGACATAATGCAGAAGTTAACGACATGTCAGTATTTTGTTATACCATTTTACTCTCTGCTCTTCATTAAACCCTCCCAGTGTCTGAAAAGTAATTTCTTTCCAGTCACCACTGAAGCTGTTGGAGCCCTCTGACCCCAGCAGCCTGGTCACAAAGGTGTCATGACATTCCTGCTGGAACAAAACAGCTCTCTGAAATGTGGGTAGGCAAAGGAGACTCTGCGCAGGCCATTTTTTTGGATAAAACTTCTTGGATATTTCTGCACTTGGGAATGAAAAGACTGAAATCCTTTTCTAAAATAAAGGCTCAGGGGCAAGATCCTGCAAATGGCACCTCCGAAACAGGATGGTTTAGTGCCACCCACCAGTTTGTACAGAAGGACATGCTTTTGGATTGGAAAACTGACTGTACAGCCATGGGCAGGAAAGCTTGTAGCCAGAGGTTTCATTTGTATTGGCTTGGGGACAAACACTTCACCAAGAGAAAATCCCATTGCAGACCATTTGGTCAGAGTCAATGCCTTGCCACTCAGAGTCTAGATAAGGGATGTGAAAATAAACTGGGAGTACAACGCAAACTGCAGGGAATAGCTGTGCACTGGGAATGCAGAGTGAGGCTACTCTATGAAATGGCTGCATATCCTGGTTGGATTCTTCACTCCCAGGCTCTGGATCTGTCTGCATGCACCTAAAATTTAGAAGAGAGATTTTGCCAGACACCTGAGCCAGCAGAAAAACAGACTCCAGTGGAAGTAAATCCACCGCCCACATTTATCATCTATCTCTGTGACAGGAAAAGGAGACATAGCAAAGTTTTTATTTCTCAGGGACGGACTATTAGACCTGAGAGCTCCTGAGTATCACAGTGATGGCTGGTGAGACCTTTCAGGGATACAGAGCAAAAGTAGCCTCTATCACTGTGTCAGGGGCTGAAAGATTGTGGCACCTCTTGCAGTGCAGAACACAGTGTGCTGCTGCTGCAGCCAGCTCCCAGCTCTGGCCCCAGCCTGCAGCTGCTCCTTGAAGAAAACAGCGCAGCTCACCCGTTCCACCTGGGACTGGACAAGAGCGTGCCCCACAGCCTGGCCCTGGATGCCATGCATGCCTCAAGCCCCCTGCAATCAACAGGGGAGGCAGCTGCGGGGGAAACCGGGTCAAGCCTGTCCCATTAAGTGCTAATGAACAAGCTGGCAAGGGAGGGGGTTGTTTTTTGGCTTCCTCCCGAGAGGGAGCCTAATGTAACTAAATACGAAGACAAAGGTGAGCAGGTCATTCCTGCTTTTGGCGGCCCCAGGTCACAGCTCTTTCCACTGGCACCAGGTCACAGCCCTGTGCCGGGCAGGGAGCTGGGCGAAGCTGCTGCACTTGCCCAATGTCAATCAGGGATGGGGCAGGGAAAGGCCATGAACTCGCTCATGCTGTCCCCAGAAGACAGGCTGTGCTCTGCTGTGCTGCACATCACCTTCAGTAACACTTGAGCTGTGCCTCCAGCTTTGGAGGCCTTAAGCCCCTTAAGGAGGCTGGTGCTTTAGAAACGTGGAGCTCGACTTTAAAAAATGGTACTATGGCTGGAAACTGGATATGTTCCATGAGACTTAAACCCATGGAAATCACCACTTTGCAGTCTGTACTGCTTTCAAAATCCCGGAGCTAAGGTCAGAGGTGGTGGCAGTCATGAAGATTACCTGACATTATGTCATAAGAAAAAAATGATTGGGAAATTGTCACCTTATTAATGAACAAGGCTATTTTACCAAAGTTTCTGGGAACCTAAATGCCATCAGTGAAAATATCCTCCTCAAACTTCTTGGTATTTACCTCTGAACAGCTGAAGTACTAAATAAAAGCAGACACTGGGAGATAAAGTGATTTACTCAAACACATACAAAAGACTCACTGCCTTGCTTTTGGCATTGGAGCCAGGTACACATGTTGGGAGCAGTCTCAACCACATTCCTTCTGTTTTCTGAGATGAACACCCCCAAAGGCTAAGCTCCCTGGAGGTGCTTGTGCCTTCCCTTTTACAGCAGAGGAAGCCTCATCTGGGTATGTGGGAGGAACTGGAGGCAACTCAGTCTCTTCTGAGACACTGTCCAATACCTTTATAATGATATTAATCGCCATTCCCAACTGTGCTATTCTGTCTCAGATCAGAATTTAGCATGCTTGCATTTCATAACCTGCCTCTGAATTATAAAATAATCCACCAAAACCCCTGTAGTAGACTCTTCAAATTAAAATGATGTTTAACAGGAAAATGAAGTTCTAGAAATGTATTGCAAAATTAGAATTACCCATAAAATAAAATAATTTTGACATGACATATCTGGCTGTAAATTTGCCTTGCAACAGAAATATTCATAATTACAGTAATTTGCAGCTCAGCCTCTTGCTGTAGTTATATGATCCTGTAATTGCTGAGTTGTCTGCAAAGTGCTGGTTGTGCTAGCTAAACCAGTTTGCTGCTTTAAAGGAACAGACTGTGAGCCAGCTCCAGTGCATCCTGAAGCCATGGAAAACTTCCTAGAGACTGCAGCGAGTGGTGGGCTGGACCTTCAGCTGGAAGGGAGGATATTCAGTGTCCTGCAGAACCGTTTCAGTAACATTTGTTCAGGAGTGTGGAATACTGGAATGAAGACAGATATTGGTTAAAATTGTGTAAAGCAACCTCTGCTGTAAATCACTGCATCTTAACTGAGCAGTTCTTGGTTTATGCCAACACAAATGGAAAATACTCTGGTCAACATTATGGATAAAACTTTGGCTTGTAGTTAGAATACCAAGCCATTGATTTCCTCAAATTCAGAACTGAATGTTCACTTTCTAGGAGCCACAATTAGGAGAGGTGTAATTCAATAAATACTACTTCCAGATTAAATAAGCATACTCCCCCAAAAACATTGAACTTGAGCTTGACTACAATTAATGACCTCGAAAAGATTGTCTGTTTCCCCTGATTACATAAGAAATAGCATAACCCACAAAGGTATTTTCTTAATAACACCAGTAAGCAAGTAACTTGCATAGGAAAGGAGAGCCTGAGGTTCAGGTCCTTGATCCCGGGGCATCATCTGCATTTAATTTTGGGTAAAGTAAAAAAAGAGTCCTAACATTCTCTGATTGTAAGCCCTGAGCCTTTAAAGCTGTTCTCAGCTAGTTCTACCCTCTTGCTTCCATGAACCTGTTTTGCAGGGAGGTTTATATTCAGCAAGATGAGAGATTGGACCACCTGTGAGACTGTGTTTTCTCCTGGGATGTGGATACTGTGGTCTTGACTTCCTCTAGATCGAGGTCCAAAGGGATTTTCCATCTCCTAAGGAAGTCTTCTTCGAACCAAGCTGTTAGGCTATTTTTCTTCTGGTCTGTAAAATTAATGTTACACTCCATCTCATATTTTGTGACACTAGAAAAATGGAAACTTGTAAGAGATAGGTTTTTATACTTAGGCCAATGTTGTAGCCATGACTGTTTAGTAAAAATTTATTGAGCACAGGGTTTGAATGATAGCTCCTCTATTATCAAATGTGTGTCAGCAGTGATCACCCACTTATGAAACACTTACCACAGCCAACAGCACGAGGTTTCTTCAAAAAAAATTCTGTGACCAGGGCTGGCCAGGTACCAACCTAATTCAGCTGAGAGACATATGCACTAAGAACTTTCTGTTGTGCCTGGGGAAGAAGCAATAGAAAAGCTCCTTTACCCAAAAGCTCAGGAGAGTCTAGTGACACAGTGCCTGTTAGTTAGCAGCTTGAATCTTGCTGCTGATGGGATGTCTGCTTGGAAATGCCCCATCCATCCAGGCTCATACATTACAGCATTTCATTATCTCACTGTAACTTAATACCTCCTACAGCAAGCAGGCTCCTGGCACATAAAAATGCAACCAGCTTGCGTGGACAGCCATTGCTGTGAGGAACCCTGAGTGGTGTGCCACAGTATTTTATACCACAGGTTTTGTGGCAGTTGGTTACAAATACTGGCATTAGAGAAATAAAATATGGCTACTCAGCTTGTGTAAATCCTTTCAAAAGACTATTTCAGTACGTGGCTCCTAAAAGGAGAGTTCAGATGCACATACTGCACCTTTTCCCTGGGCCAGGCAGGGAAGCTGCCAGTCAGGCTTTGCCCAATAAGTTTAAGAAGTGTGTTCCTCCTTCTGGCCCTGTTCCACCAGGCTTTTCTCATCACTTGTGTTTAACGAGGTTTCTGTCACTGTAGTTTGAACAATGCTGTACATTGTTGACTTTCCTAAGTAGGGAGTCTGACTTCAGAAGCCAACAGCTGGACCTGGGATTCGGGATTGTT